>JAPDNY010000011.1:57071420-58383899 GCA_029375565.1 Gekko gecko | reverse complement strand
TTAGCCTGATTGCGCGTTATTATGAATAATAACGAGGGGAATTATATTGATTATTAATAAGCAATCAGCTGCGAGAGCGAACACCAATGTATACAGAGGTCAGCCCCGCCGGGAGGAGTTGGTAACAGACCAGGAGACTTTTATGATTGAAAATAAAGTCTTTTACTGAGGTTTGCCACACACAAACAATTACACAAGCTCACACACAATTATTCAAGTCCTAAGAAATACAGAGAGAGGTAAGCACATTTGCATTAGCAGGTAAGTCGTTGGTGGGTCATATTTACCAGTCGAGTCCTGTAGAGCGTTCCTCAGGAAAAATGGAGGGGAAAGAAACTAAGAAAAATGGGGCCACGTGGTCTGACCAGCAGATTGTCACGTGGAAACTCGGCCTGCAGACCAGAGTTTAAAGATGGAGGTAAGGGTTGGGGGATAGCAAGCTGGACATAAGAGGGTCAAAGGTTCGATAGGGGTCGTAGTAGAGAGAGAGGCCTGTGGTCTGGCATCCCCTTATAAGCAGGAGGGTGGGGGCTGGTTACCTCCCTGATTCCCGCCTCCTGGTAGTCCGTCCCTGGAATCACCCTATTGGTTGGAAGATGTAGGGGAGGTGTGTGGAGGTGTGCCTGAGGGATGGTCAATACTGAGAGCTAGAAACTTACTCATGTCTGACACCAGGTGATAGCTAGGATGAGTCATTCAGCCACTTCTATTGTGTTGTTGATGGCATTAGCCCGGCTGTTGATGGCTCTCAATCAGTAACTAGGCAACGATGAATAGACCCTGCCAGGGCTACGTGAGGTCTTGCAGGTGAAGGTGGGGGAGGGAAAGAGGCTGCCTGCTGTAGAAGGAACTCTCAATGGCGTTTTTGGAGTTCCTATTTCTGGTATTTTACTGTGCTTTTTGTGTGTACTGGTTTTATTTCATATTTCCTTCATGAGAAACAGGCTGGTAACCTCTGCTGGGCACTGGAGCTGCTGGGCTGGTCAGGAGAAACGTCTCTTGCCTGGGTGCAGTCTCTGCTGGCATCTGGGAAGGTTACCATGTGGTTCAGTTCCTTACACACGCACTGGCACAGTTTATTATTTTATTGCAGTCCAAAAAGAGGCTAAAAAGCCTTGCAGGGCAACATTTCCCCCTTGGGACCCTGGAGACGTCAGGCGAAAGGGTCACACAATCAGGAACGGATGTCGTCGGGGCAGCGATGTCATCGTCCACTGGAGAGGGCTGTCACCTGGGTGCCACTGACTACTCTATCAATGGGACGGACTTAAAAAAAAAACTACCCTATCAAAATGCCAAATTGCCTTTGGAACACTCCACACAACCCGGGCTGACAAGCATGAGCCGGGAGCTAGCTTATGTATTTAAATGATTAACAATACATTCATTATATAAAGTTAAAACAGGCTTAAAAACATGCTAAAAATCCTTAAAAACTAATAAAACTAAAAAGAAGTCTTAAAATTTTAGGCGCTACTAGAATAAATCATTAAAATCTAGGCATTGATTAAAGAAATACATTTAAATGCATAAAAGTTAAAGTGCAATCGAAAGCAAGTTAAAATCATTAGAATTGAAGTTTCACCAAAAACATGTATTGTCTCTTTAAGAGAGTTGATTTCATAACGCTAAATGCAGGCATTAATTTATAAAAACACATACAATTTATATAGGTACAAAATCTTCGTCCTTCCTCACGGGTTGTTTAGTTTTGTAAAGTCTCTTATGCGCATGAGCGCCCCGTTCGTAACGCGAGAGGAAGGCTCTCTATACATTGTAGCTATTATTTTCCATCGGGCTTCCTTCGGGGACCACGAGAGATCCCGATTTCCTTCGGCCATTCGGCTCTGGCGGCTCTCGTCCTCCCTCGGCTCGGACACGAGTCAGTCCGGTCGAGGGGGAGGAGGGTAATCTGCATAACGGGGCGGGAATTCCCCCCCTAGCTTCCAACAGCACTTTGGGTGTGCGGTTTTCACCTGAAGCGGCGGCTACCGGAGCCTCCAAGCATGCGTGCCTTGAAAGAACACAGCAAGCCTGCACAGAGGTCACCGATGCTCACATGGGGTACCTGGAAGAGGGTTGGTTAGTGGATCACCATAGACCTGAAAGAGATTGCAATTTGGGGCTCTACTGTTCCCGTGGCTGACTTGATAATTCTCCCTCCCTCGGGGGAGGAAAGCCTTGTGCTGGCTTGGGCTGTCCCTCGAACCCAGGCGTCAGTACGAGGTTGGCGCCAGTAAGCTCAGGGCTCGAGGAACAGCCTGCAGCCATTGGCTTTTTAAACGGGAGCCATGGTGCTCCGGAGGGAACGATGTCAGGTCGTACCTCTTTTAACCCAGGGGGACCCTTACGGGGGTTCCCCGATCATTGCAGTAAAAGAATAGAACACAATACACATGAAAAACAGGGGCTCCCCTGTGCCATAAACATAGGCTGCTCCAAGGGCTCTCCTTTTATGGAATGGCTCATCCCTGGGGTTCAAGTCATTTACGGTCGGAGGCTCCTACATATGCAAAACTCCTTTCCCAAAAAGCATGCTGGGTAACCCGATCTTTTCCAAGAAGAAAAATTTATTAAAAATAGTTAGAGACACTTTTTCAGAGGCGAACAAGAGCAGGGTGAGGCTAGGTAGAGTAGGCAAGGCATGGGCACCGATTGCTGGAAGGCTACCTTTCTCCCTGCAACCGTAAGGGCGGAGGGGGAACAAGGCATGCCGAAGTTGGAGCGATTGTCGGACAAGCAACGCCGCCGGGCGTCTGCCGGGCGCCCTGAGCATTCTCCGCTGCTCTCGTAGCAGAGGGAGGACTAACACGCTCAGTGGCCCCAGGGCTGTTCTTCGAGCCCTGTGCCTACTCGCGCCATCACAAGGTGTTGCAGTGGCAGCGAGCATGATCAGACGCACGGGGAGGCCCATCCAACAAGTGCATCGAAACATTTTGTACTGACCCTCGGTTCGAATACAAGGGTCTACCTCGGGCTCTTTAGCCCACCCTTTTCTTGGTTAAAGAATAGAATTAGATACACCTCTGTTTGCAAGTGTCTACTATGCTGGGGAGGACCCAGTGAGGTAGAGAACTTGGAAAAGTGGGGGAAAGCTCAAGAAACTCGTTGTCAGAGATTGTCTCCCGGGCGGGAGATTCCGGGAGTTTCTGTTTGTCTCCCGGGCGGGAGTTGGCAAGCAGCTTTTTAGGGGGAAGGAAGGTGATTTACATATCGGGGTGGATGTCTTTTGTCTGCCGCAGGGGTCTATGGGTAATACATGAAATGGGGAAGTTCTGCACGCCTCGGGCGGTCCCAAGAGTCTTGGAACTGATTTTATTGTGTTTTTGGGCGGCAACCCTTCCCAGTGGTGGTGCCATTCATGGATCGCCTAATTTCTAGGTGTCACCATGACTGGCAAAGTGGTTGTGGGTCAGCTCATGGCTGCTGCTAGCCAGATTCCAGCATCCATTGCTGACACTCGTCTCAGATTACCCTCCGAGCTCAGCACCTCCCACACAGGATGTGTTTCCTGGTGGCTTGCACAGGCGCTGAGTTTAAGGGTCTGAGATAGGGGAATTTTCCCTTTTTAGCAGGGGGCTTTAACGCCTCCGTGGGGACTCTAAGTAGGAGCACCCATTTTAACCTGGGACCCCCTTTGTGGGGTCCCTACCTTTCACAGTTATAAAGATAGAAACCATAAACAAAAAGGAGAAGGAAGAGGGGAAACATAAAACAATAAAAGGTTGGCGGAAGGCCTTCTGAAGCCTCCCCCCCTTGAGCAGGGAAGGGCATGCGCAGAATGCCTAGCGAGGCACTTGTGGTAAGGGCTGGGACGTGCCCTTACTCTAGGTCAGGTGGAAGCGTGCATGCAAATGTACGCTCGCCTCTGCGCATGCTGGGTTATGAACTAAATTTCACCAAAAAGTGGGAAAAATGCATAAAAAAACTTTTAAAAAGGGTCCTGCTGATTGCTTTTAAGCAAAGCCTGTCCTCCTTTTGCTCGGAGAAGAGGGTTTGCGCCAGGCTGGGCACTCAGCATGACTTGAAAGAGGGCGAACTGAGGTTGGGTAGGCCGAGGTTGCTCCAGGCAGGACATGGCCTACCGAGCTTTCGTGCTTGGGGTGGAGCAGGCGGGAATTCTGGCTCTTGTAGCCAGGCTTACACTCTCGCTCTGTCTGTCTCATAGCCTTAAACTCAACGCCTTTGCAAACCAATGGGTTCCTCAGGAGGAGTTAGTGAGTCTTGCAAGCCTGGTCTCACTCGACCCCACACTGACTGTGGACCCATTGGTGGCCCCAGGACGGAGAATAGGTACCGTGGCTAGCCCTCGGCATTGTACTTGCAGAGGATTTAAGACGCCCTTCCGTAAGGTCGTGCTAGCTAGTCGTGTTCCATCCTGTCCCTCTGGGAGGCATTGAGCTCGGGCTTTGAGTAACCACCTTAATTTTTGACTAGGGCCTGAGAAGGCCCACCCTTTCCTTAGTTCAAAAATAGAATCAAGAAAGAAATTCAAGCAAACAGCTGAGGGACACAGAGGCCTAGGAAAAAAATGAAATGAGGCCTTCTGTTTAATTTATGAGGTTTTCTAGAGTTTGGGGTCTTAGGGTCTGGGGTGGCTAGAGCTGAAGTGGTCGTGGGCAGTGTACTGGGCCACCCTGGCCATGTTTTCTATCTTCTTGACCTGTTTTCTGACCCATATACTGATACAGATCAAAGAGAGGGCCATGAAAATTTGGGCCCCAAAGAGCACTACAATGGGGTGTAGCGCCATATTTAATATGTTATCCGCGGACGGGGACCATCCCAAAAACACCTCCCACCAACTATAACCACCTGCGTTTTTAATGTCCACAGCGAGGTCTGCTATGGTGGCGCCATTGTGGGACACCTTGAGTGAGGCCTGGTCTCCGGCCTCCTTGATTTGCATTAGTTTCTTATGCAAGTCAGGGTGTGTGAGCAAACTACGCAGTGCTTCCAGGCCTATTCCTAGTGGGACTGGAGTGAGAGAGTCATAGAGTTTAGGGGACAAGAACATCTCTTGTTGGGTCCACAAGGGAGTGGAGAACTGGAAATCACAACCACGAATGGTGGTTATGTTACAGAAGCATCTGTTAATTTTTGGGGTCATAGGTTGTATTCGTTGGGTGTTGATGTACACATAATCACAGGCTGTCCTAACACAGACACAGGCTCTCCCCACATAGACTACAGTGGAGGAGACTTCTTCCACCACATCAAATTGGCACTGGCCCTCCATGCCTTTTCTGGGGGCCAGGCAAGGATGGTGTGGCTCGAAGGCCTGGTCTTCACAGATGAAGCCTAAAGGTTCCTTGTGGGTGCAGCCTTTGACATTAATGGTTTGCCATCCTGTGGGTGTAGCTCTGGCCCACCGGTTACTGTCTCTGGCATATAAAATTGTATTGTTGCCTGCTTGCAGGCCTAAGGGAACTACTGGGTAGGCCGAGAAAGCCTCTTTCGCCAGTACTGTGACTACCACTAGATTCAGGGTCTGGGCCTTGGAGTCATAAGAGGCATTGGCTAAAGACCACCATTGCTCCAAATCTACTTCATTCCTGGTGAGGTTTTCTTTAAGAAGGCCTCTGACTTCCAAGGGAATGTGACCAGTCATGGCTTGCTTAATCATGCTCATGGCAGTGACAATATTTAGGGTCTGGGCTTGGGCACAGGCAAGGGCCAAAGAAATGTTTTTCTGTAGGGACTGAATGCCTCCTAGGAGGATACTGAAATCCTTTTCCATTATTTGCTCCCAGGCCACTAACAAGGGATTGGTGGAATGCTGCATTTCTGAGAGAAGGTCAAAGGACTGTATGATGGGCTTGCTCATTTTTGACATGTCAGAAGAGACCCTTGAGGCTTTGTTGGCTATGACCTCAATGTTGGCTGCATCTAAAACTGCTACCCCAGCACCTATTGGGGCGATCCAGTCGGTCAGACCTCTTTTAGAACGTTTAGGGTAGTCTTCCCCTTTCCATAGCACCAGCCATTTGTCCCAGCCCTGCTGAGTGGGCTGTAAAAAGGGAGCACAAGCTGGATGGAAAGAGGTGCCTAGGTCTGCCATGCTGATCTTTATCTTCTTTACTGACATTTGGGGCTGAATTAGGACAGTCTCCCTTTGATTAAATTTAAGGGTATGGGAGCCTATCACTGGGTAGTTTAATTTTATCAGGGGATCTACATTTTGAATTAAGGGGTCAAAGGTCAATACAGTACTGTTGCCTTCTCCTATGGAAAGAGTATAATTCCCTTCTTGATGGGTGGCCTGGAAGGTTACAAGGCCAAGGGAGTTAAAGTGGAATTCCTTAGAGGTGTTAGGGCAGGGGGATCCTGTTAGGCCTAGGGCCCAGTCTGGGGGACCTTGCTGGGTTAGTTGAGTAGCATTAATAGCCCAGCTGAGAGGATTCCAGGTGATGCCTGGTAAACTCTGGTTCTGTCCTGAGGGATCAGTTAAAGTGATTGGAAGCACTCTGTCTCCATCTAGAAAGAGATGAGATCCAATGGCCACTACAACCTTTAAGGGGTCCCCTATGTTCCAGACTGCTGCAGAAATTTGGGCCACTTCACAGGTGGAGTCCTCCTCTAGGTCAGGTGGTGGCAGGTTTGGATATTTAACCCTGCACAGCATATACACCATCTCATCTATGGTATTTTGTCCAGAGGGGCAGATCAATACCTTCTGGCCTGTAGTCTCACTGGCACAGTTGATTAATAGTGAGGGAGAGCACCTACGAATTTCCAGGTGTGTTTTGAATCTGTAGGTTCTTGGAGGGAGTAGGTGGGATTTTTCCTGCCCTGTTAGGATGCAGGTCAGGTACCTCTTAGGCATACTGGCTCCTTCACATCTCCACCTGTGCAATGTGGCATTATGGCTAGGAGGTAAAGAAGCAGCAGTCTGCCCTATTAGGAATGGCACTATACTCAAAAGAAAAATCATACTTACTTCTCCCAGCTGCAGATTTGGTCTTCTGATGACTTCCTGCAAAAATGATCAGGGGGGATAATATGTATGGGGGTTCCTAATTATGCATGCTGTGGTCGACTCGCGTGTAAAAACGGCACAGCAGGCTTTCCCTTTAAGCTATGGGCTGGAGCGTCCCTCTTAGCTCTTTTCCCTTTTAAAAATTCCCGCTTGAGCGCACAAGCGGCAAAACGGAGATTCAAACTGCCTCTATTTTCCTGTAGCGGGGCTGGTTAGCTAAAGCAGGCAATTTTCCAGCCCTTAGTGGCAAGGTTCCCACTGGGGTCTCGAACCGGCACCCTTTGGATGGCCAGGCCAAGCGCTTAAGCTTTGGCGCCACGGCTCTGCCTTGGCTCCTTGCATTGCTCCGGGCGTGTTTGTTTCATTTTCACTTCCCTTTCCTAGAATCGCAGGCAGCGCCTCGCGGTCAGCGGACGCTTTCTAGAGGCGGGAAAAGGTTGGGAGGGTCTATTCCAGCCTTGGGCACATAGGAGGGGTTTGACTAGAGGGTTACTGCGGCCAGCGGTAAGCTCGGGGACGCTTCAGAGGGAAGCGTTAAAATTAGGCTTTCAAAAAAAAAAAAAAATTCTTTTCCTGGGTTTCGAACCAGGGGAGCTTTGGCTTGGTAGGCTTGTGCGCAGCCTTCTGAGCTATTTGGTTCCTTGCAGGGAACAGGGCTCCTGGTGCTTATATCACGGCTCCTGCCGTTTCTCCTTCCCAGCTTTTCTAATGAGGGTTATTAGTTTAAACAAGGTTGGCTTGACCCCTAATTTCCTTCGAGACTTATCCATGGTCCGGGGCTCGTAGGAGGGGACTTAAGTGGTCGTTTGCATATGCAAATAGCCACCTTCGGGGGATTATGGGTTGTTTGGAGCAATTTTTAATTACTAATAACTTTTGATCGGGGCTGAACTTTCATTTCGGACCACGGGGAAACTTTCCAGGAGGCTTGTCTCTCCTGGGGGCTGGGGAGACTGAGTTGGTCACTATGACCATAATACTACTCGTTCGCCTAGGCTCCCCTGGATCTGGCTGAGAAAAAATAAGTTAGGGTTTTCTCTCCCATCCCCTCTTGTCTCCCAGCAGGAACACACGGGGCTTCAGCTTGCCAACAAGCATCACGCTGTTCAGGTCGCAACGATAATTTTTGGAGGTTCCCACCTAATGGGAACCACTATGTCTGGTTAAAAATAGAGGAGAAAAAGGAAAAAACTTTTCTTGTCCCTCAACCTTCAGGGCAGGCTTTGGCCTTTCCTGAGTGGCAAGGTCCCATGGATGGCTTAGGCTATTAGTGGTGCCCAGAGTCTCTTTAGCATCCCTTGTCAATCAAGGAGGATGCCTTGTGCTCTGCTAGTTGCTGGGCAGATTAGGGAGCCCGGCAACCTTTTTGTTGCTAGGCAGATTAGCCTAGTAACATAGGGAGACTTAAATAATACCTAAAAATCAGAAAAATTCAGGAAAAATTGCCAAAAATATTCCAAAAATTATACAAAAATTCTGAAAAATTATAAAAATATGCAAATTTATTAAAATTTATTAAAATTTATAAAAATTCTAAAAATGCCCAAAAATGGTCCGAAATGACTGTGCAACCCCTAAAATCGTTCTAATTGCTTCCTAACTTTTATGACCTTCTGCAATTGGTTTTAACTGATTGGTGCAGGTGCAGGATTCTCTTCTCTGCTCTACCCTTGCTTCTGTCTCTCTCTCACTCCCCCTTGTTTCTTTAGACCGTACAGTCTGAAAGAAACATTTTAAAGGGTCATGAACGTCTCTGCGAGGGTGTAGAGAGCAGGCATTTTTAATGGGTCGCAGAGAGAAATCTGCCTGAGGGGAACTGGAGGCTCAGGTGAGGATGTAGCCTCGTTCTCTGGGTCTGGTGGCTTAGGGGGTGGAGTGGGGACCGGATCTCCCTTCCAGAGCTTGAGCTGGGAGGAGTGGAAGAATTTGTGCCACGTTTCCCCTTTCTTGCGAGGAATGGCAACTTTGTAAACTGCAGGGCTGACTCTCGCAATTATGGGCACTGGCCCTTCCCACTTTGCAGCTAGGGCATGTCCTTTTCTGGAGAACTTTCTGTAGAGGACTTGCTGTCCTGGGTCCCACACTTGTGGGTTGCGGACCCAGCCTAGCTTTTTATCCACAGCGAGTTGGCTTTGACCGAGCATGCGCGCTACTTGTAGGTGGATGGTGAGGATTTCCCTAGTGAGGTTTTGTACCCAGAGGTCATTTGCGACCTTGGACTCAAAGGAGGCCGGAATGTCTGAGTCTATCCAGAAAGCCTCTGGTAGACGCATCTTTCTCCCAGTCATGACCATATGCGGGGAGTAACCGTGAGTAGCGGTTGTCCCTCTGATGGCCATGAGAATTATGGGAAGCTTTTCGTCCCAATTTCTCCCTGTGGACTTCACCATCTTGCGGAGGGCCTCTTTCAAGGTGCGGTTAGTCCGCTCTATGGCGCCTGAAGACTGGGGATGTCCGGCGATGTGGAACCTTTGCTGTACACCTAGGGCGTGGCAGAGCTCTTGGGTGACCTCACCAACGAAATGCCCGCCGAGGTCGCTATCTACGACCCTAGGAATTCCCCAGCGAGAATATAAATTATTAAATAAAATTTTGGCCGTAGTAGTGGCAGAATTGTCTTTACAGGGAAAGGCTTCAACCCATTTTGAGAAGGGGTCAAT
The DNA here is from genome assembly GCA_029375565.1 of Gekko gecko. Taxonomy (NCBI): domain Eukaryota; kingdom Metazoa; phylum Chordata; class Lepidosauria; order Squamata; family Gekkonidae; genus Gekko; species Gekko gecko. The sequence continues at coordinate 58,374,260 of JAPDNY010000011.1, read as the reverse complement.
AACCGTCAGGCAGTATTTATTTCCTCTTGGAGTGGTGGGTAGGGGACCAATAAAGTCGATTTGTATTCGTGCCCAAGGTCCTTCTATTCTTTGGTGTTGGATGGGTGCCTTAGGTCCTGAAGGATCGGCATTAACCATCGCACAGGAGAGGCAATTGGTGACCCATTGGTCTACAGAATGACGCATTCCTGGCCACCATCCTACATCCTTAACTCTTTCCAGGGTTAAATCCTTTCCTCTGTGCCCCTGGTCATGGATGAATTGGATCAGATCTGCCCTGACTTCGACTGGAACTACCCAGTGTTTTTCTCCTGTGGAATCTATGGCCCAAACTACTCCTTCCTGCTCCTCAATTTTATATTTGCCTGAAGGATCTTTGCCCTTTTGCAAAAGGTCTGCTACATCGGCATCATTACGTTGTAATTCTCCCAAGTCAATAAATATGGGAGGAATCTCGGGTCTGTTGTGAGCGGCAGCTCTGCGCGTGGTGACTGGCTCAAGAGGAGCTGTAGGCTCGGGTGGGGGAGTTCCAAGGGTAGCGGCTTCTTTGGCTAACAGATCTGCTTGGTCGTTCCAATATGCGACCTCTGTGGAATTCTTTTGGTGGCCTTTCACATGAGAAATTTGGGTGGGCGCCGTTCTTTCATGGAGGAGATCCACTATAACTAGCCAGACCTTTAAATGTGCTATAGGCTTTCCTTCACTATTCCTCCAGTTTTGTCTCTGCCAATGTGGGAGCCAAATTGTGGCAGCTTTAGCTGTCCAATCTGAATCAGTGAAGATAGCAAGGGGGCAATCGAGTGGCTCAAACTGCATAACTGCACGGAGAGCTTCCACCTCAGCTGCTTGGCTGGAGTGGGGTCTCACGGCTTCCTGCAGGGTGGCGCCGTCGTGGACTCGGATGGCTCCGAAGCCAGTGTGGGGTGTCCCGTCAACGTGGAAGGATGAGCCATCGCAAAACCAGCAGATGAAACCGTTCTGCCTGGCTTCTTCGAATGACACTCCCCACGTTGCGGGCCATGGTGTGTGGTCCACTACGGGCAAAGGGCACTCGTGTTGCTCCCCAGTTACTATCAGACCGTATGGGACTGGTGGCTCATTTTGCTCCCGCTTATATTCTACTCCCTTGTTCACTAGAGCTAAGGTCCATTGTGCAATTCGAGCGTTGGAAACCTGCCCATCCTGGATTTTACCCGAGAGAATGTATTTCAGAGGGGTGTGTGTCGTTTGGACTACGACTTTAGCTCCTCCTATTATAAATTCCCAGTGGGTAAGGCTCCATACAAGGGCTAGGCACACTTTCTCGCAAGGGGTGAATTTCATTTCTACAGGAGAGAGGTTCCGGGAGGCGTAAGCAATGACTCGTTGGGCTCCTGCCTGATGTTGTAGGAGGGTGGCTCCTATACTACGCTCAGAGGTGGCTAGTTGGATGTAATATGGCTGATTCGGATCTGGATGTGCTAGGGCTGGAGCAGAGGCGAGGCTCTGTTTTAGGATGGCAAATGCATTCTGTTGCTCTGGTCCCCATTGCCAGGGAGTGTTCTTCTTCAGCAAAGCATATAGAGGGCGCGCCTTATCAGAGAAGGACTCTATAAAATCCCGGGAGAAATTAAACGTTCCCAGGAGGGCTCTCAGCGAAGGCACATCGGTAGGGGCAGGAAGTTTGGCTATCACCTCCATCCGCTGAGTATCAGGGGTTCTCCCGTGGGGTCCTAGTGTGAGTCCAAGGTATTTGACTTGGGTCTGCACTAGTTGAGCTTTTTCCCTGCTAGCCTTGAACCCTGTCTTTTGGATGAGGCCCAGGACCTCTCTGGTGATTGCAATCACTGTCTCAGCGTCAGGGGCGTGGACCAAAATATCATCCACATAAGAAAGCACGTGGTCTCTGGAGGATGGTTGGAGGTGCTCCCACATCTGCACCACGTGGGCGTGGCAAATACTGGGACTGGAGTGGAAACCCTGAGGAGTCCTTTTAAAGGCGAATTGCTGCCCTCTAAAGGTGAACGCAAATTTGTACCAGCAGGACTCGTGTAACTTGATGGAGTGAAATGCATTCGCAAGATCAATGACACTATAAAAGCGTGATCCCGCAGCAATGGCTGCCAGTATTTCATTGTATTTAGCCACAACAGGGGCAACTGGTGGAGTCACTGCGTTTAGCGCACGAAAGTCCACGGTCATCCTCCATGTGGTCCCATCTGCCTTCAGGACTGGCCACAAGGGGGCATTGCAGATAGACTGCATGGGTATAATAACGTCCCATTCCAAAAGTCCTTTAATGGTCTTCGCTATGCCTGCTTCGGCCTCAGCGGGATATTTGTACTGTTTCTGTGGTGGGGGATCTCTGCCTTCTATGAGCACACACGCATTCCGCACTGTGCCACACTCGGCTTTGTCTTTGACCCACACATCTGGGAATTCACCCAGCCATGGGTCGTCTGCTATGGGGAGCACGGGGAGGGGCGCTTTTAGGGCCGCACAGCGGTGGACCGCATTGATCAAGCCAGGTCCGTCTGGAATGTGCCAAAGCAGACTGTTGGCCAGATCAATTGTGATCCCGTGCTCGCGGAAAAAGGGGACTCCTAAGATGCCGTCACCGTCGGCTCCCGGGCTATCACAGGCAGTCACGCTAGTGGAAAGGGTCCCTATGGATAGGGGCACGTCTTTCCAGACACGTGCGTCATGGTTACCTCCTGCAAAGCCCGCGAGTCGAATAGAGCGGTCTGTCTGGGTCCCTCTGGAAACTAATTGGGGACGGAGCACCGTAAGGGCTGCTCCGGTATCTACAAGGAGAGTGGCAGGCTGTGAGTTCCCTGGAGTCCCAACCCCAGCCTTCACGGTTGGTCTCCCCCAGGGATCCGGCTTAAGTCGCGCCAGAACACCCTTGGGGAGTACCTGGGACTCCGGGCGTCCCTATTTCGTAGCCTTTGCTACTGCCTCTACCAGCTCCAATGGAGCCACCACTGGATGCGTGGGGTACTGCTCCTGCTGCTCGCACTCAGCGAGGGCCTGGAACAGGACCGAGTCTGGCTGTTTATGGAATCTTTCCATCTCGTAGCCTCTCTCCTTTAAACGCATCCAGGCGTGCCACCGTAATGGCTCCTGGCCGTCTGGTGGGGTTTGGCGGGGCTGATTTCCCTGGTAGCGGGGTGCAGGGGTGGGCTGAGGCAGTTGAGGGTAGAGGGGTGCTGACGGCGGCAACTGGGGATAGAGGGGTGGCGGCTGTGGTTGCTGATAAGGTCCTGGCTGATAGTTGTCCCTGTAGGGAGCAGGAGGGGCGGAAGGCTGAAGGTGCGCCTGGGCTGGAGCGGGGTTATTCCGATAGTCCCGTCCGTTCCTTCCTTTTTGATAACCTCCTCCTCGAGGTCCTTTTCCTCCTGAGCGTCTGTTATCGCCTCGGAAGTGACCAGTGGCCGGATACTGGGAGTGGGGGCCGTGATTGGCATAGGTAACGGTTTGAATGGGTTCGTCCTCGCCTTTGTCTCTGGTTTTCCTGGTCCCTTTAACGGGTTTCAGAATACCAGTGCTGCGTAGCAGTGTGGCAACGCGCCTTATTTTGCGCTCCAATTCCTCCCAGGTGCCTTCGTTGGAGTCAGTAAGATTCAGAGCCAGCTGGGTTTGGGCTTGAAACCCTTGTACTAACGTCTCCCTGAAATCCCTGTCCTCAAAATTGGGGAGGTGGGTGGTATCATGGACGTCCACTGAATCAGATAGTACGGCGAGAAGCTGTTTCCTAGCTACATATGCCTCAGGATCCTCATTTGCCCCTTGTCTTTCCAACAAGAATAAAGAGGTTATTGTCCTGTGGGGATTTAGGTACGCGAGGACCTCTTTCATCCACTGGTATTTGTTTACCCCAACCAGGCCTCCTGCTGTGATGGCAGCATTAAGAGCCACCAAATCTGAGCCCGAAGCGCATCTACGGGCGAGCAGGGTAAGGTCGTCCCCATTGATGCTGTAATAAGAATTGGCCACGTCTGTCATCCACTGAACAGCGTTGTCCCTGGTGAAAGGGCCAACCTGTTCAGCAATGGCCTTCACCTCGTCCGGCTTCCACAAGGCCGTCTCTGTGACAATCTGAGTCGTCGTCTCCTCCCCTGCCCTCGTGACCGTCTTTTTGGTCCGCACTGGGTTTAGTGGAGCCGCCATATTAGCGGAGCACTGGAGTGGAGCGCTGGCTTGCACTTCTCCTGCCTCGCTTTCAGGTGATTCCACTATACCACCAGGGTGGATGGCAGAAATTACCGCCTTTTGCAGACCCAGCTGCTCTTTTAGGGATTCAATTTCCCTCCTACAAGCCTCATGGTTAGCGATCTCACGCTTTTCCTGAGCTCGGTCCGCTAAATATTTAGCGGCTCTGTGGGCTGACATTAAGTCCTTTTGGGCTTTTTCAAGACCAAGCTCAGCCTCGTCTGCTCTCTCTGTAGCAGAAGCGGCTTCTTTCCTTGCCTCTTGCAAGGAGTCAGCAAGCCCCTGCTTTTCTAGGATGAGGTTGAGCCTCTCTGTCCTTAAGCGGAGACTCTCTTCCTCATAATCTCTGCGCAACTCGCAGAGCTCACTCTTATGGAGGTCGTTCTGTCCCTCCATGTCTTGAGTGACCTGGTCCAGTCTCTTCTGGACCTCTTGAGTCTCAGCCTTAAGGGCAAGACTCTCTGCCTCATGCTCCGCCTGTTTGCGGGCCAAGGCCTCCTCATGTTGAGCCCTGAGCTTCTCTAGCTCCTGGCTGTGTTTTGCCTCTAGCTCTTTGCTAGCGGCTTCCTGTGCGTCGAGGGCCTCCTGTTGGCGCTTCAGGAGAGCCGACGCGTCCTGGAGCGCTGTGTACAGCGCCCAACACCCAAAGCGGTCCTTCGTGGACGCGTTAGGTTTCTTTTGGTCGCAAAAGTCCTGGAAGACATCCTTTGCAACCTTCAGGGGATCCGGACCTCGGAACGATCCAGGCTCCCACGGCGAATCACCTCTCTTAAGGAGCCACTTTTCCAGACGAGGCACAGGGCTCGTCTTACGAAACATGGCTTTGGGCTTCCCTGGCTTCCTATTTACTCTGGGGAAACCTTTTTATTTCTTAGTGCGCCTGCCTGGGCTCTGTGCTCAGACCTGCGCGTGAACAGGGAATTTCTTTACTCCCCGTTCCTGGACTGACCTTTTCAGTCCTGGAAAAGGGCACCTAGCCTATTTAGGTTTTGGGAAGGAGAGTGATCAGCTGCTCGATTCCCTAACAGGGTAACCTATTGAACCTGTTTCTGGAGGGTTTTGAGCTCTCTGCTCTGACCGGCAAACCACACCAAACCGGTTTTGGTTTTGAGCTTTCTACGCTCTAGCAGGGATCACCATTAAACCTGCGGAGTTTTGGGCTTTCCTGGCCCTGACTGGTGTACCCCTAACCAGCAGAGTTTCTGGAGACACTATGCCTCAGCGAGATTTCCTCCGAACTCGCACTGACTCACGCTCTTAGCCGTGAGGCAAAGCAAAACAAAGAATCGCTTCCAAGGCTGGAAGAGTTGCAGAGTCGCGGCTCTTTAACAAGCGCGTCTCTCAGCTGTTCTGGCAGTTATTTTTGGCGGGAAAGTGGATGGCGTAGGGAGATGTTGATGCCGGCTGTTTCCCTACACTATCGCTCTGGGTCCCACCCACAAGATAGACCGTAAGATGGCTCGAGATAGCCTTGGGGCTTCGTGTGGGAGATCCCTTGCGTTCGGAACACCGCCGGTCACTGGCTAGTCCTAGCAGTCGGGCCCGGGGCGGCTGATCTCCACGACTCTCTGGTGCTTAAGGCACAGAGTCTCACACGGAAAGAGGTGAAGGGGTAAAGCCTCCCAGATAGAGTGCTCGCTAGAGCCAATCACACAGACAGAAACCTCGCACACAAGCCTGTTCCAACACTCCAGCGGGGGTTTCCTCCACGTCTGACCGTCAGAACGACACGTGTCGACTCTCGTGTGCGTTCAGACGTTCAGGGTGTTGCCCGCGTTACTCCACCACTTTGTTAGCCTGATTGCGCGTTATTATGAATAATAACGAGGGGAATTATATTGATTATTAATAAGCAATCAGCTGCGAGAGCGAACACCAATGTATACAGAGGTCAGCCCCGCCGGGAGGAGTTGGTAACAGACCAGGAGACTTTTATGATTGAAAATAAAGTCTTTTACTGAGGTTTGCCACACACAAACAATTACACAAGCTCACACACAATTATTCAAGTCCTAAGAAATACAGAGAGAGGTAAGCACATTTGCATTAGCAGGTAAGTCGTTGGTGGGTCATATTTACCAGTCGAGTCCTGTAGAGCGTTCCTCAGGAAAAATGGAGGGGAAAGAAACTAAGAAAAATGGGGCCACGTGGTCTGACCAGCAGATTGTCACGTGGAAACTCGGCCTGCAGACCAGAGTTTAAAGATGGAGGTAAGGGTTGGGGGATAGCAAGCTGGACATAAGAGGGTCAAAGGTTCGATAGGGGTCGTAGTAGAGAGAGAGGCCGGTGGTCTGGCATCCCCTTATAAGCAGGAGGGTGGGGGCTGGTTACCTCCCTGATTCCCGCCTCCTGGTAGTCCGTCCCTGGAATCACCCTATTGGTTGGAAGATGTAGGGGAGGTGTGTGGAGGTGTGCCTGAGGGATGGTCAATACTGAGAGCTAGAAACTTACTCATGTCTGACACCAGGTGATAGCTAGGATGAGTCATTCAGCCACTTCTATTGTGTTGTTGATGGCATTAGCCCGGCTGTTGATGGCTCTCAATCAGTAACTAGGCAACGATGAATAGACCCTGCCAGGCTACGTGAGGTCTTGCAGGTGAAGGTGGGGGGGGAAGGGAAAGAGGCTGCCTGCTGTAGAAGGAACTCTCAATGGCGTTTTTGGAGTTCCTATTTCTGGTATTTTACTGTGCTTTTGTGTGTACTGGTTTTATTTCATATTTCCTTCATGAGAAACAGGCTGGTAACCTCTGCTGGGCACTGGAGCTGCTGGGCTGGTCAGGAGAAACGTCTCTTGCCTGGGTGCAGTCTCTGCTGGCATCTGGGAAGGTTACCATGTGGTTCAGTTCCTTACACACGCACTGGCACAGTTTATTATTTTATTGCAGTCCAAAAAGAGGCTAAAAAGCCTTGCAGGGCAACACACAAGCACACTTTTTCAGATACCATACACATGAACGCTTATACTTTGAATTAAATTTTGTTGATCTTAAAGGTACCACTGGAACCAAATTTGTTTTGCTGCTTCAAACCAGCACAGCAACCCACTTGAATCTATCACTAGATATGTAGAAGCCCTAGGCTGCAATCCAAAATGACACTTCCCTGGGTATAAGTCCCATTAAATAACATGGGATTTATTTCTGCGTCCTCTACACTATGGTGAGTTCTGAGCTACAAATTATTATAGTAGATATATCTACAGCTAATACCTTTTCACACTGATTACATAAAGGAATGGGAAAGCATCAATCTAAAGCTGTACAATTAGGATACAAATATCTGTGCAAGAGTCCCTTGAAGAGAATGCTATTGAAATCTCTGTTTTCAAAATGGTGCTGCTGCTGGGAAAATAACAAAATAATTACTTGGAAATTTAAGTCAGCAGAAAGGAGAGAAAATGAAAGGATGAAAGATGATGAAATTAGAAAGGGATAGCAACATTCACATCAGGATTCCACAGGGAAGCATGACGGCCTTGAGTGCATTGAACACAGCTAATGATCCCAAATTAAACTTAAATAGGAATCTTGTGAAACTTCGTCATTTGGAGGTGGGGTTAGATTTGAGGAAGCAAGTGCATAACCTAAAGAGCAACCCTATCCTATAATTTTTGGGCCATCACTATTGCACTGTTTCATATTCCATATGTTCAGTCTCATTGCTAGAAATGTACAGTTCCTGATAACTGAGAAGTCACATGCACACAGTGAAGAAACAAACAAGCAGAATATGACACTTTCCAGTGTTTACGGCTCTTTCATGCACTATAACCATATACTTTATACAATGTATCTGTCACATTGTGATAAAAATTTCATTTACGAGGTGCCTCAATATCAGGATCAAATTTTTTTTGTTTTGTTTTGTTGAGAAATCAACTACTTTTAAGCACAGCATATGTCAGTGAGATGTACAAACTGATATCTTAATCCTTCTCGTATTCAAAACATTTCAAAATGTTTGAGTATTTTACCATTGGTGCCATAGCCCTATGCCTCTCCTGAAGCCTGCCTGAGTCTCAAAAACAGAAAGAATGAATTTTCTCCAGGAACAATTTGGATGGGTCAAATAGGCATCTCCAAGGGTAGGCTGCTTCTAAACTGCTGATCAGTAGCTTGGTAAGACAATACTAGGATACCATAAAGATTCCAGCATGTATAAAAAAATTGTTGCTGCTGCTAGCTCATGCCACTTATGGTTAGAAACATTAGGCTAGGATCTTATAATGCTGGATTCTACAACTACTTCACTGATAGATGACCACCATCCACAGTAGCTCCCTGTGCCCCCCCACCCCAAGGCATTGCCAAGTGTTGAAGAACTCTTTGTAGACAAAAAGCCAGATGGGTCAGTGGCTGTAGTGAGAAGGGAAATCTGATGAGATTGCGCCTCCTTCTTCTTCTACCAGTGGAAAATCTGTAAGATCCAGCCCTCATAAATTGAGAGATGCAACCATCATCTCTCTTTGACCAATACCATTCCATGAGTAAAATCTTCCCTTACACAACAGACAGACTACTGCACCTACCTTCCATAGGTCTGGAGGGCCTTCAATGAGTTTAGCATTTGTTTTGCTGTACTTTAGAGCCAGATGCAAACATTCTGTTCCATAATCCAGGTCATAGTCATTACACTGTAATAAATATTTACAAATAAATAGTGGCCCAAAAAATACATGTATATAAAATACAATTTTAATTTAAAAACCACACATTACATGTGCTAAAACAGGACTGACAGCCAACCCCAACAGGTCAAACACAGAAATGCCCAAAGAAAGCCATAAAAAACTAGATTACTCCTGAACCAAAATATTCTGCAATTCAGAATGTTTTGTCCTATGTCAGCTGTGCCAATTAGGAATTATCCAAAATGGTTTTTGAGTCTTTTAATTTCTTAATAGATTGTCTAAACTTGGCACAATGTACACCCGCACACACATACAGCCCTCCACATTTCACTTGTAAAACATTGGAAAGAAATGTAACATTAATTAAGAAGAATAAAGAAATATAAATTAATCTCAGTATTTTCCCTCTAAATGCTCCTAACCACAGCAGAAAAATTAAAGGCTGAAAACCACGCAGAGTCTTTTATAACAATAGAAGTATAACAAGTTTGTCAAACTGAAATAACTAGCAAAGCACCTATGCATTATGAACATGACATCTTGGCTTGGCAACCACAGGTATAACTATGGAAAGTAAAAAAGTCTTCCCATAGACATTTCAGAGTCTCAGTGCCTCTGATTCAGTGACAACAAAAGTTGCATTTTTCAGAAATCATGCAGCAAACAAGTCAGCAGAGCTGAAGCTTGGGTTGCCACAGACAGAATTCCTCAACTGGTCCCACCAGCTGCCTAGCCAAGCTCAACTGCCACTATTAGCTATGCTGCACTGAGAAGACAGGCACAGACTTGCTGCCAACTCCTAACATAAGATCTTTCTCCATTTTCATGCTAGACAAAAGGAAGATAAACCAAGTAAAATCCACGTCTAACCCAAGGGAAATTTAGATTTTTATTTAATTGCATTTTTATTCCACCCTTCCTACACAGAATTAAAGATGTCATACATGGATTTCCTTACCACCATTTTACCCTTGTAACAACTCTGGGAGGTAAGTTAGGATAAGAGCCCAAAGTCACCCAGGTGCAATTCATGAATGAATGAAGATGTATGGGAATACAGATTTATATGAACAGTGTGGTTAAAATGCAAAATAAACTGTAGTAGTGATACTGCGTTTGCATTTTATAAGCTCAATTAGAGCATAACTTCAGCCAGAACTTGCACAATGATAAATGACAGTTTAAGCAATATAGGAAATGATATTGCTTGAATAAGCAACTACCTTCACTCACAGGACCAAGAGGTTTTGAAAGACAGTAGATATATCCAGATTGAATATACTATCTCAAGAAAGAAAATTTTATATGAAATTGTTACACAGATCCTATTTGACAACTCATGTTTCTTAGACATCATGATGAGACAGAATTTCCTATGAGAAGTATCCTACAAAAGGGTTACCCCATTACCAAATGGGGTCCCTTTTTAATTTGCTATTTTTCTCCTTCCCAATGCAGGACAACATTTCTTTTTTTAAAATCCCCTAATTATATGACCATGTTCATACTGTATCCTGAATCTGCCACTATGCCAAAGAGATAATCAAGTGCAGAGCTATCTGAAGTATTTGAGTTCACTTGGACCACCAATCTTGTTTTAGATTTTGAACACATTAAAACATTACTGAACTTAAGTCACATGAAATTATTAATCAAAACTATACAAGACTTGTTTAGACTCTCCCTTCCTGCAACACAATGAGGTGGGCAGATGGTGTATTCAAGCTTCCTGCTTATGCTTTGAGTAATACAAGTATGAATGGAAACTGCTATGAAGAAATGGAAATTGGAAGCAGATGAAATTCCCTCAGTTGTTGTTTTTTTTTAAGTCAACACAACTTGAGCCTGCTTTTCCCTTGTTCATGACAGGACAGTATATGGACAAAACTAACATTTACTACAATATAAAAATCAAGGAGACACAGCTCTCATATATTTGACTTTTGTAATGGGGGGTGGAGGTAATATTACCTAAATCTAAAAGCATGGTGCAGAACTGTATGAGACAAGTGCTACCAACAAAATGAGGAAACTTTGAAATAACTTAAGAAAACTTCAAGTACAAGTTAAAATAACTATGCCATGAGTTTAGGGTAACTGTGTCCTTCTGTCACACCCAGCTTTACACACAAGTGCTGAACTTTAGAAATATAAACCTAGAAAATATTATTAAATACCTATCATATTAACCATAAAAATGCAGAAGAGAAGATTTTTCTTCAGAAATAAAGTCACCTTCAAAAGAGCATCTTGTTTTTTGCAGTCAGAATATTGGTTATCTTTAGAGAAGAAATCAAACATTCTTTCTAATCCATCTAAGATGCAAAACTGACTCCATCCAAAGAGAAATTAATGTTGCTTAACGTCTAATTTGTAGTCCTTCATGATTTCTTGAACAGCAAATATTGCCACATAAGAGATGTTCTTAATTCTTGATTTTTTTTTAATGCCGAATTGTTGGCACAAGCCAGATTCTCATTTGACATAGGCCAACCCTACTACAGATGCCTCTGTCACAAGCAATACCAGGAGCGATTTTTCATCCTCACTTTCTGCTCAAGTCTTACTGTGAATAAATTCATTTTCTCCTGGGAGGTTGACACTGAGCAAAAGCCTCCATTGTGCATTTTAAAAGTTTTTCTTTTCCTCTTGACAGAGAACAGGCAAGGGCTTTCCAGGTGTACCTCAGCTCACCTGTATTCAAATGCTAATAGATTTGGCAGGAAAGATAATGGGTGGGTCCAGATCTCCCCTTCCTCCTAGCAGGCAACAGAGGTTTGGAGGACTTTAGGCTAGCAAGACTCCAAGGCTGCAGGAAATGCTTCCTTGACCTGGCCAGGTCAGTGGGTGGAGAAACAGATATGATAAAACCTCTTTGCCACAGAAAGGAGCTCTATTTTCTTTGGGTGCTGCATCCATGAGCACACAGAGACCTCTCCTCTGGCAAGGCAGCTATTGACTATGTACTCACTTCAAGAGCTGAAGCAAGCTTCAGGGTAATGGAACTCTATAGCAGGGGTGTCAGATTCATTTGTTATGGGGGCCAGATCTGACATTTTTGGGATTTTGGCAAGCCGGACTGTAGGGCTGCCAACTCCAGGTGGGGCCTGGGGATCTCCCGGAATTACAAATGATCTCCATACCACAAAGATCAACTCCACTGGAGAAAATGGCTGCTTTGGAAGATGGGGTACATGGAGTTAAATCTTGAAAATGTCCTGCCCCCTTCCCTAACTGTGCCATCCTCGAGCTCAGTACCCCAAATTTCCTGGCATTTCCCAACCCAGAGTTGGCAAATAAGGGTGCTTTAAAACATGCTAAATAATGCAGTTTCAGTCCACTTCAGCTAACATTTGCAAGTAGATTTTGCCATTTCACACAGTAAAATCCAGTTGCAAAGTGTATTGAAAGTGTGTTATTTAGTGTGTGTGTGTGAAAGCATCATTATAGAAGTGGGGGTCCGCAAAAATTGCAAGGCGAGAATCCCATATCCCCCCCACTGTTGAGGTTTTCCCAGCCTAACCACCCACCCTGAAGCCTAGTAGCAGCAGTGTCTCAGCTTGTGCAGAGAATGCTACCTTACTTTCCCCCAGTCTGCTCTCATGGTAGTGCTCTGAGCCTAGGACCCAGGGGAAAACATGAAATGGCTGGGCATTGCAAGGTTCTCCCCCCCCCCAAGTCTATTCAGAGTGGCAGTGGTTCTCCAGAGTTTTAGGCTGATGTTTTTCTCATAATAAGCCACAGCCTGGTCCTTTTAACTGGAGGTGCCTGCATGCCAAGCAGAGGCTCTTCAACTGAGCCATGACATGGATAGCCCAGGCAAAACCTTAATGCCAATTAAACAAATACTACCCTGAAGAGGAACGGAGGGACGATAACCCAGAACTCTAGCACACACTCGTGGCTGCTGCTTCAAGTTCAATAAACACAAGAGAAAAGCCTCCACCTGGATGCACAACAATGTTTGTGACCAAGTCCCCTCTCCCTCAGCCAGCAAACTTAAACAAACAACTTTAATAGACCCACATGGCTGGGAACTGTGAAGTTTGGCAGCCCTGCCCCCTGTTCCCTGCACTCAGGGGAAAATTGGAAGGGTAAGGACAGGTGGGGAAGGGGGTGGAGAAGGGGAGAGAAGAAAGCTGTGGGCCAGATTAAAGCCCTGGCTGAGCCATTATGGCCTGTGGGGTGTAGGTTTGACACCCCTGCTCTATAGGGATCTGTAAAATCTGAAGCAAAAGGGGCATGTCCTATTTTAACATCCGATAGGGCATGTATAGAGCAAGGGACAGAGGAATTGCGTTTTTCCCATTTCTTTCAGTATCCCTTGCTCAATTTGGTGCTGTGCTAAAAGTATGCTTGTAAACATTTTCTTTTTAATAAATACTTAGTAACTTTGGATGCTGCGAGTAGACCTCCACAGTCTTGGACACTCTATTTTAAAAGGGAGCGTTGGGGGAAGGCAGGCAGCTGGCAAGTGGCCATTCCTCCAGGGGCGAGCAAGGCAGTAAACTGTCCCCATGGTGACCAGATGCTGGGCAGTGGGAGGCAAGGCCTCAGAACTTGGAAGGGAAGCTGAGAGTACTGACCCTCCGAGTGGGTAATTCCATACAATGGTCAAATGGTGGTGGCAAGCTACCTGATAGCAGAAGAAAAACCCTTCCAGGTGTGGAGAAACACCTAGAAGGGCAAGGCCTGCAAGCCAGAACAGGTGTGTTCTGCCACACTTACCATACTAAAAAAAGTGGTATTAAATGTTCCTTACTGGTTTAAGTAACTGAGATCATATGCGTCCATTTTGTTACATGTATTTTTATACATACTTTCCTGAACAATCATAAGTGTTAGTTAAGAAAATTTCCTACAATAATTCCAAGGTGGTTGCAGACCCCTGTTACCTTTAACTACTGTTAATGTTCCATAATGCTTAAGGCTGTACCACATAGCCTACCTCCCTATTGGAACAGCTGAGGTTAGAAGCAGTGCCTTAATAGCGTTGCCCTGAAAGTATACACTTCCAGGTGAGGCTACTGACTTTCGCCTGCGTTTCAAGAAAAAAAATGTGAAGCATATACATTTAATAAAGTTTTGAGGGCAAAGGGGTTGGGGAATCTGAGGGTGTTGGTTTTTTTTAAAGAAGGGTACTGTTTGTGCATTCACTTTGATTTTAGCATTTTACTTGCCTGCAAGCTATATATCCTAGTAGTGCTTTTTTATGTTTGTGACTGTTTAAGTTGCATTTAGTACACAAAGGGACAGAGAAGAAATGCTTTAGACACACACAAAAATTAGAACAGCTGCCTTTGAACAACTTCAGACTTACTTTCTTCAGTGAAGTCAGACCCCAAATGAAAAACCAGAACATGAATATCAAAAGAAAATCTATACTACAAGGATTTGCTGCTGCTCCTGCTGTTTTGTGCCACAGCTGCTGTGCTGATGCCTCTTGCCCATCTGAAATAGGAATGACTGGAACAGTTCATGTGCATTGCTCCCTCTAAGCTGTGGGGTCTTGTGAGGAAAAATTCTGCTTTGTGATCTACTGGCATTAAAGTTGTGGGCGAGCAATTTGGCTGCTGCATAAATTAGTTTGCTCTGAAGCCATCCTTCCTGAGCTAAGACAAAAATGTGTGAGCCAGAGGCTAAAAAACTGTGAGCTAGCTCACACTAACTCATCTTAGAAGGAACACTGTTCATCTGTATTGTTTATGTAGGATGTGTTCATTCACACAAGGAAACTCTTCCCTCTGGAAGCACCATTACTTGTCTGTAAGTCTGATATGCAGTACTACAAACATAACGAATACTTATATGAAGGGTTGTCATTTGGTAACAATAAAAAAATTGTTGTAATACTTACTGTTTCTTCCTTCCAACAAATACATGCAAACCAGTTCCCTCCCACCCTACACAGAAGGGGGGGGAAAACAAGTTCCTTTTTGAAATTCCAAAATTCTTACCTGACGATATGCTTGATGGATTATATCAAATAAGAAAGCTTGAGGCATTTCACTTGCTCTGTACTTGGCACGATCTAGTGAATGGTCTAAACATCCGTCTGCAGACGAAGCAATAACAGTGGAGACAAGAGGACGGATTGCTCCTGCTGCCTAGGGAACCACAAAAAAGTATATTTAAACACAGATTTACATGTTTACTTTAGTTAATCTCTGTTTAAAGAGCAAATCCAAACAAATTAAAGATTCTGACATCTAAATATATTGTTGGCCAGATCCAAATGGACACTGAACTTCAAATCCTATTTCAAAAGGCCTTGAGTGAAAACACTGCATCAGATATTTATACCTGGCCCTATGCATGATCAGATACTTGTATCATGATGCACCACAGCAGCAAAAAGGAACCCTCAACCTCTTCCCCAATAGAAGGACACAGCAGAGAAGCACTGGCTCAACTTTGTATACTTGTGAAGAACTGTTCAAGGCACAAAAATATTCTATGTGAGAACCAAAGTTTTAATTTATAAACAGAGTCTACGGAGCCATTTCATACAATTGCTTACTTATTCTGAAGTGCCAAATGAATGGCATCCACTTCCCTCCCTCAGAGGAAAGATTTTCCTTTCTTCTTGTCCCGGTATGATATTTTATTGCTGGCTCAGCCCAGGAACCCAAGGGAAGGGTTGTGATTGCCCTTTAATTTAAACCACTTGAGATATTTTGAAATTCAAAATTAACAAAATATTTTATTCAACAAAGAGGGGAAAGGTCAGGTGAAATCAGGGGTTGAAAGTTCTGAGGTAACTCAATATAGATATCTAGAGGTAAAACCAGTACATGCACAGACTTTAGTTCTTATGTTTCAGGGAAATTAGAGTTTCTTAAACTTTAAGCAGTTACTTAAATCTTTACATTGAGAGGCTTTTGTTCCAGCATTTTCCAAACACTCTGATACATTTTCTTTGAGTATTCACTGACTGATTTAGTTTTCAGAAGGCTGGTACACTCTTTCTAATACCCAAGCGCCTTCTCTTGAAACACCAGTATTCATCTTGAGTTTTTAACTGACTCTTAATGTCTCTAAAGGCAGACTCTTAAATGTCTCTAAAGACACACCAGAGCAGGGATCTCTCCACTCTTCAGAGCTAAGGGCTATTTGACTGGTTAGGGAAATCTTCTTCTCACTAGAAGATCTATCCCCTTTCTTTGGCCCGAATGGGAGTCTTCACCTAACTTCCCAAATTTTCTTGCCAACTTTCCCCCAGTTCTCCGTTTGTGTAAAACTGCTCTCAGCTAAAGTTGAAATTAGACTCAATTCAGTCAAGGCAGAAGTCTGATTCTCCCCTCAGCATGTAGCTCTCAAGTATCTCTCTGCTCAG
Organism: Gekko gecko; assembly: GCA_029375565.1. Lineage (NCBI taxonomy): Eukaryota > Metazoa > Chordata > Lepidosauria > Squamata > Gekkonidae > Gekko > Gekko gecko. Next base: position 58,358,101 of record JAPDNY010000011.1, on the reverse strand, counting down.
CTGATGCTAGCCAATCAGATTGCTTGGAGCAGTCTGTCACTCAAGGCTCTTTGTTTCTGTGAAGAATTAATCCTTCAAAGTCCTTCAGTTGTTTGTACAGCATTTCCAAGCTTTTAAAATTGCAGTCAGTCACAGCATTCATGTTGCAGGGGATGTGAAAGTACTGATCTTTTCCAAACACCCAAGATCATTCATGAGATATGATCTCAAGGTATGTGTAAAAACACCAGATGAGTCATGGCTGGATCCTGCAGAGCATTTCTGCGAACAGAAGGGGGGGATTTTCATCAGTTCCCCTTTTTAACTTTTGACTATCCCTTCACGGTACTCCTGATAGGTTCCCTATCCCCAAGAGCAGCATTTGGGGGCATTTTGGTCTGCATCAAGAGCAGGGAGACAAGGAAGGCCCACTCAGCTGATGGAAATCCCTTTGCCATTAGAAACATCCCACAAAAACCAAGCCTATGTCAATGAACAAAAGGGAACCATATTTTAGCCACATCTAAACTAATGCAAAACTTCAGTAGCCTAGAAGCTCTTAAGAATGGAATGGTTGATGGCCCACTTAAAACACAGATATAACTACCTAAGGATTAAGTTACTGCACATATACTTTCTTAATAGTTTGTCAATAAACAAAATTTTCTCTTTAAACTTGATTTCAGCACATGGAGGAGCCTATATTTTAGTTCCAGTAAAATAAAAGTGACAGAGTAACTACTGGCACGCTCAAACCGTGCCAACCTGCCAGTCTGACCACAGCCCAGGAGAAGTTTTAAAATGTATAAGGAAGAACAGGAAGCCTAAAGGAGTCAGTACCTGGCCCAACAAGAAAGTTCTGCAGCAAACAATACTGCACTGGGAAACAGGAGATGGAGGTTTTGGTCCTGCCACGGAAGATGTCAATTTAATGTTATCTCTACAAGGCTGAGCTTACCTCTAGAATTACCTGCCTGCAAAATTTATTTCAGATGCATGTAGAAGACAGCAGAACAACAAGAACTCAAATGTACCCCTCAAAAGACAATATCCAAATTGTCCAAATAGCACACAACTACAGGAACATGCAGAAGTCAGATTCGTGATGAAAGATTACAAATGCTCTAAGGACCCAGCATATAACATGCTTCTTTCATGTCTCCATATTCTTGGCACACAGGAAATATGGCTTTATAGCTCAGAACTAGAAGGGGTCAAGACCATTGGAATAATACAAAATAGACTCAATACATAACAGTTTCCAGGTTCAAATCCTGGCTATAGTCCTACAAGGGAAAATAGCTGGAAGAGCCACTACACACCCCATTTAGGAATACTTTAAACCTCTAGCTTAACATTAATGTAAGAGATGAAAACAAGCTCCAAGACTCTCTTTGTCCAATGATGCTCTGCTGGTGTACAGGGTAATGGCTACATGCTTTATTGACTTCAGTGTATTTTTATCTGCTACAAACATAGGGCAACTTCAGAGTAATTTCTCTGTGCAACTTGGGAATAGGATTGCTCCAAAATTCAGTGTAATTAACGCTTTTATCAAACATTTTCCAATTGTTACAGCAAAGGAAATACTTTCACACAACTGAAACAGCGTCTATTAGTGAACATTCATAGCCCATGTATTTTCTAAACTGAAGTAGAAGGAATACCTGTGTATTTATGATTAGAGCAGGTAGGAACATGCACTTCTCTTCAGACATCAGCACTCCAGCCAATTATATCTCTAGTAATCAACATGCTTCAGCCTTATACCGTAATTACCACTTCTGTTCGCAAAACTGTCTTGAAAGAGTACTTATTCTAAGTTATAGTATACCACCTTCAAAGATAAAGCAATCACTGGCAATTATGAGATTAAAATATTTCAACTATTTATAAAAAGTTGCATTAAACGTTTTGTATATTTGAACATTGAACTGATACTGTATCAATAAGCTAGTCTTCTAGCATTAAACTGATTTTAGAAACAGTTCATTCATTTACTCACCAACAAAACTAGAGATCAGTTAGCAGGAACTGGAAGGTCCAAGACTTACATATATAGTTTGTCCAAGGGTTTTTAAGTTATTACAATATGGTATTATTTGTGAGGCCCAGAATCCATTTCCACTGTAGAAGATCTAGTCTCTGCTAATGTGTAATGTATGTATTTCTACTGCAAACAGAAACACTTCCCATTGCTGAAGATAACGAGCCTGATGCTTGCATAGAGTACTGTACACCTGAGCTAAATGAGTAACTGTAGGTGTACAGAAATGAAGAAGCAGCTGGAATCCTTGCTACACATGTGGCAAGTATGTCATAAAAGCAAAATAAAAGGAGCTAGTACAGAAAAGACAACACAGTTCTTTCATTCCAGCCACTGAATATGCAGAATACTGGAAAGTATCGGAACATAAAATTTCTACTTGTTGTAAGGACATGAAATTTTATGTCCAGTGTGGGTCTTTGGCCTGCATACTGTGTTAGATCTACAAATGGTCGAGAATCACATTTCTTTTTTTAAAGCCCAGTTCCAGTAACTCCTAAAACATGTAAGACTTTGCAAAACAGATGAAGCAGAATTTCAGAGATTTCTCATTTGTTCTTAAGTTTACCCAACTAGCTTTCCCCTTTGGTTTAGCACCACAATAACTCAAAGAGTGAGGAAAAAACAAAAGCAAATTGAAGCTTAACAAGGTTGTTGGTTAAGACTGGTTATGATGCTTTAAAAGGCATACAAGGCAAACACCATCAATCTGTGACAGAGAAAGAACCTTCCTCTCATTATAGTGACACTCCCCAAGCAATCTCCCTGGAAGCTGCCTCCCTTGTAGTATGCCCAAGAGATAGAATGCTTGTATAAATGTTACCTTTGGCAAAACAAATATTTTATGAGGTAGCACAGAACAAGCCAGCCCAATTTAAATTTTGCTCAATCATCCTATATTCTAACAGTTAACTGTGGCCCCACCTTTAGATGCTCAAATCTGTGGACTGGGGCTGTGTAGAGGGAAGATTTTTCAAACAAGCCTGGGTAGCCCCCAGGTTAGCAGAAATATCTGAAAAGTTACAAAGTGGAAGGGGGTTAAAATTCTCCAAAACAGAAAAGTGTTGCCTGCACAAGCAATGCACCTCCATTGCCTGGTGGCATTCACCTTCTGTCCTATGAGTGTGAGAGAGGAGGGGGAGTCCCTGGTAGGCAGAAAAAGCAAGGCATGGACCAGGCAGGCAAAATTCCCCCTCCCCATGAGTTGCCAGCCACCCATCCCTTCTTCAGCCACCAAGGCAGCAGCACAGCAATCTGGTGGGCAAGGAGGATGGGAAGAAGTGAGAGCTGCTGCTCCCCCATTCATGGCCAACTTGGCAGCAGTGCTGGAGTGGAGCAAAAAAGGGAGAGTGGAGAGAAGGATGAACTGTCACTGCTCAGGTAGGCTGAGGCAGCAACTGCCCCCAGCACTGTCACCTCAGTTTCCCTCCCCAAACTGTCCCCTTGGCTGCTGACTGCTGAGACTGAGACAACAATCCTAGAGGCTGGCAAATGTGTGAAAAGAAGCCTCCACCACAGCTCTACCCACTCCTTCTCACCCACCTGCCCACCCCCAGCACTGTTAACTCAGTCTCAGCAGACAGACGCTGAAGGGAAAGGTTGGGGAGAGCAGCTGAGACAACAGCACTGGGGGCAGGTGGGTGGGTAGAAGGAGTGGTAGAGGGTAGAATAGCAGCAAGGAGGGGGAGTGGTGGACAGAGCAACAAGGAAAGTGTGTGTGGGCTGAATGGTGCAATGAGAGGTGGTTTGGGTAGAATAACCAGCAGAAGGTTGGGTGGGCAGACAGAAAGGTGAGAAGAACGGTGTGTAGTGATCAGACTGAGGAAAGAGGGCATAGTGAGAGGGCAAGAATAAGGCAGGGACCAGTTTTGGGGAGAAGAAGTGCAGTGTGGATGGAGAAGGATGGGAAGAGGAGTTGGCAGTTAGGGGGAAGGGCAGAGAAAGGTGGCTGGGCCACCAGGGAATTTTCCTGTGAGCTTCTCACTTGTCAATATTGTCATGCTCGGTCTGCGACCCTGGCCCTGATCCTCCTGTGGCCATAACGTCTGTCACCCCAATCGGCTAGGTGGTCCTGTCAGCGGAAGGTACTCAAAAATGGGGGGGAGTGAGGGGCCTCAGACAGGTAGGGGACGGAGTAAGTCCCTCTGCCAGTGTGTGTTGGAAATCCCTCTTTGCTTTCTCTCTCAGCTTTCCCGTGTCTCTATGCCAGCGTCTCCACTCTGCACACTATCCTCCCCGGCCTTTTCCCTCCCTGCCTTTTATCTCCCCACCCCACTCCCAGCACCACCTGTCTTCCCTATTGTGGCCCCCCCACCTCAGCCCCGCCCCCTCTTATCAGTAGGGACACTGACTAGGAGTGTTGGGTGGGGTGGATATTGCGCCGACAGCGGCGGCTTAGGTGGCCTCAGAGCCACGCCACCGGTGCCGAAGGGTAGCTGCACTCACCTCGTTAAGCCCACTCATGGTTCCCGTGATGTTGCCTGGGCCGCAGCTGACTTTGGCCACCTCCCGAACGGCCCGACCCTGCCGTCACACCCGACCAGCGCAGTCTCCTCTCCAAGGGGTGGGGTTGTCTGCCTCCACGTCTGCCGGGCTGCTGTGGCCCAGCTCGACCACCCAACTCGCCACCCCTGCCATCCATCGGGCCGGGGACTCCTTCAATGAGTTGGAGGGTTGTGGGGGCTCTGGGGGGTGCTCCAGGGGTTGCAGCTCATGTCCCAGGGCCTCTGGATCAGGACAAATATATCTAATAGTCAACATGGCCCCATCTATAGATCTACCTGGATCAGGACCATGTTCATTATTTATTAAAACATTTATATCCCACCTTTCCTCATGCTTCAAAGTGGTTACAATCCTAAAGATATTTTCAGTTTAAAACCAGAAATAAAATAGCAAGCTCCAAATCTTCGCCCCCCCCCCCATGCTAAGGCAAGGGAGACTTGTCCAAACTTAAGGGAACACCCAGGCTTGCAGACCTGCCCCTCCCAAAAAAAAATAGCAGAGGGGAAGCAAAAAACTACAAAGCAGATGATAGTTGGCCTTCCCACCAGATGCTGAGGCCACTGAATTTGTGTTGGAAGTATACAGGTGGGCAGAAGAGCCTCCATTACCTCCCATGCCTCCCATCCACTTCCCTCCATTGCCAAGACACAACCACAAAATGCCAATGGGTGAGTAAAAAGTGGGATCATCCACCACTAATGCCACTGCCAGACTGTCTACCATCTGCACCTCAGGGGCTGGGCAAAAAAGAATGGGAGTCTCCCCTGCACACCCACTATACCCCTTTCCACAACTGACCCATGCCATGAGTTTGGGGGCACATGCAACTGTGCAGGTAACAGCAGTAGGGAAGAGGATGGCTGAGTGAGCAGGCTTAGTAGCAAAGAGGATGGCCTGCCCAGCAAGTGCCTGGCCTGACAGTCAGATAAAGAGAGAAACACTGTCATGCACACAAAAGCTTATACCCAGAATTAAACTTTGTTGGTCTTAAAAGAGCCACTGGACTCAAATTTCGTTCTGTTGCTTCAAACCAACATGGCTACCCACCTGAATCTGTGAGTAAAAAGGTAAGGGAGGAAGAGTGAGCCGTAATGACTGGGAAAAGGGTGGCAGAGGGGGAAACAAAAAAAGAAGGGATGGGAAGGGGGAAAAACAAATGTCCAAAAGCAAATCAAAGTTATGTTTTCCATTAAGAGAGGGGTCCCTGTCTCAAAGGATGATAATCCTAAATCAACATTTGGATACTGGCAAGGAGGGTGGACAAAGAAAATAAAAGTCGAGAAGTCCAATTCATTCCCACTTACATCCTATTGTGCTTAAAGGACCGATAAAGAAAGAGACACTCAACCCAAGCCCACATTTGTCATGCTTAATGTTTTGCCAATTTGATGCCATCTTTAAAACTTTTCTTGAATGACAGGAATGCCAGAGTCCTGAAGACAGTAGTCTCTCTCCAACTTCAACTGTGTTTTCAATTTATTTAATCAGTCTAGAATAGTGTTAAGCCTCTCCATACCTGGAACCCAACATTACTCACAGGCGGCAGCATCAGACCCTCTGAGTTGCAACCACTTGTCATTGAAGTAAAATGATTCACAGAACCTGACAAGAAAAGGAGGAGTCCAGTGTTTGCTAAAAAGGAACCTTGTCTGCTAATAAAGAGTTACTCTCCTGCCACTCCTTTCAGTATGTATGCAGAGAGGGAGGAGGTGGTACCATTGCTCTCAATACATTAGAACTAGCAGAAATACTTCTAGTAATCAGCACCAAAAAAAGGTGGCTCTATAGATGCTCACTACTTAGCAAGTGAGCCTCATACCACCGCCAAGGGTCCCTACCCATAAACTGAAGACCACTGGTCAAAAGAAGTCATAACCCACCTTTTATGCCGAATGTCACTATAGATGCACAGACTCCAACAGGCCTGTCAATGTGGAGGCTGGGTCTGTCAGCTGTAGTGAACTCAAAATTTTGCACATAGTTTCATGACATTTTGGTTGTTCCTAATAAAAAAGGTATTGCATGACATGGATTTGTAATTTGACTGAGGACCACCACAGCTACTTAGAGTCTTTGTTTGCTCAGGTGAGTCTTATGTTTAAAAGGAGATGGGATATGGAAGATTTGTGTTTGTATTCAGCTTTACCTTATGCTTACCTTAGGCACACAAGGATTAGCTGGAGCCATGCCAGTATTTGAGCAGATCAGCAACTATGCATTAACACCATCTTGGACTTTTTAACTGCCTTGACAGAGTACTAGTGAAGTAACTGCAAGCCTTGTTTGGCAAGCAAGGTAAATGAAAAAGCAAGTGAGCTTAGAAATAATCATTCCATTTTATTTTATTCTAGTGCGTCTCTCTCTCTCTCTCTCTCTCTCTCTCTCTCTCTCTCTCTCTCTCTCTCTCTCTCTCTCAAGAAGGTTGAATAAATAGGTTTTTGCTCAAAGCTCTCAGCCACATGAAAGACTGCTTTAATTGCCTTTATGTAAACCCTCTGCTTAACTAAACCATGAGAAAATCTAGAAATCAGACTAGTACAGACAAAAATATAGGCCTTAGAAAGGTATTTATCTTGTGGCTGCTCCACAGTGGCTGGTATCAAGACTACAGCCTAAAATTTGCCTGTTTGCCTTGTTAGGTTGATTGTAATTGTAAAGAGAAATCCGCGATATTAGATTTAAAAAGCCTGGTATAGGGTTGCCAGCTTGGGTTGGGAAATACCTGGAGATTTGGGGAGTGGAGCCTGGGGAGGGCAGAGTTTGAGGAAGGGAAGGAAAACAGCAGGGTACAGTCATACAGTCCATGCTCCAAAGTAGATATTTTCTCCAGGGAAGCTGATCTGTGTAGCTTGGAGATCTACAGGCACCACCTGGAGGTTGGTAACCCCACTGGACTAAGTAGTTTCTTACTAGAATAGGCTTAGAAGGGTTAGTTCTGTTTAGGATGCCACTGTTACTTTCTAACCCTGTGAATGAACTGCTGACCCCTTTTAAACTACTCTGTGGAAGAGTTATGAGTCAAAGAAATAGCATACATCATAATTCTAAATCAGAAGGAAATAAGCAAATTCTAAAAAACTTCTTTAAGGTTGTTTACCCAGCAGCAGGACAGCAATGACAGAACTTGTTTGAATATGGACATCATATACATATACTGGAAAAGAAGGGAAGATATAATTTATTCCTAAATAAAAAAATGGATGGTGGTGGTGGAAAATGTTGTCAAGTTGCAGTCAATTTATGGCGACACCAAAGGATTTTCAAGGCAAGAGATATTCAGAGGTGGTTTACCATTGCTTGCTTCTGCATAGCAACCCTGGACTTTCTTGGTGGTGTCCCAATGAAATACTAACCAGGGCTGACCCTGCTTAGCTTCTGAGATCTGACAAGATTGGACTAGCCTCGGCTATCCAGGTCAGGGCTACAATTTGGATACATAACCATAAACTTAACATGGACTTTGATGCAATATTAGAAACACAATGCTATGCCACGCATTATGCTGATGTCAGAAGTGTGATATAACTTCAATGGACACACAGTAAAATCATAATTTTTTTCCCCTACTGGAATGCATTTTTAATCATATGTATGACGACTTTTTAGAATTTAATAATGTCAAAGGATTTGTGCTACCGGGCCATTTTTCAAGCTCCCTTCTTTTTTCTACAGTTTTTAATATCATATATCTGAAAATCTCAACAATCGCCATAATTAACACTTAAAGTAGCCTCTCTGTCTTGGCTTACAGAGGTACTTGCATACGTGAGAAAACTGCACATTCACACAGTCAGCACTGCTTCAGCACCACCAAAAAAAATATTGGCCAGACCTGTTTCCTAATGAACTACGTGAAACTATGCAGGTCTCAGAGATCTGTTCAAGCACAGAAGGGAAGAAGGGTATGCAATATTGGTGTTTGCAATTTGCAGACTGTAAGACGACACCAGACTTCCAAGGCCTTTTTCAACAGAGCCAAAGGTAATGCAAGTGAGGGTCTCTCCTTCTGACCTTAGGGACCCTGAGTTGGAAAACACATTGCAAGTGTGGATTCAGCTACACGTATCCAGGGTAACACAGAATTTGCTCCTTTGTTTAGAATTACAAGTGAATAATTCATTTGCATGAAGTTATATAGCTAACAACCCTTACTTTGCCAAATACTACACAACATTACCATCCAATCAAAATCCATATACAGTATACATTTGAGGATTTGTTTCATTGCTTTATTTGGCGGTTTGATTCATTTTGTTAGCTCACGTCAAGATTTTGTTTCATGCTGATTCTTAGGAAATACAGAGCTGATACTAGTAAGTTCCCTGCAAAATTTCTGGAATATGGGTACTGTGGTTCACAAGGAAATCACTACTGAATATGAATATAAATATGTTTAATGTTTCCGTGTATTTGAGAATAAATGCAAAGTAAATGTGAAGCTAATATAAGGTATAGAAATATTCATTAGAAATAATGAAATGGGAAAGAATGTATTATTTAATAAACACAACAAAAGCTCCTACAACAGAAAACTCACAGTGAACAGAGAAAACCATTAGGCCAAAAACATGCATACGTATTTGTATTTCCAAAGTTCTCTCCAAAGCATTGGATGGGAAGAAGAAACAAAAGTAGTACCAGTGGGGGGCGTGGCATCAACGCCAACGGTGATGGACACTTAGAGTCTTTGCTCCGTACCTCCCTCACTCCCAAACTTCACAGATCTTCCTTTTATTGCCTTCCCAAGCCTACAAATCATGGGCAAACCATAAGCAGAGAAGGCTATACCAAACTCTGGGACTCAAAGGAATACTAGACTTCTTCCCGAAATCTAATCAATCTGAAAACTCTGGGGATGGCCTGAATGATGCTGACAAAATGGCGACAGAGAACTCTTCAACTCTCTCACCTCCTTCACAGCAGCCTGATAACGCGATCGCAACTCTACTAGTGAATATGGAGAAAAAAATCTAGGGAAACATGTCGACCCTTATCAACCGTCTGACAGAATAATTTACTGAATTCAAACTGACCTTGAATAAGGTGAGCCAAAGGGCAGATTGTGCAAAAGACCCCAGCCTCATGCTGCAGGGGTGAAGTAAGATCTCTCCAGTTGGAAAATGGCTGCCTACATGATCAGGTTATTGCCCTAGAGGCTTTCCTGTCTTCTCTCCTTTCTTTTCTACCTTTCCCCCTTTTTCCCCACTTAATTTTATTATCTGCCTAACTTTAGATATAAGATAAACGGTTGCCTGAACTATCTATTTTAAATGTGAATCAATTGTTTGTGAGTTTTTAAAATTTTTGTTGTTATAGCACCATTCCTATCTATTGATTGATTATAAACTAATTAATACTTTGTAGTGTTTTTAAAGTTAAATTCATTGAAGCTTAAAGCATCAATTGGAAAATAACACACAACTTCATCTAGCAACTAATCTCTATCATTTTACTGTTAACTCACTTATATCTTCATCCAATTTTGGCAAACAAGATTTGATTTTTAGCTATTATTGATTTATTAATTTGTTTTCTTGGTCTGACTGTTTCTTCTTTGAATAAATTGTATCACACATCATTAATTTACTCCTTAATTGACGCATTACACCTACACTCTCGTATGGAGTTGTTGAGTTCATTAGATTAATCCATGCTAGTTAGAAGAAATATTTCTTTTTCATAATTGAAGTTTCATAGTTTTTTGTATTTTCTTACAGTCTTCAACAAGTAGAACTTTGTATTTATTGTTCCTTTCATTTTTTACTATTGAAAATTGCACATATATTAGTTGTGGTTGGTTGAACATTGTTACTGTCTGACTCCATTAGTGGTCTACACCCTCCGTGGTTATTCCACTGCTTACCTTATCTACTGACAGATCCACTCTTTAATTGTACAAGACTACAATTATGTTTGCTTGAACTTTCAATTATATAGACATAGGTCCGCTGCTATTTGGAGGATTACTTACACAACTAATACAGCACTACATCTTACAGACGGTGTAGCTACACAACTAGCATCAGCTTACATACCACATTCATTCTTCTATCTCATACATACACTTATCATTTAACAATGAACCCTAACTGGAAAGTTCTGTCTTTAAATGTACATGAGCTGAACAATCCAGTCAAAAGAAAAACAGCATTAACCAATTTGGCCAAATCGAACATTGTGCTACTCCAGGAAACACATATACACTCTATTTCTCAATCCTCATTAAAAGCAAACTGGATCTAACACCAATATCATGTAAAGGGAAGCTCCAAATCATGTGTTGTTGTTGTTGTTCAGTCGCACAGTCGAGTCCGACTCTTTGCGACCCCATGGACCAGATTACGCCAGGCCCTCCTGTCTTCTGCTGTCCGCTGAAGTTTGCTCAATTTCATATTCGTTGCAACGATGACACTGTCTAACCATCTCATCCTTTGCCGTCCCCTTCTTCTTTGACCTTCAATCTTTCCCAGCATCAGGGTCTTCTCCAGTGAATGCTCCCTTCTCATTTGGTGGCCAAAGTATTTGAGCTTCAGCTTCAGGATCTGGCCTTCCAGGGAACAGTCAGGGTTGATTTCTTTTAGGATTGACTGATTTGATCTCCTTGCAGTCCAAGGGACTCTCAAGAGTCTTCTCCAGCACCATAGTTCAAAAGAATCTATTCTTCGGTGCTCGGCCTTCCTTATAGTCCAACTCTCGCAGCCATACATTACTGCGGGGAATACCATTGCTTTAACCATGCGGACTTTTGTTGGCAAGGTGATGTCTCTGCTTTTTATCATACAGTTTAGGTTTGCCATCGCTTTCCTCCCAAGGAGCAGGCGTCTTTTAATTTCATGGCTGCAGTCACCATCTGCAGTGATCTGGGATCCTAGGAACGTGAAGTCTGTCACTACTTCTACGACTTCCCCTTCTATTTGCCAAGGAGTGATGGGGCCAGATGCCATGATCTTAGTTTTTTTGATGTTGAGCTTCAAGCCCACTTTTGCGCTCTCCTCTTTCACTCTGAGCAAGAGGCTCTTTAGGTCCTCTTCACTTTCTGCCATCAGAGTGGTATCGTCTGCATATCTGAGGTTATTGATCTTTTCCCCAGCGATCTTAACTCCCGCTTGTGATTCATCCAGGCCAGCATTTCGCATGATGTACTTTGCATATAAATTAAATAAGCAAGGTGACAATATACATCCTTGTCGTACTCCTTTTCCTATGCTAACCCAATCAGTTGTTCCATATCCGGTTCTAACTGTTGCTTCTTGACCCTTATACAGGTTTCTCAGGAGACATGTGAGGTGGTACGGTACTCCCATCTCTTTAAGAACCTGCCATAATTTATTGTGATCCACACAATCAAAGGCTTTAGCATAGTCAATGAAGCAGAAGTAGATGTTTTTCTGGTACTCTCTTGCTTTCTCCATAATCCAGCGAATGTTGGCAATTTGATCTCTAGTTCCTCTACCTCTTCGAAACCCAGCTTGTACTTCTGGCAGTTCTCTATCCACGTACTGTTGTAGCCTAGCTTGTAGGATTTTGAGCATGATCTTGCTAGCGTGTGAAATGAGTGCAATTGTGCGATAGTTTGAACATTCCTTGACATTGCCCTTCTTTGGGATTGGAATATACACTGACCTTTTCCAATCCTATGGCCACTGTTGTGTTTTCCAGATTTGTTGGCAAATTGAGTGCAGCACTTTAACAGCATCTTCTTTTAAGACTTTGAATAACTCAGCTGGGATACCATCACCTCCACTAGCTTTGTTGTTAGTAATGCTTTCTAAGGCCCATTTAACTTCGCTTTCCAGGATGTCTGGCTCGAGGTCAGTGATTATACCATCGTGGTTGTCAAGGACATCGAGATCCTTCTTGTATAGTTCTTCTGTGTATTCTTGCCATCTTTTCCTAATCTCTTCTGCTTCTGTTAGGTCCCTACCGTTTTTGTCCTTTATCATGGCCAGTTTTGCATGGAACGTTCCCTTGATTTCTCCAATTTTCTTGAAGAGATCTCTAGTCCTTCCTAATCTATTGTTTTCCTCTATTACTTTGCACTGTTCATTCAGGAAAGCTTCCTTATCTCTCCTTGCTGTTCTCTGGAAATCTGCATTCAGTTGGGCAAATCTTTCCTTTTCACCGTTGCCTTTAGCTTTCCTTCTTTCCTCTGCTATGTGTAAAGCCTCATCAGACAGCCACTTTGCTTTTTTGCATTTCTTTTTCTTTGGGATGGCGGTGATTGCTGCCTCCTTTACAATGTCACGGACCTCTGTCCATAGTTCTTCGGGCACTCTGTCTATCAAATCTAGTCCCTTAAACCTATTCTTCACCTCTACTGTATATTCATTGGGGATGTGATCTAGGTCAAATCTGAATGGCCTTGTGGTTTTCCCAACTTTCTTCAGTTTCAGTCTGAATTTTGCAATGAGTAGCTCATGATCTGAGCCACAGTCTGCTCCAGGTCTTGTTTTTACTGACTGGATAGAGCTTCTCCATCTTTGACTGCAAATTATATAGTCAATCTGATTTCGGTGTTGCCCATCTGGTGATGTCCATGTGTAGAGACGCCTCTTAGGTTGTTGGAAAAGGGTGTTTGCTATGACCAGCGTGTTCTCTTGACAAAACTCTGTTAGCCTTTGCCCTGCTTCATTTTGTTCTCCAAGGCCAAACTTGTCTGTTATTCCGGTTACCTTTTGATTTCCTACTTTAGCATTCCAGTCCCCTATGATGGTGAGGACATCATTTTTTGGTGTTAGTTCTAGAAGGTGTTGTAGGTCTTCATAGAACTGGTCCACTTCAGCCTCTTCTGCAGCAGTGGTTGGGGCATAGACTTGGATTACTGTGATATTGAATGGTTTGCCTTGGATTCGGACCGAGATCATTCTGTCATTTTTGAGATTGTATCCCAATACTGCCTTTCTCACTCTCTTGTTGACTATAAAGGCCACACCATTTTTTCTACGGGATTCCTGGCCACAGTAGTAGATATAATGGTCTTCTGAGTTAAATTCACCCATTCCTGTCCACTTTAGTTCACTGACTCCCAAGATGTCAATGTTCATTCTTGCCATCTCATTTTTGACCACGTCAAGCTTACCTTGATTCATAGACCTTACATTCCAGGTTCCTATGCAGTATTGTTCTTTGCAGCATCGAACTTTCCTTTCACCGTCAGACACATCCACAACTGAGCGTCCTTTCGGCTTTGGCCCAGTCGCTTCACTCTTTCTGGGGTTACTCGTACTTGCCCTCTGCTCTTCCCCAGTAGCATATTGGACACCTTCCGACCTGAGGGGCTCATCTTCCGGCATCATATCTTTTAGCCTTTTGTCACTGTCCATGGGGTTTTCTTGGCAAAGATACTGGAGTGGGTTGCCATTTCCTTCTCCAGGGGATCACGCTTGGTCTGAGTTCTCTGCTGTGGCCTGTCCATCCTGGGTGGCCCTCCACGGCATAGCCCACAGCCTCATCGAACCACGCAAGCCCCCTCGCCACGACAAGGCAGTGATCCATGAGGGAGATCATGTGGTGTAGCGATCCTCATCTCTAAGAGCATCTGCTTTCAGCACATAGTGACAAAGGTTGATCCCAGAGGGCAGTTCATATTCATTAAAGGTATTCTAGATGAACAGAAGGTCACGATTGCATCAATCTATGTGCCTAATAATAGTAAACTGACATTTCTGGAGGAAATCTTGATTACCCTACAATTGTTTCAGGACAGTGAAGTAATCCGGGGGGGGGGGGTGTTTGTCTCAATAATAAACAATAATTTAGATCAGTCCCATCTACTCCCAAAGAAACCCAAAAGAAATAGGCAAAACACGACTGGCTACTGTTTTTGAACAATTTCATTTAATTGATATATGGAGGCATATGCACCCAACTGAAAGAGACTACACGTATTTCTCCTTGAGGCACAACATCTATACATGAATTGATTTTATTCTTCTTTTGGACTCTCTTGTCAACACAGAGCTTGACTCTGATATTGGTTCCATCATCTGAACAGATCATGCTGGGGTGAGCTGTACCATCTTAGCCTCTTCTTCAAAAGCGGATCATTAGTGGTCCCTAAACAAGTCCACTGTCATGGGCATGGATGAGGATGAGCCAACAGAGCCTGCGGAAACCACAGTTGGCCCCTCTGAAGCAGCAGAGGAGGAGAGCTGGCAAGTGCCTGTAACAGCAGTCTTCACACTTGGCCCAGATAAGAAGGAAGAACTGCAAGTCCTCCTGACTTACCCCCATGTGTGGCTCGTTTAAGGGAGCAACTGTGGCAAAACTTAGCAACCAGACAAAGAGAGGCCAGGCTACAGGGGAGACGCTCAGCTAGCCCAGAGTTCTAACAGGAGCCTGGGCAATCATGCAGCTGCCTAACTGGTAGCACCATTTAACTCCACACTCTGGGTAGTATTCTTCGTGCTGCTTGCATCCACTTTGTCTTGGCTCTTGCATCTAGACCTTCAGACCCCCTGGCTTTGCATTTGGCTCTGTGTTCCTGACTCCTGACCCCAGCTTGGCTTTGGACTACACTTCTGATTAGTGATTTTGAACTTGGCTCTGTGTTTCTGGCTCCTTACCCTGGCTTGGCTTTGGACTTTGCACTGTCTTCTTGGCTCCTGACCTTGGCCTCTTCTGGACTCCCTTTGACTGGCACCCCAACCCATGACATCACTTTTATACCATGAAGACTGTGTCAACAAAATTGAACCGTACATCCAAAAATATTTCCAAGATAACTGCAATGGTGACTCCTCCCCATCCACAATATGGGACACCCTCAAAGCGGTATTGAGGAGTCAACTAATCTCAATGACATAATTTCTAAAGAAGGAAAAAGACGCCTTCAAATCTGAACTAACTGCCTGAATATCACACACAGATTGCACAAGGACAGAGGAATCAAGAAGATATACAAACAACTTTTTGTGGAATGAAAACTACTGGAATCTTTGGAGAATTCCCAATATAGAAAAAACCTTCTTTTCTTAAAACAAAAATACTGGACCAGGGAAACTGCACACCAATTCTGCGACTATAAATAGGCTTTTTGCAGATTTCTATCAATCTCTATTCCTCGACCAACCTGTGGCTTAACAACATCAAAACATATCTCTCCTCAAACATTCACATCAAAAAGCTGGAGGAAATTCACCGTAAACCTCTTGAGAAACCAATTGTAACACAAGAAGTCATCAACACCATCAAACTTCTAAAGAACAAGTCTGCTGGCCCAGATGGATACCCAACTGGAGTTCTACAAAAAAAAAATTGCACTTACTCTAGCTCAGCCATTAACAGTGGCATGCAATGAAATAATGAATTCCGGCACAACTCCACCCTCTTGGAATTTGGCCTCGGTCATAGTGATCCCAAAGCACGGGAAGGATCTAGCTAATCCAGCCTCCTTCCACTCTAATTCACTCCTAAATCAGGACTACAAAATCTTTGCCACGATCCTTGCCAAACAACTGAATTCTTTTATTCTAGATTATATTCACCAGGATCAAGCAGGATTCATGCTGGGCAAAGATCTATCTGACAATGTACTCAAAACGCTAAACATTCTCTCCTTGTGCAAAGGCTCACATTCAAAAGCACTTCTCTTGTCACTAGATGTTGAGAAGGCCTTTGATTTGCTTGAAACATCATACTTGATTGCCCTTCCCAACCATATGGACTTTGGGGACTCGTTCCTCCAGTCAATCTCAGCGATATACAAGAAACCAACTGCATAAATCAAAGTTAACAAAATTATCTTGGCTGAAATAGCACTTGAAAGGGGGACCCAACAGGGCTTGGCCCTTGTCGCCAGTTCTCTTCACATTGGCTTTGAAACCATTAGTCTTGTCAATAAGACATAACCCCAAGATTCACAGCATCGAAACTGGACCACATACTTTTCATCTAAGTTTGTTTGTGGAAGATATGCTTGGTATGTGAGCAACCCAGAACATTCTCTGGTTCACCTTCACTCTACTCTCCAATCCTTCAGCAAGATCTCTGACTTAAAAATTAACCAGTCTAAATCCTGCATTCTGCCTCTAAACATTTCAGCTGACACAGAACTATATATCCAGAAAAATTTCAAATCTCAATGGACTACCAGTTCCTTACCTTACCTCAGAATACACATACCTCGAAAGCTGTCTGAATTACTGAAGGTCAATCATATTATCAAGTTTCAAGCTATTAAATCTGATCTACAAAATGGGACAAGCAGACTCTTTCTCTACTAGATCGATTTAATCTCATCAAATCCTTTGCCTTCTCTAGGATGTTATTCCTCTCTCATGTTACCTTTTGAAATACCTCCCACACCTCTAAAACAATGGCAAAAGCACTTCAACTCCTTTTTATGGGGTCACAAAAGGCCAAGAATTAGTTTTCGGACAATACGATGTCACAGCTCCAATGGTGGCTTAAATTATCCAGACCTGATAACCTATCACAAAGCGGTGCTGCTCACAATTCTTATTAAAATGATTTGTAAAGGTGATCAAGCTGACTGGATCAAACCTCTCAGACCCCTGCTACACCCTAAAATGACACAAGAAGTCATATGGGGTGAACCTCGGGATCGTCTTATCTTGCTAAAACACAATGCCTTCCTGGTGGCAGTATTGAAAAACTTGGACCTTCTCAAACTGATCCCCAGTACATCTAGATTTTCCTCATTTCTCTTCCAAAGCTGGTTCCCTCCAGGAATCAACACAGAGATGGCTAATATCTGGAGACAGGCCACAATAACTTGCCTAACAGACATCACTTCCAAAACTAGTCTGTTACCAAAAGCAACTCTGGAATGCAAAACGGATCACTCCTTGCCATGGTTTATGTACCTCCAGTTGAGCCATGCAGTGAAACCTCTTAATCTACCACACACCCTAACCCAACCTCCTTTGAAAAGCTGATATTTCTGAGGACCAGAACTTTAAAGGTATCAAAGCTAAGATGTATGATATCCTCATATGCTTAGATGGTGATAAGCCACTGAAATTTCAACAAAAATGGCAGCAAGATTGCAATAGCACTTTCTAAGAAGATCAGTGGAAGGGAATATGGTCCTCAAAGCTACTGACCTCTCCTATCGTCAGCACAATGCTGCAACCATATAAGATACTTACCAGATGGTATCTCACATCAACAAAATTGGCCTTTTTGACATCGGACCATTCCCCATCATGCTGGAAAAAATGTGGGGAACCAGGCTTTTCCACACACAGTTGGTGGCAATGCAAGTTTATAGCTGACTTTTGGCATGATATAATGCAACAAATACAACTAATCACGGGTTACTCAATCCCGTTTTCTCCGGAACTAACATTCCTGGACATGTGGTAAGACACACATTCTGAAGATCAAGCACGAACTCAACCAGTCTTCTGGTAGCAGCAAAAAGATCAATTGCTTCCAAATGGAAATCATCTTTAGCTCCCACATGCCGCATTTTATCATGAAAAAAATAACAAATTATATCCAACAATCAGAAATATATCCAGGATTGTCTAACTTTATGGGGAAATGGTTCTTGTTCCTTGATTACGTTTTAACTAATGATTGCCAACCATATAATTCAACATATCTACATATACTTCACTGTTAATATACATTATATGATCTTATCATTATCATCACACTGCTCTCAGAATACTTGATGTCTAGTGTATATGCACACTGTCACTGTGGACATTCCCTAAGAATCACAGAATGTTAAGAGTTGGAAGGGACTTTGCAGGTCATCTAGTCCAACCCCCTGCATTCTGCAGGAGCATAGCCGAAAGATAGCCCTACAAGTTTACCTGAAAAATGGTCATCCAGCCTCTGCTTGAAAACATCCAGCAAAGGAGCACCATAACCATTTCATACCTCACAAATTTACCTTCACACATGGTATCTTATATTTGGATATAACCATCTCTCATTAACTTACTAATGCACAATTGTTTGTTTACATAGACTTCTTCACAGAATTATTCTATTTATACCGATTATATTTGTTGAATGTGTTATGCAACTGTTATTCATTGTACTGTTTGAAAACCTAATATATATTTTTAAAAAGTAGTACCAATTAGCTGCCTTCATTCAGCTGCTGTGTGTCCTACCAACCACTCAGAGCTATCAACCATACTGTTCCTTGCCCAACTTCCCCTCAACTGCTTAGAGATCATGGTTTATTTTTATATGGAAGAAAAGGCTCCAGCCAGTTAGAAACATGGAGGGAGGCAGAGAACCAAATGAAGCAGACATCCATCCAAAGCAAGTAGAAGTGTTTTGCTTTGGTTTGGCAAGACCTTCCTTCATTTAGAGGTCCTTTCAATACGGCTCCAAACCAGGATGATTTGGTTAGAAGTGCTCATTCTTTTCAAAATTTGTCTGGAAGACAATTTACAGATGTCCCTTAACCAGTCTCATGGAAAGCTTGAGTTCCTGTATATGTGAAATTACATCAATCTTCTCTCTATTTTTTGTTATAGAAACAGTCATAAGAAGTTAGATGGAGCAATAATCTGGATCATTATAAGGCAGGTTTGAATTGTTACTGAAGTATGAAACTGTATTTTCATATATTTTGAATGAACAGATAGAAGAGAGGTTTGCACCATTAATTGCTATACTGAAGAGGAAAGAATTTGGCCTTAGAATATAAGAACAAAGGGCCTACCGAATCCGACATCATGTTTCTCTTAGTGCGTGTATGTAGGTTCTGCGGTAAGGCAACCTGTGAGAAAAAAGAGCAGCCCTGAACCTGCTGAGGTATCCTGTCCAGAGAAAGGAGAATCAAATCTCCCCTTAGAGATTATTACTTTTTGAGCCAGTTTTATTTTATATATACCTAAGTTATCCGCACATATTGACCTTGTTAAATATTTTATCTTCTGTTAAATAAACCTTTGTTGGTCATCTTGTCTGTCAAGTCAAAAATCTAAGAAGCAGGGGTCTCCATTTACGTCACATATAAATACAGCCTTAGTTTAGCAGGTATACAAATAAGAGACCTTTAGGGAGCACATAGCTTACATGCTACCAGCTTTTGTTTTAAAGCTTGTGTCCCCTTTTTTATTTGATTGTGGGTGTTTGGGGTATAATCTATAGGAGAGGCCAGAACGGGAGGCGGGGACTGGATATGTGTGCACCTAAAACAGATCTTTTTAACATATGGTATATTATTTTAATAAAACATACGGTGTTTTCTAATACAGTATATTCCTGACACTCATATACAGTGTCTGTTCATGATAAACAAAAACTCCTATCTTTCCCCTTGAAACACAAGCACACAAGAACTCTGGATTCTACTTAGTTGCTGCATCCCTTTCTAAAACAGCATTTCTTTCCTTAGGAAACTGGCTCTCTCTTTTTTTTTGCTGTATCTAGTCTGCAGATTAACTATTCTTTTTTGAGGCCTAGGTTTACCAACAAAATCCTTTTGCGTAAAAAGAATCTTTGTTGAAAGCTTTTCTACTGGAACAGGTTTCAGAAATGGTACCTACTACCAATGATTCATAATATGCACCTACCATCAATGATTCATAATACATTAAAATGTAAAAGAATAGAATAAAAGTGAGTCTCAGTTCATGAAATTTAATACACTATTAAGAAAGGTTTCATTACCTTTTTTAAAAAGTAGTATTTAAGAATTTGACGATGTAAAGGATGAGAAACTTGTAATGATGATCATTAATGTTTTTGTTGTGTACAAAAAGTTATGCAAAAGGACAGATACAGTCTATACTTCTTGTAACACTGCACTTAAAAGCAATACCATTTACATAGGCCGCCTAATCTGATACCTTCATCATTTGAAAATGGAATTGTTTACGTTGTCTTAAAGGCAGGATGCTGACGGGGGAACTGGGAGGACAAAATTCAGGGGTCCAGGTCAGCTGAGGGCCCCTGAAGCCGGCAACATGCTGTATTCACATGGAATGCATTTTTTAAAAAAAATCCCAATACAATTCTGCCTGCTGCCACAAGGGATGCAGGGAAGGCAGAGCAGAGCAAAGAGCTCCTTGGCCTTTCTGCAAAGTTTACTGAGAGATGGAGGGAACATTTGCTGACCAGATTTTGCTAAATCCAACATCAGCCAAGCCTGCACTGGAGCAAGGGAAGACCAGCCAGGACAGCATGCAGCCTCCTAACAAGGTCTATGGTTTCCTTTTGCCTTTAGTTCCACTCAGCTCCTGCACAATCAGATCTTGCCAGGGCAGCCTTGTTTGTGTGTGGTAACAAAAAAAATATCTACCAACTTCTAATTTTTCTCCCTCCCCCAAATTTATTGTTCAGTATTAATGTCACCTCACTCAACATGGTTGACAACTTAGAATGTATTTCATAGTAGTACAGAAGCAAACCTTGGGTAATATTATGGACAGAAGGGGGCAGTTAATATTTCCCCATAATCTATTAAAGTAGTAAAAGGATGCCTCCCCTCACCCTCCACTGTCAACATGCATGATAATAAATGTTAATCTGCCTTAGTGGTAATAAATGCAGAACAGAAGTTAGAATTTATTTATTTACTTACTTCATATCCTGCCCAAAGCAACTTTCATTGTTCCCCTCTCTTCCATTTTATCTACACAACAACCCTGTGAGGTAGATTAGGTTGAGAGGGAGTGACAAGCCCAAGATCACCCAGCAAGCTTCCATGGCATGAGTGGGGACACATTAGTCCGACACATTAACCACTACACAACCTTAGTTTCCATTGCAAAAAGCATGGGAGTCTGGAGATAATCTGGGCCAAGATATTCCAGTTCATTTTTGGCCCTGGAATTCCCATGATCATCCTGAAGCTGGTGACTCAATTTTGACTTCCCTGGTTTTATTTTCTGATGAGTTATGCCTGCCACAAATGGACAGACAGATGGACATGTGGATCCTTCTATTCTTATAGATGCACACTAACAGCCTGCCAAGTAATTTGTTTTGTTAGGATATCTGATGTGGATCAGGGTCATATAGGGAGAGCCAAGATGGAATCTTTGTCCGTGGGCCCATGGTGGCTGTCAGCAGTCCTGCCTAAAGGTCATGAATCACTGTGGAAATCCTTTGGACAGCATTTCAGGACTACTTCAATATTTAGCAAGACAACAAAGTACCTGAAGGACCAGCCTGCCAGTAAAGATCTGCCTCATAAGCTCTGCTTTCTGTCCCCCTGCCTTCAGAGATAAGGCAGGTGGCGAGCAGAGACCTACCTCTTTTCAATACTGGCATCTCACTTTTGAAATTTCCCTTCCCTTGAGGCTTGTCTATGGCCTACATTGCTCTCTTAGACTAGGCCAAAACATT
Source organism: Gekko gecko (assembly GCA_029375565.1). NCBI lineage: Eukaryota > Metazoa > Chordata > Lepidosauria > Squamata > Gekkonidae > Gekko > Gekko gecko. Next base: position 58,336,284 of record JAPDNY010000011.1, on the reverse strand, counting down.
TCTGTTCTCCCTGGCTTTTAATTAGAGGGTTAATTTTTTATCATCATTTTACAGTATGCTTTTAGTCTGAAAACTTTTCATTTTTACACTACCCATTGTTCTCTGCCCTTATGATTTGGCTGGCTTTTTTAATTCTGGATTTTAATTAATAACTTTAAATGTTTTATATTTTTATTGTTTTATTTTGTTAGATGCCTGAGGCAGATTCCCTGGAGAAGCAGCATACAATTTTTCTAAATAAACAAATAATAGTGAGAGTCTAAAATGTTAAACAAAGCCTAGAAGCTGTACTAGTTGAGTTCTGCCTGAATCCAGTTTGCTAGCTTCCTGCCTGTGCTGAGTAAAGTGGCAGGAAAGGGAATTAAAATATTTTTGGTGGGAAAGTCTCCACTCGATCAAGTGCTGCTGTCCTCACAATATTTATTTTGGAAAATGCCTGAGGACTACTTCATGCCCACACCACACTTACCCGGTTACACCTGTAATCAGCTGCAAAAGAAGCCAAAGAAATATTCAGTTACTGACCTGCCAGTGCTTGGCACTATTTATAGCTAGCTGCTCTGAGTTAAATCATGATGGTTCCCATGGTACCACGACTTGCTAAAACCTGGTTAAAACATTTCTGGCCTCAGTACCTAGGAGAACAGTGACTGAACACAACAAGGAAAGGGTTTATTTTATAGTGAGGGGAAAGTAAACTGGGGATGTTCAGGACTAACTATACAAATGTAACCTATTGAGAGATAGTGATATGGAGATACAGTTCCTTAACTGAATATATATAAGCAGGGTGCTTACAAGGACCTGCAGGAGACATCTCATTTTCTCCTCCCCACTATCTCTTCTTACTCTTTCCTGAAAGCCCTCATAGCTTCTTTCCTTTTCCTGCTTCCTTCTCCCTTTCCACCCACCAGCCAAACAGCCCTTTCTCTGCCCCTCATTTTCAGAGATATTATTTACTTCATTTATACCTCACCTTTCTCCCCAATAGGGACCCAAAGCAGTTACATCATTCTCTTTTATCCTCACAACAGCCTAGTGAAGTAGATTAAGCTGAGAACATGCAACTGCCCCAAGGTCATCCAGTGAGTCTCCAGGGCAGAGTGATGATTCGAACCTGGGGCTCCCAACTTCTAGTCTGAAACTCTAACCACTGTAATCTGCCTCTAAACCCTATCTGATTCAACAGCAGTTCAACAGCTTTTTCCCTCTGTTTCTCCCTCTCCCTTCTCCCTCTGAAGCTTCTAAGAGACCTGATTGACCATTGCCAGCTTTCTCTCCAGACACTTCTTTCTCCATACAAAGGGAACTGACAGATATGAAAAGGCGGGAGGACTTGGCTCTGTCCATCATACTGCCCAACAGCAAAAAGAAGTCAATGGGATCACAACTGAAAAGCTACAATGACAACACACTGAAGCAAACCAATATACGCTAGAGAAAAGTGAGAAGTCTTGTATAATCTGCAAGCACCTCAATACATAGACAACATGATTAAGTGGAAAAACATGAAGACAAATCCTTGTATAGTTCTACCTGTATTTATTATGCTAGATGCAGATTTCTTTTTTTAAAAAATGCATAGAAGGGAAACATTGCTTTAACCAGTGAAAATGGCTCTTGAAATACATATTACAACATCCAAGGTCCAAAGTTTTATTTTGAATTTCCACAAAAAGCATTTTTCATAAACAAATGAGGAAGTGTACAAGAAGTGCTAATGATTACCTTTATACACGGTAATCCATAGAACAGTCACAGCTACTTTTGAAAATAAGAGCTGACTTGAGGCCTAGAAAAATTAAACGATGCATAGAATCCAATGTACTTAAAACAAAATTAAACCAATGACAAACACACTTGAGGAACATATGGCAGTTACTGATGCATAAATCCATGCCAAACTGGACTGGAATTTATGTGCTCTGACTTGGAGAAACTTTGTACTCCATATCAGGAAAATTCATATTTTTTTTAATTGATTATCTCATTCTTGACTGTAGTGCCAGCAAGGGGAGGGTAATAGTCACTTCCCTGGTTCTACTTAAATATCCATGGCCTCACTGCTGAGTGAGAAGGCTGCTGGAAAAGGAGGGCACCCTAGCTACAGTACTCTAGTCCACCATTAACATCTGAACCTCATCTGCACCCTGATCTAGCGTACATCTATGTCAAAAGTATTATTTATTATTTATTTACATCCCCCTTTTCTCCTCAATGGGAGCCCAAAGCAGCTTACACCCATCTCCTCTCCACCATTTTATATTCACAGCAACCCTGTGAGGTAGGCTAGGCTGAGAATGCGTGACTGGCCCAAAGTCACCCAGCATGGCAAAGTGGAGATTCAAACCTGGGTCTCCCAGATCATAGTCCAACACTATAACCACTAAACCACTGGACACACCAAGGAATAAGAATGCTAAAGATCAGGTATATGGAAATATCCCAACTTTAGTCTTCCTTTAACTGTAAACCTAACTAATAAAAAAACAATTAACAATATTATACTTTCTTCCATGAAAAAATAGATGAAACCAGTAAGCTTTAGAGGACAATGTATCTTTAAAATCTTGTAAGGGTCCAGTCTGCTGATCACATTTAAATGTCTTGAAATCTTTGCAGTGCAAAGTCAGATCAGCCAAATGAGACTCTTTTCCTGAATTTCTATCATTACATACATACTTCAGTGCTGTCAAATCACAGCTTATGGCAAGAAGCAGAAGTGGTTTGCTATTGCCTTCCTCTGCAGAACCTTCTTGGTGGTCTCCCATCCAAGCATAGACCCTGCTTAGCTTCCAAGATCTGATGAGATTGGGTTATACCATGCTGCCTTCCCTCCCCAAGTTCCTAACATTACTAAAGAAAATTTACTGAATTTACTACTATAAAAAAGCTGCTGCACATACATGCAAGCACAGTAGCTCATTTCGTTATATAAAGAACTGAATTAGAAATCTTTAGGCTATTGATTATTTAGATTATGGAATTATACTTCTCAATGAAACGGCACCAGCTAATTTCATTAGTAATGCTTTCAACTGGTCCCTGCAGCCACTACCCTGTATGACAGGGCAGGGAAGAATACCAGGAAGCACCTTTTCATAAATACAAAATGTCTTGCTGCAGAAAAGACCTTCCTCAGCCACACATAGAGCATCTATAAGAACAAACATTCATCCCCCAAAAAAGCTTCCAAGTGGTCAGTGGTGGTCTGGAAATCAGCACAGGAAAAGCAAAAGTGACTATTTGAAAAGTTACTATTTGAAAATCTCTCTGGAAAAGAAAGCCAGTGTGATATAGTGGTTAGAGTGCTGAACTAGAATGGGGGAGACCCAGCCATGAAGCTCACTGTATGATCTTGTACTAATGACTCTCTCATAGCCAAGTTTTGTCTCAAAGGATTGTTGTGAGGATAAAATGGAGCAAAAAGAACTATGTATGCTGTTTTGTACTCCTTGAAGGAAGGACAGGATAAAATGTGATTTGATGCATAAAGAACACACGTGGGTAGAGGTTCCAGAAAACGCTGGCTTCTGTCCTGCACACTGATAAAGTACAATTTTAATTTGTAAGTAGGAAATGCCAAAGAGTTAAAGTAACTGACAAAGGAGAGCCAGTTTGGTGCAATGGTTAAGTGCACGGACTCTAATCTGGGACAACCAGGTTTGATTCCCCACTCCTCCACTTGCATCTGCTGGATGACCTTGGGCAAGCCATAGTTCTGGCACAGCTGTTCTTGAAAAAGAACAGGTTCTGTCAGAGCTCTCTCAGCCTCACCTACCTCACAGCATGTCTATTGTGGAGAGGAGAAGGGAAAGGAGTTTGTAAGCCACTCTGAGACTCCTTTGGGTAGTGAAGGGTGAGGTATAAATCCAATCTCTTCTTCTTCTTCTTCAACTATTGAAAGCTCATGCCCCCAAAATGTTGTTTGTCTCCAAGGTGATACTGGACTTCAAGGTGCTACCGGATTCCAAAATGAAGTGTTATAAAGGCACAGCAAATAAAAATAATTAGCATAGCAATGAGAAGACTGACCTAGGTAGAACAGTAGGAAGATACTAGTTTTCTAGTTTCAGGGAGGGTTTTTTTGTTTTAATTTGCTTTTTTTAAAACACAGGGAAATAAAAAAAAATAATCCCTCCAGCCTTCAGTTTGAAACAGTGGGTGATACATTCTATCACTCAGGACTCTATTACCGCATTCTGCTGAAGGCAGAGACCATACTTTATGTAGCCCTTGAGCCAGGCAGGAGTTGTTTTTACAAACAGATGGTAAAAAGAATAAGACCACCAGTTGCCCTGGAGGGCCAACAAACAGGACCTAGAAGCCAAGGCCCTCCCGTGATGTTGTTTCCTAGCTGAGAATTTCAGAGATTTACTGCCTTTGAATATAGGGGTTCCTTTTACATACCATGGCTAGTAGCCATTGTTGGGCCTACCTGCCATGAATGTCTAATCCCCTCTTAAAGCAAACAAGATGATCAATCGTCACTAAGAAAGCATACTTCAGGGAACAACTAGCAGAGCCACAGGCAACAGCCAGGATGCATAACATCTCTGAATCCCAGCAGCTCACCTGCTTATCTACAAATGCTTGTTGTAGTAAATATATAAGCTTTTACATTAAAAACATAAGCATTCTCACAAATCCCTTCCAAAAAAAATATTCATTAGAATACTAGTACAGAAGATTGACAAAAGCATCTTGTAATGTAATCGTTGTATGGTTATTAACATAAACCAGTTGTATAATTGTTCGCATACCTCATTCTAAGGTCCATCTGGTCTTTTTTTTAAAAAAAATATTTTTAAATGTGTTCTTAAGATCAGATGATTATAAATTACTGTTTATCAGATACTCAGTCTTTCCATAGCATTTTTCTCCTTGCTTGCTGATCACTTTAGAGAAAACTACTACTAAGTCAGCTCAGGAGGCACTCCAAACAAATTGGGTTTTGTTTTTTTTGTTTTTTTCAGACAGTACACCAAAGTTCCTTATGTAGCTATCCTGATCTAATGCAAAACACACAAAAGTTGAACAAAACATAGCAATGTCCTGTGAACATATTAAACAGAAGTTAATCTTTAAATAACTTCCTTATAAAATCATGGACACCTATAACCATGAGCAACATAGTACACAGTGTGTGATAAAGCAGATTCTAGCTCATAAAGGTTTATAACACAAAAAATTCATTTCATGGTATCGTATTACTCTGCTATTACATATTGTATCCAATATGTATAACTTCAGGAACTAAACATGTTATCACAAGGCTTGAAAAAATTCGTGTTCAGTTTGCTGCCTCCTTCACTTAATAAATATGAATCCAAAGTGTTTTTGAAAGAATCATGAAGTGTGACTATCCATTAAAATGTAGGTCCTAAAAATGTGAAAATGATATTTATAATACAGCAGCAGGGAGAGAATCAGATATGCAGCTCAAACCCTGTTAGAGTCTCTGCCTCTCAATCCTATCTTTCAAGCAGGATTGACAAGATTAATTTTTTAAACTTGCTGCAAGCACATTACTTTGTGGTGCTGTTTAAATTGTTGGCAATAAAAAAGTTGCTGGGGGCTTTGGAATACTGCCTTCTTCTGTTTCCACTACCTTCCACAACTTGTATTGGCAACAAAAACTGTTTGCAGAAATGTATAATTTTAATTATAAATTGCTTCAAAACATAAATGGAATTTAATTGGTTACAAAGCTATATTCTAACATAATCAAGGGGATTGTTTCACACAATTAATTTATTAAGGCATAATTTAGTAGTTTTGGTAACTTGCACATTTTGAATCCCTCAGGCAAATAACAAACTGATTAGTAAATGTAATAAAGTAATTTATTCTACTGACAAGAGGAATTAGGGAGTGCAATATCCTACTTGATCAATTGCCATTTTAAGAACACTGAAACTTCATACAATTATGCTATCTATATGGTATGCAGAACCTGACAATGCAGCATCATCTTTGTTGCTTGAGTGATTTAATGTGAGGTTTCAGCCAGGTTTTTTAAACCAGGAAGTCTCTTAATACATTGTGTAAAAGGAAATAATTACTTTCTGAATTGAAAACTTAACCCTTTTTTATTCATTTAGAATCCTAATATCCCGTCTCCTTGCAGCTTCTCTTTCAGGCTTCTTCTTGTCTAAATAGCACATCCCACCACACAAGAAGAGATTACACACAGTAGGATCAGCAGCCTTGCAGCTGCTTTTCACTATATTCAAAGTTGCCCTTGGTTTTGGAACAGTTAATACTTCACAAATGAACTCCATGATTTAATATAAAACACTGCTAGACTACTACTAGAAGACAACTACAGATCTAAAATAACTGTAAGGGTCATCAACTGCCAAAAAGTTCAGCATTGATATTGCTTCTAAATGTTCCTAAGGCTTAGTCTTTAATGGGCCACCAAAGGAGAAGAGCAGCTTGGTCTTTGGTATCAAGAATTGTGCCAGCCAGATTGGAATAAAACTTGGACACTGCCTTCCCTTAGAGTGAGACCAAGTGACTAAAGAGATCCTATATTTCATAGGTTCACTTCCCCTTGGGAAAGAAAGCAGGGTGGAAATCCCCAAGGTCAAGTAAACAACATCTCAGATCTTGCAATGGAATACAAGGAAAGAGGCAGCTACTTACCTAGAATGTACATGAGTGAGCATATAAAAACAATCTGATATACTTTAGAGTGATAAATGGTTAGAAATTACTAGTGATAGTGATACAAGCAAATTATAACACATTGAGGGCCAGATCAATGAAAATGATTTGCAATGCCAAGCAGTTCCCAATGTTTAAATGCTGGAGTGGATTTAGAAGAAATGTTGTGCTCTCTTGAAGAGTGCAATCCTTACCTTCCGACTTTGAAATATAATCCACTGAAATGAACTGAAATTCCAAATAATGACCAGAACAGCTACTTTGGCAATACAAGAAAATTACATGCTCCAAGTGAGACTCTTTTCCCCTTTTCCTTGAGATTATTAAAATTGTATGTCCGGCCTATTGCAAGACAACTCCAGTAAGCTAAACACTAAATTTAAAATCTGTAAAGATATAAAAATACAATCAAGTCAGAAAAATATCATCAAAGGTATCATAGGTTCACCAGACAACGGTAAATATTACAATTTGGTAACCTCTGCAGAAAGTCTGCTGAAAAAGGTATTAGTAGGAAAGGGATTGAGAATAAAATCGCCGATATTATAATGCCCCATGTAGATCTACGATGCAGCCCCATTTGGAATACTATGTAGAGTTTTGGTCACCAGATCGCCAAAAGGACATTGCAGAGCTGGAAAAAGGACAGAGGAGGGCAACCTAGATGATTTAAGGGGTTGGATCACCTTGTCTATAAAGAAGACAAAAAAGACAACTAAGGGAAGACATGATAGAGGTGTATAAAATTATCCATGAGGTGGAGAGAGTTGACAAAGAGAAATTTTTCTCCTTCTCCCAAAATACTAGAACTCAAGAGCATCCAATGAAGCTGATGGGGCAGTATGTTCAGGACAGAAACTTTACACAGAGAGTGATTAAAATGTAGAATTTGCTGCCAGAGGATGTAGTGATGGCCACAGGAATAAACAGCTTTAAAAATGTAGAATTTGCTGCCAGAGGATGTAGTGATGGCCACAGGAATAAACAGCTTTAAAAAGGGATTAGATTCATGGAGGATGTCTATCAATGGCTACTAGCCATGGTGACCGAGGGGAACCTCCACATTCAGAGGCACTAAACCAGGAGGCAACATCAGGGGAAGGCCTAGACCTCAATGCCCTATTGTTGGCCCTCTGGACAGGCTGTAGACCCCCAGTGGCCCACAGGTTGACGCCCCCTCCCTAATCTGAACTGCCTCCTCCCTGCCCCTTTGGAAGATGCCCAAAGGAAGGAGGCATGAGTGCATAGCCACTGCCATCCGCAGATGCCCTGGGCAGCCCCTGGGAGCAGCCACCACACCATTTTTGCCACCCAGAGAGCAGCCATGAGCAGTACCTGCCTACAACACAGCGATCTGGCTGGCCAGAGGGCTCACTTGGCCCACCCTGTATCAGGGATGCCATGGCTGGGGCGGCCTCTGGAGCTGTAGCCCAGCTGGTTCTCCTGAAGGCCAGCTCCAAATCCACCTTGGCCTGAGTGCCAATGGAGGGAGGCTCAGCCGTGGCCCAGCTGGCCCTCCTAAAGGCCAGCTCCGCCTCAGCCTGAGTGCTGATGGAGGGAGGTACCAGGCCACAGCATGGGCACCAAGCAGGCCAAGGGATGTGTGGCGCCCGGTTCCAGGAACAGCCTGCCAATGATGCCGGGCAACTGCGCCTGCTGGAAGGTGCCCTTCCAGGAGCACAGGGTCTTCCTGGCATCCCCCATGGGATTGTGATGAAAGAAGAAGGTTATATGGAATGGACACATTGCCAAATAGTTGTAACCAGTAATGGGCCCCACACGCCTACGTCACTTCTGGAAGTCAGGTCAGAAGTGACGTCAGCACGTGGGGGCAGTGCCGCCTCTCAAAAATGCTCTAGCTAGGGGGCTGTCTCCAGGGGAACTGGTTGGCCACTGTGTGAGACACAATGCTGGATAGATGGACCATTGGTCTGATCTAGCAGGGCTCTTCTTATGTTCTCATGACTTTTACATGCACTGCTGAAAGACACAAGGGAGGGAAAGGCACACAGCCTCAGGAAGGTGGTTCTACAGTTAAGGTTAAATAACGGGAGAGCTCACTTCCTTATCAAGACCAGAAAAGACAGACACAAGGCCCAAGAAACAAGGCCTGTTGGGTGGATCTGTGTATGTAGGAAAGGTGATCCTTCAGACATGTGGAGTGCAGGTCTATGAAGGGTCTCAAAAGATAACCAGCACTTTAAACAGATCCCCATGAGACATCACAAACTGCACCTGAAAGTTGCCTGAGTAGCAAAAACAGATTGCCATGTTAAAAAAACACATCTAGAGTCCTCTTGGATACAAGGCCTTTGCTCCGTGATTCTACCTACCATATTTAGGACTCAAGCATTCACTGATGTAAATTTAGTTTCTGTGCCATATTTTATAATGATAGTGCAAATTGTCTTGCTTTTATGATGAAAAGAATTTCAGGCTGTGTAACTGTAAAAAAGCTGAAAATGGCCTTGAAAATGATGCTGCATGATTTCCTCAACTTTCCACTTCGCTGTGGAGGTGTTTTTTTGTTCTGTCTTGTTTTGAGAGAGGGTGCTCAAAGAGGACAACTTACCTGCCAAATATCATCCATCAACAGGCATCTTCACATGGAACTAGCACATCTGCTATTTGGCCAGCTTACTAACCATGAGATAGTAACATACATAAATATGTTTTGATTTATAACCTGGCCTATCCCAAAGGCTTGGTACAGGCAATAAAATTAAAACTGCAAAGTAGAATAGGGTTGCCAGTTCCAGGTTGAGAAATACCTGGAGATCTGGGGGGAGAGAGCCTGAGGAGGGTGGGGTTTAGGGAAGAGGACTTCAGTAGGATATAATGCCATAGACTCCTCCTTCCAAAGCGGCCATTTTCTCCAGAGGAACAGATCTGTCACCTGGAGATTAGTTGTAATAGTGGAAGATCTCCAGCCACGACCTGGATGTTGGCAGCCCTAAAAATAGACTGAAACTTCACTTCAATCAGGTGAATTTGGGAAGACTTGACTGAATTAACTCTGAGCTTCAGGTGAATTAGCAATGGTAGGCGTTCTATAAATTGAAGGGAGGGGAAGCAACCATTAAGAAATCACATTTCATGTCCCTGTTGACTGAACATGATACACATGATACTGTTGAGAGAACACACTAAAAGATCACTAACAGGACACAAGGCAATGACAGTCTCTATGGTACATACATCCTAACACTAGTCATCTTATCACATAGTTACAAATTAATTCGCAACTGAAATAAGTTATACCACCTGCTTATCATGGCATTAGAATTTTGTATCAGATGTGGCGGATTCATCCATCTGAGCAAAGCCTTCTAAAAGTGCCCCCTACAAACGAATAAGCTCTCTCACACTTCTATAATTTCAAAGAATGTGTAAAGTAGGATTGTTCAGAGGACATTTTTTTATAAAGGGAACGTGGTTGTAATCAATGTTTCCTCTAATTTTTCCCCCCTACTGAGTGGATCAGTTCTTATCCCGAGCAGATATAACTGCTGTAATCTTAAAATGGGCAATGGGCAGTGCAAGACTCTGTGTGGTTCCAGACTGCTGCAGAGCTTCCTGTGTTGATGAGCGGGTTATAATACCTGTGAAAAGTTTTAGCCAGTTTTATTGCTTTGTTTGCTACGTATTATAGTGTATTGCATTTTTAAAATTTTGTAACCACCTTGAGTCTCCATGAGAAAGGCAAAGTAAAGTAACTAAAAAGATTTCGTACTTACCCCGTGTTCTTTGGCAGCCATAACCACTTTAAAAAGAATATCCTTCTCAACAAATGGTCTCACAGCATCATGAATAATTACAACTTCTGGTTTCTGGATTGAGGAATTCTTTACAAATATTTCAAGTCCATTGAAGATTGATCTATGACGACTTGTTCCACCTTCAACTATCACTGTTCGTTTGTGGCCATACCGTTTTACGATAGACTTCATTATTTCAACACTGTCTAAAGATACCACCACGACAATATGAGATATCCAACTGATTCTGTAAGACAGTGAATAATTTTTCACACATTACTAAACTTCCTTGAGATTTTGCTAGCAAAGTATGTTATGACTACTCAGGGCTTGTGTATTACATCTAAACCAATAGTGAAGAAAATGTCATCATCAACATTTCTTACAATCAAAGATCAGCCAGGAAGAATATGTCAAAAAACACAAACACAAAAACTCCATTACAGAAGACTTTACAGAAAATATTACCTTCTTAGTTTGATATTCCAAAAATGGATATATAACCTATATGTTTTTTCAGATGATGGCCAACACAAATCAAACAGTAATTCATGTTTGTATTAAGGAATAATAAACTCAAAGACAGGCAGCCAAAAGATACGGTATACCATTTTCTTACAAACAGTATTTACAATATATTTCTTAACTTTAGTCATGTCTATGGTAAGTACAACAGTAATATAAAATGTTAAAGACACTCATTAAGAAAATCCAGTAACTGTCTTTATTGAAACAACTCAGTAATGAAAATAACCAGTTTCCTCTTTTGCACAGATTTCATGAAGAAGTAGACCAAAACTTAACACAAAATGAATTTAATTAGGGGGGTCATATCAGAGACATGAAGACTAGTGGAGAAATATAAAATTCAGGTGAAGGGAACTTTTTTCAAAACAACTGGAGGGGAAATCCTATAACTATTTTCTTTTGGAACAAGTGAAATGTTTTGTAATACGAGGTTTTGCTCAACCTGTGTAGTAAAAGATTTTCTGCACCTAAATGGTGGCACCATTTTTATGAAAAGAGCATACAGAGCTTTGTTACTTGTCAACTGATGTTTGCCTCCTTCTGGTGACCACTGAAACAAAAATATACATGCTTAGGTTGCACAGGGTATTATAGCAACTTATAGCTTTCTTTCTCTAGTATTGGGTAAATTTTTGCTTGCTGCAATCCTAAGAACCCTTTCCTGAGAGTAAACCCACTTAATAAAACAGGGCTTTTGAGCAGAACCACTTAGGATTGCTCCTTAAAATATTTATACATTTCATAAATAATATGCCAAATAGTACAGCTCTGGTACAGATGGAGGAGCGACAACCCGATACCAGCACGATTTCAAATATGTACGCCTGCTCAGTATTTCAGAGGCCAAAAAGATCTTTAGTTTGTGACCAGATATCAGCTCTGCTCTACACACACATTTTATTTTAGTAACAACCAACCTGATGAGGAGTTCTCAAGAACTCAAAAGCTTGCAGTTTTTTGTCATTTGGGTTACTCCTAATACATTGCTTTTGTTCATGTTTTTGGATTTCGCTTTGGACTAGCATGGATGTCTACAGCTTCTTGGCACAAAAGGAATGTATTCAGAAAGAGCTCTGAGTCACTATGCTGAAGACCACATGTAAGTGTACATTTAGTAATCATGAACATGGAATGGGAGGCATTTAAAAAAGACAAAGAAAAACTGGAGCCATTAAGTTATCTTGTAGGGATAGGGTTTCCAGGAAACACTGAGTCTTGGTTAGCAATTCACTTTGGCAACAAAATAGAGAGGAAGCAGTTAATCAAAGAAGCATAGAATCATAAGAGTTGGAAGAGGCCATAAAGACCATCTAGTCCAACCACCTGCCCAATGCAGGACCAGCCAAAAGCATCTCTGACAAATATTCATCCAGCGTCTTCTTGAAAGCTGTCAGTGAAGGGGAGCTAACCCTAGGCAGCTGACACCTCTGACCATGAAAAAGTTCTTCCTAATATCCAACCGATACCTTTCTGCATGTAACTTAAACCCTTGTTTCGGGTCCTATCCTCTGCTGCCAACTGGAACGGTTCCTTGCCCTCCTCCAAATGACAGCCTTTCAAATATTTAAAGAAAGCTATCATGTCCCCCCTCAGTCTCCTCTTCTCCAAACTAAACATTCCCAAGGCCCTTAGCCTTTCCTCGTAGGGCTGTCTCCAGACCCAATTACCCTTGTCGCCCTCCTCTGCACCTTCTCAATTTTGTCCACATCCTTTTTGAAGTGAGGCCTCCAGAACTGCACACAGTACTCAAGGTGCAGCCTGGCCTGACCAAGGCAGTATACAGAGGGGCTATGGCCCTTTTAATACAACCCAAGACTGAATTTGCCTTTTTTGCCACCACGTCACACTGACTGCTCATATTTAGTTTACAGTCCACTCTTACCCCAAGATCTCTTTTGCATACATTACTCCCCAGAAATGTATCCCCCATCCAGTATTTGTGCTTGACATTTTTGTGGCCCAAATGTTAATACTGTGCATTTATCTTTGTTGAATTGCATCCTGTATGCAACTGCCTACTTCTCCAGAGTATTCAGGTCTTGTTGAATTTTAACTATCTTCTTGGGTGTTTCCTACTCCTCCCGATTTGGTGTCATCAGCAAATTTAATGAGTAGCACTTCTACTCCTTCATCCAGATCATTGATAACAATATTGAAAAGTACCAGGCCCAAAACTGAGCCCTGCGGCACCCCACTGGACACCTCCCTCCATTCTGATGAAACGCCACTGACCACCACTCTTTGGGTGCGGTCCTCTAACTCAGTGTTTTTCAACCACTGTGCCGTGGCACACTAGTGTGCCGTGAGATATTGTCTGGTGTGCCGTGGGAAAAATTCCAATTTCATCCGTAACATATGAACAATTATAAAATAAAGTATTATTATTTCATAATAAAGTAATTATAAAATAATTTATTTGTGTTTATTTGATTCCTATTCAAGAGAATTACTTTATATATAGTCAATATAGGCACAGAGTTAATTTTTTTAACATTTTCTAATGGTGGTGTGCCTCGTGATTTTTTTCATGAAAAAAGTGTGCCTTTGCACAAAAAGGTTGAAAAACACTGCTCTAACTAGTCCCCTATCCACCGAACTGTCCTATAGTCCAGCCCACAGTCTTCCAGTTTATCCATTAGAATGTCATGGGGAACCTTATCACAAGCTTTACTGAAATCCTGGTAAATCACATCAACAGAGTTCTCATGATCCAGTAAGCCCATCACACGATCAAAGAAGAAAACCAGGTTGGTCTGACAAGATCTGTTGGAGACAAAACCATGCTGACTTCCCCGAATCACTAAGTGGTCCTTCAGATGTTCATAGATCAACCCCTTTAAAATCTGCAAGCTAAATTACTTTACTTAGAAATACTTCCTATTGAGCTCAATGGCATTTGCTACCTAGTACGTTTAGGACTGCAGCTAAAACCTACAATCTGACAAAGCATGTAGCTAGCTTCATTCATTCGTGAGCCCCGAAGGGCTTTATGATCTGCCAACCAACATCTTCTGGTGGTCCCCAAACCCAGGGATACCCGTCTTACCTCGACTAGGGCCAGGACCTTTTCAGCCCTGGCCGCTACCTGGTGGAATGAGCTCCCATATGAGATAAGGGCCCTGCAGGACCTTTTACAATTCCACAGGGCCTGCAAGACAGAGCTCTTCCATCAGACTTTGTTAGGGTAGTGGGCATCCCCCTCAGCAGGTCAGATCTGTATTACCATCTAGGGAGTGGGACCCACCTTAAAATAGACTGCATCTGTGAAGCTTTGACCAGTATCTGTATCATAGGAATGTTGTTGTGTTTGATTAAGGTTTTAATTTTTTTAATTCTTTGTATATTGATTACAGTAGCTAATGGAACCCACTCTGAGCCTGCTATGTAGGGAGGGCGGGATACAAATTCAATAAAATAAAAGCACAGTACGGTCTTATTTCCATACAAGTTCAAATAAGATCTGGCTACACATGCTAATGCTTAGCAACACTTGGGACTTCCTGGTCATCACCTAGGGTTGCCAGCTCTGGATTGGGAAATACCTGGAGATTTGGGGGAGGGGGCCTTGGGGAAGGCAGGATTTGGGGAGGGACCTCAGAAGGGTATAACGCCATAGAGCCCATCCTCCAAAGCAGCCATTTTCTCCGGGTGAGCTGATCTTGATGGTCTGGAAATCAATTATAATCGCAGGTCTCCAGGTACCACCTGGAGGTGGGCAACATAGGTGTTCAACAGACCTAGTGAATGCATTTTTCTTGATTAGCTAGTAATTTCACTCAATTATATTTCCTCCCATATTTCCTGCAACTGTAATTTCTCCGCTGTTTGGTTTTCAAACGTCCCATCGCTCGTGACTCTGCTCCAAGAGAGCTTACACTGGAATAAAAAAATACCGTTAGTCTTTACGGTGACACCACTAGACTCCAGTTTAATATTTCCCACATTACTTCTCTTTCCTTAACTTGTACCTATACATTAAACAACTTTTTCGACCAGAGCGGTATCCTTTTAAAGGCTTCTGAACACCGCCTGTTTGGTAAAGACACCGCACAAGGCACTTTATCTTTTCCTCGTATAAGACCAAAGGGGTTAAGGAAAGCGTGGCTGCGTGCGCACCTCCGAACATGACCCGGCACGCATGCGTGAAACCGGAGCAGGCCGTTACGCACAGAGCTTGAGAAGGGGGGGGGAGGGGACGTTTTACCTTTCCAACGCCTGCACCGTGTAGCTAATAAGTGGCCTTCCCAGAATCGGGCAAAACTGCTTCGGAGTGCCACCGCCCATACGCTCCCCTGTTCCTCCGGCAGGCAACACCGCTGACACTAATACCGGCAGCCGCTCCTCCGCAGCCTTAGCACTGAAGCGGCCACCGCTGGACTTCTCGAGGCCAGTCTCCGGCTCCATTGTGGCAGCCTAAACTACAATTCCCGTCGCGTTGTACCCCTTCCCCTTCGATTCAGTTCAAGTGGAAATGCTTGCTTTCGCGTGCACCGCCGCCCCGAATATCTTAAGAGCCCCGACCGCTTCACTTTTGACCAAAAGTACGTCTGTGAGCCATTACGGAGGGGGGACCTCGCGCGCGCTCTGTCTTCCAATCTCCATTGGTCCATGCCTTTCGCCCCGACCCAATCATGCTTCAGCACAACAGCGATTCTCGCACCTGTTCCCATCCCCGGTAGTTTAAAAAAAAAAAAAAGGAGAATCGGCCCTTTAAATAATCGTGTTGGGGAATGGAGGGGAATGTTGCGCATGCACTTTGTTTTTATTGTTGTTGGGCTGATGGAAGGAGCTGTGGCGTTTGACTAATCTGACTAACAAACGTGAGCAGAATTAATAGTAGCTGTCAAGCCACACAGAAAGCACATATAACGCTGTCTTGCTACTGACAGACCATTGTGGCCTTTAACTGAGGCAGTAGTTCCCCAGTAAACTCGGCTTTTGTTGTACTTTAAAGACTTAACAAAATTTTATTCCACTGGAAACTTTTATGGACTCCAGAACACTTTTTCAGTAGCAATAAGTGAATCCTCATTTTACATTCATTTTATTTTGGGACCGGAGGAGGAGCAAAGTTAAGAATGCCACAGCTTGGTTATTATCTGGAACTAGGCAGAGTGTGTGTATTACTCCCATTTTGCAATTGTTTCATTGGCTGCCCTCAGTTACCAGGCTCACTTTGAGGTATTGACTATCACATATAATGGCCTTGATCCCACATATATGCAGTACTACCTCTCTCCATGAACTCTGCCATGATATCTTCACTCATCAGAGCAGGGCCTTCTTGAAGGTACCACCCTACTCAAAAGCCTGGCGGAAGAGCTCCATCTTGCAGACCCTGCAGAACTGCGAAAGGTCCCGCAGGGCCCTGATCTCTTCCGGGAGTTCATTCCACCAGGTAGGCGCCAGCACCGAAAAAGCCCTGGCCCTAGTAGCAGCACATTTAACTGCCATGGGGGCTGGGATGGCTAACAAATTTTGCCCCCCTGACCGTAGTGTCCTTGGGGGAACATATGGGGAAAGGCAGTCCCTCAGGTAGGCCAGACCCTGGCCATGTAGGGCTTTAAAGGTAAGAACCAGCACTTTGAAGTGGATCCGGTACGATATTGGCAGCCAGTGTAGTGCCTTTGGCACTGGCTGGATGTGGTCCCATCTAGGGAGACGCATCAACAGACTGACTGCTGCGTTCTGCACCAGCTGCAGCCTCCGGATCTGCGATAAAGGCAGGCCCATGTAGAGAGCGTTGCAGTAGTATGTAACTTATTACACTATATCATCCACCTTGAGTCTCTGAGAAAGGTGGACTACGAATAACATAAATATAATGCAGTAAATAGTGAAATGCAATTTCTATAAAATTCAGATCACATACAGGAGCTGTTGGGTACATTAAAGGGTGGCCCACAAACAGATCTGGAAAAGAGAGGATGTTGTTTACCTTTCTAGCACCCACACTGTGTATTAATTGGCCTCCTTAAAATGGTGCAAGCCTGTTTTGGACTGTGGGACTGCCCCTGTGCTCCCCACTAGTCACAAGGTTTGATCACACACACTAAATAATACACTTTCAGTCCACTTTCGAATTGGATTTTTGCCAGTTCACACAGCAAAATCCAGTTGGAAAGTGCATTGAAAGTGGATTATTTAATGTGTGTGTTTGATCGCAGCTTCAATGTAACAAAATGATAGTGAGTTAGGAACCCTAAATCTTGGTTCAGTCCTGATGGGGGGGGATAGTAGTGTGGCTCATTACTTTGGAAGGTAGAGGTTTTTCCCAAAGCTGCTATCTGAGAACCTGCTAGCAGGGTGAATATATGTGTTTACATGAAACCTAGGTTTCATTCATTCTGAAGGAATTTCAGTGTGGTAGCCAGTGCAGTCTGTTGCACAAAAAGCAAAAGAAGACGTGCATCCAAAGATTAACAGATGTATTTTGGCACAAGCTTTTGTAGGGTTGAACCCAGTTTATCAGATATGTTTGTGACATTTATCTGTAAAACTCTTTATGCCAATAAAGGACAACTGAACTAAACTGAACTGAACTGTAAAATTCATAAGCATACCTATTATTCACAACAGTTCTGATAAATAATTTAAAAGTTGTTTAACACCTATGGAGATATTAAAAAAATCATCAGGCATCTTAAATTCCTGGTGAATACTTTCAGACCTGCTAATTAATTCTACTTTTAAACCAGGTCATTTTGAAAACAAAATTGTAATAAAGTTTGAGACTCAACAATAAAACCATTACTTTAATATATGTCCAAGACTAATATTAATAACTTGAAGGCAGGCTTAAAGTAAGGCTGCTAGCCCCCAGTGGGGGCAGGGAATCCCCCCATCAATCAGCTGGCAGGGGAGGATTAGGCTGGCAACACAGTGACATCACTTCCAGCGCACACCATAAGTAACAGTAGCCTGGCACTGGCAACATCACTGTGTTGCCTGCCTAGGCCTCACCCCGATGCTGCCAGTAACCCCCCCACTCCACACAAGTTGTCAGGAGGAACTCAGCAATCCTAGTTGAATCATTTGCTCCCTAAAATCATTGCATGGAACTCCAAATGATTGGTCAAAATCTAGTAGTGAAATTCCTACAGTTTGGGGGACTTGCACCTTTGCAGTTACAGGAAGCAAGAAGTATAGAAGACTCATGTTCTGCTTTAACCTTCCCTTCCCTCTGACCCCCAGCTGATTTGGGATCGACAGTTCCAAGTGTTGCCATTGCTACTGTCTTGTCCCTCCCCCCAATCTTCCAGCAAGTGCCCTGGCCTCCTCCCTCCCATCAGGATCTCATTTTTAATGCCAACCATGATCTCTCAAGATCTTGGTCAGCATTTCTTTCGTGAAGTTGCAAATATTGAGGTTAACTGGTATAGTTAGTCCAATTACCATTAGTTAGCAGAGTGGCGCAGCGGAAGCATGCTCGGCCGATAACCTATTGAAGTTATCTGGTGTGGTAATGTTGCCCTGCAGGGCTTTTTAGCCTCTTTTTGGACTGCAATAAAATAATAAACTGTGCCAGTGCGTGTGTAAGGAACTGAACCACATGGTAACCTTCCCAGATGCCAGCAGAGACTGCACCCAGGCAAGAGACGTTTCTCCTGACCAGCCCAGCAGCTCCAGTGCCCAGCAGAGGTTACCAGCCTGTTTCTCATGAAGGAAATATGAAATAAAACCAGTACACACAAAAGCACAGTAAAATACCAGAAATAGGAACTCCAAAAACGCCATTGAGAGTTCCTTCTACAGCAGGCAGCCTCTTTCCTCCCCCCACCTTCACATGCAAGACTTCACGTAGCCTGGCAGGGTCTATTCATCGTTGCCTAGTTACTGATTGAAAGCCATCAACAGCCGGGCTAATGCCATCAACAACACAATAGAAGTGGCTGAATGACTCATCCTAGCTATCACCTGGTGTCAGACATGAGTAAGTTTCTAGCTCTCAGTATTGACCATCCCTCAGGCACACCTCCACACACCTCCCCTACATCTTCCAACCAATAGGGTGCTTCCAGGGACGGACTACCAGGAGGCGGGAATCAAGGAGGTAACCAGCCCCCACCCTCCTGCTTATAAGGGGATGCCAGACCACAGGCCTCTCTCTCTACTACGACCCCTATCGAACCTTTGACCCTCTTATGTCCAGCTTGCTATCCCCCAACCCTTACCTCCATCTTTAAACTCTGGTCTGCAGGCCGAGTTTCCACGTGACAATCTGCTGGTCAGACCACGTGGCCCCATTTTTCTTAGTTTCTTTCCCCTCCATTTTTCCTGAGGAACGCTCTACAGGACTCGACTGGTAAATATGACCCACCAACGACTTACCTGCTAATGCAAACGTGCTTACCTCTCTCTGTATTTCTTAGGACTTGAATAATTGTGTGTGAGCTTGTGTAATTGTTTGTGTGTGCCAAACCTCAGTAAAAGACTTTATTTTCAATCATAAAAGTCTCCTGGTCTGTTACCAACTCCTCCCGGCGGGGCTGACCTCTGTATACATTGGTGTTCGCTCTCGCAGCTGATTGCTTATTAATAATCAATATAATTCCCCTCGTTATTATTCATAATAACGCGCAATCAGGCTAACAGTTAGTCCAGTCACCATTAGTTAGCAGAGTGCTTAAATAAAGCTACAAACACAGGAGCATCACTTTAGCAGGTTACTCAGTTTACGTTGCAAGTTTAGAAGAGAAA
The DNA here is from genome assembly GCA_029375565.1 of Gekko gecko. Taxonomy (NCBI): domain Eukaryota; kingdom Metazoa; phylum Chordata; class Lepidosauria; order Squamata; family Gekkonidae; genus Gekko; species Gekko gecko. The sequence goes on along the minus strand of JAPDNY010000011.1, from coordinate 58,316,626 downwards.
TACTACTCTCTTTATTTAAAAAGTACACTTTGGGTAGGAAAGAGTAGAGATTACTAACTTACTAGCTAAAAGATGAAAGCAGATGGCAAGAGGTCCATCTGCCTCATGGTGCCAAGAGAGGACCAAATTTCTGTCTCTTGGTGCATGCAGGAAGAGAGCTTTTCTTCATCTGAGTGAGAGAGAAGAAGGAAGGGGAAATGGTCCCTGAGAACACAATCTGCATTCCAAAGGGGAAAGTGACAGAAGAGTAAAAACAGGGAGAAAGGTCAGTGTGCCTATCTAGCTATCTAGTCTCTCTCGCCACTTAGTCTGGAGTTCTGAGACAGGGGACATCGCATCTGGAACTTCCAACAGTAAAGTCTGCTCAAAGGAGGCCTTGCTTCTTGGTGGGGGTTAAAACTAAATCCTCCCCCATTTGTATCTACATTCTGGAGGTGTTGTTCAGGATTAGATATATGATAATAGGGGTAGCCGTGCTTGTCATCAGCACAGCAAAAAACTAACCTCTAACCCTAACTTAACTTCTTCCCTTACCTGCAGGACTGCCTCTCCCCATATGTGCCCCAAAGAGCCTTGTGATCTCTAGACCAGCACTGTTTGGTAGTCCTCAGCCCAAAAGACATCTGCCTTGCCTTGCCCAGGGACTTCTCAGCCTTGGCCCCAGCTTGGTGGAACATGCTCCTGACTGAGATCAGAGCCCTGTAAGATTTATTACAATTCCACAGGGCCTGTCAAATGGAGTTGTTCAGCCAGGCCTTTGGTTGAGGCAGTGGACATCAAATAACATCAGCCTCCCCTGCCTCAAGTGCTTCACACGTTCCATAGTGTGATTTAGATCATCAGTGCTAGGAGCAGTGGACTTATTCCACAATAGGATCTGCCGCCCCTCCTGGCATAAGCATAGCATTCTGGAATGGAAATTAATTACTGAGCTGCTAATTGATATTTAAATGATTCATTTAAATTTTAACCTGGTTAAAATTATTTTATTGGTGTAATGTTGTTATGAATTAATTTATTGTTCTATGAGTTGATGTGAGTCACCCTGAGCCTACTTGCGGGGTAGGGCAGGGTGAAAATCCCAAAATAAATCAAATAAATCATTTGATTATTTATCTTGAAAGCTCTGTTTAATTCAATATTGGAGCCAATGTAGAATATAACTGGTTAAGAAATGAATTCATCCACCACCGATTAATAATATAACATTTTACATACAAAGAATCAATGACAAAAACTTTTTATAGCATGCATTCTGATGTCAAACAAATAGGCTTTGTTCTTCCACTGAGAGTTGTCAAGACATATTGCATAAAATCTTTGCTGAAAATACTAGGCACCACAATTAAATTTCTAGGCACCTTGGCATCCTGATCTCTGGATCTGTTGAGTTTTGAATTAAATAAATCTTATGTGAGGATCTTGCAGCGTGTATTCCTTTCTCTCTGTATCCCATGTCCAAGCAACAACACCAGTGATGCTTAGCTCTAGTTGTGCTGGAGTACTGAATTAAATCTTTCAGCATATTTACCAACATGGTGCCCACATATCAATGCCAGCTGCATTTCTAATTTTTATCTGTACCATATATGTTCCAGGAGGCCTTCTGAGGGGAAGTTAAAGCCTACTATACCATATTTATTCCAACTGAACATAGCCATTGAATCCTACAATATCCCTCTTTAAATATTTCACTGGGAGGGTGTGTGTTTTTCCTTACAGAACCGCTTATTGGTTTTTATATCCAGCAATGAAATATTATTCATATTTTCAGTAGCCACTGCAAAATTATAGCTATAAAGGAGTTTCCTTCTAGAAGTTAAGAACTTTTCTTTCTGGTTGCTTATCCAACCATGAACAGAAACATTTATGTACGCATTCTTCAGGAAGCCAGCTGTTTCACTTTTGTATTTTGTCTTAATTCCATGGCAGTTGCTGTTTAAGATCCTCTTCATACGCACACTTAAGGAATCCCTATTGTACCAAGCAGGATTTACTTCAGAGTAAATGTACATAGTTTCTAGAGTGCCAAGTCATATTTCTATACTGGCTGCCCTGAATCCTACCACTCTGCTCAGCAGGGTCTGAAGCCGTCTTCCACCCTAAGAGTTTTTTGTGCAACTTGAGAGGCAGTGCCTCTGGCAGAAGAGCCACTTCAGTTGGAGAAGGGCTTCATACTTCACTGAGCGGACTGGTAGGGTATATTTCACAGAGTAAGTGCCATTAAGATCAGTTGGATTTATTACTGAATAATTGTATGTAGAATTGGTGTATACTTAAAAGCCACCAAACATAGTAGGATTACCTCAGATAAAGTGTATAGGATTGGGCTGTTCGTAATAGTGGAGAAAAACAACTGCAGTCCTAAACATACTCAGGTGAGAATTACTTTTGGACAAACACAATCAAGATTGGGCTGAAAGAATGCAGTGGCGTCCTCGAGACCATATTATTAATTATGGTGTGAAGGTTTTAGGTGCTATCCTACATTGTTGGAGGCACTATTGGGTTGTTCCAATAATCTGCAAAACAGCACAGATTTCATACTGTCTTTTACTCGTGATGGCTTTATTTCCTGGGTTATGCTGTAACCCAGAGGCAATACAGTTAGTTTGTTCCCAATTCTGATTGGGACTGCAGTACAGGGGAAGCAGCCTCCCCCACCCCATGCTTTTCCAAAATGGAGCCAGCACAGAAAATGACACAGGGGAAGCAGGAGCCTCTCATTCCTCCTACACTGCAGTACCAGCCAGAACTGGGCCCCTCCAGCAATTCTAAATGGAATTGCCACCAGGAACTCACAACTGCAATATCATTGCTAGTCCCTGTGATGAACTCATGTTAGTTGTAATTTATATTTTGCCCAGTTAGGCAGCATAGAATGCAGCAGTTTTTTGTTTGATACTTTTAAATGCCATATATATTCCATATAGTGTTTGTTATAAATAAGTTTTGGATTGATAAATTATTACATATATTTCAATTTTTTTCAGACCCCTCTACCAAGAAAATAACCATCCCTCCCAAGGTTTCAAAAATGTGTGCAAAATTTACATTTCTGCTCATACACACTTCCTTTTCCTCTTCCATAACTCCATATAGATCCAGTCATGTAGACCCAGGGCTAAGGCATCTTTATTGGTGGCCTTTCAGGAGGAAAAAGGTTGTGAAGGCACACACATATAATTCTGAGGTAACATAATACAATATGCAATCAGAATGCTGGTTTGCAAAGATCTATGGTCTAGCCATGGCAACTATTAGTTGTTTCGAGTGCTGAAGATGTCTGCTGTTTCACCTTGCTTTCCATTCCATCCACCCATGTCCCACCAGTACCCACAGATTGTATTCCTAGGAGACTGTGTCATAATTCTCTCACCTGCCTCACATAAACTTCCACTTTGTGCAGTTCTGTTTCCTAAGTTGTCACACCTGTGGAATCTAGGTGGGAGTCAAGTAGACAAAAAGCCATTATGGTCAGCTCCAACGATTTTGCTGATTCTCTCTCTAGAGACAACACCATAATGAAGAGTTGTACTCTCAGCCCTGGTGTGATGCTCTGATGAAGAATCCTTTTTTTCTTCTTTACATTGCATGACCAATCATAATGGTATCAGACGTGAGAAATGAGCAAAGAAGACCCATCGAAACCCCAGATAGGCATCATCACATTACCAATCAATATCCATCATCTTGCTGGAAGAAATGTGACCAGATTGGTTCCTATTTTCACACCAGGCAGGAATGCATCAAGATGTAATACTTTTGGACACTAAACAGATATCCACAAAATAAAAGGTTATTCCATTCCCCTATACCCAAAGTAATTCCTCAGGGAGTTTTAAAGACTAAATCCCTCAAATCAGAAGGAAACTCATTATTAACAGTGGCCAAACTCATAGCTAATGGCAAGAAATAGGAAAGTGGAAAAGATACCAACAATCACAAGTTGGTATAATAAAGTATGGGAAATGATCATGGACAAAACCCCAATACAACTGAGAAGAATGGAAAATCCCTATAATACCTTAAATTCCTTAGAAAAGTTTAGAATAATGGTTCCCATTTATTTCTTGTGCAAACTCAGTAAAAGAAAGTGGTGTAAGATTTTTAAACATGTGTGTTTAAAGCAACATATACAAGCTGAAAGTAAAAATGATAGTTCTGTTGTATGTTTATTTAAAAATACATCATGTGTGTGTGCTAAGTGCCATCAAGTCCCTTCCAACTTATGCAGTCCTATGAAGTAATGACCTTCAAAACATCCAATCTATATAACTTCCGCATTGTCATTTCTGCCACTCACTTGTCCCTATTGCTTCAGGGTCCCCCCCCCCAAAAAAAGTGTTTTGCTCTCTCTAGTAGACCCACGAGAGAGCAAAACACATGTGGAAAAGGGGGGGACCCAAAGCAATAGGGATGAATGAGTGGCAAAAATGACAGTGTGGAACTGGTATTAACAGCCTTGCTTAGGTCTTGCAAACTGAGAGCTGCGGCTTTGTAAAGTCAATCCCATCTCATGTTGTGTCTCTTTTCCTGTATGACAGTACAATGTACTGCTGACAGCAACTCACTTTTAAAATCTCACTTGTAAGTTTTGTAATGCTAAGGATCCATGTCTTTGTTAAATAGGTCATGTTTTCTTTTTATTTCAGGAGTGTGTGTGTGTGTGTATGTGTGTGTGTGCACGCACTTGGAAATCATTTTGACCTCTGGTGACTGACCCCTACTGGTGCCCTGCTGGAGAGAGGTGGCTGAATAAAAGTCTGCCCCTGTCCTCCTGACCTGGTATCTCAAGGAAGTCTCCCATCCAAGTACTAACCAGAGTCAACACTGGTTAGGTTCTGAGATCTGACAAGATTGGGCTTGCCTGGGCTATCTGGGTCAGGGCCTCAGGACCCTCTGTTGTTGTGAATGTGTTACAATTTCAATTCAAAAATAATGTGAACAAAGCTGAAACAGCCATAGTTTTTATCGAACAGCCTCAGTTATAGACTGAGACAACATTCCAAAGGAATACTTTTACCTGTGAATGTGAAAACTAAGTTGGGTACGCCTTCAGCTTCTTCCATTGCTGCATCTCCATGCTGGGTATGGTTGCCCATCTTAACATTTCTTTTAGCGCTTCTGTGCCTTTGCAGTATACATGACAGAATAAAACATGCATCAGCCCCATACTAGTACAGCGGGTTTCTTTCTAGTAGGTCTCTTGCATGACCTACATGTAGGGTTGCCAAACTCCAAGAGAAGTCTGAAGTTTTCCAGGGATTACAGCTTTGGAGGGCAAACTCTAAGGCATCACATCCCTGCTGAGTTCCCTCCTCTCCTCAAACACTGCCTTCCCCATGCTTTGCCCTAAAATTTCCAGGAATTTCCAACTCAGAGTTGGCAACTCTATCTGCATAGCATAATGGTTTGGAATCTTCTTTCCTCTGTGCAGCTTAGAAAGCTGCTAGAGGCATGAAAACAGTGATGAATAGTGGCTAATAGCTGGAACAGGGAATTCCTGTGGATTTGCTACCTCAGTTTTCTTCCATTCTGCAAGTCTATGATTCCTGCCTCTCTCCATAGCTTACCTGTTATGGGTGCTTTTCTTTTACAACCCCTATTATGGAACTGAAATTCCTGGAGGGTATTAGTATGTAGTATCCTGAGGATTCTGAGAAGACAAATGTCTTCATTAGTCCTTTTTCAATTTTTGCTTCTCCCTGGCTGTTGGGTACAAGGTGCTCCATCATTAAACTCTTCTCCTGTTTGCCCATAGCCCGATGCTGTAGGTCTTGATATAAAAGACATCTGTGCTCCATTGCTGGGTTCATGGTGTTGTAGTTAGGCTAAATGCCATTGTCATTTGTGACTGGGAGGAAGAATGGGCAGTTGTCTGGAACTCCCCATTGTTTTCAACTGAGGTGTTTTAACTCATGCCATCTTGTGTGTGTGTGTGTGTGGTATGATGCCTTCTTGGAGGTGTACGTGAAGCAGTGTTCTTTGTCCACCAAGCCTGACCTCCACCCACTTTTCCCTTCCTGCAGCGTACCACCAGCAGAAGGCTTCTGTCAGTAGTAGGCTGACAGCACAAGAGTGCTGCTACACCACTGCAGATTATTACACCACTATAGTGGTCCTACAGTGGTCCTTTGTTGTGAACAAAATCATGCTGTGAGTCACGTTTTCACAGGAGACAGGTGGTACACATGCCAATGTTGGAACTGCTGGCCCAGTTTAAACAGGTATTTCTGTCATACAGGATATGTATAAAAACATGTAGATCCCTGAATGGGAAACACCCTTTGGCTAATGTAATGCTGCCATTGCCAACAATGATAATTTTATTTATGTTGTTAAATTTAGAGCATCTCTTACTCATTCCTTAGAAAAGCCTTAATCCCTGCAAAAAGTATTCATATGGGTCTTAATGTCTCCTATATTCTTTGTTTGAAAAAAGAAAGGAACGTACTTGATCTGCCATATACTAATAGAAGAATTTTTTGGTGTACAGAATTACTAGCCAACAAATATTTTGTTTGAAATCAAGTTAACAATAATTGTATGTATCATCAAAATACTGCCAAAAGAAAATTGAAGTTCCCTTTCTAGAATTATAAATATATTTGCTTTCTGAGCACATGAATAATGTTTCGCTCCTCACTCCACAGGCAAAACTCTCAATGCTAGTTCACATCTGAGGTAGCTTCCACATGGATGCCATAGAAACCTTTGGTACTGCAGTCAGATTACCAGCTGGGCCACCTTCTTATGGAAACACTATTGATTTTTGTCACACCTTTCTATACATTTTATATAAGGGCAGGGTAGATTTGAGTAATGGAGGCAACATTTTCAATATCATTCATTGTAGTGACTGCTTGGAGCTATTCCATGAGTGGTGGTCTGTTTCTAATACTGCTAGTGTAGACATGTGGAACTCTTCCAGATGTCAGGGCCTACTGGGAGAGATGGACTGCTCTGTAGCCCACTGTGATTGTTTTGCTAAACACTCTGCAGATAAAATCTCTTGTACCCATTCTGACTTAGACTATACATTAGCAGAGACAGGATCCAATGGTCCCAGAGCTCTGATTTGTTCAGTTCTGTGGTATGCCATTCAGTCTTGTGGTATGCCATTCAATCCATCTACACTGGCTCCCAATTTGCTTCCAGACCTATTTTAAGGTTCTGGTATAGACCTTCAAAGCCCTATACATCTTGGGGCTTTGGAAGACCTGCTTGCCCCTACCATCTAGGTCTAAAAAGGTGGCAGCTTGAGAAAGGACATTCTTGGACATGGTGCTGAACCTTGAAAACTCCCTCCCCAGGGAGATTCATCTGTCTCCATCTATCCTTGTCTTTTGCCAGTGCATGAAGGCTTTTTTGTTTTGTCTTCTGCCAGTGCATGAAGGCTTTCTTGTTTTGTTCCCCCATTAATTGTTATTGGCCCTCCTCCCTGGTTGTGTTATGTGTGTTTGTGTGTTTATGTTTTATCAAATTGTTTAAATATTTTATATATACTTCATTTTAAATGCTGTTTTGATGTCTTGATGTTTTACTGCTGAAATGTTTTAATGTTTTGATGTTCACCACCTTGGGGACCCTATTTTGATGGAAGGGTGGCATAGAAATTTTTAAATAATAAATAATAATGCAAGCTTCTTTGTCCTGCTTCCTTTAGTACTCTCAATAGCTCTATATCTTAAAAGCAAGGAGGACTGCAAGAACTGGAGGATGAGCTATAATGGCACCACTTTGTCATTGTTACCTAAGTACCTAAGAGATGGCATTGGTCACTCTGACGGATGCCGCCCTAAGCCTATTCACGGGGAGAACGGGGTATAAATGGAATAAATAAATAAATAAATAAATAATACATCAAAAGGCAAATGCAGTTCAATTTTTTTAATCATCAAAATTAGGAAACCAAATAATCTTGTATGCTGGTATCATCACAGAGTAATACAGTTTTAAAACATGGAGAAAAAAGCCAAGATTTACAGAGAATGGCTAATGCAAAAGATTTTTTAAAATGGAGTGTTATTGAAAAATGGATGGGCCACAGTAATTTTGAATTTTTTGAAAATGATTATTTTTTCAGAGCTTGAACAGTAACAAAAGTCTAGTTCCAAATAACTACATGAAAAAATGTGTCGTTAACAGAGCATTGTGAATGATAGTCACAGCCGTCCTCTGGTCGTCATTGCCCCAAGTATAACGTAACACCTGCATGAAATTATAGCCCTGCACAGATGACCTGTTGACTTCATCCAAGAAGGAAGAGTTGGCATGAGCATGCTAGCCTTCCCCCCCTTCTGTGCAATTGCAAAGTCATCTTCACAGACTGAATGTGCTGAGGAAATGTCCGTGTGTATGTTCCCTTCCCATGATCAGAGACACTGCTTTCCAAACACTACAGATCATGGGAAGGGAGCATTTGCTCCATGTCCTTGCAGACAACTTGGTGATCATGTGCACACAGGGCCAGGGCACTTGTGTCTATTCTTCCTCCCTGCATGGTCAGCTAACATATGGATAGATCATCTGTATATGGCTTTTATTGGCCTATAATCCCCGATAACCAGCATAAGGGACTGTTGGGAAACATGTTTCCCACCAAAGCCAACAGCAGTTCTTTGAGGCCATTTCAGGCTGGGAAAGTGGCTCAAGGGAGAAAGCTTATACTCCTTCCCTTCACGACATGGTTCCAATACAAATAGGGCCTTTACAACCTGACAACTGAGTTTGAAAGAAACTAGGAATTGCAGAAATGTGTGTGTCCAGTTAGACCTTTAGTTGGTTTCCAAAGTCCTCCCACCTGAAGTCAATGGTGCTGTTAATCAAGAAGATGGAAAACATATAGAATGCTATGTTAACTTTTTGCCTAGCAGAATACCTTGCAATATGGGAATCACTGCCCAAAATTATGAGTTCAAACATAAGATTTTTTTTAAAAAAACTAGACGCTAAATAACCACATTTGTAATTTCTAATAAATGCTGCTCACAAAATTTGGTGGTTAATATTATGGACTGCTGATTTATTATAAACATAAGATAACATCTTATTAGAAAAGCGTGAGTTGAATCCTCCCACATTATAATTTGTGCAAGTACCAACAAAGAGTATTTCCTCTGACTTTGTAAGAAGCTGCCAAAAGGTATTGAGCAGAACAAGGTACAGCAGTTTTATGCAAGGAGACAAAAGACCAGCAGCTACCTGACAAGACAATTTGCAAGTGTAGACTAAGAACCAGGGCTCTTAAAATATTGATTATAGGCAAATTCTTATTGATAATTAACATTTTCTTATGCCAGACAGCATTCTTTTTTCATATTAATTTTCTTCTTTGCATTGACTCCTTTTGCAATGGATTTTCAAACTAATAATTTAAATGATTGTAAAATGTATCCATGTGCTCCTGATTCACTTGATATGTTTCCACTCACCCTCTTATAAACATACCTAGGGAACAGTTTGTATGGTAAAACTTTGTTGAAACCTATTGGGATATTTGGTTAACATAGCAGAGTTTGTCCAATCGTAGAAGCGTGATACTGAGTGCAATAAATAAATCACCTAAGAAGTATATTGCAAAAAAGGTGAACTTAGATTTATCCAAGTAGATCCAGTTCACATTCAGGTTGAAGTTGAAAGGAAAGAAAGAAGCCTAATCTAAAGAGTACTTTCCCTATCACAAATGGCCAGCTAATCTGGCATCATGTGTATGTGACTAGTATGAGGGCATTGTTAATATGGGAGAGACCTGCAGCGACATGTAACACCACAGAAGGCCATGTAAAAAGAGTGAGGGGGCAAAGCAACAGAGGAGAGGTCAGAGGGCACCTCCTAGGTTAAGACAAGAAGTATCCCATTCAAGGGGATAACACTTAGACAGACTTAAAGTGATATAGCACCACCCAGTGCTGGGTCACTCACTCCAAGAAAACCTTTCTCAGCTGACTCTCAATAGGTGCTGAGTCGCAATAGGTGCTGGAACCAAAGTTTGTATTACTGTTGCTGTGGCTATTCTGCCTCTATTTTATGGCCTCAGTGTCTTACCCCTCTTTGGTTTATGAGCAGTTTACCATTCCTGTCCTCTTTTTTAAAAAAATGTTTCCTGAAGAGAATGTTACTCCCTGTAGAACATGTTGTCTAAAGCATTTATCACTGGAAGATGTTCTTGCAGGACAAAGCAGGTTAAATTTGTTAGAAGAAAGGCAGGAGCAGACTTTGTTTGTATGACTGAATATTAATAATGGAGTACCATGGCCAGCTAGTTCAGCCATGGAAAGGTAAAACCTCAGCACAAAAAGCCCAGAGAAATGTATCCATGTGCTCTTGATGCACACTGTCTCATAATCATATGCTGGGAAGAGTTTGTACATTTAAATCTTCTCAGTGGGCTCTCAATGATCACAAATTGTGGACTCTGTAGCTAAAGACAAAATACCTATTGCTTGGTCCCAATACAGGCTATCAGGTAAAAAGCATCTGGGGAGTTAATCCTACAACAGAAAGAGGATATTAAAAAACCATTGGGGAGATCTGGAAATGAGCTTCCCACCCTCTCATCTGTTTCTGACCCAGACTTGCTGTGCTTCTCATAGGTAGTGACACCAAGGTATAATCAGGCCCACAGTGGAATGAATGACCATGTGTGATGTTTTAACTATACACTTCTAACCTAGTCTCAAGGAATATCTAGACTGGCTGCCATTATTGTGGTGTGTGAAATATATAGTTTCAGCAAATCCAAGAAAACATACACGAAAGGGGGAAAATTGCAGGTTCCCTTTTTCCAAAACATATACATCACAGCAGAGGTGCCAAACAGAATGCCTGGGGGGTGGGGATCCGGCCCATCCAGGGCTCTTATGTGGCCTGCAAGCAACTGATGCAAGGGAGGAAGTGCTGAGGGGAGTGGGCGGAGCCACTCCAATGTGGCTTCAGCACAGCAGAACAACCTCATCTGCTGCAGTCTAGCATCGTGGGAGCCATCTGCCCAGCCCAGCACTGCACTGCTGCCTCTCCAGTCCGCCAATGTGGGTTTTCCTTTGCACCCCCTTCACAGCCCATGGGGCCTTGCAGTGAGGATACACCAACTCAGAGTTTACCAGCTGCTATCCTTTATACAGTTTCTATCTCTGGTACCTGGCATTATGTTTTACAGCACGCATGTCCTGGCCCAACAAAGTGATATTTATGTCTGATCCGGCCCTTGTAACAAATGAGTTTGACACTTTTGCATTACAGTCTACTTAATTCTTCAAAGTAGTAAATTTCACAAACCTGCAATGTAACAGTAGTCCTAGTCTCACCAGAACTTTTCCTTGTGTCCATGGAAGTGAAAAGTGGCAACACAGGGATGGGCACCGTTGTGGGCACCAGGGGGGCGGTTCTAATCTGGCCATACCAGTTACTTAGGCATTCTGACAGGTTACAGCTTTGTAGCTAACACAGGGTTAATTTGTCAGGAAAATCAGACATGTCCCAGAGGAGAACTTGCAGCCCAATCCTATAAATTGATTACAGTATAAAATGTCCATTCAACATGGTGTCGCTGACTGCATTTCACATCTCAAGATGTTGCCTGCCAAATTCCAGACATCACTGTTTCTAATTTCAGGAAATGGAAGATGAGATGCAGAGTGGAGCTGAATAACCAAACAGGCTGGTCACTCACATGAAACCAAAAAAGAAGGGGAGCCGGACTATGCGTCAAATGGCTTTCTATGTCTTATGGAATTAATGAATGTCCACTCCATGATGAAATGCATATCAAATTGGACTATGATATTACAACACAACTGGAGTGAGACACCGTGAAATATTTGGGACTTTATTCCTTAGTGTTTTTGTATTCTGGTTACACCTTGGCCATTATTGTTACATTTCTGTTTACTGAATTGTTATTCTATATCATTATATATCTACCTTGTTTATTTTCAGCCAGTGGTTTTTGTGCTTTGGTCACTCACATGGTCAAGATGCTGTCATCTCCCAAATTTAATAAAAAGGAATAAAGATCTCAGCACAGTATTCTGATTGTTATGATTAAACTCCATAGTTATTAGAGACAGGTATGAATAACATCTTTCTATACACAGATGGGCAGATCTAGAGGTAAAATATATTATAAATTTACCAAAGTATGTACAATGGGGAGGGAACAGTGGACTGGATCCTACCAGCTTTTTCACTGACACAACAGGGGGATGATCTCACCAAATTCCCCTCTTCACTGCAGCCCTGACCAGCATGACTTTTTGTCTACATGGTTCCCACAATCTCTAACATAGTTTTTTTGTTTGTCAAAAGGGCCTACTCCTCTGTCTTACACCAGTGAGAATGGTGGAAGGATCCAATCCAGTACACCAAGGAAGCCGTATGCACAAAACATGAACTAATTTGAAAAATTGGATGTCTGTAAATGATGCACAGGCAGGTCTGTTTGCAGGGGCAACAATGAAGCAAAGTGAACAAGCCTAGTGACAGAATGTCTGCCTGCCTCATAAATCTGCAGACAAATTTCAGTTTTAACCTGAAGCTACATTTACAAGTATGTCAATGAAATTAAAATCAAAGCCCCCTTGCCTTGCCTGCGGGAAAGGAAATGCATCATGAGATGAGAATGCTTCCCAGCTCTCAAGGTTCCTTCTAAGTTTCTGCATAACCTCCAAGTGAGCACTGTAGCAACAAGAAACCCAGAGTGGAATGTGTTGAATGCATGATTAATGTTGCACTTCTTCAGGAAGGATGTAAAGGTCAGGCTTAGGAGGGTGCTGGTTATTTATGAGCAGAAATCTTTTAGGTATTTCCAAGGCTGCTATTCAAAACTGGGTCTGATCGTACTACTGAACTTGGATTTGACATTTCTGGATTTCAAATGGCTGAGAAGGAAAGAACATCAGGTTCTGTGATTGCTATTTAAAAAAAATACAACAATCAGCTTCTAATCCTCATTACAAACATGCTATGGACATTGTCCCCTAAGCAGAGACTACTTCCATGTCATTCAAGCTCACTCGCTCCAGTCATAGTCTGCTGTTTATCTGCATTTCCATGGCACTATCAAAATAGCTACCATGCCTGAGGAGAATGTATTTCCTTTCATTAGAGAATCCTGATTACTCCTTAGCTCTGGGCATTTTTCATCAACATATAGTTTGCTAATGACGATGATATTGCTTTTTCAGCTTTACTTCCTAACAAGTGCCAGTACTGAGCTTGATCAATTAAGGAAAAAGAGAAGCCTTTGTCTGTGAACATAACCAGGGCTTTTTTTCTGGGGGATTGTCCCAGAATGGAGTCCCGGAACCTCTTTGGCAAAATTATTTTTAAAATGTTTAATCATGAGTTTTCAGTATACAGACTGAAAACTTCATTTCCCTCTTGAGTGTTCCAGCACCAATAAATTTTTTAAAAAGAGCCCTGGTTAATACTGTGCATTTTAGAATCCTTGTGGAAGATCATTCATGGACTATTGTACCACTCTTGTCTATTACAGCAGACAGATCTATTTGAGGTCTGCACAAAATACTTATTCAGCAATTGAAGAGGAAGCATCAGATGTAAGATTCCTTTTTACAATATGAGCTGAGGTTATTATATCAAGGGTACAACCAAAAAAGGGGAGAAAAACACAACCTTGCAGGAGAAAGGTAACCAAAAAGGTTGAAACAAAGAAAAAGAAAGTTAAAAAAATCTATGTACCTAGTGAAAATGTACAAAATATCATATATAATTTCATAATACATTCAGAAGTACTAAAATATCATTTAAAATGATATTTTAATACATAATTTTAATACATCATAATTTTAATTTAATACATAATTTTAATACATCATAATACATTCAGAAGTGCTAAAATATCATTTAAAAACAACAATCCTATGATCCAGCGTAAAGGTACCTATTCCCAATATAAAGACAAATGCCTATGTATATAAATACAGGTTTAAAAGTACATATTGACTGCAGTCACACTGGAGGCTTGCCGCAATCTGGGCGCACCTGTAATTGGACTGGTTTAAAGTGTTGCGGGGTGGACCAACCAGACAGCACACCTGGGGTGGCTTCCCTGCAAGTTTATCTGGTGGCCAGGCATTCATATTACTGCAGTGCCTCGACCATGGAGCATGCTGTCTGGTAGTTTTTGTTTTAATTCAGGAAGGTGCATGCGCATATAGGCAGCAACTAAAAAAAGGGTGGAAACAGATCTGTGGGTTCAGACTTCCCTTCCGGGTTCCTTTCATGGCAGGAGAGTTCAGATGTCTGGGAAAGTGGAATGGAAGCACTGGCATCTGTAAACACTAGACTTTCTCCCCAGTGCCTGATTACTCCACTTTCAAAGCGGCACAACATGGGGTGCTGACAACTGGCACGGAAGGTAGATGTTGCTGTCTGATCATGCTCTTTAAATCTGGAAAGGTAATGCTACTGTATCATAGCAAACTGCTCACGTGACCACAGCCATTGTCTCCATATACAAGAACCAAAATGCGTTTTGGTACCTGGCCTTTCTCAGTGGAATAATTTAAACTGAGCACTCCATTAATTTAACAAAGACATACATAAAACTGATCATACACAGAATGGACCTGAAATGAAGGGGGGAAAGAGAACTAATTATCTTCATGTCTGTTAAGGAACAAAACTAATTTGAATTTTTGAAGTACATGGAACTAGGATAGCTACCTTACTCACACTGAGATGTTCACCATGGAGGAAGTGGTGTCAAATTTTCTTCTGATACAACATGGGCAACTCATCAAGATGTAAATTTGCCCATGGATCTAAAGTACAAATAAAACATGTGACTAAGCAATTGTAAATTAAAAAGACTCCTAATCATATTAGAAAAAAAGGGTATGTAGCCAACTGAAAAAAACCTAAATGGTACAATATTTACTTTCTTAGATCTAATCTGAAATGCTCAAAGCTCCAATGGAATCAACACCATAGTAGTCTACTCCCTGAACATATGGAAAATTTTAAAAGTTTCAAAGAGACTTTAAGGCAGGGTGTCAAATGTGTGGCTCACAGGCTGGATTGGGGTCCTTGGAGGGCCCCAATCCAGCCCACAAGGATCTGGCTGTTTCCTGCTTCATTTTCCAGTTCTGCTGCTGTTGCCATGTCACGGCTTGCTTTATCAGTCTCTCTCAATTGCACAGGAGAGATAGATAGGCAAGCCTCTCCTGTGCAATTGAGAGAGCCTCATAAAGAACTGGCTGAGGCTCTTCCCCTTCCTCCTCCCAGGGGAAGGGAGGGAACAGCCAGAGCTTGCTTCCTGGGCAAGCTGCAGGAGACAAAGGGCAGCCTTTCCTTCCACTGGCTGAGGCTCCTCCCTGAAGGGAAGGAGGGAATGAGGGAGAGCTTGCTTTGCTGGGCTGCCTCAGTCACATAGGAGAAATACCAAGCACCTTTAAGACCAACAAAGTTTTGTTCAGGGTGTGAGTTTTGTGTGTCTTGCTACAGTGTGTGTGTGTGTTTTGTTGGGCTCTTTCAGTTTGGTGTACAGTTAAGTGTGTGGACTTTAATCTGGGAGAACCGGGTTTGATTCCCCACTCCTCCACTTGCACCTGCTGATGTGACCTTAGGTCAGTCACAAGCTCTGGCACAGCTGTCCTTGAAAAAGAGCAGTTGCTGTAAGAAGTTCTCTCAGCCCCACCTACCTCACGGGGTGTCTGTTGCGGGGAGGGGAAGGGAAAAGAGTTTGTAAGCCGCTCTGAGACTCCAAGTGAAGGACAGGGTATAAATCCAATCTCTTCTTCTTCTTCTTATGCCAGGGCTCTCCTGGGTGCAACTGGGTTCCCTACCCCTTTTCACTGTATTCATGTCCTCATGATCCAGTCTTTCTCAATAAGAAAGTTATGTGAACTATTTTAGAGGAGAAATAACAAGCCAGTGAGGTTGATTAGACTGAGAGTATGTGTGTCCAGACCGAGTTCACCCAGCATGTTTCCTTTGTAGGAAGTTGTAGTTATTTCAAAAAATGACAAGGAGTATGTGATATATTTACAGTCTTTACAAATACTGTCCAGTATTTGTGTCTCTGTCCATAGCGTACATCCATGGGAACATTGTAAAAAAAAATTAAAAGAAATGGAGTATAGGACTGTTTTTCTGTCCTTCCATAATTGGAAATTGGAGTGGGAGGGAACAAAAATCCTAAATTGTCTTACAGTCAGTTGGAAAACCTGCCAAGAACAGAAGAAAAAAAGTTCCCTATGCTGTTCCCATAAGTGGTTGCATAAGGCGGGGTCGAAAAGCAGTTAATTTTGTGCATATTTAGACCGTAGCCACCAAGCTCTAATTCAGTTTTTAATCATTCATCGTCATATGTGCAAATTTGGCCTATCATCAGTAATTAATAGCTTCCTTAGCTTGTTGCATCATGGGGTGGGGTACAGAGTCCAATATCTCCGCACAATTCATCTCCCTTTGTCGATATATGTACTCAACGAATGAATTTGTACAGCCAATCAGAACTTGTACTTGCTGAACATTCTGTAAGCAGAGTGCTGTGTGGCCTTTGGCTCAGCAGAGGTGGAACTAAAGGATATGGCAGAAGTTCCATTGAAAAAGGATGGTGGCAAGCAAACTGGCTACTTTGTCATGAGCCTTGTGCTGTTTGTAGAGCGCCCCTTTTTCTGCAATCATAAGATTAAATGCGATTCTTTAGGTCCATTTTTAAGGATTGGTTCAAAAGTGTACATGTGGAGTTTTTCTTCACAGAAGTGAGGGCAGCTTTTGCCCCTAGCATACACAGCAGTGTGCACAGCTGAATGTATCATTAGTAAATTGTGATATGTCATTAATATGGGGGGCGGGATTTATGAAAAGCCTTCATAATTCACTGACAGAAAAAAACACTTTTCTTTTGAAAACTGGCATTGAATTTTTTTTCTTGATTTCATGATGCTTCAGGCCTGTTATGATCTTACCCTTGTTTCTATAGCTCTCCAAGGTTTTCAATTATTTTTGCATATTTCCAGGTGACATTGCTTAGATTTGACAGACAGTTGTCCTCTTCCACTAATATGTGCCTGACTGTCTCTTATCTACCTGTCCACATAATCTGGATTTAAGAGTCGGAATAATGCAACCGTTACTTTTGACTCACAGGGCCTGCTTCTCCATTCTTTCTGCAGCCACTGTTTCAAGATTGTCAAGACTGCTATATATTCATTAGCAGTGGGCTGCAAGTGGACAAAAGGTCATGCATCCACTGAAACTGTTCTTATTGCATTCTGTTTCTATAGTTGCTAATGGTTTTACAAAGCACAAACATTGTACAAAGTTTATAAGGTTGAATACAGGTTTTTTTTAAGGCAAATTAAAAAGCCAGTTTATGACACTCAGGACTGTATCAGAATTTGTAGCATATGTAAATAAAATGCTAAACTTTTTCTACAGGAATGGTCACACTCAGCATTACAAATATATGACTTGATCATCATCCATACCCTAAATCAGAAAGCAATGGAGTAATTTTATTCTTTTCAAGAACCCCAGACACTAAATTTTCCAACTGTACAATGCAGAAATTATATTTGAGGCTGGTCCAAACTATTAATAAGTACCAGCAGTTTTCTAAGACTTTTGGAAGCCAAAACCATTTACTGAAATGTTTTTCTCTACACTGAATATGACTACCAGATTCGGTTTCACACATACATTTTAAAACAATGTTTCATCCACTTTTGTAGCATATATGCAATGAATGAACATAGTAGATTTATTTTCTAAGAGCCAGGGTCAACTCAGTAGTAGCTGTATTAGAAGCCACTTAGGAGACCAATCAACCTTTCTTTTGTAAGAGCTTTAAGGTACTATGGTAAAAACATTATTGGTAACCCCAATGCCCCATCTGGGCCTGTGCTGCTGCTGTCTGGGCTCCAAGCGAAGACCCTCTAGCAACAGCAGTGGCACAGACTCAGGAAGTGATGGCAGACATCTCCCATGCTATTGGGTGCTGGGAGGGGGTAAGCTAATAACTTGTGGTATATCACTTCCCTCCTCACTGTGTGTCCTCAAGCAGCCAACCAACATCTGTTCACAGGTTTTATAAGGTTTGACCAAAGAAGGCATTGAAACAAAAGAAATGAGTATGTCCACCACCTTCCATTATCTTAAAAAGTATGGTCTGTCGTCAGCCAAAACTTTTGTTCCCATCATAGCATAGAGATTGTGTGGATTCTGCAGGCAAATTCTTCACAACATCACAGATGACCTCTTCAGAAAGGTCTGTGGTGGTAAGCAAAATAATATAAATCACATAGTCTGCCAAAGCACACAGATAAAGCTGCCATATGGAGCAATTTAATGTGGCTTCTACATTGCAGCTACAGTCAGGTACACTGGTAGCAGCAGCATTTGTCTCTGAAGCATGAACAGGCGGGTGCCATTGATGAATGATTCTATGTACCAGATAAAACAAAGACAATATGTTATTGTTTTTTATTTAAAAAGGATGCTGTTGGTGTGAAATATGGTCTGCCTATGAACTGCATACTTTAAAAATACAAATGCATTTTTACAAGGTATTTATAGAATATTTTTCAAGATGTCTTGTGTTGAAAATTACAATGAAACAACAAGATTAGAAATACCTATCTTACATTATGTACAAAATGTATATTCTAGTTTGGTCACAAATTACAGGAAAATACTTTGATGCATGGGGGAAGAATGTGGTGAAACATAAAACAGGCATCTTAAAAAAATAGGAAACACATAAAAGCTTGTTAAATAATTACATTGACAAATAAATAGAATTTGTTCAGATTTACTTTTACAGCTGCTGTCATGCAGTTTTTGATTACTAAAATATTGTGGATAAAAACATTTGAATAGAAGGATCGGCATGCATGGTGCTTTTGGCTGACTGCAGTGTAATTCAAAGAATTTATTTCAATTGGGACATCATTAGATGATCTGAAGAATATGCTTTACGAAAACTCACAACAGCAACTCTGTACAATATAAAATTTGATCAAGTGTCTATTGCAACATCTGTTTCCAAAATAAACCCAGGAAAAAAAAATAGAGCTCAATGAGCAGAGCTGGATGTTCATCTTGAAATTATGGATGATTTGCTGGAGAGATCCTTATGCATAGAGTGCCCTTCTGAATTTGGTCAAAGTACACCCAGCTGAGAAGCAACAATGACAAGTCTGCATGTTTTCAGGCAGTGATATCTGTAAAAGCAGAGGACTATTAAGGAGTTCAAGTTTGATAACTCTGATGGCTGAGTTCTAACTTGTGGTATGTTTCATGGATTTGGTGTTTCTTTTCCTTTCTTTATGATGCTGTACAGACTTTGTTTGAGATGGTCCTTCAAAGTTGTGGCTGGATTCATTGTGTTGCCTGGTGTACCTCTTGCACTTACATGCTGTCACCACAGTTACTTTGTAGGTTCTTGTGCTTCCATCTTGACACTGAAGCTGAATCCTTTGAGTGCGAGTTTTGTCATTGACACACCTCCACTCCTGTGAGCTTCTTCTGCTCCAATACTTAGTCCCATAACCCCCTCCAATCCAGTTGGGCAATACTGGCAAAGGAAGACACTCCCCAGCACATACCAATTCTTTCAGGGGGTTTATACTAGTACATTGGCCATCTGAAATGTATTTGGTAGATCTCAATTCCCTGCAGCCAACTTGAACACGACCTGTAAAAGACAAAGAATACTGGAATCAATGCTCAGATTCTAGTGATTTGTTTATTTATTGCATTCAAATAGATGACAAAGGCCTGGTTCAGTGGAAAAGTGGCTCACACATACACACATCCTCCTTCTCTTTCACCATACTGATGATGTAATATATGAGTCAGGAGCTGAATCCAAACTGGGATGTAGCCTCTCAAGGTGAAACCTTGGTTTGTTGCAATCAGTGGAAACTTTACTTGAAACCTTGGGTGGTTTCTTAGAATATTTTTTTTCATTTATGTCTATAGTATGTATTGTTAACCCAGTGGAGGCTGGGCATCTGATCAGAGGCCTCTAATTGATGCTCCAGCACTAATCAGTCATATTCTGGATATGCATGGAAGCAATCCTAAGCAGGTCTACTTGGAAGTCAGTTCCACTTTATCTATTTATTACTACAGGGGAGTATTCTTTTGACAGCTTCTTGAATCTACTATGTACCATTCCAGAGCAACCATGTAAAAGTCAATAGGTTTGCTTTAGATTGTTGACTGTAGCCTCCCTGCATATTAGCGCTGCCTCAGCTACTGATGCTATCACAGGTAATTTCATTTTATAGGTTCCCTTTCATCTGCCTCCCTTTCATGAAAACCTTGTCCTGGATCTCGATCCAAGATGGATCTCCTCCAAGATGTTGAGTATAGTTGTGTACAAAAATTTACATGTGTCAGTTTGGGAAAATGATTTTCCATGTCCACATAGATAAAGAAATGCATTTTATCCCTAAGGAAAACTGATGCTTAATATGAGGGAAATGCTTAAACACCTGTGCTCTAGACATATTTCTTAGGTGATAATGGGCAGAGCTATTTTTTTCTTTAGGCAACAGTATTACAGTATTGCAACACAGCTTGTACATACCCTTTCTTGAAACAAGCAATACTGTAAAACCTAAGGCAACGGTATTTCATCTTTTTTAAAAAGTCAGCTGACATTGTATCAAGAAGGTGCTGAACTAGCTGCAAATACGGGCAAGTTTGTGCCTGCTTGTATCTGTAGATATCCTCACTGAAGTTAAGCACCATTCCTTATTTTAATAATTACCTTTGGAAAAGAACACACTTGAATTTCAATGTGCAGTCTTTTCACACTTGCATTTTCTTTGTTCAAAGTAAATGTTATCCAGGAAGTGTGAGCGCATTTGAACAGCAATATTAAAACGAGAACTACCTTTACTGAAAATATGATAATTATAGCTATGGGAGTCCTGATGATATTTTGTCTTACATTTGCTTATTTAAAATAAGGAGAGCCACATGACCTTCTGAAACTGCAACAAAACTTTTTCCTGTTAGTTCCTGAGACAGATCCACCTGGAGAAGTTCATGGGGAAGGTTCCTCTTTTACAGGAGCCACACAGGCCAACTTAAATTTGCCAAATAGAATCTTTTTTTTTTTTACTGATGATTGAAATCTTCAGGGCCTTTTGGCCCCATGGGCACCAGATTCTTCGACCCACACCTTTCCTCAGAATTGTGTCCTAGCCCTAGATTCAGATACATCAAAGTTGAGTTGGTCTGTGATTCCACCTCCCCATAGACCCTTCCCACAACCAGCTGTATCACCATTGCAAACTGACTGTGGAAAGTCACCTTTGGAGGAGAAAAATTACCAGGTGACTACATTCATTTTTGAAGTAATCCTCCTTTAGAGCTGAACTGGCTGCTTGACAAGTCTAAAGGAGTCACCAGCTAGGTCTCTTCTGCTGAAGACAGTTTCTAGAGGATGTGATTTCTGAACATCATAGCTTGCCTAAATCAGTTTGACACAGGCTTGCCTCCTGCACCTGGCTCTGGAATGTGTCTCCTTGCATTGTCTTCTTGCATACATAGTTAGCTTTTTTTCAGAGTAACAGTTCACTGACCATGAATGCCTATTGGGTTGTTTTAGTAAATCTTAGAAGTGACAAGATATTTCCTGTGTATTATACCTTGCACCATTAAAACGCAGGAATGCCTGATGAAAGACACGGTCATTCACCTCTTTGAAAGATAAAGGTGTCTCTACTTAAATCAAGCACCTTTTAGAGTTGCATTCTGAGTCAAGCCAGGTAAAAAAGCTTTCCTACATTTCTGTCCTTTCCTCACTGAAAAGGCAGCCCAGGCAGAGTGGGGAGAAACACCATTTCAAAGACAAGTTGGAGCAGAGTTTCCAGGTAGGTTGTGAACCTGTTTTTGTTTATACTAACTGAAGGAGTGAAGCAGGGAAGTATTACATCAGGAAATAAAAACAAAGCGTTGGAACCCAATCAAAGCCTTGCTACTGCAGGTAAATGTTAGCTTTGGAAAGCTGCACAGGCAGACGAAGCACTTGCAATGCGAGGAAGTGGAGAAAGGCTGGGCGTTTAGCCTCTCCCCAGACACCGACACCAACTGCTTTAGTTCCCAAACAACTTAGCTGTATAGGAAATAAATCACAGCAGAATGGCATTTGGAGGAAGGAAACACTGCAGAAGAAAACCAAGTCTCTATCTGTTCTCTCTATTATTCACAAGTGTTTGTGCGTCTGAAGACTGCTCTGGGCATAAAACTACCTAACATAAAGCTGTGGTCTAATTCTGAGCAAATAACCACCCAGCCACATGGGTAGGGGAGGGTGGCTTGGAAGAGATTCCAGTACAGATGCGATGGAGACTCCCCAGTCTTGAGACCTCCCCCCGAAAAAACCCCACTTCTAAAGGAAGTATCATTAGTGATAAACAAGTCCATTTCTAGATCATCCCACTAAAAACATAAATCTAAAGGTGTGAAACTACTGCATCGCGAACGGGGAGGGCGGCTGAATGCCAGAGACTTACTGTTCCGATCGAAGCCCGCGTGCCTGCCTCCGTTCCGGGCTTGATTCAAGGTGCTGTTGCTGCCGGGGATGGCAGGGATGGCTTTCGCGACCTGCGAGTAAAGGATCTCCGTGGCGTCGTTCTTGAAAGCCAGGCAGCTCTTCAGGAGCAAGCAGGCGAGCAGGCATGCCGAGAAGTGGAGCGTGGCGGGGATCATGGCGAGCTCAAGCTTTGCCTGCCTGACTGTAGAACGCCCCCGCCGGCCCTTCTCGCCTCGGCAACTGCCTCCTCCACAACTAAGAAATGCCTCCTCCGGGCTGCCTTTTTATAGCCCCCAACCACCCGCTTGGCACTCGTTCAGGTGTGAAAGTTGCGGCGAGCTTCAGCCGGCAAGCGGAGAGCGGGCGCAAAAGGAGAGGGGCGGGATCCCCGCGGAAAGGCCGGGACGCTCCGACCAATCAGAAGCTGCGGGGAAGGAGGAATCTAAACTGCTCCCTCCTTGTAGGATTCCTCGCTAAAGAAGGCAGGAAGGCGGGCGAGATGTGTGTGTGTGAGATTTCTCTCTGATGTGAGCTATTCCGTAGCAAAATGAGTATTTGAATATTCTGTATTTTTTTGCGTATATTATTTACTTTGTTAGATTTTTGTTATCCCGCCCTCTGTTCTCCCCGCCAATATCTTAGTGGGTGTCTGTCTATCTTCAGGCTTCCTTTATGCAAAGTTACTCCTCAGGTAACGTGCCGAGAGGGACGGGGTGGGGGAGAACTTGCAGTTCTGTGAGGGGTGCACAAGGTTGCCAATGCTATGGAATTTTCGTATATATATGGGGGGGGGGGGGGAGCCTATTCAGACCGGCAAGAACACTTGGGTCTCACACACACACACACACACTCTCAATCAACCCACGCGACCAGCTCTCTGTGTGCTGTGAATAATTTAACGATTGCCTGGAGACATATTTTAAAATTCAGCTTTGATCACAGCCGCACTCTCCCAGAGCAATGTTTGTGCTAGGGGATTCTCTCTTCTCAGTCTGCAGGGTGTCTCTGCTGAACTTCTTTGGTGGAGTTGATGACAACCTAATTTCTCTGGGTTTCACAAATCTGTGCCTGTGCTTTACAGTGAAGGAAATTTAGTTGGAGAACATTTCATGACTCACCTGCCTGAAGCAAGCCTCATTAAAACTAGTGGCAATCAGAACCAAAGTAAGACCTGGGGAGGCCAAAAACTATGTCAAGTTTTAAGGAGATCATATTAGCCCAAAATGTGTATGATTTGAACAATGAAATTTAGTATTTTTAAATATTGCATTTACAGGTAATTCATAATCAGAGGCTCTTAACTGTAGTTTACTTAACTTAAAGTAGATCCAGCTCTGGTGAGAACATTCTTACAGTAAATAGTGCACGATGTTTGACACGGTCGACCATCAGCTGTTAGTCCACCGCCTCGCTGACGTGGGAATCCGAGGGCTTGCCTTGCAGTGGCTTGCCTCCTTTCTCCAAGGTCGGGGACAAAGGGTGGTGCTAGGAGATCAGCAGTCCAGGAGGCACCCACTTGAGTGTGGTGTGCCTCAGGGGGCTGTGCTGTCCCTGATGTTATTTAACATCTATATGTGCCCCCTTGCCCAGACTGCCCGGAGGTATGGGCTGGGGTGTCACCAGTATGCTGATGACGGCCAGCTCTATCTGATGTTGAGCGGCCAGTCAGATTCTGGATCAGAAGACCTTAACCGGGCATTGCAAGCTGTGGCTGGGTGGCTTAGACTGAGTTGGCTGAAGCTAAATCCAGCGAAGACGGAGGTCCTGGGCCTGGGTCGGTTCGGGAGTGGGGATCCCTCTCCCGACCTTCAGCAGGGCCTTACTGGTCCCAGCACCGGAGGTTCGAAGTTTGGGAGTCCTCCTGGATCCCTCCCTTACCATGGAGGCCCAGGTAGCGGCCACTGCCAAGTCGGCCTTCTATCATCTCAGGCTGATTAGGCAGTTGGTTCCCTTCCTTGACCGTGCTGACCTGGATACAGTGATCCATGCGATGGTCACCTCAAGACTAGACTACTGTAACGCTCTCTACATGGGGCTGCCTTTGTCGCAGATTCGGAAGCTTCAGCTGGTGCAGAATGCCGTGGCCAGTCTGTTGATGGGCCTCCCTAGATGGGAGCACATCCAGCCTGTGCTAAGGTTGCTGCACTGGCTGCCAATAGCTTACCGAGTCTGCTTCAAAGTGCTGGTTCTTATCTTTAAAGCCCCATATGACCAGGGTCCAACATATCTACGGGACTGCCTTTCCCCGTATATAACCCAGAGAGCACTACGGTCTGGGTCGCAAAATTGTTTGACCCTCCTTGGCCCAAGGGAGGCCAGGCTAGCTGCCATTAGGGCTGGAGCATTCTCGATGGTGGCCCCTACCTGGTGGAATGAGCTCCCGGAGGAAATCAGGGCCCTGCGGGACCTTTCTCAGTTCCTCAGGGCCTGTAAGATGGAGCTTTTCTGCCAGGCACTTAATTAGGGGCCACCGCCGCTAGAGTGCCCGGCCTGTAACTGTACGATCGACAAGCTGCCTTGAGTGCCAATGAGCAGACTTACACCTGGAACATCTAGTGCTCATTATCGAGTAGCTGCCATTTGAGTTGGCAAGCAGAAGAACACCTAGCTTCTTTGGATACCTTTTGAAGTACCTGATTCAATGGTTTTTAACCACTGCCAGTATCTTGTATTTTGTGCTGTATTATTTTAATTGTTGTGTTTTAACTGTGTGTTTTTATTGTATTTTATGCCGATTGGAAGCCAGCCTGAGCCCGATTGGAAGCCACGGGGAGGGGAGGGTATAAGTGTGTGTGGTATTATTTTGAATGGATGGCACATTTTAAGAATGCTAAATTGTGTTTCACATAACAAAGTACTTTATTTGCAATGTTTTATTTTTAGATTTCAGCACTGTTATCTCTGTATTAAACTAATACAGCGAACATAAAAACATAAGAAAAGCCCTGCTGAATCCTGTCTCACACAGCATTCTGTCTCACAGTTACTCTGAAGAGCCAGCAATAGAGTGTAGAGGCCAAGGCCTTCTCCCAAAGTTGCCTCCTGACACTAGTATTCAAAGGTTTTCTGTCTCTGATCATGGAGATTCCCTTTAGTCAGTGCTATGTATCCTATCATGCCACTCAACAAAGTCTTTCAACATCAGAAGCCTTCTGTCAGCTTAAGTGGCTTTCCTACCAAAGAAAGCACTACTTAAGCTGGAGGAAGGAAGAGTTCCTTAATTTGGAGGAAGGCTTCTAAGGCTGGAAGAAGGCTTCAAACTTAGCTGAATGGAGTGATGACAGATGCCTAATCTTGCTATAATGCCATTGTAATGTCAGATTTGGGGATGTTCCACTAAAGCAGCTACTGGTACAACCCATTTTAACCATTTATGTTGTGTCCTGGAGTGACAGGATACACTAATACCATCTTGTCTGGTTGTTTTTAAGAGACAACCCAAGAAATAGTGGGAACAACTCTTGAATTCAGTATTTCCATTTAATGAGGTACTACTCATATTCTCTAAGTAATATGCACATTTAGTGGCCATTTTGAATAGCGAGCACACCTACCTGGCTATAATTCAGTCTTCAAGCAGGTCAGTCAGCAGGCTTTACCACTTGCATGCAAGGATACTTGTTTGCAAAGTGATGAGCCAGCCTGTAATCTCAAGTAGCACAGACTTTGCGCACGTTGAGAGACTCCTTTGTTTCCTATGCAAGTTATATTGTGTCCTTGATAAATGGGCTGTCTGAATCATTTCACAGATGTACAATCTGCATCTCTGTAGTACTTTGTCAAAGAGGAGACTTTATCTCTGCTGCTGTTCACCACAGATATGACCTGAGGGTAATGCTATAAGGTTCTGGCTGGTCCTATAATTGTTCCTAGCTCCTCAGTCTGATTAACTTGTTGCTCAAGAACAGGCTGTGCTGCTCCCAGACTGCCCACCCCTGCTTCTTCCCTTGCCTGCTGACTCAGTTGATGGCCCTCCTGCTTGATCTTCTGTTTTCTGGCTTGACTCTTCATTTGCGTCAAGACCACCAGCCTTGACATTGTTGAAGAAGGTTGCTTGGGGCAACTGATGTGTGGATCACTGCCATAGAAACTAACCTAGTAGGCAGATTCAGATCTCAGCATACAGCAGTGAGTTGAAATGAGTGGCATTCCTGTGTATTGGCTCAGTTTGTTTTTGGTGGTAGAAGCTGTTGTCAAGTCCCAGTCTATGGATGGCAACCCCGTAGGGTTTTCAAGGCAAAAGACAAACAGAGGTGGTTTGCCATTGCCTGCCTCTGCATAGCACCCTAGTGTTCCTTAATTGTCTCCCATCCAAGTACTAACCAGGTCCAATCCTGCTTAGCTTCCAAGATCTGACAAGACTGGTCTAGCCTGGACCATCCAGGTTAAGCTAGTTTGTTTTATACTGGCATGTTTTTACTGATCTGTTTCATTTATTTATTCTATTGGCTTGCCTGTTTTATTGACTTGTTTCATTGTGTTATGTGTTTTACCAATTTGCTTCATTATCTTGATTGGATTTGTTGTAGCCATGAGCCACCTCCAGCAAGTCCAGAGAGATGGCATACAAAGTTCCTAAATAAATAGATACTCCCTGGGATGAGAACAAAATGGTAGCTCAAGCAATTTCTAGTCAGCTCTTAAAGAGAAGCCCCACAGCAACGAGAAGCGCTACAACTAAACCTAACACTGGTTGCTAAAGGGCCCTTTTGTTATTTGATTTACAGTTTAATCCATTTTAGTCCCATTGGCTTGAGTGGGACTACATTTGGCTTAAATTGCAAATACATGGGCTTTATTAGGTGAGGTATCTCCAAGCCTTCAACCTTGTTCATTCAAGTTAATGAGAATGATGTCGCTAACATGACAAATGGAAGATCAAGTTACGGATCACCACCATTTTTGTGTGTGTGTGAAAAAGACAGGGGAATTGCATGAGTGTTGAAAAGCAGAAGTGAGCAGTCTTGGCAGTTATAAACAGGGAGGCTCAATCGGTACCTGCGTGCATTACAAACTGGCCACACCCTTTTCTGGAATAGCAAGAATGTTGCAGGGTGGAACGGAGGTGTATTAAGCAGAGCTTTGTGTGGAAAAGCTTGATCCGTACTTGGCAGTCTTGAGTCTAGCCACAGACAGACTATGAGTTCTATGCTTTAATATACATCCAATTTTACCCGCAAAAAATTACAGGCATGATGAAATCTATTTTCCTTTTAAAAAGCGATTATGAAGCATGGCTTTCCTGAATTAAACTATTCATAAGGGCACGTTCAGCAAAGAACCGGCTGTATTAGAAAGATATTGTTTATTGCAGCATAGCAAAGATCACACAATTTTTCTGCATTACTAGTTTTCTGCATGCTAGGCAATGGAGAACACAAAAGTCTCAAAGACTTGAACATCGTTCAAGAAATAGACAAGAAATAGATAATGTGACTCTCAAGAGCTACCAGTGCCTGACCTTGAACAGAGAACTTGTTTGCTAGCCGACCTAAGCCTGCCATGGTGAGGAGGGCGGGATATAAATGTAACAATAAATAAATAAATAAACACTGCCTGCACAACAAGGAGAAGTCCAGCAAATGCCGTTTCTCCTTGCAGATCTGTGTCTAGAAAGGCTGAACTTCCCACACAGCCCCATTGCCATGGAGACCTATTAGAAGCATAAGAACATACTGTGGGTCTGGGTTGTCAACTCTGGGCTGGGAAATTTCTGGAGATTTAGGGGTGAAGTGTGGGGACAGCAGAGACTGGGGTGGGAACTCATCAGGGGTCTGATGCCAAGAGTCCACCCTCCAAAGCTCACATTTTCTCTGGGGAACTAATGTCTGTAGTCTGGAGATCAGTCATAAGCCCAAGGGAATTCCAGGCTCCACCTGGAGGCTGACAATCCTATATGGGCCATAGGTTGGCAATAGTTCACCTGAATGCTTTGAAGTAAGTGGACGGGAGATGGGACTTCATAATCTTTGGAATGCTGCAATCCATGTGTGTCTTGAGCCTGCAGGGCTCATCTCAAATGCTATTTCTGACAACATTGCTGTAGATTTAACAGGGGCAATAGCTCTTTTGGGACACAGTCTTGTATTAGCTGATCTTTGGGTCCATTCAAATTTTCTGTAAACTTTACATAGTTTCTAAGTCTGAATATCTATAGATGTTTTTTTTGTGTGGCTGTTGATCCTCCATATCCACATAAAACAGAAAATTGTGGCCACTGTTAAGCCACAATGAGAGTAACCCCAACTGGTGCATCCAGCAAGCATCTCATTCTGCTGGAGTAACCAAAAGGTCCAGCAATTAAAATGCAGTGCAAAATGCTGCTGTGTGAGGTCTGAGGTTGCAGGACATGTCCATGTATTCATCTGATCAGGAGGATGCTCAGCGAATTACTGCTGCTGATTTCCACAGGCAAACAAGCCATAGTCATGTTTAGCATGAACACAGATTTGTCCTGATTTCTGAATCTGACCTTTGACTGTGCAAAGAGGTGTTTTTTTAAAT
The DNA here is from genome assembly GCA_029375565.1 of Gekko gecko. Classification (NCBI taxonomy): domain Eukaryota; kingdom Metazoa; phylum Chordata; class Lepidosauria; order Squamata; family Gekkonidae; genus Gekko; species Gekko gecko. The sequence continues at coordinate 58,287,597 of JAPDNY010000011.1, read as the reverse complement.
GCTAGGAAATTAAACTTTCGCTCTTCAAAATAATACATTCTCCAAATTCCAGTCTCCAGAATAACACATTCTATTCACTTCTCTCCCGCATGCTTCATAATGACTGAACACATGAAGTTGCTTTATAAGAAGGCATACTAGTGCCTCTGAAAAGTCCAGAGAGGCCTAGGCCACTTCTAGCATTTGATCCTCCAAGCTATAATTAAAAAAAAAAATTAATGCCAACATTTGATGCGCATAGAAACAAATTGCAAAACTTATCAATGTCAAAAAAACAACAGCTATTTAAAGCTGAGTCCCCCTTTGAGACCAAATGAATTACCCAAGAAAGCCAACGCTATGCTGGGGATTATTAGGAAGGGAATTGAAAACAAATCAGCCAGTATCATCATGCCCCTGTATAAATCATTGGTGCGACCTCATTTGGAATACTGTGTATAGTTCTGGTCACCACATCTCAAAAAGGATATTATAGCATTGGAAAAAGTGCAGAGAAGGGCAACTAGAATGATAAAAGGGTTGGAACACCTTCCCTATGAAGAAAGGTTAAAATGCTTGGGGCTCTTTAGCTTGGAGAAACGAAGGCTGAGGGGTGACATGATCGAGGTTTATAAAATTATGAATGGGATTGAGCAGGTTGAGAAAGAAGTACTTTTCTCCCTTTCTCACAATACAAGAACTCGTGGGCACTCCATGAAATTGCTGAGCAGTCGGGTTAGAACAGATAAAAGGAAATACTTCTTCACCCAAAGAGTGATTAACATATGGAATTCACTGCCACAGGAGGTGGTGGCAGCTACAAGCATGGACAGTTTCAAGAGGGAATTAGATAAACATATGGAGCAGAAGTCCATCAGTGGCTATTAGCCACAAAGTATAGATGGGAACTCTCAGTCTGGGGCAGGTGATGCACTCTATTCTTGGTGCTGGAGGGGGCAGCAGTGGGAGGGCTTCTAGTGTCCTGGCCCCACTGCTGGACCTCCTGATGGCACCTGGTATATTTTGGCCGCTGTGTGACAGAGTGTTGGACTAGATGGGCCATTGGCCTGATTCAACACTGGCTTCTCTTATGTTCTTATGTACCCAACCCAGAGTTGGCAACCCTAGCAAGAACAACAAGCACTGCAAAAACGCCCCAAATCAACAACTAGTTGTCCTCAAATTGCAGTATCCAGGTGGCAAGATATATATTCAGAAATGTGTAGGCTTAAGATATAACAGCTTCTTCTCATAGTATGAGTTGAGAGTAATATTGTTTTGTGAGACTGATTTCCCCATGCATTATGCTTATTAGTGAATGCTCCTCTAACAGTTCTTGCTGAAACATTCCATCAACTGATTTTTCTAAGTTGCAGCTAATATTCCCACTTGCATCCTGTGAAGTTGGTAACAGCCTATGAAAACTCATGTTCTAGAAATTTGAAAAAGCCTTGAAGGTGCAGCTGAATTTTTAAATTCCAAAAATAAACAGGTGCCCAATGTCAAAGACATGGGAAAATAAAAACATCTTTAGCAAGTGTCTTTTTGTTTTTGAGTTAGGTACGACAAGTGGATGCCAGGAGGAATTTCACTGGCAAGGAGCTACAGAAGAAACTACTCTTGCCCCAGGTAACTACCCATCTCACATCCAAAGGTTGGGCACCACAGAACAGGGCCTCTGAGAAAGACTGAAAAAGGGTCATGCAAGATAACAGAGGGGTCCTATATACACCCTAACATGCTTCACATTCCCAGAAGCAACCAGGAATGTGTGTGTGTGTACACACACTATTATACAATGCTCCCTCTAAGCTGTGGAGTCTTGTGAGCAAAAATTCTACTTTGTGAGCTACTGGCATTAAAGTTGTGAGCGAGCGATTTAGCTACTGCATTAATTAGTTTGCTCTGGAGGCATCCTTTCTGAGCTAAGGCAAAAATGTGTGAGCCGGAGGCTAAAAAACTGAGCTAGCTCACACTAACTCAGCGTAGAGGGAACACTGCACACACACACACTTGCAGAACATTGTATTTATAAATATACCCTCAGAGTTTACTCTGGAGAATTCTGGCCTAATTTACATATTGTCAGCATGGGAGGATGCAAATGTAACCTGTTAAGGAATTTTTGACTGTGACAAAAATGAATACAAAGGCAATGCACCAATAAAGCTCTTCAAATACTCTGAGTCGACACCTTACAAATTGGTGAAGGTGTCCAAGCCATGTTTTTCTAATCAAATTCATGTTTGCTCCTTGTTTGATATTTTCCATATGTTTGGTATCTTTTATAGATGTTTGTGCTCAAAATCCTCTCTATCCAGTGTCTGAGTGTTTCAGGGTTTTTAAAGAATTTTTGTTTGTTTGTTTCTGTAGCACATAGGTGTCTGTCTCATGCACATAAAATCTGTAGGGTGACATTCCTATGATTTTGGTTGATGGCATAGATACAATATTTAGACTAGAGAGGCTGAAAATCAGGGTTAGTTACCAGACAGACTCACCTATTCTTAGTGTGCTCTACAATCTGGAAGCGGTTCTGAGTGACCATCTGGCTCCTGGATTCTAAATGCTGTGTTTTCCCTCTGTCTTTAATCAGAAGACCGTCAGCATCTCTCTGATGAAGGTTTGCCAAAGTTACCAGCTCCTTTGTGCTCTCATGACTTGAGTGAATAAGTGAAACATCTTGTGTATCAGTTGTTTCCAGTGTGTAGCTTCTACTGCTTTAAAATATGGCTCCTTGATTAATTAATGGGGTATTAACCATAGGAAGTATACAGCCTTTGAAGTCTATATTGCCTTCCTATGTGCCTCCAGGAAAAAAATATTGCTATTGATCTATAAAGACCTAACTATTTGGACTCATGCCTGACAGACCTTCTCTCCAAATTGTATCAAAGTGACAGCTGACAGTTGCTACTTCCCCAAAGATCAGACTACTTTGGGATCTGGGGGTGGATTTTTACTCAGTAAAAGTCCCATTTGTCTGTCAGGGCAGCCAACAATAAAACATCCATCTGGTTTTTTTCTGCTGCTTCTTCCAAGATTGTGGGGAAGCTAAGCAGGCTGGAGGGAGGTAGAGTTGTTTTCTGTATACATATTGAACATAATGTTAGGTTAGTGGGCAGCAACTAAGCTACCTAAAGTTGGCACTGGGCAGGAATTAAGAGCATGATTTCTGAACAAGAAGTCCCCAGCTCAGATCGTGGCTCGTAGCTCCCTGGGTGGCCTTAGACAAGCCACTGTCTCACACCCTTCGTTTCAATCTGTAATATATGGATAATAATACTGCCCTGAGGGTGACTTTAATAATGCATGTGAAGCACTTTAAGAATCTAGCAAAAACAATGCCGCATTCAACTGATCTATGGGGGAAAAGCTGTCACTGCAAACAGTTATGACTGATGATGCACCCTCAGCTGGTCCAAAAACTGGCAGCCAAGCTACTGTCAGGTGTGGGACACTGGGGTCATGTCATCCCCGTGCTAAAAGATCTGCTGGTTGCCTGTCTTGTTTCCAGGCACAATTCAAAGTGTCTGTCTTTTACGTTGAGGGCCCTAAATAGATTGGGACTAGGGCACTTAGAGGACCATGTCCTCTCATACTGTCCAGCCTGCCAGCTAAGGTCTTCCTCACAAGCCCTTTACTTTGTGCCCTCCCTCAGAAGTAAGGAAGGTCACAATCAGAGGCAAGGCTTTTTCAGTGGTGGCACCTTGCCTGTGGAATGCCCTTCCCCTTGAGGCTCACCTCTCACCTACCCTACTATATTTGAGGTGCCAGGCTTCTAATTGTTTTATTCAGGCTTCTAATTAAAGAGTTGATTTTTAAAAATAAATAAATTTTACAGCAGTCTTCTAGCTTGAGAAGTGATTTAGGCTGTTTTTATGGTCTTCCTGGTTTTTAATGATTTCACTGCATGTCATGGGTTTCAGGGTTTTTGCTGCTAAAGACCAGGCAAACCTATTCCTAGGGTTTGTTCTTCATTTATACTGATTTTTAACACAAGTATTCCCAAAGCAGTTTACATTTTCAAAAAGAAAAACAATAGGAACTGGAGGGAGGAGAACCTCAGCCACAGATGGCTTCAGGCCTACCAGACCACTGCCTGGCTGTTCCCTGTCTTTCTCTTGGCTTCACTGGAGATTGCTGTGAGTTGGAGCTGGGCTGGAGTTGGTGAAGACATTAAATATCTCATCTTTAACAGTTCAGTCTTTCCAGTGCAATCCATTCAGATCCACTGAATAGATCTAAGTAGGATTCTGAGTCAACCTGTTCAGGATAGCACTGTGACAGCACAGTCCAAGTGGGAGTAAGCCTCACTGAATAGATCTGAGTAGGCCAGCTCAGGATACAGTGCAGTCACCAGCAGTTACATCTTTCGAAGCCCAATAAAGTCTGTCAGTAACTCTGCTGGCGACTGCACTGTATCCTGAGCTGGCCTACTCAGATCTATTCAGTGAGGCTTACTCCCAGGGAAATGTTCTTGGGATTGCACTGTAAGAGTCCCTAATATCTTACTATCCAAAGTAACTGCTGTCAAGTGGAAGAAAGGACAGTTGGGCTGTTAAAGTTTCCAAATGCAACTGGACCTGACCAATTGTGGAAAACAGACTCTGGGTTAGAGAACATCACATTATTCTGACATAGTTCAGCTTTTCCTCAGGTTATTAAGACAGGGTATTTCTAGAAAAAGTTCAGCGTGGAGATGTAGAATCAATCCCAGTGTTCCTCCTATTGGTTCAAAGTAGTTTTTTCTTAGTACTAAAATTAAAGGATACATTTTCTCATTGACTGATTGAAGGAAAATTGCTAGCAAACGATGATTACACATTTCAAAACAATTCCCCAGTTCAGCAGGACCATTAATCATGCTTGTATATTTCGGCAGAGTTGGGCAACCACATTTCTCTAGCCATTAAATCTTGTGTTTGGCAACTTCTGGGGATGGGAAAACATCCATCCTTTCGTCCCAGTGTGCATATAACAACCCACAGAATAAGCCCATGAAGGTCATGCAAGAGAATTCCCTTCCTATATAATATTATGGCCATTTATAAACCTGTCAAGATCCTGTCCCTGATGTGCCCCAGGCAGCAAGACAATATTCAAAGGGCAGTGTATTTTTCAGAGCAAACACCTGTCTGCCAGCACAAAAGGTCTAGAGGGAAATGGAAGATATGCAGAGACAAGGATAAATTACCAGAACAGAGGATTGCCCTTGCAATCCTCACTTCCAGGGTACATAAAAAGAAAGTTGAAGTAATTCCTGTACTTCTCCAGAAAAACATGGGGAATGCTTTTGAACAGGTTGTCAGGGGGGAAAAGGTCCAACAGACAGCAGCAGAGCCACTGCACAGGGAATAGTGGTAGTGGAAAGCACTTATTGGAATGAAAGCAGGAAGGAGCATACACGTCTTCCTAGAGCTAAGCTGTGTGTTTCACCTCTGGCCAGTTTTCAAAGGGAAGGCGCTTGCAGGCTGCATAAAAAGGGAGAGGAGGCGGCAAGCAAGGCCCTTGACATTAATTGCTATACTCATTTGCAATAGCAAAGAAAGTCAGGCTTTTCTTTTCCACTAAGAGTCATCATCCTGGAATAATGCACTTCAAAGCAGAATCAACTGCAATCTGGAGCAGGATAAAAGAGCAAATCCAAAATGAATATCAAGTCGTAATACACATAAAATTCTTCAGGACTTGAAAGAGCAACAGGTTTGCATTGTTTGAAAAGCCCATAAAGAATACATTAGAGGCACAAAACAGAAAAATCAAAAATCTAGAGACTTTTTGTATTTTTTTTTTAAATACTTCCATTTTCCAGGATGTTTAATTTATTCCAAACATTTCAGACATTTAATAGAAAACAGGAGGATGGATTTGATGAGCACAATTGGGTAATCCTTTCCGATACGTGTTTCCTTTCTGAGGATATTTGCATACAGAACTTTGTTTCATGTTCCTTTCTGTTGTACAGAATTTTGGCAAACTACATTGCGTTACATTTTTTGTGCAGCCTCAGGATTCTCCTAAGAAATGTACTTTTCAGTTATGATGGAAATGACATTAGTGTGGAAAGAAAATACAATTTTAATATATAGGGATGTATGCCATACAAGGTTTGCCTTCAACTGTAATGAGGCTAGTTCACACACACACACACACCACCAATTAATTTGTCTACCTGTTTATGAATAGTTGATCCCATGAATAGGCTCCGTGGTGGCTCAGAGGTTAAGATGCTGAAGCTGCAGACCGGAATTTCGAGACCCTAGTGCCACATGACGGAGTGAGCTCTCGTCTCTAGCCCCACCTCCTGCCAACCTAGCAGTTTGAAAGCAAGAAATTGCAGGTAGATAAATAAGTAACGCTTCGGTGGGAAGGTAACAGTGTTCCGTGCACTTCGGCTATTAGTCATGCCGGCCACATGACCACAGAAATGTCTTTGGGCAGTGCTGGCTCTTCAGCTTGGAAATGGAGATGAGCACCGACCTCTAGAGTCGGATTCAACTAGCTCTCGAGCAAGGGAAACCTTTATGAATATAGAAGAAAGCATTGTGTTTGGAGTGATAATCAAAGTATAGCTGTGCTGGCCCATTCATACATGTAAGTCACGGTTTCCTGTTGCAGGAATCAAATGATAAACATATATGTACAGATTAGTATTTAGTTAATGGGTTGGATTCTGCTGATTCATTCAGTTAGCAGCAGCTTTTTCCTCTTGCATCAGGGAAAGTCATCTTCCACTAGCCAAGGAAAGTGCCTCTGTTTGGAGGTGGATCCGCAGAGTCCCAAACACTGTACCCAACTTGTCTTCGGATGCAGTAATTTGAGAGCAATATCAATCAAAGATGGAAGGCAGAACCATTAAATTCAGTTGGACCTGAATGTGTATAGAACAGTCTCGCTCCCATGGAGAGCTAAAACTCAAACATTCTTGCTGAATTCTTGCACACTTCAATTTTTGACTGCCAGTTATTTTGAATGTACTACAAACAGATGAAAATATTCCACTACTGAGAAAATGCAGTACAGTCACAATGTGGTTATTATTTTACAATGAATCTTGAAAAATATGCCCAGAAATTTCTAACTGAGAGTTTCAAGCTGGGGTGGGCAGTCCCATCCTGGCAGCATATCACACATGCTGCTGCCCTATAAAGTGGGAGGGCAGGAGAGAGATTTGAAGTGCAGCATGGGAGGGCTAATGGAAGGCCGTGGGCAGTTTGGTGTAGTGGTGTAGTGGTTAAGTGCACGGACTCTAATCTGGGAGAACCAGGTTTGATTACCCACTCCTCCACTCGCACCTGCTGGATGACCTTAGGCAAGCCATAGCTCTGGCACAGCTGTTCTTGAAAAAGAGCAGTTTCTGTCAGAGCTCTCTCAGCCCCACCTACCTCACAGGGTGTCTGTTGTGGAGAGGGGAAGGGAAAGGAGTTTGTGAGCCACTCTGAGACTTCTTTGGGTAGTAAAGGGTGGGTATAAATCCAATCTCCTCTCTTCTTCTTCTTCTTCTTCTTGTCTTCTGTTCCCCAATGCTGCTCTGTGACCCAGTTACGAGACATTGATCTACCACCACCATATCTAGTTTGGCCCTCAGAGTACTTGGTATTGTAATATTTAAAATGGTACTTTGCTGTATTGAAGCAGATATAATGGTAAGTACTGGCATGGCTACAATAGCACACTGTATGAATTAAGGGACAGACCCATCCCATTATTCTCTGTGTGCAATCCCATTCTAGCACCTGTTACCAGCTATCAGATGAAGTATTTGCATTAATGCAAATTTCCTGCTTCCATTGTAGTTGTATAATATGTATGAATTTCTTTGCAGTGTAATATCTTCAGTAACTAGTCGTGGCATACTGGACTCTCCTGTATGGGTAAATAATTATTCAGATCAGTTCATGACAGTGCCACAAGGTCATGGTGAAAAACGAAGACAGGACTAATTGCACCCATCGTTAAAAGCTTGCAACTCAGTCCTTTGCATGTTTTCTCAAAAGCTCTGTCCCACTGCATTCAATGGGATGTACTTCTAAGTAAAATGGATATAGGCTTCCAACCACGCTATAAAACATGGGAATTTTACAGAGCAAAGAGGCACATTCTTTTTAGTCCCCTGAAGTCCAAAGAGCATGGCTGCTGAGGTGGTGGTAGGGAGACTAAGGGGACAAAATTCCAGGTGCTGGGATCAATCTGAGTGTCCATAGAGCCAATGAAGTCATGTGATTTGATTTCAGATTATGCTTGGGTTGGATCTAGGTGGTAAGGTGTTAGGCAGGGGCTCACAGGAATGTTTGTCTGGGGGCCAATGGTGGTTCTTGGCTGCTCTGCTGAAGGGTGCAACTTAAATAAGGTTAATTAAAGCTGGGGTAAAGTGACTGAGGAGTACATCCTGCTAAGTCATGGATTAAACTTTTAATATAATATTGTGCTAATTGTGTTTAAATTCACTACTTTGTTTCTAATTATCTAAGTGTTTTGAAATGATTGAAAGAGTGCCTTAGAAAAATATGTACTCAGCAGCAAATCCATCCAAAAAATCTGGCACTGTTGCAGGGTTTTCTAAACAAGCACTTGCCAAACCTGTTCTTTGATCCAACAAAACAGCCATAATTTAAAATAAGGCCTACAGGCTTTCAAGGAATCAGGGAGGGATTTCATTCCTTTCTCCTTCCTCTTTTCCCCAAGGGGACCACTTCACCTTGCTGAGGGTGTAATCTACAAAGTACTGCTCCTTCCTAAACTCTACCAGAATAAATGGGTCTTTCTTTCTTTCACTGTGTGTGTGTGGGGAGGGGAGCCCTGTGCCTTCTGTGGAATGCAACACCTTCTCAGGGACCACATTCTTTATCCAGATGCAAATTTGCAGCTTCCGCTGTAGACTACAGGACAGGCTAGGACTACTCATTTCAATTTAAATAGCTGTAAAGTAGTTGAAGATTAAATGCTGCTGAACAAAGTACTACCAAGATAAATGGCTTTGGCTTAAACTATAAAATCAGATGTATATGGAACACATGGAGCTGCCCTACAGTGAGTCAAACTATTGGATGATCTAATTTAGGACAGCCTTCTTTGACGAGCAGCAAGTACAGAAAGATATTTTCTAACATCTGCTACCTGAGATCTTTCTTAGCTAGAGGTGCCAGAATCTGTAGCATGCAAAGTGGATGAATATTGCTCAGCTACATCCTTTCCCCTAAAGATGCAAACTTTAAGAGCTGGTGCAGTATAATGACTAAGAATGAACTATGATTTGGGAGGTAACTAGTTGAAATCTTGTTTCTGTCATTAATCCACCAGTTCTGCAGCCAAACCACCCAAGTGACTGCTTCGAGTGCAAAATGAGAACTGTGCAGATGTAGTGCAGGGACTCCACTCACATCAGTGGCACAGGAGCTGACTGGTGTGCCACATCTGGCTGGGTCCAAACTAAGTACTTGCAGCAGTGCCACGGAGTTGAGAGTCAAACATGACTGGCTGCAGCACAAACCCAGGAGGCGGTTTTGTTTTGGCTAGCAAGAAACCTTGAACTAGCCCCGTCACTAGGTGGACTTAAGTAAATCACTCCCTCTTAGCCTCAGTCTCTCCCTTCATTACCTGTGTAGGAAAGCTCCCTTGAATAATTCAGTTTTGCATAGTTTGTGGAAAGCTGGGAGGATGGTACAGACATTGCTTCTAATATTTGGGGGGTTTAACTCCCAATTTTTTATTTAATGTCTGGGAGAATCTTCACTGTAAGTAGGGTTGCCAGTCCCCAGTTGGGGGCAGGGGATCCCCTGGTTCAGAGGCCCTCCCCCCATTTCAGGGTTATCACAAAGTGGGGGGGGGATATCTGTTGGGCGCTCCATAGGGTATAACGGAGAAACCAGTCCCCATAGGGTATAATGGAGAATTGATTTGTGGGTATATGGGGCTCGGGGAGGGGGTGTTTTTTGAGGTAGATGCACCAAATTTTCAGCATACATCTGGTGCCTCTCCTCAAACTCCCCCCCATTTTAAAAAGATTGTACCAATGGGTCCAATTCTATGAGCCCCAAAAGAAGGTACCCCCATTTTCCATTATTTCCAATAGAGGGAAGGTGTTTAAAAGGAACACAGTCCCTTTAAATGTGATGGCCAGAATTCCCTTTGGAGTTCAATCTTGCTTCTTCCCTCCCCTTTCCTGGAGGCTCCTGGAAGGTCCCCTGGCAACCCTAAATGGTACCAGTGTGTGTGGCTTGGGTGGGGAATGAGTTGAGATCAACCACTGTGTTAGAAGCACAAGCTCCTATCATGGAATCTCCGGAACCTTCTGGATGTGAGGGGTGGACCTGGAAGTGAAACCACAGGACGTGACATCAAAAAAGTGATATAGCACGCTTGCACCTGGCTCCACCCCCAAAGTCCCCAGATATTTCCTGAGTCGGACCTGACAACCCTAACTGGAAGTGAGGTCTGAGATCCTTTATAACTAGAGATGCTAGTTATGTCTGCATGTAAAGTGGATGTCTGTCACTAAGTCACAGACTTTTCCCTCAAGTTATTAAGTTTAGAAGCTCACTAGTATTATGTCATGACTGTAGTTGGGAGGTACCCAGTTCAAATGTCTCTTATAGAATGCTTATCCCACCACATATATGTTTCTGTTCTGGTGGCCAGAAGCGAGCTAAACCAAGCCTCAGTAGTGCTGGCAGAACCAAGCCAAAAGAGGCAATGACAAATATAGGCTCACCCATTGCCTCCTCCCATATTGTCATCAGCCATATGTCCTGTTGTTGTTGACACTGTTGGCTATATTTAAACCGAGCAGCTCCTGCTGGCTTATGCGTTGGTTGAACTGGGCTCTACAACGTGGATTTAAAAATCCACATGAAGGGTCCAGGGATAGACGGGAGAAATTTTAATGGCCCAGTCTGTGCCTGTTTCTATGGAGACAATGGTGGTGTCTCTGTTACTAAAATAATCTAAACTGTTAGATAGGAGACTCAGGCAGCAGCTCGTTGAACAGTGAAATCAGCTTTATTTACAGAGTGAGAACAAGATAGGACAACAGCAACACTGGGGAGCAACAGGCTCCTTTTTAAACAGTCCAGGCTTGCTAAACCATGCCCATTTGTGCAGTAAGGACCAATCAAAGTATATACATAAAGACCAATCACATTGTTTCCCTCCTGCACATATCTTGTATCCTGACTGGACAGCTGCGCAGAGTGTCCAATCAGACTTCAGGCTTCAGGATACCAGGCTTTAATGGGAGCTGGAATCAAGCTCCTACATTTATGTATAGCAATACATAACATAAACTAGTTGAAAGGCTCATGAAAATCATTGGGACTTACTGTCAAGTATGGTCTCCTTACCGTCCCATATCGCTCCTGAATCAGGATTACAAAATCTTTACGGCAATTATGACTAAAAGATTAAACTCATTTATATCACGTTACATTCAACAGGACCAAACAGGTTTTGTACCGGGTCGGGATATAACAGACAACATCTTCAAAACGCTGAATATAATCTCTGCATGTAAGAAATCGAAACTGGAATCTCTTACTAGATATAGAAAAAGCTTTTGACTCTCTAGAAACATCATACTTAACTGCGTTATTACATCACATGGGTTTTGGCCCTATGTTTCTACGCGCCATCACTATGATTTACAAGGCACCAACTGCCCAAGTCAAGATAAATGGACTGACCTCCAAGACTATCACACTTAATAGAGGCACCAGACAAGGATGTCCACTGTCACCGATCCTTTTTGCCCTAGCACTGGAACCTCTGGCAATCGAGATCAGAAACAATAGTAAAATCCATGGGATATCAGTCGATTCTCACATCTTCAAACTCAGTCTATTCGCTGACGACATGCTGGTATATCTGACTAACCCAGACACATCTTTGACTCATCTTCAGCAAACACTGGAGGACTTTGGCAAAATCTCAGGACTTAAGATTAACCAATCCAAATCGCTCATAATGCCTCTGAATTTATCATCAACATTGGAGCTTATCCTGAAAGAGCGACATGAATATCAATGGTCCAAGGAATCCCTTCAGTACTTAGGAATTCACATACCCAGCAAACTAGAGGATCTGCAGTCTATGAACCACCAAGCAAAATTCTCAGAAATTAAAGCAGAACTCCGCAAATGGGAAAACATACAGCTGACTTATATAGACAGACTACATCTAATCAGATCATTTGTTCTCCCTAAGCTTCTATACTTATTTCGAACGATCCCTATTGAACTATCAAAAGAGACGATTAAACAATGGCAACAATCACTTAACTCCTTTCTTTGGCAAGGCAAACATCCTAGGACAAGATTCGCAATACTCAAGAGACGAACATCACAAGGAGGCCTAAATTATCCTGACTTGCTGACCTATTACAAAGCAACACTGCTGACTCCTATAATCAAAATGATACGCCAAGGAGATCACCTAGATTGGGTAAAGCCTTTAACATCTCTAATAACTCCTCTGACGATCCAAGAGATTATATGGAACACACCAGACAATCGTCCTCTCAGAGTGAAAACACACATGTTTCTAATGGTTGTTCTTAAAAACTGGGACTCCTGCCGGCCATTACTTTTACCGAAGTACTCCAGATTTACTTCCTTTTTATCTCAATCCTGGTTCCTCCCTGGATGTGACACTGAAATGAAGGAAAGCTTGAAACAAGCAAAGATGACATGCCTTAATGACATCTTATCTAAAGATGGTCTTTCCCCTAAATCACTAATGGATCGAAAGTTAAAGAGATCCATCCCATGGTTCTTCTATCTACAACTGAATCATATGATCCAATATCTGGGCCTCACTCACCTCTTAAGGAGTCCATTGACCACATTTGAGAAACTCATTGATCCAAAAAATGAATCATCTAAAGGCTTAATTTCCACAACGTATGAAATCCTGATCCACCAAAAAGATGATCTACCAATGAAACATCAATTGAAATGGCAGCAGGACTGTGGCAAAACCATTACGCCTCAACAATGGTCACTAATCTGGAAATCCAAATTGATGACCTCACCTATTATCTCAACAAAGCTGCAGACACATAAAATCATTACGCGCTGGTACCTAACACCAGAAAGACTCTCCAAAATGACATCAACACACTCGCCCTACTGCTGGAAAAAATGTGGAGAAATCGGTTCTTTTGCTCACTGTTGGTGGCAGTGTGTCCATATCCAACAGTTCTGGCAAGATGTTCTGACACAAATCAAGCTAATCACAGGCTACGACATGCCTTTTGACCCGACTTTACTGTTTCTTGACTTATGGGACTCGAGAAAAATACCTCCCATTCAACGTGAACTAATCACTAGTCTTATTGTGGCCGCTAAAACAGCAATTGCATCCAGATGGAAAGCTGATAAGGCCCCGACATGCTCATGTTGGCTAAACAAAGTGTGGGATCACCTGATCTTAGAAAAAATAACAGACCACCTTCGCCAGTCAGAATCATATCCTAGACTATCCAATTTTGCAGAGAAATGGCTGCCCTTCATGGAGTACATCTTTGCCTCAGATCTTCAACCACACAATTACACATATATGAACATCTTGCAACAATAACTGGCCCCATACCGATATACTCAAATTGCCTAAATATACTATGATACACCCTGGTTCTGAATGAGTAAGAGAAACGCATGTCCATTGTAATCTTAATTCTTTTATTATAATAGAAATCTACACAATTATTAATATGTTCACTGTTATTGTTAGCTTGATTTTATGCATTCTCATTACTTTCTGTTTGCTATGTAAGTTACTTCCACGACGCTGCACATAACCTTGTATGTACTGTTTTTTGTTGTTTTTTTGAAGACTGTTCATTGTTGAAATATAATAAAAAATTATTTAAAAAAGAAAAAAAAAAGTATGGTCTCCTTCATAAATGAGTTTTTGCATATGCTTATTTGTTCCTCTCTGGATTGCCAGGTCTACAAACTCAATTATGAACATGAAAGTCAAGCTATGCTTTTCCTGGCTCAGACACTTGTAAAGCTGAAGATTATCACCGGTAATCATGTTTTGGCAATCACAAATCTTGCTGATGATGCATGAAGCAATTTTGTTTAATTATTGTGACACCCACTATCTTGACATTTCACATTTCTTAGTTATCCAAATCCACCTGTCCTTTTTCGTAGAGCTCCATGTTACCATAGCCCAGGCAGACAGTGTTCCCATTTCTATAAGTATCTAATAGTCTAAAAGTGTTTGATGTTCCCTAAATTAGCTGGATCTATGGGGATACAACCATGTCTATATTATAGTTCATCAGAAAGTGATCAAGCAAAGTAAAATACCATATACACATAACTCTTCCTTTGAAAAAAATAATTTGTAAGAGTGAATTACCTTGAAAGAGGAGTGCATTTGTCTGGTGAGAACTCATACAATGATTCATTCCCATTTGTTAAAATGCCAAGGCAGGCTGGTTGGAAGCCCCATAACATATATGCTTTGCTCTCTGAGCATCAACAAGAACTCAGCCTCCCTGACATGCTGCTCCTGGTGGACAGGCAGCTGACAGGAACAGCTCGAAGGGGGAGTCAGAGGTCCACTGTGGAGGGGTGGGTTGGCAAACATCCCCCTTTGGAAATTATCAATGGGCTCTAACTCACTGAGTTCAATGGGATTTATTCTGAAGTAAGACCTGGATAGCCCAGGTTAGCCTGATCTCATCAGACTTCAGAAGCTAAGCAGGATCAGCCTTGATCGATATTTGGATGGGAAACCATCAAGGAATACCAGAGTTGCTATGCAGAGGCAGGCAATGGCAAACCACCTCTGAACATCTCTTGCCTTGAAAACCCTATGAGATCACCATAAGTCAGCAGTGACTTGGCAAAAAAAATTGTAATAGTGTTATATAACACACATGTCGTGCTCTGAATATAAATAAGAATTCAATGTGATTTGGATTTGAGAGTCAAAACTCAACAGCTTCAATGTCATCTGAAAATTTAGCAGTAGGATCACAACAAATGTGTGTTCTCTGCATAAAGCACTAATATTCTGAACTTTCAAAAATTAATACCATGGTCCAAAGCATAGCATATTTGATTAGGCAGATGAGCACAGATGAGAAGGAGGCCCAGTTCAGACATGTACCCGGCATGGTATGAAGCAATGTGGGTGGTGGTGGTGGTGGTGGTGATCACTGCAGGTATCTGTGATGGCTTGATTCACACAGTCTTCCCTTTTTTTAAAAAAAAAGGGAAGAATGATAGAAAACAGGCAGTCAGCTTATTGTGTCTTCATATGGAGTTCCTGTTTCACAAACTGCCTTCAGTACTCGGTGGAGAGGGGAGGTATATACTTGCTCCTGGATCGCTGCCCAGTAAAGTGTTTGAACTAGGGCACAGTGAGTTCTCAATATAAAAGGGAATTCCTGTCATCATTGAAAGTTTGACAAAAAGTTCTCGGACATCCAAGAAGAGCATGGATCATTTTGAGAGCCTGGCGATTATATGCCTCAACAAAGAGTGCCATGATTGTATTTTCTCAGTCTGTGCGCTATGGAGATTGCATTACCCTTACATAAATATAAAAAAATAGCTTTCATCAGAACTCGTTTGGTTAAGAGATGGAAGGTAAGTATTTTTAGCTTTAAAATTTTACATCTCATGTGTCAAGATTTTGCAAAATCAGAAGATTGCATTAAAACAGTGGCTCTCAAGCTGTGTTCTGAGGAAAATATAGGTTCTTTAGAAGCTTGACAGGGTTCTTCAATAATATGTATTTGTAATAATTCCACAAGCACACCATGCCAGAATGATTGCAGGTTTATTAGAACAAAGCAGGGCCTTTCCAGGCCTTTGACAGAAATACAGAACTAACAGCCAAGGTGGGGGGGGGAGTGAAACTACACTACAGGACATGCTTTTCACTAAGGGACCAGGAGAAAATAACTAAACAGTTCAATAAGGGAACGTCACCAAATTCACAACTTGCCACAAGTTGTCATTTAAGACTCAGGCTGATTTCCCACTACAGCTGCCTCGGTGTTGTGCCGCCGTTTGCCCCGATACTATTGGTCAATTTCACACCCGAAGCCGCGGAGCTGCATTTGACCCGCGGCTTTGCCCGATTTCCCCGCAGTTTCGTGCTCCTGTTTTTTGAGGATCACGAAACTGCGGGGGAAATCGGGAAAACTGCGGGTCAAAATGCAGCCCCGCGGCTTCGGGTGTGAAATTGACCAATAGTGTCGGGGCAAACGGTGGCACAACACCAAGGCAGCTGTAGTGGGAAATCAGCCTCAGTCTAGAGTGTTAATCTATATGGTTTTCTTCGTAACCTCTCAGACCTCCAGGGACCAGTCGTCTCAGAGCTGGTCTGTGGCAGTTCTTCACCCCTATCATCTAAGATGGGCTGCTCCTCAGTCAGTCCTGATCTGTGAAGCTCTTCAGGGATTGCTGGTGATTGCTGACAATCCCCTGTGGTGGGATTGTCGCCTTCCTCAGCTATGTCTGGGATATCTCCACCGCCCCTCAATGTTGGCCCCTGCTGCATTGCTACTACCACCCCTGGTTTTCCTGGCGCTGTGATGACATCCTGAGGATCTGATCCAGATATCTTTTAACTATTCACCCTGAAGCCAGCTCTACCTGAAAAAGATACTGGCTCTGTTTGCCTCCTCCTCATCCCCAACTCCCATCAGCTTCCTCCCACAAAAGCCAATACCCAGACATGGTCTCCCAGTTGACTGGTTGAGGGGACTATCTATGGTGCACAGCCACTTGACCCTGATGCGCTTTAGTGCCTACTGCCAGTCACAGAAAATCTAAATGTGAGCGGACTGACCAACCAAACATGGGCTCTGCGGGGAATCTGCCTACCTGAGTTTCTAGAGATACCTGCCCCATGTGTTGGAACCCCAGTTTCACTGACTGCACTGCCCATTCTGCCATCCCGTTAGAGGAGGGATGATAGGGGGCTGTACAGATGAGGCAGATATGATTGCATTCCACAAACTCCCGGAATGTGGCCCCCATTAAGGTTGGGGTATTGTCAGTGACTAAGATTTTCAGCAAGCCAAAAGTGGCAAACATTTGCCTAAACTGTCCCGTGGCCTTAGCCGTGATGGAAGACGTGATTCATACCTCCAACCATTCGGGATGGGCATCTACTATAACCATCAGCATTTTGCCCCTACTTGGGTCCATAAAGTTGGCATGCAGCTGAGCCCAGAGATAGGCTGGTCACTCCCAGGGGGTAGACTGGTGCTGCCAGCGGCACTGCATGACTTTCCTGAAAATGGGTGCAGCACCCCACTAAATGCTTGATTTCATGGTCCAGCCCACAGGCCACCCCTTTCATTCTGGAAATACCCAGTTGTGTGTCATGAAGTTGTGTTAAAACCTGCTGTCATGATCTGTGCAGGACGGAGACAGGGCCTATAGGCCTAAACTATAGGAGGGGCCTGTCTGGCAGTAGAAAGCAGACAGCCTACAATCCCCACAATGCTTGGGTACAGGTTTTAGCCAATGGGAGTGTAGAGATTCTGTGTGGGCCTCTGGAGAGCTGTACATAACTGGGAGAAAAGCCTGAGGCCTAGGGCCCAGGAGAGGCCTGTGTGGTAGTAGAAAGCAAGCTGCCTTCCCTATGAAGAAAGGTTAAAATGCTTGGGGCTCTTTAGCTTGGAGAAACGACGGCTGAGGGGTGACATGATCGAGGTTTATAAGATTATGAATGGGATTGAGCAGGTTGAGAAAGAAGTACTTTTCTCCCTTTCTCACAATACAAGAACTCGTGGGCACTCCATGAAATTGCTGAGCAGTCGGGTTAAAACAGATAAAAGGAAATACTTCTTCACCCAAAGAGTGATTAACATATGGAATTCACTGCCACAGGAGGTCGTGGCAGCTGCAAGCATGGACAGTTTCAAGAGGAAATTAGATAAACATATGGAGCAGAAGTCCACCAGTGGCTATTAGCCACAGGGTATGGATGGGAACTCTCAGTCTGGGGCAGGTGATGCACTCTATTCTTGGTGCTGGAGGGGGCAGCAGTGGGAGGGCTTCTGGTGCCCTGGCCCCACTGCTGGACCTCCGGATGGCACCTGGTATATTTTGGCCGCTGTGTGACAGAGTGTTGGACTAGATGGGCCATTGGCCTGATTCAACATTGGCTTCTCTTATGTTCTTATGTTATGCCTACAGTTCCCACAATGCCTAGAGCTAGCTGCAACCAATGGAGATACTAGAAGTCTCTGGGTGATGTGTTCTTATGCTTGGTTTCAGTTTAACTGATGTTCTTTTTCTCTGCGGTCTGAGGAGACTGGTCTGGGACAAAGTTCCCTCACTTGGGAGAGTAAATTAAGCCTGGTCTATAGAGGGCTGTGAGGAAATGGTTCTTTGGCCCTTCTGCAGACTTCTCACAGAGGGGACAGTCTGGTCTGAGGAGAAAGACCTCACCCTTGGCTCAGTGTGGATACAGGCAAGAGGCCTGGTAAGAGTACCAGTTAAGGAGTAATAGGTAGCTGTGTTAGCTTTGTGTTCTTTTTGCCTTTCAATACTGCTATACCTTTTTAAAGCACCTTGCCTTATTTGCCTTGCCCCAGTATTGTTCTTAATAAACCACTGTTAAGTACTCTGCCTGGTCATCATGCCTGTGTTTTCTCGGCTGTAAAAGGGGCATTTTGGATGGGCTTGAGAGGGTACCCTGGGTCTTCTCAAGGGACCGTAAGTCCAGGGTGGTGGCAGCAGAAGGCGGTGACCCACTGGGGTCATGACACCTGCTCTTTCAGTTTATGGGTGACTACCACTCTGCTCCCCCATATGAGGCACCCAGCTTGAAAATCTAGTTCCAGTCGTCTTAAAAACAATGGCTGAAATATCTCCCCTCAGATGTGGGCAGGCCAGCCATTCTTCACCCAGTTCAGAATAGGTGCCAACTGCACATCTCTGTGGTTTTCACGGCTGATGTGCTCTGCTGTCACAGGAGTCCCACTGAGCAAATCTATAAGTAGGATAATATCCCCTGGGTCTGGTATTTGAGCTGGGAAATCAGATAATGGGAGCCAGCTGCAGGCATCTGCATTGGAATACCATCCACGTTGCCGGAAACAAATCTCATACCGGAAGGCTGATAACATTAAGGCTCACTGCTGCATCCAGCTGGAAGCCATTGGAGGGACTGGTTTGTGTTCACCCAAAAGTGTAAGCAATGGTTTATGGTCCTTAAGGATGGTGAATGGCTGGCCATACAAATAGCGATGGAACTTCTTGACTCTGAACAACTCCTAAAGCGTCTTTGTTGGGCTGAGAATAATTCTTTTCTGCTGGAGACATAGTGTGGGATGTAAATCCGATTGGTCTCTCCGTGCCATCTGGGTATACATGTGACAAAACTGCCCCCATCCCATACTGGGAGGTGTCACAAGCCAACACCATGGGTAATCTGTGGTCAAAATGTGTTAGCACCCTGGAGAATTGCAGCAAAGTTTTTGAAGTTTGAAACACTAAGTCTTGGGTCCCTTCCCCCTTCCATGGAACATTCTTCTGCAACAGCTTGTGCAAAGAGGCCAGTACTGTAGACAAATTGCACAAAACCCTACATTAATAATTCAAAAGGCCTAAATAGGCTTTCAGCCCTGAAATAGATGTTGGTGTTGGGGCTTGTGCAATGGCCTCTATCACTCACTGGGTGGAGGCCTTCTGCATCAATAATATGCCCCAAACACTGTATGGAGGGAACAGTAAAAGAACACTTATATGCAGTTTAAGTCCTACTTTTTGGAGCCTTTGTGATATCACTTGTAGTGATACCCCTGAGAGGTCATGTAAACGAACTAAGACATTGGGGATCCCCTGTAATACCCCCTCATTGACCTTTGAAAAATCCCAGGAGCAGACAACACTGAAGGAGACGCAGGTATACCAAAATAAACCTCAGTGAGTGATGATCGTTAGCAAGTTCTTGGACTCCTCATTGAGAAGCAGCTGCTGATAAGTATGACTAAAATCAAATTTGGAATACATGGTCCCCCACAGCTAAGGATGTGAATAAATCCTCAATCTGAGGAAGTGGATAGGGATCCAGTTTAGCAACCTTGTTTACAGTGACTATTACCCACAGATTGTCACAGACCCATCTGCTTTAACTACTGGTACTATTGGGGTGGCCCAGGAAGAAAGCTGGACTGGTTCCAGGATAGCTTTCTTCTGCAGGCATTGGAGTTCTACTTCCACTTTACTGCAAAAAGCATATGGCACCAAGTGGGATGTAAAAAAAACTAGACTGTACATCTGTGTACACATGAATCTTTGCTGTCATCCCAGTCAGTATTCCCAGTGCTGGAGTGAAAAGCTCTTTAGCTTGCTCCAACATGCCCTCCAATGAATGTGGACAAAGGAATTCACACAACCAGTTCCAGCTCATCAAGGTTGAGCCTCTTCCTTGCACCTCCCACAAAAATAAATCATCCTGCCCCTTGTAGGTCACTGGCAGAAGCACCTTGCAAACCAGCAGAATGGCCTCTCCTGTATACGTTTGAAGCCTCACTGCTGCCGGCTGCAAAGGCAGTGGTACAGCTGACACCCACAAGCTAGCAAAGGTGTCCTGCCCTATGGAGAATGCCGCCCCAGTGTCCACTTCCATGTCTAGGGTGCAACCTACAATAGTTATTTGGGCATGTATTGGTGGTGAGTGATGATCCCCTGAGGTATACACAGCATGAATGGCATCACCATCATCTTCACCTTCCTCTATGAAGAGTTCCACAAAATGGGCATTCTGCCATTGAAACTTCTGCCTTCCTGGTTGGTTGTGGGGCTGCAGCTAAGTGGTGCACAGGCATGCTAAATGCCGCCCGAGACTGCAGTGCCAGCAAATTGTGTCCTGAAACCTATCAGGGCTCCACAAGGGAAAAAGCACTCTGTAGTGTGTATGGTACAGACTTTCTGCTGTCTGCCTCCAGCAGGGCAATGAGGTCATGATTTTGGCAAACTCCAGGACCCTCATATGGCTACTTGATGCAGGCCAGCTGTATCCTCTTTCCCACTCTTCTGTAACTCCTGGACTTGGTGGGCTGCCATTTCCATGGCCAAAGCAATATCTACTGCTGCTCTTTCCTCCCAACAGGTGGCATTAGATTGCCTGAGTGACTACACCCACCACAAGTTGATCAGGCAGCATCTAATCCAGGGCATTGCCAAACTCACAAAATTCTGCCAAAAGACACAGTTCTGCCACAAATTCAGAAATAGTTCCACCAGGGTTCTGCTGGCAGCTACGGAATTCGAGGGACTGTATCACAGCTGAAGGCTGGTGGCTAAAATGCTGTTGTACCAAACTGCATAATTCCTTTAAAGTTTTCTCACCTGGTGGTCACGTTCTCCCTGATGACACATGGACCTGTGTCTGGAAGACCTCTCCATTCCAATCAAAAACTATAGATGTACATTTGCACTCATTTAATTTAATCTCACATTGGTATCTTACTCCTCAACAATTGGCCCACACATCCGACAAACTTAGCCCAATGTGCTGGAAAAAATGTGGCAACCCAGGAGATTATTTACATTGCTGGATTTCTTGCCCTAAAGTTCTCCCTTCTGGGAATCTGTAATAACGCACACCAAATCATTTACCATGTAGATCTTACTCTTACGCCAGAAGCCCTACTCTTGAATACTTGGGGGTCTACAATCTACTCTTATTCCATCAGAGAAAGAGTTTCTCTACTTGCTCTATGCTCCTCAGAATACTATTGCATTGACTGGAAATCTCCAAAATCTCTTACTCTTACACAATGGCACCAAAAGCTATGGAATCTGTATATCATGGCAAAAATCACAGACAATCTGACACATCTTTCTTAGCCTTCTATGCACTCTACCTTCTCCACGATTTGGTTACCCATACTTAAATATCTCACATCTCAGAATGAAATTCCCAAAATAATTGTTGATCTAGGCTTATAATACATCGTTGGGGATGATAATAATGTTCTTGGTTGTTATATTCTGTTTGTCAAAGCTTACAATTATTGCCTGATAGTTTAATGGAAAATTACTCTTTTACATCTCTGTTATAGCTTACAACATGTATCTCATTGTTCGATCTTATTGTGATGTGTTTGTATCGTTATTGTTATTTATTAAACGTCAATAAATTGTTAATTAAAAAAAGCTTTCTCACCTGGCTTCTGTGGTGCCACCAACTTCCATAGCAGGGAGTAGGTCTTCTGCCCACATACAGCCAAGAAAATAGATCTCCGCTGGTCCACATCATCAATCTTGCTTGCTTTGAAATAGTGTTCCAACCGCTCCACATATTCAGACCACTCACTCCATCAAACTCTGGCATCACATCATACATTGCCACAGTCACAGTAGCTTTATCCGTATCACCAGTGTAATTCCACAAGCACAGCATGCCAGAAGGACTGCGAGTTTATTGGAACAAAGCAGAGCCTTTCCGGGCCTCCCCTAGAAACACAGAACAAATAACCAACAGGGAAAGTGAAACTAAACTATGGCACATGCCTTTAGCTTAAGGGGCCAGAGGAAAATAACTAAACAGTTCAATAAGGGAACATCACCAAATTCACAATTTGCCACAATGTAACAGTATATATTTTGTTTAAAACATTTATATGCTGCTTTTCCACCCGATTCAGGGTCTACAATGCAGTGAAGATTTGAAAATTAGAGCAAAACATTAAAACATTTCAGACAATAGAAAGCATTTAAAATACAAATATCTATAAGGATTTAAAATCTTTAAATAAGACATAATATAAAAATATAAACACATAAAAACAGACAGACAGGGAAGAGGGCTAATATATGTTAGTGAGAGAGCCCAAAACAAAACAAAACAAAATCTACCCTCACTGGCAGAAGACAATGATAGAGGGAGAAGACGAATCTCCTTATGGAGGGAGTTCCAGAATTTTGGCACCGTGACTAGGGAAGCCCTTTCTCAGCTTGCTACCCATCTAGACTCAGATGGTGGGGACATTCCTCAAATGCACAGTTGCAGAATAGCGGCTGGTTTGGATTCTTCACTCCCCCCCTTTTAATAAAGTAACTCTCTCTAATGCTCATAGAACTTCAGATATTAGGGAAAATCTGCAGACATCATTAAGAACATAAGAACATAAGAGAAGCCAATGTTGGATCAGGCCAATGACCCATCCAGTCCAACACTCTGTCACACAGTGGCCAAAAATATCAGGTGCCATCAGGAGGTCCACCAGTGGGGCCGGGACACTAGAAGCCCTCCCACTGTTGCCCCTCCAAGCACCAAGAATACAGAGCATCACTTGCCCCAGACTGAGAGTTCCTATCTATACCTTGTGGCTAATAGCCACTGATGGACCTCTGCTCTAGATGTTTATCCAATTCCCTCTTGAAGCTGTCCATGCTTGTAGCCACCGCCACCTCCTGTGGCAGTGAATTCCATGTGTTAATCACACTTTGGGTGAAGACGGACTTCCTTTTATCTGTTCTAACCTGACTGTTCAGCAATTTCATTTAGTGCCCACGAGTTCTTGCATTGTGAGAAAGGGAGAAAAGTACTTCTTTCTCTACCTGCTCTATCCCATGCATAATCTTATAAACCTTCATCTTGTCACCCCTCAGCCATCGTTTCTCCAAGCTAAAGAGCCCCAAGCATTTTAATCTTTCTTCACAGGGAAAGTGTTCCAACCCTTTCTATCATTCCAGTTGCCTTTTTCCGCACTTTTTCCAATGCTATAATATCCTTTTTGAGGTGTGGTGACCAGAGCTGTACACAGTACTCCAAATGAGGTCACACCATCGATTTATACAGGGACATTATGGTACTGGCTGGTTTCTTTTCAATTCCCTTCCTAATAATCCCCAGCATAGTGCTGGCATTTTTTTTATTGCAGTCGCACACTGTCTCAACATTTTCAGTGAGTTATCTACTACGACTCTGTTACGTATTCAGTTTACTGTGTTATTAGATGTGAGCTTAGGTCACAGCTCCATAGAAGCCAGCATTCTAAAATACGCAACTGGATTGGCCAACGCTGCAAACAAACTGGAGAGAACTTGACTTTCAGTGGGAACAGTTCTCATTGGTCCCAAGCACTGTTTTATGATTGGACATTATTATTTCAGGAGGTGTGGTTTTCCTAGCTCAAAATGTATATAGTTGGGTTGTTCTGTGTGCTGTTTGTTGTGTTCTGAGCTGAATAAAGAAATCACTTGTTTGAATGCTGCCTTGATCTCAGTACATAATAGACTCCAAGATCTGTCTCTTGGTCAGTCTCCACCAGTTCAGACCCCATCAACGTGTATTTATAGTTAGGATTTTTGGCTCCAATGTGCATTGTATTCTGGAACTCTGTAAGAGACAAAACTACTTCTGCCTTTTAGCAGTGAAGCGCATGAATGGAAGCCACCTCAACTGATATGTACTTGACCACTGAAAAAATAAGCGACAGTTTTGCTAGCAGGACAGAATCTCCTGGAGGGAAAATGGACCTTGGTCCATAGCATGGAACAACACTCCCTATAGGCTAGTAACGTCTTCTCATAACTCAAAATAAGTCTCCAAAAGTGAAGTGATTTCTCCACAAGCACCTTGCAGCATGCCATTTCTTGCATATTGTGGTCTGGACTGTGCAACTTTCAGTGTGATCCTATACAGTTATTTCAATCTAAACCAATTGAAATCAAGGGTCTTAGACTGGAGTAACAGCATAGGATTGTATTGCACAACTGGGTGCGGGGGCTGTTTTGAGACTGCATTGGATAACTTTTTTTTAACTTTGCACTTTGAAGTGACCATTTTTAACTCTAAAATATAAAACTGATTTCTCTCATAGTCTAAACATATTAGGTTATGAGATTCCCAGCCATAGACTGCATCCAGGTGGAGGTTTTGCTGTGCATTCCATCCACCACCCAACATTTTTTTTGTTTGCATCCACACATCATCATCATGCAATTGTTTAATTTCTGTTGTGTTTTGGGTTTTTTTGTAACTTCACTGCCTTTCCCAAATCTGCTTTGGTACAATCTTTTCCAAAAAAAATTACTCAAAGCAGATTTCTGCACCTGTCTACAGCATTTCCCTTTATGTCTGCTACCCTCCCCTCCCTTTCCTCTGGCAGGTTTTTTGCCAGCTTTTTATTCATAGTAGTAGTAGTATATTCCTATGGCATTACATTATAGAGATATAACTACTACTGATTTCTTAAAAGTAGCATTTAAAAGTGCCACTGAATTTAAACTGGCAACTTAAAATGTGTAAAAAATGAAGCTACTCATCTATTAGCTGGTTGGAGCTGCTGTGAACACATACAGCTGCATTTTGATACAGCTGCATTGGCTTCCTATTTGTTTTCAGGCTCAATTTAAGGTGCTGGTTCTTACTGAGAAAGTCCTTAATGATCTGGGACTTACGTACTTGAAGGAATGCCTCTCCTTCTGCTTACACATGCAGCAGCTTAGGTCCCTCGGCCACCTTGAATTCAGGAACCTGCCTTATACTAAGTCAGACCATTGGTCTCTTAAGGTTAGTGTTGTCTGCTCTGATTGGCAGATGCTCTCCAGTATCTCATGTCTCAGTCAGAGGTCTTTCACATCACCTGATCTTTTAATGTAGATATTCCAGAGAGTGAATCTAGGACATCCCGCATGCAAAACAGATGCTCTACCACTGAGCCATGGCCCTCTTCTCCTTGCTGTGCCTTCTGTCCAATAGATGAAGACTTCTTCAGTGGAAGCTTTATAAACAGACAAAAAAGGGGCTTTAAGAACTTCAACAGGATGCCTGTTACAGAGCGCCTGAGCCACTGCAGAAAAAAATGTATTTTGAGTAGTCTGGTTATTATATCCTAGAAAGGCAGGATATAAATATTTAAATAAACAAAGATGGCAGTGCAAGAAAGCAGCCAATAAGTATCACACATGAGCACATACAAAACTACCTTGCGCTGAATCAGGCCATTGGTCTATCAAGGTCAGTATTGTCTACTCTGACTCACAGTGGTTCTCCAAGGTCACGGGTGGAGGTCTTTGACATCAGGTCCTATTTCATCCTTTTAACTGGAGATACAAAGATTGTACTTGGGACCTTATGCATGTAAAGTGAATGCTCCACCACTGAGGCCCACGTAAGAGAATCCTCCCCATGATTGATTAATGCTAATTGGAAACCAGTTTGGTATAGTGTTTAGGTACACGGACTGTTATCTGGGAGAACCAGGTTTGATTCCCCACTCCTCCACTTGCACCTGCTGGATGACCTTGGGCAAGTCATAGTTCTGGCACAGCTGTTCTTAAAAAAGAACAGTTTCTGTCAGAGCTCTCTCAACCTCACCTATCTCACAGGGTGTCTGTTGTGGGGAGGGGAAGGGAAAGGAGTTTGTAAGCCACTCTGAGACTCCTTTGAGTAGTGAAGGGTGGGGTATAAATCCAATCTCCTCCTCTTCTTCTTCCTCCACTTGCAGCTGCTGGATGACCTTGGGCAAGCCATAATTCTGTCAGAGCTGTTCTTGAACAAGCAGTTCTAGAAAGAGCTCTTTCAGCCCCACCTACTTCACAGGGTGTCTGTTGTGGGGAGGGGAAGGGAAATGAGTTTGTAAGCTGCTCGGAGATTCAGAGTGAAGGGTGGGGTATAAATCTAATCTCTTCTCCTCCTCCTCCACTACAGATCAAACCTTTGATATATTGTAGGAGCTGTTCAATCATGCTAAGAGTTTGCCCACACTAACACCCCAGAAAAGACCAAGGTACAAGCTGTAACCCTCACTTTCTGTCTCGCATAGTAAGAACAAATTCACCCACATGTTCCATTACGGCACCAGATTGAAACATTTCATTCCTCCAGTGTAAATGACAGGACATACACCCCAAACAAGGGGAGGATGGTTCCTGTTGAAATATTTTAAGTTGTGGATATCCAATGATTCCATTCTGACATCTGCTTTTTGCCCATTTATCATATAATTTTGCATTCCAGACTGATTCTGGAATTAATTAAAAGGAGGTGGATATATAATTCTTTTCATCACCCAAACTTTTTTTTAAAAAAACTAAAGCTGAATTATTCCAGCATCTCTGGCATCTGTTTGTTCCCTCTGTGAGGCAAGGCAAATGATAATGGCAATGATCTTCACTGCTGGGCAAGTATAAAGCTATCAAAAACAGTGTACAAACATGCCATGCGCATGCCAAACCCCCTGCAGAAGATGTGTGAATAGATGAGAACTCATTTTTCTTTCCACTTGTCAGCAATCCACATAGTACGATATCTTAATAAACATTTTTGACAATTTAGTGTTGAAACATTTAAGGCAGACAACTCGTTTCATAATGGAGCAGATACAAGAGTCGTCTGTGATTTCATTAAGGCATCTGTTGCTTTGGTACCTGAGGGTCTGTACCAAAGCCCACTGACGTCAGTGGAGTTATTTCCATTGACTCTAAGGGTCTTGGATCCGGACATTAACTATGTGAAGAAAAAAATGTTACAGAGCGTGCCCCAGGTAGAAACATTCCTGCTTCCTTCCTTGTTCTTAGTATGCATGTTACAATATGAAATGAAGTAGGAGGTGAAAGAAGAAATCTGGAGGGTAAGCTGTAAGATGAAAAGATTAAAACATGTGAAGGAGTGTCTTTTAACCATTAAGAAGAGAATTTTTTTTATCAATTACAGCACGAAGGATGACACTGATTGTGGCTGCGCATCTACCTTGGTTAACTTTCAATGAATGCTGTTGGGGTCAAGATTCTGTACTAGAATGCACGGAGAGGGGTTATTTTGTTCATAGTATGAGGGCTCTCATCAATAATTTTACATTTTAGGTGACATTTTGCTCTTCTTCATATATATTGCTTCTCCATATAGATTTTGTGTGTGTGTGTGGCAGAAGCATCACTTAGAAATTCACTCCTCTACTAATCGAAATCTGGGACACACCTTAGCTTGGTTCAGACGGTTTGGTGCTACAAGAACAAGCCTCCATCTTTCCTCCCCTTAAATAACAAGAGCTAATAAAATACTCCCAGGTTTCTGGCAAGCCAATGTAAATTGTTGCATTGTAACTGGCAAACTATGGATTGGATAAAATTCGTTTTTCTGCTGATGGACAAGAAAAGATAGGCTCCCTTTGACTGCCAAAAAAAGACTGTGCAGGGGTGTCATAGGACCTACATGGGCAAAATCTAAGTGTATCCTGCTTAACATTGAGGCACAAGAGTCCAGGCTCCCAGGGCTCCCCTTGAATGTCGAAGAAGGTCCTTGGAGGTGTCTCAGCTGTCTCCTTCTGTGTGGTGTCAGGTGCTCATCTTTCTCATCTGAGCCTTCAGTTTCTTTATCTGATGAGGAGGAGTCTGTACTCTGGTCTACGACAAAATCTGATGAGGCTAGTAGTAAGGAAGGGACTTGGGAGAGATTGAGTGAAAAAGCTGGCTGGATCCAAGCTAATGGCTTCTGCTCACCATCCAAACTAGAGGAATTCTAAAAACAATGCTGATGGAAATCTGATCTTTTACATCAAAGCTCCCCAGTTTTGCTGAACCTGTGGATAGTTTGAGAATTTTGAGAACTGAGAGTGGGTGCCACCACAAAATGGTTTCCATATGGACTGGCGCAAATCACAAAAAGTTCAGTGGTTCAAAGCCAAGTATCCTCCAATGAGGGAGGCAGCATTTTCTCGTCTGCTGCTCCTTGCAGATACAAAGGTGATGCCTCCTTGCTCTTCTGAAGTATCTCCTGCTCCAATGCAGATGGACTGCTCTGGAGAACAGACACTTTGGGGAAACAGTAAATGGACTCCAGGAAGCTCATCAGTGAGCACCATGGTGGCTACGATTGCCCTGTTGGAGATCATTGTTTTATACCACCCTGATACTGACCAACTATCCTTAATATGTGGATTGACAGGATGGTTTTGAACTGCTTACCCATACAATTACATTTCTTCTTGCTTATGAATTCAGATCCATACAATGATAGTAGATATTTCTTTTACTACACAGGTTGACCTGATACATAGAATCTCTTATAGAACATTGCACATTTCCAAATTTGACTCATTAATAATTAACTAATGGAATATATTATCAGGAATAATGGCTGGTTTCAGAGATTTCTCTGTACTGAGTTATTTGTTGTGAGGAAGGAGAAAGTGTGATGATGTGTGATGAGTCAACCTCATCCTGGCTGAGCTTCTCACTCAGTCCAAAACGTGGTGGGTCTTGTGCCCCATTGCTTCAGGCTTCAATGCCTATTGTCTGATCCAGTTGCACATTTATAAACAGAGACACAATCATAATAACACAGAGGTAGTCCAGAGTCAATTATTAGGCAAGACTGAGAGGTGGAGGCAAGCCCAGCAGTCATAGGAAACAATTCATACTACCTCACACCAGTGAATGAGCCATGTACGCAGGGAACTGGACCACTGCTGAAGTTAATGTCGGGGAAGAAAGACGGTTTAACTAGCCAAGGTATCCTGCCTGAGAAAACCATTCAGACTTTGTGAGAGGTTACTCTTTGGACTGTCAGCAGAAACAGGCCTATTCCTGGATACAGTGTAACAGATTTAGTAGGGGGAAAATTATAATGGAAAACCTTAGTCATCTGTTTTGTTTTTGCCTGCTATTTTCTCTCCTCCCTCCTCCATTCCTTTTTCATTCTCCTTTGGAACTTCATCCTTCTTCTGAATGGTTGAGGGGGAAGGGGTTTTATTTTGTTGCATGCGTTCACAAACTCTAATGTTGATTTGCAGCAACCAAAGTACAATTTAATGCAAACCTTCTTCCTTTCTCCAAATTTCCAGTTTGGCTCAAGATCAATCGCTTTAACTCCCCTGATGATGAACTAGAAGCAAAGTTACACTCAATAAATTCCACTAGACTTTTCCCCCAGTCATGCACTGTTCACACAGCCTTCTGCACAGAGGCAGATGTAATAAAATAATGTGTTGCATGCATAAAGTTTCTTGCATTCTTCATGGGCTTAGAAAGCACCAAAGAAACGTGATAGTAGAATTGCTGAAGATGCTTTGTAAACTGACTCATGGCTTGACTGTTCACCTTAAGCAATAGCTGTTGTGTCAAAAAACTGCAAAGACGAGGCTAGGTGAATATCTATACTATGTACACATGTCCTTTCTCTAGACATTAGCTGAATGCCAAGTTAAATTCTGTGATAGAAAACCCTGTTATAGCTTCATTTCAGGATCGTATTTTAGCATTTCCACTATAATCCCAAAGGCCAGAAGTCTTACCTCTGTGAAAAATTAAAGATCAGATGCTCATGTTGTTTAGAAATACGTTTAGCCCTCTTGGTGATTAAACATGATAAATTAATATCAGCAAGTGAAGTGTAGTGATTAGAGTCATGGACTAGGTTGTGGGATTCTCAGGTTCAAATCCCTACTCTGCCATAAAGCTTCTTGGGTGACTTTGGGCCAGTCACTCTCTTTCTCAGCCTAAACACCATCACAGGTGAGGACAACATGGAGGAGCATGGAAGAATGCATTGCTCTCTGAGCTTCTTGGAGGAAGGGTGAGATTATGTAATAAATTTATAAAATAAATAAACATCATTCTGGCAACCCTTTGTGTGCAGCTCTCCAGAAAAGAAGCTGCCTGGAGATAAAACTCTCCATACATGGGGGGGACGGGACGGTCATTATTCCTTCCCAGGGTGTTTGTTTTGCTGTTAAAATCCGACCTCCCACTTACAGTTAGAGTATCCATCTTAAGTTCTTTTGGAGGCTTCTTGTCTGGTGCCTCTCCCAAAGTGGAATGCATTGGGGTCTACTTACGCTAGAGTGGATTCTATCCCTCCTGCAATTTTTGCAGCTAGAGAACAATGTTGCATCATGTCATGATAATATTAATCTGATCTATTTTCACATGCTAAATTAACATTATGGCCCAATGCAGGCCTAAAAATTGGGAAGAAATCTTTTTTATTTTTAAAGCTTGGACTGATAGGGAGATTTTTACATTAGACCAATTGATAGACTATGATGATGAGTTTTTGTCATTTTCTCAGCTGAGGTTTAGATATCACTTGTCAGCTTCTGTTGAATGGCAAAATTTACAACTGCAACATCTGCTGGTATCTAACTGTGGCCATTGGCATTGTCTCAGAGTCCCCTTTGCTCCTGGAAACTACAATTGAATCAATGCAGTCTAGCTCAATATCTATCTTTGGCTGCAGTGTGAATGGGGTGCATCTGGCCCTCATGCGGATGGGCGGTACCGCAGGATCAAGGTCAAGGTAGACCAGAGATCTGGTGTATCGCCCTAGTGTCCCATTGAATATGGTGGGGAACTCTTCGCAGACTGCATTAAAGTCTGATGGCCATACTTGGTTAACCCTGGTCACTCCAAACCCCAAGGGCCCAAACCAAGACAGTCCCAGCAGGCTTGTGAGGCGGCCTTCCACCACCAGCAAATCCAACTGTCCCTTGAAGTCCTTATACTGCACCCTGAATTTGCCCCAGTCCTTGATGGCCACTGGGTTTTTCTGGAAGTCCCGTAAGGTGAGGCCGCCCGGCTTTTCTAGGAGGGGTCCCTCTTGGGGGCAGAGCCCCTTGAGAGTCTCTGCAGAGATGATGGAGAAAGAAGAGCCAGTGTCTATCTCCATCTCACATGGGGACCCCTCTATTAGCACCGTTACATGACTTTTGTTGGGGGCATCTCAAGGCAAATTCATTACCTGGTGCTGGTGGCTGAGGCTCGTGATGTGACGTTCCGCCGCCTCCTGGTGTACTGTCATCCATTGTCTGTGGTTCCCTCAAGATTGGCAAACACATGCTAGATGGCCAGTCTTGCCACAGGACCAGTAGGTCATGTTGCTGAACCTGCAGGAGCGATGTTCATGGCCGTCAGTGCAACTGGCGCAGTGTGCTGGGCTGCTGGACTTGGTGGGCACTTAAGCACTGGTCCTCACCAGCGGGGGACCTGTGGATGGTGCACTCAAGTCGTTGCGGGTGGACTGTCATACTTGGAGTACCTTGTCATCATCCAAGGCGTCAGGGCTCAGGGAGGTGGTGGCCTGATGAACTGCTTGAACCTGGCGATCCCTCTGGGCT
Source organism: Gekko gecko (assembly GCA_029375565.1). Lineage (NCBI taxonomy): Eukaryota > Metazoa > Chordata > Lepidosauria > Squamata > Gekkonidae > Gekko > Gekko gecko. The sequence goes on along the minus strand of JAPDNY010000011.1, from coordinate 58,255,565 downwards.
TTTTCGAATGCCATGGCCACCCGCAGCGCCTTGTCCAAGTTGAGGTCCTCATGGCTGACAAGCTTTCTTCGGAGCTTCGGGACCTGGATGCCCCAAACAAATTGGTTTAAGAGGGTGTCCTCTATGGCGGGGAAGTCACAGTTGATTGCCAACCAGAGAACGTTGGCCATGAATGCTGTGGCCACTTCCCAAACCTTTAGTTGTGCGCAAAGAAGTCCATGCGAATCGCCATCTTTGATGGTTTCAGAGCAACGTGGTTGGCAAGGGCCTTGACTAGCTCATCATATGTAGCAGCTTCTAGGATCTTTGCGGTGATAAGGCTCTGTACCAGGAGGATCGTGGTGACTCCGCACATGCTGAGCAGCCACGCTTTCTTGTTGTCAGCATCGTTGGTACCTTGGACCAGGAAGAAGTACTTCAGCTGTTTGACCCATGCCTCCCATAGCTCAGGGTGAGTGGGGTCAAAGACGGAGATTTGTCCTGGAGCAGCAGCCATGACTCTCGGAGTGATGCGGAGCGTGATGTCCTGGAGATCGGTGCGCAGTGCAGTGCTTCAGTCAGAGTCAGGTTCGCTCATTGGGATCCCATCTCGTTGCCAGTGTAAAGTACTAGATGTGTTATGTAGTGAATCAGCTCATAATTTATCGCTCTAGATACAAGATAAGACAACCCAGCCAACCCGGAGGCCTGCTTATATCCCGGTTGCATGCCACTCTCCACACACATCCTACACCCGTGATAGGTTTATTTACAGTGCACTCATTTCCTACTGGTTCATACCTGGATCCAGACTGTCTGATTGGTCTGTTCTAGGATCCATGCTGACTATTGTCTCTGGAAGCGAAGCTTTGCTACTTCTCATGACCACGTATGAAGTCAACAGCGTGTGTGATCTTCAGTTGGCACACAACACTTATGGATTTTTAAACTATCTGCCCATCACTTGAAAGCTAACCAGTGGTCAATGAAATTGGATCCTCCACGGTTTTACTGCAGCTAAGAGACTCGTATTACATTATTAGAAAGTAAATGCTCACCTCTAATAAATTAATGGATTGAGGACCTTAGAATTTTATCAATATTTGAATTATTTTTATTTCTTTTATAAAATACATACAATTTAAAATATAACAGTATATATAGCAGTGAGTAACAGTGTCAAAAATACCTTAACAATGAGTAACATATCTAAGCTTTATCAATATTTGAATGCATGACATATAGGCAACAATTGTCTATGGACTTATTTTTTAGGTATTTGGAAACCCTTTATGGATCTGCCACCAGTGTTCTATTTTCGCCTCTATGTATGCCTTATCTTTATTTTATTCTATTTAGTTGCTGCATTTTGAGTTCTCTCTCCCTTGTTCTTTTTTTCCTGTTCTTTTTGAAAGAAAGGAATTTTTAAAAAACCAGACCTCCCACCCACTCTTTCGATGTGATCAGGGCATGAAGTTCCATGTTTAAACTGACAGAACTGCTGCTGACACGTCTAAGTTGGCCCTGAGCAACTGCATTAAATCCACTGTTCCAACTGATTGCCAAAACAAGCCACACATGCTGAATGACTAGAAAGACTGTCACATTTTGTAAACAGGAAAATCTGACTCGCTGCAAAGTACCATGTGGAAATATCAGGTTACTGCTGTGACCATTCCTTGGCAAGTTAAGAGGAACTTGAAAAGACACATTGGAAGGACAATGGCCAAAGAAGTACAAACAAGAAGGCGGATACGGCTGGGTGGATCACATATACAAAATCTTAATGTATACCTCACCAAATCTTCAGAGGAAGAGCTGTAAGGAAAATTGAATGAAGCAGGAAACATTGGAGCACAGCATAATCAAACATCAGAGTTTTCCTTTTCAGCAGCCTTTCCTCTTGAGATATCTGTTTGGATTTTCCTATGGGGTAGGGAAGAGAGGGATCTATCTGCAACCAGTTCTTACTTGATTATCAAGCACTGCCGCCCTGAAAACCTGCTTCATATAGACCAGCAATACATATCCTAAAGCAGAAGCCTCCTCCTGACGTGGTATTTTTGCTGAGCTGAGTGAAATAGCTTTCTATGGAGCTATTCATAGGGAGAAGAAAGTTCTCATTGTCTTGTTGAACTGAGGCCTGGTTCAGACATATAGGAGAATGAAATGGGGATGAGATAGTAGAATGGACTGAAACACTCAGACTTTGGCGGGGGGGGGTAGGGGTGAATTTCAGTTGTTCTGTGACATGTTACTCCATGGAAATAGAAAACCCACAAGGCAGGGAGAAGAGGTCTACTCCTGCTTGTTGCTTGCTGTGCTGGTTTTCTGTTCACAGATAATTTTTTTTTTCATGGGCAAGAATTTCAAAGTGTGAAATTTCATGGTTCTTCACCTGCAATCTGACATTGGGCAGTCATTCGATCACCTCATCGTTTAACAACCTAATTCTCCTCCATATGTGTACCCAGACCTTAAAACTCCACCTAATTAATTCTCTCCCCCCCCATTTTTAAATCCTAGACAACCGTCAATGATTACATGCTCCTGCCTTGTACTAAGTCAGATCATTGCTCTATTAAGGCCAGTATTGCTTGCTCAGACTGGCAGCAGCTGTCCAGGGTCTTAGGTAGAGGTCTTTCATGCCACCTGCTATCTGGCCCTTTTAACTGGTGATGCTGGGAACGGAACCTGGCACCTTCTGCTTGCAAAGATGGTGCTCTACCACTCAGTTATGACTCCTTTGGCACACGTGTTTTTCAGAGTGGTATATCATAATGGAAAAGGAATCAGCAGAGGCTGGTTTGTTTGCCTTCTGGGCCAAGTGCATGAGGGCCATAGCCTACTTCCCCGGCTGAAATAAGCAGCAGAAGAACAAATGTTTTTGTGCAGAAAAAGTCTGAATTCATACCTGGCCACTAGCATGGCCAGAGGCCACTCTAATATGTACACTCCATCTTTTTCAAAGGCTGAGGATCAATCAGTCTCTGATGTCAGTTGGTGGAACAGGACGCTCTCGTAACATTTCAATAAAATATTTGTTTATATGACTACTTGGAGGCCTGAAGGAAATTGCAGAAAGAGAGATAAACAGTTAGGACATTCCCCTTTCAGAGCCCAATAACTCACACTGCAGAATAGCAGAAAGTTAGCAGGATAGTGCTAAAGTTCAGGGACAGCTGAGCAATAAGATCCCCATCTAGCCATGGTATGATGCAGGAAGACTTTCTCTGCCATTCCCTTTTCATGTAGTATGAGAGAATCTGGGGAAGTGAATTAGGGTTGGAGAATCAAGATATGCAGGCCTTAATCCTAATTGCAGTCCTTTATAGAACACTGTAAACTTCTTTTTGTTCTGCCTCTTTTTCACTTCAAAAAGTCCTAGAGGAGGAGGTATGATTAACTAGGACAGGAATTACTATTTATTTCCTGTTCTAATTAATCTGCACTGGTTGCCCATTTGTTTCTGATAAGGTTACCAGCCCTGCAGCAGCAAATACCGGAAGATTTTAGGGCAGTGGCTGGGAAGGGTGGAGTTTTGGGGAATGTAACATCACATCCTCTGGTCTAGGAACTTTTCCAGTCTCTATGATAAAAACCACAGGGACTGGGAAAACTCTCAGAGAAACACATGGTGATATGACATCACTTCCAAGGGGAGGTGTGGAGGGTGTGATGCTACTTCAGGGGCATCTCTATGGCCTTTATTGGAGGAATTCCTAGCATGTCACCATTGATGCTATTTGTGCCCTTCTACTTTCCCACTCCTCAGATCACTTAGGGAAGGGGCTTGAGGGCAGGGGATTGGCCTAGTTTCCAGAGACAATTCAAAGGGATGGCTCATACTTTGAAAGTGCTAAAGAACTTGGGGCCAGGCAGTGGAAGTACCACCTCTACCTTTATTGACCCGTTTGCCACTTAAGGACCTTTTCTGACGCCCTGCTCTCTGTGCCTGCCTTCAGAGATGAGGTAGGTGATGATCAAAGACAGAGCTTTTTTAGGGGGGGGGCTTTGCCTTTGGAATGCCCTCCCCCATGAGGCTCACCTGGCACTTACCTTGTTTCTTTTAGGCACCATGCTAAAACATTTCTTTTCACCAAAGCTTTCAACTGAGGGGTTTTATCTCTTAGATGTTTTATGGTCAGTTCCTGTCCCAAGGATCATTGATGTGTATTTTATATGGTTTATGACCTGGCTGGCTTTTTATGGCATTGGCTCATTTTTGATGGCCTGTTTAATGACTGTTTTTCAATTGTTGTTTTTTAATGGTTTGGTTATATTGCTTTTGTTGTAAGCTACCTTGGACAGGTCTTGGGAGAGCCAGCATATACATTTTTTTAAATAAGTAAAAATAATGAAAGCTCCCTACTCCTAGCATTGGTGATCAGTTCTTAAAAGCTTATAGTAGCCTTCACTAATAGGGTGGAAAGATTAGGCCTGGGGATGCATGCCTCACGACCCGAACATTCCTCTCCCTCTCTTATGATGCCATAACCTATTAGGGTATCAAGCGGGCCAATTTTTCCCATTTCCCTTTAACTTGCACTTAGTTTTCCTCAACATCCCACAGCTCCTTAAAGGAAATTAGCATTTTTAGAGCTAAATGGCTCCTAAGGCCATTTAGGGAGTGTCACTCTTTTTTAAAACATACAAGCAAAACTTTTTCTGCATACCCAGGGAGTCTGTCCCCAAAACATGGGAAACACCCACCATGGTTGCTCAGTTTTGCAGTGTTTTATTTGGCTGTATCCCTATTAATAGGCACAGAACCATCAGCTTGGCTATTAGAAGGTATAAGATGATATGCTATGTCAGTACTTCACGGAACACAGACAATATAAGATCCATAAAGAGAACAGCAAAATATACAAAGATTTACAAACCATTGCACATGTTGCTCATCTTATCAGCCACTATACTTCTGCTAAATTTTAAGTGCAAAATATGTTGTTCTCACATCTTGGAATATCCTGAAATATGCCTGAAACTATTAAGCCTAGAAGGAAGCAGCAATTCTTTTCAGTCAGATCTAAGAACAGATGTTTGAAGACTGCCATCTAGTGTTTATAGGGAGTGAGAACAAAAGCATATGTTACCAGCTATATGGTGTACTTTTACATATACCCACCTTGTTAATAAAAAATTGCAAATCTATATGTATACCTTGAAATATGACTTTCCGTGGTTCATAATAATCACCATCAATATTGTCAGGACTTGCCCCGGCCAAGCCTTAATGTGGCAGGAAGGCTCATCAGAAGGGAAGGAAAACTACCCAGTGGAAGAGAAGCCCCCTCCCTGTAATCCCCACTATGCCTGAAGGTCTGTGTACCTTAATATCTCCAGTGGGAGACCACTTGTCCTCTTTGCAGCATCAAGCTCTCATTCAAGATTCAGTGGAACAGGCAGATCAAGAACCCCCTAAGTGGATTTGTCCACCTCCAGCATCCCCACAGTCTCCCACAGGACCCTAGAAGCAGAGAAGGGTAGAGGGCCAGAACTGAAGCTTGGACTAGATGAAAGTGCATGTGCCTTACAGCTCAAGGTCTCCCACACTAGCCTTGCTCAGAAGGACAGGACAGCACTCTAGAGCTTGGCAGGATCAGGGCCACTACTCTGGCTACAGTCAAAGGTGGGGCTACCAGCCTCAGGTGGGCTCTAACCTTGGCTGATGTGTATCAGCTTGGGCAGCTCTCTGCTGAGAGATTTTTCAGCTCATTCTCATTCTTAGTCCCCATCTCTTGAATTGGCATTTATCTCCAGGTTGGCTCAATCTTGGCTGCTTGCTTTGAGCCCCTGTGCCTTAATCCCTTGTTGTCCAGTTGTGGAACAGGACAAATATTCTGCACCACTATTGCCAGTTTTGGCCAAACACTTGTGATGCATTCTTCTATGCAGGGTCACAGTAGGGTGGTTTTGGTCTGACTTCAATACCCCCATTTTGCTTTAGTTGCTCCCTTGTGAGAAAAGAACTAAGGAGTGTTGATTCTCATACTTTCTTTTCCCTTGTGTTGATTTCTTCCCATTAAAATGAATGCATTTTCCAATATTTTCTTTATATATAGCACGTGGTGCAAACTGGCGTATCTGTAGTGGGAAAGAAATGAAAGAATTATCAATGATAGCAACAAAACTGGTGAATAAAAACCAATCACAAGGACAAAAAAACCTGAACATTACCATAGTGGTTCATCTGTACATAAGAGGCAGGGTATATCATGCAGAGCAAAAAGAAACTTCAGAATTCAAATAAACTCCTTACAATGGGTCTGTGAGTATTATTGTATGGTGTCTGCCCACCATAGGGAACACCAGTGGGAGATGGAGAGCTTGGCTGAGATATGCAAAATGGAAGAGGATCTAGGTTACTTCTCTGAAGTATTTTATTTATTTATTAAAAATATTTAGACCCTGCCATTATTAGCTCAAGACAGCTAACAAACGTTACCACAAGACAAAGCAGCACAAGTTGAAAACATAAAACGAAATATTTCTTTATTTACTTCGAAGTGGGTTACATCATTCTCTTCCCACCAGCCTGTGAGGTAAATTAAGCTGAGATTGGCCCAAAGTCACCCAGGAAGTTCCATGGGAGCATGGCAAAATCAGACCTGGGTCTCCCAGATCCTAATCCCGCACTCTTACCACTATACCACTCCCCATGATGCAACACAGAGCCCTATTTTCCAAATGGAGCAGCAAACAATGCATGACTCTCCCATGATCACTCCATACCTGACTTAGGCTGCAGTCACACACACGAAATAATCCACTTGCAATGCACTTTCCAACTGGACTTTGCCAGTTCACCCAGGCCCAACCTGCATCTAGCATTTGCTCTGTTGTTTTACCAAACCCACATTGGAACAGAAAAAGATACTGCTCAAAAGAACATTCAAATCCCCTGGGCCAACACAAAACTGACTGCCGAGTCACCCCTGAATGGCCATAAAACAGCAGACAGACCCCATAAAACCAAGAGATCAAACAAAGTGAAAGTGGCATGCAGTCTGGACACTGCCATAAAATCCGTCAAACAAAGTGAAAGTGGCATGCAATGCAGAGGGGAATTTCTGTTCCAGCGTGGGTTCAGCAAAACAGTGGAGTAAATGCTAGATGCAGATTGGGCCACAATGGAATCCAGTTGGAAAGTGCATGGAAAGTGGATTGAAAGTGGATTATTTAGTGTGTTTGACTACAGTCTTAGGCCGAATCTGCATTTGTCTCTCCCACCAGTGTCCCAGCCTTTTGACTCCATCTTCAAAAAAGCTGTCCACATTTGGTGTCATTTTCACACCTCAACAGTGCTAGCATACTTTCCCACATCCATGTATGTTTATCATCCTTTTGGGGTGGCTCCACTGTCATTGCACCTCCACACTGCTTTAAAAGAATCTTCTCCAAACAACATTCAAACAAGCATAGAGAAAGACGGCGTCACAGCAGCACACAACTGATTTGCATAAAAATGCAAATGCAGATTCGAACTTAGTCTATCACAGTTAGGCTAAAAAAAGCTGTTGGGTTCAGGGAGCTAAGATACTCATCAGCCCCAAATGAGCGCCTGGACATATTGCTGCTGGTTGCTATGATTCATTACCAGCCTCATGGGGTTCTGTTGGCTCTTCACAGCTGCTCAGCTTTCACCAAGGATGCTCCCACCCAGGGCCAAGCAGATTACAAAGGAGGCTGACAGGAGTAGCTATAAACAGTGTGAAGCTAACAAAAGGTTGTCACCTTCTAGTTCTAGTACAGATTTTGTGCTTTTCCAGAGTACATGGGACGTGTTACTACCCCTCAGATAACAGTTAGTGGTTAGGGACTCTCCTTCAAGCGACTTCATATTTCACTTTGGGCCCATAATAGCGGGGGAGGAGGCAGAAACAAGCAATCAATGAAGTGAACATTACTATATGCATATGGCATGATAATTATTTCATTAACTAAAACAGGATTAAAAAGAGCTTTTCAGGCATTATTTAAGTATTATTCTGATCACCAGTTATCTATAAATGTTGACAAAACTAAAATGATTCCTTTTGGAACTGCCACTCATGCTTTAAACAACTGGGAGATAGTTTATTATACAATTGAACAAGTTTGCTTGTTCTACTAAGCTGGGAGCTGCAAATTGAAGCAATTGTGGCGGCTAAGGTCGAATGGGAAATTGGTGCAATCATAAATTTTTTTTTACAACAGATATTCCTGCGGGTCATCAAGTGCTTATAACTAAGATAGTAAACCAGTTCCTACATGCAGCACCGGCAGGGCTGTTTTTGTAGCAGGAACTCCTTTGCATATTAGGTGACACACCCCTAATGTAGCCAGTCCTCCAAGAGCTTACAGAGCTCTTCTTAGAGGGGCTACTGTAAGCTCTTGGAGGATTGGCTACATTAGGGGTGTGTCGCCTAATATGCAAAGGAGTTCCTGCTACAAAAAGAGCCCTGAGCACCGGTGTGGGTGTGAGCGATTACTTATTTTATTGAATTAATTCAAATAAAATTTCTGAGAACAATTTTTAAATTACTTCAATGTGTACCTTCAATGGCCCTTAGATTAGAAACTGGCTTCATATTTGTTGTAAACTTGGCCTGCTTAGCAAACTTTAGATATAGAACCCGGTTATTATTTATTTAGGATCAGAACAACTTTCTTTAAAGTTTACTGATGGATCCACACAATTAATCTTGGTTTAATCCAATAGACAAGACATTAGCCATTGTGGGACTCTAAATTCCATTTTTAAAATCATCGGGGCCAATTAAACTGGATGGTGGGAAGAGGCAGCACAGAGCCGCCTGTGCAGGGAGCCACAGGCTCCCCCCCATGCACAATAAGCCCAGCTGGGCTGACCTCTCCTGCTGCCTGGTTTAAACTGGGTGGCAGGAGAGGTCAGCCCAGCCAGGCTCTCTCTCTCTCTGTGGAGCTCTGTTTTTTGTTTTGTTTTTTTGACAATGCCTTCTACAATTGCTTCTGCACAGAGCTTGCTGTAATATATATCTTGTCGCAGAGGAAGGGGTAAGCACAAAGGCTGTAATTTTTTACAAGCAGCATGAGACTAGCAATGATCTCACATTGCTAGACTCATGCTGCTTTAAAAAAATTAAAATATGGGCAGGGGAGTGGCCTACGAGGGGCGGGGAAAGGGCAGGGGGAAAACTGAGGGAATCTGTATGCTTTTGACTTATCTTCAGCTTGGAAGTGAAGCAAGGGAAAAACCAGCACAAAAGCCCTCTCAGAAAACCCGGAGAAACAGCGAATGGGAAGCAAACTGAGCGCTGATAGGAGGAAAAACAATGAAGAATGAAAAAGAAAACACGATGGACATGCACAGTGAAAGCGAGGCAAAACACCTGTGCATAAAAGGCCACAAAACAAGTAAATCCACAACTGAAGGAAAGATTTTGAAGAAAATATGAAGTTTTAAAGAAAACTAAAAAGCAAAGCAGGAATGTGGCAGGAAGTGTGGAGAAAGAAGGCCAATATCTGTGCAAACTCATCTGAAAGAAGGGTATTGAAAACAGCTATAGAGAGGACTCGAGGAGAAGGAAATATGCCAGTAAAGATTAGGAAAAGTGCCTGGTACACATCCACACCCACATCCACTATACATCATCCAACTAGTGGGACTAGGGTTGCCAATTCCAGGTTGGGAATTCTTGGAGATTTTATGGGTGGAGCCTATGGAGGGCAGGGTTTGGGGAGGAGAGGGGCTCAGCGCAGTACAATGCCATAGGGTCCATCATCTAAAGCAGCCATTTTCTCCAGGGGAACTGATCTCTGTCATCTGGAGATCAGTTGTGATTTCAAGAGATCTCCAGTCTCCATATGGAGGTTGGCAAACCTAAACCAAATAAAGCTGGTTTTGTTATCATTTTCCTCCCAGTTTCTCATCTTGTCTTAATTGCTCAGCCAGAGTTTGTCACACAATGCAATCTAGTGCCTTAAATTTGCAGATGTTTCATGGTTGGCTTCAACAATGGAAGGAGGCAGCACTGGAATGTGATCAAGGCAGGCTGAGGATCATTATTAAGGACTGCCTGTATTTTATAGACCTCATATTTCAACAAAGCAAAAAAAAAAATCAACCGCCAAATAAGATCTTTCTCACATTTTGCCTGTGGCAAGGTTCCCAGGTGTTAATTGTGCTATCAGTACCACCACATGACTTCTCATTGAAATCAGTGAAAAAGTCTCCAGAAACAACTAACTGTATCCAAGATCTTACTCTAAGATTTTAATGTCTGATTAAATATTTTTCTTCTAAACATATATTCAGACCCTGGAGAAATCACTTTGGCATTAGAGATAAAAAGATCAGTGAAGTCCACAGTACTCTTCTATTTCATTGATTCTGTTGCTGTTTCCGGCCTAATTTGTGCAGAAATACAAACAGTCAGGGGTCTTTTCGTAGAAAAACAGCTGCAGGAGCTCATTAGCATATGGTATGCTAATGAGCTATTGAGCTATTAGCATATGCCATGCCCCCTGACATCACCAGAAAATGATGTCAGAAGGGGAAGTAAAAGGGGGGAGGCATCTTCAAAAGCCTCCCCTCCCCTTCCCCAGCTGATCTGGGTGGGGGAGCTAAGAGAGAAGGGGTTTAAAGTTTAAACTCCTTCTCATGAGAGTTGGGCCATAGAAGGAGGAAAAAGGGAAGGAAAGAGAGAGAGTAGAGAGAAGGAAAAAGGAAAGAGGGAAAGAAAAAGAAGGAAAGGGGAGGGGAGGGAAAGAAAGAGAGGGAAGAAGGAGGGAAAAAGGGATAGGAGGAAAAAAGAGAAGAGAAGAAGGTGGGAAAGAAAGAAAGAAAGAAAGAAAGAAAGAAAGAAAGAAAGAAAGAAAGAAAGAAAGAAAGAAAGAGAGAGAGAGAGAGAGAGAGAGAGAGAGAAGGGAAGAAGGAGGGAAAGAGGAAAAGGAGAGAAGGAAAGGAAGGAATGAAAGAAATTTGGCGGCAATTTGGCAATTTTTTTCTCACCATAGAGAACAATGGAGGGAATAGGGGCAACCTGTTCGGGGGCCCATAGAATTGGACCCCCTGATCCAATGTTCTTGAAACTTGGTGGGTATCTTGGGGAGAGGCTCCATCAGCTACCCTGTGAGTTTGGAGCCTCTCCCTCAAACCCCCTCCCCTCCAGCCCCCAGAATATACCCTATGTTTTCACCATTGACTTCAATGGCCCATAGGATATAATGGAGCTGAAATTGACATTCGGTTGTCTGAAAGACTCCCCCGGAGGCCGGCTGGGGGCGGGGCTTGGCTCCTGAGCTCCTAGAGCTGCGCTCCGGTGCTGCTCCCCCTCAAAAAGACCCCTGCAAACAGTAACAATATCAGATTTTTAGCATACAGGGGATCCAGTCATGTAGGTCTCTGGAGACTTAAGAGAAGAGAGTGAATGATTTTTGCTAATTTCCCCTCCACCTATGGGTCACTGCTGGCCCACACAAATTTTGCTCCCTGTGATCAGTGGACCCTCAAGATCCGCATCAGGGATCCACAAATGGAGGAGGGAGGTGGCAGAAGGCATCACACCTCCTTAAGTCTTTGAAATGTGTGGTTGTATACAGGCCAGTGTAATAGCTTTAGATTCAGAGGTTATTTAATTAAAATATATGGTTTATGAACATATGTAACTGTCTTCACACCACTGGTTCATCTGTCAAGATACAGAGTATCTTAAGAGAATTTTCTAGTCTGCTCCAGTTGGAGTTACACTGTTCCCCAGGTTACTTCACTGTTCTAGACAGTTTACTGCAGGTGCTGTGTGACTCCCACACTGGCAGATATTCAGCAGGGCTTTCCGTCCAGGCATGCTAATTAAGCTCACATAGCTCAGCTGTGGGGGGGGGGAGACTTGGTATCAGCTGGGAGATTCCATGGGCACTGGCCAGTGACTGGTTGAGAAGGTTTAGAAGCTATGGCCTGCAGTTTTCTGTAAAAGTAGTTAGTGAGTAGGGGGGCCTTGACTCACCATCGGTCCTATTTGCAGTCTTGCCCGATGGGGAGAGCCAGTGGGGCAACAAGTGGCCATGGTGGCCACATTCTTCTAGGTGAGGCAGGCTGCATGGGTAGCCTGGGGGCCAGGTGGCAGCAGCAGTGAGAAAACCTGGCCCTCCCCTTCCCCAGAGGGCCTTTGATGGGGCCTGAACTGTGGGAGGATAAAGCATGCCATGTCACCTGGCCTCCTCACCTGGCCAGCATCATGCCATCCCATGGTTCCTTACCTTAGCACATGGCCAAGAGAGCATCAGCTGGCAGGCAGGTCATTTGATGGCCAAGTCCTGGTGCCCCAGCTGGGTGAGACCAATGCATGAGCAAGAGAGCATCAGCTGGCAGGTGGGTGAGACGATGGCCAGGATCTGGTGCCCAACTAGGGACTGCATGAGTGTTGACTTGACACACTGGGCTGAGGTTGGACCAGCTGGAGCAGAGATCATGGCGAGGGGCCAATTGCCCTGAAAAGGTTGATATGGCAAGGCGCTAAATGGGGGGCTTTGTTTCAAGCTGATGGCATTCATTTTTCTTCATTGAGGGATGGCATTAGGTATGGCCTGCAGACTTGGCTGCAGCTGTAGCAGCACTGGTGGGAGTCAGGCAGGAGGATGCCTGGCCCTTGTGGTGGTATCAGCATGGGCCAGATCCATTAGAAAAGCAGCCTGTGTGCCCATTTTCCTGGCATATGGGGATCCCCTTAAGGGATGTTGGGGTGAGGGGCATGCCCAGCTCAGGGGCTGCCAATGGTTTATGGGGCATGCCCAGCTCGGGGGGTTGCCAATGGGTTACCGTCGCACCCAAGTGGCAGGGGAGATCACTTAGAGACAGCGCTGGCTCTTCGGCTTTGAAACAGAGATGAGCACCACAACCCTAGAGTTGGATCCGACTGGCTTTCGAGCAAGGGAACCTTTACCTTAAGAGGTAGCTAGTTAGCTTTCTTGTTTTTTCTGCACATTTTACCTCCACTGAACTATATGCCTTGTTTTTAAGCCCTTTTTCTAAATTTCTTTAATAAAGCTCTATTTTTGCTTTATTGTGTATGTTATTTGGGGAGTTTTTGAGACCAAACCCAGATACAGCTTGGTTATGTTACTGCATCAGGGCAGAGTCTGTCCTGACACCATCTACCACAGTGTTGCATCTTCTGTTCTTCTGACCATCATGGCACTGCAGGACCTCAGGCAGAGAAAAGTCAGTCCAAGTCTGATGGAGATGCTAGGGAACTGAATCTAGAGCATTCTGCATACAAAACATGTACTCTGCTATTGAATTATATCCCCTCTCCTAAATATAATGACAGTAGATATAGAAAAGAGCAAGAGTACAGCAGCAACTTAAAGACTAACAAAATGTGGCAGGGTATGAGCTTTCATGAGTCACTGCTTCAGGTATCTGAAGAAGAGAGCAGTGACTCACGAAAGCTCATACCCTGCCACATATTTTGTTAGTCTTTAAGTTGCTGCTGTACTCTCGCTCTTTTCTACTGCTACAGAAAGACTAACATGGCTACCCATCTTGAGCTAACTATATATAGAATCATTAAAATATTACCCCCCCCCACAACTAAAAATGATGATGGTATCAGATATGGGGAGTAACTGATGAGCTGATTGGATAAAGGCACTCTGTGAAAGGGAATAGCAGGCCATACTTTCATAATAGTCCAGGTATCTAGAAACCTGGCTGTTACAGAGTATTTTAACATAACCAGAGCATTACGCAAAAACTGATACTCATCTGTCTACTTCTAGCTATATCTTGTGCCAGTGAGTGAAGACTTTTTGTTTGTTTTTTCTGGCATTCCCTAAACGATCTCTCCTTCCTGCCTCCCTCCTTTAATTTGTGGTCTTCTATTTGTATATTAACTCCTGTTTTTAATTGGCTTACTGGTATATATTTATTACAGTTTTAATTGTTAGCTTTCTAGATTGGGCAAAAAGCTGGGATATAATTGTTATTTTTTAAAAGAAACTGAGAAAAGTATGTCTGTATTATGAATAAAGAGGGAATTTTCATACCATGCCAGCTGCTCATAACGTGATAGGCCTGTATGTTTGTTGTATACACCTCCACTATACACACCAATGCAATTCAAATAAGGTAACAGTTATCTATTTATAATTTTTGATTTGCTGCTGAATTGTGAAACCATGCTGTTGTTAATGAGCCATAGCAACACAGCTGACACAATAGCACAACATTTAAGTGGTGAATTCAGCAAGGTTCCATCAGAATTACATTCCAAATGTATGGAACATCTAATAGCCATTTATGTTGAGCTGTTGACAGAGAAAGGATGTTTCATGCCAGCTTGTAAGCTTTATGCAATTGGGTGGCATTATTTTTGCTGGGAGATCGAAGTGAAATTATTACATAGCCCCAGGGTATTAAGAGTCATATAAGTAATATGCGGGTGACAATAGATAACATTATTTCTCTAAAGACACTTTCAATGTTTTTCAAGTTTCCAATTAATATAAAAAATAAAGGTCTTCCATTTTTTACTGCCTCCTTCACTGACAATAAATGTAGTCCCTTCTTTTCAAAGACAGATACAATACTGAAATATCTTATTTTTTAGCCATCTTTGTGACGTATTCATATAATAGATAGTTTTGGATCAATTTTCCAGTGGATCACAGAACCTTGCGGTTGGGAGTCTGCTTCACAAAGTTAAGAATCATAAAAGAGAAGTGGATCCTACCCTAATCAATGCCACCCCCTGAAAGTTTTGTAAGTCATTTCCCCTAGTACAGTTATCCCCACTGTGGTACCTATATATGCCATGTGCCCATCAGTGTGCTTCCTGATGCCCACTAACTGCTTCCTCAAAACTAAGGTAGTAGGTGCTTTAGAAGAGTCCTGGAAGCATCACCTTTGTGTATGGAGGAAGCATCTGTTCAGAAACAGCTGTTTTCATCACAAGGGGGGGATGCTTGGCTTGGAACAATCTGGTATCTTATAAAAACATAAGAGAAGCCAATTTTGGATCAGGCCAATGGTCCATCTAGTCTAACACTCTGTCACACAGTGGCCAAAAATACCAGGTGCCATCAGGAGGTCCAGCAGTCTGGTTCCAGCCCCTATGGCAGCCATTTTGTGATCTTTGTGCTCTCTCCATGGCAGATATTTTGTGAAGGGAACCCATTCACCCTATTTCAAAATTGCAAACCTGCCCATGTGCTCAATAAGGTTTGGGATTCCTGCTCTAGCAAGAAGCTTGAAAACTGAAGGAAAATTGCATTACTTCCAACTCCCACTATATCCAGTTTCATAACCTTCCATTTTGTGTCTAACTACATACACACAGTGGCACTGAAAGTCAAGGGCATATATCAGTACACAGCTGCAGCTGTAATCAGTAGAAAAGGACCAATATTTGATTATTCTTCTAACAACTCTATGGTCAATCAGTCTGGAAGCTCTATTTTTATACTTTTTTTCAAAGTTACTTGGTTTGCCATTTCCTGTGATGAATGTGTGATACCTAAATTTAGACAAGAGATAATAGATCTTCATAAACTACTATCCTTCAAATCCAGGTGGTGATAAAGCTGACATTCAAAACATTACAGATAAAGAGACAAAACTCTATTTGGTTCAAACTACAAGTTTATGTGCCATTTTCAGTCTGCATGTCTATCAGTGAGTCAGACTGAAACAGAAATACATTCATACCAGATTTCAGTCAATGTCTTATATTGTCAATAATGACAAAGTTAAAGTCTAAGGTATCTACTTCCCTAAGGCTAAAAGTAACATTTTCTCCATTTAAGACTGCTTAGTGATTAATCCTGCTGTTGGATATGTTTGTGATGACATCATTTTACTTTAAGAAATTAAAGTTTATTTCCATTCTTTTGTCACTTGATCTATCCTCATAGAGTTCCAAGATAGTATTTTTATTTCAAACATGGTTTTTGTGACACCTATTATAAGTATCATGTTTTGATGTTTAGTTTTGCCTCAGAACTGTTTTTTTTTTTCTTTTTCTTGCTGTAGGGAATCACATTGAGTAAATCACTTCAGGGTGTTTTAGCACTTTTAAAAAGACAAGTTGGTATAGTTGCTGCTGTTTATATACCTTTAAGGAGTCCAAGTGTTCTCACTGGAGGTTTTGTGTTGTTAAAAGCATTGCAGATAAAATGGAGGCTGCCACACCAAATTTATGGTTAACTATTTTTAGCTTTGTCTAGTCATGAACCTTTTTACAGGAGTAATGACAAGGAGTATGGACACGTGTGGAGTTAATTCATTCAGCACCATCTTTCTCAAGTCTGCACAACCATCATATGTTATACATGGTATTTAATCTACACTGTTGTCATGATGACTGGCCTTTCTCACGGCATATAATCTCTGTTAAAGCTGGCACTCTGTAACTACAGTGCTATACAGGAACATGGTTCTGTGGACAAATGTATATACCACTAGATCATACATGTTTGGATATGGTTTTACCATATTCCTCAGGTCTGTCTTTGCCATCAGAAAAAATGATGACAACAATAGC
This sequence comes from Gekko gecko, assembly GCA_029375565.1. NCBI lineage: Eukaryota > Metazoa > Chordata > Lepidosauria > Squamata > Gekkonidae > Gekko > Gekko gecko. The sequence goes on along the minus strand of JAPDNY010000011.1, from coordinate 58,239,078 downwards.
AACTCAGCAAACTCCAGTGTATGATGCATGACTTGCTAATCTTTATTGGTGTGAACACATTTTATTAAAGTCTATACTGTATGGTCCACAAAACACTTGGTCGGTTTGTTTCAAATATAATACAAAGGATATGCTCAGTCTGAAAAATACCACAGAATGCAGGACAAATGCAGTTTAGGTTCAAAAGTATTTGTTGTTTTCCATGGTTGGTTAATGCAAGAAAAATGCATTTCATGGGGAGACTGTGGTCCTAAGATGGCATATCACTTTCCCCAGTGCTTTCAAGTTTTGTCTCTCCAATTAATTCTGATACATCAAAACCTATACATTTCTTAGCTTTCTTAAAACTTAAATATGCGTCCACGATCATTCCAGTCTTGTACCCAAAATGCCCTGTATAGAGGCTTGGGAACAATGGCAGGCTTCTACCACTTCTTCCCCCTGGGTATTCGAGAAAAGATTTTGCTACCACAATTACTGCTCAAACACAATCCACACTACACTAACATTCTGTACCAGCCTTGCACCACAGCAAAATCCAGGTCATATCCAAGATATAAAGAAAGGGCCCCAACTGTCAAATGTTTATTTTTATCATTAACAAGGGGAAGGCACCATTTTTATTTTCAACTGAGGTGTTATCTTTGACAAAACCAACTCCAGTTTCTCTGTGATTACCTTTTGACCACCAATACAGCCCACAGTGATTATCCTTGTTGCTTAATTAAAAAATCCACTGACTGCAAAGCCAATTCCTGAGCCTTTCATCTATTAAAGCAATACTCTCAGAGAATGCTCTTTTCAGGACTTGCTGTTTTACTCTACAAAATTATAAGCTCTGAATTTGGTTCAAATTAACCAATATAACTATTATGTGCTTTCAGATATCACCACTGTAAATTAGGCTCTCTGCTTCAACTATAATGATAGGCTGAAATTGATTCGTATCTCCCTGTTCCTTATTTTCAGTTCTTGGCTCCTTATTCTTCAATCCAACTGTAAATGCCCCCCACCTTCAATTTCTACTGCAAATATTATCTGGCTTGACCTTAATCCTGTTGAGTTGGCACTGGTTCTGCTGGGCACATTGCACTGGTTCTGTTGAGTTTGCAAAAATGCTCCCCTTGTTTGGATTGTGATTGTGCTGGCATTGCCACATTGGCACTGGGTTCTGCTGGGCACTCTGTACATTGTACTGGTTCTGTTGGGTTTGAAAAAATGCCCCCCTTGCTTGGATTGTGATTGAACTGGCATTGCCACATTGGCTGGGCACTCTGTGATTTCACAGGTTCTGCTGGGCTTGCAATCCCCCTTGTTTGGATTGTGATTCTGTGCATGACATCAGTCCTCTGGAGCTGGCATTGCTACATTGGCACTGGGTTCTGCTGGGCATGGTTTGATTACACTGGTACTGCTAGGCACTCTGTACATTTCACTGGTTCTGCTGGGCTTGCAAAAATGCTCTTCCTTCAGTTTCTACTGCATAGATTATTTGGCTTGACATTAGTCCTGGAGGATGGGGCGCCTTCTTGGGGGGGCGTAACTTGGACCTCATAATTTCAATCCTCACCAAACTTGGGGGACAGGTAGAGGAGAGTCAGCCAGAGATCCCCTGTGAGTCTGGTGTCTCTAACACATGAGGGGGGCATCCTACCACATCACAAACCTCGCAAATGGAACCAATTAATTGGCTCCTAAAAGTTCATTACGATGTACGGCTCACAAACTGGGCAAACCATGAACCAAAATGAACTGCATTTCCCCAGTTTGTGCCCATCCCTATAAGAGATGCCTAGTCTAAAGCCTAGTTTTTGCACAAAGTGCTTTGATTTATTTATAGACCACCTTTCTAGCTGATACTTAAGGCAGGTTATAGAATCTCTCTCTATAATAATTCTGTTTTGGTCATGAACTCACCTGAACATTCCACACGCTCCCAAATCAGTTGGCTCCCTGATCTGTCACTCAGAAGCTGTCCCTATCCACTGGCTGCATTGCCTGAGTCTCACCTCCAATATTCTAAATAGTTTGCTGTTCCTCTCCCCTCAATAGCCAGTCAGAACACAGAGGTCATTTGCATATGCGGCCTGATTGGCCTTTTCCTCCAACATTCTAAACAGTTTGTTGTTGCTGTTGGGAGACCTGAGGTAAAATATCCCAATTTTCCCTTAAACTGTCACTGGAGTTGCCAATCTCCCTATGGGGCCTGGACATCTCACAGAAATCACCGTATTCTCCAGCCACAGCACATCATTTCCCTACAGAAAATTTCCCAGCTATTACAATGCCTGCTTTGGGCAGTGGACTGTATGACATTATACCCTGCTGAAGTCCCTCCGCATCCCAAACCCTGCCCTCCCCAGGCTCTATCCCTCAAATCTACAGGTCTGGCCCTCCCCTTACTATGGCCAGCCTCCAGGCAACACCTGGAGATCTCCAAGATCAGTTCTCCTGGAAAAAAATGGCTTCTTTGGGCAATGGACTCTATGGCATTATACCCTGCTGAGGTCCCTCCCCACCCCTTCCCTTCCCAGGCTGTACCCCTCAAATCTATAGGTATTTCCCAACCCAGAGTTGGCAACCATGTAATTGGCTATGGAACCACTTTCCAGACCCTTGGAACCCAGAAAACATGGCATAGGAGGAGGTGCTTTTCTACCTTAGCTGCCACTGTATAGCCCCAAATTAACATAAGCCAACCTCCAGGCAACACCTGGAGATCTCCAGCTGTTAAAACTGATGTCCAGATCACCAAGATCAGTTCTCCTGGAGACAATGGCTGCTTTGGGCAGTGGACTCTATGGCATTTTACCCTGCTGAAGTCCCTCCAAACCCCAAACCCTGCCCTCCGCAGGCTCTACCCCTCAAATCTACAGGTATTTCCCAACCCGGAGTTTGCAACCATGTAATTGGCTATGGAACCACTTTCCAGACCCTTGGAACCCAGAAGATATGGCACAGGACGAGGTGTTTTTCTACCTTAGCTGCCACTGCATATCCCCTCCCAAAAAAACCCCCATAAGTCCGGGGTGGAGGGAACCATGAGGCTGTCCTCCCACACTATCCACTTGGGGCAGCAAAATGACTTGAGACAGCCCTGCCTTATAGCTAAGCAGAAGGAAATAAAAATGGCTTGCCTCCCTCTATTTTCCCCTTCCCTCTGCCGCCCCACCAGCCACAGCTGGGACACTCACCTGGAGCTTCCTTCTAAAACTCGTTGTATTTCTTTCCACAACGGGCCTTACTCCTAGCATAAAATAATGCAATCAGAAACCATTAAATATCCAGTGAACAATGCAATAGGACTATGATTGCCTATCTGGAAAATAATGTGAACAACCAACTATTTAAGGCAAGGTATACTGCATAAGTATATCATTCAATTGGGGTATCCCTAGGAATTTCACAGGTTTGCATTGCTAGGCATCTAAAGAATTAAGATCTAAAGATGATAAGCCCCAAACCAGTTTTGGATTAATTACAACTCATTCACTACTGGAACTAAAGATAATATCCTGCAAGGTTTTGTAGATTATTGCCTGGTCCAAAGTATGATTTTTATTTCTGTCAAAACAAGCTATTCAGCCCCTTCTACTCCTACAGTTTTATGTTGTCCAATGATATCTTAGGCCCCTGCACCTAATCATAAATTCTGAAATATTTCAGATCATCTGCATTTTTGGAAGTGATTTATTGATCTGAGCAAAAATAAGACAAAAGACATTTATAAGTGCTTTTCAGTATTGTATTTTAATGTGTTTTAATGTGTTATCACTTGTACACATATTATTTTGGAAGCAATACAAAACAAACTGAGGCTTGTTGATCTGGTTCTTTACAAGTGGGGACCCACAAGAAACTTGCTATCCCATTCTCCCCTCTCTTACTTCCTCTCCTCTCACCCCACTTCTCTCAGTCTTTCACTCTTTTCCCCTCCAGCCACCTCTTTTCTTACTTTCTCTCTGTTCCCCATGCCTGTCACTTTCTTTCTCTTTCAGCTTCCCACCCCATCACTCTGTCTCCCCACCTCAACACTTTCACTGTCTTTCTGTCCCTACCCCATCATTCCTTCTCTTTCTTTTCATACCTCCCACATCATCACTCTCTCTTTCTGGCCCCCATCACTTTCCCACCCACCCACCTGCTTCCCCCCAGACACAGAAGCAGCGGTGGTGGCTCTCCTGGCTGTCCTCAGCCCCCTCAGTAGCAGCAGCGGTAGCTCTCCCAGCTGCCAGCCTAGTTGTCTCCTTTCACAGCAGCAGTGGTGGCTCTTCCATCTGTTTCTCCCCCCCCCACATCAGCAGTTGTGGCAGCTCTCCCACCTGCCTGCCTGCTTCCTCCTTCCACAACAGTGTTGGCAGCTCTCCCAGCTGCCCGACCACTTCTCCACCCCCCCAGCAGCAGCACCATCTCCTGGCCACCCACTCACTTCCTATTCCTCTCACACACAGCAGTAGCAGCAGGGCCCCTGGCAGGTGGCAGGGCCCTCTAGTGCTGTCACATTGGCAGCCGGACCCTCCAAAGCCATCAGTTGCAGGGCCCCCGGTAGCCAGCAGGGCCCTCTAGAGCTGCCACATCAGTGGCTCAGGTAAGTAATCTGTGCATGCACAGATATAATGTTACTTTTTTGGGGGGAGGGTTAACCCCTAGTATAATTTTTGCAACTTCTAAGATTTTTCTGCAAACCTGGAGTTTCCCCCCAAGTTTGGAGAAAAATTCTCCTTTCTCTCAATGTGGACAAGCTCCACAGATTTAGATATCTGCAGATCTGCCCACACTTGAGAAATAGATATTTTGATTGTAATAAAATAACAATACAGTTGGGGAAAGGATGATCCATTATGATACTAGAAGACATTTTCATAGCCTCTGTTTCCCTTTCCCTTGTGCTTTCTACTTCCTTCCTTAATTTATTTTTTAAAACATTTATATCCCACCTTTCCTCATAGTTCAAGGCAGCTTACAATAATAGTTAAATACAGTTTTTCAGTTAAAAACAAAAATAAAATAGCCAGCGCCTGTGTTTCCAAAAATATGTGCTGTTTTATGTTTTTATGTATTTGAGATGAAGTAGAAAGATTCACCTTAAAATCGGTTTCCTTATTATATAACGAAGGAAGGAAGAAACCGAACAGAACAGTGGTAACATGCTTGCATATATATTTAAATAGAATATATACAATATTGTACAGGGGCAGTGTTATGTATTATCATGTATGAGCTTCAACTAAGAGCTGTTATCCTGTAAGGCACGCTCTGATTGGCTACTCTGTGCAGTAGACCAATCAGAAAATAGGAAAGGTTCTGGAGGGAACTAGTTTCATTGGCCTTTATCTAAGCAGTTTGATTGGTTGTTAACTCATTTAGGGGTGTGGTTATATTTGCCTGGAAAGTTTAAAAGAGAGCCTGTTGCTCTCCTGTTGTTGTGTTGGTTTCTGCCGTGTTCAAATAAAGCTGAATCACTTGTTAAGAGCTGTTAAGGGCTCATACTTAACAGGCAGCTACTGCACCCACAGGCTGGGCAGGAGAAGAGCTCAGGGCCTGCATTATGGCTTGTGCCATTCTCTGCCCTTGCTTACCAAAAAACATGGTGTGGTGAGCTGGTGGGACAAACATGAAGGCAGGTGCACCTATGACAGGGCTGCTGCTCTCAGGATGGTGCTCTTGCAGTGGCTACTGTCCTCTGTGAGAGGAAGATACGCCTTATTGGACAGGTGTATCCTTGGTGTTTCCTTTACAAAAAGGCCCACATGCAAGCCAAGGGAGAGGAGTGAAGGGTTGGCTCCTGAGCCAGAGAGGGAGAGCCTTGGTCAACAAGGAGTCAGCTGCGGGTGATTGCTTACCTCTGTCCATTTCTGCTCTCCAAAGGCCTAAGGAAAGACAAAGCACTGAAAGAGAATTAGCTTAGGTCCCCAGCACTGAGGCCCTGCACTTCACAAATATGTTATAAAACAGATTTCAGCTACTTCATGCTGTGGATTGAAATCTCTGAAGTTATTGGGGTCAAACTGCCCTATCTCTCTCTCTAAGTTTGCACCAAAGTAAGGAATCTGGGAATGCCTTCAACTAAACTGATGCCCTTATTAATCACTTTTCTTTCAGATTGTCTTTTCCTATTGCTTTCCTGGAAAACAGCTGTTGTAGCCATACATGTTTTTTCCTGAAAAGTGGTGCGGGTGGAAAGTGCCACCAAGTAGCCGCTGACTTATGATGACCCCCATAGGATTTTCAGGGCAAGAGACTAACAAAGGTAGTTTGCCATTGCCTGCCTCTTCATGGGAACCCTGGACTTCTCAGCAGGTCTCCCGTCCAAGCATTAACCAGGGCTGACTTTGCTTAGCTTCTAAGATGTGATGGGATTGGGCTAGCCTGGGCCATCCAGGTTGGGGTCCCAGAATAGTATATTTCATAACATCAACAAATTGTGTAATAAAGTTTTGCATTCAGAACCTGGTTTTTAACAGTTATTAGCGTTTACTGTTTCTGTTCTGTTTTGTGTGTATGTGTGTATGAATCTGGAATATGATGCCACCCTATAATGGTAATGTTGGGAATGTAAATGGACAAGAGTTTTTTTAGTTCAGCCGTGTAGATGTTGACAGGTAAAGCATCATTTATAAGCTCATTGTTTTCAAAATACTGAGGGGAATAAATTTTACAAAAGGCAGTGTCTAAATGTAGGATGCTTCTACACAGAAGTCTTTCTCTACTTTAGCTTCAAAACTGGAATGTTTTTTGTTTGAGAATGAGTCTTCCCAGATAGCCATGGCTAGCCCGATCTTGTCAGATCCCAGAAGTTAAGCAGGGTTGGCTCTGGTTAATGCTTGGATGGGAGACCACCAAGGAAGACCAGGGTTGCTATACAAAGGCAGAAGTTAAGCAGGGTCGGCTCTGGTTAATGCTTAGATGGGAGACCACCAAGGAAGACCAGGGTTGCTATACAAAGGCAGGCAATGGGAAATCATCTATAACTCTCTCTTGTCTTGAAAATTCATTGGGGTCAACATAAGTCAGTTATGACTTGCTAGCAAAGCAAACAAGTAAGAATAAACAATGTCATTCTCTGACCAGTCTTTTCATGTTTCCCCCCATCTTCAGTACACTGTTTCCCAAACCTACTTTACTGTTATCTTTTTTGGGGGAAAATCCAGCTAAATTAGTTAATATGCTGTGGGGAAGAACTGGTGCACATTTTCCTGCTGCAAAGACCATTTCAAATCAGCAGCATTTTCATACCATTGGTCCCTCATAGGCACCATTTCACCAACATTTTTCCTATGCTGCCGCCAGAGGGCTTTCTGCTGTTTCCCCCCCAGGTAATTGCTGCTATGTTATGACAACCTATTGCCACTATTACTTTTCAGATTCCTGTTCCCCTGAATTCTCTGTTTTCTTTTTTAACAGTGAAGTCTCTAGGCCTTTTACTGGTGAGATACAAGGGGAAAGGTGCCAGCAGTTTTTGTCCCAATTGCCTGGAAAGGAATGGTAAGTATGCAGAAATCTCCTGTGTGTGGAAGCTCTGTTGTTAACTTGTGTGCCTCCATAATACCATAAAAAATGGAAGCAGCAATATAGATTCCTCTGTCCTTACTGTCATATCCTCATTAAATCCAGTGTATGTCTATTGATGGTTTTGTTTTTGTAAATCATTATTTACAGTGTTGATTGCTGAATCCTGGCACAAAAAACATTGATGGCACAATTTATAATTTCTCTGCATTCTTCTCTGTTTTGCATTTCATAGTAGTGGTGCAAATGAATGTAAACAAAAGTTTTTAATTAGTTAGAAATCTTTAATTAACACACAAATGTCTGGCTGTAAGTTCTCACTGATGTGTTCTAGAAAACTGAAAGGCTGGTCATTAACACATGCTTCATAACCGATAATGAGGTACTGAACAGGTGTAATCTACTTAAAGCCTCTTACAGCATGCATTAAAACCTAACTGAAGTCACACTCTACTTTTTAAGATTTTAGATTATTGTAAATATGTCTTGTAAGGCAATGCAAGTTAGGCTACAGTTGCCAACCTGCAAGTGGAGCCTGGTGATCTCCTGGAATGACAACTGACCTCCAGTCGCCAGAGATCAGCTCCCCTGGAGAAAATGGCTGTTTTGATGGGTAGACTCTATGGTATTATACCCTGCTGAGGTCCCTCCCTTCCTCAAACCCCACTGTCCCTAGGCTCCACCCCCAAATCTCCAGAGATTTCCCAGAGTTGGCAACCTAGCTGAGGGATTGGAGGTTAAGCCTGACAGAAGGAGTGGAACCATTTCACATAAGCCCGTATATATTATCCTGGGTTTCAGTCTTCCTGCAAAATCCATTATAGACTGTTGTCTCTCATGCTGGCCAAAATCATAGCGATCCGTGGGCAACAGCATTAGGAAACTGATAACCCCCGTATCCTGAATAAAACCAGCATTGCACCAATCATACTGGAATATGAATATCTGGAACATGAATCTTCATGCTTCCTAGACACACAATACATTTTCACTTCTTGGAATTTAACTGGTGTTCTAGTTTTCAGGCCTTGTCTTTCTTTATGCTAAAAATTATAGAAGCTATTTTTAATAACTGTATAGTATCCATGTGAGGTTTACTTGCAATTCTACCCCAAGTAGATGTTGTCTTTTGTTAGCATTCTTTCTGAAATCATGGTTGGTGCTCTATTAATACACTTATTGGTCATTGATTGTTTCTTTTGAAAGAGCCGCATAACATATATTAAAGGGGATGGGAAACAGAATATAGAGTTATAACTCTTTCTTTAAGGGGCTTTTGCCTAATAGGAATCTAGGCAAATTTTTGCCATGCAAAGTTCTTTGGAGTCAGCTGATATGCCATTCAATATTATATTATAGAAGAATGCATTGCCTTCACCTGTCTATAGAGTCCTCAAAGTGGATTTTGGAAACAAGAATGTAGCCCAGATATACCAAAGGTGCTATCTTTCCCTTATTTTTCAACTAATTATTAGTGCAATACAATGGAATTCCTGAGGTTACCTCATTCAGTAGTTCTTTGTGCAAAACCAGGCTTTGTATTGGGTAGATACCACTTATACAGTACCTTGCTGAGCACCATCTCCAGATTTCAGGGATGTATGAGCTCTGATAGCCCAATGCTAATTCGGGGGTTCCCTATTTCCTTAGTATTCAATTAGTTATTAATCAGCAAAGTCCAAAAGGATTCCTGAGGCCACCCTACTTTTTTGGGGTGGGTTTTTGTGCATTTTGTGTCTGTGTGCATGCCTGTACCTGGAAGTCATGGCATCCTCTGGCGACTCCTACTGGGACATGGAGGACATTCAGAGAAGTGGCTTGATAGCCTGCCTCTGCCTCCCGACCCTGGTATTCTTTGGAGGTCTTCCATCCAAATACTTTCTGGGGTTGGCCCTGCTTAGCTTCCAAGATCTGGTGAGAAGAGGCTTGCCTGGGCTATACTGAGCAGGGCAAGGCTGCTGCACTTTGGAGTGTTCCGGGGGGGAAACAGGCTTGGGATCTGGCCCTATAGGGCATCGTTAAGGACACCTTTTTATAATTTCAGGGATGTATGAGATGAAATGGTCCTTATTTGGGGGGTATTCTGTTGTTTAAGTATATTTGTGGTCAGACTGGAGCCTAGAAACCAGGAAATGCAAATCTGGAACTAGAAACCAATTTAGGGTTCACAGTGTGAGGGGGGATCCACATTTTTGCTACTCCTATGCCTAATCTGAGATGAATGCCTACCTAAGTGTATGTAAATAAAACTGCAGCCTTTGAGTCCTTTGTTTTCATGCACAAATATAAATTAAGGTTGCCAGCTCTGGGATGGAAAATTCCTGGAGATTTTGGGGTGGAGCCTGGGGAGGGGAAGGTCATCAATAGGGTATAATACCATAAAGTCCATCCACCAAAGCATTCATTTTCTCCCAGGGAACTGATCTCTGTATTCTGGAGATCAGTTGTATTTCTGGAAATTCTCCAGGCCCTACCTGGAGGTTGGCAAGCCTAAAATATAGATTCACACACACTTTTGGTTAGTTTAGTATAAGAAGCTCTTGCTAAATCTGGAGCAATCCTGCCCTTCCTTTTAGTACATCCCATCTGGAGCCACGCTCATTAAATGCGTGCTTTATCCCTCATCTTGCAATGGAAACGCAAAAAATCAACAAGAAAGCAGGCATTCTTCCAGCCCAACTCAGATCAACTAAAAGAGGGAAAAAACAAACTCAGGTCTGTTCATCAGCCAATCTACTCTACTGCTGTTAAACTTAAAACGCGAAGGGACAGCTAAAGAATAAAAACCACAGTGCGGTCACCATCCCCGCCCCCTTCATTCGGTAGCCCTCCAGCCACGCCCACCGCGTCCGCGCTCAGCTGCAGCAAAGGAGGCTCCTGCAAGGTTCGACGTTCGCCAGCTCCAGCATCTCTTCTCGCTCACTGATTGGTTCTCTGTTTTCTCCGCCTTTTGGGGAGCGGCTGTGATGGTTGCCCTGGGAGCGCGAGGCCAAAATGGCTGCCGCTTCGGGGGGCAGCGGGAGGCTGAAGGGCGAGGAGGTGAGTAAGGGAAGGTGGGAGACTCTCGCACCTACGCCTGGCGGGGATCCAGGGTCAGTGTTCTTCGCTTTGTCCTTCTTTTGCCAGTTTCCAGAAAAAGGGAAACAACGCGTGATCTCTTCCTCCAAATGTCCCCGTTTCATCAGCGGCACCACAACTCTCGTTTATTTCTTATATTTGTACATCAAAGACACCTGAGGCGCTGGAGAGAAATAAAACCAGCCATCGAAGAGGGGATAAGGAAACCTTTTATGAGCTGAGTCCTAAAAGGGAGAGGGAAAATTAGAAAAATATTTTAATAATTAAAAGGAATTTTTTTTTAAGGCCAGAGAAAATTAAATAAATTAAATGGGTTCATAGGAAGGTGAACTCTGTGGTATTGTACCTCGCTGAAGTCCCTGCCCTCCTCAGGCCACATCCCCAAACCTACAGGATTTTCTGGTAGCCCTACCCCACCCATTCCCCACCGGTGGCTGGGGGGACCTGGCAACTCTTATTGACATGTGAACAGTTCATAAGTTAAGAAGCCTTCCTACCATACAGAAAGCTTTGGTATAATGTGCAGACAAGAGTCAACCGTGGTCTTTGTGCAAGTGATTGGGAACCTGGCAAATGCATGGCCATGACTACGTGTACGTGACTTACATCAAGCACTCATCGGGATGGGTGAGCACATTCAGTCATACTCCCCATTGCATGAGTACACTCTGTCAGCATAGTAATGTGTGAACTTTTCTACAGCTACAAATCAGTCCACGCCCAATTTGTTTTACAAAGTGGATCACCCTCTGCCAGTGTCAACATCACTGAACAGTTAAGACTGTCTTAACTCATATTCTAAATATCTCAGCAACAGAAATTTTCTTCCTGTTCTTTGACCCTGGACCCTAACAAGGAGGAAGCGCTAGCAGGCACCTTCCAGTCCTCTCTTTTTCCACCACCACTTCCTAAATGGAAAAGGGAGATTTAAACTGCAACATGCACACGTCTTCTACTCCAGTCCAGTAACTTTTAATCATATTTTTAAACCTGCAAATAGTTTGCTGCCTTTGTAGGTTTTTTTATTCCCATTTTACAGACTGGGAACAGTCTTGAAGTAGAGACAGAGTAGATTAAGAGCTATACAGTGACGGTATAGCAGATGTGACCTTCTGAACCAAATATTTCCAATACAAGACTTCCTCTGCAGCCCTGGACCGTTCTGCCGCTCACCATTTGTTGTTGTTGCTGTCAAGTTACAGTTGACTTAAGGCAACCCCGTGGTGTTTTCAAGGCAAGATATGTTCAGAGGTGGTTTGCCATTGCCTGCCTCATTGTCACAACCCTGGTATTCCTTGGTGGTCTGCCATCCAAATACTAGCTGAGGCCGACCCTGCTTAGTTTCCGAGATACGAGGAGATTGAACTAGTGTGGGTGATCTGGTCAGGCCTAAATTCTTTTAATTTATCTAAATCATTCAGTGGATTGCCTTTTCCAAATGCATTGTCAGACACAAGTAGCAAGAGTTGAAAACCTCAGTGCTTTTGCTATCATTTAGCCACCTGTATTGTGAATACATCAGGAATGTTAAAGGTTAAGGGTCTCCAAACCCACATTTATTGAAAATAACTGGGTTTCTTGTAAGTGCAAATCCAGAACTATGGTGATTTTTCTGAATTAAAACCAGATTAAAGGTGGTGTAGCAGCATTTCTGTCCTTTTCATGTAAGTTTTCAAGGCAGCTTATTACAGTACTTTTTAAAAAAGTAATAAAAAAATAGCAATGAAACAGAAGCAGAAGCAATAACAAATGGCAAGCATCAATCAGGAGAAAGACAGTATGAATTTATTTCATGCCTAAACAGCCACAAACGATATCACCCCAACAGTTCTTTTTGGGAGAGCATTCCAAAAGCAGGGTGCTGCAGAGAAGGTCATATATTAAGCTGATACCTTCTTAGTGTCTGAAGTTGGGGCATCCAGAGCAAGGCTTTGCTGATGATAAAAGTGAACAGTCTGGTTCACATGGAAGAAAGTGGTCCCAAACTGTTTTGGATTTATTTTATACTTGCAGGGAAAATATCTTCACCACCCCTGACATGAATACTGCAGAATGAAGGGACCAAAGTCAGCAACATCGCTAACAAATCAACTCAATTGTATGATAACGTTTGTAATATATTCTAGAGAATCTCCATTTACAATGTAGTATGGATAAATGAGAGCCATGGGTTTCCACTTAAGAATGTAGGAGAAATTTACAAACACAGAAGATCATTCACTCCCACACACTTCAGTGGCATACAAGAAGAAAAAGTGTACCTACCCTTGTCCCAGTCAAAAATATCCTCTACTGAACAAGCAGCTTGATTCTATATTGAGTTAAGTTAGGTAAGCTTAACAATAGGATTGTAATCATGGTATGATTGTAAAACATCCAGTAACATTTTATAACATAATTCTCATCCCAAGAGTGCTAAACTATCTTGGGAATTCATTCTGTTGGTTTTACAGAAAGAGAAACTGTGAAGCAAACATTCTAGTACTTAGTTTAAGGAACTGTGTCTTATGTCATTATTGGTTCTGCCAGATGCTGAAAGGAAGTATGTGTAAGTGAGACTATGAGGAAAGAGAATAGCTATTCAAAAAATGAAAATAATAGTATATTGTCCTTCAGTGAAAGTGATAAGATCACTACAAGGGATCCATTCATCCTAAACTTACCACAGATAGTTTTATCCTGGCTACAAATACAATTTTATCTGAATATTCTCTGGGTTTTGACAGCTCAGATTCAAATCATTTATGAAAAATGTATGAGTAGTTCATAATGTCAAAGAATCCTGAGGTAAGTTGGACAGTTGTACTTTGCTGTCAGAAGTTTAGACAGAAAAGTTCCGGCTTCACACTTAGGGGTTATGAGTTAGTCTTTGGTGACTACACAGTAAAATTGTGCCAATGTAAACTCATGTTCAAACACCAGTAGTTGATTCATTAACTTGAAAAGACTAGAATATTTGTAGCCATATGATTATAGACAAAAGTTTGACTGTGTGACTGTGTGAAGCTTTTTCAAAATCTTACCCCTTTAGGCTGTCCAATCATCGAAGCAAAGAATTAATAGCTGAGAGCAAGATGAGCAATTCTCATATCTTGGTTTCTTTCCCCATCTTCTGGGAGCCTGTTCTGCCTGAGGACATCGAGTGCTTGTCTTTCCCACAAAAATGTACTAATGTATGTACTGAAGTTAAATGCAAGAACAAAGATAAAAACTAGAATGTAATAGCTGTAGATATATTTAGAAACACTAAGAAACAAGTCCTGTGTCTTCACTATCTACTTCTATATATAATAATATAATTTGTTTGATTATAGGTATAATTGCCTGTCAATTATCTATTTTCAGGTTTTAAAAAATCAGTTGAAGATATGTGGCTTTAAGAAAGATAATGATGTCACAGAGTTGTATCTGGGAGAAAGGTAATTCATTTTGCTGCTGTAAGGGAAAATTATGTTTGAAAGATCCATATCACAAAATCTAAAGTAACACTTTTAGAATGAGTCAACTGAGAAGACTCATTCAGTCATGAACGACTGATTCATTTTTACAGTTCTGGAAACCAAAATATTCTTTTGCTTCAAGTTTTTTTGAAGACAAGTCTCACATTCATTTTTTATTTTACAAATTTAGCACAGTTCTTAAGACTCAGCAGAGTCCTAGTATAAAAGTCTGGTAAAATGGTTCAAAATATTGTAATATAAAATCATCCTACCTAGCAAATTAGTTCATACAGTGTCAAATTGTATAGCACCTGCTGCATATAGAACATTGCACGCAACTAATTTTGAAGCTGGGTCATCTCGAGTAGGGTGTGTAGTAGGTTCTTAAGCTCCTTTTCTCTGCATTCTTAAACTAGGCCGTAAGTCCTCCCCCCCCCTTGCCATCACATTATTAGGATCTCTCTCTCCCCCCTACCCTACACAGAGTTGCACCCTTCTAAATCCATAGAAATCATTGGCTTACAAGAGTGTAACTGTTTTGGGTAGCACTGACACACTCCCTTTTGAAATTCCTGGCTCTGACGTGAGGGTAAAATCAGACATGATATGTTGCTTAACAACAATCCTGTATGCCCTTACTTTGTTTTGAGGTAGCCTAGAAGCAGTGAGAATCAATCCATTGCCTAACTGTGGTTCTACCAGGATGACTGAAAGATGGTAGAAAGAGCATGTCACATGCAACTAATTTTGTGGTTGAGTCATTTTGAGAAGTGGAGTAGGTTCTTCCTTTCATTGCACTCTGAAACTGGCCAGTAAATCCTTTCTTCCACCCACCCCCATCCTGTAGGAGGTGACAGGCAAAGTCCCAATTTATCTTGCTTGTGATTTATGGTTGCCCTTGGCTTTCTGTCTGCCACAGGCCAGCTGGACGGCAGGAGGAAACCCCACCCCATTGCTGGAAATAAATGTGATGTGCAGACATCACACAGAAGTGATATCAGCATGTCAGGGACATTTCATAGTGACACTCTTGTTTTTGGGCAAAACTCTATGATTTAAGGCTGATTTTACCATCAAGTTCTGTCTAAAAACAAGAGCATTGCTGTGCGATGTCCCCAATGTGCTGACATCACTTCTGCATGATGTCAGCATTTGGCAGTGCTCTGCCCCCACTATCGGAAGTTTCCCTCCCATCCCCCACCAGCACAGCATTCAGACCTGGCAACCCTATTGTGGTCACTTATGCACACCATAGGGTAGGATCAGGCTGTAAGGTTTTCTCTGTCTTGCCTCCTCTTTTGTACTGCCTAACGTTGGCACGTGTAGAGGAAAATTGGCTGCCATATGCCAGATTTGGCCTTGAAAATACTAGTTGCCAGCCCCTAGCTGGCCTGATTAGATTGGTGGCTTAGACTAAACACTTCCCAGAGGTTAGAGCTCAGTTGTCACTGATGAATCCTTTGACATATCAGTTGAAAGCACCTTTACAGTTTCACTTTTGGTTGATGGCCCATATACATTAGATTTAATGTTGCTTCATTAGGCACTGTAATTAAGTATAAATTGGTCTTCATGAAAATGCTGGCGACAGAACGGAGTGTATTTTGGCGTCGCGGCTGATCAGTCTAGGATTGCCAACTGCTGTGAGAAAAGAGTCCCTTCAATAGAGGCTTAGTGGGGTGTTATTTATCAAGTGATATTATTTACCTTGATGTGACGAAAAGCTTCAGCTGCCCATTTCGATACATTAATCCTCCTTTAAAGGGACAGGACATTTCTCTTCAGGCCTGTTGGCAACCCTAGATTAGTCTCAAAGATGAATTGCTTTGTGTCATATTATGACCTGATGTTCTGCTGACCGGAATAGAATGTTAATCTGCTAAAATCTGTGCATTAAAGTTTGCAATACTGTTAAAGGAGCATAGGAAAGTGTGCTTCAGAGAGCTGTCATCTCCAGGAAATTGATTAGTTTAGCAGTTAGCAGGAAGGGACTGCTGGAGGCCTAAAAAGCTCAGTTTATAAAGGACGTGCAAAGACTAGAAATCTTTTCATAAAGGGGCAGGCTTTTAAAAATATTATTGGAATTAGACTCTACTTGGAGCAAATTATATGCCTTTGGGTACAATTCTTAGATGAGTTTCTCAAGTTCTGTTCCATTGATTTCAGTGGAATAGCTCAAGACTAAGGTGGTTTGAGGATTGCAATATGATCATCAAAAGGAACAGAGTAAGCCTGGAGATACAGGAAGAATGAAGCCAATTAAAATGAAGTTTATCCTTTTAGAAGGGAGAGACAAAGTAGTAGAGACAGTGCACTAGAAAGTCAGTAATGAGATGCCTTATTTTTGCAGTCTGTGAAGCACTTCAATATTAAAAAATTAGACAAAGAGATGAGAATTTTGTCCAAGTTTGTAGGGCCTGGTTATTTTTTTAATTATTAAGGTTTTTATTATAAATCAAGCCTCCAAACAGAAGGAAATAAAAAATAACAAAAGGTAACAACAGTTGTGGTAAGTAAACAGATAAACATCTGTAAAAGGTTTCCAAATGTCTAAAGAGATGTCCATGCGCAATTGTCATTTATTTGCAAAACATTCAAATAATGATAAGCTTATGAAGTCCTCAGTCTGTTGGCTTACTGGAGGTGAGCGTTTATCTTTCCAGTTTTGTAATATTAAGTCTTTTGCAAAAGTAAAGATATGGGGGAAGGTCCATTTTTGTTGTCCATCCATTAGTCTCTAGGACATAGGCAAATAGTTTAAAAATACAAAGCATCCTCAAAAATCACTGACTATTCTAATAGAGAATTGATATGAATAATTATTTCCTCCCCAAAAGACCAAATAACTGGACAGGCACAAAGCGTATGTTTTAGAGACATGATGTGTGAGTTACAATGCCAGCATTTAGAAACGTTACCTATTTCTTTACTAAAAAGATGCCATGCTGTCCAATATGTCCTAAACATAATTTTTTGCTGAATAAGTTGCAGATTGAGGCCCCACAGAAGCAACAGGTGTGGAACTGGTCATGTAAACTTTAAAGCAAGGGTGTCAAACATAAGGCCTGGGGGCCGGAAGCAACCCATCCAGGGCTTTTATGTGGCCCATGAGCAACTACTGTAGGGAGGAAACAGGAGCCTGCTTGGGGGGAGTGGGGGAGCCACTCCGATAGTGGCTTCAGGATGGTGGAACAACCTTGTTTGCAAACAGCATGGGAGCGTCTGCCAATTGCTGCACTACTGGCTCTCCAGTGTGGACCACCCATGTGGGTTTTTCTTTGCAATCTCCCTCCCAGTGCATGAGATCTTGCAGTGAGGATACACCAGCTCAGAGCTTACCAGCTGCTGTCCTTTATACAGTTTATATCTCTGGTACCTGGCATTATGTTTTATGACACACATGGCCTGGCCCGACAAAGTGACATTTATGTTAGATCTGGACCTCATAACAAATGAGTTGGACACCTCTGCTTTAAAGCATGCTTCAGTTATTGAGGTGCCATTGCCAAAACTGAATTGGTTATCTTGAAACTTAAATTTAACTGGTAGAGTAGCCAGGCTGGTTTTTCTAGAAGAATTAAACCAACCTCACTTGGCTTCCATTACCATTACCATCTCTTCAGGCCTGGCAGCAGAACAAATAGAAGACAGCGATGAGAAGGAAAGATAGGTGAGGGAAAGGAGGTTTACTTGTTAGTTTCCAGTTTGTGATCATGCTAGGGTCAAAGCAGGTGGGAAGAGACAACCGATGAGAATCTTAAGAAGTACTGTGCGGTGTTCAGAGCTGGCAGTGTTCCTGTGTTTCCAGACACACCAAGCCAAGCTAGATATGATGTTGGGAGACTGATGAGCAAATTTAAAAGTGAAAATTGCAGTTGTGGGGTATATGTTTGAATCAGGGCCATAGTATTGGGGAGAGGGAAGAAGTGAGTTAACGCTTTCCTTGTTTGTCATTTTACTGATGTCAGAGGTGTTATTTAGCCTGAAGGAAGAAACACATAGGTACCTGTATAATATAGCAATCTAAGCCTACTGCAACCAAGAAAAGGCAGCTGGTAAGGTGCTGCTGTTCCTTAGCCTGCCATATTCCTTACTGTGGTCTCCAGTTCTTCTAAGTCTATGGTTAAAGGAGGCAATGCATTTGCAAATCCTCTCCTCCTCCAAAATTATTTGCAGCCTTTTATCTGTTTGATGTGCTCAGAGAATCATTCAGGGATCAACCCTAAGAAGGTCTACTCAGAAACAAACAAAAAAAACAAATTTTTGGAAAAATTGAAAAAAATGCTGCATTAGCACTCCCCCCCCCCCAGATTGAAAGTCATTCTGTTACTTTAGAAACATCAAATATGACTATGGACAATTTTACATGGCATGAAATTATCACAACTAGCATATTAAAAATATAGTGTATCCAAACAATTATTACAAACAGAATTTACTTATTTTATAATATTTATTTGTAATTGAAACAAATGGAGCAACAGTCTTTTGGTGTAATGGTTAGGAGCATGGACTCTAATGTGGGAGAACCGGGTTTGATTCCCCACTCCTCCACTTGCAGCTGCTGGTGTGACCTTGGGTCAGTCACAAGTTCTGTCAGAACTGTTCTCTCAAGAGCAGTTCTGGAAAGAGCTCTTTCAGCCCCAACTATCTCACAGGGTGTCTGTTGTGGGGAGGGGAAGGGAAAGGAGTTTGTAAGCCGCTCTGAGACTCCGAGGGAAGGGCAAGGTATAATTCCAAACTTCTTCTTCTTCTGAACTGTTTACTAGTTTATGTGGAACAGACAAAAAACCCTCCACAAAACAATTTTTAAAAATTCAGAAGTAACAATTATTCATATTTCCTCTCCACAGTATTAAATAAAAAAACCCATTCTCATAAAAAGAACTGAAGAGGGGGGAAGTGTGTAGAAGGGAGTGTGGGACTAAGTTTCAATGAGTGGGCGTGAAATTTAATCAGAATCATTTTCTGAGCTGTAATTATCAGTTTCAGTCTCTTCTTCTGCAGCTACTCTGTTGTGTCCGTCATTATCATGTTCCGTAATCAATTTCTTTTCTTTTCTTTTTTCAATTTTTCCATTTTTTTGGAAAAAAACAAAAAAGGCTTCAGGAAAAAAACGGAAAAAAAAACCCGTTTTTTTTCCGGGCCTTCACATCTCCACTCAGAAGTAATTCCCATTTTATTTACTGTGGCTTATTGCCAGGAAAGTGTTTATTGCAGCCAAAGAGCTGTGATGCTGTGCACTGGCTATCATATATGGAGATTTTAAAAATAGTTGTGCCGTCATATTAAATTTTTGATATAAGAGACATTCGTGGGAAAGGAATGAATATAAGGATAGCTTGTGTAATGGATGAGTTTATGTATGGAAACTTCCAAATATGTGGATATTCCAAGGCTAACAGTGTTGATAACAGACAAAATTAATAAGTTCACCATCTTAAATATAAGCAGTACATAGGTGAAGAGGGTTAATTTTAGTGGGATTATAGTTAAAGATTGTTAGCATTAGGGTCTATGTTGGTTATCACTTTCTTGTGTCACTTTTAAAAATACTGGCAACTGCCTTTTTGTGACTACTGAGAAGACAGAATATAAATAATCTAAGTAAATAAACAATAAATATGTTGTCTTGACAAGTGTAATATTCCCAGTGCTACATAAACACATTTAGTCGCCTAAAACGCCTCCCACATACTAATGTAGTTGCATATCCACTGCAGAGCTTGTATATGAGTTTTTACAGTATGACATTTAATTGGAAATTAAATATTGAAGTTATATTACTTTTCTTCCAGAGGATTAAAAGAAGTCCCTGATTTATCACAGTTCCGGATACTAATGTATTTGTGGCTAAATAATAATAAGGTAATAAAGCTTATAAATATAATTTCACTATATTTATATAATGTAAAATTGATTACAGTATATTTTGGCAGTTAAAGTAATGCTCTTTATAAAATCATAGGCTTTGCTATATTCAGCACTTAAGTCTTACTGATTTCAAGGGGAAAAAATAAAACATTCTCAACTCATCCAGTGGAATGTATGACATTTAAAAGAATTTTGACTGCATTGTCCTCTTTATGCTTTGTATTTCTACGAATACCTCACAGGGTTGTTGTGAGGATAAAATGGAGAAAGGGAGAACGATGGTGAAGTGTTTTGGGTCCCCACTGGGGAAGGAAAAAGTGCATATAAAGTAAATAAATAAGTTCTAACTTCTGGTCCTCATTTACCACTGAGGCAGATTAATATTTATTATCATGCGTGTAAAGGGTGTGTGTTAGGGGAGGGGAAGCATTCTGTTGCTACTTTGTCAGACTCTGGGGAAATCTTAACTTCCCCTTCAGCTAATCATACCAACAAAGTTTTGCTGCTATACTACTATTAAATGCTTTTGAAGTTCCCAACCAGGATAGACAAGGAATAGTTGAAACTGAAAAGTAAGCTGGCGGGGGAAGAAAACTTCGAAATGGGGATAGACCAATGGCAAATCTTGAAGGGGAGGCAGCAAAACAAAGGAGAAATGTGGAAAAAGGAGAAGTGTAGGAAAAGACAACAAAAGGTTTTTTCCCCAAGTTTTGTTACTGCACACTAACAGGGCTGCCCTTTTGTACAATCTGGCTGGTCAGGAGCTGGCTGGGTGGAACTAAAGGAAAAAGAAAACTATAGACTGCAGGAGATTGTTACGAGGCTGCATCCTGCATTGGCTGTAGCTTGTCCTGGCTGGTCTTGCCTTCTCCAGTGCTGGCTTGGCTGATGGGTTTAGCAGGATCTAAGAAGTGAAAGGTTCCCCCTCCTTTTAATCCATGTTCACCATGGCAAGTGATTCTGCACTAAAATCAACCTTCTCAACACTGAGGAAAAGCTACAGCTCAAAACCACTTTCGTATACCCCAGGGCAAGCCATTCTGACTGTGAAGTCACCCCTGAATGGCCATAAATCTATGCAAAGGGTACCATAAAACCTGACGATCAAAGAAATTGAAAGCAGTATGTAGTACAGAGGCTACCGCAAAATCCTATGATCAAAAAAGTAAAAGTGGCATGCAGTGCAGAGAGGAACTTCTGTTCCAACATGGGTTTGCTAAAACAATGGAGGGAGAAGCCAATGCAGAATCATCCTTTAATTGCCTCACCTTGAACACTGAGAAAATCCAGAGTGGCAGGCAAATGTGGAAAGGACCCTAGTAAACTTTGCAGAAAGGTGGAGAGCTCTTTAGTGTGCTGTGCCTTCCCTGCACCCCTAGTGGCTGCAGTCATAATTGCATAAGATCTTGTTTTTATGCATTCCTCAATACAGCATGGCTCTGGCTTCAGAGGCCCTCCAGCTGACTTGGGCCACCCTGATCTTGTCCTTCCCCCTAGTTGGCAGCCCTGATGTGCGATTCTCCTTAGTTTAAAGATGGCTTCTGAAGACATGCTAGCCAGCATGGAAATTGTCTAAAGTCATCAATAACTTATAGGTTGATACTTAAATGTATGAAAAACTGCATGTTTTCATATTGTACATTTATTTGCTGTGTTGTTTGATATTTCTGTTATTTTGGAAATTTCTCAGGAACCTTTGAATGATACTTCAGAGTCAATCTATTCAGTTTTAGTGCTCACTAATACAAAAGCATGACCCTATTGTTCTGATTTTCACATTTAGATTGAGAAATTAACTTTTTTGAAGCATAACTGTTGCTTGAGAGAACTGTACCTCAACAACAATGAAATCAGAAATATAGCAGGTATTCTGTTAACTTTGTTTCTTTTAAACAACAAATAGGTTGTGATTTTGTGAATTCAAATATATTTGAAATGCTTGAAAGACTGTTGAGAGAACTAAAAGGTATAGTGCTTTTGTTAATATTGTGTGAAATATAGTGTGAATATGGTGCTCTAAAGCAGAAGAAATGTACTCTAAGGTTGTTGTGGTTTTTGAACATGATTTAGCACCATAAAATACCTGTGACAAGATGGAGTCTCTATGAATTAACCCTTCTCTCTGTGAGGAGGCATCTTTGATGGATGGACAGTTGCTTTTGCGGGTTCTGGAAGATGGGAATAATTTCCAGGTCCCAGTGTTTACTGTTGGGAGGCATCCTCTTCCTCCTTTTTGCTTGCTCCCTTGGTTAGGAACTTGGAGATCTTGGAGATTTCTGTATTTGAAGCTTGCCCATGCTAGGATCTTTTCTGGCCGTTCTTTCAGCTTCTTTGTGGTCTTCCTTTCTCATTCTTCTCCCGCCACTTTTCTATCTTGTCTGTGGCTATTAAAAATTTTTCTTAGATGATGTCAGAATGCCATTCTTCTGAAGGGGCCTTAGATGCTAGAGGCCATTATATGTGTGCCTAGATGCAGGGGAGTCCTGTACCTTGAAGTGACTGATTGGCAAGGAGTGACAAAGCTTCAGAGTGGAGCCATAAACTGATTAACTCACTTCAGATGCCAAGGCAGAACCAAGGCTTTGTGCTATGCAATCATCAGTGCTCCTCAGCATTGGGGTGGACAGGCAGCAACCTGTTCTGTTTAGCGAATGGTGACGATTCAGCAGGATAGGCTGAGTTTCTTTATGGCCGTGAATATCTCACATCCCCCATTCATCATTCAAAACAGAAACGTTCTTAGGTGTGTCTTGGGGCATTGAGGAACGACTATACCACTTCATTGCCTGGAAAGTGGCCAATCACATTCCACTAGAACCAAACTGAGGGAGAACGCTGATCTGGAACAGTCTCCATCCTTGTCTCTTCGCTCTGGCAAGATAATCAGCTTAAGACCCACAGAGAGCCTGTACAGCATTTTGTTCACCAAGACCCAATTAGGAAATTTATGCCACTCAGGTAGCATACATTAACCAGAGTCCAACCAAGAAGGCTTACCAAAGTGTCCAGGAAATTAGCTAGGCCTTTCACAGCTGTGACTGGTGCTAGAAGATCACTTAGACTGATGGGTCTTTTTTCACTTATTTAAATATCTTTAAACTACTTTAAAGCCCACTTTTCCCTGGGAACAGCATTCAAATCAGACAAGGTCATTGAGTCAGAAAATTCAGAGTATCTCTTAGATCAGGAAAAACTATAATGAGAATGAGACACCAATTCAAGAGCATCAAGCTAGACAACTTTTCCTCTGATTGTTAAGACTCTCTGATAATCCAGATTCAGGGGGAAGCCCAGAAGAACCCAGGGGAGTGGGGGCAAAGATTCCCCCCCCACTGAAGAGTTCCATGTATATATTTTCCTTTCTGAAATTCTTTGAGGAGGAGATGAAAGTGAAGTGATATGTTCTGCTAGCCCACAAATTTAATGTTGGACAGTTTGGTGCTGGACATGCCAAAAAGTATCATTTTCCCAACAGAGCTTCCAATATAATGAAAATTCAATTAGTACAGTATGTACCAGCTATGGTGCTAGTATTCAGAGCCGTTGTTCTGATGACAACAGGTTCACTAAAGAATGCAGCACACTACAAGAGCAAACTTGCTCTGCACAGCATCCACAGAGCCTTCTTCTCCTTGTGGAATTCAGGTTGTTAAAGAACATGGTAACAGTGAATAGATAATGTGGGAAATATATTCAAATGGTGAAACAAGCATCTGTATTTATGCCTGTCGGCAGCTTGGACTCCATGATGTTCTCTGCCTCGGCAGTTGTCTCGGTGATGATTGTATGCTGCAACATGTGATTCAAAAGGTGAGCAGATGATTCTGCATCTAAAGAAATGGTAATATCTGCCTTTGGAGGTGGGCTGAGTCTAGAAAGATGCTCTAAACAACATCCTGCTAGAAACTAAGCACAAGAATAAGACTAATTCTGTCTTGTGCTGGGAGAGAATCACCAACCTTGATTACAGCCTTTTATTTCCTTGTTTCCAGTGAATATTTTCCTGGTTTCAGAACCATTTTAGGAGGACTGTCTGCTCCAAACTGCTGCTTCTTTCAAACCATCTTCCCATCTTCAGACATCAGGGAATTTTTACACAAGTAATCATGGGAGGAGTTATTGACCACAGTGTAACTGATGCCAGAGGACCACTGAAGGAAGGCAGTTGCAAATTTTTCAGCTAAACCCATCATTAGATCATTGAGTGAGGGACTCAGTAATAAGAGATAGATTATCTGGTTTCTTACAACAGGTTCATTACATCCCCTGGGATAGCTCACCTGAATAAAAGACAGCATGTAGTGGTGTCACACTCAGCCTGCGAGGCGGCCCTGGTCCCCTGGTAGCCGTGACATCTGGAGATCCAGCGAGAGGGGTGGTCCTGGCAGTGGGAGGTACTCAAAAAGGGGGGGAGGAATGAGGCACCTCAGACCAGCAGGGGATGGGGTTAGAATCACCCCGCAAGTCCCTCTGCCAGCGTACCCAGGAATCGCCTTTCTCATTCTCTCTCTCTTCTATGGCTCCCAGCTGCACGCTCTTCCTCCCCGGTGCCTCTTCTTCTCCGCCTTTTATCCTCCCACCCCACTCCCAGAACCCCCGTCCACCCGCTGTGCCTCCCCGCCCCCGTGGCCCTGCCTTCCTTCTTAAGAAAGGACGCCAAGTCGGCGTTGGGTGGGCTGGAAGTTGCGCTGGCTCGGGAGGGCCTTTCCGGGGCTTGCTGTCAGTCTGGGCGGTCTCCCAAGGGGCTGCCTCCGCCTCTGCTCTGTCGCTGTGCTCTGCCCTGGCGGCCCAGACGACTGTCGCCTCCCTTCAGCCCGGGGGCTTCCCAGGTGCGTGGGAGGGCTGGGGTTGCTGCGGGAGGTTCCTCGCTGGGGGGGTCGGGGTTGCTGCGGGAGGTCCTTCTCCGGGGGGGTGTCGGCCTGAGTCCCGAGACTGCGGGGCCGGGAGAAGTGGATACCATTGAACACCTGCTTGCCATCCAGGTGATAGAGCCAGGATCCTTGCAAGAAAGATTCTCCAGCATATATTCAATATACCTTATAGTCCCTCAAAAAAAGTGAACGGGGACCCAATACTGGACTTAGATATATCAACCAGTATGCAAGGTGCTGGAAATTCAGGACGGAAGCCTTGAAATCTATTATGGTATCCCATTAATGTGGAGATTTCATGGCATTAGTAGCCTTGACAGAAGCCTACCTGCCTGTCCCAAGTTATCCAGCATATTAAACAGCTGCTGTATGCTTTTTCTCTGATCCCACTCATGATAAGGAAATTTAATTGGGAACAAGGAGACCTCATTTGTGTGCCACTTCACTGATGAAGGAGGCCATGGTTTTCCCAACTAGTGGAACTTCTGGTACAGGCACTGGCTCATACCTATGAATCTCTTTAGCCAAGGCCCAAATTGTAATCGAGATTTAGGATGGCTGGGATTAACTGTGTAGCAACTGAAAGTGAAACCCTCTAACATATGACTTATAAGGGGAACTGATACAAGTTATAAGGCCTCACAGAGATGATCTACAATACAATTTTTTTTAAAAAATATAGTTTATTAATTTTTTAACAAATTGAACAATAAACAATGAACCTTAACATTAGGTAATAATATGGTGATGTTAACAGAGTTGAACTTTAAGAAAAACCATCATATTAATACAACTGCAGTCTTATCACATCCTCTGGTATTTCTTTCTGTATTTGTAAATATCCCAAAATGGGCAGCCAAGTAGAATACCATAATTTACATTTGTCATAATTCGAAAATTTAACATATCTTCTCCATTATAAACATTTGCCATATTTTATTGTGCCAAATATTTAAAGAGTATTTAGTATCTGATTTCCATAATTGTGCTAATCTAGAATACAAATTTGATGCCTTATGGAAAATATTTGTGAGATGGTGGAAGATAAAACTTGTGTCAGACATGAATGCTTCTTGCTTCATGTCCTTATCTTCCTGAAATTAGTAAAAAAGGTATAGGCAGGTGGCCATGTTAGTGACAATTATGCCACCAGTAAAGAGCATAGCCATTACTAGACAACCACACCTCAAGTGTTTCTGTGAGGTATATCACTACTGAAACCTCCAGTAATTCACCATCTCCCCTCATGAAAACTATATGTAGTACTGCAGACATTAACCCAGCCTCCATCCGAACCTTTTGGAGAAGGTCTCTTATAGATGCTGACCTTGTAAGTCCTTTGCCTGGTGGCAGTAATTTAGTGGCAGTACTTGATGGCAGTAAGTAAGGAAGGCATCTGAGCTGGCATTTCTACCAAGCCTTGACCAAGGTTATCCTAAAAAACAAATCCCATATTTATTCTAGAAGTGACACTGGCTTTCACAGGACACAAAATCTCTCTTCCATATGCCCTTAGCAACAATACCCGAAGGAGAAGGCCTGGCACTTTCTGATCTGAATAGAACATTACACATCTATATCTGAAGGTCTGATACTTTTAAAGAAGTTTTCTATGTTTATAGTGTCCCCCACATGACTATCATGGGCAAGAGGTTCTCCAAAAATTTGCTCAGTAGGTGAATGCATCAGGGTAATCATGTATATGATGGGATTAACTGCTCATTCCATTAGAAATACTGCTGTGTTTTCAGCTGTTAACAGAAATGCCTCAGTGGAAGTCGTCTGCCAGGTGGCAACATGGGCATCTACTTCTGCCTTTTGTAAAGCATTCCAAAATAGTTGCTACTGTCTCAGCTGATGCTCACATTGGCTCACATTCTGTATCAAGTTATGGAATGTATCATTGATGGCAGTCAGTCCCACTACATACAGCTTTTGGACATTACATCCATCTAGGATGCTGTCCTCTAAGTAAGGCTAGAACACTGAATTTACTAAGAGCATTTCTTCTACTCATAGGTAGGATGGCAAGCTGGTCCCACCTTTTTTTTTTGGGGGGGGGAATGATGACTGTTTTGGCTTGGAAGACATGAGTCTTCAGGAAGCTGATGTAGTGGCTTGAATGAGATCAGTGTTGAAGATGAAGCAAGGAAGCTGTCATGTTAGAAGGACGAGTGGGGAATGCAGTTCCAGTTCTTAAAACTATCAGGATAGAAACTGATTAGTGAATGGCTCTGGTCCATTTCTTTTGTTTTTATTACAGATGTTGGTTTTATGTGCTCATGATTAGGTCTGATTGGGGCCAGTTAGGCTGTCCTTTTTTTTTTTTTTTAAGCTGAATCCTTATTTTTTAATCTGATTGCATTACTGTTCAGATTTAACAGAATGGGAAATCACAGCTCAGTGGTTTTCAGTTTAGATTGTATTACTTACAGGT
This sequence comes from Gekko gecko, assembly GCA_029375565.1. NCBI lineage: Eukaryota > Metazoa > Chordata > Lepidosauria > Squamata > Gekkonidae > Gekko > Gekko gecko. The sequence continues at coordinate 58,211,869 of JAPDNY010000011.1, read as the reverse complement.
CCTACTGCCTTATTTGTGTTCCTAATATTATCTGCATATTTCGTGTTATGCAGTAAAGCATCAATAGATCCATTATTGTTATCATTTTAGGTGCTCTCAGACATGCACATTCATTGCAGATCCTCCTGCTTCATAACAACCAGTTGAAGAACCTGGAAACAACTGTGAATGAGCTAAAAAGAATGAGGAATCTACAGACTTTAAGTAACTTATTTTCTATAAACTGTATGTATGATAGGGCCCCACTAATACATTTTTGAAATCCAGTATTTTTAAGACGAAGGAGTCAAAATTCAGCCTTCTTTGTGGGATCTTTTGCTGAGCAAGTAGATTCTATAATTAAACATACCAATATATGTTTTAACTAGTGTAGGCATTTTTAGTATACTGAAGAGAGCAAGGGGTGAATGAAAATGCCTGAGACTCTGAAATTTCATATTAAGATAAACAAGACAGTTGCTGGCGCCACTAAGTTTTGCTGTATGAAATTGCCTTCAGGGAAATAGGATTATAAACTGTTAACCTATTGAAAGTGAAAGTGTAAGCAATCTTTCTTCGTCTCTTCTGAAAGAATGCAGTCATAGATCATACCAGGCTTTCAGAACTTTAAGAAGCAGGAACTAATTTAATGCCTTAGTAAAGTAATTAATGGAGGCATTTAATATAATCCAAACTACATATAAATTCAACAGGCTGAATGATGGCTAGAAATATAAAGGTGACTTGAACCTGAAGCTGAGCCAAGTTGAAAACGTCAAGTGTATAATGTGCCGATCAAACTATTCCCTTTCTTGTTTTTCAAGATACAGCTTTGAATAATTTAACACTGATTGGTTATGCCTTGACTATTAGAGGACTCATCAGCAGTTCATAGTGATTGTCCTGAAAACAAATTATATAGTAATGAAATCAAGTTATCCTTGTTAAGTCCATAAACTAGCAGCATACCATGATGAATGGACATACCCAATGAGTATGGAAAAGGCTGTTTGAGATGTTGGGGGGAAATTCTGTTTAATTGGGGTTAGCTGCACAGCAAGTAAACTTCACACTGTATTCAGTTGTATTGAGTTTTAATATTTCAGAGTCATCTCTTTGCTGAAGACACCCAAAGAACATGCAACACTAAAATCCAGTACACTTAATTAAATACAAAATACATATTAAAATACAAAATCAAAACCAGCATGTCTCTGCTGAACATGTCATATTTGTATCACTCTCTTTAGCTGAATTTGACCTTTCACCAATTTGTGTTTAAACAGAAGAGCAATCTAGCTTCCCTGATAAAATGGTAAATCATCTATTATTTTACAAGTAATAATGTGTTATATATTTTCTCTTCCTGTGTGAAATTAGAGACTGTGTGCACTGTTCAGCATTAACACTATTTGTAGAGAAGACGGTCTAGCTGTTTCAGAGCTGTAAAAGCAGTGATCTTTCTACTACTGCCATCTTGTGGTTCTTTAAAATGAAATTAATTTACAATAATTTTTTTGTTCATAGTTATTTAACAAGAGAATTTGGGGCTGTGGTGGCTCAGAGGTTAAGACGCTGAGCTGCAGACCAGAAGGTCTGTAGTTCGGCAGTTCGAGATCTTAGTGCCGCGTGACGCAGTGAGCTCCCGTCTCTGGCCTCGGCTCCTACCAACCTAGCAGTTCAAAAGCAAGAAATTGCAAGTAGATAAATAGATACCACTTCAGTGGGAAGGTAACAGCGTTCCATGTGCCTTGGCATTTAGTAATGTCAGCCACATGACCATGGAAACGTCTTTGGACAGCACTGGCTCTTCAGCTTGGAAATGGAGATGAGCACCGTCCCCTGGAGTTGGATCTGACTAGCTCTCGTGCAAGGGAAACCTTTCCCTTTTTAACAAGAGAATTCACAAAAGGAATTGTTCTTTAAAAGTTGGATATAAATGCAGATGTTCTGTACTGAATGACTTTTCAGAAGCATCTCATTATAGACTGATATGTACACATTGCTATTATTAAAACAGACCACTAATGTCTTTTCTAGAATAATGTGGGTTCAACTGTTAAGTGTTAAATGTACTGTGATTTAGGATTGACTTAGCAAACTTCCTGCCTTATTAAACTTGTCTTGGTAACATAAAGAGAAGGAAATGATGTAATTTGGTTTAAGTCTTATGGCAACAACCCAGCAGGTTGTAGGCAGAGCTCTGGATGTATAGTGAAACTTCTCAGGCTTTGGTCAATGATAAGCCTTTTACCAACTTAGGCTGCTTCACCATGTATAGCCATAATGGGAAAAGATCTGGCCATTGTTATATATGCTTTGGTGACATCCATGCTGGGCTACTGTAACATGCTCTATATGGACCTTGACAGTGGTCTAGAAACTTGACATAGTAAATGTGGTGGTTGGGATTGGCTAGGGTTCTTTGTATAGCCAAAAGTTCATTGGTTTATGGAACAACTTCAAGTGGTGAAATCGGTTTGAAAATAGACTGCTATGAATACAAGTGGAGGAAAATTTGTGAGGAACACAACCGAACATAAGGAAGAACTCATCCATATCTACGTTGTGTCATTGTTAATAGCAAAGTGAGCTCACTTCACCAAAATCATTGCATCTGTACAACTGGACTTTGACCCAGGTAGTAAGGTAGTATTTCCCCTGATAATTCAGAGCAGCAACATATTGTAGCCCACAGCACAGTTTTGCAAGGTGTTTTGCAGAAAAAAATCATTGAAGTTCTCCAATAGATAAATAAATACTATCAATTGAAATATAAATTGTGGTTATTTTGCAGAGGTTTTGCTCAGTTGGTTTCTTTGTTTCAATTCCTGCAGATCTGTTTAATAACCCTCTGTCACAAGATTGCAGATACCGTCTTTATGTAATATACCACCTTCCTGCAGTTCTATTGCTTGATAGAAAAGGTATAAGTTGCTTTTATTTTCTTCATGAACAAAGAGATCAATCACATACATACCTGTGATTGCACAGAAGCACAATAGTTATTGGAGTTATAGTCCGTAAAGCAAGAAAAATGTGTATATATTTTTTAAAGATTCAGTAAATAACAAAAGTTGATTTCATTGATTTTGTAATTAAGCATGTCTGTTACAAGATTTAATTTATTGTATCGTTTTTTTGGACTTAACTTTAAAAATCTATCTGCAAATGAAACAGGTATTGCTTTCAAATTGTGCAAGTCTCAACAAACGCACTACACAAGCTGAAATAAGTTATCTGTTATAATTACACTTAACTAGTCCAGGTTATGGAAGTTCATTTCAAAGTAGGTTTCCTAAAGGTCAGTCAAAAATTTAGTTCCCTTTAAAATGTATGTTTCTTAGACTGATCTTTTTTGGTAACTCAGTTTAAAAGTGGTAAAAAAATGAACTTTCCCATCTTGAGAAAACCTGTAAAAAGCAGACTTTTTAACACAACACTTAGTGAAGCACTTCTTCTAGCATTGGGCTAAGAACCTACTCTTTTCTAGCTGGTTTTATCAAAATGGGGTCTCAATGTGTGGGTAAAAACATGGATGCAGTGGGTTCCTGTGAAGTCTCTGTCTTCCAGCTAGTTTTCCAGGAGTGAGGAATAGTGGGTCAACACTCCCCCCCTCCCCAGGTGCCTAAAATCTGTGATTTCTTCTACTACTTGTTGGCAAATTGAGATGCCTAGTGTTATTTGTGGTGAGGCTGGATTTGGCCCTGGGGCTTCCAGTTGCTGCTTGATGCAGCAGCAAGCTTTTTTATTTGTTAAATTTGTCTGTAGCCCATAACCCAATGTATCTTAAAGGTCTCTTGATCTTTTGAAGGAGTAGCCATTTGTTGGGTTAATTGGCAAAATTAAGAGTACCCATTAGTTCTTAGTTTGAATTGATGGGAAAACAAATTTTATTCAAGTCATCATGTAAAAGTACAATTTAAACACTTCTTTTTAATGTTTCCATTGCTTATATTCCCTGGTGCGAAACTTTCAAAGCAGGCACTCTAGCATATTTGTTTATAAGATTTATATACTGCCTTTTCACTGCACCTGAATGAAGAGAGCCTATGTAGTCTGGTGGTTAGAGTGTCAGACTACGATTTGAGAAGTCCAAATTGAAGTGAAGTTTGCTTTGTGCCCTTTGGCCAGTCACACATGCACCCTTTCCCTCACAGAATTCTTGTGAAGATAAAATGGAGATGGAGAATCATTTATGCTGCTTTGAGCTCCTTGGAGGATGGAGAGGATAAAAAAAAGCAACAGATACCTTAAACAAGCCCTTTGACATAGGAAATCCCCTCCTTGTAACCAGACCGGCAATATCACAGTTGTAGGCTACTTAGAGTTTCAAGAGAGATTTTTAATATAGCATGAGAAGCCTGCTACTCAAAGAAAAATATCATAGGTCTGATTGGGAAAATACAACTGAGGCACTGGGTTTTCTGGATTGCAGCTACAAGCCTTCACTGCAGCCATTAGGCTCTTGACTGTAAATCATTCAATCTACAGAGTTAGGTATGTTTTTCAAATGTTTTCATAGGAACTGTTTTTTAACAGTACAAAACAGATATCACAAAGACATACTGCTGTGATGCACAAGATGCATACTTGCTTACATATTATCACTACCTATCAGTATTACAGGTTCATTCTAATTGATTCCTTGATACCTCCATTAAAAGACTATGCTACATCTAAAGAGAGTCTGTCACAGCTGCTTGTTCTGCCCCAGTTGCTCATATTTATCTTTCAGTGACAATGCACTGAGCAAGTATATACAAAAAAATCTTAATTTATCTGTCAGGAATTATAATCATCAGCCTTAATGAGCTGCTATTGAATTTTGGATTGTTAATCTAGTAATAGAATATGTAACAAGTGACACTTTTACATCTGATTTTTATTAAGCTCAATTTTCCAGCTTCTTTATGACTCAATGGATCTGTGCCATATCGTATTCCAGTCGATAGGCTAAGAAATATGTGTTGAGTAATGATTTTTTCCATTATATAAGCAGATGGTTAAACTTATAGAGAACATCATCTATTTATATTTTACAGAAATAACCGTTAAAGAAAGATCATTGTCTCTGAATATTTACAACCACAAAAAGACCCTTGTCCTCCAATCTATAGGATTTGGGAAGAGAACAGATGTACCACTATTGCCTAAGGCACCATTTAATAAAAGTTGGTCATTAACCAAAGTGTTGCGCTTGCCTCCAGGTATTTGTAGCACTCCGGGAAAATAGCACCTCTGAATAATCATTACTTACTCCTACTTGTACTGAATGGCTTCAATTTATAGACTTCTGTAGTTGCCCAACTTTGAACAGATCTGTTGAGAGTTTGCCATGATATTTTAATTTACTTACATACCAATCTTGTGTTTGCTAAATAAATTGCTGTGGGTTCTAGATTCAGGTCAATGGCCTGATCTGGATGGCTCAGGCTAGCTCAAACTCAGAAGCTATGCAGGGTTGGCCCCAGTTACTATTTGAATGGAAGACCACCAAAGAAGTCCGGGGTTACTAAGTAGAGGCAGGCAATGGCAAACCACCTCTGAATGTCTCTTGCCTTGAAAACCCTGCGGGGTTACCAACACCTGTGACTTGAGGGCACTTTCCACCACTGTCAGTCTTAGAGCAGTTTTCAATCAGTTTTTTTTCAGCTTATGTGCAGGATGCATCTGTCCCCCTTTTTTCAGGACCGAGACTGTACCATGCCAAGCCATATATTTGAACCTTCTGGGCTTGGCAGGGACCTTTTGAACAACTGAAGGCCAATTCACACATTATAAAATCCTTGTGGCCACCTCAGGGACTTTGGATACAAGTTACCGTTTTTAAGGCATTTACTAGAATTTAAGTATTCTCATGTGTTCAGAACGTTCAGTAGTTAGGTATTCAAGCCTAAGAGCCTTGAAAAAATATTTATAAAAATGGTATATAAACAAGGGGGGAAAAATTCTTCTGAGGTTTTTGTTCCCCAGTGACTACTATGAGACCCACTCAAAGTTCACTTTAATGCACAATCTCAGCAGGGTATAATGACAGAGTCCACCATTTTCTCCAGAGGAACTGATCTTTGCTACCTGAAGAGCAGTAGTAATTTTGAGTGATCTCCAGCCCACCCCCAAGATTGGTAACAGTGGTTCCCCAGGAGGGAGTGGCTGGTTTGGAGGGTGGAGTCTATGGCATTGTACCTGTCTGAGGTCCCACCCCTCCTCAACACTCACCCTCTCCAGGTTCGACCCCTCAAATCTCCAGGAATTTCTCAACCTGGAGTTGATAACCCTATCTCCCTCCCAGCCAACCATCAACCTACCTTTAGTTTTCCATCTACTCCCCCCTCCCTCCTAGAGAGCAGTTGTAATTTTGAGTGATCTCCAGCCCCCATCTGGAGATTGGCAACAATGGTTCCCCATCAGGGAATGGCTGGATTGGAGGGTGGAGTCTATGGCATCGTACCTGTCTGAGGTGCCACCCCTCTTGAAACATCACCCTCTCCAGGCTCCATCCCTCAAATCTCCAGGAATTGCCCACCTGGAGTTGGAAACCTGATCAGGACTGGGCCCAATGAGTTTTCTCCCAAAGGCCAACATAGGCGTGGAAAGGGCCTTTTACTGACAAAGTACAGGTGCCAACTCTTGATTAGGGAAATACCTGGAGATTTGGGGGGGGGGTGGATCCTGTGGAGGGCAGCATTTGGGGTGTGTGTGGAAGGACTCAGCAGGGTATAATGCCATAGAGTCTACCCTTCAAAGCAACCATTTTCTCCCAGGGAACTGATCTCTGTCATCTGGAGGTCAATTGAAACAGTGGGAGTTCTCCAGGTCCCACCTGGATATTGGCAACCCTAGGGGAAAGTCAGCCGCACAGCAGGGAGTTGAAGAAAATGGTTTGATGGTCGCTGGCCCACCTCGTTAGCCAGCCAGCCAAGCTGAAGCTAAGCAGGAGAGAGAGCCTGTTTCCATTTATTCTGACAGGAATGTGGCCATTGGGGAGGGGATTATGGGCGGGGGAAGGGGATTATGCTGAAAGTCCTTTGTTTTTTCACTCACAGAACCAAGCTTGGCTGCCTACCAACAGCCACTGAGGGAACGGTCTTCCTCAGGAGAGAGAGCTGGTCTGCCAGTAAATCTGACATGCAGATCTGTCTGAAGGGGGAGTGGGTGGGGAAGAGGAGCAGACCCAGCACCCGGCCAATGGCACGCGAGTACTCTTGAGTGGCGGCGGATGAGCCAATGGCTGAGGGAGGGCATTTTACAGCCAATGGGAGCACATGGAATCTTACGAAACCAAAAGATTATTATAAGGAGAGATAATACATATGGTCCTTACGTATTACATAGGAGACAAAAATATTGCACCTTATAATGCGATCCTGTATCACAAATTTAGAAAAGTCCCATCCTTGTGATATTTTAGAACAGCTTCTGTAACAAGTTGTAGTAAGTTGATGAGCATCTAGATGTAAGCCTGTCTCGTAGTTGATCTTCCTCAGAAGTTCTCATCCTTATTTACAATTCAACATTTACATAGGAAGCAAGCCTACAATATCACAAGGTTGGGACCGTTGTAGATTTGGGATACAGGATCACATTATTATGATATTTTTCTGTCATCTATGTAATAATGAAAGGACCATATGTATTTTTATTAAATATAAAACATAGTAGCCATAAATCACAGTGATTGTGATTGTTTTGGGATTTTTATACTGTGAATCTGGTTTGTTTTTATGGTTTAATATTATGAATCTTTTGACTAAAATTATATACTGATTTTAAGAACTTGTTTTACACTTGTTATAGGTTGTGAATTTGGAAATCACTTGGTCAAGTAAGTAGTTGGATCATATTTTATTTAATTAATATGTGTTAAATCTAATACAAGATTCCCAAGGAAATATTTCAAAAAATATACTTAAAGATCAGAAACACCTCAGCAAGTAACACCCAAGGACCACCCACTGCTATATAAACCAACCCGACTGCAGTCATCTTCAGGGGCCCTTCTTTGGATGCCCCTGCTGTCTGAGACTAGATGGTAGCAACCCAAGAAAAGGCCTTCTCAGTTGTGACACGAAAACTATGGAATTCCCTCCCCAGGGAGATCAATCTGTCCCTCCCTTATGTGAGTGAATGAAGACTTATCTGTGTCATCTGGGCTTTCCTCACTGCCCCTCCTTCACGTGTATGTGTTGTTTTCATGCTATATATTCTAAAGCTTGTTTAAAATATTTTGATTGTTCACCACCTTGGGGACCCTAAGCTGTGTGGAAAGATGGCATAAATGTTTTGAATAAAATTACATAATGATGCTTTATTGGGCTTTACATTTGCACCTTGAAGATTAACAAAATTTGTAGCAAGTTGTGAGCTTTCAGGAGTCACTGCTCACAAAATGTTGTCTTAAAGGTGTAACTAAACTCTTGTTCTTTTCTACTGTTACGGATGAACACGGCTACCCATCTTGATCTAGGACTTTCCATATTATAGATGAAGAATATGTATTACAAGTGGAGACCCACAAGAAACTTGCAGGATGGTCATCCCATTCCTCACACCTTTGCTTCCTCCCCTCTACCCTTACCTATCTCACACTCTTTCTCCCTTCTGGGGGTGGAGCCATAGACTCAACCCTCCAAAGCAGCCATTTTATCCAGGGGAACTGATCTCTGTCACCTGGACAACAGTTGTAATTCTGGGTGATCTCCAGCCCTCACCCAGAGGCTGGCAATTGTAGTTCTCAAGGAGGAAACGGCTGGTTTGGAGGGTGGAGTCTATGGCATTATACTGGTCTGAAGTTCCTCCCCTCCTCAAACCCCACCATCCCCAGGATCCACCCCTTAAATGTCCAGGAGTTTCCCAATCCAGAGTTGGCAACCCTATTTCCTTCCCACCCAACAACCAACTTAACCTTTATCTGCCTTTATCTGCCTTTATCTGTCTTCAGCTTTTCGTCTCCACCCCCTCCCCCACAGCTTCTACCAAGGAAAATTATAGTCTTTCTCCACAGTGGGGACGAAAGCAGCTTACATTATTCTCACCTCCTTTTTATCTGCACAACAACCCTGTGAGGTTGGTTAGGCTGAAAGTATGTGACTGGTCCAAAATCACCCAGTCAGCTTCCACCGCAATATGGGGATCTGAACCTGGGTCTTGCAGACACTACTCTGAAGCTCTAACTGCTGCACCACTGCTGGCTTTCATAGGGTGGCTGCTGAATAGCAGCAAGCAGCCAGGCCAAGTTGAGTCATGCAAATTAAGTGGTATCAAGTCACCCAGAGGGTGCTGCCTAGGGATGCCAGCCTCCAGGTGGGATCTGGGGATCCCCTGGAATTACTGCTCAGCTCCAGACTACTGAGATAACTTCCCCTGGAGAAAATGGATGCTTTGGAGGGTGGACTCTAGGGCATTGTTCCCCACTGAGGTCCCTGTCCTCCCCAGGCTCCATCCCCAAATCTCCAGGAGTTTCCAGACCTGGAGCTGGCAACCCCACTACCCCCATCCCCTGCCAGTGCCCGTGGGGGGACCTGGCAACCCTATACTGCTGCCAGGCCTAGGGTTGGCAACCTCCAAGTGGGGCCTGCTGGAGGGTGAACTCCAGAGATCTGTGAACAACAGAGATCTGTCTCCCTGGAGAAAATGGCTGCTTTGGAGGGTGGATTCTGTGGCATGATGCCCAGCTGAGGCCCCTCCCTTCCCCAAATCCTGCCCTCCTTGCACTCCACCTCAAAACCTCTAGGAATCCCCCAGCCTGGCCCCAAGGCTCCTCCCCCCTCCAAGGCCGAAAGAGGCCTGGAAAGAAAGGGCCCTTCCCCCACCCTTTGACTGACAGAGCCAGTCAGAAGCCTCCTCTCCCCCCCCCAACGTTCTAATCTCTCACCGTTGTTGCCTGGAGTCAGGTCCCTGCAGAGGCCATTTCAAAAGGCTTTTTTGGGGGGAATTCAACTGTCCCTGAAGGGATTTCCTCACTGTTTGGATTTTTCTACAAACCCAGGAAGTCTACTGACTATGTAGGAAAAGCTGTTGGGGGAGAGTGAGGCCCCTGTTGGAGGGAATAGGTATCCTCACAGAAAAAAAAAAAGTCTGGAATTAGAATAGAAGATATGTACTCAGGGTTCTTTTTGTAGCAGGAATTCCTTTGCATATTAGGCAACACACCCCTAATGTAGCCAATCATCCAAGAGTTTACAGAGCTGTTCTTACAGGGGCTACTGTAAGCTTTTGGAAGATTGGCTACATTAGAGTTGTGTCGCCTAATGTGCAAAGGAGTTCCTGCTACAAAAAGAGCCCTGTACATACTGCTATCCAAGCAAGTATTCAGTAGTGTAAGCCCTAGTCCAGCATGTTTAGTTCAGATATAGAAACAGTTTCCACAGCTGCAAAGTTCCACAAGCATTTGTGATTTCTGCTGCTTCCCAAAGCAGATCCTCAAGTCACATTCCCATATTTTTCCAGAGGGTTCCCTGATACCCCCCTGGTAGGTTTTGCAAGGAGCTTAAGCAGGAAGAGGGAGGCAGATAAGGTTTCCATGAGCAGAATTCTACCCATAGTCCTGTGTATTCAATCTAATTTTTTTAAAAAAAACCTCAAACTCAGCATGCTGAAACATATAGTCTACCTAAGGTTCTCACTACTCCCAAGTCTGTGTACTAGACTGTGTTTTGTAGCAGGAATTCCTTTGCATATTAGGCAACACACCTCTAACGTAGCCAATCCTCTGTGTACTAGACTGTGTTTGGTTACAGGTGCAATAGCATTCACAAAGCATACAGTTGATTGCATAAGAACGCTCTTGCTCAGCAAACATAAATAATATTGATTTGTTTTGGTACTGAATTAGCTATTAAATAGATTGTAGTGGTTGTCCTAAAGACATTTTAATAAAATACCTGAATTCTTAAAAAGGTCAGTCTAACCAGATTTAAGCTTTTTAAAAGCATAAGGATTTAGATGGGAGAAACTGGCCCACTGTGATAGTGGCACTTGTGCTTTTCTGTAGCACTCTTTGGCTTCAGTTATCTGTACTTTGAAGAGACTTTGCTTCATTTCATCATGATGCTACATGATTTTGTATCAAAATATTCACAATTCAATGTCAGCAGTCTGTTACTTTAAACTTTAAGCTACTTCACTAAGAAATAATACTGAGTAAGTTCTTTTTTAAAAAAAAATTAGTCCTAATTTCTGCTTAAGGTGATAGCCATATGAGCAGTACTATATAGAGTTACTTCACTGTATAGAAAGTTCTCTTGTAATTTGCTCTTTATTTAAGAATTCCATTTGAAAATCCAGAAGATGCTGTCTTTGTGAGGGCAATGAATCGTTCTGTAGTGGAGTTCTCTACTGTTAATTGGGATAAAGTGCCCACATGTGAAGAAAAACGTCTTGGCACCAAGCCAGAAAAAAAGGCAGAGAAACTGACAATAAAATTCAGATAACTCCAAGTTTCATCAGGAAGCTGTGCTGTAAGAATCTCTCTTTTGTCATTATCCATGTTAGACATTTTTGTTATAACCTCTAAAAGCACTGCAAAGCAAAAAATCTTCCATTTGTTTTATTATTTCAGCATTTAAGAGTCCTTTCCCACAGTAGCATTGGCTATTGATTGAATGCAGTGTCTGAGCCTTCAGCTGGTAGTTTAAGCGTTAGTAAAATAAATATCCAAAAAGCACCATTATGCCACTATAATGCTACTGCTATTCTTGCTTATGTGTACAGAAAGGACTGAAGGAAGAAACTTCTAGTTTAACTACAGACAGGTCACCATGCCTAGTGATACTCTTCTTGGATAGCAAGTTACATTTGTCTATTCTCCATCTTCTGCAGAATGTTATCAAATTGTAGCTATATCATCAGATAGTATCAAAAGAAACAGTACCCCACTTCAGTGTTTGTTAAAATGTAATGCTCTAGAACTTATTTCAATGCAGCCTTGTTTTAACAAAGTCAAAATTCAATTGAGTTAATGTGGATTATCAGGATTTGTTTAATGAAAACAGAGAGGTAAGAAAAAATAGCAAAATTCATTTTCAATATGTAGCTGACATTCCAGAAAAGTGTTGAATTTATTTTTAAAGATGTTACAATGCCACATAATTTACTTCATTATGTTATTTTAATACAGTGAAACCCATTATAATTTTTAAGACGAGTTATTTCAGTTTAACTCACAAGTTTTCATTTTGCTAACAAATGCTTCTATTGTCCACATGCATTTGAAAGTCTACGCTGCTCAGTGTTGCTGCAAAGACAGTTGGAAAGGGTATTCTGATTTTGACCAGATGTTTAAGCTCTTGTCCTCAGAATCTAAGATTGTGTGACACAAGTACACTGGACAAACAAATTGCTATAAGTTGAATCACAACGTATGTGACTGAGTGAGCACAACTGCATCCTGTGGACTTATGCTTCAGAATATTGTAGTAAAATAAGAGTACTTCTTTTTAAAAAGTTTGGCTCCCCAGCTAGGCCCCACTTACTCCTCCGATTCATGAGCTTTTGCAATAGCAGTATCTGTTAAATCTGTCTCTTCTTTAGAGACAAAGTCAGCTGGAGATGGTACAGGTATCTCCTTGTTGGAAATGATTTCTTCCGCTTTGTTCCCCTCACATTTTGGTTCTATCTCTTTACTATCTCCAGACATCAATTGTTCTTGATCTGAAATAGATTCTGCTGCTTGTGCAGCTTCTAGAGGAAAACAAACACAAAAAATAAATTACAATCATAACACATATATATTTAGTAGCCAAATGTGGGCCAATCTTGCAGATATCTAAACATGCAGATTGGGCCCACACACATTTTTCCAAACTTGGAAGACCTCCAGGTTTGCAGATCTTAAAACTTAAAATTTTATCCACTCCTCCCAACAATGTCTGAACTTGTGCAATTCCTGAGCAGCTGACACAGGAGCTACTAGCGGCCTTGTTGCAGCAGTTCCCTGAGCAAGGGTAGCCCCAGGAGGTGAAGGTAAGAAGGAGGGGGAGAAAATGAGATGGGGGATAGGATGGTTAGAGGAGAAATTGGGAATAATTACAGAGAAGGGCATGGGGGGAGATTGATGGAGAATGGGTGGGGGAGAAAGATGGGTGGGAAATTGTTAGAAAAGGTGGGGGGGGGGTAGGGTGCACCCTCCCTGCAAGTTTCTAGTGCAGGGGTGTCGAACTCATTTGTTATGAGGGCCAGATCTAACATAAATGAGACCTTGTTGGGTCAGGCCGTGTGTGTCATAAAATGTAATGCCAGGTAGTGGAGATATAAACTTTATAAAGGACACAAACACAAAGGGTTTTTTTTACTTAAAATAAAACATGCTTAAAACATTAGCACTCTTACGATATTTTCTTTATTTAACAGTGTCTGATAACTAACACCCCTTGCTCTGAATTATTGCATCAAAATATCTGTGCTGTTGCAATCTTGAACATGCTGTTCAGGTGTATGTCTGTAAGCTGCAAACCTGCGATGATGGAAGAAGCAGAAGACAGCCAGTTCCACTGCAGGCCTGACAGAAGCCCTCCGGGGGCCTGATCCGGCCCTCGGATCGCATGTTTGACACCCCTGTTCTAGTGGGTCCCCACTTGTACATATATGCAAGAGCGAATGAGCAAGCGGGCACACAAGCTAACATTAATACCATTATCTCAAAAATACTCTTGAAGGCACTTGTAATCCAAGTCATAATGGGTCCAAGAGAATCAGATCAGTCAAGCTGTAACCGCATGGACAATTTAAAAAAGTAGTGGTGCATGTTTTTTGGGAACACAGTAATGACCTGCTTTTTCTATTGGAATAAAAGAGAGGAAGGAAAGGGATGTATTTGTGAATCAGCTTGTTATGTAGGAATACTGAATCCTGTCCAGAGAAAAATAATTGGTTTCTTTACCTATTAACTGACTGGGGCTATAGGCCCAGAATTGCTCATTCATGGATGGGGCTTCATATGCAGTTACTGACACCTCCATTAGCAGTTGTCTGTGGACATAGTTCCTCACCCAGTTAGAAGTATAGACATCTATAAATACTGTATATGCTAAGTTGGAAGAATATAAATGACTTATCCATTAGATTAACATGCTAGCACTGGTCAAGCATCAGTGTATTAATAGCCTTGTTTTGAAGACTGTCCCCCAGTGAAAGGCATCATCACAAACAGTGTTGTAACAATGTGCATCAACCTTTTTTTTGCTTTCTTTCTTGCTGCCGCTTCTCTTTGGCAGCTTCCCTCTCCTGCTTCTCATGGGCCTCTTTTAGCATCTTGCATGCTTTCTTGTGCGTAAACCAATGCATTTTCTGGCAGTTTTGATCACAGTAGATCACCTGAGAATGACCAAACAAGTGTTTTAAAAGTCACGAAACCCCCAATGCATATATTAAAACTGTCTGGGGTTCAATATCTACCTTCCTACTTTGATGAGGAAAAGCAAACTCTAAACTGATAATAACTGATTTTAAAACAGGAAATACAATTCTTACCATTTTGCATGTTGAACACCTTTTGGCTGCTCCCTTCTCCCCACATGTTGTGCAAAACTCAGCCTCCACAAAACCCATTTGGCCGGTAATGGCTTGTGTCAGTACAGAGAAAGCTGTAGGGTCAGAGCCCTGAGGAATGGGGGGAAATAATAGTGACTGAATGTTGCAGCAGACTACACTAATAAAACCATTTAGAAGAGTGTGTCTATAGTACTTGAAAGTACGTGCAGCAAAAAATTGTGCTTGCGGTTCAATATATAGTTTAACAAAAGCAGCACATTGTGCAGCCCTCAACTGAGCAGTCAGTTTCTTTGCCTGCTGTTTTAACAAGAAAAAGCAAACAGAAATTACTCTGAGATCAGCTTGGCAGAACGTAACAGAAGATGAACTGGTGATGGCATACTAGCTATAAAATGATGCACCATAATTTGCTTATATCCTTAAAATTTACAGTGAGAGCTTAAGCAATTTCTATCTTGAGTGGGAAGAAGATGGTGAGATGCTTACTAACTTTATAAGAAATAAAAGGACATCCTTATAAGAGGAATGTAATAAGCCTTATTATATGAATTCTGTGCAAGAATTGCATTGCCAATGTTTATTGCAAGAACACAAAATAGCAAGGCTTTTTTTGAATTTCCCATCATCAGTACGCAATCAAGACAATCATAACAATATACACAACTTCACTAACAATATCGATTCCCTTTTGTCTTTCCATCCTACTGCCCCCCCCAATGTTCCTGTTTTACAGGATTTGTCTTGTTACTGTTGAAAGATGTGACCTTTGCATTTATAGCAATTTAGAAAATGTGTACCATTCAGACTGATAATAAAAAATCCAATGTGTTTTGTTTATGATAGTTTATAAATTGTACTTTTTTCAAATTATAGTAAAGGAGCTTTAAAAAAATAAATCTGATTTTCTCTTTTTTTGTGATGAAATATGGAGAGGAGGGGACTCCATGATCTCAAGTGAAGATACTGGTTGTGGCCTGAGAATACAGTAGCAGCAGCACCAGATTGGTTGCACTAAACAAATTCTAAGGAATAAGCAATGGCTTACATCACAGTTGGGCCACCAGGCTTCTCCATAGTCATCATCGTTACAGACCCTTCAGAAAGCAAAATTACATTACATCAAAATTTTACCTTTTAATTACTGGGAAGACTGCTCTTTTAGTCCACCATTTAAGACCATCTTACCACAAAAGATACGGGGGAGAACAGATTCATCTGCGTGTTGTGCATTTCAGATGCTTTGCTAAGCAGATACAAAGAAAAATGAGCTGTTCAATCCCAGACACTCACAATTTCAACTGGAGCAATGCTTCTCACAAGCTGCTGGAGCAATGTAGCTTCACAGTAAGGAAATTTTCGAATGCACTCTCTGATGAGTTTCTCTTGATATACTGGAAAACCATCTTTATCTCTGCCTTTTAGTAGGCTGAAAGTATTAGAGCAAGAAATGATAACAAACAGTCATGATTCTATTACTAAATACTTCTTTCTTCCAATGTTCGTAGCCCACACTGGCCACCTTCCCTGCTTTACAGTAAAGCGTAGGCCAAGATTCAGCAGTCTAGCTGGATATCTACAGCATAAAAGAAAAACTGCCAATGCATTTGTATGCAACATTTACAACTGATTAGATTCAGATGCAATGCAAGACCATCAATTTTTATTAGAAGAGTAAACCTTTGATTCATGTACTCTTTCCCTTGCCTCTACTTTTTTGGCAAACCATAGCTGAATGGATAAACTACAGCTTGAAATATTGTCCAGTTCTGGTTTGGAGATTAAGCAGAAGCCATATTTTTCCAGTATAGATGCTGGAAAACTGGCTTGCTGCAAAACAGGAAAGGGTGATAGATATTCAAGGCCTGCTTGTGCAGAGCCAGACCATATCTGAACTGGCATTAGGAAAGGATAATCACACAGCAAGGCAAGAAAATAACTGTTCCACCATAATACAAAACCCATAAGCAGTTGTAACAAAGTGCTTTTTGGTATCGTTGTACTGGCAGTAAATAATTTCTCTTTCAGTTTACACAAGTAGACAGTGGTTGTCCACACAGATCAGCAACTTTTCACTTTAGGGAAATGTTTGGGCTTACGATACACAGTGCTGCCTACTTTCCCCAGTTAAAAGTAGAAACAGCCCTGCCTAACAGTGAACACCCCACTGCATCATTTTGCCACCACTGCACCTAGGAAACAGGCAGGCAAGCAGAATTGCAAAGGGCAATCAGCAGAGGGGGCCACAATAAGTTGACAATAGCTACTGGATCCTGCTAAAAAAAGAAAAAAAAAACTGGGAAGAGGAGGAAGTGAGGGCTGTAATTGTAACCAAAAGAACTGGAAGACTCAGTAAGTGGTAGAAGATCATGAGTAAAGCCCCCTCCCATAATGGAATTCTTTTGGCTCCAATTACAGCATGATTTGAGTAAATCTGGGAATTTAGACTGACTACACCAGGGACCCTCAGCCTTTCTGTGCCTGTGAGCAGTTTTGGAATTCTAACATGTGGTGGGGCACAACCACAAAACAGCTGCTGTGGGAAGCAGTGCTAACCACAAAATGTCAGGGAGAGCTTATGCATAACTCTGATAGTAGCTCTTCAGCACTTCAGGCAGAATCCCTGGTACCTTGTAAAATTAACATGCTGCTTTTTAAATCTGTGGGTGGGACTCAGGCAACACAGCCAGTGGATAGGGACAGCTTCTGAGTCACATATCATGGAGCCAACTGATTTAGGAGTGTGTGGAATGTTCAGATTTCACAATTATATATATGGAGAGATGCTGAACCTCCCCCTCAAGTTCCACCAGGCCTTGCCCACTTTCTAGAAACACTTGGTGGGTACCAGGAAAGATGTCAGCAGGCACCATGGTGCCCCCAGAGGCTACATGGGGGACCTTTGATCAATGGTCTCCAGAGGGAAATGCCATTTTTGTCTCTTTACCTCTGATTAATCTGTCTTGGGTTTAATGCCACATTATAGATAATTGAGATAATGTCGTACCTTTTGATTAATCCATCCAATTTATCTTCACATTCCTTAAGGAAAAGGATGCATTTCTGGAAAATACAGCTGATGTAGTGCATTTTCATTGCCAGTACTTCATTCATATCTCTCTGCTTCATGCACTTCTCACAAATGAGGTCCAGTACATAGTAGCATTTTTGCAGTGCTTCAACTTCTGTTAGGAGAGGATTCTCTTTCACTAGCAACACTATCTGCAGGAAAGATTAACAAGAGGCTTACCTTAAAATTAGGGCTGTTTCTGAAACGATAATTCTAAATAGAAGCTATATATAACCAGTAAGGACACATCATAATAGCCCTTCTAAAGTCCTGCTGCCCTTGTTTGAAGTGTGCTATTTCATCTAATGCAGCTTGTTATTCCGTCTAAAGCAGCTACATTCAGACTATGAACATAGCAGTTTCATTTTGCAATACATGCACAATGAATGTAGGAGGTAAGTATCACATAAAATTAATTTCACTTTGATTAAAGCAGCCGTTTAGCATCTTTGATAACCAGTGCAGTGCAGTGTTTGGAATGCTGGACTAGGAAGACTCTGGCTTAGTTGTCAATTCAGCCATGAATTTCACCAGATTTCCTAGGGACAGTCAATCACACTCAGCCTAACCTATCTCATGGGGTTACCATGTGGGGGTGGGGGAGAGTACTATTTGTTTTCCTGAGCTCCTTGGAAGGATGAGATGAAAGTACAACACATACCTGCAGCTACAAGACTTCATAGTGACTGTCACATAGCAAACACATCCTAATACTTTCATTTTTATTCAAGCCATCATGAGATTTTGTACAGCAGAAGTAAGATCTATACAGTCAGAAGCTTCTTGAGTGCACTCTAAGGCTTAATTTATATGCTACAGGGAAAGAGACCCAAGTTTTTTAAAAACATACAAACCAGATAAAGAATTTCTCTTCAGCGTGGAAGAGAGTTTTTCCACTGTTAAGCCTATTTAATACAAATATTTTGCCATATAAAAGATAAGCGCCAAAGCGGCTGTGTGCCTGACTTCTGCATGTCTCAAGAACTAACTCAGAATCATGTTTTAGCCACAGGCCAAATGTAAATCCAATTCCATGGTAAATACCTTAAAGGATTAATGAAATATTTATATGCCTGCTTTTCTCCTGACCAACTCAGGATCCAAACCCAATAACAATAATATAAAATACAATAAAAATATACACAATCAAACATTGCAACAATAAATATAAAACACATTAAAAGCACTAATGTACCTTATGGACAGCTAAAAAGATCCTGTTTACCATACAGACTGCCCCAGATGCTCTCTGGCATAATTGTTTTACAGCCTCACTGGAAAGCCAGGATACTTTCCCACAAGCATGAGGCAGTCACTGGACAATCCACAACCTGGGCTGTTGCAGCATATGCTTAGAGAAAGGAGGCACTGACAATAGCACTCTCTGAACAAACAAGGCAAGCTGCATGGGAAGATGCAGGAAGGTTCTTCAAGAATGTGAGACCCAAAGGTTGGTATCAGCACCTTGAACTGGACCCCAAAACGAATAGGACTGACTTTATTCAGTAAGCTCCAGGTTATTTAGTGTAAGGCTAGAAACACAAGCCATAGTATACCTTGACTGGATGCAAATTAGTAGTTGTGATGATCTTATGCAGAGGCCCAGCTAACTTAACTGGAAGTTTGGGTTTTTTATCTAGTCCTTGTGGTTTTGTGTAGTAGTCTAGCCTTTCTCGAGAGAAGAAGTTGTTGATAACAGTTACACAATCATGCTGACCTTAAAAACAAAACAAAACAGAATTATGCATCTTTAGGAAGAAAAACAGCCAACAAAACACCAGAAGCCAATCATGCAGAAGTTATGGAGGTTAATTGTTTACCAAAAAACCCTAACAAATCATTGTATGTTTTTAGTGTCAAGGCCAAGCCATGATAAGAGCTAGAATTGTGAATCGTGCACAAAACACGTTCTATGCAAAAGTCAAATTATACAAAAGTCAAAGGAGGCTACTATGGTTTTTGTGTAATAAATGTAGAACTAAAACACATAGTCAACTGACAAAATATAAAGACAGTATTTCAGTATTAACTAGTGATCCGTGGTTCTGTGGAGCCATTTAAACATTTTAAAAAGCTACTGTGGGGTTACAACTTCTATAAGAGGACACAATATAAACCTCTTACTGTTTCTAAGAATTATAGGATATGGCCTAGAATTCTATTACAGTGATCCTGCACAGTTCCTTTCAAGGAAAACAATTACAGATAATTTATCTGCAGTTCTGGAGCAGGCTAAATAGCTTACTGGTTACTCTTCTATGCCCCATTAAAAAGCAAAAGCAAATAGGAGGCATAGAACATGATATAGTGCATTTATAATAACACACACCACTAATTACAAACCCGCTACTTTGAGCTTACGGTATATCCTTTGTATATTTTCAAGTTGCATGCTTGTATCACATGGTGCCCAGGGTTGTTGTTTTTTTACTGTAGTATTTAGAGCTGACAGAACTCTTCAGGGCCATAAGACACAACGCTTAAATTAGGAACAAATTTCTCTCGGCAGGAAATTGACATATTTCCGGGTTCTGGTTCTGGTGTGAGTCCAGACCCAGTTTTATAGGCTTAAATTCTTCTTGCTCAATGAACCAATTTAGTCTAAGAAACAAGGAAAGTGCCACATTGTGCTGGTAACCAATCAAGGATCTCATCCCTTTTGGAAGATACCTTGGTGCCACATATGAAAGTGGCTCACATGAAATTATATAATTATATTTTGTCCAATTTTTAAAGTTGGATGACAGTTTGTCTTTTCAGAGAAACTATCGGCAAAATTCCTAGTTCAGACTGGCAACTGCATCACAAAGAAAGTGACTGAATAGTTTCTCTCAAGGACTACTCGGTATTTATTGAATGCAGGGCATAGGAAGTTTTTAAAGTTAAAAACTAGTTCCTTAAAATCCACTGTAGATGCTGGATCAAATTCTGAGCTGTCACTTATCCCCAACTTTTCAAACATTTTCACATCTCACGCCTAAAGTCTACCAGTAAACAGGAGGATTCAAGTAAACTGGCTGCATCACAGTGACTACTTTAAATCCAAACATGTATAATTAAGTGGAAAGGTTAATGCTACATAGATTAGATCCAATCAAAATTAGGTCAAGCACCATCATCCCATAGCCTCAATGAAAGCTAGGATGTGAGGATGCTCCATTTACCTACAAAGGCAGCCATCTGAGCAGCAGTCCTTCCCACAGAGTTGACAACATCTGTGTCTGCTCCAGCCTCTAGCATCATCCAGGTAATTTCTTTGTTGCCTAATGTGAGAAAGAAGAAAGCTTAGATTTCTAGAAGTCTGTACAGAAAAAAATTGTTGCCTAAAGTATAGTTCAGTTGGTGTGCTTTATTTTTTTTTCAAAAAAAGAACTTTAAAGTGGAAGAGAGTCTGATACATATCTTAAATAAATAAAAACCTTGCACACCTTTATTAAAAGTAGCTTAGGTTGCTCTCACTGAAGATTAAGTGGCAATTCTTTAGAATCAAAGAATCAGGTTTACTCTTGCCGGGTTCAGCCCTGCCATCTGTCAGCAAAACCCATTCCCATCAAGTGCTTGTAGCTATCTAGTCTACCCCCAGTGGGCACCATTAGATAACCAAATTGATTGGTTGATCAAGTTGAATAGTACTTTCTGACTTTTAGGAGAAAACAGTGCTGTATCTTCCCAAGTGAAAACAGGAATTCAAGTAATACACACTGGGACCAAAAATCCCAACTTCTACTATAGGCTAATGGGGTCTGAATATGCTGAGACTGAGAGGGGAAAAGATCTTGGGGTCATAAGGTCTAGCTCAGTGAAAGTGTCAACCCAGTGTGCTGCAAGCAGTGAAAAAGGCAAACTCTGTGTTATGGATTATTAGGAAAGGGATTGAGAATAAAACAGCCAATATTGTAATGTCCCTATATAGCTCTGTGATGCGGCCTCATTTGGAATAATGTGTACAGTTCTGGTCACCATATATCAAAAAGGAGATTGCAGAGCTGGTAAAAGTACAGAGGAGGGTGACCAAGATGATTAAAGGATTGGAGCACATTTCCTATGAGGAAAGGCTGAAGAGTCTGGGACTTTTCAGTTTAGAAAACAGACAAGGGGGGACATGATAGAAGTTGATAAAATTATGTATGGGGTGAACACGCTTAATTATTTAATTAATTAAATTAGATTTGTATCCTGCCCTCCCCGCCGAGGCAGGCTCAGGGCAGCTTACATTAAAAGTTAAAATATTAAAACACTGATGTATTGACAACAATGCAACATCATAAAATTTTTCTCCTCCAAAAATACTAAAATTTGAGGGCATCCAATTAAGCTGATGGGCAGTAGGTACAGGACATACAAAAAGAACTACTACTTTATACAGAGAAATTAAAATGTGGAATAAACAGCTTTAAAGGGGGATTAGATAGATTCACAGATGATAGGTCTATCAATGGCTACTAGCCATGATGACTGAAGGGAACTTCCACATTCAGAAGAGCCAGGAGGCAATACCAGGGGGAGGCCTCTTTGCCCTGTTATTGGCCATACAAAGGAACTGGTTGGCCATCGTGTGAGACAGGTTGCTGGACTACTGGTCTGATCCAGCAGCGCTTTTCTAATGTTATAAAATAAAGAAGCTACAAATTAGTATTTCCACAGCATGATGGGTTTTTTTTCTTTTGAGGGTTAGAGAACAAAGTTTTTATCCAGTTTTTTTAAGCTGTGTATTAATGTATCAATAAAAGTTAACACAAAAAAGAAAGAAAATATGCTGATACGACTATGGACCTCAGTTTGAAGCAATTCTCCTACTCATATAGTGGCATCTCTTAACCCCCAAGCCACTGTATTCAGATATGAACTACAGTTTAAATGGGCATCAGAATAATCTCACGGACCTGGAAAATCTGGGTTCAATTCACATGTAAGAGCCTAATTACATTACATTTCCTCTCAGTCTGCACAATCAGATCCGTGCCTGGAGCTCTATGATAGGAGCTCAGTTCCCAGGCAAATGTGGGCCTGATTCATATTGAGACTATGGGAGCTTCAATCACTTCCTGCAGATGGACATAAATATTGATTCTGAAACACTTTTGTGGATGAAACGTTAAACCCCCAAGTTACTCCTCCCCAGCATACTAGATTTGTAGAATTCAAACAGTTGGTCCCCCACCTTCATTCCAAAGTAGTACAGTCATGAGCAGATGTATATCACATGGGAATGCTAATTATCTACTTGGATCTTATTTGGGGGGATTTATTAGAGATGTCTTATGCAAGACATGTAATCCAGGAAAGAGGCACACCCTTTCTATTAGTCAAAATCTGGACCAGCATGTTAAGAAATAAAGATACAATCAAATGAATCTGAGCCAGAAAAATAATTTAATTCTGAATACCAGCTGCTCTGATTACCCTGCTTCTTGGCGCTCTAGAACAAGATAGTAACAAGATGTCTACAATTCTTGTATCTGATGAAATTCCTGTGCCAAATAATGAAATCAATTATTGCTACAAGATGTCACTCTGAGCGATCCACTTCTAGTACAGAATGCAATGACTCTCTAACATTTCTGTACTGTGGTTCATGATCTTACAGTCTTATTGTGGAAAAACACCGGGACAACATCCAGTCCTCTCTCCTCACTCCCACAAGATGTTTCATGTATTAATAAATATTGTTTATCATTTGTCTGTCATCC
Organism: Gekko gecko; assembly: GCA_029375565.1. Taxonomy (NCBI): domain Eukaryota; kingdom Metazoa; phylum Chordata; class Lepidosauria; order Squamata; family Gekkonidae; genus Gekko; species Gekko gecko. The sequence goes on along the minus strand of JAPDNY010000011.1, from coordinate 58,188,640 downwards.
CTGCACCTTTGACATAATAAACTGCCCTTTTGCTAGAGAAAGACATTTACCAGACCCTGAAATCCAAAGCAATTTAAATTTTTTTACCCTGTAAGGAAATATTGCAGCTAAGCCCTGAACTCTCCCCACCCAAACAGCTAATATTACATAGACAGATAATATTTTATTTTGGCCTAAGAAAAGTTATGTTAACTTGCATCAAAATAATAACATTCCCATATAAAAATTCTATATCTTTACCCTTCATTCAAAGAACTTAAGGCAACATATATGGCAAAGATTGAGAACTGAAGAATAAAGTAACCATTGCCGCCATCTCTAATGTATTAGTTACAACCAGCTAGCACTTTATGTTTTAAACTGCTTTTAGATGGTTTTATCTTCATTATAATTGTTTATGCTGTTCTTGTAAGCCGCTCTGAGCCTGCTTCGGTGGGGAGGGCAGGGTATAAATCAAATAAATAAATACATGTTGTTCTTCCCTGTCCATTTATCCTCATGACAGCCCTGCAAGACAGTTTAGGCTAGAAGAAAAGGTAACCCACTAAGTTTTGTGGAGAGTGAAGATTTGAACCTAGGTATTTCAGCATGCTTCCAGCACCACATTGGCTAATAATATCTGGTGTGAAATGAACAGCCTCTCATTACATGGGGTAGCTGAGTTTTAATAAAGTGCTGAAAACATTCAAGTCACTGCTGTCTGTCTTGGCTATTGGATGAAGAAAGACAGCTTGTTCCAGTACCAAATTCACATGATACTGGTACTCAGTTTTGCATTTTCCCTCAATAAAACATTAATATGCTAATTATTTCCTAGCCTACAGCAAATTTGTCCCTTTTTCAAAGAAATAAACAAAAGCAGAATTCATCTTAAAGATGCCTCCTGCACAGTGCAAAATATATTTCATGATCTTGGACCAAATGCAAGTGAACTTGTACTGCACTGACTTTACTTGTCTGAATAGGATCTTTCTTTCATCTGGTCTCAAAACACCATACACCATGACTAATGTTCCTGTCACCCACTTGTCCACAATTACATGTCTCCTTTCGCCATCTCCAAGAACCAGGCAAAGTTAAAGCCATTTCATACATTTTGCCATTAGAAGATTCTTTGAGTTATCCCTGAGATAATTTCTGGCAAGATACCTGCTTCAGCTTTATTAGACCACAAAAGGAAGATTTTCCAAACCTGGGAAATAGTCGTCATCATCAAGAACACATATTTGGTGTCCTATTACAAGCCACCCCCAACAAACAAGGGCAGTTGCTGCAGAACTGAGAGCAATTATCCAAAGTAACTGAATCTCCAGTAACCCTCCACATCAGCAAACTGAAAATAATATATTTGAACAAGGCTTAGACTACTACAGCCCATGCTCAGAACTGGCTTCAAGCCAACGATTGTGAAACTACACCCAGCAAGAGCAATTTGGCTGTGTGGGAACCTTTGCCTAAACAGTATAAGACCCTCCAGCATATCCAAAGGAAGAAAGCATACCTGAAAGCCCAGCAAACATCAGGGCAGTATATCCCTGCTCATGTTCATTGCAGTTTACATCAGCACCGTGTCGCAACAACAATTTGCACATGTCAACTTTCCCTTTGTATGCTGCATGCATCAGAGGGGTCATACCATGCTAATAAGAGAGGGGAAAAATAAATACAAAAGTTTTAAACATATCTTTGTATTCTCTACTGGTGTTTAAATGCCAGTGCACAATGCTGATCTGCTACATGGATTGATGTAAGAAAAGCAACCTGTGACAAACCACTGAAATAAAAAGACTATACACTGAGCAAACTAATTTTATGTTCTTTTTGTTACACTGGGTCGTGAAAATGCTTTTAAGTATGTTCCCTCTACACAATTAAGCTTTTAAAAACCAAGTTGTTTCTCCCCATTTGTAAAAAGATACCTTTGTACGTATTCAACTTTAATTATATTATGTGTGTTCCCCCCACCCCGTGCCCCAATTTGCTTACTCAGTTGGGAACATTGCTGTTTGAAAAGCTTTTCAATTTCTGTTTCTGTAAGGGCAAATACATCAACAGGCCAGCTTTCTTAAGTGAATAATATGTCTCCTTATCTAGTTCAAAGATACAAGTAATTAAGTTGATCAGTTACAAAGCTGCAATACTTCAGATACGTTATTTTTAAAAGGAAGGCATGTGCAATCGCATGGCTGAATTTTAAAAAATGAACATTTGAACCTGCTTTACAATTAGTCAGACCACTGGTCTGCCTAGGTCAATACCATCTACTGCTGGCAATGCCTCTGTAAAGTATAAGACAGAGAAAGGTCTTTCCTCAACATTTATTACCTGGTAACTTGTTTTTATTCAGCTGTAGCAGGGGCTGATATGGAACTTTCTACATGTGAAACAAGTGCTCTCTCTATGGTTACCAGATGTCCTTTTTTTGTTTGGTGTCCATCCTCTTTGTACTCTTGTTTTCACAGTTTAAATTTTTATTTAAATATAGAAAAAGAAATAGACATAAAAATCAAGTACACACCCCACTCCCCATGTAGAAAAGCAACCTACAGTGTACACATAACCCCCCCCCCAAAAAGTAAAAAGTAAAAAGCAAGCAAATAAAGGCACTGGTAGAGAGCTCAATATATGGTGTAAATACAAAGAGAAGGAATTCTTTTCCCTTTTTCCCTTTTCCTGTAAACATGCATAATTAATGTATAATTACAATATGATTAAAGTATAGATAGAGGCTTACTTAATTTTATCCCATAATCTGAGGAAGGGCTTGAACATACTTTGAGTATTGTTCTGAGTTGTATATGAAATAAAATCATGCCACATTTCAAAAAAGTCTACAGTTTTGGCTTTGGATTTGATTATTCTAATTTGACTTGTTAATTTTTCAGCTATTGCAATCTGCCATAACTCAGAATACCATGAGTGTAATTAATAATCTTGCAACTTTCCAACTTTTAACAACTGTCATGCGTGCTGCTATTAACATAACCACTATTAGCCCTTTAGAAGTCATCTTTTCATTTTGTTTCTCCCATATTGTTAATAGGGCCAATGCTGGTGTAACACAGATGGTTTGATGTGTAATTTTTGCCATTTCTGCAAAAATTTTCTCCCAGAACTGTGATGCTACTGGGCATAGCCACCACATATGAATATAATGGCCTTGCTGATTACACATTCTCCAGCATTTTTTATTATCTGTCTTGGTTATTCCTGCTAGGCAAACTGGAGTAAAATACCACCTGTGTAGTAATTTCAAGGAGTTCTCTCTAAGAGCTATTAATATAGTTTTCCTTGTTTGGGTATACCATATTTTGTTCAAAATATTTTGCTTGATCTTTATTCCAATATCTTTCTCCCATGTTATTTTCAGCCCATTTAGTGAACCTGAATCTATCTCAGTTAAATAAATGTATTTAGTGATTACTCCTTGTCATGTGTTGCATTAAAATCTGTTCTAGTCATGGTTTTCTTACCATAGGGTTTACAATTAAATAATGCAATTGATATAGAGAGAAGCAATTTAACTCTCCTTGCAATTTTCTTTTTAATTGCATCACGGTAAAAGGAATCCCATCTACATAAAGATCTCTCATTCTATAAATCCCTTTTTCTTTCCATTTAAGATAGCTTTCTGGTTTATCCAGACACAAGAAATTGGAATGTAATATGATAGGAATTAGCAGGGATATCTCTGAATCAGTTTATGTTTCCATTTAACCCAAATTTTTAATGTAGTATATAGGAAAGGGTTCTCTAGCCATATACTGTCTCCCTCCAAAAACAATTTTCCCTCCCTTTTCCCCCTCCAAAAGCTATTTTCTCAGTTAAATTCTGTTTTTTCCCATCTGCTTCCATGTTCACCCAAGCCTTATCAGAAGTTCTATTTAAATATGACACCAAGGCTCTCAATTGGTTTGCCTCATAATATTTACTTATATTTGGTTCTCCCCATCCTCCTTGATCCACCCTATTGTATCTTATAGCCTTCATAAGTCTTGGTCTTTTACCTTGATGAATAAAATTGGTAAAGATTTTTTGCCAGCCGGCTAGGTCCTTTGATGTGATATATATAGGAAGCATTTGAAAGAAGTAATCTAATTTTGTGAGTGCCATCATTTTGAGAGTGTTGATTCTATCCTCTGTAACTGGGACCATCTTTTAATATCTCTTATTTGTAGAATAGCCAAATGGAAGTTTAACTGCTGTAATTTAAGTTCTTTGGGATAGTAACCCAGATATTTGAATGATTTATAATATATGGAGAATCCTAATTCATTTCAAATTTCAAATTGCATTTTTGGGTTGATATTTATGTATAGTATTCCAAACTTTTTATAATTAATGTGTAATCCTGCAATTCTTCCATAATCACAAATCTCCTTCATTAATTCAGGTAGTGCTTCTTTAGGATTTACCATTAACAAACATATTAATTGTATGTACAAGTCCATTTATCTCCAGACCTTGAATTAGCCCTTATTGCAATTGCCAGAGGTTCTAATGAAAGGATAAAAAGCAAGGGTGACAAAGGGCAGCCCTGTCGAGTTCCTCTGGTCAGGGGAAAGCTAGCAGAATCAAAACTATTTATTCATACTCAGGCTTTGGACTTTTGGTATACTGACTGAATTGCATTAATAAAATATTGCCTAATATTTAATTTTCTTAACAGTCCAATGATAAAATCACATTCCAAATTATCTTTGGGCTCTTTTTTAAAAAACTGATGAAAATGTTCTCTTTGGGGGTTGGAAGGTTAGGAATATTCCTAATTAGTAGCAGTTATTACAGTTTAAATAGCAGGGGTATTTAAAATGATGCTTATCATAGTGATCGCTTGTTTGAAATTGTCAGTCAGGAAATATGGTAACATGGTAACTCAAGCTCTGTCTTAAGCTACCACCAGTCACCAAACCTACACACTATAGTACTTAACTAGGTGTACCACAACCAAGTAAACCATCCACAGAGATCAGAGCGATAAAATTCAAACTCCCCTTTAAAAGACAAGGAGTTGATCACTTCCGTCTGATCACAAAGAAAAATGATGCTAAGGACACTCAAAGACAGAATGGGTACTGGATACCATTGTGAAGTGTAATAAGGAAGTCACAATACAGGTTTATGGACATCAACATTACTAGCTTTAGCAGTTGGCTGTAGCAGCTGTGCTACTGCTTTTTAGTCATGAAGAAGGAGGAGGAGGAGATTGGATTTATACCCCGCCCTTCACTCAGAGTCTCAGAGCGGCTTACAATCTCCTTTCCCTTCCCTTTCCTACAACAGACACCCTGTGAGGAAGGTGGGGCTGAGAGAGCTCTGACAGAAACTGCTCTTTTCAGGAACACCTCTGATAGAACTATGACTTGCGCAAGGTCATCCAGCAGCTGTGAGTGGAGGAGTCGGGAATCAAATCTGGTTCTCCCAAATTAGAGTTCACGCACTTAACCACTACACCAAACTACACCGATAAGCCCATATTATGATATGTAAGCTGTATGTGTATGAGGAAGGCATCTGAAAAGCACAGAATGCTTCTGTGCACTCACAGACAGAATGAACTTTGTGGCAGGACTCCCTTCAGTGAGGCTGGACTATCCAGTGTCAGAGAAGAAAGGCAAGCTTTGTCCTCACAACATTGTCCCCAAATGCAGCACTTTGAACACTGATTTCCATGCAACTGAGTTCACAAGGGAATGCTGTCACATCCATATACTGCTTGCATGTCTTCTTCTCTTCCCACAGACACTGTTCCTACTCGGGGCTGTGGTGTGGTACAGAAGGAATTCCAGGTTACCTCCCCCCTAGCCTGTTACCCCAAAGAGAAAAGGGGAGGGCAGTTATTGTGTCTTCGCAGTACATGACATAGTCTTCCCCCAACAGGCCAAACAGTCTTCCCACAGACAGTTTTAGTTCAGGGTAACAGTAAGGGGTGGGGGAGCTAGAACTCCTTCTGCACTGTGCTATAGTCTTGATCTAGAGTGGAAAAAAGCATGCTTGGGAAAAGAGGAGATCATATCAGTCATGTCTGGGCTCCTCAAGATCTCATACTTTGTGAACTCTCTTGTGGAAATAACATTAATTCCTTGCATTTATAGTAGCAATCATATATTTAGAAAACAGAAAGTGCTTCACTTGGAACACTATTGCTTCCTGCCCCTGAGAGCACCAGCAATCAAGGATCAGGTTGCTCTGATCTACATGACATCCAGGGTTCTATTTCTTGTTCATGCTAAAGGGAACTAGATTATAGTTTTCTTTATTGGCCAGAGAGGATGTCCACTATCCAGACATGCTGGCAGCCTGAGCTATGTGAAAATTTATGATTTTGCCATGTAGGTTTCCAACCTCCAGGTGGGGCCTAGATATTTCCATCTATTACAACTGATCTCTAAACAATAGATATAAGTCCCCCTGCATAAAATGGCTGCCTTGGAGGGTGGACTCTAAGGCATTGTACACTGCTGAGGTCCCTCCCCTCCATAAACTGTACCTTCCCCAGGCTCCACCCCCAAAAGCTCCCACCCAGAGCTGGCAACTCCACTGCAATGTGTTTTATACCATTACAAAAGAACTCTTCATACTTGACATTCTAGCATAGTAATTTCTATTTTAAGAAGCAAGCTTTATCATTAGAAAAGCCATCACATTAGTCCTATTTTCTTATATTTCTTTAAGAGTGGAAAACTGTCCTTTTAAACAGCAATTCACATATTTTGTTTATATTATGCATTGTGTATTTAAAAAGCCAACAAGGCTTTGCAATGCATAAATGTGCTTAGGAGATCTGCCAAATTTATTTCTAATTTCCAGCAATTTTGTTGTGTGCTCATTATAAAAAGCCTAAAAGAATAATTCAAGTTACACATTTATTTTTACCTCATGCTGAGAATATTACTAAAGCTTGAAATTAGTGAGAGAAAATGCTGCACATAAAGCTCATTAAGTAGAAGCAAGGTATGTATGTGAAGGCCACCTGCCTAGAAAGCCAGCCTTAGTTTTCCCTGCCTTAATACAGCCCTTACAAATTTAGAATTAAGGTGAAAATAATAAGTTATCCATAAGCATTTTCTGAAGAAAGCTACTGAAGTACCAAGTATGCCATTACACCTCTTTTGTGAATGTCAAAAATAACTGGGGAATATCCACACACAAAAAAAGACATTAATGTTCAGATGTACTCAGTTTTTACAGGTACAGTAAAAGCCACATGTAGGCCACATTCAGATGTAACCATAAAACCTCTGTTTTGGAATGGGCAAGAACATTGCTTGCCAATGCCATTATCATATACTCCCTTCCTCCTCTTCCCTGCCCTATATACAGCTGGGCATTAGTTTGTCACAGGGCTTTTTTTGTAGAAAAAGCCAAGCAGGAACTCATTAGCATTATAGGCCACACCCCCATGTTATGAGAAGTGTGGTCAACCAGCCACACCCACCTTTTGCTTCTTATTCTGTTTACCTTGTTTGTTGTCAAAACCCAGGGCTTTTTTTGTCGGAGGAAGTCCTTTGCATGTTAGGCCACACACCCCTAATGTAGCCAATCCTAATGAGTTTCTGAGGTTGGGTGTGGCCTATTATTCTAATGAGTTCCTGCTGGGCGTGGCCAACTCAGGAGCCAGCCGGAACTCCATTCCTGTGCGTTCCTGCCCAAAAATAGCCCTGGTTTGTCAAAAAAATTATCAGTCAAATAATGCCCGAGTATTTTAAAAAATTCATTAGAATAATTGTCAACAGGCTTAACACTTATGCTAATTACAAAAAGTTAACCTCCACTGTGAATCAATGAAATTAATTTTTTAATTGTATTGTTAAGTGACTCTTCCACAAATGGTAGCTTGTGAACACATGATGCTGCCTTATACTGGAGCAGACCATTGGTGTATCCACTTAAGCATGGTCTAGTCTGACTGGCAGTATGCAGATGATATGCTTCCAACAGATCCCATGGAGGCTAGGTACTACTGGTAGGCAGAAAGACTGACCTAGTAATTAGGCATTTTGTGTTCTAGATTGGGTTACACTCCCCATAAAGAAACAGGTTCATAGCTTGGGAATGCTGCTGGACCTGGGCTTTTTGCTGGATAAACAACTAGTAGCAGCAGCCCAGAGCAACTTTCACCATCTTTAGTTGCTGAATTAGCTCTGGCCTTTTCCTTGTGTTGCATGCCATAGTAATATCTGGATCAGACTACTGCAATTTATTTTACTCTACATGCGGCTGCCCTTACATGGTATACAGAAGCTAAAGCTGGTACAGAATGTTGCAACGAAAACACTGACTGGAGTGAGCTGTAAGGACCATATCTATCCAATCTGGTTTCATTTATACTAGCTCCCAGTTTGTTTCTATGCCAATCTATGATGATGGTATTGACCTATATGGCTTGGAACAAGAGTACTTTAAGGACTACTATTCCCATATTAACCTTCCTGACCATTACAGCCATCTTCAGGGACCTTGCTTTGGATGCTCCCACCATCTGAGGCTAGGCTGGTGGCAATCCAACAAAGGGCCTTCTTAGCTGTGGCACCAAAACTGGAATTCCTTCCCCAGGGAGATTAGTTTGTCCCTTTCGATCATCATATTTTGCCAGCATGTGAAGAACTTTTTATTTCATTTGGCATTGACTTCCTTCCTTGTTTAAGGTTTTGTTGTTTTGTGTGCGTATGCTGTTTTTCAAGTTGGTTTTAATGCTTTTGAACTGTTCGCCACCTTAATGGCCCTATCAGGATGGAAAGGTGAGATTTCTTTGAATTAAAGTTGAAGAGCTGTCACCCAACATGTTCTTGGATAATTAATTTTCAGATGCCTCTCTGGAATGTGAATATCAAAAAAATCTGAACTTCAGCTGGTAGCACAACAAACAGGCTGTAGGGAGGAACTGCTTTCTGCAGTGGCTCACAGTAAAGGCTGGAGGCTGTGGTGGAGACCACTTGGCAATCTTTTATTAACATCGGTTCTTTAAAAAAGTGTGTCACAGTTGGTGGCAGCAGCAGCAGCTTCAAGAAGGCAAAAGTATTACTGCCTGAGAAGAAATCTAAATGGTGACTCAGATAAGGCTGGAACCAGTGAATATCTGCCTGACTTCAATCTTCTGGTCTCTGTGAATGAGCAGATTGATTAAAAGGCAACACAGTATATGGCAGCGTTTTTAGACAGTGATGCTAAAACATTTTACCTGCAGCTTCCCAATGCAAATCATGGCTTCTACAAGCAGCTCTGCAAGCACTTAACTTAAAAGAAATATCAGGGTGACTGTGGCAAGCAAGGAGGAGGAAAGAATAGGAACCTCTGCATATTTATTTATATGCTCTGAGAAGGCTATTTGATAGAGCTTTCCCTGTTCCTCAATTGGTGACAATTTAAATGAAGCTGATCCTGCCCAACTGAATGTGGAGTTGGCTATGCAGAGACTATACCCAGTGCCAGGCCATGAAGGAATCTTGTGAGAAAAGCCAGTTTATGGCTGTGGTCACACACCCCAAATAATCCACTTTCAGTACACTTTCCAACTGGATTTTACTGTGTGAACTGGCAAAATCCAGTTGGAAAGTATACTGAAAGTGAACTGAAAGTGGATTAATTACTGTGTGTTACTGCAGCCCATAGACAGACTAACAGGTGAGTTTCACAGCTTTTATTATTATTATTATTATTAAGATGCCACTTTAGACTAACCACTGAACTATATTGTGCACAGAATGCAGAATGTGGAAGCACAGATGAGTGTTTTTCTTAATGGTATTCTACTGTTAAGCCCCAGAATGACACTTTCACAACACCAGCAGCTTTCCAGGAACAAGTTGCCAGAGCAGTGGCTGAACAGTTAGAAAAAGCCCACTTGCAAGCAACTAACAGGCAGTCTTGGAAGGAAAAAAACAGCAGCAGTTCCCCAAGGGAGTCTCAAGCCAAACAACATCTGCCAACAATGTAGAGGAGAAGGTCACTGGAAGTGGAATTGTCTAGGCAAAAAAAGAGGCACCAAGGAAACTATAATTTGCTGATGTAGAAGGGCCACCAGCAGCAACTATAAAAACAGCCCTGATGGACAGCAGGCCAGGCACCTGCTACTGTATGAATAGCAACGCTGATTGCTGGGAAGTGTCAATGATGGCGGATTCAGGTTCTGAAATAAGCCTCATCCACAGTGAGTATCCAGCTCTGAATGGAAAGGAAATGGATGCTGATGGGGTTAAACTGGTGACTACTGATAACAAGCTTTTTGAGGAGGAGTAATTGGGCTTGCAGTGAAGTTTGGAGACTCTAGAGCAGGGGTGTCAAACTCATTTGTTATGAGGGCTGGATCTGACATAAATGAGACCTTGTTGGGCTGGGCCATGTATATCATAAAATGTAATGCTAGGTAGCGGAGATATAAACTTTATAAAGGACACAAAACAATCTCTGATAACTGACACTTCTTGCTCTGAATTATTGCATCAAAATGTCTATGCTGTAGCAATTTATTAATATTCGTTACAGAAATCTCATCCTCAAAATTCTGAACCTAGGACCCAGGGGAAAACATGAAATGACTGGGCATTGCGAGCTTTTTTGCATAAATTGCTTTGTGTGCTGGTCAAGAACATGAGAAAGTATCCTGACACAGACTGAAGGTGATGTGTTTGCCTACAAAACTATAGTCTTCCCCAGAGAAATAACTACAACTCCTATGAGGCAGTGCAAGAATAGAGAGTCATCAATGTATAGTGGTCAGTATCAGCCTACTATCTGGGAAGTCTAAGTTCAAAATCCTCACACTAGAAAGGAAATGTGCTGGGTGAATTTGGTCTGGACACACACTGTCAGCTTAATCTACGTAACTGGCTTGGTTCACATTGCCTTCCTACTGAGAAATACTGGATCATGAGGGCTTGAATACAGTGAAAAAGAGGAGGGGAACCCAATTGCACCCAAGAGAGCCCTGCATAATGAGCTCAACAAAACTCTCTCTCTTTCTCTGTAGCAAGGCAAAAAGCTCATACCTTAAATAAAACTTTGTTGGTCTTAAAGGTGCTTTGTACCTCTCCCATGCGACTGAGGCAGCTGAGCAAAGCAAGGCAGGAGGAAGAGGAGGAGCCTCAGCCAATGGAGAGGAAGAAAGGCTTGTCTTTGTCTCTTGTGCAATTGAGGCATCCTGACCAGGAAGCAAGCTCTGGCTTGTTCCTTCCATCCCCCTGGGAGGAGGAGGGGGAAGAGCCTCAGGAAACAGAGGCTTGCCTATCTTATCTCTCTTGTGCGACTGAGAAAGTCCGGTAAAGCAAGCTGCAGTGCAGCAGCAGAACTTGAGAAAGAAGCAGGAGACAGCCAGTTCCTTGCAGCCCGGATAGCAGGCCAGATAGTTTGACACCCCTGCTCTAGAGACTACATGGACTGTCATAGTCAGCACAGAGATTTCTAGTGCAGTTCTTGCAAATTCTTATTCAGGGCACCTCAAGGATGCCTCGACTATCTGAAGAACACATTTATTGTAATCTTCCAGTTTTTCATCACATCTAGTTTTTGAGGTTGGGGCTCCAGTCCATTCTCACTAGCAATATGTCCCAGGAACATGATGATGATAAAGGCCCTTATTCTCTGCCAGTTTCTTCGAACAGTTTCAGAATCCTTTCCAAACCCCCCCCCCCCAAAAAAAAAAAAATTCCTTCTATTTTTATGGAAATAAATTAATCTAGCTAGATGAGGATGTTTTCAGTTTCAACATTCTATAAAGTCATCCACTGCTCCTTGAAAGGTGCTTTATAATCCTAAAAGGCAGGATGTAAATAGGCAGCCCCCCCACATAAACTTTTTGGAGCCACGAATTTGGTGATATCCAGACACCAAATCAAAATCACTAAAAAAGGCTTTGCTCCAGACATTTTATTCAGTGTATCTGCTGTGCTTGGCAATGGATAAATATCCTGAACAGGGTTGGGTTTTTTTTGGTGTGTGTGAGTGTTTAATCTTCTGTACTCCAAACAGATCCCCAAATCTTCATTAGCTTCCTCTATATTGACTACTGGGAAAGTCCAGGATGATACAGAATAAGTTTAGTTTGTGTTTAAAAATCTACAGGCTCTATACCCACAGTTCAGCACAAAATTAGGCACAGACTTTACACTGGATTGTAGAGGCATCTGCAAGATGTTAGTTTGAATGCACAAAATGTATTGGTGATGATCAGTGTTCTAAAAGGGAAGTTGATCTATAAATATCCTGCAAACTTTCTCCCATAGTACCCACTCAACAGACCCACCTTTGAAACAAGATGAGGTCAAAGCAGCCAACTGCAGCAATGCACCGAGCTTCTGCAATAGCCTGTTATACAATATGCTATTATTTTTCATAAATTAATTTTATGAAACAAAGTTTTAAAAGTATAATCCACATAAATGCAACTAATAAAAGTTTCAGCACCTGCTGCTCAATAAATAATTTGTTTACGTTGTGACCATTAAGATGGGGTATTTTGGATTCAACAAAATCTGTGTATTCACTCTCTTTATTTATTTAGGCATTATATCCCACTTTTTTCCCCATTCGGGACTCATTCAGAAACATATTGAGTTGTCATTTACCTCATCCAAACAATTAACACGAACATTCTTGTTGCCTAGTAGCCTTGCAGCTTCTTCAGTGTTTCCTAAAAAAAAAAAAATTAAAATGACAAATTCTGAAGATTATTTTTTAAAAAAAGCAGCAGCAGAATACATACCAAACTGTTTTCACCCTTTTAAGCAAGATTTGTTTCACTTCAAGGCCTAGTTAACATATTCCGGTAAAGCAGGGAACCAAGTAAACATTATTTTTATCAATTTAATTTAAATCCCACTTTTTAAACCATGAGGCTCTCAAAGTCCTTAGTACATTATTAAATTTTTTCTTGCTCCAATTTTATTCCCTTCTTCCTGGAACCAATCAAAAAGATTATGGTTAAGATAAGTATATCAACTATAGTAAAGGCAGGATTCAAAATCTGATTCAGGGAAAGGTTGATATACTGCATTTCTGCAGGCAGTTCCCAGTCTCTTAACAGCCATGAACCAGTATCTCCAGCGGCCATTATTTTGATGGCCCATAATTACAATTGTGTGTCAATGAACCTAGCTAGAAATAAAAGCTTGAAAGGCTGATGTTTTATCTTAGAAATAGCATTGTTGCATCTCCAGCTTGTACAATAAGGTATCCGTGCTGATTAGAAACTAGCTTCTGTGGATACTGAAGTGGCTTTTTGCAGATGTAGTTCATATCCTCTATGCAGCCAGCAATATGAATAAATTCCTGTTACTTGAAACAAAAGTTTACTTTTTTAAGCGACTACAAGACAAAACAAAGATTTTGTGCATTTTAAAAGACTATTCAGTTTCCTGAGACTGTTTGTAGACTTGAGTTCACTTCATCAGATGCATGACACAGTCTCATTTGACAGATTAGATGCACAACACAGTCTAATTTGGAGGATTATATATATCGGAAAGGAGTATGTTAAAAACTTGAGGGTCCAAAAGCCATGAGAAGGAGGTACACTGTGACATTTTGACACAAAATTCAAATGTATCTAAAGTGACCACTCATAACAGCAGTAACTAGTGATAATGCCCACAATGGGATAGAAAAGTTTCAGCAATTTCCTCTCCTAAGAAGTAGTCTTCAATCTGTCCATACACAAGACCCTGTGAATATGGGATTCATTGAACTGTAAGCATATGACAGAAGTCACAGCATCAGAGTCACGTGAATGGAAGTGGAGTCAAAGATGTCAGCTCACTGGTGACAAGAAAATAGGACCATGGACAGCAGTCCAAAGAAACTACAGACAGGAAACAGAAGCCAGCATTGAGAGATGTACCATAGGAAAAACAACGCAAGGGTAAGTACCATGGAGGAACCACCCTCTCTACCACTTGGTGATCTCCAGTGCTACTCTGCTACTCTTTTCAGCATGCACATGAAGGCACAGAGTTACACGTTCACTCCGAGGTGAACTGGTCACATTGTGCAAATATTTTCAGGATAGAATGTTTTTGAGATTGTTAATTCATAGATTCACCATAAATTGGAAGTGACTTGACAGCACTTAACACACACACACATTCTCAGGAGGAATTCAAAATCTTTACTTGATTTTTTTTCCCCATTAGGAAACCTGTTCCCCAATTTAACTTCACAAAAACTTTGTCAAGTCATTCTAACTGGTAGCACGCAGCAGTCCAGAGGTCTTGGTTGAGAAGTGCCATTAAAATCTGTTTTGCTTTCCTGTCTTTGAAAACAGGTGTGGGGAACTGAACTTTTTTTTTTACACTTGATTGCATACACACCAACTTTTATTTTCTCTTCAAACAAGACATGTACTGCATTGCTGACAGAGGTCATAAGACAATGACTACTGACCTACACAAAGCCTACACAATAGAATTTCAATGTAAAATGATCAGCAAACAGATTTTGCATCACTTTTCATAAAGTCAGACTTCATCCATTCCTTTGGATTTGAGCAATCACTACTGAGGAAGATTTCAATAATTTCCTTAATTAATGTAAAACTAACCAGATAGTATTTTGTCTATAACTGTAAGAGAGAGCTTGCATACTATAAACACAAGCAGCAACTTTTAAAGAACAAGTAAAAAGAACTGGTCATGAATGCCAGTAACAATAAGAGTTACTTAAGTTTACACTGCCCATCGAAAATGCAGAATTGTCTACTATTAATGAATTGAACATAGCTAAATCATGGTTTGGAATACCATTTTCCATTTTAAATGCAAAGAGCTAGTGCAGATGTAACTGCAGCTGGCTTATCTATATAATCATTCAGGAATGATTTACAGAGGCTATTCTTGTGATTACAAAAACTAGACTACACTTCACATTGCTCACACAAGTAGACCACTCACGTAAGCAATAATGTATGCTACTAGAACGACTGTTTGGTGCACTGTACAGAGTAGCAGTTTTAGATAAGGGAGTCCTGACTCAAGTATATTATTATTAAGCAAATTGTATCCTGCCTTTCTGCTCTTACAAGGGTCACCAAGTCGGCCAACGATTTAAAACATACATAACAAAATCACATTTTAAAACCATTAAATGACCAAACACACATCATTAAAACAATTAAAAGAGTTAAAATATATATAACACATAAAAACATTGGTTAGGAAGAAGGGATCATTAAGAGAATGTCAAATGAAAGATAGTCTTCACCCACTGGCGAGGACAGGAACAGAACGGGACAGACGAACCTTCCTGGGGAAAGAGTTCCAGAACTTTGGTTGCTGCCAACCACATAATCTCAGAAGGCAGAAGCACCCAAAGCAGAACCTCCGATGATGACCATACAGCTGCTTGAACCAGTCACCCTCTCTCAGCCTTACCAAGTTTAGAGAAAAAGTGGAAATACAAATTGTGATTATATAATAAATACAATTGGAATGACAGACTTTCTAGGAGGCCACCTATCTATTCTAGGTGCTCACATGAATCCAGGATATATCCAGGATAGAGGATAAGGATTTACCAGATGCAATGGCTGCTTTATATGTTGGCACTTGAATCCCTCTCCCTGTGAAAGAATTCTCATAGAAGTTTGTTTCCCTGAAATGCCTCAGATGCAAACTTCATCCTCACTTACATTGCTAAGGTAACGGATATTACACAAAGCACTCTGAACGCACAGAGTTCTAACAGAACAATGTCTTTTTATGGCCTACAATTCAATGGACAGAGACTTGTACACAATGCTGGCTATCACAAGACTTATCAGAACCCCAAGTACCAGCTATCTGCAGTTAGCATGACAAGAGGCTGATATTCTTTGTGGAAATGGATTCTGCCCCTGGTAATCATATATTGTTACTCTACAAGGGTCATGAATAAGAGGAACAACTCATCCTTATCCTGGGGGTTTGTCACTAGCCTATTCTCACTGGCAAATGGAAACACAGTCCTGTTCTAAAAGCACATTAACATGCCCTTCATCCAGGAGGGATGTCCACAAGAGTGGTCCAGTAGCAAAAAAGGCTGCCTCCAGTGAAACCTGCTACATCTCTAGGTCACAGGAGAACAGACTCGGGGTCTTCACACGGATCATGGCAGTTGGGTTTGCGCCTCTCTGGGCCTTCCCTCGCCCCTTTACCGCTTTCTTCGGAGGGCTGTAAACAGCTGTGAAGCAACATATAATAAGATCGTCGGCGGTGGACATTACTCCAGGCCGGTGCAGATGCCTCAGTGAGCAGCGGACAGCCATTGCAGAGACTGACGAGGAAGCACAGGGGAGGCGAACACAGGAAGGCCTACACTTATAGCGTCCGGCCCCGGCCCCCGCAAACCCCACTGACAGGGACTCCTAAACCCCCCCCCATCTTGCTAGGCTTCACTAAACGCCGTTAACTCGCTCTCTTCCCTTGCCTGTACGGGAGGCCCGCTTTATTGCTCGCTACACGCCAGAGTCTGGAGGAGGCCCCCGGGCAAACGGCTCAAAGCAGCCCGAGGCCGGTCTGGAGCAATTCGCCTTCCTCATCCCAGCATCTGCGTTCGGGGCGAAAGAGCCCGCGCGGGTGCCTTCAAGTGGCAGCGGATTCACGGCACTGGCGACCCCCCGGGGTTTTCGAGGCAAGAGACGTCCGGAGGTGGTTTGCCATGGCCCATTGCCTGCCTCTGTGGAGCGACTCTGGACTTCCCCGCTTAGCTTCCGAGATCGGACATACTTGGGCCATCGTGCGCCTCTTACCTTTCCCGATCACTTCCAGCAGTTCTTTTTCTTCCTCGCTTAAGTCGCCTTTCTTTAGAGGAGCCATGGCTTCCTTTTTAAGCAAAATATATTATTCTTATTTCTATCTGCCTCCTCCTCTATCCTCCTCCTCAGCTGTTTTGCACTCACAGCCCAGCTACAGAACCTTTTTTTTTTTTTACATATTCGTGCACCCCCGAAACAGACCATCACGCTCCGCGGGTGTGTAGCAACCTTAACGCTCCCTCCCCCGTTTTGCTTGCGTAGATGCGCCCCCTCAACCTCCACAGCTCATTTTATTGCAACTTCCTCCAGCAGCGCGAGCAGCCTTGAGAAGTGGGAGGGGAAGCGGTTTAAACCACTTGCCTTTAAGAGGGGAGCAGCGGCGGATGGAAAAAAAGCAACTTGTAGCTTTATATATTTATTTGTATAGTGTTTGGAACATGAATAATTCAGGAACGCTTGCTAATAAAAGAAAATGCCTAAATTTTGGAGGAGCCTTGTGGAAATGCTCGTGTTCCTAAGGCTTTCCACTTCACCCCGTGTCACTGAATGCGTTGTGACCGCCGGGAGGCGGAGTTAGGGGCAGCTCTGTGTGTCAAAGTGTCTGTCCTTCACTTCTCCATTGTTTAGTATTGTTGCTTGCTGCTGCCGGTGCATCTTCGCTTCTTCTCCGTAGACAAGAGCAACTACCCCAAGAGAGGTAAAAGCTTACTGGGGGTCTGATGGGTGGTTTAAGTGGCGAGGGAGCCGGCGGGGAGGGGGCACGAAAGAGGAAGCAGCAGCATACACGAACGTTTCTCTCTTTAGAGAGAGTCAATTTTGGGAAGGGCATAAGGATAAAGGTTCTGTCTTGCGCTACCGCCACCCGCCTTCTAGATGTCCAGCCTACAGAGGCATTTTCGCAAAGGTGTAGTAGCTGCGGCGAGCATCTGTTTTTCAGTCACCTGCGACCTGGAAATGGGGGTGGGAAAGGGCGGCTTCCTTCTTTGGTGAACTTCGGGAATGAAGTAGGTGGGGAGGGGGTCTCTGCCTTTAGCAAGGTGACAGTAAAACAGCTTGAGAGGAAGTCAGTCGTTGGATTTTTTTAAGCCGTGAATTTAGATTTCGCCTTTGTGGTGATGGGCGACTGGAGTGGTGTCGGTGGCCCCTGAAGGCTGAAAATCAGCTTTGCAGCGCCCCTTTGGGGTCTGCTTCTGACGCCCAGCTTGGTGGAGCTGCATGCAGAAGGGCGTTCTGCAGCAGCTGGGACGGGTTCCGACGTTCCGTCTTTCCTGGAGAGGATCAAGAGCCTTTGCTGTGGCAGGTTGTTTTGTAGCCACTGCAACGCGCACCCCGAGAATCCTTCTGAAGCCCTGCTCGCGAAGACGGATTTCGCTGCCCTCTTTGCTGCTGGTGGTTGCTTAGTTTTGGACCGGCGAAACAAATCTGTTGTGTGAGGGGAAGGAGGAGGCGACGGCTGTGTGCGCAGTTCCATTACAGAGGTGTCCACTAGCGCCATTGGAGTTCAGAGGACCTCAACGTTTGTCGTGGAATCTGGCCTCTCTCTGGCTGGGGAGATCGAGGGTTTAAATGTGCCTCTCTGTATGTTTTTTAAAGGAGCCGGCTTGTATTAAAATTTGTAAAGCAAAAGCCTGAGGTTTTAGTAACTATTAAGGAGTCTTAGTTGTTACAGGTGTTGGGGTCTTCATTAAAAAACAAAAACAAAACTTCATTCAGGCCTGGGTCTTTGTTGTTGTTTCTACTCACATTCTTTTCTTAAACTGGAGATCTGAGTTCACTGAGCAATTCAAGTTTGAATTCCTCCACTTCAATTGAAAGGGGACAACCAATTGTTTCATGGCCGTTCAAATGATTGAATTGACCTGCATCATAATCATCGGAAGATAATGTGGCCACAAGTGACCTTTGCTCTTCTCCAGTTGAGGAGTAATGGCATTTCCATTTGGCATTTGTGAGTTGTGAAACTGTATCCTTTCTGAATATTAAAAAAAAAAGGATTTGAATTAAATTCAGAGTTGAAATGAAGCATACCTTGATCCCAGTCTTGGAAGTTCCAGTATGTTCTGTAGAACTTATTTTTTTTTTTTTATTCCACTTAAAAATTGTGTTTAGACATTTTTGTACTCTGTCCGTCAAAGCTCAGTCTGGTGGCAAGAGTGGCATTTTGCTCTTTATTCAGCACTTAAAGGTGGAATATGATATTAAACAACTTTTGTAATCTTTGAGCATGAAATATGGAAGTATGGTAAGTTACCGTTATGGCAGTATGTGCCGTAAAACCTCATCAAGGTTTGAAAATAGCTGCATACTCTCCAAATGTTGAGAACTCTAGCTCTAAATGCTTCTTTATAACTTATCAGTTGCAGAGTTTTCAGTTCTCTGTCCTTAAATTCCTCTGTGTGTGATGTATGAGATACAACTGAAAACCGCAATTTGTTATTCATTTGTTCCTATAAACATACTTAAGGTGGCTTATATACAACTAGCCTGCAAACATTCTTCTGATGGGAAAAGTAGTGTTGCACAGTGCAGTCCTAAGCACAGGTACACCCTTCTAAACCCATTGGCATTAGATGGTTGAAACTCTGCTGAGGAATGCATTGTGAGATGCTTTATAAAAAGCAAGATACCATGGGATGCATAATCTGAAACTTGTGCTAGCAGCGGCAGAGTTTAGCTTTATAGAAGAACTAGGAATAAGGCCCGTTGTGGAAATAAATACAACGGGCTCCAGAAAGAGGCTCTGGGAGAGTGCCCCGGCTTCGGGCACTCAGTGACAATTTGCTGTGGCAATCTCAGCAGGGTATAATGACAGAGTCCACCATTTTCTCCAGAGGAACTGATCTTTGCTACCTGAAGAGCAGTAGTAATTTTGAGTGATCTCCAGCCCACCCCCAAGATTGGTAACAGTGGTTCCCCAGGAGGGAGTGGCTGGTTTGGAGGGTGGAGTCTATGGCATTGTACCTGTCTGAGATCCCAGCCCTCCTCAACACTCACCCTCTCCAGGTTCGACCCCTCAAATCTCCAGGAATTTCCCAACCTGGAGTTGACAACCCTATCTCCCTCCCAGCCAACCATCAACCTACCTTTAGTTTTCTATCTCCTCCCCCCTCCCTCCTAGAGAGCAGTTGTAATTTTGAGTGATCTCCAGCCCCCATCTGGAGATTGGCAACAATGGTTCCCCATCAGGGAATGGCTGGATTGGAGGGTGGAGTCTATGTCTGAGGTGCCACCCTTCTTCAAACCTCACCCTCTCCAGGCTCCATCCCTCAAATCTCCAGGAATTGCCCACCTGGAGTTGGCAACCTGATCAGGACTGGGCCCAATGAGTTTTCTCCCAAAGACCAACATAGACATGGAAAGGGCCTTTTACTGACAGAGGAGAAAGTACAGGTGCCAACTCTGATTAGGGAAATACCTGGAGATTTGGGGTGTGTGGATCCTGTGGAGGGCAGCATTTGGGGTGTGTGTGGAAGAACTCAGTAGGGTATAATGCCACAGAGTCTACCCTCCAAAGCAACCATTTTCTCCCGGGGAACTGATCTCTGTCATCTGGAGGTCAATTGTAACAGTGGGAGATCTCCAGGTCCCACCTGCAATTGGCAGCCCTAGGGGAAAGTCAGCCGCACAGTGGGGAGTTGAAGAAAATGGTTGGATGGTCGCTGGCCCCCTCGTTAGCCAGCCAGCCATGCTGAAGCTAAGCAGGAGAGAGAGCCTTTTTTCATTTATTCTGACAGGAAAGTGGCCGTTGGGGGAGGGGGTTATGGGCGGGGGAGGGGGTTATGCTGAAAGTCCTTTGTTTTTTTACTCACAGAACCAAGCTTGGTTGCCTACCAACAGCCACTGAGGGGACAGTCCCTCACAGGAGTCAAGAGAACTGTCTTCCTCAGGAGAGAGAGCTGTCTGCCAGTAAATCTGACATGCAAAATCTGTCTGAAGGGGGAGTGGGTGGGGAAGAGGAGCAGACCCAGCACCCGGCCAATAGCACGCGAGTACTCTTGAGTGGCGGCTGATGGGCCAATGGCTGAGGGAGGGCATTTTACAGCCCATGGGAGTGCATGGAATCTTGCGAAACGAAAAGATAATTATTTATAAGGAGAAATGGGCAGCCCGGTATTATGTTGATTGGATAATTTTCATTCCATTGTAATTGTTTGTTTGGTTTTCTTTGGCTGCTGAAGGTATTTTCCCTCTTTTGCTAGCAAGCAGTTGTCAAATACTGTTTATACTTCTGAATCTGTTATGCCTATGGCACAGTCTGTTGGTGCTTGTAGTTAGATGTTCTGCAGACAGGTTAATGGAATTATCCATGTTCTTTTCAATCTGAGTGAACCTTAGCTGAAGGGACACCTGGAGAAAGGGGTGCTCTCATTCTCCTTGACTTCTCTCTACAGTGGTTTAAGGTGTAAATTACATCCTAAACAGAGTTATGGGCTTAGAAGGGTGCAACTCTGCTTGGAACGGTGCTGAAAGTTGTTATGTATGTACCAGCGAGTTACAACTGATTTATGATGACTCCTTTCAAAGCAGGTGAGATGTAGAGATGGTTTGCTTTGCCTTCCTCAGCAGAGTCTTCTGTGGTGATCTCCCATCCAAGTACTGAACCTGCTTAGCTTACAAGATTGGGTTATATCACGAGGCTTTAGGCTACCCAAAAATGCTTGTGGGCCCCCCCATACATGCAATTCTTGTCAAATGCTCATTCCTGTAACACTGTTTTTCAGTAGTCTCATTTATTAATGAACAAGAAATGACAATTGAACGGTGTAAAATGGGGTATGTGTTAATCGTATTGTCCTGGTGTGTTTGGTTTTAGAACAAATGGTTTCCCAGTGTTAGTAATAGCATTGTGAGATGATCCTCCCCGTGTTCTGTTTTAAACTAAAACAACTTGATGCCCAGTGCAAAGTTTCCAGCTGTTACAGCAGCTGACTCTCATTGTGCAACTCTTGGATCCACATAAGACTGTCTTCTAAAAAGACAGGATCCATTGAGTAATGTTGAATAGTGAAGGATAAAATGGTATGAAGTACGGTTTACCAGATTCTGTTTAAAGCAAGTGGTATGTTACTTGGCAAATATAAGCATGACCTGCTGTTGGAATGAATTCTATCTACAAGAGGACAAATATAGATGTTCTGCTTGTTGCCCTGCTCATTTAACTGTGGATAGCTTAAATAATTGTTTATTTTTTCATGATGGCCTGAAACTGGGGGAGAAACTGCTTGTAACTTGTAACTGTGCTTGTAACTGCTTCTCCCCACCCAGAGTATGTAGATCTTATAAAATTTAGTGCTTGTAAAATTTAGTGCTTGAAGTAGTAAGTAATACATTAGCAGACATTTCTGTGCTGGGCAAAGCCAAAGAATATTCAGGGGTCTTGAAGAAAATAGGAACTGAAACTACTTTCTGTTCCAAAATGTCTGTCTTCTTTAAAGCAGTAAAAAGTAAGTAAGAATTGTTAATTTGTTAATTTTTTTTTTTAAAATGTAGTGAGTTTCCAGACCAAGGTCATTGATGTCATGCTAGAAATAGAAGCTAGTGTGGGAAGAACATGTCATCCAAAAGCCTTTGAAATATATGCATGGCTAATTTTTAAGTACTGTGCCATCCAGTTCACTGAACAGAAATGGAGCTTTGTGTTTGGACTGTGCATCTATTTTAATGTTACCCTTCACTGTTTCAGAATTAGAACATAATCTTTGCATTTGGAATAATGCCTTTTTGAGACTTTGGTCCTACATTCATTAGTTCACTTTTGTAGTAAGAGGCAAAATATGCCTTGGGTTTTCAATAACAAGAACAATAATGTTGAAATGTAGAACGAACAGAAAGATGGAATTGGATCTTTATGAACGGATCTAGCATCATAAATACGTCAAATCTGTTTTTGTTGAGTGATACCAAGTGGTATTTTAAAGGACAACTACATTCTACCCATTCAACAGTCTCTTCCTTTACATGTTATTAGTAAGCAGAATGTCTTATTGATTTTCAGTGGAATGTACTTCCAACTAAAGCATTAAGGATTAGTGTGCTGGCTGGATTTCTGTCGGGGTTTTTTAAATTAAATTGTTTACTGAATTGTGTCAATCATGCTTGAGATTTAAGTATCCCCCATACTTGTTCTGCATAAGTGCTTCTTTCTGACCATTTCCTTGAAAGAAGTCCATTATCGATAGGGTTAAAAAGAAGCCATCTCTACACAGTACTGCAGTCCATCACTGATTGCTGGGCAGCAGCGGCAGCAGTAAAATGTCAGTACCCAGGGAACCAGATTGTGTAAACAGATGATTGCTGGTATGAAGGCAAAATGCTTACCTACCAGATAGCCACTCTGGATAAAAATCTTTTAAAAAAATGTTTAAAATGTCAGAATTTAAAATCTAACTTTCATTTATTTATAGTAATTTTCTCTTATCAATCAGCAAAAACATGCTAAAACCTGCACTTATCCACATCTATAGGCCTTTATAGAAAATTGTCCTTTGGTTTTTATTGTAATTCTCCAAGGTTGTGTAAGATTTGAAGAAGAAAAAACATGAGAGTTTAGTGAAATGTGGCAGTTTCCCTTATGTATATACTTGTGGTACATTAAACTGGTGGTGAGTAGCAACCCAGGGAGATTTCGTATCAGTGTGGGGATTTGAATTTGGTCCCTAGTCCAGCATTTGGTCCTCTACGCCCCACTGTCTTGTAAAAACAAACAAACTGGAGACACATTGCATTTTAAATATCATGGCATTCAGATCTCAAATTATATGTCTCAGAAACAAGACTTAAGTAAAAATGTCTATTTCATGCTGAAGGAAGTTCCCTTAATGAAAAATATGGAAAATCAGATAGCATGGAAGTTGAGCACCTTTTTCTAGCTCAGACTACTTGTGTGGATGCTCAGAAGGGTTTCCAGCTCTTACTCTAGGATTGACCCCTATGTGAGTTGAAGTGTGGTGGGAATGTGTGATTGCTGCCTGTATAAAGGATGGGAAACTATTGTGCACACATCTCTCTCTCTATAGGAAAGATGCAGTGAGACAAAAGATAGCACAGATGTTTATCTGGCACTCAGTGCTGGATATGATAATGGTCCTAGTGACAGTAAATTCCTATTTATAATCTTTTGGTGTTTCCCTTCTGAAGCAATTTTTTATCCACAGCACAGAGGAATGTTGCCAGGAAATAATGCTCAGTGTGGGGCAAAATCTTCCTCATAAGATTTTTGCTCATTTCAGACCTGCACAGTGTGCTGAGATGGAAAAAAAGTTAGTGGGTTATTTTATTATTGAAAAGCCTGTGAACATAAATTTTATTTATTTAAAACATTTATTAGCACCTTTCTTTGTTATGGATCTCATGGTGACTTACAATGTAGGTAAAATAATACAACAGAATACATAAAATACATTAAAATGAAAATTTAAAATCACAATTTAGGATTAACTTAATCAAATGCGGTGCTAAGTAAGACCATCTTCAACTGCCTCCTAAAGATCAAAAGTAAGGAGCCAGGTGTACCTCCCTGGGGAGGTTGTTCCATAATCATGGGACTGCCCTAATGAACTCATCTGGTTTCATTGGAATAAGTCACCAGAACTTTAGATTGTCACGTAAAGTATCTGAAAACTTTGCTTCCTCCCTGCCACATTTAGGGTAAAGGTGGGTTAAAGCTACCTTTATGGCAGACTAATGGATTGATTTTAGTAGCTTCTATGAGGGTTATAATAAAGGTATGTTTGAGCCGAAAAGGCTTGTTTAGATGCTGCACGATCGCAGTGTTCTCCAGGAGTTGTAGAGATACTTCTGAGCAGGCAGAATGTAGAAGATAAAGATGGGAAGACCCAGAAAATTGTGGGGGAGGCAAGTGGATAAAAGGGGTGGGGAGAGTTTTTCCTGTTTTCTCCTGAGACCAGAAATTGTAAAGTTAAATAGTCCTTAAATATTTATTCCTTCAGAATGATTAGTGACATCATTCTAAAGCAGATGATTTAAAACATCATTTTTACATGTAATTCATGCTGTTGAAAATCTCTGCTGTCAGTGATTTTCAAAGGAATGGGAAGGACACCTGGAAGATGTGTGGAAGTTCCAGGGAAGGGAAGGATTATTATTGTGGTCACGAAAACTGTTGTACCTACCAAGGAAGCCCCAGGACTTCTTGCCACAGTAGCTTCCATCTGTCAATGCACCAGTTTTAGGGCCCTGTTAGGGATAGCAATAGAACAGAGCTATTGAGCGTACCAGGATGCAGGGAGCACTCTCCCTAACTGCTAAGATTTGAGGTGAGTTGAGCAGAAAGAAACTCATCTAGCCCTGGTACAGTGCAGGAAGGATGTATTTTTACCTGGCTTTCCCTGTGCTTGCAGGAAAGTTTGGAGGTGAAACTGGAGTGCAGTTTCATGGTAAATATCCTTTCACCCTAATTGTTAGAAACTCTTCTTCCTTCTCAGTTTAAAGAGTCCAGTGTGCAAATGGAGGCAGCATTTTTCTGTCCATCCTAATTAACCCCCTGCAAAGACTATTTTAATCTGAACGTGGTCAGACTCTTTAAATAGATAGCGTTTTGGAGTGGGGTGCATGGTGGGAAAATACAAGTTTACAAGTAAGAGTTAAGTGAGGGGGAAGTTGGCCTGACAAGTGCTGAGCATGCCCATTGCCCAAAAGGAGGTGGTATTAGGATCTCAGAATGTGCTTTGCACTGCACATATCCCTTGACCTTAATCCCCCCTTGCAACATACTAAATGGTTAAAAGCTCAAGAAGCTTAATCCCCTCCTTCCAAGTTTCCTTTTCTCCAATTGACCCTCAATTCTGTCAGTATTATGTGCTTCGTGCAGGGCAATAGGCATGCTCAGTGCCTATTAGACACCCCCCCTCCCTTTTTATTTGCAAACTAACATTTTCAATGGGAGTCCCCCAGTCTGAAGACGGCCCCTTGTCACTGTCCTCCTGGTAAGCATGGAATTATTGTTCACTATTAGGTGGAGCCAGCAGAGGACCCCTGATGAACCGTTGTGGAAGCAAAGATTCCTACTTGCTAGGCCCTCGCTGTCCTACCACTGATTTTTTCTCTCCCCCTTCCCTTATTCTCACACCACTATTGCCTCCCCACCACCACCACTTCTGCCATTGTAAATTTTGGCATTGTTTGGGGGATTATGAGTAAAGCCTCAAAGTATTGGATGAGATTTTATATAGCGTAGCAAAATCTGGTGTTTTTTTTTTTAAAGTTGCAATGTGTGCTTCAGCAGCTTCAGGCTTTTTTAAAAAAATCTTCTTCACTATCCCCACCCCCATTTTCTGATTTGAAGAAAAATCCCCCTACCCGTTTGTGGCCTCCTCTTGTGGATTTTTTTGATCTGCATGAATGGTATACATGTTGAGGATTAGATATGTCTTTGAGGTATACCCTATTCTTAATGCCAGTGTTGAATCAGTGTCACAATCTGCAGATTCTTATTTACATAAAATAGTATTGCTACTGCTTTTGGCTGGATTATTAAACAAGCAGCACTCTTAGTACTTTCACATGGTGAGAACATAGAATAGCTTCAGATATTTGTTCCCTAAATGCAATCTGGGTGTCTGTCAGCATATCGCTGCTACAACACAGAGGCAAGATTTTGGTACCATATGGTCTCTGATTCCTTTTGCTTCTCATCTGTCCCTGATCCCTCCATCTTCTGTGTTAAACATTCATGCAGTAACACACTACCATGTGAAAGACTGAAAAGGTGTATCCCCCCAACATGTGACCATGTATTTAAACTGAATTAGCATGCATATTTGCATAGTAAGTGCAAAACCAAGATCTTTTATCCAAAGAGGTGTTCAAAAGTAGCAAGTTTCAGC
The DNA here is from genome assembly GCA_029375565.1 of Gekko gecko. Taxonomy (NCBI): domain Eukaryota; kingdom Metazoa; phylum Chordata; class Lepidosauria; order Squamata; family Gekkonidae; genus Gekko; species Gekko gecko. Next base: position 58,162,072 of record JAPDNY010000011.1, on the reverse strand, counting down.
AAGAAAAGGATGTCAGAGGCTTGATTTAAAAGTTTAAAAAAGGAATATGAAATTTATTGAGGGACTAGTACAATATTGGGGGTGCTTATCCTAAGCAAATACTAGTAAACGTCAAATCAAAGCACAGATAAATATCATATTACTTAACTGACAATGTAACAATAACAACCCCAAATTGACCACAGCTACTCCATTTTGGAGCAGGAGTTACTTTGAAGCTAAAGGTAAAGAAGTCTTTGTCTTCTAGCCTGGTGTGGTTTAATTGCTTTCATCCTGTTGATACCCTTGCACTCCCTGGTTGCTCCCAAAAAGGCTTCATTGAAAGCTGACTTTGCTGTGTCCCTTGCTGTAAGATCTGTTGTGAGGCACCAAGCATGGTGAGAGCTACCTATGCTTTGTGCTTGGGTGGGACTTACTCATGGTGTTACATCTCTCCTTATATATAATTCTGTTTTGGGGTGATTCTTTCCTGAACTTTCCACATGGTCCAAAATCAGTTGGGTCCCTGATCTCTCACTCAGGAGGTGTGCCAGTCCCCTGGCTGCATTGCCTCACTGCGTTGCTCCAGTCCCACCCACAGAGCCGGCGGCCAGCATCTTGGGCTCAGTCTGGAGGGAGCCAACGAATGGGATGGATTCTCTCCATTCCCGGCCCCAAACAGCTCCCATAGCAATGGAAAGCCAGCAGCATTAGCCAATTAAGGCTTGCACTTTTAGTTAGGAAAAGCAGCCAAGGAGGGGGGGGAGACAGCTGTCTGGGCACAGAGACCCTTTAATGTTGCAGGGAGACAAGTCTGAAAGTTGAGCCTGCCGGAGACAAGGCAGACCGATGTGGGAGGGTCGACTTTCACCCACTGCTGCTTCCCTGGGCACGGAGAATTCCATGCAGGTGCCTCTGGCGAGGGCTGTCCTCTGATGCTCCAGCAGGCGGAGGCTTCAGAGGCCAAGGCCCATGGCAGCACTGCAGCAGTAGTCATTGGCCACACCATGGTGCAGGGAGCTGGCCGGGCAGCAAACTCATGGAAGTGGCACCCAGTCTATCGCCCTTGGTGTGCTGTGAGACAACGGACAGGCCCAACGATCTGGCAGCCATGGCGTAAGGAGGCCGAGGATGGCCATGCCACTGCCACAGCAGTTGTTGTCACCTGTGGACAGCCGTGGGTGGCGGGGTGGGCTGCGTGCAGACGAGGACTGACACCATAGATGAGAATGCGGCCAAGGAGGAGGGCGAGGCTGAGATCTTGCTAGCGCTCATTGTATTCCTTTTACAACGGGCTTTGCTACTAGTATGTAATGTGTACATTTTGGCTGGAAGTGAGAGTTATGCAGATGAAAGTGAGGGAAGATAGCAACACCTTCAGTCTTTCTGGTTTTTTGTAAGCCAAATAGGCTTAAAATGAAAGTTCAGAATAACATAGATTTTTGCTCATTCTAAGTAGATGAATAAATTTGAGTTGTGCTAGTGTTTTTGAGTGTTTTATTTATTGCTATGAAGCAAGAGTCAGACAAAGTAAGGATGGATTTAAGAAGCTGATTTTGTCTGCAGTTGTTAATGACATATGCAGTTTGATCCTTTGGATATTTATTGAGAAGGAAGTCCCAGTATGTCCAGTGAGCTTACTTCCAGATAAGTGTGCATAGAATTTGCAGCGTTCCAAGATATGATGAGAACAGGGTAGTGTTGAAGAACTACTTTCCCCATTCAAAAATGCTGGCACTCCCCCCTCCCCTTCCTGCTTAATAGTGTTGAAGACCTACATTCAGTTTCTAAGGCCAGACGATAAACCTTTCATTCACATATCAACAAACCATAGTTTATTGCATCTGAAATAAGCCATAGTTGATCACTTCTATTTTCAGCTCCCTCATTTCCCAACTGGGAAATACCATAATGTTAGAAGTTTTACAGTGCAATCTTATGCAGAAGTGCTCTTGCTCAATCCCTAGGATTGCCATCCTCCAAGTGATGGCTGGAGATCTCCCACCAGTACAACTGCTCTCTAGGTGATAGATATCAATTCACCTGAAGAAAATGGCTGCTTTGGAAGGTGGAATCTATGCCATTATACCCCATTGAAGTCCCTCACCTCTCGAAACCCCACCCTTCTTAGGCTCCACCCCCAAAATCTGCAGGTGTTTCCCAACCCTATCAGTTCCATTGAAATCAAAAGGTTTAGACTGGAGTAACTTTGCATAAGATTTCACTGTCAAGATTGACTGGCTGTGAGAAACAATGTTACATAATGGCGGTTCTACCGCTGTGCCTTTTGAAATAACTGCTTGTCAGGGGAGAACATTCCAACAAGGGCTGAGTCTTTTCAGCTGCTCAGCACCTCCCTCTGGTTGCTTTTCTTGATTGTTGTGTTGTGATTTTAGACTATTGCTGACTCATTTTGTAAGCCACTTTGAGTCCTGCTTTGCAGGACAAAGGCAGGATACAGATATTTAAATAAATAAACTTGCCATTCTAACTCTCCTAGGTAATTTAGTAATTCTTGTTTGAGTAAAATTAAGATGTTTACAAGTGCTTGTTTTCAAGTGTGATTTATGTGTGCATATTCTGATACTCTGAGAAGCTTTATGTTTCATCAGCCCTAATGTAAGTGTGGCACTTAAGGTTGCCAGCCTCCAAGGTGGGGTCTGGGATTCTCCCAAAATCACGTCTGATCTCAAGAGAGACCACAAAAATCAGTTCTCTGAGGAAAAGCTTCAGGGGACAGACTCTATGGTGAACCATAGATTCTAGGAGAAATCCTTTCCCAAATTCCCCCCTTGACAGGCACCATAACCAAATCTTTGGAAATTTCCCAGGCTAGTGTTGACAACAACCCTATTTGCACATTTAAAATTTCCCATGGGGGTGGCTGAAAAGGCTTCCCCCCAGTTATTCAGCACTTTGGATATCTCTGCTTGGAGCTAAGGTGCTAACCATAAAATACTTTTTCAGATGTCACATTAAAAACAAAACGTGAATTGTGGGAATGCAACATGTCAGCAATAGGCACCTGCATCCTGTTATTGACCCTGACTTATATCTGAACAGAGGCTATGATTAGTGCAAGCAATGGGGGGTTATGACTCCCCTGTCTGCACAGCCAAGGAGGCTGTGAATGCGGCTGGACCCTGCTCTGCTTCATTTTATCTATTGCACTTGCACGCTTGGAGAGGTAATTAGATATTTCAAGGCCCATGACAGACCACAGCATGACCTTGCAATATTGATTCATGCTCTTGTGCCTTCCATGCTTGATGACTGTAATGTGTTTTGTTATGCGAAGACTGGCATGTTCAACAGGTGCAAAATATTGCTGCAAGCCTCTTCCTGAATCTTAGGGGGGGGGGAGCATATGCAGCTGTTTTATGCTGGCTGCCTGTGTCCTTTTGAGGTCATTTCAGAGTGCTGGTGTTAACTTTTACCTTCAGGATTAGACCGCCCATTTAGGGAGATACTATCACTAAGAACTCAAGCCTACATACTGGTTCCATTAAGCAAATCAAGCCACGCTTCACATTTCTTCATCAGAGGAGATACTATCTTAAGCTACAAACAGCTATTTGGATCCTGTAGAATGATCTTCCCCCAATCCATGACCTTTTTTAAAAAAAAGTTTCAGTACTTATTTATTTTAATGACCTTGTTGGTGCACATTATAAATGAATTGTATTCTATATTTGGTGCATTTGGTGTTCGCTATGAGTATTCACATTTTAACGTGGCAAATAAAACATTTTTTTTAACCCAAGGCTTTGAGCATATGGAAAACTTGGTCTAAAGAAATGGTGAATGTGTAGACTAAACCCAAAGGTTCAAATAATAATTTATTGATTATTGCTGGGTTTCCAGAGGGCCTTTGAGAAAGGACTTTGGGATTTTCCAGAAGTAAGCTGACAAATTGTTAAACACTAAGCAGAATTGTAAAAACAAGTGTTTTATATTCAATTTAATTGACAGAAGAGGAGTTTCCCATCTACTTTTTTATTAGAATGGTACCAACCAGCCCAGCTAATGACTCATCAAAGTTAAAGATTTATGGTGAGGTCCTTTGCTTCAAAGAGAACTAGGAATAATTGGTCAAGATGAGGCTAGAAAAACCTAATTGGGGTGAACGAAAGGGTAACTATACTGTAAGAGAGAGGAAAACCCCTCTTCTGACCTGCTGTGTGCTTTAAGATATTAAAATACAATTTTAATATTTTCTTATAGCTGAGAATTAAGACTATGGTATAGGGTGGGAAGGTAACAGTGTTCCATGTGCCTTGGCATCTAGTCATGCTGGCTACATGACCACAGAAATGTCTTTGGACAGCTCTTCAGCTTGGAAATGGAGATGAGCACCACATCCCTAGAGTCAGATTCGACTGGCTTTTGAGCAAGGGAAACCTTTACCTTTACCTATAGGATGTTTGTAAGAGAAGCAGCTAGCTGAAATATTAATTCAGCAGCTAGCTGAAAGCTATAAACTATAAGGAACTACCAAGCTTATTTTAACAAAGCAAAGATTAGAAACCAAGAGCACCAGGTATGCTGAGAGGTGGGGCTGAAAGAGCTCTGACAGAAACTGCTCTTTTTCAAGAACAGCTGTACCAGAACTATGGCTTGCCCAAGGTCATCCAGCCAGGTGCAAATGGAGGAGTGGGGAATCAAACCCAGTTCTCCCAGATTAGAGTCCGCACACATAACCACTACACCAAACTGGCTTGTGAGCAAGTCTAGAAAACTGGCCAAAAATCCATTCATTTTTAATGAAATGAACACCTGCACTGTAAAACTAAAATGCACCCAAGTAGCCTCTTGTTTGTCAAACACTTGATAAATAATGTCCAAACAAAGAAAACTAAACTAAGCAAGTGCAAATGAAGTAACAATAATGTAAAGTTGGGAGAAGCAAAAAAAAAAAGCATTTAGGCAAAATCCCTGCTGTTACCCAGTGAACATCTGAGCTGAATTTTTGGCTGTATGGTGTCCCTTATTTGAATAAAACTTTTTTTTCCTACGCTTTACTGCCTGAAATTGTCTGTCTCACTGTGTAGTGTATTGGCTAGCCACACAAGCAAAAAACCTTTGCGCCCTCAGGGCGTTGCCTTCAAATGTATTGCATGAAACATGATGTCCCACTACAGATATAGTTGTAAAAGATGCCTCTTTATGACTGGGTAACCAAAATATAAATGTCAAGATGCATTTGCAAGTTAATCTTAATGTGCACCCTGTTGAAAGCAATGCAATGCAGATAGATGACATCCATATTTGGATGTTTTTTAAATCTGTGGTCCCTCTCTCTGGGAAGTGATACACATGTGGATCTCCTTGGCTGGAGTGAATTTGTGCTACTTCTGGCCTGAATGTTGCATTTGACACATCCCAAAGTAATGGCTGACAGTAATCGTGCAATCTGATTGAATCATATGCAAGATGAATCCATGGTCAAAATCACCACTGCTACTGCAACAGGAAGTTCACTGATTAGATAACACTAGGGGAAATGATTAGACTACTATAGGGAATATGCATTTTCCTACCACAGTCACCTCAAGGTTTCTTATTCTGGGGATGTTTAATTTTAGATTATTGTGTAAAGATGCTTAAGTAATCCTGTTCACTGGCTAAAATAAGAGCATAACATTTACTTGGATCACAGATGGATTTAAATATCTGGCTAGAAAGAAGATTTGAATACATTGTGCCAATACTGTCTGAACCTTTACTTTTGGAGATTTAATATGTACTAATATATGTGTGTGGCAATGAAAGCTTACATATTCTACTCTGCATTGCTCTTAAAATGATTAAGGTTTAGTATTGTAAAATAAGTCCTTGTAGACTTTTTTCTGTACCTGTAAGCATGTAGCTATGTGAAGCTGTAGCTTTTTGTGACTACTTTACCACTCTGCAAAATGTCACGGACCATTTTCTTCCTGACCATAAGTGTGCATCTCTTTTTAGTGATGAATTTTATCTTATATGGCCTGTATAATACAATTATGCCCATATAGTCTGTCTCAGGTTGTTCAGCAGAATATTTAAAGTTAGAATGTATACCTGACTTGTCTTTTGATAGTTCAGTATTCATAAAATATTTCAGAGTTTGCTAACCACCAGCACATTACATGATGAAAGTAACTATTTTTTAAATATATATTGTAGCAACTGTTAGTGCCTTTCTAGGATGGAAGCTGTATTGATTCTAATTAGAAATTAGCTGCTGAGCCAAGAGGAATGGTGGCTATAAATATTTTAGCAGAATAAATAAATACATTTATAGTCCTTTGGATAAATCAAAACATATGTGTGTTAAGGATTGTCAAGACACTTCCCAACTTATGGCAGCCCTATGAATTAATGTCCTCCAAAACAGCCTTGCTGCAGGTCCTGCAAACTGAGGGCCATGGCTTCCTTGACTGAGGTATTTTTTGCTCTTGTGCTGGTTCAAAATAATTTGGAATCAAAATACTAGCCAGGGAGGGGGTCTGGTGTGTTTAGATAATTCCTGATCATATATTTGAGAAATCCTGCCAGTAAAGTTATGTTGGAAATATTCATCAATAAGAAAGAAGACTATCAGAGGAGCTCATTAAGAAGCTGACTAGTTTCAGTATCTCATGTTCTGCATAATAATAGCAACATCATGGTGATGATCAAAGTCTGTCTTACATGTTTATCCTGTTTAACCATTTGTCAAATAGGCAGCTCTGCATATTGTTGAACAAGTTGAATATCTTCTCTCCCCCAAAGACTTGATATATAACTAGATTGGGAAAAGTTAGGTTCATCTTTCCTTTGAAAGTGGCTCATCAATCAGGTTGTTTAGGTCACAGGGTTTCAAAAACGTATTTCCTGAGAGGCTGAACATCAGCTTGGCAGGGACTCTCTCATAAAATAGCATGCTTATTAACAAAGTGTATTGACTTGGAACTACGTCAATAACTGCCTGGAGACTTGCAGGCTGACATAGCTGTTAAAGTGGTTTCTCCAGGCCTTTAATTATCTACTCTCTCTTTAATACGTACTTTAGGGATAACTGTGACAATGCCATTACTTGCTCCTCACAGCATGCCTCACTTCACAGATGTGTTTCACTTTTTTGTGTGTGAACCATTTCCAACAAATCATGATAGAAGACGATATATCTACAAGGGGAAGACTCTTCAGTAACTAACATGAGCTTATTACTAGACGGTGCGTATGATTGACTGTGAACTTGTCTTGAATAAACCCCATAATGATCATTTACATAAATGAGTTCAAGTCATATAGAAGAGACCACAGCTTGGTAATAGTATGTATGCTATGCATACAAATGTTCTAGTCCCTGGGTATTTCCCTTGTAGTAGAGCCATGAAGGACTTCTACCCAAGACCTTAGAGCTGGGGTGAGCAGAAGCTGATTGGGTTTGTTGGGTCATAGTAGATCTTAGAAAGCTCCTGAGATCATACCATAGGGATGCCTTATTGCCCAGTGCTCCCTGACTTAAATATACTGAAGTTTTTTGGACAGCAGGCCTATTCTTCTCCCACCATACTGGGTCAGAAATTTCCCAGCTCTGTTAGCACTGGTCTTCATTGCTATGGCAACCAAACCAGTCTCGGTGGCTGTAATGCAGCTGCTCTTCTCTAATAAAGTTATCAATAACAATGCTGACACAAATTGATGTTGTTTAAAAACTGGACTCTCTTATCTCTCTGCTGGTCCAATGGTAGTATCAATGAGTTGTCTGTGTGAACAGATCTTGGTGTATAGCATTTTTAAGGTTTCAGGTTGGAACCCCTCCTGTGTAGTAATTCAGTTGTGAATTTGTACTTGTACAGGCTTACATATGGCTCATGCAGTACAACAGGGAATTATGACCAGCGTCACTCTCTGGGGGAGACATTTTGTAATTGGCCCTGCTCCTCAAAGGACTCCCCCCCCCCCAACAGGTTCTGGCTGGTGGCATCCAAAGGTTAAGTTACGGGGAGAAAAATAAATCTCTCAAGCTTGAAATCTGTCCACTCCTACCTCCAAGAACTGCTACCACTTATAGCTAACAATGTGGGACCAGATGGGACAACAGTCTGCCTTGGTATACAGCAGCTGCATATGCTTATAAGAAAAAAAAATGGTGAATCAAATCTAGGCAGCCACAATGAACTTCATGTGACATGGTCACTGAAGCTGCATCAAAAAGCAAGCCATGCTTGAAATTTATTTATTTATTTATATTATTTATTTATTATATTTATACCCCGTCCTCCCAGCCAGTTATCTCCTAAGGCTAATAGCCATACAGGTGAAAGCCACATGAAACCAATCTCCTGCACCATATTGCTTCACAATGGAGGTGGGGGAATTGTATTTGCTTTTTTTGGAGAGGGAAATGAAATTAACTCATCAGGGTGGTAGGAAAGCTGGGCTAGGATGCTTCTTCCTGGCATGCTTGTTTTCCACGGGCTTTCAATGGAGCAGTGTGCTTTAAGTGTGTGAGTGATCTGAAAGAACCGGGTTCCTCTGTTTTTAATTAGATGAGGGGAGTGTTTCTTATAGTGCACGAAGATATTTCTCTTTCTGCCTGGGATGGAGAACAAAATCCAAATATTCACTTGCAATACTTGATAAGGATTTGGCAGGAAAGTGGGGTTCCAGATGCATCCTTGTCATCACTTCACAGTGCTTTTGCTTCTTCCAGACTGAGTGATGCATATACTTTCAACTTACAAATTTAGTTAGTGCCTAATTTTGGATGATATCTGTTTTCCTGCACTATATGACAACATCTTATTGTACCTGGTATGTTCTCCCCTCTCTTACAAACACACCCTTTCCTGGTGTCCTTCAGCACATCCTGTCTTTGAGCTGCTTTGGGCTGAGGTTTTATTATTAAGCTTTTTAACAGCAACAAAAATGGTGTGTTAAGCAACTGAATGATAAAATATGAAAATAATGGTGAGGCAAGGTGTTGATTTTGATTTTGCTATGTAGTATAATAGCATTTTCCCCAAGAATAAGTTTGCTAATTAATGTCAAATATAAGTAATTGTACTCTCTTCTATGGCCTGTCTCCTTTCCTCCCATTACATATTTCCTCATGGTCCCTGGCATATGGCCAATGAGTTTCTAAGAGACAATTATACAATTTTAAGACAGCTTTAGCACTGTTAATATTGAATTAGGTAGCATCAAGTCCTTAGGCTTAAGGTTGATTCTGGACAGAGTCATGTAGTCCTGTTCACATTGCAGCTTCCATTGCCTCATAGAAGAGAGGTAAAAGACCTGGCATCTCATGGCCCAGTTCTCCACGGCTTTGTGCTTTTAGAACTTGGAAAAAGAATCAGCTTTCTTTTGCTGTTTTTGTTTTGCTACTTGAAACTCTCATGAGGTTCAAGGCCAGCTCCTGTGACTTTCTGAATGACTGAGCATGGCTTATTTGAAACCCAGAATAATTTGCCACCATCTCTAAAAATGAAGTGTTTGTGGGGGTGTTGGGTTAACTGTTACCCAGGCTATGTTCTCCTTTATCTTTTTTTATGTGTGAATTGCTAAGATTTAATCTAGTAAGAAAACTAAAGTACTGAAATATTATATTGTGGGCAAACCCTGCTTCCTACTCCTGACAGTTTTCCTACTCCTGTGCAGAAGAAGGTCTCAAAATATGTGAAGCCCTTTCTCACCCTTCCTGACATGATGACTGGCATTTCACTGTGCAAACTACCACATTGAATGGTTTTATGTTAACTCTTCAGACTGGTACTGAACAATGAAACTGAGTTCTGTCCAATACTATTAACATACTCCCCCCCCCCAAGCATATGGAAGTAGCCACTGTTTGTGAGGCTTCATAAGAGTTTCACTCTTCTGAATTATTACTTTTTTGAGAGGCATACCATTCAGTGATTTCTGCTATTCCTTCTTTTTAGTGTGCATCCACTTCATCTGTGCTTGATTAAAAATCATGCTCTAGCTGGTAAACAGAATAGCCCTGATCTCTTGCCTTCCTCTCCCACTAGCTCTGTTCCTGCCTTGATTCTCAAGGTGTTATTGACAATCATAATTCTCATTGACCTTGAAAGCTGTTTTGCCACTTCTGGTGTAATGATTCTGAAATGAGGTTGAATACTGTGATATTTTTAAGGAGACTGGAAAACATGGCAACAATGACTGTTTCAGTATAAATATATATATTTAGTTTTTCATATTTCAAGACTGTGTTCCAAGTCCTTAGAAGCATTTGCTGGACTCATCAATGTAGGGATCATGAACTCTGGACAAGCTGCTTAAAGGATGGCTTGCTCATTGCTGTCAATCCTCTCCTGTACTGTGTAGATGCAGGGTTGTGACCTGGAGCACCTTATCAGTACATTTGAGCCAACAGTGACATCTCACCTGGCTAGTACTCTTATGAATGGTGGCTTGATCTACACATGCAGCAGAGTGCCTTCATGTTGTAGAATGGAATGTACTACTTCAGACTGCAGGTGAGGGATTATAATTTTCAAACGCCTTATAATTGAAAAACAAGTACCACATGTGAATCCTGATGTGCAATTTTTTTGTTTCTGGGTGAATTTATATGGGGGAGGATTCAAATATGGATTAACACACACACCCTGGTGTATTCCAAAATGGTACAACCCTTTCTGCCACCTCAGCATTCTACTACCTCATAAATCTAGCTGCATGTGGAGGCTAGGCCATAGGACATGTCTTGAAATTTTCTGACACCTACCTGGGTTCCTGGTAGATACGCAGCTTTCTTTAGCAAGGCAGCTTTTTTTTTAGCAAACAAGTCAATGCGGAATGTGTTTCCTGAAAATCATTTTCCTGTGACATCCAAAGTGTAGTGACTTTTTTTTTTAGTAGGATAATTCTTCCAGATAGTCTTTAGGATCATCAAACAATCTAGGTTCCATTTCAGGCTGATGAAGGCTATCATAGTTGTAAAGGCAATGCCAGTGAAATAGTTTGATGTTTCAGAACTGCTTCAGTTACTTAAGATTAGTTCAATTTACTCCAGAGTATTTTCTTTTTAAAGACTTCAGACTGTGGTCAAGATTCACTTGGGGTCCCTGAGTACACATCCATGTAATAGACCTGAAACTCCTAACTGGGCTACAGACAGTTAGGTGGCCAGGGAGGAGAGCAGGTTGAAGCAGTATGGACACACATGCAGATAGCTCCATCTGCTCCTCAAGGTGCATGTAGAGAAAGGGCATGCTTGATTGGTGGTGACTACTGAAGAAAGAAGTGGCTGGGGAAAAGCCAATGACCCCCCTATTGTGCATGCAGCTTCCCCAGCACCTCTTGGGCAGAAGCATCAAGAAGGAAAAGGGGATTGTTTACACCAGCTGTCATGAGTGAGGCCAAAAAGAGATGTGACAGCAGCCAAGCATCTTTCCATTGTTCCCAGACCACAACATCACTGAAACTACATTATTTTTATTTATCCATTAATTCCAAAGTGTGCCCCCTATCAGTGAATATCTAAATCCACAGATAGGGGGTGTACACACCCCAGACAGGCTTTTCTGAAAGCTTGGGTGACCTGCTAGGTTTGCAGAAAAATCTGAAAAGTTAAAAAAAAAAAAACAACCATTGGGAGGTTTAAATCCCCCCCCCCAAATAAAAAGTGCTGTCTGTGCATGCACAGGCAATGCTTTTACTGTAGAATAGCTGGAAGGGGGCCTGGCAGTTGTTGCAGTAACAGAGCCTTGGATCTTCTGGCAGGGGTGGGTGGAAGCCTCCTCAGGCCCACTTGGAGCAGCTCCAAGCGAGCTGCCAAGATTGGGAAGGGACACTTCAGCTGGCTCGCCCAGAGCTACTCTGGGTGAGCCACAGAGAGTGGCCAGGGTAGGGGGTGGGAAGGCAGCAGACCTGCTCTGAGTTCCTCCAGGTGGATGGCCAACAGTGAGGGGAAGAGGAAGCTTTGGTGAGCCCACTTGGAGCACCTCTGGGCAAGCTGCTGACAGTACAGGGGGCACGGAAGGAAGCCTTCGAGGGCCCACTCAGAGCATCTCTGGCCGCCAAGAGAAGTGGGGGAGGGAGACAGTGGGCCTGGCAGCTGCAGGGGAACCTGGGGGCCACACTAGACTGGCAAGAAAGTTTGAGGGAGAGATGGGATTTCCCCACAAGTCTAGCAGGCTCCCACTTGTTTTATTTATTTCCATTTTTATCCCACTGTTCCTCCAAAGAACTCAGAGTAGCATACATAATTTTCCAGTGTCTTTTTTTAATCCACATAATAACCTTGTGAGGTAAATTAGACTGAGAGAAAATGACTGGCCCAGGTTACCTGGTGAGTTCCATGACAAGTAGAGATTTCAGTTAAGACTCCCTGGGCCTAGTGTTATGAACCACTACACAACATTTTAATGGCTCTTTGGGAGCCATCTTCTTATTGTTGTTGTTAAAAAGTAGGATAAAATGCAAATACAATAAATAAGTAAGTATGTCTGATTCCTGGGAGTAGCTCACTGATTTTATGTTCTTCTTAATTGGTCGCTTTCTGGTATACATTTTTACATTTCTCTGTAAAAGGGATACAGGCTTCTGACCTGAGATGCCTGAAGCAAATTTGAATATTGGTGCTTACTGGCCCCCTTTTATGTCTCCTTCTTGTCTAGTTTCTATTAGTCTTTGACCAGTGCTTTACCAACTACTTTATAAAGCCTGGCCAAAGCAGATTAGAGTGCAATGCATTAAAGCTAAATATAGAAGGCAGATCCTATTCTGGTACTAATAGCTTGTGGAGCAACTCTCATGTGTTGTACTGAAGCATAATTGTTAAATTCGCTACAGGTGGTGAAATTTGGATTTTACTTCATTCTGTTCAGTTGCTGCACTGCTTGAAAGGCTTTATTTATGCATTGTGAAAAGGCTGCCTCTCTTAACTCTTCCTCCCTCCGCTCTACTTTCCCCCTCCCCCAAGAAAAATTAATAGAAGCCAGGGTGGTGAACAGAATATGGGGCATGTGCTAAGACTCTGTCCTGTGAGGAGGCTACCTTGGTTTTGTTTTCTCGGTTTGACATACCCTCTTCTTTACTCTTCTTGCCCCTAGAGGAGAAGAGAGGTCACCTTACAGATCTTTCACCACTGCAAAGTCAAGCAGCTGGTGTCTTTACTCAAGGACTGGGGTATGTTGACACCAGCTTCTTGCGAGTATATGCTCACACTGGCTCCCAGCCTTGCTGAGCTGTTCTGTGTATGCATGGTTTTTTTATTTGCCTGCCTTGCATTATTTGAACCTCCTTTTTTTTTTTAGCCGCACAAAGAAAGTGGTGTTTTCAACCAAGCCATGAGATTTTTTTTCCCCAGAGGGGAAGCAAGTGAATAAAAAACACCCTTGTCGCTGATAAATCACACTAGGTATGATTTTGTTTGTCAAAGCACAACAGTATACAATTCCTGCCGATTGTCCCCCCAAAAAACCGTTATTGTGGATGCTATCTGCCCCCCTCCCCCTGTTAAAGCAGATGGATTTTCTAGGTATTCAGCTGGAAGGTGGGAGATTCAGAAAGATCCTGGTGTTTTTGTTTTTGGTATGTATTGTAGTTCTTGTTCCCGTTGCTTCATAGGAAATAAGGCTAAGTGGTGTGTAGGAACAGGGGGGAAATATCCATAAACAAAGGGAAGTTCCTGTAGGGGCAACTAGGAATAAGGTGACCCCTGTTAAGATGGAAACATATAAGTTGCCTATCAGGGGCAAGGGAATTCCTGAATCCCATGTCACCTCAGATATGCCACTGGTCGGTCCCTGGGCCTTCCTTGGTAGTTGTACCATTAGCTAGAATGGATGAAGGAGAGAAGAGACGAAGTCTCTGCCTCTTCTTGAGCCAAGCGTTGTGGTGCTAACTGTGGGGGGAAAGGACCAGGGTGATTAAGTGAATGAGGGAGTAAGAGGTGGCCACGGCTGTAATCTACAGTGGCACCCTAGTCATTCTTTTATGCATATGAAAAATACTTCGGGGGAAAAAAACCCAAAATGTCTTAGTCAATGGACAGGCCCTCATGTGACTGTTGCTAACAACATGGAAACCTCTAAGGTGCAGGAAGAATGATTACTGTACCAAACCAAAAAAGAACAAAGTTTGAGTCCAGTGGCACCTTTAAGACCAACAAAGTTTTATTCAAAGTATAAGCTTTTGTGTGCAAGCACACTAAATCAGACACAATGAAATTAAATCTCCTCAAGCCCCACTTACAGGACAAAGTTCCAGAGGAGTCAGCCGTGTTAGTCTGTTGCTGCAAAATAGTAGAAAGCCCAGTACAACCTTTAAGACTAAAAAACTCTATTGTAGCATAAGCTTTTGAGAAACACAGTTGCATCTAACTAAGAGAACTGTGTTTCTCAAAGGCTTATGCTACAATAAAGTTTTGTTTGTCTTAAAGGTGCTACTGGGTTTTTTACTATTTTACAGGGAAAAGAGAGTAGGGGTAGCCGTTAGGAAGGGCCAGTCACAGCCAAGGTGTATAAGTAGGGCTGAAATTGGATAAGGTGGCCAGTAAGGTCAGTGCTGCGGTGGCTCAAGTGGTTAAGACGCTGAACTGCAGGCTGTGGAAGGTCAGTAGTTCAGCAGTTCGAGACCCGAGAGTGCCGCATGACGGGGTGAGCTCCCGTCTCTAGTTCCAGCTCCTGCCAACCTAGCAGTAGTTCAGCAGTTCGAGACCCGAGAGTGCCGCATGACGGGGTGAGCTCCCGTCTCTAGTTCCAGCTCCTGCCAACCTAGCAGTTCGAAAGCAAGAAATTGCAAGTAGATAAATAGGTACCACTTCAGTGGGAAGGTAACAGCGTTCCGTGCGCCTTGGTGTTTAGTCATGCCGGCCACATGACCACGGAAATGTCTTCGGACAGCGCTGGCTCTTCGGCTTTGAAACGGAGATGAGCACCGCAACCCTAGAGTTGGATTCGACTGGCTTTCAAGCAAGGGAACCTTTACCTTTACCTTTAAGGTCAGTGAATGGCAGCAAATTAGCACATAATTCAACGGTTAACTAAGAGATGTGAGAATGAAGCTAGGGTCCAGCAGCAAGACAAACCAAGCTCAACCCTGGGTACATGCAGGAACAGAGGCTGATTTCACACAAGGATCTGCACCTCCATCACACCTCCCTTTGCCCCGTTTCAATTGGTCAATTTCCCACTAGAAGCGGCGCAACCGCATTTTGACTTGCAGCTTTGCCCAATTTTCCCCGTGATTTCGTGATCCTCAAAAAACAGGATCACAAAAACGTGGGGAAAATCGGGCAAAGCCTCAGGTCAAAATGCGGCCACGCAGCTTTGAGTGGGAAATTGATCAATGGAAATGAGGCAAAGGGAGATGTGACGGTGGCGTAGCTCCTTGAGCAAAATCAGCCAGAGACTCAGTAAGTGCATATTTCTTCACATACACTGAAACAAACAAACAAAAAAGGCATTTGTGGGAAAGATGTTCTCTTATGTCTAGTTCTTTGATGGTGGTGGGGACACTAATATTTTTTAAAGTGTGGAAAATCTGTATGTTGTATAAGGCTTCCAAAGGATGATGGTATTCCTTGGCATTGCAGGTGACAGGCCTATAACCAGTGGGGGGTGCTGCAGGTGACAACCCCTATAGAATCTTCAATGCCCCCACCCTAATCTTCTTCTTTAAGTCTCCTTTAAGTTGCCATTGCTGCCCTCTTTGCACAGATTGCCGTTTCCCCTGCCACCATTGGAATAAGACTTGAAGCTGGACTTGTTCTCACTGAATAGCTCCGCCAGCTGCTTGAGGGCACTGGAGGTGGCATGGCTGCCTGATGCTTTGTCTGAGCCAGGGAGGCTGGCAGCACCCATCACATGGCTTATCACTGTTGCCCTGTACTTACAGCTGCCACTGCCAGACAGAGCGCAGCTGGCCCCAATCACGGATGCAGGATGGTGCCATGGGGCCATCAGGCTCACCAGCAGGCCGGTAGTTAAGGTGGGGCTTTTGGAGGCTCTGCCCCCTTTCTTAAAGGCACAGCCCCACAAGAATTTCTCCTGTAAATGCTTTCCCCCCCAATCATTTAAAAACATTTTTGAAAGGTGTCCACTCCTTTAAGCAGAGTGGAATGCTGTAGTTGACTAATTCCTGCACTGAGCAAGGGAGTTGGAGTAGGTGACCTATACGATCCATTCTAAATCTCTGTCAAGAAACTGGCCTCCTTTTAGAGAGTTTCTCTGCCTAAGTGTTAGCTTTCTTGATTATAGAAGTCATCACCCCCATAGGCCAGCTTGTTATCAGAATTGTTGCCAGGCTGGCAGAAGTGATTAACTTGCCGCAGCTGAGAATTGTCATCTAAAGTGGTTAACAGTTTGCAATTTAGAGATCTATCCTGGTAACAGTATTCTATTGGCTAAATGGTTAAGAACACCTATGTAGAATAAACAGCTTGAGAAGACTTAGAGAAGATACTGCCTCAAAGCCTTCTTCAGCTTCCATCCTGCTGCTATGTAGTGAGTAGAATAGCTAGCTAGGTTTTTGTTTTAGTTTGCATTCCTTGCTGAACTGAGTACCTCTCTGGAATCTATGTGTTGTTTGTTCTTTGTTTTTGTAAATAAAGTTGTATGTTTTTATACAAATTGGAGTGAGTTTACTGGCCAAACCCAGAAAAGTATTTCCAGTGCCATGGCTACCAATCTACCAGAAAATTTATTCTCTCTCCCCTCCCTTCTCAGCCTGCTATTATCACACTCTGGGGCTAAGATTTGCAGAAGCCTCCATGCTTTGATTTTAAAAGGCTTGATTCCACAGTAGCTGAGTCATAATCCTCAGAATTCTGGCTTTTCTTTCTGCACTGAGAACTTCAGCCCCACCAGAAAAAAAAATCTGCCCCACAAGCCACAAATTCCTGGCCATGGGCCTGCTCACCAGACCCCCTTTAAAGCACACTGAGAAAGGGGGAGGGGGCCTGATGTGTACTGATTTAATTTAATTGGCAGCCCCCAGAAAAAATTCCTGGCTATGGGGCTGGTGGGGGGAAGCATAAGTTGGCTTTTGTTCCAATGATATGTTTAAAATCTGACAATTAGTTGCATAAGGAAATAATGCACGTAAGAGCTTAGATTGACACACCATTGTCATGCAAGGTATCATGATGTTAATTTTAAAGACGTGCTTCATCTTAGAGCCATAGTTATTCTCAAATCTTGATGAGGTATTGCCTGTTCTTTGTGTTTTTAATTGACTCTTCTATTGAAATGTCTCTTGTTTTCCGGATATTGGTGGCTCATCCACTCCAGGAAGTGACTACCTTTGCTTTTTTAAAAAGCCCAATTAACCAGAGTTAATTTCGTAACATCTTAAGGACCTTGCTTTTCATAGTGTAGCATTATGATTTATATTTCGCATATTCAGAGTGCTTTTTACATTATATAGTATAAAAGCTGCATAAGGTGGGCTGTATTGTGTAGCAGATAAAGAGGTAGGATGCTAAGAACTGGTGACTGGCAGCTTGCTTAAGACTGTTTAGTTGGAAAAAACTCTAATGCTTTGTAGCAATGGTATTTTTCTCAGGATTTACTCTCAGCCTTAGCTGTCTGGAGGTAAGTAAGCATTATGATCAAATGGCCAAGGGGGATGGATAGTGAGGCTGCAGATTGAAAAAAGGGCTGTCCCAAGCTTCAAAAGATACAAGAGAGGTGATGGCATGGATCGAAGTAGTAAATAGAAAAATCTCTGTGGATAAAAGGACTGACGAGAAGCTTTTGGTACTAAGCACACAAGAGTAGACATTTTCAAATGTTATAATCATGCATACTTGGAATAGGGTTGCCAAGAACGGTCTGGCAACCAATGGGAGACAAGAAGGTGGGGACATGGGGGACAGCCATCATGCATCTCTAGGAATCACTGGAAACTTTACGATTTTACTATAGAGTTTCCAGTGATTCGTAGAGAGCTGTGACAGGCCTTTGAAGTGGTTTTACGTGATTGGCCCAGTAGCCATTTTTTAAAAAACTTCTGCTTCCACTCTGAGTAGCAGTAGGAAACAGCAGCTGGGAGCAGGGGATCCCCCACCCCTACTTAGGAGGCCAGCAGCCCTGACTTATATTGGGTGTGGGTGCTACCCACAGTCCTCCCAATATTCATGCATGCCATTTTGTCTGAAATGAGCACTGCATATACTTTCTGCTTTATTCTCCTGGCACGCTTCTGGTATGCATGGTTGGATACCCCCAAATGGAAAGAACTAGTTAGAGGATAAGGAAGTGGAGATAAGGGGATGTGATAGCAATTTCTGTGTTGAGTTGCCCTGAGTTTCAGGGGGGAGGTACCTTAGCAAAAGTTAGGCTGCATGGGTCGGGATTTGTAGAGGTGGCGTAACTTGGGAGGCCTGTAGGAACAATTGTTGCATTTGCATGTATCTCTTTCCTGAATCAGGACCCAAGATGCAACACATAATTGGTCATAAACTATATTTTATAATCAGATTGTGCTGTGTTTTCTTCTTAAGTCTTTGATTCTAAAGTCTCTGTTCTAAAATGTATTCTTAATATTTTAAACTTTCCCCCCCCCAGAAATTTTATGAATAAGCATCAGAAGCCGGTGCTAACAGGCCAGCGGTTCAAAACTAGGAAGAGGGGTAGGCTTGATATTTCCTTTTATTTCTGAAAATTACTGTAATTACTTATGATTTTATAAAATATTGCAGGGTGGATAAAAATGATTGATTTGCATTTGGGAGCAGATTCCTTCCATTTTGCAATCTCTTTATGGGTTGCCAGCTTGTTTCCAGGATCTATTCAACGTGTTGCTACCTCCGCTCCCCCCAGTTTTAAGGTACAGTCAGCTGCTGCTTGTTTCTGGGTGTTTCAAAATGTTTTTTATAGTTAAAGCAACAACTGGTATTCACTTTTTAAAAAATATATCAAAATAATTAAGAATTTTCTTGTAAAGACGATCTCTCTTTTTTCTTGGTGACTTAAAGGCCACTTGTCCACTCTGCAGGGTTTTGTGCTGTTTGTCAAACTTTTAAAATGAATAGTAGACTGTACAAAATGTATGATTCATGGTCCGTCAGTAATTTCCTGGAAATATAATTAGTAAATATAATATGGGAAGTTCAATAGAAGACACTATTACAGTAGTATCCATTGTGTTCTTAGGGCTTTTCTGCATGCTCGGTTTACTGCTGATTGTCCTGGTAGTCTATCCACAAGCATTGGAATGTGTTTGGCCGTGGCTGTTCCACATGTCTGCCTTCCCTGCACATTTTTATAGTTGTGGAGCCAGTTAATTTTCTTCTCTATGCACCTTTAATAATGAGGATTTCCAAGGGAGGAGTGTGCTGTCATCATTGGCGTCATTGTCGGCCTCACAGCACCTCCGTTTTAAAAAACGGCACTGAAATATCAATATATCACTGGAGCATCAAAACCTTACGAGGTTTTCTGAATTCCCAGCTTTCGTTTTTTTAAAAAGTAAGTCTGTTTCCTTCCCTCATGGAGATATGTTTTTTCATATAGCTATGTGAGGGAAGAAGCTAAGAGACTTACTTAAAAAAAAAAAAAAGATACCTGGCAATTCAGAGAACCTCCTAAGCCTATTGTTACACTGCTCTAGTGATCTATCAATATTTCAATGCTTTTTTTTTTTTAAATCACTCATCATTTGGTAGGGAAGAGAGGGCATCCAGTCATTGGACAGTGGGCTGAAGGTGGGTAGGAGTGGGTTAGGGTAAAGAAAACCAACAGAAACATTACATGTGAGGAAAAAGCCAAGTTAGAATCAGCTTCTAGAAAAACATCAGGGCAAAAGTGATCTCAAAAGAACTGGGGAGGAGGGAAACAGGGAAAAAACAAAAAACCTGAAGGCACAAAAATGGATGCAGAAATCAGGGAACAAATGGATCATGAAAGTCCAATGCAATTAAAAGGAAACCTTTTAAAATACTGTTGATCTTGCATCTGGGTGAGTGGGAAATCAGGCATGTGGAAAGGTTTTAAAGATACGTGGCAAGGGATATTAATTTAATAAAAATGAAGTTCTGTTCATCATGAAAAAAGTTCTTTAACTGAAATATTTTGTGACTCCCCCAAAGTAGAGATTAACCAAATAAAGGCATAAACATACCTTTTTTGGATAATCTTCAACCCTACCCCAGGTCTAGCTCAGTAACATGCCAAAATCAGTGCTCCTTAGGAAATAAACTCCAGGAAAACTGCCATGAAATATCTTCATTCTCAAAGAATCTACTTAGTGATAGTTTTCTGCTGTAGATGAAAAGGAGAAATTTGAACCCACCGTCTTCAGGGATACAATTGTCCAAGGCCTCAACGAAGCTGGTGACGACCTGGAAGCTGTAGCCAAGTTTCTGGATGCAACAGGATCAAGGCTAGATTATCGTCGCTATGCTGACACTCTCTTTGACATCTTGATAGCTGGCAGCATGCTGGGTAAGTATGTTGGATTGAAAACGTTAACACTTTCAGAGCTAATGCCAGTAACAAGGTGCACGTGCCATCTTGGTTTCTCTGATCTCTGCCCCAACAAATTCCCCACAAAGATCAAAGTAGGCCTGGAAAGGACCTCCTACCTATGCCTTTTTACTGACAGAACCAAGCTTGGTTGCGTAGCAACAGCCACTAAGGGAAAAGTGTCTGCTACCCGAGTTCCTTGAATCCTTGAGATTAAACCTGAGACCTTCTGCAAGCAGAACATATTCTTGCCGCTGAGCCTACTCTCCAAGTATCTCCATTACCTATAAAAATAATGATTTATGCAGTGGGTACATTTATATGTGGATTATTTCTAGTTTAGAAGTCATAATTAGCATATGAGTTATAGAACATATGTAATTATGTTGTTTGTCTTTCTTTAGCCCCAGGAGGGACAAGAATAGATGACAATGATAAGACCAAGATGACCAATCACTGTGTGTTCTCTGCAGATGAAGATCATGATGCCATCCGACATTATGCTCAGGTCAGGGAGTAATTGGAATGGATGAATGGACCACAATTTTGGGGGGGATGTTTTGTACACCAGTAGTTTATAATGATTGCTGACAATTGCTGATATAAGAGGGGTACAGCAGGATTATCAGTCTGCTTCTGGAAGTACATACAACTGGAGCATAATATTAAAATAAGGAAATCACTACAAATTCATCTTTTTTTATTACTATAGTTGTAGTTGGCGGCCTGGTGATTTGCCTGAAATAGTGGGATTACCCTGTTATGAAAGGATTTAACTAAAAGTGTTGATTTGTGTTTCTGAGTTCTAAAGTAATGATTAAATTGATGCCCCTCTTGCTTATATTGTTAAAAAGTTCAAAAACTGAATACAGCATTACTAAGTAGACTGATTTAATGATGCTGTTGACTGGGAGTGAATTATTTAATGTTATCAGTGAATTATTAAAATCCATAGGTGTTTTAGATTTTCTTTAAATGCCAGCAGTTCTGTTTCAATTAAAGAAAACAACTTTTGATTTTTTTTGTCATGTAGAAGTCGTTTATTTACTTCTATTCTATCTAATCTGTTTACTTCTATCATAGATTAATTAAAAGTGCATTTTATAGGCCCTGTAAGGAGACCAAAGGTCTGCTTTTCCTGTTAACAAACATGTTGGCTATGTCTTATATTTAGGTCTTCAATAAACTCATCCGGAGGTATAAATATTTGGAAAAGGCATTTGAAGATGAAATTAAAAAGGTAATATTGCTAATATTCTGATAATATTCTGGGGACTGATTGCAATTGCCTTTTTGATACACTGTGGACAGAATAATTAGCTATTCTAGGGAACTGTTTGCCAAGGTGCAACATGGAAAATTCCCACTAAATGATAGGGCTGTTGTGTTTCCATACATATGCTAAATAAATCAGGATGGGAAAATCCTTTTTGTAAAAAAGAAAATAAAACAAAAAACACCTTCCATTGGAATAAACAGAAGAGAAACCTTTTCAACCACAAGTATTTTACAGAGCATATAACAACTTATACAGAACTACATCTGTCTGCTTTATGCAAAATGAATTATCCTGATAATCTCTGCTTGCACTTAAGTAAAAAATAAGCATTCTTAAGGTGCAATGCAACTTGGAAATGTGTGAGTAATTTATAGTGTAATCTCAAAAATGGAGGGAAATGAATTAGAGGGAAATGAAGTGGGATTTCCTATGTTGAAGGACCATCTGTGCCTTATGTAGTTACATGCTCCTTGACCCTGATACTTAGATGCAGAATCAGCTATGTGAAACAGGAAATGCATTCAAACATGTGTGCTTTAAATAGTGTGTTGAGGTTGCAGAGTTCAGTTTTCTTGGTTTAGAATTCTTGGTTTAGAATTAGGAACTTTGCATGAGAATAAGTAGTTTATGGATAGCTTGCCCATTCGATGTAAAAACTGTAAAATCATTTTCACTCGCTAAGGCTCATACTTCTCATTCCTGGGACTCAACTGAGGAACAGCTTGGGGGGGGATGCCTAGAAAATTATGTGTGTAATGAGAAGCATTGGTATTTATATTTATTAAAACATTTATATGCCATCTTTCCTCTCGGTTCAAGGTGGCTTACAATAAAAGTTAAAATGTCCGCCACTAAAAAACAAAAATGAAATAACAAGCCCCCAAATCTCACCCCACCTCTGCAGTGCCTCCTGAAGATCTCCAAGAAGAGGGGGGGCCCATACCTCTTCAGGGAGCCCAGTCCACAGAGCCAGAGCCCAGGTCCTGGTCAATGCCAGACAGGCCAATCTAAGTCATGGGATAGCCAGCAGATGGGTGCCTGATGACGGTAGTTGGCACACAAGGACATATGGGGACGATCCCTTAAATATGTTGGTCCTAGTTAGTGAAGGGCTTTAAAGGTCGTAACCAGCATAGGAGTAATCATAAAGACTAGGAAATATTTGGAGGCATGTACAATGAAGTATACAATATATTTTTATAAATTTTCAACCATTTTTGAGTTGTGATTTCTTTTGAACGATCAAGTTGCCATTTTGTTCTATAGACAGCTTCTTTATACTCTAACTCCATTAATATTGCATAGAATTTAGTCAGCAACCCTTTTGATGTTTTAGAATATACCATTATGTGTTTATGAGTGTTTAAAGGCTGGAAGATATCCACTTGTAGATTTTTAGTTTGAATATAAATTTTAATTTGCAGAAATTGGAATCTCATCAAAGGTTTATCTTTTTTTTTTGCCCAACCTGCTCCCAAGATGTTATTTCAAGCTCTCTTAAAAGTTAATGAAACCATGTAGTCCAGCCTCTATCCAGCTTGCATAGATACCTGATAGTTTAGCCTATCCAACTATTTATTAAAAATAAGCAGCATTAATGTAGAAAAGTTGGGTATCACCTGTTGTTTTTTTAATTTGTCGTAAGCTGCATTTCCTAATGATTGTTATCTACTTGGAAATAATCCAAACATTTGGACCTTGTTTAGAAAGCAAGGGGATATTTTGGGAGGTTGTGAGCTACATTATAAGGTAAAGACATGGTTAGCTGCTCCAGAAGAGGAAAGAATTTGTTTTGGAATCTATTTGCTACCTCTTCCAAGCTACAGTTGTTTCTCCTTATCTTTCCCCATTTAGGATTTGAGAAAACACTTTGCCATGTGGGTTGTCTATCACCATGGTTTTGACCAGCTGTTGGGCACTGTGGTGGGTGGATTTCAAAAGACAGAGAATGAACTATAAGAATGAAATTTTGTAAGAATCCTGAGGGATAACTTAGGTGCTGGTAGACTAGTAAAGGTAAAAGACAGATAATGAACTATAAGAATGAAATTTTGTAAGAATCCTGAGGGATATCTTAGGTGCTGGTAGACTAGAGGATGCTTAAAAGATGATGCTGCAGTTAGAGTCTTTTTCTTACAATGAGAAAAATTAGTTTGGACCTGTGCATTTGTTATATATGCTGTGCTTTTTGTATTCTATTGTGGCAGGATTTTTGTACATTTAGCATAAATATCTTTTGATTGATGCTAAGTGCTTAGTACTTTTTTTACATTCTAAACCTAAATTTGCTGTTCTCCCTACTCCATTAACCTGGTTTTACTGTTAATTACAGTAATCTGTTGCCACATGAGTAATCCTGACTCATTGTGTTAAGTACCAAAAGCTCTTGTTCAAACCACACTTTTTCCTTTCCTCCTCTTCCTTCACCCCACACACTGACTTCATCTGGGGATCCTTAATTGCTGAGGGTGCATAGCAAAACAATGGCAATCTTGTTTTAGGGCTTTAGGCTTGGAGTTCAGTGAAGAAAATCCCTTGACGTATGTCAAATTTAGTTTTCCGGCAAGCCTCTGTAAAACATGAATTTCATACTGATAGGCC
The DNA here is from genome assembly GCA_029375565.1 of Gekko gecko. Lineage (NCBI taxonomy): Eukaryota > Metazoa > Chordata > Lepidosauria > Squamata > Gekkonidae > Gekko > Gekko gecko. The sequence continues at coordinate 58,137,805 of JAPDNY010000011.1, read as the reverse complement.
CCCCCAATAAAACGAACTTCAGCTGAGAGTTCTTGAAAGTCCTGTACACACAATACAATGAACATGCATATAATTTTCATGTATGTGTTGCCAGCTGTTTGTAAGAAAGAGCCAGCATGTATTCACTTTAAAAAATAACATGAGAACCAGTACCAGGTTAATGTTTAGTTTTAAATTGTTCATTCAGCCACATATGCATTGAATGTAATATAAAAATTATTCAAGAAGCCTACAAAGGAATAAAAATTGTGTGTAGCCAGGATTGTACTTGCCGCATAATCCATCTCAGAAAAGGCCTTCCCTTCTACATGGGGGAAGAGGAAGAATGCCTCTTCAATTAAATGCATAACATCTATTCATTTATGAGTACCTCATTTATTTTAGTTTGCCTCTCTCACAGAGGATCAAGGTGCATTATAAAATTTAAAACAATGCAATAGGAAGAGTATAAGACATACAATAAACAGGGTAATAAGACTGGATTTCAAAATTAGAAACCAATGCAATAAAACAGTATAAGAGCCAATTTGGTGTAGTGGTTAAGTGCATGGACTCTGGGAGAACTGGGTTTGATTCTCCATTCCTCCACTTGCAGCTGCTGGATGACCTTGGGCAAGCCATAGTTCTGTCAGAGCTGTTCTTGAAACAGCAGTTATTGAAAGAGCTCTCTCAGCCCCACCTACCTCACAGGATGTCTGTTGTGGGGAGGGGAGGGGAAAGGAGATTGTAAACCGAGATTGTAAGCTGCTCTGAGACTCTGAGTGAAGGGCGGGGTATAAATCCAGTCTCCTCCTCCTCTTCCTCCTTTTTCTTCTTCTTGACATGATATATATGGAATGCAAAAACTGGATAACAGAAATTAGAAAACAATACAGTAAGATACTGCATACACTAAACATTGTCATAAACTGCATCCCTTGTCCCTTTGTACAAGCATCGTCCTGAACAATTCTGTTTTACTACAACCCTCTTCCCTGTATAAAAATGTCTTCCTGAACCGTTCTCATTTACATATTTTGTGGAATAATCCAGTTGTGGGAGCCTTCTTGACTTCCTTTAGCAGGCCGTTCCACAAAGTGGGAGAGACAACAGAGGACGCTTGGGTCTGGACAGCTGCTGATCTTAACCATTTGCCATTTTAAAATGAATAGATTTTTTTTTAAAAAATCAGAAACAACTTGATCCAAAATATTTTTATACTTGTCATTAATTGATTGAACATTGCTGCCCTACTGATCAGAGAATGATGCCACCCACCATGCATCCTGCCTGAGACATTAAAAGGCTTTCAGGCTTTGACTCTTTGCTTTAAGGGTCTATGATAGCATCTAATGGCAGAAATTATTAACTGCAGGAAAATTGCAGGACTCCCATGCTCTTTCAAGCACCAGCCAGGTATGTGTTAACATAAGTTTACTTTGCCTGTGATAAAATGACTGGTATGTTTTTGGAGGAGAGATCTGCAGCACCTTATGGATAGCAGGCATTACTTCGAAAGCTCTATAAAGCTCTGCAATTCCTCCTTCAGAAATCCCTGATGAATCCCTTTGACGAAGGGTATTCTGTATGTTCTTCTGTGAAATTGGCTAATGTTTAGCCAGCGCCAAGAAAGAAATGCTGTTGCTCTTCAGAGTACATAGTGGGAAGCTTGAGATGGCTTAACCAAGCACTGCATGCTTTGGTATACAAATATGAGCAAAATAGTCTATTCTAATTCTCTTTGTATCCAAGTGGTAAATGGCACCACCTGTCTTAAATCCACAGTAGTATTATGAGTGTTCTGTACTGAAGTGTGTACATATACAGCATCCCTTGCATTCCATATGCCATCAGTCCAGGTTGTACCATAATATAATCCATCAAGAGAGAGAGAAATAAGTGTGCCAAACACTTTTTCCACTGGGCCAGCCTCATCACAGAGATGAAGGAGTTCCGTTCTTTTGCCACTATTTAATTATATGGTTTACGTGGAACAGATCAATTAAGATATGTGTTTTGTCTTGGTTCTCTCTAATTTGCTACAGCTCATGTCACTGGGGATATAAGACTGTCACCACCAAGTTTCATACATCTGGTGAAGGAGGTTATTGTCTGTGAAGGCTCACCACAAAATAAATATTAATGTTTTGGAGCAGGGCATGTGGCCTTTAGTATGTTTTGATTTTTTTTTCTCTCTTGGGAGGTTACTGCAGAGGTATCTCCTCTGCCCCCCCCAATTTCCACAATTTTTCAATGTTTTAAGATAAGTATTCATTTATATACTTATACCATGCTTTCCTCCTAACAAAGACCCAGAGCGGCTTATGACATTGTTCTCCCCTCCTCACAACAACCACCCTGTGAGATAAATAAGGCTGAAAGAGTGACTGGCCCAAGGTCAACAGTGAGCTTCCATAGCAGAGTGGGGGTTCAGATCTGGGTTTCCTAGATCCTAGTCTGATACTCTAACCATCACACTATGTTCATCAAGCTGACTCTCATCTAGTGCTAGTACTGGTTCCCACCTGCTACCATGTTTGGCAATAAAACTTTAGGAACTCAGTGGATGTCATCAGGCAGAGAGCCAGGGCTGAAAAGGCCCTGGCCCTGGTCAAGGACAGCTGGCTCTCTCTCGGGCATGGGACCACCAGAAGATTTTTATTTCCAGATCGTAATGTTCTTCCCGGGACATATACAGAGAGGTAATAAACATTTCTAAGGCTTATGGAGTTGTTATGAAGTCACAGTTGTCAGTTTTGTACTTTTTGCAGTGTTAGAAAAGGAGCAGAAATTTCCACTCATGCTTTGTGCTTTAATGAAACAAATATAGTGTTAGACATGGAGATGTGTCACTACTTGGAATTCCTGTTGCAAAAAACACCCACAAAAACTAGGTGTTCAAACATTCCAGGAACATGGCACTGAACCAAGAACCAAGCATGTTGCTTTTCCTGAAAGCAGTTTTGTGTTTGTAGTACATCCTAGTAGCTATCCTAGTGCTTATCTAATGACAGATAAATTGGTCCTTGATGGGTGGGAGGCTGGAAGTCTGAATTAGTTCAGTGTTCCAGGATCTCCCCTGCAGAGCTGGTAACTGAAACTATAATAGAGATAGGAAGGGAAGAACTCAGAAAGCAATCAGTGTCACGAGCTGGTGGTAATAAAAACTTGGAACTGAACATTGTGTTCATTTCTGATAGGTCCTAAGTGGGTGAATTAGAATTGGAAAATTCTCCTAGAAGCTAATTTGGGTTATGCCTAACAAGTGAGGAAGGAAGAAAATAATATCTTTTGAATAAAATGAAAATGATCTCATGTAAATACAAAGAAGTCCCAGTGTGTTCTGATGCCAAAAACTCAGATGTTGTTTACATTGCACTAGTCATCAAAGGGAAAGAAGATGACATAGTACCTGACCTCTATTAAGTATTACTGTTTAATGCTGTTCAACTCAAATGGGTATTGGATATTATCTCTCGTACTTCTGGGGGTGAGAAGGAGAAAAGGTGCAGGAATTGATAGCATCCTGTCTTGAAGCGCTAAATCCAATTGTGAAACCAGAAATGATGTTTATGTATTGCATTTTATGAGACCTTTAGTAATGGTGAACTTGCACATTCAGACTGGCACACTTTCATTGCGAAATGTGACACACACACACCCAGTTATGTAAAAGGCTATAAAACAATGTGGTCAGTGTGCTCTTGAATGCTTTGAAAACTGTAACAGAGAGGAAAACTTGTGTGTTGCTGGTGGCACTCAGCTGCCTCCCTCGTCCAGAACACAAAAAAACACTCATCTTCATTTCAGAGTACTGCAGGCTCCTTCCCATTGTATCCTTCTTGAAAACTCTTCATGAGATTGTCTGCATTCCAGATCTTATGGGGTTAGCATGCCTAGATACAGTATGAGCTTGCCTCATCTTTTATGTTTTAGCCTGAGAAAGATTCTGAAGTAGGCATCACTGGATATTGCACTAATGTAATTATACACCCTTGAATTTCCCTATCCATACAGAATTCAGGAGGTGAATGATTACAGTAGCGTAATATCCAACAACGTCTACATGTCCACTGATGAAGTTGTAAAATAAGTGACATTTCCATCACCATGACAGACTGTGAGGGAAGAAGAAGAAAGCCAAGAACATATTACTAGAGCCTTTGACAACTGTGCAGTGCAACCACACACAGGAGGCAGGTGGTGGCTGTTCAGGGGCCGGAGGGGATTCTCTCACACATCTTGGATCTCTGGGAGGTCTGGGCCAAATGCTGAGGGTGAACATTTAGCCACATAGTCCCACTCCTGTATCTACTTCTCTGCTATGGATTCAGTTTCATGGATATGATATGGTGATAGTATATGACTGAAACCTTCAAACTGGTTTTTATTGTGGTGATATCTTGGACCAGTAAGTAATAAATCCTATACTACGTTTATCTTTGGTAGATACATAATGCCCCTTTCAAACATTCCAGAGATGGAGTTTTCCTCACCATTTCTATATATTTCATCTACTAGGAAGCAAATACTATTTAGTCCACAATGGCTCTAACTATTCGTGGAAGAGGTCATTGAATTCAGCCCATTGAATTACATACCCATTAACTTTTACCTTTTTTCTTCAGTGCAGAAGGGGAAAATGTTCTTTTTATGGCTGTGTTTCCTTCATTTGAAGACTGATAACCAATTTGTCATTATGACCTTTATGGCTTCTTTCAGAGAGTCTAGACCCCTTTCCTAAGGCTGAATCTTCAAATATCATTTTGCTTCTTTTCCCTTAATCAGTATGCTTTCCTTTGTAGACCAAGCATATCCAATAAATAACATCTTCTGATAAACTTCCAATCTATTTTCAAGTCCTTCGTTTCAGAGAAGTGGAATTTTCTTTGCAAGGCAGTTTTGTCCGTTCATGCATATTGTTTATTAATTTAGTGCATTTTTATTCAAACCTTCTGTCAAGGAGTTCAGTCATTTTTTCTCGGCCAAACCAGGGTCACCCAGCAAGCTTCAAGGCAGAGCAGGGGATCTGAACCTGGGTCTCCCAGATCCTAGTCTGAGTCTCTAACAACTCCATCAGGATGGCTATAACCAGGGGTCTTTTCGTAGAAAAAGAGCTGCAGGAGCTCATTAGCATATGGTATGCTAATGAGCTATTAGTCTATTAACATATGCCACGCCCCCTGACATCACCAGAAGTGATGTCAGAAGGGGAAGCAAAAGGGGGGGAGGCATTTTCAAAAGCCTCCCCTTCCCTTCCCCAGCTGGCCTGAGTGGGGGAGCTAAGAGAGAAGGGGTTTAAAGTTTAAACTCCTTCTCACTAGAGTTGGGCCCAGAAGGAGGAAAGAGAGAGAGTAGAGAGAAGGAGGAAAGAGAGAGAGTAGAGAGAAGGAAAGAAGGAAGGAAAGAGGGAAAGAAAGAGAAGGAAAGAAGGAGGGAAAGAAAGAGGGAAGAAGGAAGGAAACAGGGAAAGGAGGAAAAAACAGAAGAGAAGAAGGTGGGAAAGAAAGAAAGAGAGAAGAGAAGAAGGAGGGAAAGAGGAAAAGGAGAGAAGGAAAGGAGGGAATGAAAGAAATTCGGCGGCAATTTGGCCTCATTATATCCTATGGGCCATTGAAGTCAATGGTGAAAACATAGGGTATATTCTGGGGGCTGGAGGGGAGGTGGTTTGAGGGAGAGGCTCCAAACTCACAGGGTAGCTGTTGGAGTCTCTCCACAAGATACCCACCATGTTTCAAGAACATTGGACCAGGGGTCCAATTCTATGGGCCCCCAAACAGGTTGCCCCCATTCCCTCAATTATTCTCTATAGTGGGGGAAAAATTTTTCCCCACTATAGAGAATAATTGAGGGAATGGGGGCAACCTGTTTGGGGGCCCATAGAATTGGACCCCCTGGTCCAATGTTCTTGAAACTTGGTGGGTATCTTGGGGAGAGGCTCCAACAGCTACCCTGTGAGTTTGGAGCCTCTCCCTCAAACCCCTCCCTCCAGCCCCCAGAATATACCCTATGTTTTCACCATTGACTTCAATGGCCCATAGGATATAATGGAACTGAAATTGACATTCCGCTGCCTGAAAGACTCCCAGGGATGCTGGCTGGGGGGGGGGGCTTGGCTCCTGAGCTGCCAGAGCTGTGCTCTGGTGCGCCCCCCCCAAAGACCCCTGGCTATAACCATGTAACCCTTGGATGAGGCTTTGCTATCCCCGAGCTGATCTTTGCGGGATTGCCAGTCCCATCACTGGAGCTGGCATTTCATGTCGGCTTGTGAAGATTGGGTTGGGTTAGGTGAGTTTAAAATCTGATTACTCAAAGTTGTCTTTTGTTTCTCCCCCACCCCTTACCTTTCAGCTCCTGTTATTCCTTAAAGCCTTTTCTGAAACAGAGCAGACAAAGTTGGCAATGCTCACTGGTATCTTGTTAGCCAATGGAACACTTCCTGCTACTATTTTAACAAGCCTTTTCACTGACAACATTGTCAAAGAAGGTAATCCCCTCCCCCCTTCCCGTGCAATGCCTTTAAGATTTCCCTTTTTTATGGTGCTTTGGCTAGAGGGAAGAGGAGTCTTATCAGCAGAGGAACAGAAGGGGAAGGCATTCGACCTATTCTTAAGTGTCTTAATTTGAACAAGGTTTGAAAGGAAAACAAATGCCATAAAAACAGTGGATGCTGGTGCTCTTTAGAAAGAGATGTTGCTCCCAGCTGAGCCTCTCGTTCAACCCATCTGCCTACTGTGGGACACAGGCAACCTTTGAGCACTCCTGGAGTCCAGTAGCAAAACATGAGGGCACGTGCTTCCTGCACATTTATTGTACTTTTCTGGCTTGCTCCTGCCATCCCCACAGAACTAACTGTAGCTTCAGGGAGCAATTTAAACTGGGAGAATAGCACAGAAGGAAAAGGATGACCCTCCCCCCAACCCTGTATCCATAATCTTCAAAAGAGCCCTGTAGAGCTGCAAATGAGCTTTTTTGTTTGTTTGTTTTGTAAATCCCAATACATCTGGAGATTCTAATCCTGCATCAAATCTGATTTGACCCTTTCACCTTGTTTCTAAGCAGGTTTACTGGAAATGCATCCCAGTGATTTCTGTGTGTGTTCCGAGAGCCTCAGCCTTAATGTGGAGTGCATCTCAGATTATAATGGCAGGGGGTTATTACTCTAAATGAAAAATCCTGGATGGGGCAAAGGGGAGAATTCTTAAAGACCTTAGTATACCTTTGTGTTGAGCTTCCTGCCTCAGCCATATAGAAGAGATGCTAAGAATGGAATAGCAAGGTATATTTTAATCATTCTCAACAGATGATTACCATGGCAACTCAGCTGCCTGGTTCCTGCATCTAAGTCCTGTTCTTTTGCTCTTGCTGTGGTTTTGTAGAATAAGAGATTTGGTCATCCAAATATTTATACCTATTCTTGCAAATGCAAAAATCTGTGGATTTCCCTACTACCTTCTCATATCTATGTAGCTGTAGAGAGCCATGTTGAATACTTAAGATACAAAACACAGGTCTCTAATTGGTATCTGTGAAAAGTATAGCCGTTTCAGACTGGCTTTTTGTTTGTTTTTGAACTTGCATATACCTTGGAAACATATTGTGTGGGAGTATAATTAGCTTTCCTACCTGCTTTGGCCCATATTCCTCATTTACATGTGCTTCAGATAACCAGGATTTTAGTAGGTTTACACCCCTTAGGTCTGTAATGTCTTAATATGCAAAGCAGCCTATAATGTCAGCAACTTTAGTCTGTGTCAGTGTACAGTTCATTTTATTGCTTTCAGGTTTATTTTTGTAAGATTCTTCCCATTGGCTGTACATTGAAAGTGCAGAGTTTTACTGCAGCTTACTTTGTTTCAATTCACTGTTTTCCCCACAGGTATTGCCGCCTCGTTTGCCGTAAAACTTTTTAAAGCATGGATGCTAGAGAAAGATGCCAATTCAGTTACCTCCTCTTTAAGGAAAGCTAACTTAGACAAGAGGTTGCTAGTAAGTATTTTCTTTTTTTAAGACTGCAGTGTTTGCCTAGTAAGCAGTGTGAAATGGATGCAGTGTGAAATGGGTGCAAAGTTCTCACCACTGCATTCAACCTGACTCCTGCTAAAATCTGGGGAATACTTTGACAGTTGAATCCTGAATTCCAGTCACCAGGACACTGTTGATATTGGCATGGCCAGGGGTCATTTCCAACCGGAGCACCCTGGAGTGGCGCTCCAGCAGTGAGGAGCCCAGGCCCCACCCCCTGCCCATGGAGAGACTCAGGGAGGGGGGATTTAAATGCTTGGTTTCCTTGCCCATGGGGCACCTGGAGAAGATCGGGCAGGGAACCCAGGCATGACTGCCTCCCTGCCCTTCCCATCTCTAGGCAGCCCCCAGCAGCAGGTTGGCTGGAGATGGGAGAGGCAGGAAGGCAGACATGCCTTCCTTTTCCCCTGAGCCTCTCCACTTTTCTGGAGAGACTTGGGGGGGATTTAAATTCCTGGGTTCCCTGCCTGATCTTCTCCAGGTGTCCTGCAGCTGCAGGGCATCTGGAGATGATCGGGCAGGGAGCCCAGGCATGACTGTCTCCCTGCCCTTCCCATCTGCAGCCAGCCCCCAGCAGTGGGTTGGCTAGAGACAAGAGGGGCAGGGAGGCAGACATCCCTGCCTTTCCCCCTGAGCCTCTCCGCTTTTGTGGAGAGACTCGGGGGAGGGGATTTAAACTCATTTGCATAACTCATTTTAAACACGTCTGCCCTTTGTCAGGGGGTGTGGCATATGCATGAGTTATGCAAATGAGCTCCTGCACCTTTTTTCTAGGAAATGACCCCTGGCATGGCACCAGTGTACCTGGTCACCATCCTATGCTCTCACAGCAGAGCCAAGAAATGACAAAGATGCCCAGCTTCAAGGGGCTCGGATCATAGCAACACCACCCACAGCCATCAATCATGGAGCAGCATGTGTATAAATTTGAAGAAATAAATAAAATAAATGATAAAGCTGCCAGCCCAAATGATGGTAGACTCACGGGGGGGGAGGGGGAGGGGGGACTTTCCAGCAACACATTGAGGAAGACCAGAAGAAATGTTCCCTCCAAGCTGTGGAGTCGTGAGAGCAAAAATTCTACTTTGTGGGCTACCGGCATTAAAGTTATGAACAGGTGATTTGGCTACTGCATAAATTAGTTTGCCCTGGAGCCATCCTTCCTGAGCTAAGACAAAAATGAGTGAGCCAGAGGCTAAAAAACTATGGGTTGCTCACACTAACTCAGCTTAGAGGGAACACTGACCAGAAGTGATGTCATTGTGCAGGGGCAATCCTCTATCATTCACCCAAAACTCTGGTTTACTCCCCATTTCTTTCCTGCCAAGTTTGTGGTAGCAGAAAGAATTAGGGCAACCCTGTGACACCCTATGGCAGTCCTTCATGTAAGTAGCCAACCAACATGGTGATGCTGGCAGGTCTCTTAATTTCACCCTGCCCTGTCCACCTACACAGCACAGCAAGGGAAGATCAAATCATCCACTGCTATATAGAGGACTGTGATGTACCCAGTAGCAGCCCTATAACTATCACACTCCTGAGAGCTCAACAAATGAGGATTCAATTTCCCTTCTGCAAACACGTACCTATTGGACTACAATAGAAAGACTGTTCTTCCAGGCAAGGGTTTGGGTCTGGGGAAAGGAGAATACTGTAAGGAGCAAGCCTAGACAAAAACAAGGGGACAAACAGCTGTATATGCACAGAAGACACCCCTGTCATTTTCCCAGGAACTCATTGGGAAAAGGCAGTCATAATGGGGAACACAAATGAGGGATCTCAGTCCCACCAGTGGGGAAGATCAAATTAAGACAACACATAATAGACATGAGAGACAACCTATACCTTTCACCCTGCATCTGCCTGCACACCTAATTGGGCACACAGGAAAAAAACAACAACAGATGATGGGTAGTTGGAATTTTCCATTAGCCCTTGTGTCGAAACCAGTCATATATTGCAGAGGAGGAGAGGCTGTGGAGAAAGGCATAGCAGTGTGGAACTGCACAAGCTTGGCATACCTCATGTTACCAGTTCAAGCTCTATATGGGGTTAGCCTGGGAAAGAGGCAGAGCTAAGATGTTGCACACTCAGACCCAGTCACCTGGGAGGTTAAGCAATTAGCATAGGTTGCTCGAGACTATAATAATTTTGCTCAGCGCTTCCCCAGGCAGCCATCCCTCTGCCACATTCGTGCAGTTAATTACCGCTGCCTGCTGTTGCTCATCCCAGAAATGCTTGTTCCGCCTCCCCTCCTTGTCATGTAGCTTGGAGGTTATCACATACCACCAGAGGTCAAGGGGATCGTGAACTCAGAAATGCCTGTCATTTCCCCCTTATTAGACCATGAGTGTGCGGACTGTAGAGGAATCAACTCCTAGTGACTCCCATGCTGAAGATGGCAGATATTAGTATTGACCTAAGAGCAGGTGTAGATCCCTAGGTACCAATATCATTAAACTAGAGAGAGTGCTGTGAAGCAATCATAATCTGTGTTGAACAGATTCGTGAATGCAGTACTGAATACACGTTGAATGAATAGAGTTGCTAGTTTTCCTGGTAACACATACCTTTGAAAACCGCTCTAACAGCCAGCAGAATCAGAGGTAGAACATCTGGGTTCTCTTAGGGAAGATTTAAAAGAGAAACTCATTTTGGATATCCTCCAGGCCATTCGGTTTTTCTGAACCCCCAAGTTCAGCACCCTATAAGCTATGGGCTACTGTCTTCCCTGCAAAAACACTGATAGTCAGGGAAATGAAATTCCTGCTTTAATATGTACTCCTTGAGTCTCAGTGAGAATGGTGGACTATAAATAATGTAAATAAATATTCTGTGTAGTATTCTTCCATGCCCAGGTCATAAATGACTCTGTAAATTACTTAACCAATTGTTCAAAAAGGAAACGTCTTTGTTCCAGGAACTGTTTCCAGCCAACCGACAGAATGTGGAGCATTTTGCCAAGTATTTCACTGATGCTGGCCTAAAAGAGCTCTCAGATTTCCTCAGAGTCCAGCAGTCCCTGGGGACTCGGAAAGAGCTGCAAAAAGAACTCCAGGAACGTCTTTCTCAGGAATGCCCAATTAAAGAGGTAAAGGAAATGTTTTGAACTAGTAGTGTAGTGGTTAAGTGCGTGGACTGTAATCTTGGAGAATGGGGTTTGATTCCCCTCTCCTCCACTTGCACCTGCTGGATGACCTTGTGCAAACCAAGAACAGCTGTTCTTGAACAAGAGCGGTTTCTGTCAGAGCTCTCTCAGCCCCACCTACCTCACAGGGTGTCTGTTGTGGGGAGGGGAAGGGAAAGGTGTTTGTAAGCTGCTCTGAGACTTTTTGGGCAATGAAGGGCAGGGTATAAATCCAATCTCTTCTCTTGTCTTCTAGTTTAGCCTCAGGAGAAGGGGGGGGTGTAGCTCTTGAACAATGTATGGGGGGAAATGGTAATGCCAAGTGTCTTTTGTAGCTGATCACAGTAGACTCATTATAAGGGTTTGTGTAAGTTTAAGTTAACTATATATACAGTATCTGACAGCCAATGTATATTAAATTTTGAATTTTTACGTTCTGATTCTATTAGCACACCTGGTGTTGGGGGGCAGTGGAACTTTAGCAGTGACAATTATGTCTCATTGAGACTTAAAAGCCCTAGATTGTACAATTTCCAGTGATCACTGGGACACTTTGCCTCAAGCTTCACATTCCTTTCCCTCTCCATCTCATGCTACTCCATTTATTTAAAAAAAGAAAAGCCTAGAAAGCTATCTAATTATGAGCTAAATGGTGTTAACAGAGAAGCAGGCCCATGAGTGGAGACATTGTACCTCAGCCCAAATTGCTATCATTCTTGATCACAGTTTAGCAGTTGTATTTTATGTATACTTAGCTGTCTACTTCATATATTACTTTAAGGTCACTGGAGGACTGCAGAATCCTCCAAATATTGTAAAACTATTGCAGTCTTCGGAAGACTAGTGTTAAGTGTTTTTAGAACAAAATGTGGGCATATTCCCCCTGGGACAGAAGATGGGGGGAGAGTGAGGGGAGAGAGAGCAAGCTAGCCCCAGCCATTAGGCAGTGTCTCATCTCTTTAAATTTTAAAGGTATGAGGCCTCTTGAGCAGCTGATTGTCTCCTGGCTTCCAGAGGCTAGGTCTACCTCCCATGGCCCTTTACATTTTCATAAAAGAAAAAGGGTCTAGGACTTACTGGGACAGCATTGCCCCTCTGAAGGCTCTCTAAAACTGCTGTTCAGGCCTTTCTCAGTGCGGCAGAGCCCATCTGGGCCTCCGGTAGCTGCAGAATGGTTGCCAGGACACTGGGCCAGCAGGCAAGCTTCTGTATGTGGTATGTGAGCCTTGCAGGACTGCAGGAATCCAGCTGCTGACTCAGTGTCCTTGCAGCCATTATCTGCTGGGGGTTGGGGCAGATTCTGCCATCTAGACTAATGCCTGCACAGTGGCCTTGGAGAGCCACCAGTGGAGCGATGACATCCCAGTAAGTCCTGAGTCTTTCTTGTTTCTGTTTCAAAAATGTAAAGGGCCTTGAGGATAGACCTGGCCCCTGAGGCCAGGAGACTATCAGCTCTTAATTGGAAGTTATCCCTTTTCAATTTAAAAGGACCAGATACCACTAGACAGCTGTTCCCCCAGGGCTTGCTTGCTCTTCTTCCTCCCTCCCCAGACCCCAAACTCTCTTGAAATTCTAGGAGATAACTTTTTGCTATTCCCAGAATTCTGAGAGTGTTTGGGTCATTTTGGGTATCCCCAAGCCAGCTCCAAATGGCTGATTTCTGGTTTAATTTCAGCTTGCATATACCTGAATGCACAATCCTAATTATGACTGCACTGTAATATAAATATACAAGTGGGGACCAGCAAGAAACCTGCGGGAACAACTATCCCATCCCCCCAGCTCTCCTTCTCTTCCCCAACTTCTCTCACACGCTTTCTCCTTCCTGCCATCCCTTTTCTTACTCTCTCTCTGTCTCTCCCCTCCATGCCTGTCACTTCCTTTCTGTCCCCACCCCATCACTCTTTCTGCCCTTGTCACTCTCCTGGCCTCCCACCTACTCCCCCCCCCAGCAAAGTGGCAGCAGCCACTCTCCAAGAATCACAACAGATTGCCCAAATACAGAGATCTGTTCCTCTTAGGGTTGCCAGCTCCATGTTGGGACATTTTTGGAGATTTGGGGGTGGAGCTTTCAGAGGATGAGGTTTGAGCTTGGAAGTGACCTCAGCAGGGTATAATCCCATAAACTCCACCCTTCAAAGCAGCCAGTTTCTCCAGGGGAACTGGTCTCTGTGATCTGGCGATCAGTTGTAATTCCAGGAGATCTCCAGCCCTCACTTGGAGGTTGGCAACATTTGTTCCCCTAGAGGAAATGACTGCTTTGGAGGGTGGCAACTATGGCATTATATCTGTCTGAAGTCCCTCCCCACCTCAATCCCCACCACCCCCAGGCTTTACCCCTCAAATATCCAAGAATTTTCCAACCTGGAGCTGGCATCCCTATCTCCTTGCCACCCAAGAGCCAACCTACCTTTATCTGCCCCTCTTCAGCTTTCCATCTCCTTTCCCCCTGCAGCTTCTACTGAAGTAAACTATGGACTTTCTCCATAGTCTACATTATTCTCTCCTCCTTTTTATCCACACAACAACCCTATGAGGTAGGGTAGGCTGAAAGTATATGACTGATCCAAAATCACCCTGTAAGCTTCCACAGCAAGATGGGTATCTAAACCTGGGACTTGCAAACCCTAATCTGAAGCTCTGACCATTATACTACACTGACTTTCATAGGGTGGCTGCTGTTGAACAGTAGCAAGCAGCCAGGCATATCATGCACATCAGGTGGTATCAAGTCACTCGGAGGCTGTTGCTGGGCCTAGGTTTTCAGCCTCCAGGAGGGATCTGGAGATCTTCCAGAATTACAACTAAACTCCAGACAACAGAGATCTGTCCCCCTGGAGAAAATGGGTAAACTCTATGACATTATATGCAGCTGAGGCCTCTCTCCTCCCCAAACTCTGCACTCAAATTTCACCACAGACTCTCCAGGAATTTCCCAACCTGCTGTGGGCAATCCTAGTCCCAGGCCTGGCTCCAAAGTAGGCCTGGAAAGTGCCCTATCCCAATCCCAGATCCAGTCCTGCTTTTGCTTCCTGAGCTCTCTGTCTGTCTGTCTCCATTTACTGTTGATGCAGCGGGCCCTGGAGTAGATCCCTGTGGTGGCCATTTCAAAAGATACTGGGGGGGATTCAACCCTCCCCAAGGGTTTTTTTTTTACTTTTTGGATTTTTCTGTAGACCCATGGAGTCCCAAGTCTGTAGAAAAACCTGTTGGGGGGAGAGTGTGCCCCCTCTATCTGCGGAAATAAGTATCTGCATGCAGGGGGACTGTTGACAATTGATATATAGATATTTATTCCCTGATATTTGAAGAGTGGTAAAAATATCTAAATATCTAATATCTAAAATGGATGGCTTGATAGATAGATAATGGATAGAAAATGGATAGATAGAAAATATCTAAAATGGATTGCTTTCTTTTGATTCCTTTTTCAGTTCTTCACTTTGACTTACAACAGGGATAAATAAATAGTTGCGAGGAATATTGGAGAACTTTGCAACAAAGAGTTCAAGATATTTTTAATATGTGTCTTTCATTGCAGATGGTGCTTTATGTAAAAGAAGAAATGAAGAGAAATGATCTGCCAGAGCCAGCAGTGATTGGACTCTTGTGGACTTGTATAATGAATGCTGTTGAGTGGAACAAGAAGGAAGAGCTAGTTGCAGAACAAGCACTTAAACATCTGAAGGTGCGTACGGATGCAAGTACACCATGCTTGTACCATAACAACATGTGACAGGAATCAAATTATATGGTTGCTTTCATTTTGCTCTTGTAAGGAAGGGTGCCTTTGGATCCAGTCATATAATGTACAGGTTTCCATGCATTACACCTGTTTATCATCTGCATGGAATGTACAACATGTAACCAACCAAAAAAATCACCTTGCATATGCAAAGAAGGCTTGTGTTATGCGCCAGTCTCCATAGTACTTGTGCCTAAGTTAAACTTTCAACAGTGTTACAATATCTGGACTTCCCAGGTCTTTTGACTCCAAGGCTCAAATTATATGTTACATTTTGTACTGTGATCATTTAAAAACACTTTTCTAAATGCAGCTGCTGGATTTTTCTTTTGATCAAGGAGAAGACAGAAGGGATCTTTAACCCTTTTTCTGTCTTGCCATTTTCTTACTGAAAAAGTACCACCACTGAGTCACTTTTGTCCCTGCTGTGAAAAATTACTAGTTTTCACCAGCAGATTTGAATGCAGCTTGGCAGTGATTTATTTTTCCCATTCTCATGAAACCAGCAGGGGAGGAAATGGTAAAAGCCCTCACTCTAAAAAAAAAGAGTCCCAATGACTGCATTTAGAAAACAAGAAAAAGCCTTTTCGATTTTTCATAGAAGAAAGTGCAACTTGTTTGCTTAATTAGTTTAATCAGTTTACTTTACAGCCTTCCAATTCACGTAGAGTGCCCTACAGCAGTTGTACTGTTCTGATTCTGGCACTCAGGGCCATAGCTGTGACAAGCAACAGTATTCTATATGTCCACATCTCTTTTAGGGCACGGTCCATGGCTCAGCGAAAGAGGCTCTGCTTTACATGCAGAGAATCCCCAGTCCAATCTCCAGTTAAAAAGGAACAGACAGTAGGTGATGGAAAAGACCTCCACTTGAGACCCTTTAGAGCTGCTGCCAATCCGAGCAGAAAATACTGACACTGATGGACCAATGGTCTGATTCAGTTTAAGGCAGTTTCCTGTGTGTTCCACACAGTGATATAGTCCAATCTCCTTCATAGAACCAATTAAGTGAAAAATTTTCTTCTCTCGTTTTTTCAGCAATATGCACCTTTGCTGGCTGTGTTCAGCACCCAAGGCCAGTCAGAGCTGATCCTTCTCCAAAAGGTTCAGGAATACTGTTACGACAACATCCACTTTATGAAAGCCTTTCAGAAGATTGTGGTGCTCTTTTATAAAGGTATATATGTTCAACCATTATTTAGCATGATGTTCACCAAATATATCCTTTCCTTGTCTTGGCCATTCTATAACATGATGTCAAATGTGCCATATTACAATGCCACCTTGCTGTGTATATTAGTCTTCAGGAAACCTCTTGCTCATTAATATGGATGAGGCACAGCTGGGAATCGGTATTGCTGCAAGTTGGAACTGAAAACATGTACAGAGTAAAAAGGCACAAAACTATACTGACTCCATTTACAGCACAAGAAAATATCAGTGGGTGGAAATCTTACATTTAACCCTGGAACTCTTCCAATGGAATTGTCATATTACACATGAAGGAAACTGTCTTTGCGTCTTGCCCTACCCCTCACTTTAAGCTGGCTGTTCTTTGTTAATATACCTTAATGAGCATATTTGCCACCATTTCCATAGCTTGCTTTCTTTTGTTCTGATATTCTGTAGTCACACAACTGTGCAGCTCTTTAAAAGAATGTATTCTGTTACATGTCCCAGCATGGGGAAGGGCGATCGGGGCAGGTGTTAATGGGGACTAATATTTTATGCTGGAAGGAGAGCATGGCAGGTAGCAAAAGATGCAAGGCTGCAATGGAAACTAACCTCTTGTCACAAACCTTTGTCTGTATATCCTGTTCTGTGGAAATGGCCATAGTGCTCATCTAGCCATTTTAAGTAGCCTGAGAATTCACTTGACTCCATCCAGAAGTGGTAAAAAGCTTCTTCAAATTATTTTGTACTCCATTGTAAAGCAGGAGAAGCAGAAAATCAAGTTTGGGCTGGAAATGATTCAGTACTTTGAGGCTTGATCTTGTTATATGTTTTTCAGTACCTCCATTCTGCAATACTGGAATCCTAGAATAATTTCTGTAACTGGATATTGTATACCTGACATGCGGATGGTTCATTCATATAGTTTAGCTGTAAGCAGTCCAGTGACTTATCCATGACTATGGGGAATTTCAGACAGCCGATATGTTCCGTTTTAGGAACTGTTCACTAATGGTTTCTGTACCGACATTTCAGACAGAACCATTTTAGTAACAGTTCCCTAATGGAATATACTGACCCTTTCAGACACAAACACTCCTGTCCTGTTAGGGAAGCGTTCCTGAAGTGCTACGGGATGCTGTGTAAAATGCCCCCGTAGTGCTTCCTCCGATGATGAGGTTTTCCCGCCCTTTTTTGCCTACGTGGGTGATCTCCATCTTTTTTTCTTGAATGTTCTTTTAAGAGCGCTATAGCTCTATAACACAACACCAAAACAGCACAATAGCTACCCCATTGGAATGCCTGGACCACTGAGATACATGAGATCACTTCATCTGGGGAGAACAGGGATTTCAATGGAGTACAGTGCCATGGAGTCCTCCTTCCACAGCATTTGCTATATGTCTGGGAACTGATATTTGTAGACAGGAGATAAGCTGTAACTCTGCAATGCTCCCTCTAAGCTGTGGAGTCCTGTGAGCAAAAATTCCACTTTGTGAGCTACTGGCATTAGAACTGTGAGCAAGTTATTTGGCTACTGCATAAATTAGTTTGCTCTGGAGCCATTCTTCCTGAGCTAAGACAAAAATGAGTGAGCCGGAGGCTAAAAAACTGAGCCAGCCAGTGAGTACAGGGGATCCCCAGGTCCCCCCTGGAGGCATGGCATCCCAAAATGCTGGCTATCAAAAGGAAGATGCTGTTTGCAAGCTGGGAAGGAACTAGTGTTAAAAAAATGCGCTCAAACTGTGCGTTTCCAAGCTTCCACTTCCTATTTTTAAATCCCCCAATCTCATGTATCTCAATGAAGTCCAGGTATTCCAATGAGATCACTATTGTGCTGTTTTGGTGTTGTGTTATAGTGCTATAGCGCTCTTAAAAGATTGTTAAAAAAAAGGACGACGATCCCCCGTGTGGGCAAAAAAGGGTGGGAAAACAAAGCAGCGCAGTCTGAAATGCTAAACCACTTCAGAGACGGCTCCTTACTGGTAGGGGAAAGGCTGTGTGAAATGGCCACCCCTGTACCGGTTTACTCCAAGCCAATACAATAATGGCTTAAAAAGGGTAATCTGAAATTCCCCTATGTCTCACAGGATGGCCTTTTCTTCACTCCTCTCCTTGTCTATAGCAGGTTCATTCTGCAAGTCTCTCTTTTGCCTTCAACATTCAGAATTGGCTCTTTGAGAGTTACAAACAATACCTTTAGGGGTTGTCATCCTTCCAGTGGCTGCTCAGCATATCTTAAAAATCAAGCCTTGATTTTAAGAACATAAGAACAGCCTGCAGGATGAGCATCCTGTCTCACACAGTGGCCAACCAGTTCCTCTGAAGGTGTACCAACAGAGCATGAAGGTCACCTCACTTCTTCAGGTGCATGGAGTCACTGCAGGCATCTGAGGAAGTGAAGTCTGACTTGCAGAAGGTTATTGTAGAATAAACTTTGTTAGTCTTCAAGGTGCCACTTGCCGTAACTTGACCCACAAGGTTGCTGTGAAAATAAAATGGCAGAGGGAAAAATTGTGTATGCTGCCCCACGTTTCTGTAAGGAAAGAGGGGATAGGTAAGTTCTTTTGAAGAAAAATTTGGCCAGCAGCTAGACTGGAAATCACTATTCTTTTTTAAAAAAGATATTCAGTAACATTTCCTGCATTCTGATATCAAGATTTCCAAACTTCATTTTGGGTTTTTCTTTATTAAGACACTAATTAGAAGTTGCTGTTTTTCTTCCCTCCTCCACTCTTCTTGAATTTTTGTTGCCTTTCTATATGTGAAAGAATGATTAGGCTTTGTTAAGAGGATCCATATCTTTATTGAAGTGTCTCTTGGCTTGCTAGGAAAGTTATTCAGTCTATCAGGGCTACTTTTGCCTTAGTGATGTAAACCTAAATTACTCCCACACCCCAACCTACAGCCTTGCTTTTTAACTGGTCCTAAAGGGATTCTAGCTTTGCCCTACATTCTTCAGCACCATGCATTTATGTTTGAATGAATAAACATGCTATTGCTTAAGTTAAGTAAGTGCATTCATATAGGTAACTTTTTAATCATTTCCATGGCACACTTCTTCAACTGGGGCTGTCCACCATCAGACACGGATTCACTGTTTCATGCTTCTTTCTCTGTGATCATTCTCCAGGATTCAGATAGCAGGTGGCTGGAGTTAGAGCTGCTGGTGGTTGTTTCCCCCCCTTCACGTATGGCTTCCTGCGCTTCACCCAGACTTCCCACAAAAGTTCAGTTAAAATTGCAGCAGCATTTAAAATGTCATCTTAATCATCTTTAATCAAAAATAGCTGAATAAAAATTCCCCTTGGTGTTCCTTGTGCTTCAGAAAGCAACCTAGGGTATGATTAACTGTGCCTTGTCCTGCCTGATTGCTTAATTGAGCATCTCTCTGTTGACAAGAGAATATTATCCTTCTTGAAGTACTGAAGGCATTAATAAATTACTGAGAATCTCTCTCCAAATTAAAGGGAAATTCAGTTGACCTTTTAGCACCTACCAGTAACATGTTTTGTTTCCTTTCTGTGAACATTTCTGGCATATTCAAAGTCCCCTTTTTTCTTCTCCACTTCCCTGTGGACTTTCCCTCCTTCAATGATTCTTCCTTTTTTGTCATTCGTATTCTCATAGGAAAGCCCCAGTCCTTAAGTCAAAGTCAAATAAGTTTCAGCCCCAGCCAACATGCAGAATCAGAATTAGGGATAGGCATGAACCACAAAAATGTGGTTTGGTTTGTTGGCAAACCATGTGGACAAGCCACGCATCCCACAAACCCAGTTTGCTGCATACAAACCAAACCAGGTTCATGAGGTTTCTGCCTGAAACAGCTGAGCTGCAGGGGCTCTAAGCAGCTCAGCTGTTTCTGATCTAAACAGAGCTGCTGGAGCCCATGGCTCAGTTGTTTAGCCTGGAAACAGCTGACCCGCAGGGGCAGCCTACTTCCATGGCTCAGGTGTTTAAAGGGGCTTTCTTGGGCAGAAGGGCAAGTTGCTTCCTGGGGCTCAGGTGTTTAAAGGGGCTGGCTGCCCATCTGGTCCTGGGGCTCTGTGATATTCAAGCTTTACACTCGCGCAATACAATATTCTACATGTGCCTGACGAAACATGACAGTCTTTGAGTCATTGTTTTCTAGTCTCAGTCACTGCTAAAGAGATGACTGTTGATGTTGGTTAAAAACTAGCACCCGTCAAGAGTAACATAGCACGAAATCTTTAAGAATGAAACCATTCTATTTGCAACTTAAAATAAATGTTGTAGCATTTAAAAGGCTGATAAACCAAGAAATTACAGTGTTTCATCTGAGAAGATTAATCCTTTGTGGGAACAGATACTACCAGTGCAATCCTAAACAAAGTTATATCCTTCTAAGGGCTTAGAAGGGGGCAGTGCTGTTTAGGGTTGCACTGTAACCAACTGCATCACAGGTGACTTTGCTACATGGAAGCCACTCAGTTCATGAAGCCTTCTGTGAATCCCCTGTGTAGATAAATTGTATGCTCCACTCTGAGACCTTTCCCATCTGAGCACAGCCCTCTGTGGGTAGCACCCTGCAAGGGCAAGGTAACAGCTGCCCATAGACATGCTGCATTTTCCCTTGTAGCCCCACCTTTTATTTATTTTTTATTTTATTTTATTAGGTTTATACCCCGCCCTCCCGGCTTTACAGCATTCCACCTTGTGGAATGGCCTGCTTGAGGAGAGCAGGAATGGTCCCCCTCTTCTGTCTTTCTGAAAACTATATAAAGCATAATTGTTCAGCAGGGCATTTCTAGAATGGTAATAGGGCTATCCCATAACAAAATGATTCAGAAAGGCACTTATGAAGTGAAAGGGACTGTGGACTATACTACTGTGTATAGAATTGTCATGATCTGTGCAGGATGGAGGCAGGGCCTAGAGGCCTAAGCTCTAGGAGGGGCCTGTCTGACAGTGGAAAACAGACAGCCTACAATCCCCATAATGCTTAGAGAGGGTTATAGCTAATCAGAGTGCAGAGATTCTGTGTATGTCTCTGGAGATCTGTACATGACTGGGAGAAAAGCCTGAGACCTGTGTGGTAGTAGAAAGCAAGCTGCCTACAATTCCCACAATGCCTAGAGCCAGCTGCAATCAATGGGTATACTAGAAGTCTCTGAGGTGATGTGTTCTTATATTTGTTTTCCGTTTAATTGATGTTCTTTTTCTCTGCGGTCTGAGGAGACTGGTCTGGGACAAAGTTCCCTCACTTGGGAGAGTGAGTAAATTAAGCCTGGTCTATAGAGGGCCGTGGAAAATTGTGTCCTTGCTCTCCAAGCTAAACTGAAGGGGACAGTGTTCTTTGTCTCATCTGTGGCCTGGTCTCACAGGGGACAGGCTGGTCTGGTGAGAGAAAGATTCCCCACTGGGCTCTGTGTGGGTGGTAAGCAGGAGGCCTGGTAAGAAGGCTTGTAGGCCTTAAGTAGTAACAGTTGAGGAATAATAATAGGTAGTCGCATTAGCTTTGTGTTCTTTTGGCTTTTCAACACAGTTATATCTTGTTAAAGCACCTTGTCTTGTTATCAGTGCCCCATTACTGTATAAATAAACTATTTGTTAAAAAGTCCTCTGCCTGGTCATCATGCCTAAGGTTCTCAGCTTGAAAAGGGGCATTTTGGATGGGCTTGAGAGGGTACCCTGGGCCTTCTCAAGGGACCGTAAGTCCAGGGTGGTGGCAGCGGAAGGTGGCGACCCACTGGGGTCATGACAAGGATATATTATCTGTTTACTGTATTATTCTGCTATCTTGGCATTATCTTCTACTGATCTAGTACCATTTTTACACTGTGTCTAATGATGCAATAGTATTTTTCTGCACTGTATCTGCATTCTGAATCATGTCTAATGTTCTGCTTAGAGTCAGCTCTAAGCAGAGTTAGGCACTTCCTCAGTTTGTTTCTATTGCTTTGCCCCCCCTTTTCCACATGTGTTTTGCTCCCTCTGGGACTACTAGAGAGAGCAAAACACATGGGGGAGAACCGTGAAGCAATAGGGACAAACAAGTGACAAAAATGACAATGCGGAAGTGGCCTTACACTCGTCTAAGCCCATTGACTTTAAAGGGTATAACTGCATAGGATGCCACTCTAAAACACAAGGGAGACTTTGGCTGCGTCAATTTTTTCATACTGCATAGAAATCATCTGTTTCTGAGAAGGCAGATTCCCATATAAAAGAAGTTCCATCTAAGGTTTCTCTGTATGTCAGAACAGTCCCTGAAACTGAGGAGTTAGTCTCATAGCTTATGGTTATGACCATTAATAGGAATGGCTTTGTAAAAAAAAAAAAGTAGAATAAACCACTCAGTGGCTACTAGCCACAGAAGCTAGAAATGCAAACTTGATGTTCAGGGACTGAATATCTGCAATACCATGGATAAGTATTTATGTTTTCAGGAACTGAGGTAACCTCTGTCAGAAACTGGATGGACCAGACCAGACGGAAAGCTGGTTGACCTTTGATGACAGTTCTTATATTCCAATACACTGGAATACTCTGAATTGCTAGATTTTTTAAATTTTGCAATCAGCAACAAAATTATTTTACATTATGTGAAATGATGTAAGCATTGCATAATCATGCTGCTAAACTTTCTCTTAATTATTTTGTTTCAAGTTGCAGCCTAGTATCAAGTAGTGTTACTGCTCCTTTTTTGCCAGAGAAAATGTTCAGCAATTTAAAAATTATTGCACAGAGATTTTTTTTAAATCTATTGATTTTCCCTGGTTTTGAATTACAGCTGATGTCCTAAGTGAAGAAGCCATCCTGAAATGGTACAAAGAAGCACATCTTGCCAAAGGCAAAAGTGTGTTCCTTGACCAGATGAAAAAGTTTGTTGAGTGGCTACAGAATGCCGAAGAAGGTATGACTATTGGAATGTTATGGTTTCTTGACGAATCTGTTATCAGCTATTTGGATTGCCATTTTTCCTGAAACTCACAGCAGTTGTCTTGTGCCACTGGTCCTCCCACTGCATTTCCTGGGTTTATTTCCCATCATTCAAGAACTTCTGGTGACCACTTTTAGTGCAAAATGCCAACAAAGGTTATGTGGCATTCTGCCCACTACAATATAGCAGCACAACCAGCTAGATAAAGACAGTCTTGAATTGTGACTCTAAAACGTTAGCAAGTTGAAGGGCATTTAAAGGGATTGCAGCCCCTTTAAGTGCCTCCCGGGTGAGCTTGCAGCTTGGAGAAGGCATTTAAAGGGATTGCAAGCCTTCCCCCCTTCCCCTCTCCATTGGAAACAATAGAGGATGGAGCACCTTTTTGGGGGGCTGAAAGAATTGAACCCCCTCATCCAATATTTTTTAAACTTGGGGTTTCTTTTGAGGAGAGGTGCCAGCAGCTATGCTGCAAATTTGGTGCCTCTATCTCAAAAAACGTCCCCCTCCAGACCCCAGATATCCCCAGATTAATACCTCATTATACCCCATGAAGACTGGTCTTGATAGGATATAAAGGAGTTGAAAAAAATTGGGATTCCTGAAAAAATCCTGAACCTGAATACCATAACAGTATTTGGATTTAGGAATATCAGGAAATACCAATTTTGGGGGGTTCAGTTTACCTGAACCTGAAAAATACTGTTTTTTTCCCCACACCTCTAATCCTTGGTCTTCACAGAACATCTAAGGAAGTAGGACTTGGGAAACAACTTTCTCTGACTGAGGCCCTGGAGAGCTACGGTCAGGCACAACAGAAAATACTGAGCTAGATAGACTAATGGTCTGACTTAGTATAGGTTAGTTTCATATGTTGATATATGGCAAGTGCTCCAGTGGGCTTTTAGCTTATTTCTCAGTCAGCAATTCTTCATGGCGTGTGGCAAACATCTGTGTGAAACTAAGTAGTTCATGACATATAAGTAAACAACACCCTACTGGACAAACCTACGTAGTTGAATGCAATTAAAGTGGTTGTGTGGGTTTTAGTTTGCATGGAGAAGTCTGTGCACATTCATTAGAGTCAGGGCTCTTTTTGTAGCAGGAACTCCTTTGCATATTAGGCAACACACCCCTAATGTAGCCAATCCTCCAAGAGCTTACAGAGCTCTTCTTACAGGGGCTACTGTAAGCTCTTGGAGGATTGGCTACATTAAGGGTGTGTCGCCCAATATGCAAAGGAGTTCTTGCTACAAAAAGAGCCCTGATTAGGGTTGTTGATTGAAGGCCAAATCTGGTTTCCAGTCAATGAGCAAAATTCCACCTGCCTTAAAGGCAAAGCAGTAGAAGAAAGAGATGCCACCTCCTCATTGGGACAAGGGAATTTTTGAGATTTACAGTTTAATTGTGGAGTCCATCAAAAGTTAAGGATTTTGTACTTTCCTACACTCAGAAGACCCCCCCCACCCCACCAATCTCATGACCTCCCATGAAGAAACTCTTTTGCTTTCTGCTTTAAGCAGCCCCTTTCCCACAGTCTAATCCCATATTAGTCATCTACATAGTTGGCAGACTGTAATTATTAGCTCCTTCTTACTTCCCCTGCAAAATCTAAGCTTAGTATTGCTTCACTGTTTCCTTCAGCTTTTTGGTTTCTTTATTTAGGTTTGCTAAATATGCTTTCCCAAAAGTGATAGGTTTTTATATTCAAGATCCTGTAGAGATGTCATTAGAAAGATTATTTATCAGTCTAAATGGACATAATATTTGGGGGTGTTATATATTACAAGCAACAGTAGGATCCCTGAGGTTGGTGTTTTCATTTTGTGTTGAATTCTCATCAGTCCTGCTTACTATGGCAGATACAATAACTGCAGCTGAAAAAGTCTAAGCAGAATAAACTATCTTCTTTCCTGCGATGATGAGTTTTACATCACATGTTTTACACCGTATATGTTTTTATGGGAATTAGATATGTGTTTACATTGCTGAGTCTGCACTGCAGAGAGGCACATGGAGAGAGACTCAGTATGAAAGCAGGATCAGAATAGCTAAGGCTGCCTCTATAGTCTTGAGTGCTGGATTCCTAAGGGCTCCTGTCTCTTTAGTAGAAGCTTGCATTGATCTGTTGTGGTAATAGGAAGGTATAAGGCAGATTAGGGCCCTTGTTTCAAAGGGATGTTGGAGAAACTTGGATGGATGGTCTGCCCAGAAGTCTGGGTCTAAATCATGAACTATAATGGGAGTTTAAAAATTATATTAGCTGAATAAAGGTTACATCATTGTGTCTAGGGTTTTCACCCAACTCTTTCATCTTGTGGCAGCTTCAGGCTAGAGCCGATTTAGGCTGATTTTCTAGTTGCTTCAGCTGTGGGCCATGTGAACACTGATGCCATGCACCACATTCACCCCCATTTGCCTTTGACTTACCACTAAAGCTCCTCTGACAAGCGGGGTTTTTTTGTGGCACACCAGAAACCAGTTTTGGTTTTAATCTTGGGGCGCACTCAACAAAATCACAGTCATCACCATCTGGCACTTTCCCATGATTTCATGGGAATATGATAATTGTGTAAAAAGGTACATCAGTCTTCACAGTACTAATTGAACTGTGTGTCTTGACATGTGGCCCAACAATTGTGTGTTGTTGTTCCACCCACCTGTCCACTCTCCCCTTTCTCTCTGTCATTTTAAGTTTCTATGCCACACTACCCATTATGGGTTAGGTCTCACTGGGTTAGAGCCAACCACTTTTTCTGCTGGTGAAACAGGTTTGAGGCATTCTCTTTAATCACCCAAAAGGACTATATTAAGCTTAAGCATGGGACCTGCATATTCAAAAATTATATGGAGCAGAGGCTGTTGTATGGAGGGAAATTGAGTGAGACTGGATCCAACCCAAAATTTGTTCAACTGGGTGGAGTTATGGTGGCTTAATGATTTGCTACTGTTGCATCAAGCTGGTAATCAATTTCTAACTGGTCCACTTTACCCAAACACTTTTTCCAGGAATGGAGTGCATTTGACTACAATAGTACTGAAGCTGATTAAAGAAATCATATGTTATTGTAATATTTCATAGAAATAGGGAACAATTACTTTTATCCCCCTCTCTCTTCTTTCACCTCCTAGAATCTGAATCCGAGGGTGAGGAAAACCAAGATGGATGAACAAAGCACAAATGTATAGGCTGCGGCTGACTACTGCTTCTTGGGAATTTTTGTACTGTTCAAGCAAAAGACTCTTACTTCAGTGTCATACCGAAAACTCTAGGCTAGGCTTTCCTTTTGTTTAGAAGACTAAAATATTGGAGCCCTGAGGCATTAGATGCTGTACTTGGGACTCTTCCTCTGGCTTGCTGTGCGCTCATGTAGGCAGAGGCATTCATCAAGGGAGACCTATAGGGCAAAGATGAAATAAAATACTTATGGACTCCTTTTTTATTAGCAGTCTTTTCAGGTACTATATGTGAACACTTTAGTGTTTGTTCATACGGTTCTTCTGTGCGTGTAGCTCAATATTTGCTTGTGTCTGTGATTTGACATCACCATTTTTTGGGGAATTAAATGGCTTTTATATCTTAAGTCCAGCTCTTGTGCATTTTTGGTGTATAATGGCTTGTATGTTACTGACAACACTTCCTCAATTTGACTCTCTGAGCTTGGATGCACGGAAAGTTTCCACCAAACTGACAGATGCCCTTAGGATCATGTGGTGATGGAGTGGAACTGGGAATTTCCATGTGAAAGGCAGCATTATATGAGTTGCCAAGATTTACAATGGGAAGCAGTTTGTTGTGTGACTAGGTGAGTTATGAACTGATGTCAAGACTTGTGGATTAAAGGAAAGTCCCTCTAAAAAAGAAATAAAAGAATTATCAAAAGCATAGTAAATGCCAGAACTATAAACAAGACTGAGACATTTTCTCATTGCATAGTGACTTTCATAATAAAGTGTTATCCTCACAGAACTGAGATGCTTGAAGAGGACCAACATGCAACAGACTCACACACAAACACACACCATCTCAGCACTCCAAGTAAGCTCGATTTTTGCAGCTTCTTGGGCAACAGTGGGAATCAACTGCTTGTTTGCATTGAACCATTTCATAGCCTTTATTTTGTATGCTTTGTTTATGTATGTTCACTTCTCTGGCAGAAACAAGGCCTGTAAGTGCACACAGACATTGATACCTGCTTTGTTTCACCCAGCTGCTGCATCTCGTGCAGTCTGTTGTCATAATACTGGATCTGTGTGAAACTACCATTCAAGATACAAAGATACAGCAGGCAGGATTGACGCAGTGTGCAGTAACGTATGGAGGTAAATTTTACATACCCTTGTTTACAGCTAACATTTTACAAGCTGCATCATTTGGCAACCAGTATTTGCTTGCACTGAAAGGCAGAAATACAGGGGATGTCCTAGAGAATGAGGCTGACAAATTGTGCAAAACTGCCTATGAACCATGCTTCTGTTTTCCCACCTAGCTTTCTTGTCCCCATGAACTGCGAGCTCCCCATCTCTTTCTGTGCCAATAGCACTCATGAAATCAGTACAACCCTTTTCTCAGTGCAACAAAGAACTTTCTTTTCAAGCCCTCTGAGGCATGTTCTTTATCATGGCGACAAAGGGAAGCTTTGCCTTATTCCAGGCTCCTCCCTGCTGTTTCTCACCTGGGTGCTTCTCCCTAGTCAGCATTCTTTCTCTCCATTGGACTCTATATAAGGTTTCCCATCATTTGTTTGCTCCTCCGTACCCGTTCTGATTTTTGGATCCTCTTCCACAGCGCTCTCTCTTCCTTTTCCACCCATCCTTTCCTTAGGACTTTCCTCCTTGGACAATTGTGGGTGTCTGGCTTTTCTCTCTGTATGTTCACCTCCCTGCTATGTGATGCTATTAAAAAGGCAACAGCTCTGTGCAAAATGTTGGTTCCTGGCATTAATTCAAAGGTTAAACTGACATTTAAAATATTAAATAGCACACCACATGTTGACTAAAGTCACTCCACAACAAGCAGAAAACAGAACTCTACTGGCGGCCAGCTTCCAGCAAAGTAATAATTTAAAGGATATTGCTCTGTGAAAGCAAAATGTAAAGGGCTCACTTATATGGTAACTATGACAACCAAATAATGAAATTATTGCTAACAGAACACAGACTGTGGCTATCCAGTTAAATCTGCTGTGAAATGGTGTGAAGCTATAGGAGGCCTTTCAACAATGTTGCTACCGCACAGAAATGACAGTTGTAGTCAAAGCAACTTGAAGGTACCATTTTAGGCCACAAATATAAAAACCTGAATTTTTAGCTGAGCTACTGCTCTCCAAAAAGAAAATGGGGGAGGAGAGGGTATGCATTGATTTAAAATAGCTACGCCCAGCCTCATCAGCAAAGTCTCCTGAAGCGGCTTCCATACAGTACATGGACAAAGTCACACAACAGATGCACATACAAAAATCAATAAGCCCAACTGGTTAAAAATGTACTAAACCAAATCATTCAGTAGGTTTTGCCAACCGAATTCAAAAGGGCATTAAAACCAAAAAGCATAAAAGGGGCAGGCCTCTGAAAATCTTAAGAAAAAGAATGTTGGTTCAAAAAACTTATGCTGGGTGCCCTAAACATGGATGAAGGGGAAGGAGTTCCACAGATGAGGCGTCAAAACAGAAGTCCCTCTCCACGGCACTCCCCCTTATTCCAGCAGGTGGGGGCACATGTGCCAGGGCTGTGATTTCAGATCTTGTCAGCAGTCTTACATCAGGCAGAGGCCATCCTTTTATCTCTTTTGGAGAGTACATAGGAGATACATTATCATTCTGTTTTCTCTTCAAGGATTTATGCTGTTTTCTTGATTCTTGATAAGGCCAATAGCTTGTGAAACCATTTTTAAATGGTTCTTTCTAAAAGTAATGTGTTTTTTTAATGCCAATCAGAATTTTAGAGAATCATTCAAAGGCATTGTGCCTTGTACATGTGTTTCTGCAAGAGGAATTAAGGAAGCAAAACAGAAGACCTTCTCAGACAAGGGATCAGTTTGGTGTAGTGGTTAATGCACAGCCTCTAATCTGGGTGAACCAGGTTTGATTCCCCACTCTTCCACTTGCAGCTGCTGGATGACTTTAAGCAAGCCATAGTTGTTTCAGAACTGTTTTTGAAAGAGCAGTTCTTGAAAGAGTTCTCTCCGCCCCACCTACCTCACAGGATTATGTTGTAGGGAGGGGAAGGGAAAAGAGATTGTAAGTCACTCTGAGACTCTGAGTGAAGGGCGGGGTATAAATCCAGTCTCTTCTCCATCTGTTACTGGATGGATATCATTAAATGTTTGATTCTGTAGCAATTTCCTGAGGACTTGTGAGGGGCCAAGAGGAAATCCCTAAAGTGTCAGTACCTGGTGCTTTGTTCTGAGATATATTCTACAACTCAAAATGGGTTTCAGTGTCTCTGCATCTGATGAAAAGGAACACTTACCTAGACATTGGTTTTGGCAGCATTATGTAAGGAATCAGCTGCCCAAGGTAGCTGCAATTTTTATCACCCAAATTAGCCCAACTTCAAAGTTAACTGGCTGTGCTTTAGAAGGCTGATGCTAAAGATCTTCCCAACCAAGTGACTTGCCTCAAGGACTCCTTGTCAGAAGACAGGAGATTTGCACCTGTGCTGGAGCTCCTTTATTCTGGTCATTACATTATGGCTGAATTTGCTGTCACTGTGTTATTATGTCACAGTGCTACTGTCTCTGAACCTCAGCGCCATCGTGAATGAGAGATATAGAGCATTTTGAGCTGTTTGTACTTCCGTACATATGTGCCAGAGTCGGGCAGATTTGCAGTGTTGATAAAGTAGGCAGAGTGTGAGATGGGTCGAACCACACAGTAAAATTCACTAGGAAGTGCTCCTATGTGTAGTGGTAATGTCTTAGTATTATCTCTTGGCAGGGGGGCTCAAAGGAAAAGATGGGAGACCCATTTCAGCCACTTCCTTACTGATACCAGCCCATATTGGCTTACTTTTACCCTTGCCTATGCAAGCCTCAGTGAAAGAGAACAGGCTAAATTAAAAAGGTAAAGGTTCCCTTGCTCGAAAGCCAGTCGAATCAGACTCTAGGGTTGCGGTGCTCATCTCCGTTTCAAAGCTGAAGAGCCAGCGCTGTCCGAAGACATTTCCATGGTCATGTGGCCAGCATTGCTAAACACCAAGGTGCACGGAACGCTGTTACCTTCCCACCGAAGTGGTACCTATTTATCTACTTGCAATTTTTTGCTTTCGAACTGCTAGGTTGGCAGGAGCTGGAATTAGAGACGGGAGATCACTCTGCCATGCGGCACCCGGGTCTCAAACTGCTGAACTACTGACCTTCCACAGCCTGCAGTTCAGCGTCTTAACCACTTGAGCCACCACAGCTCCAGGATAAATTAAGCTCTCCCATTAATACTACTAATATTGGCAGGGAGGTTGTTCTCGGTTAGAAACAATTATTTCAGTGCTTGCTCCAGAACTTTGAAACTTCTTTCCTACAAAGATATACCAGGCCTGCTATATTGCTATTTTTAAGAAATTATTTTTTTAAAAAAACCACATCATCTCTCCTGCCTTTTTTTTTTTAAAAGGAGAGCTGAGATGTTCTGTACCCAGGCTGTTGGTATCAGTGTTAAGGGTGCATTAGTT
Organism: Gekko gecko; assembly: GCA_029375565.1. Classification (NCBI taxonomy): domain Eukaryota; kingdom Metazoa; phylum Chordata; class Lepidosauria; order Squamata; family Gekkonidae; genus Gekko; species Gekko gecko. The sequence continues at coordinate 58,107,187 of JAPDNY010000011.1, read as the reverse complement.
AAGCTGTATAAAGTGTTTATTTTCATTATTTTATTTTCTTGTATGCCATCTTGAGGGCCATTCTGCATGGAAAAGTGACACTTGCATACTATTTGCTTTGTCCTGGAGGCTTTATTTTATCATCTATCTGTCTTCACTGTGGAAGATGAGAAGTGCTTGCCCACTCCAGAACCACTGATTTCAGGAGGGATGTTGAAAGACCTGAGTCAGATTGAGGTGATAAGAGAGGAGGTCCTACAACTGCTTGACAACTTAAATACTGATAAATCACCAGGCCCGGATGGCATACATCCAAGAGTTCTGAAAGAACTCAAATGTGAACTTGTGGATCTCCTGACAAAAATATGTAATCTTTCCTTAAAATCTACCTCCATTCCTGAGGATTGAAAGGTAGCTAATGTCACTTCCATCTTTAAAAAGGGTTCCAGAGGAGATCCGGGAAATTACAGGCCAGTCAGTCTGACATCGATACCAGGTAAGTTGGTGGAAACAGTTATTAGAGAATTAGTAGGCACATTGCTGAACAAAAACTACTGAGGCAGACTCAGCATGGGTTCTATAAGGGAAGATCTTGTCTCACTAACCTGTTAGTGTTTTTTGAGGAAGTGAACAAACATGTGGACAAGGGGGACCCAATAGATGTTGTTTACCTTGACTTCCAGAAAGCTTTTAATAAAGCTCCACATCAAAGGCTCCTAAGAAAGCTCAATAGTCATGGGATAAAAGGACAAGTCCTTTTGTGGTTTAAAAACTGGCTAATAAATAGGAAACAGAGAGTGAGTATAAATGAGCAATTTTCTCAGTGGAGGGTAGTAAGCAGTGGGGTACCACAAGGATCAGTACTCGGTCCGATGCTTTTTAACTTGTTTATTAATGATTTGGAGCTGGGAGTAAGCAGTGAAGAGGCTAAATTTGCAGATGACATGAAATTGTTTAGGGTGGTGAGAACCAGAGAGGATTGTGAGGCACTCCAAAGGGATCTGTCGAGGATGGGTGAGTGGGCATCAACGTGGCAAATGGGGTTCAATGTGGCCAAGTGCAAAGTGATGCACATTGGAGCCAAAAGTCCTAACTATAAATACACTTTGATGGGGTCCGAACTATCAGAGACTGACCAAGAGAGAGATCTTGGAGTCATAGTAGATAACTCACTGAAAATGTCAAGACAGTGTGCAACTGCAATAAAAAGGCCAATGTTATGCTGGGGATTATTAGGAAGAGAATTGAAAACAAATCAGCCAGTATCATCATGCCCCTGTATAAATTGATGGTGCAACCTCATTTGGAATACTGTGTACAATTCTGGTCACCACACCTCAAAAAGGATATAGCATTGGAAAAAGTGCAGAAAAGGGCAACTAGAATGATAAAAGGGTCGGAATACTTTCCCTATGAAGAAAGGTTAAAGTGCTTGGGGCTCTTTAGCTTGGAGAAACGATGGCTGAGGCGTGACATGATCAATGTTTATAAGATTATGCGTGGGATAGAGCAGGTAGAGAAAGAGGTACTTTTCTCCCTTTCTCACAAAACAAGAACTCGTGGGCATTCTATGAAATTGCTGAGCAGTCGGGTTAGAACAGATAAAAGGAAGTACTTCTTCACCCAAAGAGTGATTAACACATGGAATTCACTGCCACAGGAGGTGGTGGCAGCTACAAGCATGGACAGCTTCAAGAGGGAATTAGATAAGCATATGGAGCAGAGGTCCATCAGTGGCTATAGCCACAAGGTATAGATAGAAACTCTCAGGCTGGGGCAAGTGATGCACTGTATTCTTGGTGCTTGAGGGATCAACGGTGGGAGGGCTTCTAGTTTCCTGGCCCTACTGCTGGAACTCCTGGTGGCACCTGGTATTTTTGGCCACTGTGTGACAGAGTGTTGGACTCGATGGGCCTTTCACTTGATCCAACATTGGCTTCTCCTATGTTCTTAAGTGCCAGGTTCCTCACTACAACAAGGTCTTTGCCACAATTGATAGTTTATTTGGATTCTTTTTTTCTCATCTAATACAAATTTGCCAAAACATGAATAAAACTTCTACTTAACCCTTAGGTGAACTTAAGAAAAAATGGCTTTTAACTTGTATTTAATACCCACCAAGTCTGAGGAGTTAGTATGTAGAAACTTATTAATCCCAAATTATCTAAATTCAACACCTGAAAACTGCATCCTTACAAAAAAACCCGATTTCTTAAGAGTCCTTGAAGGCTCCAGCTGTTGTTCTAGGTATAGATAATGTGCGCCCCCTAGTGTGTATTATGGGTTGTTACATTTATATTTACATAGCTCGACAAGGGACTGAACTGAAGATACCCTATTATTGTTTTTCAGTGTTGAACTCCTGATATCAAGTTAGAACAAGGAGAACTTTTTTTTTTTTGCTTTTCAACATACGTTTGAATCTGGGAGTGTACGGTTGATCTGCTTGCCTTGTTGGGTTGTGTAGCGAAAGACCTCCCACCATTACCTTTCTTTGTGTTCACATCTACCATTGTTGTTATCTCTGATTAGGCCTGCATACAAAGGAATCCACCAGTGTACTTGCTATTGTGCATTTTTAACCCAGCCTTTTCCCATAGACTGAAAGAGAACTCAGGCCCTCCCTGACTTCATGCTACCATAGGAGAGGCTCAAAAATCACAGGGACCTCTTTTTGCTTTCTGGGTTTTGAAAAACACACTGCTGCCTGCTGTTTCCATTTTGGCATTCTCTTATTCTGTTCTCCTCTATGTCAGTATGCTTCATAATTCTCACAGAACTATCAGTTTTGGGGTGTGCTTCACTGGCACTGTCTTTGTCAGGGATAGTGTGATGATGTACTTCACCACAGGTATCTGTATAAGAATTTGCCACTTTGGAAGGTGAATGTTGAACTTATGTGCCACAGCACAGAATGCTCAGAAACTGTATAGGAAGTCAGCTCAAAAGGTCTGCCCCCCATAATGCCTTCTAATTTCCAGTCTGCCAAGGCAGCTCTGGCTAGATGGGTTGCAATGGGTATATCAGCAATGAGACTGCTGGAAATGCTGAGGTTTCTGGTACCCACATAGTCACAGGGGAATTTTTTTAAGGCTCTGAGAGAAAGTCAGATTTTGGGGAAATGCATAGGCATAGGATGAGATGAGAGCACACTGTTAGAAAAGGAAAGGCTAACAAGATGCTGGAGAAAAGTAAAAAGTTATGGACAGAGCCTGAACAACAAATCAGGAAATGTTAAGATTATTTTGATTAGGGATGTGCAGCTTGAAAAGAATGGTATTTTTTTGGATCTGGATATCAGGGAGCCAAAAATATCATTATTCCCAGTTTTCCAGGTTCCAAATACTGGTTTGGTATTCACATCTGCTCCCTGCCCACCTGCCCACCCAGATTCTGATATTATTTGGCTCCATTATTTCCTATGGGAAATTTTTCCAAAGGGCTGGAGTGGCTGTTTTTCAATCAAATTGCACCAAAACTGCAGCTGGTGCCTGTCCTTTAAGTAACTTCCAGATTTCAAGTGCCCCCTGAAAAGGGTCTACCCAGCCATCCTCCATTGCTTGCTATGGCGGGGGTGGGGGGATGATCCCAAGGTTTCTCCGGGGCAAAGAATAACCAGAGACACAAGAGCAAGCAATTACAGAAGGGGGGGGCAAAGGGAGGAGTTGGGGACAGAAAGAGGTTTATTATGTATCCCATCAAAAATGTTTCAGGCGTGCTTCAGATAAGAGACTGAGGCATTTTCTAGATTGCCTTATGTTCTATTTTCGTTACCGTATGTTACCGTTCAAGTTTATTATTATGATCCAAGATCAGAATTTAAAGAATATATGGCAAATACACTGATTACATATCTGTATATACCTGAGCATTTAATATGAATATGTGCTAAACAAATTTGTTAAAAAATATATTTAACATATATTTAAGTTTTCTTAAAAGAGGTTGTAATCCCCTGGCTGATTGAGCTGGCCAGGGCACAAAATCTTGCTACCTTAGTGCTAGTTTCATTGCAGCAATCAGCTAAAAGGAGACCAGAATAAAATTGATTGGAATAATGTACTTTGGAGTGGTGTACTTTATTCAGATCTCCTGGTAAAAATGACAATATAAAAGAACATGCTCAATTGTCTCTACCAGACCAGAATGGCATGGACAGAGACAATATACATATGGAGTATGAGCATATCTCCCCTTGAGAAGGGCAGGGGGAAAGGAGGAGGAGGAGGGGCTGTGAGAGCTCTAAGAGAACTGCTCTTGAGGGAACAGCTCTAAGAGAACTTTGACTGGCCCAAGGTCACCCAGGATTGCATGTGGAGAAGTGGGGAATCAATCCCCAGTTCTCCAGATTACAGTCCACTGCTCTTAACCAAACATTGTTGCTCTAGGGTAAAAGCTCTGCAGTATTTCAGAAGTTCTAATGATGAAAGATAATGGGACGGAACAAAGTGTGGTTTTGTGTGTGTGTGTTTTTGTAGTTTTCATATGTGCGTGTGAGTGCACCTGGAAGCCATGGCGACCTCTTTTAACTGACCCCTACTAGGAGCCTGGAGGATATTCAGAGAGGTGACTGAATAAAGCCTGCCCCTGCCTCTCGACTGCTGGTATTCCAAGGAGGTACTTTCCAGAGTCAATCCCGCTTAGCTTCTGAGATCTGATGAGACTGGGCTTGCATGGGCTATCCAGATCAGGGTGGACGGAACAAAGTTTTGTTTTCTACTCCCACTGCCAGGACACACGAGGCTCATGCTCTATCCACTTGTAAAGAGGTATCCCATAACCTCTGTTTAATAATTTCTCTAGCTTCTTTATAGCCGACATACAGGAGTGCTATACTGGAGAAACCCAGTAGTGACAATTTACATTCAATTGTTGTGACCCAGCTTGAGCAAAAATTGTCTAGAAGAATTAGGGGAGTTAGTCCTGAGGGGGAAAGTTTTATCTTAAGATATAAACAAATGACATTAAACCAAGCCTGGGTTTCCAATGATACTAATCCAACTTCTAGCCTAAGCAAGCAGAGTGTTCAGAACACATCTTGGTAGTCCTTGTAGAGATCTAAGAAATTTGTACTGAATTGTTTCAAGTTTGGAGTGATTTTTATACAGGGATACCAGTGCACCATACATAAACTGGGGCACCATCTTGCCCTGAAAAACTTTGAGGGCATAGGGAACATAAGCTCCTCCTTTAGTATTCAAAAAAACCTTCAGCATGGCTAAGGTCATTTTTTGTGCAGATTCTGTAACCTGGGAAAGGTGAGCAGCCCATGAACCTCAGGACTGAAATGCAACTCCCAAGTGTCAAAACACTTTGACTTGTTCTATCAGATGTCCATCTATTTGCCACCTGTGAATCTTGGGTCTCTTAGCAAAAACAAGTACTGTAGTTTTAGTAACATTTATGGTTAGGTGTTCCTCAGTGCAATAAGTGAAGAGCACTCAGAGGGCTCTTCTCAGCCCTACCTTGGTGCATCACAAAATGGCTGTATCGTCTGCATATAAAACATGGGGATAGTTGCAAAAGTTGGGGGATGGAAATCCGGTTTAGATAGGGACTGAACCACAGAATTTATGAAGAGATCAAAATAATAAAGGTGCAAGTATGCAACATTGTTTCACACCCCCTCTTGACTGGCATTATGTGGGACAGGTGCCCTTAAGGGTTACATCTTACTGATAAATGGTTGTTGTCATGAAGGGCGCATATAAGATCCAGCAATCTGTGATCTATTGAAGACTCATAAAGTTTTAACCAGAGTCTATTGTGCAAAATGCTGTCAAATGCCATTTTGTAGTCAAGCAATGCTGTGTACAAAGCTCCAGGTGGCCTGGCAGTATACTATATGTCAGACATATAGTGCATTCTACTATATGTCAGAGAATCAAACATTGGTCTACTGTAGAGCAGTCACTTCTAAATTCAGCTTGTTTGTCTGCCCCATCCATCCATCCATCCATCCATCCATCCATCCATCCATCCAGTCTCTAAGTTTCCAATACAGATGTCTGGCATACAGCTTTCCTATCACACTAAGCAAACTAATTGGTCTGTGATTAAAAGGGTATGATCTTGCCCCTTTCTTATAAATCAAAATAATAACTGCCATGCCCCAGTCTCTGGGAATCTCCACTAATTGGTTGATAAGAGAGTTATTGTGTTTTTTTCTTCTTGTGTCAGACAACTTAATTAACATCTCTGTGCTGTCCTCATTACTTCCTTGTTTGTTCCTAAACTAGTATTGCCTGTACTTTTTTCTCCATTTTGGAATGAATTCGCTACATAGTCTCTTGCTCAGAATCTGAACATTTTTTCCACCTCATGGACTTACATGCGAGTGCTGAACCATTTCAGTGCTGGAGGGCACCTGCGCTGAAAAAAAAAAAAATCCCATTGGGAGGCTCGACATCAGCTCCTGCAGCTTTGCTTATACAGGAAGCTGAGTCAGAATCAGTCTTCAAGGTGATCTGGGGGGGGGATTCTGCAACTCCAGTTCCTTAAAACCAGCTCTTGAGATGTTTACTAGAACAATGAAGAGAAAGACTGAAAAAGATATACATATTAATCATGTCTTGTCAAGGGAAGGGGAGCGGGAAGAGAGAGCAATATTCTGGCTACTTTGAATGCCCTGGATCCTGTCCCCACCTCTCACTTTACACCAGAGTAGATGTACTGAAGCCAATGGGGCTACTCTCATGTAGGGGGATCACACCCTGCCTATTTGTTCCAGGCAGGCTTGGGTGACACTGACAGCTTCATCAAGTCACACCCTTTAACTCCGAAGTAAAGCCCAGGAAAGGGAATCAGAATGAGGAGGGGGCTTTCATGGAGCCTCCCCCGCAAGAAGGAGCACAGGTACTGGTGACCGGGGCAGGTTTGCCCTGGAAGCATGATGGTGTGTGTTGGGTGGAGAATGTACTTTCATGGGGACTGCACAGTCCCCTTGAGGCTGCTGAAATGCTGAAGTGCTCCAGCGCATGCACAAAAAAATGGGGGGGGGGCAGAAAGTCAGTCCTCAATGTGATTGTGAACAGACAGAACTGATATGAGGAGAAAAAATTAAAAAGTAATTGGGAACTGATTGCACCAATAGTGTGAGCTTCAGAACTGCCACAACACCCAACTTCCGGTTCATGGTGACTCACTAGCAGACGTGCCTCCTGGTCGATCCGGGGGCCCGATCTGCGTGCTAGCGGTTTGGAGGGGGGGCGATTGTTTGCTACCCCCCGGGAGCCTTGGCATAAAGGTTCCTAGCCATGGGGCTTTTGAGGGTTCACCTCTTCGCCAGCGCGATGCTGGGGAATTGAGGTGCTCCTCTGCCCTGACGGCCCAGCCACTATGCGTCCGTACAGATTTAGAGCTACTGACCGGAACAAGCGATGGAGATCGAGTGAGAAACTGAATTGAAGCGAGGTCGCAAGACCGGCAATGAGCAGTGAGTTGAGTAAAGGCGAGAAAATGGTACACTGAAAAGAAAGCACCCCCCCCATGGGACTGGCGTGGGAAGCATGTGGGGGAGGAGCCTCTCCCAGATGCAGAGATCTAAAAGCATTACAGCAAGGGGGGAGCAGAGAGGAAAGCTAAGAATCCTGTTTTAAGAACCTTACCAGTGCACTTCTAAGTGGTTTGGAGACTTTCAGAGACTTTAACAACTTTCAGTAAAAGTAAACAATCCAGAAAGATGGCCGGGAGATAGCCTGAGAAAGGACTGAAACCGAAACCAGCAGGCGGCATGAGTCCAAGGGCAGAAGAGACCATAAAGTTCCCTAAACTCTTAGCAGACTCCCTACGCCCTCTACTGGACCAGATGACCAACATTAACCAGCAATTAACTACTTTAAATGAGAACTTTGCAGCACAGCAACTCCAACTCATGGAAACTACAGAAAAAACAGAGCAGGTTGCCGAGAAAGTTTTGGAATTGGACGCCAATTCGAAAAAAGCAGGGAAAAAGATGCAAATGCTGGAAAAGAAGCAAGCAACTACTACAACTACAAATGGAAAGAGCAAACTTGGTGCTCCGGTTTCAAGGGATTACTGAAGCCAAAAATGAGAACCTAAAGCAATTACTGAGCGATGCATTAGCCCCAGTGACAGATTTAAAAGTGGAATATATACTAAGTGAAATGGATGTGGTCTATAGAGCCTACTCTACGTATATTAAAAAGAATAATCTGCCTGGAGAGATTGTGGTGAGATTCTCGAAGAGGCATATAAGGGATTTAATCCTAAAAGCAACTGCAAGTACACCCTTGAAAATCAGGGGTAACAATATTAGAATTCTAAAAGACATTCCATTTGAAATAAGGAAGAAGAGGAAGAAGTATAAGGACTTGATTCTTTTTTTTTACAAACAAACAGCATTGCATACTGGTGGTTGATTCCCAAATGTATCACCTTCAAATAAAGGATAAAAAGGAAAAAATTGACTCTGTTTTTAAAGCACAAGAGTTTCTGAGGCTGCAACTGGGACCAGAAGAGGATGCAAAGGAAGAAGAGGATAGCAAATCCACTGGTGAACTGGACTCTTTGTCTTCTGATGAGGACTCTGACGCAGAAAAGGGGGCAGCTGCACCCAAACAAAGCTATCAACTGAGAGACCGTAAAGCCAAATGAAGACTGAAACTCTGAAAGCTTGTGTAAAGCATCTGATTTTAAGATGATCTGGGAAGGGTTGTTGAACAGGGAAAGTGGTTAATAAGGTGTTTAATCGTGAATATCCGATCATGCTCAATGTTTTTAAGCATTTTTTGACTAACATGTGTACACTGATGATCTCCAACTCTTGGGGTTTTAGTTAGTTGTGGTTATCTTTTCTTTCTCCATAGATGTAGTTGTTTCCCTCCCCCTTTTTTCGTTGTAGTTTGTAGTTTATAGAAAAATGCAAATAAAAAATCCCCTTCGGGGGGGCCAAAAAAAAGAACCGCCACAACACCCAAAAGGTGGTGTCAGTCTGGAAAATAACGGAAAAGGATTAGGCTGTTACACATAATGGATGACAAGAAAGGTCAGAAACTCTAGCCTCCCATGTCATACAGATAAACAAAAAGTGTAAATTAGTAGAATAGACAACTAATTGAGGCAGAAGTAATCTGAAGCATGAGAAAATTGTTATCATTAAAGGGTTACAGTATGATACAATGTAAGAAGAGCCAGTTAAAGATTCAGAAAGTGGATCCTGTTGAGCTATTAGGAGTTATAGTGAGGAAGGATACCTAGGTCTTTGTTTAAGCCAGGATGTGAGGTCATGTTTAGTTTCTTGATGCGTTCTAATTCAGCCCTTTTGGGGGTCTAGATTCCCTTTGAAGTGGGTTTTTGTTTTTCATTCAGATTTGCAACATTAGGTCCAGGACAATTAAGATGCTCCAGCACTAATTTCTGAATGTTGTGATTTGTTATGACATAAGAAATCTGTGGCATATAAATTCCCTAAATAAATCTTGCTGGAATCCCCAAACAAGGCTGTATTGTGGGCACATTCACACATGCTGAAGCATGCATTTTCAATCCACTTTACAACTAGATTTTACTGTGTGAAAAAGGGAAATTCTACTTGCAAGCTATCACATAAGAGCACTGAAAGTGGACTGGATGTGCATAATTCAGCATGTGTGAATACTAGAGAACATTTACAAAACAACACCTCTATGTTCTGGGCTTCCCTTGTTCTTTCATACAGCCATGTTATTAAAGCAGGCAATGAGAACTGAGAGAAACTGAACTTCTGGAAACCATCTGGCAGCACAGCAGGAAGCTTTCTGGGTTATTAAATATGGTCCCAGCTCACCTGTCCCAGCTGATTAAGCAGGGCTTCATTTTCAATTTGCGATGTTTTATTTACTAATGGGTGGTTCCCATTTTCTGCTATTCTGTCAGCTGTTACCATATTGCTGGATGTTGTCAGCTTGTCACCACCGGAATAGGCCTCGCCCATAAAGTACAGTTTGCCTAGAGCAGTGCTGTGCTGTGCTTGGGGATCCGTCACCTGCAAGGCAAGCAAGTTGCATTCACTTTCAGTTGAAAAGTAGATTGTTGTCCCGATCGTCAATGCACAACTTTTCACTGAAAGATTGTTAAGAAGCTGGGAGTCTTTCTGGATCTGGCAGAACTGGCTTCTCTCAGTAGGTCAACCCAAGCGACAAAAAAACGAGACAAAGACACTGAGTCTATTTCTGAGCAAACCTTCTGCTCAGGACAGTGTGATTCCTGCCACCCCCTATAACAATTAATGTTCTCAGAAATACTGTCTGTAACACTGAAGTCCTTCCATCCTATCTTTTATTAAGTTGCTCAATGACCTTCCAGATCTACTTACCATCAAGCTATCCAACTAAGTGAAGGAATGCTCTTGAATTTAATCTTTTTTCCCCTTATTAAAAGCAATTCATTTTTATCATTTGCAAGACAATCTAAAGGCACTAGAAAAATTGGGGGGTGGGGTGGAGTGAGCAACTCAGCATGCCTGAACATTGAAGGGCACTACATCACTCTAAGCGTTTATAAGTGTTACCTTCTTGAATGGGATCTCTCTCTCTCCCTCTCTCCCTCTCTCTCTCTCTCAATGTGGGAGCTGCCCTCTGACTCCCTCCTCTCTCGGTGTATCCCTTGTTCTCCTTCATTCTCTGCATGGCTCTCATAGAATCACAGAATCATGGAGCTGGAAGGGGCCACACAGGCCATCCAGTCCAACCCCCTGCTCAGTGCAGGATCAGCCTAGAGCACCCCTGACGAGTGTTTGTCCAGCCGCTGCTTAAAAACTGCTAATGCGGGGGGGGGGAGCTCACCACCTCCCTGGGCAGCTGATTCTATTGTTGCTCTGCATGGATTCACATGTCCCTAATGTTCTCTCTTGTAGAAACAATGCCCTCATCACACATGATCCTGGATTATCTGACCCCTTGTGATAGGGGAAGTTCTCTTTAGATTAGGCTTCTCTCTCCCCTTTTGACTGTGACATGAATGTGAACTGAATTTACTTGAATAAATGTAAATTATACTGTTTTGCAATACACTCCTTGGGAGATATATTTTCTGTATGCAATATCAAATATCTTTGACTGGGCAAACTTTGTTATATTAACCAAATATCCCAATATTTTTGTCTTTCAGTTTTCAGTACCACTGGCTAATAGTTACATCAGCCAAGACTTTTGATTTACATAACCTCCAGCACAGTATTTTGAGACACAAAATGCTCCAATGCAAATCTTCTAACCAATACAGTGTGTTTCCCCCCCTCAGTTCAAAACAATTCTGGTTCTTAGAACACTAATAATAAAGTGACCAGCTCCAATATCAATCACTTTACAGCATTTACAGTCTGCCTTCTCAACAAGACTCAAGGTGGATGACAACTAAGTATTAAAAATTAATAGATAACAATAACACACCTATCAAACAATATTAAAAAAGCGCACCCCAATTTACATGAAAGGACCTTCCAAAACATTCTGTTTTACTAAATCTGCAGGACAGGAGCATGGTGTCAAACTCGAACTCTCGTTTGCCATGGTTTCTGGGGACTTGGGGTCTGCAGTGGGAGGGAAATTCCTGAAGGAGGGGTATGAGTGTATGAGTGTGAGAATAGCTTTATTGTAGTGGCGATGTTACTCTTCTTATAATGGAAGCTGTAAAAGGTAAGAAGGATTCCTTTAAGCGGTGGAAAGCTAGTCTTAGTGAGGTTGATAAAAGGGAACACAGACTATGGCAAATAAAATGCAAGTCTGTGATCAGGCAAGCAAAAAGGGAATACGAGGAGCATATCGCAAAAAACATAAAGGCCAACAATAAAACTTTCTTCAAATACATTAGAAGTAGGAAGCCAGCCAGGGAGGCAGTGGGGCCCTTGGATGACCAAGGGGTAAAAGGAGTAGTGAAGGATGATAGGGAAATGCCTGAGAAGCTGAATGCATTTTTTGCCTCTGTCTTCACTGTGGAAGAGGAGAAGTGCTTGCCCACTCCAGAAGCACCGATTTCGGGAGGGGGTTTGAAAGACCTGAATCAGATTGCGGTGACAAGAGAGGAAGTCCTCTGACTGATGGACAATTTAAAAACTAATAAATCACCAGGTCCGGATGGCATTCATCTGAGAGTTCTGAAAGAACTCAAATGTGAACTTGTGGATCTCCTGACAAAAATATGTAATCTTTCTTTAAAATCTGCCTCCATTCCTGAGGACTGGAAGGTAGCTAATGTCACTCCCATCTTTAAAAAGGGCTCCAGGGGAGATCCGGGAAATTACAGGCCAGTCAGTCTGACATCGATACCGGGTAAGTTGGTGGAAACTGTTATTAAGGAAAGAATTAGTAGGCACATTGATGAACAAAAACTATTGAGGCAGACTCAGCATGGGTTCTGTAAGGGAAGATCTTGTCTCACTAACCTGTTAGTGTTTTTTGAGGGAATGAACAAACATGTGGACAAGGGGGACCCAATAGATATTATTTACCTTGACTTCCGGAAAGCTTTTGATACAGTTCCTCATCAAAGGCTCCTAAGTAAGCTCAATAGTCATGGGATAAAAGGACAAGTCCTCTTGTGGATCAAAAACTGGCTTATAAATAGAAAACAGAGAGTGAGTATAAATGGGAAACTTTCTCAGTGGAGGGTGGTAAGCAGTGGGGTACCACAGGGATCAGTACTCGGTCCAATGCTTTTTAACTTGTTTATTAATGATTTGGAATTGGGAGTAAGCAGTGAAGTGGCTAAATTTGCAGATGACACGAAGTTGTTCCGGGTGGTGAAAACCAGGGAGGAGTGTGAGGCACTTCCAAAGGGATCTGCCGAGGATGGGTGAGTGGGAGTCAATGTGGCAAATGGGGTTCAATGTGGCCAAGTGCAAAGTGATGCACATTGGAGCCAAAAATCCTAAATATAAATACACATTGATGGGGTCTGAACTGGCAGAGACGGACCAAGAGAGAGATCTTGGAGTCATAGTAGATAACTCAATGAAAATGTCTAGACAGTGTGTAGCTGCAATAAAGAAGGCCAACGCTATGCTGGGGATTATTAGGAAGGGAATTGAAAACAAATCAGCCAGTATCATAATGCCCCTGTATAAATCATTGGTGCAACCTCATTTGGAATACTGTGTACAGTTCTGGTCACCACATCTCAAAAAGGATATTATAGCATTGGAAAAAGTGCAAAGAAGGGCAACTAGAATGATAAAAGGGTTGGAACACCTTCCCTATGAAGAAAGGTTAAAGAGCTTGGTGCTCTTTAGCTTGGAGAAACGATGGCTGAGGGGTGACATGATTGAGGTTTATAAAATCATGAATGGGATTGAGCAGGTTGAGAAAGAAGTACTTTTCTCCCTTTCTCACAATACAAGAACTCGTGGGCACTCCATGAAGTTGCTGAGCTCTCGGGTTAGAACAGATAAAAGGAAATACTTCTTCACCCAAAGAGTGATTAACATATGGAATTTACTGCCACAGGAGGTGGTGGCAGCTACAGGCATGGACAGTTTCAAGAGGGAATTAGATAAACATATGGAGCAGAAGTCCATCAGTGGCTATTAGCCACAGGGTATAGATGGGAACTCTCAGTCTGGGGCAGGTGATGCACTCTATTCTTGGTGCTGGAGGGGGTAGCAGTGGGAGGGCTTCTAGTGTCCTGGCCCCACTGCTGGACCTCCTGATGGCACCTGGTATATTTTGGCCGCTGTGTGACAGAGTGTTGGACTAGATGGGCCATTGGCCTGATTCAACATTGGCTTCTCTTATGTTCTTACGTTCTTAAGATACCTCCCTTCTCAGAGAGGACCTTGGATATTGACTGTGCTTGCTTCGCTGTCATAGATAAAATAATAGTATATTCACATGTGGGGGTGTGGAGCATGTGAAAGCTAGGCGGGATGATTGCGGGTTGTGATCAGACAGGATCCAAAGGGGGGGTTGTTTGAACTGTCTGTAAGGGGTTTTGGTGCCAGAACCTCAGTTCTGACACAGTAGCAGTCTCAGCTTGGAACATCTTTATTCCTCAATAAACAAATCACCCCCAAAGAGTGTTGTTGGGAGTAACTTTGTCCAAGAGTTTTCTTGGCTTGTTCTGATAATTTGTTCCAACACATGGGGGCTTTCTTGGCTTGCTCTGGTAATTTGTTCCAACAGGTAAGAGGCACAACCAAAAAAGCCCAAGCATGCTCTGTGAGAAATCACACTTGCTTGCAAGAGGTGGATCTTGAGAACACCCTGTTCAGATAAACAGAGCTCAAGACTATATATCACTAACAGAGTAAAATCAGGACACCCACCCTCAGAAAATATACATGGGTTTCTAGATACTTGAAAGACTCTCTGAGTATGGAGGGGAAAATGATTTAGTAAATTAACCAAAAGAAAAGAGAACAGCTCTATGCGGACATAACGGTCCTAGGAGACATGGAATGCAGAGAACACCTTGGAGGCACTGAAGAGGGAAACACAAGAATGATGGCAGTAGAAAAACTGGCCTTCTTAAGTCACTGGGAGCTTACAGATTCCTGGAGGGAGAGATTTGAGGGATGGGATTTCCAAATTGCTTCCTGTTCCCATGATTTCTTTCAAGGTCCTAGCTTATTCCCCACTCCCTCACTGATCTCTATTAAGCTGTTCAAGACACCCATGCAACTGAAAGCACCACCATTCAAGAGACTTAAAAGGTGAATGAATCCTTTTTGATAGCAGTTGCTCTGCCTTACCCTCCCCAAATAAAAAAGAAATGCCTCTCCCTCTGTTATTTGTCAATGCAGTTGACTGAAGCACAACCATAGAATTGCAAGTGAATGGTTCCTCCACTTTCCCATGAAATACATGGTTCCCACTGTTTAGCCATTGTTCTGTTGCCAGCGATGCTATTGAAAGACAATAAAGAGGCACAGCTGAAACAATGGCCATGCGTGAGACAGACGAAGGCGAAAGGCAACTTTAACAAAGCAAGGCAAGCAAGGAGAAGAACACAGACAGTGCAGAATCAGCTTGTAGCTGCAATGCTTCACTGGGGCACCGGAACAAGCAGCAAATAATTTATCCCAAATAGCAGTTGGTAGGCAGTGAAGCAGGGTGTTAGCTGAATGGGAGCATTAGCACCTTTGTTTTAAAACGTTCATAGCTGGTAAAAATATTCCTTGTGGTAACAGTCTGCAGCTATGCTGAGCTATGTAGGCACCTAGTGATATTCCACGTGATTTGAGTTAGCCAGGCCCATCATCCTCTGCTGTCAGGCTGTTGCTTATTACCTGGCAAGATGTGCTGTTTGCAAGTAAAAACCCAGGGTCCTTTAAAGAGGACATACCTTTTAGTTGAGTTGGAGGGGGCATTTTCCCACCCATAGCAACCTGAAGGTTTAGAACTGGAAAATGTGATTCCACTGTAATGGAGGAAACAAGGAAGACCTGTTGGAACATCCCATAACTGTCTAATAACTAGCATTCTCAGAACAATCATTTGGAAAGGAGTCAACGTGTTATAGTGGTTAGGTGTTGGACTAGGATCTGAGAGACCCAGGTCTGAATCCCTACTTGCCATGGAACTTCACTGGATGAACCTGATCCAGTCACACACTCAGCTTAATCTACTTCACAGGATAAAATGGAGGGAAAGAGTATGATGTAAGCCACTTTGGATTCCCATTGGGGGGAAATGTGGGGTATAAATGAAAAAATACATAGGTAAAATCAGAATTATGATCACCTTCACTTGCTCCCTCAGTGCTGAAGACTTTAATTCCACAGCCAAGTTGAAGCAGTGGCAGAATGAATATGTCCCCCTAAAAAACTTCATTAGACCTAATACAAATGTTCTCCTTGATTACTGACTGCAGAGCCTATAGATTCTTTATATATTTATCTGAATATTTTCCCTCCAGGACCCCTAACCAGCTTGGTTCTTAAGAAGGCAAAATCAGAAAAATATAAACACAACGGTATTTAATGAGTTTAGAGTGTGGGTGTTATTTGTTTGCTCCACTTGGAAGACTGAGAAAAATACTATCCTTCATTGATGAAAAACTGCAGCATTTCTTAATAGTAAACTGCTGATGAAAAGTACCAGGATAGTGGACAACAGAACTGTAAATGTTGAAGCTGTGACAAAGACAGCATGCTGCCCATTATTTGATAATTCTACTTTTGTGCTGGTACAACTGAAATACGATTATGTAAAATATCAGACTACAAGAAAGATGTTATCATTGGACCGCTTAATATTTCTAGGTTTCAGATGCTTTTGTAAAAGTCCTTTAAATGAGTTTGTTTCCACTGTACTTGAATACTCTTGCATATAATGGCCCATTCAGTCCAACACTCTGTCACACAGTGGTCAAAAATACCAGGTGCCATCACAAGGTCCACCAGTGGGGCCAGGACACTAGAAGCACTCCCACTCTTGCCCCCTCCCCCCAAGTACCAAGAATACAGAGCATCACTTGCCCCAGACTGAGAGTTCCTATCTATACCTTGTGGCTAATAGCCACTGATGGACCTCTGCTCTGATTTAGAGGAGTATAACTCTGTTTAGGATTGCACAGCTAGATTATGAGAACTAAAAATGGAATCCAGAACTAGGACGGCCAGATTCAAGAAACAGGCACTTAGTGACCAGACTGTTGCCTAAAACTAGGGCAGCCACATAGTTTAATGGTTATATAAGAGGGAATTTCAGTTGGGGCACCTTTTAATGAAGAGTAAGGCAACTGCTCTAGTTAAAATTCTGTGTCTCACAATATAATTTAAAAATCTATTTGATAAACTGATTCACCATATAAGGAAAAAAGACCAGAGGAAGACAAAAAAACCCACATACATTTTAAAAATTAAATTAAAATTAATTAAAATTAAATTTAAAAATTAATACATAAACTTTAGTAAAAACAGAACTAGAACACTAACAGATATGCATTAATATTGGTAAGTAGAAACATTAACATGGTTAATATAAATATTAAATTAGAATCCAGAAATAACAGATGTTCATTAAATGTTAGCAGACAGTAACATGAACAAACTTAATACTAAAATTCATTTTAAAAGTAACAAGATATGGGAGGGCAGGAAATCTGCAAAATCAGAGGTACAGGAATTCTGTCCTTTGTATCCAGTTCCCTTAGTGGCATCTTTCTCCCTATACCTTTTAGCTTGCAGTAAAACACGACTTGTATGTGACACCTGTCAGGTCAGGTGCCAGTTTGCTCTTCAAAATATGCCCACGTTGCAGAAAACAAATATCACACATGCTTTTTACCTTTCCACCAGGATGTACTAAAAGGAAGGACAGGATTGCCCATTGGAAACAATGGGAAAGATTTAGTACATCCCCTTTCCACCTAAGGAAGCTGGCACATCACTTGAGCTACTCAAGACCGCCCAAGTTATCTTGATTGTTTGCAGGACTCAGTCCAGAGGTCGTAAATAAAGAACAGGAACCTGGAGAATTTATTGTAGAGCCTGAGAGCTGGACAGGGTTCAATTTGCCTTTGCTGGCTTTTACTGGTGTGACTGAAGAGTACCTCGGCAACCCTAGGTTGTATCTCGGCTAATGCTGACCCAGCAAGAGACGAGGGTGAATTACATTTTAGGCTCAGGTTACTCTGGGGCTCCCCCTCCCTCCCGGATGTGTTGCATTTTCAGCTTCAAGAATGTGAAGCTCCTTGATAGTTCGGCTCTTTTTTGTCTCCTGAGTTATTTGCTACTATATGGAAAGAAACAGGGACCTATGGGAGGGAGCCCACGATGTGTAAGCAATGGATCCATTTTAGACCTAGCAGCCTCTGGCTCCATATAATAAGAGTTCAGTTTGGTTATCAGATGCGGTTATCAGCGGTCACTTTCCCGGCTCCTCGACTGCAGCTTCAGCCAGGGTAAAGGAGGCTCCTCGGGGCCTCCCGGCTGGCTCAGGCCTCCCCTCTCTATGGCAGAGTCCAGGAAACAACGTGGAGGCGCAGGCTACCCCCTCCCCGCCTATTGAGCACCACTGGCCAGGCTCGGCCGATTTGCATATTTTTACCTTTGTCTCTCTAGACTAGCCAATAAGCGGGCGCGGCTGAGTCTGGGCGGGGCCAAGTGAGATTCCTTGCGCCTGTTCGCCACATTGCCGGAGGGAAAAGCGCGCTGGTGTCGCCGTTGCCGCCGGCCGCGCCCCTTTCACCTGCTCTGTTCTGCTGGAGGCGAAGGGCTGTGCAGGCAGGAGGGAGGCGCTGTTGGGTGCTAGCGGGGCGCGATGGTGTGCGGCGGCTTCTCCTGCTCCAAGAACTGCCTGTGCGCCCTCAATCTCTTGTATACGGTGAGCAGCTGGCGCCCGGTTCTCCGAGCGGGCTTTATGCGGCGTCTGCACCCTTTTCAAAACGCGGGTTTGGGTTCCCCACCCCCCTCCCCCGGCGGTATGTGAGGCGAGCAAAGGCGGCCCGTATTGTGGCGCTTCCCTGGCTGGTCTCCTGGACTGGCGGAGCGAGCGGGTGGGCTGCGTCATCATTCCCCTCCACCTGCTGGGCGAGGAGCCGGGGGAAGGGGCTGGGCGGGCGCACCTGCAGCGGCGAGGCAGGACGGGAGTCGGGAGAGTGGGGCTGGCGAGGGGGAAGGGGCTGAGAACCTGCTAGAAGCATCGAGGGGATCCCTGTCGCCAACCGAGCAGGCGGTGGGAAGGGAAGCGCCTCTTTTTGCCGAAGCTCGCCCCGCTTTTTCTTCTTCTTCTCAACATGGCTGGTTGTGGCTTTACCGGCCACGCGGCAGGTAGAAAGGCAGGCTGGCTGGCTTTCCTAGGGGGTGCCGCGCTGGGGAAGGCTTCTTGTAGGCACCAGTTTTTCTTTCCTTAGAGAAATATGACCAGGCATCCATGTTAAAAACGAAACGCTTCCCTTGGCACGTTCAGTTTTAATAATTAAACCAAAGACCGCTTTGGCTCCTAAAAGCGTGGTAGGGCTTTATAGTTTTAAACACTGATAAAGGCTAAATTAATTTGTTCAGGGCCTTTACCCCAGGTGAAGACTTATAACTGGAGAACTTGCATCCCACACCCTTAAGCAGAATTGCTAAAGAAGCTCCCTTGATCTTATGCAGCCCAAACATTTTGCTTGCATGTTTTCTCTGATCAGGTGTAAGCTCCACAGTCTGTTTAAAGCCTCCCTGAGACTGCTTATTGGACAAAGTTTGTGAACAGTAGCACATATCTAAGCAAGAAAGCTTGTAAGCTGTCTACAGCCATTTGTGTTCTAAAATATTTGGTTGAAGGGTGAGAGAAGCTCACATGAACACACCTGAAACTGGCTGGTACTGAGTCAGACCATTAGTCTATCCAGGTCAATATTTGTCTACTCTGACTAGCAGTGGCTCTCCAGGGTCTGAGGTTATGACGTCTTTTGCATCACCTCACCTCATTCTTTTAACTGGAGATGCCAGGAGTTGAACCTGGGACTTAAATGTATGCAAATCAGACACTCTGCTACTCAGCCACACCTCCTAAGTGTTGTATATTCCAAGGTCTGCTCTACATTTTTAAGGATGTTGTGATTTTCATATGCATCCTTTCACATCTGAAATGCTTTACAGGTCCTATTCATAAAGTCCCCTAGGACATAGCTTTTTCTGGCTATTCTTGCATACACCTGGGGCATATCTAATGGTGACTTCTTGCATGATGGTGGACTTTAAAAAAAACCCGCTATTTTCACACTATAGCTTCACTTATTAACAGAAGCCCTAAGTCGGGGTGTCAAACATAAGGCGTGGGGCCCGGAACCAGCCCATTCAGGACTCTTATGCAGCCCACAAGCAACTAATGCAAGGGAGGGAGTGGGCAGGGCCACTGCATTGTGGCTTCAGCACAGCACAACAACCTCATCTGCAGTAGTCAAGCATTGTGGGTGCATCT
Source organism: Gekko gecko (assembly GCA_029375565.1). Lineage (NCBI taxonomy): Eukaryota > Metazoa > Chordata > Lepidosauria > Squamata > Gekkonidae > Gekko > Gekko gecko. The sequence continues at coordinate 58,087,361 of JAPDNY010000011.1, read as the reverse complement.
GCCCAGTGCTGCACTGCTGCCTCTCCAGTCAGTTTATGTCGGGTTTCCTCTGCACCCCCCCCCTCCTCCCTGCCCATGGGGCCTTGCAGTGAGGATACACCAACTTGGAGCATACCAGCTGCTGTCCTTTACAAAGTTTCTGTTTTCGGTACCCGACATTACATTTCATGGCACCTATGGCCTTGCCTGACAAAGTGACATTTATGTCAGATTTAGCCCTCATAATGAGTTTGACACCTTTGCCCTAAGTAGTCAAGCTTAACTTGGTTATGTTGTTGGAAAGGAAAACCTGATTATGTCATCCTGTGATGGTAGGGTTTTAGTTAATTACTCTCAGCATTCTGCAATTAAAGATCTATTTGTCCATTAATCTCCAGTTTTGACATATTTATTTCCTTCACTGTGTTTCCCCCCAGAATTAAACCCAAACTAATGGTGCCCATAAAAACTAAGCTTGTTGTTCTTGTTTGGTCCTTGAATCTGTTAAACATCTTCATTATGCTGTATGCCAGGGGTGTCAAACATGCAGCCTGGGGGCCGGATCAGGCCCTTGGAGGGCCCCAATCTGGCCCTCAAGGAACTGGCTGTTTCTTGCTTCATTTTCCGGGCTGCTGCTGCTGCTGCATCACAGCTTACTTTACTAGTCTCTCTCAATTGCACAGGAGAGGTCGATAGGCAAGCCTTTCCTGTGTGATTGAGGGAGTCTGGTAAAGAACTGGCTGAGGCTTCTTCCCCTTCTCCTCCCAGGGTGAGGGAGGGAACAGCCAGAGTTTGATTCCTGGCCATGCTGCAGGAGACAAAGGGAAGCCTTTCTTTCCTTCCATTGGTTGAGGCTCCTCCCTGAAGGGAGGGAGGGAATAAGGGAGAGCTTGCTTTGCTGGGCTGCCTCAATTGCACAGGAGAAATACCAAGCACATTTAAGACTAACAAAGTTTTGTTCAAGGTATGAGCTAGTGTGTGCCTTGCTACAGTGTTTGTGTGTTTTGTTGGGCTCTTTATACCAGGGCTCTCCTGGGTGCAACTGGGCTTCCTCCCCTTTTTACTGTATTCATGCCCTCATGGTCCAGGCTTTTAGAGGAGGAATAACAACAAACCAGTCAGATTAGGCTGAGAGTATGTGCCCAGACCAAGTTCACCCAGCACATTTCCTTTGTGGGAAGTTGTAGTTATTTCTCTGGTGAAGACTATAGTTTTGTAGACAAACACATGGCCCTCTGTCTGTGTCAGGATGCCTCCTCATGTTCTTGACCAGCACATGAAGCAGCTTATTTACAAAAGGTTACAATGTTTCTCCTGGGTCCTAGGCTCAGAACACTGAACATGAGATTTCTGTAATGAATGTCAATAAGTCAAAAGTAGGTTTGCAACTGACAAATACACACCTGAACAGCATACTCAAGATTGCTACAGCACAAACATTTTGATGCAATAATTCAGAGCAAGAAGTGTCAGTTATTAAAGACTGTTAAATAGACAAAATATTGCAAGAGTGCTGGTGTTTTAAGCATGCTATATTTAAAGTTTTTAAAATCTTGAATTGTGTTGGTCTGTGTCCTTTATAAAGTTTATATCTCTGCTATCCGGCATTACATTTTATGACACATATGGCCTGGCCCAACAAGGTCTCATTTATGTCAGATCCAGCCCTTATAACAAATGAGTTTGCTGTATGCTGATTTACTGTTCACCCTCTACCTATGTGTATGTACTAGTAATTTCCAGTTCATTGTATCTGAAGAAGTGTGCATGCACACAAAAGCTTATAACTTGGTTAAAACTCTGTTGGTCTTAAAGGTGCCACTGGACTCAAACTTTGTTCTGCTGCTTCAGAACAACATGGCTACCCACCTGAATTGAAGACGATGTCATGTGTTTGCTTTTAATACAGGTGTATAAAAACATGTACACACTTATGTTTTTAGTGATGTTTTTGTGTGATATATGTATATGAGTAAGGAAACTACAGTGGAAAACATATTCCCGAGGCTAAGTTCTCATCTGCAGAGCATTTAACCATGCAAGGTATACGTTACCCAGGTCAGTTTGATCATACGTCCTTGTGTTTTTGGGCTAGGAAAAATGTAGTCACTGTGAAATGAGCTCAAATAGGCTAGTAAACAAGGGGTCTGAATAATGCTGAGAACTGAACAGCCCTCTGGGAATGTTACTGAGGGCCTCAGCAGTTAAAATCTGACACTGATTAAAATTCTTGGGAGTATTTTGTTTCACTTATTTCATTTTTTTATTTCCTTCCTCTAAGAGTGGCAATTCAGTCACAAAACCTGTACAAATAAAATCTTAGGTCTGAGACAACCCGCTGACCTGTTTGTGCAGGACACAAATGTTGCCTGTCCTGCAAGTCATTTCAGAATGCATCGTTTGGAACATGGACTGTTTTGTTGTCATATTTTTTAAAAAATGGCTGCTCCGAACATCTACTTGGCCGAGGACAGACTGGCAATTTGCTGCGGGATGGGACCCGGGCTGACAGCGACTCAATATCGGAGTAAATGGAACGTTCACACAGGCACATCTGCCTGGCGTCCCCCACCCGGAGCTTACCGGAGCCCTCGCGCTTCAGAGCCGGTTTAAAAAAACACCTGATAAAAGCCGTCGCAAATCGTGAAAGCCTGCGTTCGTCGCGCGTTTCCCCGCTTCCGGGGAGTCTGAACACGCAGCCGAAAAGCCGGGAGCAACCCGCATTGGGCATGAGGCAGCAGCGGCGTGATTGGCTGAGCTCCGCTCCACTGCCCAATGCGGTGCCGGCGTTGCAGGGAAAAAAAAAATCGCTGAAATGCGCTTATGCGCATGACCGCATGAGTGCTCATGCGCTCATGCGCACATATGCCCACAGCCGAAATAATGGGGGAACAGCGAATATAGCGCGCCTCTGGCGCGGCAGTCTGAACGGTCCCGCGCGCCTCCGTCCCATTTCTTCCAGCAGAAGCCCCCGCTGTGTGGACGGGAAAACCCGGTATTGTTTACTCCGGGGGTTTTTTGCCGCGACTCGATACCGGGGCAAATTGCCAGTCTGTCCTGGGCCCTTGCCTTGGCTTTGGTTCCTGAGTTTCCAGCCTATATTGGCTTAATGGACTAGGGAAGTCCTTATGATACACTGAGAGTTCAGTAAGAACTGGGTGTCTCCGTAGTTCACCTTACATCTACCTGTGAGCTTATGCAATACTGTAACATAATCTTGCAGGCTGCTGCTGTGTACAGGCAGGTAGAGCACTGGGCATCAATAATGGATGTAGAGCCAGTAGCTAAGACATAACTTTGTCTGCTGGCTTTGTATCTTTCTACAACAAGCAACCTGGCTTATTCATATCCTTAGAGGGTAGCACATTGCAGATCCTGAAGCATGCTGCAGTAAAGGTGTTTTCCAAGTGCAACTGCATATGACTTATTAATCTTACACTCATTTTTGTTGAGTTGCTCAATGAAGTCCTTAATTGAACTAATAAACTTTGTACTATTCTCTAACAGTTTAACACATGAGCCTGAGGATGTTCAAACCAGACACAAATGGAGGAAAGATTTAACTCTACAATCCAATTCTAAACATGTTTACTACACAGTAAACCCTATTAAGTATGCTTAAAACTGTAGCCTTGATCTTTTTGCCTGTATGGGCATTTGAAGTGTTTTCTCTGATCACTTTATGACAAATGTGGCCCACATGTAAGGCAGCCTTCAATGATAAGTACAAATGGAAAGCAGTTAAGTACCATGAAACACCAAATCATGGCATACTAGCTATAGGGCAGCTTGTAAGCACTTGTGGTATTGATTTGATTTATTAGATTTTTATCCCACCCTCCCAGTCAAGGCCGGCTCAGGGTGGCTTACAAAACAGAATAAAATTTCAATGATATGCATGAAATCACAACATACGTTAATATAGATAACAGTGATAAAACCAGAAACATAGTAAAGTGCTAGCAAGCATAATTTCCTCGTTTTACAGTCAGATCCTTGGTCTTCTTCAGTTCTATTGGACTAGAGTTAGTCATCTATTAGTTAAAATACTTAGTCAGTTTGGCTAGTCATGGACAGAGGTGCAAGGTGTGCTTTGGATTCCCTTTCATTCATGTTTGATCTGCCTTGGCTCATTATTTCTGAGTTTGGGCAAATTGAACTGCTCAGTCACTGAATCCCAGCAGCCCCTGACAGGCTCAGTTGGAAGCTTTTTATTCTCCCAGCTACCTGACATCATGATATCAGCACATTCCCTTTTTGCTGATGTCACTTCTGAAGCAGTTGTGTTGAGGGCTGGAAGGAGGTATGGATTCCATATGCTTTGAAAGTGAGCTCACAATGTTGGTGTATCATTGTGGAACAGAAGCACTCTTTATTAATTTTACAGACCACCTTTCTTTACATGAAGCTGCCTTCTACAGAATCAGATCCTCGGCCCATTAAAGTCAGTATGGTCTGCTCAGACTGGCAGCAGCTCTCCAGGGTTTCAGTCAGAGGTCTTTCACATCACCTGCTGCCTGGTCCTTTCAACTGGAGATGCTAAGGACAGAATGTAGGGCTTTCTGCATGCCCAACAGATGATCTACCACTGAGCCATGGCTGTTGCAGAAATTAAAAGTGGCATACATAGGATTACCCGGAGGCTTCTCATCCATTGGCCAGTCCCAGGCCTGCTTCATTTCAGTAAAGTTGCTGTGTCATGTGCCTGATCAGAGCATTAGTGAAATGTTTCTGCTTTTGATAAATGGGGGGGGGATGACTTCTATCTGAGCTAATTATACTGATAGTTAATGTAGGTAATTTGGACTGCAGCACGATTCAGTGCAGTTTAAACCCTTCTGCTTCTGTGAACCAGGCGGTTTTTCTTTTGTTTCTCATGTCACTGTTGACTGACCTGTCTGCCCCCCCCACACACTTTTGGGTTTATAGCAGAGGTGTAAGTGACTTATTATGCCTGGGAATTTGACCTTGCTTTTAGACAAAGACAGGAAAGGACTGCCTTTCCTGAACATAAAATGTGGCTTTCCTAGCATCCAGCTGAGTCAGATCTGCCCATTCCAAAAACACATCTTGGAAAGGGAAGATTTAGTGATTGTTTTCATACTTGTATTGAAGATCAAATTTGTGTGATGAGAGCCAGTGTGGTGTAGGGGTTAAGAGTGGTGGACTCTAATCTGGAGAACTGGGGTTGATTCCCCATTCTTCCACGTGAAGCCTGCTGGGTGACCTTGGGCCAGTCACAGTTTCTCTCAGAGCTCTCTCAGCCCCACCTTCCTCACAAGATGTCTGTTGTGGAGAGAGGAAGGGGGAGGTGATTGAGACTCCTTAAAACAGAGAAAGCAGGGTATAAAAACCAACTCCATGGTGAGAGTAAAGACTGCCTTCACATCAACAATATTTGGTAAGCAGTCCTTATAAGTGGGACACTTGATGAACTGAGCCTCACTGTCCCTGCATCAGCAATATTTTTTTAAAAAATTGTCAGAGACAGTATATTGTAATTCTGCTGTGTGAGATTTCTCAGCCTATTTGTGTCACTAACGTTCCTTCCATAGGTTTACTGTGAAATGAAAATACCAATTTTCACTTTCTCACCAGGGCCAAAAGTACTGAGCTTGACCTGCTACTTAAATAAACCCACATTATTTATTCTTCTAGGCTATTATGCAGAAGGTGACATTTCAGCCTTGCAGATAATTTGCTGGCCCACAAAACTCTGTAAGCATGCATGCAGACAATTAATGAGTTATTTATAGCAAAAAGAGTGGCCTGAGAAAACTATAACGAGGGTTGCCAGGCTCTGGGTGGGACCTGGAGATCTCCTGCTGTTACAGCTGACCTCCAGACAATAGGGCTTGGTTCCCCTGAAGAAAATGGCTGCTTTGGAGGGTGGACTCCAAGGCATTGTATCCTGCTCAGGTCCCTCCCCAAACCCCTTTCTTCCACGACTCCACCCCCAAAATCTCCAGGTATTTCCCAGTCTAGAGCTGGCAACCCTTTGTAATTAACTGTTTACAATTGCAGTTTTTAATTACCACACCAGCAAGATGAATGGCTGTGTTTACTTGGGGTAGAAGTTTGCACTGCAAACTCATATGAAATGAGAAAAACAAAATTAGATAAAGAGGTTCTCCCTTTTAATTAGATTTTTCTACTTTTTTGAGATAATAGAAGTAGGATATACTTTCATCCAAGATTCCAAAAAGAGTTATTGTTCAGTGTATACTTGGAAGTCAATTTCACTGAGTTCCATGAACTGATTCTCAAGTAAGTGTGCACAGAACTACATTAAAGCTTAGAACTACATTAAAAAAATAAAACCGTTCTGCTTTTGTTAATAGTAACCTTCTCTTTTGTTTCCTTCCAGCTAGTCAGCTTGCTGCTGATTGGGATTGCAGCATGGGGCATAGGTTTTGGCCTCATATCCAGTTTCCGGGTCGTCGGAGTGGCAGTTGCGGTGGGGATATTTCTGTTCCTGATTGCTCTGGTGGGATTGATTGGAGCCGTCAAACACCATCAGGTGTTGCTGTTCTTCGTATCCTTTCACTTTGGAACTTTGTCGCCACCCCACCCTTATGATAGAACTACTTCAAATCCTCTTATCTGCTCCCGTTCACCTTTCCCAGATGTTGTTTGTATTCCCTTGCTTGCTTCATTGAAATGAGGAAAGCTTGTTCCAGTGAGCTCATCTAAAGTACAAGGAACACATTAACTAGCTGGCCCTCGACCCAGTTATGACATTGTTTGGTAGAGCAAACATTTTTCCGTCTGTCATAGTCACAAGACTGTGGTGGTATAACTGGTTCCCTTGAAATTGTAACAAATCAGGGATATGGAGTGCAGGCTGCTTCCTCAGCAGGGGAGTGAATTTGTTCTTTAGCTTCTCAGAGGTAGTTTGTACATTCTGCTATGTGGTGTTAATACTGAATTCTTAAACCTGTTCTGTTTTAAGTTCTTAGTCCAAGTTGGTTTGGTGGTTTTTTAAAAAAGGGGCTTCATACGAAGGGGGAGATTTTACTTTGAAGTAGCTAATGAACAGTGCAATCCAAAATAGATTTATTCCAGCATAAGTCCATGGATGGTGGTGGTGTGGGGGGGGGTTGCAGCATTAGGCCAGCAGATCCCTTCTCTTAGGACTGACCATATGGCAATGGTTAGGTCATGGGCTTTCTGTGTGGTAGGTCCAGAGAATGGCTTACAAGGGTGAGTGCAGAGGGTGCATGTACTCACTGTGTTTATGAAGGCATGTGAACTGTTTTGACTTCAGAGAGTGTTTGGTGTGGGATGGTGGTAAACCGTTTCAGCAGCTGAGGCTATGCTTTTAACCTGTGTGGCATTGCGACTTATTGTGTAAGCTGCCTTGTGTTCAAGTAGATGAGGAGAGATACAAATATGTTAAACAAATATGATGTAAATACCTAGTGAACTAAATGTTATCAGGTTTTGGGGAATGGAGTATTTCATTTCTTTTAATTTAGGTAATTCGCACCCTACCTTTATGCTCATAGAGCACCCAATCATTAAAAAAAACCCAGGATAACAGAATACAGTAACTGCTGACATATACTTTGGAATCCAATGTTGCTCTCATTGTGATTGATCGATTTTGCTGTTATGATCCCATATTTTTGATACTTTTCACTCATCAAGGCTGGTATCAGCTGCCTGGAAACCCAGGTGGTCGCTTCAGATTCAAATGCAAGTTCTGCCTGCAGTGGAGTTTTGCTGTAGACAGTTTAGCTGGCTCAAGCCAGGATGGAAATAGTTTCAAGGAATAATGAAACAAAGCAATCTGATATGTTCTTCCAGGTCAATGGAGAAGAATGTGGGCCATTGCTAGGGTGACGACATGATTTCCTCCATCCCACCCCTTCCCCAATAACCCCAGGCAAACTTTCATGTCTTTTTTTGGAGAGGTTGGTTAGCTTTAGCTGGCTCTGAGTAAAGCAGTCAGTAGCTGTGCTACTATGAGGAACAAAATAAGACTTCATTTGAGGGAGGGGTGGGGCTACAATTATGCCCTGCTGTGTTTCGTTCCCCATGGGCACTCTTATGCTTGATTTTTCTTCACAAAAAAGTGGAGAAGCCACTTATGTGAGAGTAGGTACCACTTGTCAGTCTAGTAGCAGTTTATGAGAATTTAATGAAGACAAAATGGTGTGGTGTGTAATGTTGCCAGGTAGGGTCTGAAGTTATCTCAGAATTGCAACTGATCTTCAGACTGGAAATCAGTTCCCCTGGGGAAAATGGCAGTTTCAGAGGGTGGACCATATTCCGTCTCAGCCCCACTGAGCTTGTTCCCTTCCCCAAATCTCCATGAATTTCCCATCCCAGAGTTGGCAACCGTATTGCTGCCTCACGTGTGGTGCTCATTACTATCCCAGTTTCCAAGGGTTCCCACAGTTGAAGCTGTGGTTTACTACTCCTGCAGAGTCTTCTGGCATTTGGAATGGAAATCTGTGGATGGCTTCAAAGAGCTCTGAGTAGATGGACAACTTTTTGCTTCAACAGACTTTGCCTGTGCAAACAGGTGTATTGTTCCATTAATTTTCAAGCTGGATTTCAAAGCACTGGAGTGTCAGGCATATATTTACTAATCCTTTCAGAATATTTTAAAAAACGCAGTGTAAAATTTAGGATCAGAGTGATACAATGAACATTCCAGAACAGTGAAAATAAAGATTTAATCCTTCACCACCACAATCTTAGATCTGAAAGCAGGTAATGTTTACACAGCAGGTGCTGGCTGCTTTTTAATATTGTCTAGCAAGGCAGTGCTTGATCATATTTCTCATGGTTCCCATCCTTTAGAGCTTGGTATTTTCCTTATTGAAATAGGAGCTCTCTGAAGCAGGTAGGTTTCGATGCTCTGAGGTATAGGACTCAACTGGAACTTATGTTGTCTCCTGATATGCTTACTGCCTCAGACGGGTCTTCCAGATGATGGTGTTTTAGTGGGAATGTCATAAACGGGCTCTCCAGGGATAGTAAAGAGGTTCCCAGCGTGGGAACATGTGCTGTAGCTGAGAGGCAAAAAGGCAGCCCAGAACACAGCTTCTTCTGCAGCTTGTATTGTGTGTTGAATGTGAGATTATACCTGCACCATTCAGCAAGAAACAAGGCCCTTCTCCTGCTGAAATACAGAGGATGGCAACAAACGGTTGCTTATTATTGAGAGTTGCTTCCCTTTTGTTCCGGGCTAGGAGAAGTGTTGCCAGGGACGGAGGCTTAAGAATCTCATGTCAGCACTGGTAATATGAGAAAACAATCAGGCCAAGCTTCTTCATTTGAAGTACAGCCTGATCCAAGAAAGATGAGCAGCGGCTCGCATATGCAACTCTGAGAGATAAGCCAGTGTCCAGCTAAATAGTCATGTTTTGGCAGGAGAGGATTTGAACTGAGGTAGAAGCATGAACAAAGAATAAAGCTTCGAGTTCTAAATATGGGTAAATTGGCAGATTTGATCATGCTGCCCAGTGTGTAAATTTGCATAACCCCTAATCTCCAGTGAGGAATAAACTGTGCAGCCATTAAGGAATAGGATACAGAGTTAAGCAATGTATATGAACTCAGTAAAACTGTTTCAGTATGTCAAGAGCTGAAGGCACAACTGATTTTGATTTTGAAGTTAAAGTCTAGACAGCATACCTTATGAAACAGTCTGTCCTTAAATGGAGTTACTGTTGAAAAACCAGTCACGATGTCATGTATAGGGGATTCTAGAGGCAAACCAGAGGAAATATATTGCCCTTATTTAAACCAGCTGTTTAAATATTTATAAATAACTGTTTATAAATTATGTTGATTATGGGGGGGTCCAAGGCCTGCCCAAAGCGTCAGAGAAGTGAGATGGAACATCCAAATGGCATTTTCTTTCCATTAATGAAATGGGGCACAGCCTGTCAGGAGGCATTTTTGGGTAATGAGAGCTGAGGCAGGAGAACTTCACTGTGGGTAGTACCCCATGAATTCCTTCCTCTGTCTGCTACCATCAATGGCATAAAAAATCTGCACTCTAAGATGGCCACCTCTCATCATCTTGTTCAATAGGCATATATCTAAATGGAAGTAAATCCAAGTCAGGATTTATGGCAAGAATTCTCCTTTTTTTTCCATGCAGTGTTTTAAGTTTGGGTTTGTGATATGCATCTTGCTTGTGAAAGTGCAGTCTTGATTACCTTAACAGAGTGATTTCAGTACATGATTATTCTCTTGGTAGTGTTTATTATACAGTTCTCCGTCTCCTGTGCTTGTTTAACATTGAACAAGGACCAACAGGTAAGACATGTCACTTTTTTGTCTAAAAGCACCAGTGGTCTAGTTATGGCTGATGTGTCCAATAAATAGACAGGAATGTCTGCATGAGTCAGCAGAAAGTGATTTTCACTAGAGGTTGCCAAACCATGGCTCAGGAGCTGTGCACAGTTCTTCTGCACTTAAATTGTTATTTGGCAAGCTCATGCACTCTGCAGTTACTCAGCAACATACCCTTATCCCCAAGACCAGGCTTGGCTGTATCTGATACAACTATTACACCTCTCTTAGGTTCTTTCTCTTTTAAATTAGGGAGAGTGCTGATTAAACTTGCAGGAAGAAGCTAAAAAGCAGAGAGGAGAGCTCTAAACAAGCAGCTAGGGCCTATACAACTTTGCAGGGGATATATATATAATTTCATGGCATATCAGGGGTTAATTAATTCTTGACATCTAAGTAAAAAACAAAGCAGTAACTCCTTCATGCCTTTGATTTTATATTATATTTGGAATTTGTCCCCCCCCTTTGATTTAATTGAATGAGCATTCTTAATGATGTTAAGTGTCAAACTGGTGTGTGGATTTCTGGCACACAGAAATGACCACAGTGTTTGGAAATGGGGCAACTAACTGGCATTGCCTCCATAATCAGAATGAAGAGACGGACACCAATATGGATTTAACAAGGGCCACTTAATTATTTATAATCAAACAACTGGCGAGGGACTGCTAAAATGTACTGAGGAATATGACAGGTCTCAAACTCCTGACCACCTTAATCTCCTTCTGGGTGATGCACCTTCCCTGATCTCGAGCCACCCAATGTAGCTCTCGACCAGCGGCTTGGCATGTTTAGGAGAACCCCCTGGTCCACCACCCCAGAAGCCACAAGGCCTGCTGAGATAGGCCAGGACAGATTGTTCTAAGGGAGATCACCCCTTCCCAGCCTTGAGCCACAAAGGCCCAAAAGCCATTCTTGGAGGACCCTTTAATTCCACTAAGTGCTTAATCAAGCTACCCAGTTTCAAGTAGCCATTCTCATTGGCTGCGCTCCCTCACCTCAAATTCTGTTCCTATTTGTAGTTTACAGTTAGATACCAGTAAAGACTTCTATAGTGTTCCAAAGAAGAAAAAGAAAGAGACCAGATTTATATCCCGCTCTTCACTCAGAGTGGCTTACAATCTCCTTCCTTTCCTCTCCCCACAACAGATATCCTGTGAGGTAGGTGGGGTTGAGAACACCATGAGAGAACCGTTCTTGAGAGAACATTAACTGACCCACCTGGTTCTCCACAGTAGAGTCCACTGCCACCCAACCACTACACCGAACATACCTCCCTATGCATTAGTGCCAAATATTGTCTTTCCCTGAATAAAACCCTCTAAAAATTGTTATTTTGAATAGAAATCACTATCTCCTGTCTCAAATATAAATAAGCCCTGCTGCAATAAGTAGGGAATCAATTTTTTACTCTTATAAGGAATAGCCCCTTCATTAGCACTGTCTGCTTTTAGGCTTGCTAAATGAGTATTGCCTACTCAGATTGGCAAGGCTCTCCAGGTCTTAGGCAGAGGTCTTCCATATCTCCTACTGCCAAATCCTTTGACTAAAGATGCTGGGTATTGTACCTGGGACCCTCTGCACGCCAAGCAGATGGTCTCTTATTGAGACACATCCCCTCCCAAAATGCTCTCCAGGCAGTTATGAAAGAGATTAAGTCACTTATAAGTCACTTATAATCCCCAGTGTAAATACCAGGCCAGCCACAGTGGATGGAGGAAGGAAGGAGGAGATTCGATTTATGCGCCACCCTTCACTCAGAGACTCAGAGTGGCCTACAAACTCCTGTCCCTTCCCCTCACCCTGTGAGGTAGATGAGGCTGAGAGCTCCTTCGAGAACTGCCCCTGGGAACAGCTCTGACAGAACTATGGTTTACCCAGGGTCATCCAGTAGTTGCAAGTGGAGGAGTAGGAAATCAAACCCAGCTCTCCCCGATTAGAGACTGCAAGCTTAACAATTATGTCATGCTGGTCTGTACAAACAAACAAGAATCTCGCAGTAGACACTCCCTCTCAAGCATCTGCCGTACAAAAATGGCCATCTTTCTCTGTGCTCTTCTCTGCCTCAGTTGAACCAAAATGGCACCCAAATGCCTCCAATAAAATGGCTGCCCAAGCACTGCCTTTAAAATGACTGCTCCTACCAAAGCAAGCCCAAAGAGGCCTGTTAAGCCTATGAGGGGGAGTGAGGGAAGTTGGAAGAAAGAGAACAGGCAAGCCCCCCTTCCTTAAAAATGACTGAATCACCAGGCCACCTGCAGGACTATGACTGCGGGGGGGGGTTTACAAGCTAGATGACAAGCTCCTCACAGACCTTGTCCCTCATAGCACCTTGCCACACTTGGTGGGGGCCTGGCAATCCTCCTGTGGATAGTACAAAAATTGAGGGTCACAGAGTTAGAAAGATATGGAAAACTATGACACTGTGTATAGTAGATGTATGCTTAAGGTAGATCTATTTTGTGCTTTTTATTTTTCTTTTTAAAATTTTTCTATACTATTATATAAATACTAGTGTCAAGTATTACCAAACATATGTGCACCAAAACAATACATCAAAGTGCAGGTTTACCCTATATTCAAACATTCAAACAACACGTCAGTTTCACAATCGCTAGTCCAAGGTGACAAGGTGCTGTTTGAATGTTTGAACATAGGGTAAACCTGCACTTTGATGTATTGTTTTGGTGAACATGTGTTTGGTAATACTTGACACTAGTATTTATATAATAGTACAGAAACTTTTTTAAAAAGAAAAAAAGCACAACATAGATCTGCCTTAAGCAAACATCTGTTATACACAGTGCCATATATTTTTCCAAATCCTCCTTTGGAGCCTGCCAGTACTTCCCCCAGCGCCTAATGAGCTTTTCAGAAAGTGGACATGGCCATTATAAGGGTGGGCCTTGCTATTGGTTGCTCCCATCCAAATGAAAGGGTTTTCTGTGGTTTCAATAGCAGCTGCAGCCACTGAAGGATCAGAGGGACCAGCAGCCAGACTTGTGGCTCTATTTCTCCTTCAGGCATTCCTGCTATTTATTTCCCCTTCTCTTTCCCCCTTCCTTTCCTGGATTTTCCTTTGTGACTTTTTATTCCTCTCCTGCTGTTCTTTTGCAAAGTGAGGAGGAAGGTATTGTGTTTGGCTTTGCTTCCCATGGCAGCCATTTTGGGGAGGCACTCACCACCAAAGGTGCCCAACAGGCTTAAAAAGGGGATACCAAATGAAAGGAACCTGCAGCTAATTCTGTCTCAAGGCTTTTTAATGACTTAGTATTTCCTTGCCTGAATATTTTAGATTCTTCTTCTAGTTTCCCCTTTGAGCTTAGTTTTTCAATATGTAAATAGTAAGCCACCGAAAGCCAGGATGTGAATATTTGAGAATTCAGTAGCCTAATACATCGACAGTACCTTCATATAGAATTGCTGCATATAAACTTATTTCACTGGCAGTCAACCTGAGTATGTTGTAGCAACAAGAAAGACAGAAGTAATACTAGGAATTCCACTTGAAAAAGAGTTGGAAATGGTGCAAAACCAGGAAGATGTAGTGAGCCAGTATAAAGTGATCATCTTCCTTGTGAAAAAGACTCCTGACAGCAGGTTTGTAAAGCTAAGTGAAGGGAGTCAAATAGTTCTGACATCCATGAAGATACTGGAAATCTTTGTGTTTCTTTTGCATAAGCGGTTCTGAAAAAATAGCCAGTGCTTTGCAAATATGTGCATGGAAGTCAGTGTGCAATCATACTGTGGTATGTGTGTGCAACCATACTATGTGCAACCATACTGTGGTATGTGTATCATCACATCAAATGATACATCCAGTTTACCTTAAATGAAGACCAGATTTTTTCCACAGGGGAGGTGTCTTCATATAAAGTTACAGTTATGTACAATAAAAGAAATCATTTGTATATAACCCTTTTTAATGGGGATCATCTTAACATTCAGGGTCATCTTTCTTTTGGCTAAATACAGTATAAAGAATGAAAATGTTACTAAATCAAACAATTTTCTTGGTCTCCTAGAGTCAGCTTCTAGAAGTTGGGTGGAACAACACGAACACTGCAAAACAGGATATTGAGAGGAATCTAAATTGTTGTGGGTTCCGAAATTCAAATGAAGACAAAACTTGCTTGGCTGTAAGTAGATACCTTGTTTATGCTCCAAATCCTGGTTTAGAAGAACTGAGCAATACGCTCATATATATTTGCAATTATGTCTTTCTGAATAAAAAAAAATTACAATGTACCTTGCATGCTGGGTTTTCCCTCTTTGCACACAGAGTTGGCTTTATAACTTTCATAACCTTGTGATTCATGAAGATTACATACAGATAACATAACAGATGGAACTGTGACTGAATTTTTAGAGTGGACATAAATTTAGTGGGATTACCCCTAGTACATGGAAAATGAATAACTGAAAACTAAGATCACATTTTCAGTCTTTTTGCTTAAACATACTTGAAACAAATCATATCTTTAAAATGAGTTGAACTTCACTTTATTGCAGAGTTGTTCTCAAACATCACACTGCTCACCCTGTGCACCCATAATAGAAGAATATTCTGGCATGGTCCTGAGATTTGTAGGAGGTATTGGGCTCTTCTTTAGCTTCACTGAGGTAAGTGCAAAAATGTCTTTACGGATGAACAAAGAGCTTCTTCCAGAAATGTCCTCAGTGCAGAAGGTCTGCCATAAATTAAAAAGATAACCACTTCTCTGGTTTTCTAGTTTAGGTAGTGGTAAAATTCTCTTCATTGAACACAACATTAGACAATTGATATTCACACTGTGGTAAATTACTATTTAGTAAACTGTCTTCCATTTGTGTAAAGGTAAAATGTGCCTTCGAGCCACAACCGATTCATGGTGACCCAAAGATGTTCTACCTCATGGGTTTTTCAAGGCAAGAGATAATCAGAGGTGGCTTAATATTGCTTTCCTCAGCCTAGCAGCCCTAGTCTTCCTTGGTGGTCTTCCATCCAAGTACCGACCCCGCTCGTCTTTGGAGTTCTGACAAAATTGAGCTAGTCTGTGCTGTTAGGACTGCTACTATATCTCCTGCTGTGGCCCTCTTTAATCACTATATGCAGTTGTGAAGGGCTCACAAAGGAATGTTTGACACCATCTGAGATGATGTAGGCAATTTTCGTTTTTTACTGTTATTTTTAACAGTTGTACATCACATGGAGCCTTATATTGTAGGGAATAGGCGATGTATAAATTGAACATATAAATAAATAAAATTATAAATAACCAATAATCCTATATATATAATTCCCTTACGTATTGACCATTTCCAGCTCTCCCATTGGCTGTGAAGTGCACTCCATCAGCCATTGGCCCATCAACTACCACTCAAGAGTAATCACATGCCATTGTTTGGGTGCTGGGTCCACTCCTCTCCCCCACCTACTGCCAGCCTGGACACTCTTCCCTCAAAGAAAAAAACCTGCCAAAACGGCTGTCTCTCCTGACAAAGACGCTTCTTCTTCTTGGCTCTGTTGGGACTAACTTTTCCCTCAGTGGCTGTTGCTAGGCAGCCAAGCTTGGTTCTGTCAGTAAAAAGGCAAAGGAAGGAAGCCCTTTCCAGGCCTTTTTGGGGAACTCATTGGGGCCAGTCCTGACTAGGGTTGCCAGCTCCAGGTTGGGAAATTCCTGGATATTCTGTAGTGGAGTTTAAGGAAGCCAGAGTTTGGGGAGGGGAGAGGCCTCAGCTGAATAGAATGCCCACAGAGCCCACCCTCTAAAGCAGTTATTTTCTCTAGGGGGAGAGAGAGCTGTTGTCTGGAGTTCAGTTGTGATACCCAGTGATCTTCAGGCTCCACCTGGAGGTTGGCTACCCTAGGCAAAGCAGTTAGTGCTTCAGAAAAGAGTCTGCTAGACCCAGGTTCTTGCTGTGGAAATTGAGTGAGTGATTTCAGACCAGTCAGACTTTCAGTCTAACCTACCTCTTGGCTTGTTGTGCAGATCAAAAGGGGGAGAGGAGGATGATGTAAACTGCTTTGGTCTCCACTGCAGAGAAAGACTGTACTTTCCTACTGGGGAACCATTGCTGCCAATCTCCAGGTGAGGGCTGGAGATCACTCAGAATTAAAACTGCTCTCCAGATGGTAGAGATCAGGGGCAGATAATGGTAGGTTGATGGTTGGCTGGAAAGGAGATAGAGTTGTCGTCTCCAGGTTGAGAAATTCCTGGAGATTTGAGGGGTGGAGCCTGGAGATGGTGGGGTTTGAGGAGGGGTGGGTCCTCAGACAGGTACAATGCCATAGACTCCACCCTCCAAACCAGCCATTTTCTCCTGGGGAACCATTGCTGCCATTCTCCAGATGAGGGCTGGAGGTCACACAGAATTAAAACTGCTCTCCAGACAGCAGAGGTCAGTTCCCCTGAAGAAAATGGCTGCTTTGCAGCATAGATTCTGAGTCATTATACCCTGCCGAGGTCACTTCCCCTGCTGCTTGGCTCCCCACTCAAGAGGAGAAAGACTGTACTTTTCCTAGGTGTGGGGAGGGATATGGAAATCTGAAGTCAGAGGAGTAGATAACGGTATGTTGATGGTTGGCTGGGAAGGAGATAGGGTTGCTACCTCCAAGACAGGTACAATACCGTAGACTTTACCCTCCAAACCAGGCATTTCCTCCTGGGCACCACTGTTGCCAATCTCCAGGGGAGGGCTGGAGATCACTCAGAATTACAACTGCTCTTCAATTGGCAGAGACCAGTTCCCCCGGAGAAAACAGTAAACTCTGTGTCATTATACCCTGCTGAGCTCACCACAGGAAATTGACACTGAGTGCCCAAGGCCAGGGCACTCACCCAGAGCCTCTTTCTAGAGCCCATTGTATTTATTTTCACAACAGGCCATATTCCTAGTTAATAATAATTATCATATGGCATTTATTTATTTATTTATTTATTTATTTATTGTATTTATAACCCGCCCTCCCTGCAAGCAGGCTCAGGGTGGCTCACATTGCCTAGCACAAAGTGCTGATATTCATATATAGTTAAAACATTTAAAACATTAAGACATTTAACACTATTAAAACATTAAAAACACTTAAATGTTCAGCAGTTTCGATTAAAGTGCAGTCAATAAAATAGCCAAATACGCAAGTACAGGCTCCTAGGTGGATTGGCTTGATCTCATTGCAGGCTGCCTCCGCCACAGATGTTAATAGTGGTCATTGGTGGTAGTGTGGGCGGCTCCTAATTAAGGCCTGGTGGAAGAGCTCCATCTTGCAGGCCCTGCGGTACTGCACAAGATCCCGCAGGGCCCTGATCTCCTCTGGGAGCTCATTTCACCGGTAAATAGCTGCCACTGAGATGGCCCTAACTCTAATAGCCATGAGCCTGACCTCCCTGGGGCCTGGAACAACCAGTTGATGTTGCATCCCCGACTGTAGTGCTCTCTGGAGTATATATGGGGAAAGGCAGTCCCTCAGGTATGTTGGACCCTGTCCATATAGGTCTTTAAAGGTAAGTACCAGCACCTTGAAGCGAATTCGGTATGCTATTGGCAGCCAGTGCAGCCTCTTCAGCACCAGCCGGATGTGCTCCCATCTAGGGAGGCACATCAGTAGCCTGGCCGCAGCATTCTGCACTAGCTGCAGCCTCCAAATTTGTGCCAAGGGCAGCCCATGTAGAGAGTGTTACAATAGTCTAGCCTTGAGGTGTGTAGAATAGCCAGAAGATCCTGAGATTGTCTGGCAGCTACAAGTTCTAGCTCTTAGCATTATGCTAGTGGTGAGTTAGACTTGTTTTTAGGGGCTGAGAGAGCTCTGAAAGAACTGTGACTGGCCTGAGGTCACTCAGCTGGCTTCATGTGGAGGGAGTGGGAAATCAAACCCAGTTGTCCAGATCAGAGTCTGCCACTCTTAACCACTACACCAAACTGACTCTTGAAGGGCTAACTGAGCTGTGCAGTAGGGCCAGCTGTTGACTGTGGGCTGAAGTTGTGCGAACCCAGGGGGAAATGTGCTTCTTCCTCCATAACCTTTCTTCTCTAACCCAGCTCCTAAGCCTGACGTTTGCTAGAAAAGTTGGTGACTTCTGTATAGTTATTGTTGCAAACTTTAGAATGTGATCAGTTTATCAGATGCTAGTGCAGGCTGCTCTTGAACCAGAGATAAACAGATGAGTTGTATGTGGGGCAATGCTCTAATGTAATGTTTGTAGAGCAGTAGCTACCCTGTGCCCCTCTGAGAGCGTCTGCAAATGCATACACCCTTGTCTCTAAACAAGATTCCAATAAAATACCCTCTGTGTGTGTGTGTAATTTCTGAATAATCCAAGGTGATCTGCTATACTGAAAAATAAAAAGATGTGTGTGTGGGGAAGACATTGAAAGCCCAGCAAATCAACATGCAGCTTGCCACAGCTTTTAAAATGTAATGCATTAAAAAACCTTTCAGCTGTCAGTGAAATGGCATGAGAAGTGGGACAAAATGAGTGCCTCTGACAAGTGCCACGAGTGAAGTGACCCCATTCTGCATACTGGGTAATTTCACTTTTCACACTCAGAATTGTGGCAAAAGACAAAAAATGTATGCAGGCTACCCTTAAAGGAGGCTATTAGACTGGAGGCCACTGTATATATCCATGTAACCAGCACTCATGTTTATTATTTTATTGATTATTTATTAATTTTGTCTTATATTCTGCCTTTCCTGCAAGCGAACTCAGAGCAGATAACATTAGGGTTGCCAGGTCTTACCTGGCTGCTGGTAAGGGGGTCCCTCTCCATTCCTGGAACTTTTTGGTAACCATAGAGTTTTTTCTCAAATGCTAGACTGTCCCCCACACAATGTGCCCTGTGTGATGATGTCACCTCTGCCATTGTGCTGGGCATGTTGGCGTAGACATGGCTTTTGGGGGGCAGGGCTCTCCCGCTGGCCAGCTGGGCAGTGATAGATTGGGTCCCCCAAAAGCAGATAAACCCCTGCCACCATTGGGGGAATGACAACCCTAGATAACATCAGTAAAAGTAAAAACATTCCACAGTATAAATTAAAACATAACGTAAGAAATCATTCACACAATAGTTAAAGAACAAAAGAAAAACATTTAAGAACAAAAGAAAACACCTGCTGGATCAAACCAGTGGTTCAGTATGCAGTTTCCTGTTGCCCTGAAGGCCCCCCCACAGCACGTTAGAGGCTAAGGCCGTTCCCTGATGTTGCGTCTTATTACTGATATGTAGATGTTTACTGCTTCTAAATGTGGAGGGTTCCCTTTAGTCTTCCTGGCTAGCAGCCATTGATGGACCTGTCCTCCATGATAAGGCATGTGAGAAGCCAGATGTGTTGTCATCTAAAGGCTGTTCTGATCGAGTAGTGTATTGAATAGAAAAGGTATATTATTTTATGCATTTTACTATATGGTTTGTTCTTTTGTTTCCTTCCTCATTTTAGATCTTGGGAGTCTGGCTGACCTACAGATATAGGAATCAAAAGGATCCTCGTGCAAATCCTAGTGCATTTCTTTGACTTGGGAACCTTCTTGAGGGACTAAATATCTCTTTTCCTGTGTTTTTAAAAAATGAATTAGGTACTGATTGGCTGCTGTTCACATTAAGTGAGGCTTTGTGCACTTGAGATAACGACAGTTCTCCTAGAGATGCCTCCTACTTGGGTTTTGTTTTTTGATGTTTTCTTCCCCTTGGATTGGCAGGTTTGAAATGTCAGTCATGTAACTAAACAGAATTTGGTACTCTAAGAAAGTGAAAGGTAGTTGAATAGAACTATTGCAGTCTTATTGTAATACTTCTGCTGTTTTAATTGTTGGTTGCTGTTGCTCTTGGTGATTAAAGAAAAAAAATCCATCTTATGTATTTCATCCACCAGAAAAATTCCTGTTCACATTGTTGCTCTGAACACCTGGTGCTTTGTGATTCAGTTGAAATCTATGGTGAGAATTATGTTGCTTTTGCTTTCTGTTTTAGGGGAAACCACCATGGAAATAATTTCACATATAAAAATTATGTTCCAGCTATATTTATGCAGATACAAGTATATGGGGAATATACCTAAACAGGTTTCTCTAGTCCAGCTATTTCAGAATTGCCATGTAATCCTAGAAGTTTCATTTCAGAACTCTGTTGGTAATTCCATGCATAAACATCTCCTGTGTTCACATGTATACTTGTTCACTGCAGTTTTAGACTTTGTACTGTATACCCATGGATCCAGTGGACTGTGCAGAATTCACAGTATATTTGCCATTGACTTAGTCTGAATTGTATTTTTAAATGAACTATAGTATCAGTGGGGATAAACAGGGATATGAATTTTCATTGTATACCTGATGTTTTGGTTTGAATGAACTATGTAATTAGAAAGTTGTAAGGGACGATGATCTTGAGCTTATTTGTCACTGTAACAAACTGGTCATGGTGCCCAAAGGGGTCTTGTATCTATTTTTGCAGTTTGATTTAATTTATCAGTGTAGTAAAGTTAACTGTGATACTGATGTTGGTCTTTATATTGTGTTAATTCAAGGGCATCTTAATACTTGATTATATATGTGAATTAGAATATTGTAAAGTGATCTTTGTAGTGCTTTGATAGTATACTTTAAAATAAAAACTTTTGATGAAATATGTTTAATATCCAGACAAACCTTTATACAGCAGTTGATACAAGCAATGGACAATATGATAGATACCTCGACTGGAAAGCCTTTCAAAGCCTATGCGAGATAAGTGACCTAAAATGGTTTTTCAGGGTTGTCTAAAGCATTTGAATAAATGGTTATTCTTATAGAAGAGAATTGCATGTATTCTTAGCATTATAAGTGCCAAGCAGGAGGGGAACATAAGAAATATGAACAAAAATAAAATGCAATTTGACAGACAGGCAATGCTCCCTCTAAGCTGCGAAATCTTGTGAGCAAAAATTCTACTTTGTGAGCTCCTGGCGTAAATTAGTTTGCTCTGGAGCCATCCTTCCTGAGCCAAGACAAAAAGGTGTGAGCCGGAGGCTGAAAAACTGTGAGCTAGGTCACACTAACTCAGCTTAGAGGGAACACTGCAGACAGGAACAGCTGTGACATTTTGATATGGGAGGGACTATTAAAAGACCTTGCATAATATGTAGCAAGAGTTAAATGGGCTGTATTACTCACAGTCCAGGGGTGCTCATGGGTATGGACTCACATCTATGGTAAATGAGGTGGCACCTTTTCCACAGGTGAACAAAGAAGGCTAGGGATCATGGGGCCTTCATGGACAAAAGCCGTATGTGATGGGGCTATAATAAGGAGTGAAAATGAGTGAGACTTATTACAACCCCCTACCTACCCACAGTTCTTTCCTTATAATAGTCCCTAGTTTAAAAAGCAGCTCATTATTGAACTGGGAAATCTACTGGAAGAAAAGAAGCAATGGAACAACAGGCTGCAAGGACTCAAAAACAGCACAACAGTTCATTAGCATGACATGAACAAAGCACAGATTAAAAACAAGCTGAATCTGCCAAAACATTACACTCACCCAAATGCTCTCTGAAAAAAACTTTTGTGAAAGTGCCTTCCATATTGTGCTCTGGCCCTACTACAGAAATAGCCTGTGGTCTGAATCTTGCCATAATGGGACAGTCATAGAAAAGGGTGCTACTAGAAGAAGAAAATCTGGGGAACAGAGCTGGTGAATCGGAGTTCGATCAGTATTGAATATGGGTGCCACTTCTGACCTGGGAGTAAGATTTTGGCAAGTAATGGAACTTGGTTTTCAAGTATCGTAGAAATGAAGTACACTTAAAATAACCCCAAATGTTGATGATCAAATGTTGTCTACAATGGATAACTACCTTGTTGAACTCAGTGCCACTGGTGGTAGTAATGGCCACTAGCACATGTAGCATTAAAAAGAAGTTTAAGATTCATGGAGGATGGGTCTGGGTCTATCACAGTGCTGTTATCCTTAGGCCAATTTGCTTACCTTGAGAGACTCTAGAAAAGAAGTATACAGCATTAATACTTAAATGGTTGTGGTGCTGATATTTAATAGATGACTATGCTTTGGTTACAGGTTATTGGTTTACATGTTCTTATGTAGAATGTGTAACATAAAAAGCAGACAACCCAAACATTAAATATTTAACAGGTGTATGTAAATTAAAACTTCCAGTGAGGTAATGGAGACTTTGCTGGGACTGCAGCTCATGGAAAACAGGGTTTCATTTCACATAGTTGTTTCAATATAGGCTGCTTCCATTTGCTATATGAAGGGTTTTCTATTCTGATGGAACAGCAACTGGGACTGAAGTGGATTTAGCTACAATGAGGATGGGTGGAAAGACTGAACTCATCTTGCCATTGTTGAATGAACTGCATTTTTCTATGGCTTTCACAGTAACTGTTCTTCGAGCAGTCATTTTATGTTAATACACGAGGAATGGTCACAGAAACATGGGGTTTCCATGGAGCCATGAGTAGGATTACCAGTTGACCTAGAGAAAAATGCCCCTTTAGGTAAAGGCTTAATTTGTGAGAATGAGCAGCTTAAGTTTTTCATGGCATGTAGTGAAATAACATACAGTTAAGTTGCTATTAAAGGGATAGGATATTTTTCTCCAGGCCAGGGCAACCCTAGTTGTTGATCAAGTATTTGCCTTATAAGTTGGGACTTAGCTAGCCAATTCAAAACTCTACCCAAAAGCACTCTGTTATGACTAACCCATGCTTGAAAAATTGGAACTGCTTGTTCTCATTCTTGGTTTTCTGGCTTCACTGAAGAAGGTCAGAAGGGAGGGGAGAGCAGGGAGAGCGTGGCTGTAACAGATAACACAACTGTCAGGAATGTTTTCCAATCAGCAAAGTAACACACGTCTTCCCACCAAATATAACTGAGCTCAGTCTTTTCAAAGTAGTGTTTACACTGATTGCATTGCTGGAGAACTGCCTCAGGGAAGGGTAGTGGTACTTAGTTCTTTTTTTGGGTTGACCTACTAGGCATGGTGATGGGGGCAAAGGTTCTGCATGGTGTACTCCCACCTATATTCAATCAGTATTGCAGACTGGAGGAGGGGGGATGGCAAGTTCTGCACCTGTCCATACACACCATCCACTCAATGCAATCAGACAAATATTTCTTTTGTGTATACTGGAGGTAGGTTCTGGCAGTGATGGAGGCCAAATGGTTCCACTCTTCCCCCAAGCAAGTCTGCCATGTTTAATATACATCTACAAAAATCAGCAGCATGTAGAGAAAGAGGCAGATAAGGGCCAAAACAGGAAACATGAGAGAGATGAGTACTGACCTGAGATCTCACTACATCATAATCAGCCATGCTATTGCTCAAAAACAAATCCATCCCTCCCCACCCCCACCTCAGCTGCCTGTCACACATAGTAGGAGAAAGAAAGACTGTCAGCCTCCAATGAACATGTAAAAGAAGTGGTGGTGGATTGCAAGATGCTTGGGGGAGGTATATTGATAAGAGTGCTAACATGCCCGCACACCTTTGCCTTGCTTCAGTGCAGTCCATATCTTTTGATCTTCTTAAAATCCCAGCCAGGCTCATTTCCAGTATTTGAGCAGGGCTGAGAGAAAAATGCTTCTCATCCAAGGTAAAGTAAGAGAGGAGAGGTATCATTTAAATTATAGTGCTTTTCCTGCTTTAGTTGTAAGATGCTTTGAGTTCCTTTGGGAAGAAAAGTGGGAATAAACATGTAGGCAAGCAAGAGTGTTGTTTAAAAGTAAAGCTCTAGTTTCTGCTTTTGATATGATTGGTGGGCTTACACACAAAGAATGTGCAATTAATACCCTGGTATCATTTCACTCTCATTAACATTTCTCAGTGATCTCACTGGATAAACCATGATGAACATGATGTTGCTAGCTACAAATTAATTTTAATCTATTGCCTGTAGTTGTTCAAAGACAATCTTGTCTAAGCAAATCCACAATTGTGGATTTATTAATCTTTGCATTCAGTCCAGAATTTTGTTGAAAGAGATTCACAGTGCAATCCTAAACAAAGTTGCATCCTTCTTAGTCCATTAGGGTTAAGAATACACTGTTTAGGATTGCACTGTTGGAAATAAAATGACTGGCTGTGCATTCTGCTTCAGAGCATGGTTTGGCTCACATTTACAAATCATCACAAACTCTTTCCTTTAGGGATGTGCCTTCAGGTGTCTTTAGGGATGTGCCTTCAGATATATCCAAACTGGATACTCCAGTTCAGATATATATTTGAAAAAATACCTTATTGGTATTTTCTACATATATTTGGGTTTCTGGGTGGTATCTGGGATGTTCCAGGATACCAGGAAATGGGTCCCCAAAAATCCCAGAAATATTCAGGAGTAGCTGGGAATCTTGGATGCCAGCTTTTTAAGGGTCCCAGGACTGTTTTTTCCCACCTTGAATTTTGCTGTGTCTTCTCTCCAGGGCTTGCTTTCATTCTTGCCAGGTCTAGATTGTGTGCTTTGATATTAGCTCTATGGGTCTTGCAATACTGTGTTCTTTAAGCAAATTGGTTTGTGTCATATTTGTGGTGGATTCTCTGTTTTGACATTGCCTTGATTCTTGGATTGTGCATTGGTTCAGATTCTCTGATTTTACATTTTTTAGTCTTGCAGCACTGCATCTGCTAGTCTGTTTGGCCTGGATGATTCTCTGTGATTTGACACTGGATTGGATTCTCAGGTTGTACTTTGTGGTGTTGAGCCTGCCAAACTGTCTTACACTTCTGCTGGGATTCCCTGGGCATTGGTTCTTTGGGCTTGTTGGTTCTGTCTGCTTCAACAGGCTTTAGGCCAGGGACTGATTTGCTTTCTCTTGTGTATTTGGCTATTTTTTGCCGTGGAGGAACATGGAATCCCACCCCCACATAGGAAACAATGGAGGCTGGCGGGGGGCACCTTGTTCAGGGGCCAATAAAAGTGGACCTTTTGGTCCAATTCATTTGAAACCTGGGGCTTATCTAAAGGACAGGCACCAGCACCTCTGCTGTAACTTTGGTGCAATTTCCTCAAAATGCAACCCCTCCAGCCCTCTGGAAATATTCCCCACAGGGAATAATGGAGCCAAATAATATCAGACTCCCCCCAAAACATGGATACAAAATACCTGTTTGGTATTTGGAATCCAGATAACCAGGGATACCAATATTTGTCAGCTCCCTGATATCTGGATAAAAAAAAATAGAGCCCTCTCTACAGTGTACTTGCACTGGCTTTGACATTGCAGAAAAGATTTTTCATTGTCTGCGCTCTTCTGTGTCCTGCATTTTTTGTTTTAATGTCCTAACTTCAGTTCAAGTAACTTCCCAGACACGGCCTTCCTCTGTGTGACCATTTCAGATTATTAATCTTTACATTATTCCCTCCCATGCTTGACCATGCTCTCCTCTAGATGCAATTTGGTTTTCTAAAGCTGATCTTCTAAGTTACTATATGGCATCAGCTCCTTTACTTACAGCAGCATTTCCCCCCAGGATCTTTCCCTCTGTACTACTTTTTCCTGGGAAACAATAGAGGTGGTTTAGTTCAAAATGACAACACAAGCGAGGCAATGCTTCTGTAAACACCATGAAGTAGATTTATTTTTTTAAATCCTGATTTGCAGAAAAGAGCATACAGTACTCTTTTATGCTTAGTTTATAAAAAGCAGTCAATACTTAAAATGCCATATTGTACAAAACCAAACCTTATAACACCATTGAGCTGTTAGTTTTAAAGGAATAATTAGAAGGGGAAGATGAACTTGCTGGTCCATTCTCTTTCTTCACAGTTCAGTCTTCAGCAGCTTCAGTGCTTTCTGCATGTTTGAATACACTTTAAAAAAAATCCAGAAGTTACTCTCTCTCTCTCTTTTTTGCACATAATTAATAAGAAATCAGTATTCTGAAAGGGTTTTTCTGCCTATGGTTCTGAATTAAGGAAACTGTATGATCTTGCATTCCTTTTCATCACAAGTACAGTGACAGAAATAATACACACTTCGAATAGTCTGTCATGAAAGCCTGGTTCTCAGTTGGAATACTTAGATTTAAGCTGGAATAAGGATGCTTCTCATGATAGTCATTCCTTTTTGGCCCTGTTGCTGGCCTGATAGAACTCTCTGCCTAGTGACATCCGTGCCCCATGGGGGACAGTGAGGTTCCATAGGGCCTGCAAGGCAGAGATGTTCTGCCGGGACTATGGTTGAGGACAGCAATGGTTTGTCATTGAACCTGGCCTCCTCTACTCTTCCCCTTCATGGGGAAGGGTATAAATTGGTATCCAACACCATCTGAATTAGTTGTGATTGTGATTGTTTTAACTGTTTTAAATTGAATTTAACTATTATTGATTAATATATGTATTTATTGAAATGTTGTACACCACCATGAGCCCTACAGGGGAGGGCTGTCTATAAGTTGAATAAATGCATAAATATGGAAGCCACCTGAACTTGCCCCTCCAATAAGACATGTTTGTGAACTGGTTATTATGAGGATTGGAAAGCCTCCGCCCATGTGGTTTGTGTGTGATACAAAATCTGCCACAGGAATGTTTGGCAGTGGCTTGGAGGCAAACTACCCAGTTGTCAAGTGGTAGCCATATTGTGAGAAGCAGATCCTAACCCTAATTAGGTGAATAAGATTACATCAGGTTTTTAAAAGAAATCCAGTGTGATTGGGATGTGGACTGGATTCTGCAGACTAAAGATCAAACTAGCTGTTACAGGTGACATGAGTCAGGCTGGGAGTGTCCTTAGGCATACATGTGGAGCCAGATAAAGGGAAAACAGGCCCCTGCACAGCCATTTCTGTGGGTGCAAATGGTGAGTGAGGGAAGTCTGAATGACACCCACCCTTGCTTTCCAGCACTCCAGAGCCAAACCAGAGCACTTTCAAGGTGAGGTCCTCAGTTAATACATGTGACTGAGAGTCAGGTCAGACCCTCCCACCCAATTTGTGTCACATGTAATGTTTAGTTTGGGCCTAAGTGGTAAGTCAGTCTCCATGCTTGTCAACCTCTGTATCCTTTTCTTTCAAACCAGAGTTCTTTCAGTAAAGCCTTCAGAACTAATTCTTCTGTGTTGCAGAAGATGATGTTGGAGATATTTTAAGCTGTGTATGTATGATAAAATTACTGTAAATGTTTTAGTTTAACTAATTATATAATAACAAAGTCTGAGTCCAGTGGCACCTTTAAGACCAACAGAGTTTTAGCCAAAGTATAAGCTTTCATGTGCAAGCTTTGCTCTGCTGCTTCCTAATTATATCATGTAGTGAGCTGGATCTGACCACCCATAAATGGCATGAGTTCACAGATCAAATCTCTCAACTTCTCCTCTGCGACATCCTGTGCTCTTCAGCTGCTTCTGAGGATTAAGGAGAGACTCAGCCACCAGGGGGAGGGGTATCCTTAGAAGTCACGCACATTCTCTAACAAGAAAGGGGACAAAATTACCCCCTCAACACACAAGCTCCCACAAGCTCCTGCTCTCCTTGTGGAGGAGTTCACACAAGAGGAGTAGGAGTGACTTTGCCAATTTCTCCTTTGCCTGAAGTCTCTTGTGCTGAATCCCACTCTGTTCATATAGCTGTCCCCAGTCTACAAGAGCAGCCTTCAAAGGGTACTGGTGGCTCCAGATTATTCCATGAACTCATGCATGTCATGGCTTGTAGAAGCCCTTGCAACAAAAACAGCCAAAGCCAAAGTGGTGCAATGGTTACAGGAAGATGAGGGCTCAACTCCACACTCAGCTATGAAATTCACTGTACAATCTCGGGCCAGTTATGCTCTTTCAGTATTACCTACCTCATAGGGCCATTGTGAGGATAAAATAGAGGAGGACAGAATCTTGTACACTACTCTGAGCTCCTTAGTTGTAGGGTGGGATAAAAATGTAATTGATAGATACTAAAGAAAGTTACTATTGTTCTTTTTGTATGCACATGGGAGCTGAGGTTTGGGAATCCCTTGTTTAATGCCACCTGGTGACTTTGTAGGTGAAGTGAGATGTAACACACAAATGTAACACATAACAACACACTAATGGGAAGGGCATGTAGATTCTTTTTTTGTGATTTTACCCAGATTGTGAAATAGGACTGATGCACTGTTGTCTAGATAAGAATGGAACTCCTATTGTAACATGACCTGTTTATTCCAAAGATATGTTGGATATGCCAGTACAAAGTAGAAAATACTTACACAGTGGGATATCTGAAGGTTCATAAGCATAGAGACGATTGGAATATCTTCCAGTAATATCTGCTCTAACTGTCAGTGAAGGATCTGGAGAAGAGAAGGGGTAAAAACTATTTACTTCCAGTTAAAAGCAAAGGAATTGGTTTCAATGTAGATGGCCTCTACTTTTGTGCCTACTAGGTATAATTAAGTTTTGTGTTTCCACCTGGTTAATCTCACATTTTTTTCTGTTCCCTGAATGACCCTCTCCCCGCATATTAGATGAACAGACTGCAGACTGCATGTATCTGGGGAGGGGGATGAACAGAGCCTTAAGGCTACAACTGATGGACTTAAAATCATGACATAGAGAAGATTCCTAAACCATTATATCCATTGAAGGTAGTGTACGTCAAAGGATGTAGCTGTTTAGGATTTCAGTCTTAATGTCTTCTTTTAAAGAGAAATAAGGGAAGCTGAGGGTGAGTGCACATATTTGGAAGAGAATTAAATTTGGGTTTTGCTATGGAACAGAATGAGTAGCTTTGAACAACTTATTTTAAGAGGTTGTATTTCCCTCCTCCCTTGACTGACCCCCCCCCAGAAAGAAAACCATTCTGAACTACGAAAAACTTTGGGGACACGGAAGGAGGGGAAAACTGTGGGGACATAATGTTGCATGAAGTGTCCAGTTGGTGTCATGACAGTCATGAAATAATGTTGTCCTGTGTCTGTGTTTGACCAGGACATTGGTGGGGATAACAAGATGGGAGAATCAGGGTTTGCTACGAACCACATTTTGCGGAATGAGTGCAGATAAACTTTATTTCCCCACAATGAAAATGTTACCTAGATGAGCATGTTAGAGTTCAACGAGATTTTTTTTTTTTTTTTTTTTTGGGGGGGGGTATAAGTTTATGACAGTCAAAGCTCCCTTGGTCAGATACCTGACAAAGGGAACTTTGATTCTCAAAAGCTCATACCCCCCAAAATCTTGTTGGTCTCTAAAGTGCTGCTGGACTCAAATCTAGCTCTTCTACTGCAGACCAACATGGCTGCCCTCTGGAACAATCTAGATTAATGAGAGATGAGCATTGATCACTCCACACCAGCCCACCCACCCTCTGTTAGTGTCTACAGGCCCTTAATATGCTGTATGCATTCTTTTGTTCTTGCAAGTTACTAAAGGGAGTTTTATCCACCTTGTGTATGGTTTGAATAGCATTCTAACTGGTGTTACATTACTGAGGATAGAAATTGGCATGGATTCTGGGTTATGTAGCATGGCAAATAAAGCCAGTGCATTAAATCCTTGCACATGCAAACACTGCCACACACAATGTCCACTTTGAATTCCTGTCCAAGACTGTGGACTCTAATGGTGTGAGCCATTTGGATGTAGTTATTTACCATTGCAGAGCAGGGCTAGCCCAAGAAATATTGGGGCCTGAGCTGGAAAGTTTTAAAACTCTCCTTTGTTTAATGATGAGAGTAATAAGTAGTTTGTTCTTTAATGGCACACAACTGCTGGAGAGCAAAACTATGCATTCTGTATTGCGGTCATGTGGATGATCTGCACTAAAGAAATCAGAGCTGGGGTTTCCATTAGGGAAATAGTGGAAGGAAGGAGTCATATAGCCCCATGCCATGATCCTGGTCCAATTTTAGTCTTAAAGAAGATGGCAACAGACCAGAAATTAGGCTCCCCTGTCATGTGTACTTTGACTCCAAACAGGCCTCCCAGGAAGAAGCTTCCTCATTCTTGATGGGCTTATTAATGTGGTGGGCCAGAAAAACAGAGTGGACTATGTAGCTATGGCCCCATTTACATGATTATTGAGGGATGCTATATACACACTTATTTATACAGTCAAGGAGAAAGAACAGGTACCATAGGGAATAAGCTAAAATATCCACCTGGCTGTGTGGATTTTGCCATAAGAGTTTATATACTGATGTACTTTGGACTTGTGAAACAAGATTACCAGTAGTAGTAGTAGTAGTAGTAAAATTTATTGTGTAGCCATTGGCCATTACAATTTAAAACTATATACAAATTAGACAAACAAAATTACCAGTTGTTGGCTGGTGGAAACAAATTGTTCTGCATTTTCTCCTTGATGCCATAAATAAACTTAAGAGGGTTTGGGTTTTTTTCACAGTAAGGGATTGTGCAAATGAGCCCATACCTACAGTTGACTGTTTTGTTTTTCCCCATTCATGGTGAATGATGTGAGGAAATTTTATTCTATAGTAAGTACTGCTATTTGATACCAGGCACTGAAATGGGTTTATATAACCACATGCTGGAACCAGTTTTTCACACAAGAGTCTCTGAATCCTAATACCTACCTACAAACAGGATTCTGGGAACATACTGGCCATCAGGGGAGAGATGTTTGTCTGTGGTTTCATACTAAAATACAAATAGAAAATTAAAATTTCTTTTAATGTTTATCCTTTAAACCACACAATTAACTACTTTAGTCTTGCCAATTCCTTTAACATAAGGCTGGATTTGCAGTAAACCATGGTGCAGGGTTGGGTACGATTAATATTGGCTTTTCACAATTTTTTTCCTCCATAGAGGGAATCTTCATGTAAAACATGTCCACTAACCTACATGAAGGATACATGAGTACCTATTTTGTCAAGCACATGTGTTTCAAAATAAGAACATAAGAACTTAAGAAGAGCCCTACTGGATCAGACCATCTAGTCCAGCTTCCTGTCTCACACAGTGGCCAACCAGTTCCTCTGGAGGGCCAACAACATGGCATAGAGGCCAAGACCTTACCCTGATGTTGCCTCCTGGCTCTGGGATTCAAAAGTGTCTCTGAAAGAGGAGGTTCCCCTCAGTCACCATGGCTAGCAGCCACTGATAGACCTATCCTTCATGAATCTATCTAATCCCCTTTTAAAGCTGTTTATACCTGTGGCCATCACTACATCCTCTGGCAGCAAATTCCATGTTTAATCACTCTCTGTGTATCATTCATAACACCTCATAGTAAACTAAATACTTGTGTGTCTCCATAAGTTTGGGCAGATAAATTTCTCAGCCTTCTTACTTGAGAGTACTAAAAATAGGGTAGTTAATGAAATATCACTTAAACTTACGACAAGATTGAGGAGAACAAATTTCTCAGCCAACTTTTGTATTTCTTTGTGTTCAGAAAACACTTTCTTCAGTGCTAAGAAAGAAAAAAATAAAATAACTCTCTTGAGGGGAAAGGAATTGAGAGCATTGAAGGGTGGTATAGACCTCCAACAACTGTCATGAACTCTTGTGTAATATTGGATATGAGTAACTGTAACTGTATAAAATGAACTATAAATCAGTCTACACACAGGTTTTCAAACAAATCTAGTGCTGTGTATAGTTTTGAAAAGTCAGATGTCTTAGCCTAGCAAATAAAGTTACTATACACATAGAGTCAAAAGCTGAGACAGAAGTCTGTAGCTAGTGGGCATATTTGTGAACTGTCTACTTTGCTCCTTCTGGAACTGGACTTCTGGTGCACTACCTTAACCAATACAGCCAAAGTTTCACTTCTTAAAAGAGATTGTGGAATCTGAACCTGGCTGAAAGCCACACCCTCTAATGTAGAAATCCTGGCCCCAAATTCCAAATGGGGGGGCCCCAGAACATAATCCTTTCAGGCACTCATTATCTGTGAGAATGCATGACAAGGACAAATGTAGGTGGAAATCTCCACTCCTCTGTACCTCACAGTGATTTGCTTTTAACTAAGGGGTAAGAGCAAGGCTTGCTCTCTTTTACAAGATTTTAAAGTAAGAGCTGGTTTTTTAAAAAGAAGCAATTAATCTGCTTATGTGCATACCAAAAAAAAAAAAATAGAAAGAATTGTACCTTGGCTGTGAGGACAATCTTCCAAGTGGTGGATGATCATTATAGGTCTGTTGCTGAAGAGAAAAGACATTCTACTTCAGAATTTCACAGTAGATTACAGGAAATTAAAGACTTATGAGGGAGAGTAACATCCCAAATTGAGGTGTTATATTAAAGCTGAAGAGATTTTTCAAACATTTCTCATTGTCTATGGTTAAAAGTGATGAGAAGAACTGCAGAGTTGCACAAGGTGGTGCTATTTTAACACCTGTTGGAGATACAAGAACTTACCTTGACTTGGATTTGTAGAGAGCTTCTTCATAAGTCTGAGTCCAGATAAGATAATCGCCCCAGCCTGAAGCAAAGTTACAGATGGAGTTTAACTTTAAATTGCATTGTGATTGAAAGTGTTAATTTCATGACTAAGCAGAAACAAGCAATCCTAATTTTTAAAAAATGAATTATTGTATCTGGTTTCTATTAGCCTGCCACTTTCTTTGAGGAAGTGTTTTAAATGGTTTTGATTTAATGTAAGAGATTTTCAGAAAGCTGGTACTGAAATGAATTAACTTCGTCTCTTTATTTACTGGAGTGTTTAGAGAACTAATTCCTAATATGACCCAGCTTTTGAAGGGCTCCCCACTTCCCAGCATCCTTATGTTTCTAATGGCTTACTATATTTTGCTAGTAAGTTATTAACTAAAGTTGTTAGTGTTTGACTTGATAAGAACCCTAAGCAAAGTCCAGTTTCATTCCTGTTTTACAGGAGGGATACAAAGGGTACATCCCCATGGTGGAGATTCTCCATTTTGTGTTCATTGCCGCTGTAGAGGTATGCCCATTGGCAAAGGAGTATCCCACAGAAGTGTTTTCTGCATACTTTCCTCCATCAGCCACCATTTCTCTGTACCACTGGGGGGCTTTTTTAAAAAATCAGCAAATTAAACAATATTGTTGTGCTATAGCAATTACTGTCCTGACCTGGATAGCCAAGGCTAGCCTGATCTCATCAGATCTAAGCATGATCAGCCTTGTTTACATGGCAAACCACCTCTGAACATCTCTAGTCTTGAAAGCCCTGTGGGGTTGCCATAAGTTGGCTGTGACCTGATGGCAAAAAAGGGTGGCAGTAAGTGTGGCAGAGAAAATGGCAGCCATGAAGGGCTGATAGAAGGAAAATGGTTTTGAGGTGGTAGACAGGACCTCTCAAACCTGGTGCTTTCCCAAAATGGTGGTAACAAAGCAGGTTTGGATATCAAAGCTGAGAAAAACCTCAGTGTGAAAGCTGCCTGAGAGACAAAAACACACCTACAGCCATATGAACACATTGCAGGAGTAGACCTTAAGCTCCCCTGTCCAGTGACCACCCTCAGGGTGATTTTTTTTAAGAAGAAAAGGTAATTGTACTGAACATGAAGAAGCAAACATCTGGAAATGACGGATAATGAAGGTAGTTTTTGAGCAAAATCTGAATATAATGGGGGGATATAAATATGCATTTTTGTTTTTTAAAAAATGTTATCTGTGTGAGCCCTTTCACTTTGTGCATTTTTATAGCTGTTGCTCTTGATTTGGGGACAATTCAGTATGAGATAGCAGGAAGAGGTGGAATACAAATACTCCTGGGTTTAACTGCACAAGGGAAAAGCAAAAAGGGGTGGGGGGAGAGGTCTGAGTCAAAAGAGTGCGTCTGTGAAATTTGGTGCCATTCCTAAATATAACCAAGACAACCATCAGGTCAGAAACATAAATATCTGATAGCATATTCCCAAAATAATTTCTTTCGTAAGTATAGGTGAGTCAGAGTAATAAATTCCAGACAGGTAATACAGGTGGCAATTTAAGAGACAAAAGCTTTAACTAGCATATTTTTACCTCTTGAGAGAGTCTGGGGCAGTTTTATTTTGGTGTCTTTGGCTTCTTTTGTGTCTCTTTTCCCGTCTTTTGTTGTAGCATCTTTAGCCAAGGTGTGTGCGACAGCGATGATCAAAAGAAACACAGACACTAAGCTCTTCTGCATGGCTTAAGCTAGGGAGAGAAAAAGCAGTAGAATTATTCAGCCTTCCAGAACAAGACAATGTGCAGGAAGGAACAGTGATGGCATACAACAAATCTGCAGTTGGCTAAATAATAATAAGCATAGCTCTGGAGGTGTGTGATTTCCTTGATCACAATGTAAAGGAGCAACCAACTGGCAAGAGTTGCTTACCACGCTTTGGTGCATGAAGCTTTGAGTATCTCTTTCACTATTTCTGTGAAAGTTTGATCACTGTTAATGCAAAAAACCCACATCAGTAATTGTTGACTGGGGGAACATCAGTGTAGTTCACACCTGTATTAGAGCCAGTGTGGTGTAGTGGTTGGAGTGCTGGACTAGGATCTGGGAAACCTGGGTTCAAATTCCCACTTCTGCCATGGAAGCTCCCTGGGCGACCTTGGGTCTGTCTCAGCCTAACCTACCTCACAGGGTTGTCATGAGAAAAAATAGAGGAGTGGAGAATTATGTGAGCTACTCTGGGTTCCCATTGGGGAGAAAGGGGGGTATAAATAAAGTAATAACAATTACACCCCAATTCAATTGTGAGTCCTTCTATAAAAGAATTCCACATCAACAATCAATATATCTAATCCTCAACATGGTCCCATCTATATCCATATCTGGAGACTAGATCCGTGAACAGACCAGACAGATCTTTCTATACACCTGAAAAAAATCTGCAGAACTGGCTGCTCACTACTGTTCAACAGCAGCCAATCCTTGAGAGTCAGTGTTGTGTATCAGAGTTTTGGACTAGGATTTGGGAAACCCAGTTCTGCCATGGAAGCTTGCGGGATGACATTGGACCAGTCAGTCTCTCTCACCATAACCTTCCTTACAGGGTTGTTGTGAAGACTCAGTAAAATTATGTAAGCTACTTTTGGTCCCCATTGTGAAGAAAGGTATGGTATAAATGAAATAAATATATGAAGAATATAGCTGAAGATGGGGACAGATAAAATGTTGGTTGATTGGTGATTGGAAAGGAGACAAGGAAGCAGGGAAAGGGGGAGAGGATATGGGGCTGCCAAGAAGAAGGAAAGAAGAAAGAGTGGAGTGAAGGGATACAGGTAGAAATGAAGGTACCACTGGATCAGGGTCTAGTGCCAGGCACCACACAAATAGACCTGGAGGCTGGCACCACACAACTCAGCCACAGTTTTCCCAGCTACCAAGGTGAGGGAAGGAGGGAAAGCTGAAGACCAGTAGGGTAGATAAAGGTAGGTTGGCAGGTAGGTGAGAAGGAGAGAAGGCAGTAGGAAAAAGGGAGAGGCTATGGGGGCTGCTAGGGAAGGGAAAGATGAAATAGTGGGGGAGGGGAAAATGAGATGCCACCCAACAAGTCCTTTTTGGTACCTAACTTGTCATTCTCTAACTTTAAAGTTCCTGTACTAGTAACTGTTTCTTTTGCAAAAGCCCCCATGGTATTTTCAATATGGGTCTCTTTAAAACTTCATACAGGGGCTGGGATAGGCCTAGGGTTGCCAGCTCCCAGGTGGGAGCAGGGGATCCTCTGATTCCATAGGCTCCAGACTGCCACTAGCCAGCTGCCTGGCGAGGGGAAGCCTCACCACAAACAGCCACAGTTGGGTGTGATGTTCCCAGGCGTGATGACATCACACAAAGTTATGTCATGCTGGGGACATTGCGGAGTGATGCTCTGGTATTTGGGGCAAAATTCTATGGTAACCATAGAGTTTTGCCCCAAATACCCATGTTTCCATGTGACTCCCCAGTGTGATGATGTCACTTCCGTGTGATGCACCAAAGTGCAACAACTTAGATTCAAAAGAGTTTCCAAGATGCTGGGGAAAACAGGAGGGAATAAGAGAGATTTTTGGTCTGCAGACTGCCTGCCCAACCAGGCCAACTGTGGCACAAACCTGCAGAGTAGAGGAAAGGAGAAGGGAGGGAGGAAGCCAATAAAAAAGAAAAGCAAATTAGCAAAAATCCAGTAGTGGTAATGATGAAAATGACAAAATTAATGGAACTGTTTAAAGGTGAAAAATGAAAATGAACCTAAAGTGATATTTTTCCTGTGTGTGGACCCCCCCCCCATGCTCTAATTCCTGGGTGTACTTGTCATCTCAGACTTAAATTTGTGTTATGCTTTCTTCCATAATAATTTCAAAAATATTTCCTTCCAAAAGCAGCTACTGGGGTTGCTTTTCTAAGAGGGATTCTAATGCAGAGGGGAGAGGAACTTTTAACCATTTCTACACTGTAGTTCTGAAAAAAGCCACCCTGCCTGAGCTGCTTTTGCCTCTATGGAGAAAAAACTTGGGGTACTCTGCAGCTGTATTTGGGGGGGAAAGAAACTCTGTAAATGATCATGAAATAAAATGTAGCATGTAGAATGAAGTTTGAATCCAGTGGCACCTTTAAAACAGCAAAGTTTTATTCAAGGAATAAACTTTTGTGTGCAAGCACACATCCTCAGATACAGTGAAACGGAATTTCCTCAACCATTACATATAAGAAGAAAGAGGCTGGCTGGTTTAGTTGCCAGGAAGGGCTAGGTAGAATCGAGATGCATAAGTAGCTGGGTGATTATAGCTGAGATTGGATTAAGGTGGTTGATCTGTAAGATCTGTGAATGGCAGTAAATTAGCAAACAAATATAAGATGTGAGAATGAAGTTTGGAGTCCAGTGACACCTTCAAGACCAACAAAGTTCAATTCTGGGTATAAGTGAGAACTGAGAGACTTAGCATGTGTAGATGCACACTCCTTCAGATACATAGAAACAGATTTTCCCAAATATTATATATAGGTGGGAGGGAGGGTGAGTTCCCAGGAAGCTGTCTTACCAAATGTTTTATTCCAATCTAACTGTATTTATTGTTCAGTTACTTATGCATCTTGACACTAATTAGGCTCTTCCTGGCAACCAACCCCCCCATATGTAATATTTACGGAAATCTGTTTCTATGTATCTGAAGGAGTGTGCATCTGCACATGCTAAGTCTCCCAGTTCTCGCTTATACCCAGAACTGAACTTTGTTGGTCATGAAGGTGCCACTGGACTCAAAACTTCATTCTCACATCTGTTTAACTCTTGTATTTGTATGCTAATTTACTGCAATTCACAGATTTTACCAACTAACTTAATCCAATCTCAACTATAATCACCCAGTTACTTATGCATCTTGATTCTAGAGATGTGAAGGCCTGGGGAAAAAATGGAAAAATTTGCGGGTGGAAAAGTTTTTCCCTGTTTTTTTTCTGAAGCCTTTTTTGTTTTTTCCAAAAAATTTGGAAAATTGAAAAAAGAAAAGAAAAAAAATTGATTATGGAACGTGATACTGACGACACAACAGAGAAGCTGCAGAAGCAGAGACTGAAACTGATAATTACAGCTCAGAATATGATTCTGATGAAATTTCATGCCCATTCATTGAAACTTAGTCCCACACCCCTTTCTATACAGTTTCCCCCTCTTCAATTCTTTTTATGAGAATGGGTTTTTTATTTTTATTTAATACTGTGAAGAGGAAATATGAATAATTGTTACTTCTGGATTTTTAAAAATTGTTTTGTGGAGATTTTTTTGTCCATTCCACATAAATTAGTAAACAGTTCAGGAGACTGTTGCTCCATTTGTTACAATTACAAATAAATATTATTTAAAAAGTAAATTCTGTTTGTAATAATTGTTTGGATACACTATATTTTTAATATCCTAGTTGTGATAATTTCATGCCAAGTAAATTTGTTCACAGCCATATTTTATGTTCCTGAAGTAACAGAATGACTTTCAATCTGGAAAAGAAAAAATAAGTGCTAATGTAGCATTTTTTTCAATTTTTCAAAAAATTTCTGTTCCCCCTCAAAAAAAACTGGGGCTTTTTCCCGAGCTTCAAAATTTCTGGAAATTTTACATCTCTACTTGATTCTAACTAGTTCTTCCTGGCAACTAACCTCCCCATATGTAATGGTTGAGGGAAAAATTCTGTTCCACTGTATTTGAAGAAGTGTGCTTTGCACACAAATTTATGAACTTTGAATTCAAAGTTTATGAACTTTGAATAAAACTTGGTTGGTCTTAAAGGTGCCACTGGACTCCAACTTTGTTCTGCTGCTTCAGACCAACAAGGCTACCCACCTGAATGTAGCATGTAGTTTGACTACATACTACATTTAAAGTCATTTAAAGCATTTTAGAGTTGGGGCATACTATGTTTTTACAGAACTTTGCCTTAAAGTTTTAAATATACATGCAGGCCAATACTACTTCTGTTTCTTCTTAGTAAGTCCCACTAATTTCAATGAGGATGAGTCCAAGATTGCTTAACAGTACAACTTTAAACAGAGTCACCCCCTTCTGACCTGATGGATTCTTTATGTTGGTTTATTTGGCTGTTCCCTTTTTAATGTTGATTTGGTTATTCCCTTTTTAATGTTGAAGTCTTTGACACCTTGATGACCCTGAACTGGGTAGAAGGCAGCATAGAAATGTTTTCATTAAATAAGAATTCTTGAGGGTAATACTGCTGGAGAATAAGGAAGGTTAGAAATGAATGGTTAAAGCCCATACATCATGAATGCTTAAAGACTAAAAAATGCTATGAATTATAGAAATTATAGAATTATAGAAAAAGCATGGGGTTACCCAGGAGTGAGAATATTCCAATTCTGTTCTTTCTTTCTGGCTTGATAAGGAACATAGTTTTAAATGACTCTGATTAATCCCCAGTTTATTCTGATGTCAATGATGGGATCCATCACTGATAGATGTGGGACTTTGATACCTTGCTGGATCGCTCTATTTGACAAACAATAGATTTGTGAAAACTGAAATAGTTTCCTAGCAACCTTGGTACCAATTCACACAACTGTTCTGGAATGTAGAAATGTGGGTTGCTTTGCTTGGCTGGTCATTGAATGGGGGTACTAGTAGTAAAGTGGCTTTATGCTTGCAGTTTAAGCATAGACTACATCTTTGTTCTACCTTCTTTTCTCAGATTTGTGAGAAGATGGTGACCTCAGCCTTCAAATAGTTAAGGATAATCAACATGCCTGAATCACATTTTGATAAGTATCTCAATTGAGGCTTAAACCATACATTGGCAGCATCAGATCTCTGTGTATATTTTAAACATGGGTCTGCCCTGATCACATACAGAGGCCTGATTGATATGACACTGGAGACATGCATAACTTATCATCTGGGATGTGTCCAACAACCTAGTTTCAGTGGTACTGCCCTAAGTGTGAGGCTGTTTCCTGTGCAACATGAAGATTCTAGCACAATGCCCACCTGGGCCATAGATTCCTGGCATGCTGAAGTTGCATGCAAAATTGCTGAGGACCCAATTTAAATGAGATGCTAGGAGATTCATGAAAAGATTGCATGAGTAACATATTTTCCACCAGAATAATGTTTAAAGCAGGTCAAAGGAGTCTGATTTAAAGGGCAAAGGGAGAAGAGGGCTGATAATCTCTGAGGCCAAGGAGCAATTTAAGCAGGCAAAAGCCTAGCACTAGTTAAACCCTTTCCCAACATAGTATATGACAAATGCCACTTCCAGAAGCAGCATATACAAAGAAGCAAGAATTGGGCTGGGTCCCAACAAGCCTCAGGGTCAAACCTCCACTCAGCTACAAAGCTTGGTAGGTGAATTTGTGGAAGTTACTGTTTCTCAGTTTGACCTACCTCACAGGATTGTTATGAGAACAAAATGAAGGACAGGAGATGCATCTATGTCACCTTGATACCTTTGGAGGAAGAGCAAGATCAAAACACATAATAGAGATAGACAGAAACAGGAATAGACAGAAACAGGAAATAAAGTGTACAGAATAATGCATTTGTCCCTTTAAACCATGGGTGTGAAAAAGCAGGAAAGATTCAGGGCCAGCTCTGGTGCTAATTTAATACAGATGTCAGACCAGTAGAGAAGAAACACAGCTTGAAAGGAATCCAGAAGGACCAGTATTTGCTAAGCAGGAAATCAGAAGGCAGAAAATCTGAGGCTATTACTGGATGAATAATGGAAATAAATGAGCGACAAGTGTTATGCCACTTTCTTAAATCACTGTACATATTCATAAAGCCAAATAAAATAAAATAAAATCTCATCCTTCATTCAGTTAGCAGAACAGAAAGAAAAAGACAGCATTATCTAGTGGCTGTTTCCTTTAGCAAACGATGCTGCTCTGCCCTTTCCCCACTAGATGCCTTTCAGCTTTTTCTTTCTGTGCTTTAATAAGTAACTTGACTCTAAAGGTCAGAGGATTCTAACAGGTGCTTTGCTAAGCAAGCGCTCCTAGTCTTACCTTCTCTGCCCTCCTCCTCCTTTGAAGAACAGGTGCAGTGCTCCAAGTTTCAGTGTGAACAAAGAAGGTGTGGAATGCCTATTTATGCTCCTAGTGGCACCTCATCTCCACCCACAAAACCAGGCATTTGAATACTTCTGTTATCGGGTCAAACTTCTCATTTTTCATCCAAGAATAAAATGTTTGGAGGTGATTCTTAAGACAAAGAATGTTATCCTCTTTTTTTATCAGCTTAGCTGAATTTAGAAAGTAGAATTTATGGGCATAAATGAGAGTTAGGAATGTATCTCTTAAAGTTTGGGCAAAGAGCCAAATCCAGGTAAGCATAAATCAAGACTTCTGATTTGCCCCAAAGCTGATCTGTCTGTCTTTGATTGGACAGAAGCTTTAGCCTGAGGCACGGTTCTATAATTCCTTTTGAGAGTGTGAAAATCATTACTGGGATCGCTCTTTTAGGACTGATTGAATCATTATTGGTTTGTGCCTGCTACATATAAAGTTATCATGGGTACAAAAGGCAACTTCCAGATCAAGAATCTGGTAAGCTTCTAAAGTGCCAGTTGGAATCACTGGCTGTAGTCACAGACACTAAATAATCCATTTTTAATCCACT
Organism: Gekko gecko; assembly: GCA_029375565.1. Classification (NCBI taxonomy): domain Eukaryota; kingdom Metazoa; phylum Chordata; class Lepidosauria; order Squamata; family Gekkonidae; genus Gekko; species Gekko gecko. The sequence continues at coordinate 58,046,151 of JAPDNY010000011.1, read as the reverse complement.
TTTAGTGCATTTTCCAACTGGATTTTACTGTTCAGGCATTTGGTGTACATGCTTGGCTGAGGAGCCAATGGGGTGAAGCTACCATCTGTTGGGATTATGACTGAACGCCTCTAAGTCAGAATCCCCCCTAAGCATAATGATACCGCAGTGCCAAGGAGCCTTGGTTGGCCTCAGATAGCTGGGCCCTCAGGCCTGGTGTGGAGAGCCATCCGCCCAGAGATTTGGAGTGTGGCCGAAGGGGGCCACCTCTTGCCTAGAGTACATTGCACGTTTGTGGGGAACCCGATGCTAAATCATTCATAGATTACCTGATTCTGGGTCAGGGTATTGTGCATAGCAGGGCAGCAGTTTTGCAATAGTTGTTCATGCTGCAGAGCCATGGCTGGGTCAAGTTTTAGTAAATAAACTACATTTGTAACTCATATTTACAATTTGTGGCCACTTTTGAACTTGTGCAGTTAGTTTAGAGAACCTTCTCCAGTGCCAGTGAAAGCACATATTCCCTAGGCTCATGGTAAAAGTGCCCTAGACATCTCCTGTTTGCTTCTGCACAGTCAGATGTGTTGCTAAAGTGACTGACATTGGATACCTTGTGTGCAAAAATGCAGGACAGTTCAGCAGTCTTTCCCTTTAATTTTCAGGGTTGGGATTGTGTGCCAGCCTCCTCCTCTGGTTGCCCCCAGCACTGATGTTCACAGATTTGCTGCCACTGAACCTGGAGGTTCCATTCAGCCTGCATGAGTAATAGCCATTAATGGATCTATCCTCCACTATTTGTTTACCCCCCCCCTTTAAAGCCAACTAAACCATCTTGCATACCATGGCTATGAATCCCACCAGTGAATTACTTGTTGAAGAAATACTTCCTTTTGGTAGGCCTAAATCTCCTGCCCATAAATTTTATTGTGTACCCCTGAGTTCTAGTATTATGGGAAAGGGAGCAGTTCCCTGTCTTCACTTTCCCCACCCCATGCATAATTTGATAAACCACTATCATGTCTCCCCTTAGTTGTCTTTTCCCTAAATACAGATTCCTGGCATTCTCTATTGCAATTGGTGCTTCAACTCTCCATCCATTTTGCCACTTTTTTGTGTCCCTTTTCCAGCACTACAGTATCCTTTTTTGAGATATATGGTGACTAGAACTTTATATATTATTCCAAATGCAGCTCCATTGTGTTCTTTACTATAATGGCTATTTATTTCTTGCATCATAATTCCTAGCAGAGGATTTGCTTTTTCACAGCTGCCATACAATGCAGTCATGTTGGACTTTAGAGGCAACATCCATCCCCATTCATGTTGAACTTAAACAGATTTAAAGATATTTGTGGTGATGGCTATATTGTCAAAAGAACATCTCTTTGCATATGAAGAACATCTTGAACAAAATCTCAACAGCTGCCGAGGTAAAATCATGGCAGCAATAAAAGCCAGATAGCACAGGTAGATTGCATTATTTGCTTTCCCCAGTGAGGAATTCCAAAGGGGTAGCCCTGGTAGTCTGTTGCAGAAACAAACTCAGCCAAGTCTGCTTCACCTTAAAGACTAACAGATTTGCAATTTTGCATGAGGAACAGCCTACTTCATCAAATGCACAAAGTAGTACATGAAGTTGCTAGAGATCTAAACGAAGGCCAACAATTGGGTCTATGACATTTCTGTGCTCTCTTTCTAATAACTATTTGCTTTGTTTAGGATCATTTGTCCTGTATTAATTTAATGAATTACAGGGCTTCATTTCAGAGACTGACACACTTTAGCGATCTGTGTGGTTTTGGTATATTGCTGCAGAAGCATTAAAGACCATCTAAACCGTGTATGCTCCATAGAAACTTTAGTGACACGTGTACCTACAAGTTTAGCTATAATTCCCCCCCCACTTCTCAATAACAAACAGTCTTCCTCAGGTGTGGCTTTTCAGAGCCATGGTCATTTTTATTCAGGTGTTCACCTTGATATGCTGGCTAGAAACCAGCTTCACCTCATAAGCATCATCATCATCTGTGACACAATGTAAGGGCAACACACGTTTACTTCCTGTGTTAATACAGGCTAGCCCACATTTTGTAAAGTGTTCTGTGCTGTAGCCTTGAGATAATGGGAGATGTGCATTGCTTCCAAGCAATATTTCTATGCTTCTATGCTGAGAATCAGAATCCATAAGGACCTGGCTTTGGATGCCATATCAGCCATCCCAGTGCAATCTGTGCTACAGAAGCAATAGCCCCAGACTGTCTTGTACCACCAGTTTTTTAGAAATGTGTGTTTCAAATGAACTTCACCCTAACCAGAAACTTCATTAGAGGATATGTGTGTGTGTAATTTCTATGATAAGTCCGGCTATGCTTAGCTATGACGATGCAATTACCTTGCTCCTGCTACTACAGTATGTCCCAGCCCTGAAAATAAACAGTAATAGTATATTGTTAACTCTTAAGGCCTAGTCATCATTCCAAGGCTTATGGGATAGTTCTGCTGGCCTGAGGCTGCAAAGACTTTCATCTTAATGCTAGCATACATTCTTTTTGAAATTCTTTAGAAGTGAACATTTTACAATGGCAGTTAGATCACTTTTCAACTAAAGAACCCTTTCTTGGAGCAGGAAACTAGTCATATACCAATATTTCCCCTATTTAGAGCAACGGTTGTTACCTGCTTAGTGGCTCTGAGTTTGGCATCTTTGAGGATTCCAGTCAGGTTTTTCCTCTCAGTACCTCCAAAGCTCCCTAGCATTTATTGGTTTGTGCTGAGGACAGCAATGGAAACCTGCAACATACTTTGCCACTAACATGGCAGGACTGTTTCAATAATATATTTGTTCACTGCTAATGTTTGATAGAGGCTTAATACCTCTCAAGTAGGATAGGAATCTAGCTTTTCCATTTTCTAATAAAATGGGCCATCCCAACAAGCCTTCCTTACAACACTGCATTTTGTCAAGTGACTTTCTTTTTTTTCTGTGTGTATATTCTCCCTAAGACTGCACACTCTGTTTACAAAAAAGCAGACAGAGGACTTAGTCTGGCCCTTTCACTATCAAACAAATGTCAAGTATAACCTTTTCTTCATCACAGATTAATTTCTGGAATTATTAAGGAACCACTATGAAGTTCAGTAGATCATGAAGAATCTGACAGACCGATGTGTGTATAGGTGGAATTAACCACAGTCCTTCCCACCTCTCATTGTCTCACTGAATTCATGTTCTCTTCTACTATGTGTGTTTTTCATTTTTATAGAATGTGCCAGTGAGGAGTGGCTTAGTTTCAATCAAGTGCTAAATCTTTGGTGCTTGAATTTTGTATGGCAGTAGAGAAACGGCAGTATGACAGGTGAAGTATTCAGAAATCTAAGGCTACTTTCATACATTGTTAAATTGGCTCTGCCTGACAATTATTTTTATGAAGGACTATTTTTGTCATATTCTCTTCACACCAGACTATGTGAAAGTCATTCTCTAACAATTGGATTCATGTAAGGAAATATTTTTGTTTCCTTGCTACACAGTGTTTCCTCAGCACTGTATCTTGTGTACAGTTTGGTGGTTTTAATGCATTTTAATGTTTATTTGTCACTCGATTCTGACAAGCAAAATGTCCATTGAAGTATACCAGGAGGGTCCTTATTCTAAAGTATAGCTTTGTGCCAGTCTGAAGTTTAAATATGGCACAAGACAGGGGTCTTTTCGTAGAAAAACAGCTGCAGGAGCTCATTAGCATATGGTATGCTAATGAGCTATTAGCATATGCCACAACCCCTGACATCACCAGAAGTGATGTCAGAAGGGGAAGCAAAAGGGGGATAAGCATCTTCAAAAACCTCCCCTTCCCTTCCCCAGCTGGTCTGGGTGGGGGAGCTAAGAGAGAAGGGGTTTAAAGTTTAAACTCCTTCTCATGAGAGTTGGGCCACAGAAGGAGGAAAGAGGGAAGGAAAGAGAGAGAGTAGAGAGAAGGAAAGAAAGAGAAAGAAAGGGGAGGGAAAGAAAGAGAGGGAAGAAGGAGGGAAACCGGGAAAGGAGGAAAAAAGAGAAGAGAAGAAGGTGGGAAAGAAAGAGAGAAGAGAAGAAGGAGGGAAAGAGGAAAAAGAGAGAAGGAAAGGAATGAAAGAAATTCGGCGGCAATTCACCCTATTATATCCTATGGGCCATTGAAGTCAATGGTGAAAACATAGGGTATATTCTGGGGGGGTGGAGGGGAGGGAGTTTGAGGGAGAGGCCCCAAACTCACAGGATAGCTGATGGAGCCTCTCCCCAAGATACCCACCAAGTTTCAAGAACATTGGACCAGGGGGTCCAATTCTATGGGCCCCCAAACAGGTTGCCCCTATTCCCTCCATTGTTCTCTATGGTGGGAAAAAATTAACTTCACAGGATAGCTGATGGAGCCTCTCCCCAAGATACCCACCAAGTTTCAAGAAGAAAAGTACCACTTTCTCTACCTACCCCATGCATAATCTTACAAACCTCAATCATGTCACCCCTCAGCCATCATTTCTCCAAGCTAAAGAGCCCCAATCGCTTTAACCTTTCTTCATAGGGAAAGTGTTCCAACCCTTTTATCATTCTACTTGCTCTTTTCTGCACTTTTTCTGCTGCTATAATATCCTTTTTGAGGTGTGGTGACCAGAACTGTACACAGTATTCCAAATGAGGTCGCACCATTGATTTATACAGGGGCATTATGATAATGGCTGATTTGTTTTCAATTTCCTTCCTAATAATCCCCAGCATAGCATTGACCTTTTTTATTGCAGTTGCACACTGTCTAGACATTTTCAATGAGTTATCTACTATGACTCCAAGATCTCTCTCTTGGTCAGTCTCTGCCAGCTCAGATCCCATCAATGTATATTTATAGTTAGTATTTTTGGCCCCATTGTGCATCATTTTGCACTTGGCCACATTGAACCCCATTTGCTATGCTGACGCCCACTTGCCTATCCTCAACAGATCCCTCTGGAGTGCCTCATAATCCTCCCTGATTTTGAGTCATCCACAATTTTAGCTACTACACTGCTTACTCCCAACTCCAGATCATTAATGAACAAGTTTAAAAGCATTGGACCTAGTACTGATCCCTGCAGTACCCCACTGCTTACCACCCTCCATTGAGAAAATTGCCCATCTATACACACTCTCTGTTTCCTATTAATTAGCCAGTTTTTGATCCACAAAAGGACTTGTCCTTTTATCCCATGACTACTGAGCTTACTTAGGAGCCTTTGATGAGGAACTTTATCAAAAGCTTTCTGGAAGAAACTAGTTTTGTCAGGAATAGTGTGAGTTACTACAGTATAAGAAGTGCTAATTGCAAGCACGCTAAACTATCAAGGGTGAGGGGCTGTTTCCAAGCTAGCCCATCATTGGCACCAGTTACCTGTTGAGCTGGGGAGGGAGTACCTTTGGGGTGGAGCCACATCAACTGAGCCCTTCATTTGTAAAACAGCACATACTATGACACTTAACACCTCTCAGCACTGTTTTACATGCAGGTGAGGACAAATAGTCAGTGATAGTGATTGCTATGTTTGATGCCTGGGTGGTTTGCCCAAAATGTTGGTAGTCATAGTAGGTTGCTTGTTAGCAGAAACTTGCACTAATTCAGGGATGTTTAATTGATGCAGATCAGTGACTGATAAACTTGTTAATGTCCAAGCTAGTGTCTTGGGTCCTTATTTGGGGAGTACAGAGTACCTAGTTCATTTTTATCCCAGCCTCACTCAAAGGCGTTCAGATAGAGTTGTCAACTCCAGGCTGGGAAATTCCAGGATATTTGGGGGCAGAGCCTGAAGAGGGCAGAATCTGGGGAGGGGAGGGAGCTGAGCAATGATGTGATGCCATTGAGTCTGCCCTCCAATGCTGCCATTTTCTCCAGAGGAACTGATCTCTGTAATCTGTTTTAATTCTGGGGGAACTCCAGGCCCTCTCTGGAGCTTGACAACCCTAAGGTCAGGGCAACATACATCATTCTTTCATCCCCATTTTATCGTCACAACAACCCTGTGAGGGAGGTTCTGCTGAGCATGTGTGGCTGTCCCAATTTTACCCAGTAACAAAGTAGAGATTTGAACCCCGGTTTCTCAGATTCTGTTCTGAAGCTCTAAATACTGCACTGCAAGGCCATTGATGTCACTCATGAAGTGTAGTCTACTGGGAAGGACAGAGAACGGGATTTGTCCTTAGCAGCCTAGAAAAGTTCAGACAAGGAAATGAGAATAAGATGTGTGAAATGTAATAGCATATTCACACTGCTGAGTAGCAGAGCTTCTTTTATGAAAGGAGGTTCCTGGTAGTACAGTACTATTTTTATCACATCTTGATCTTTGGCTTTCTTTCCCCCCATTCACAAGACAGTATAAATTATTAACCTTGAAGAAAAACTCCTAATAGCTCCCTACTAGTTGTCTGTGCAGGGGAGTGTTCATGTGCAAGATGCTGGCACAAGTTTCCAGGAACTTCATTTAAGTCAGTTCCTGCTTACTGCTTACCCACAGAGCTGATTGGCTGGAATCTCTTTCTTTCCATAACTTAGCCTGGTCCTTCGGCTAGGCTGAAATGACTGTATTATCTCTGCAATCTCTGTGTTTAGTATTGTAAGGTGAACAAGGGGAGTTGGATAACACAGTTGCTGAGAATGTTGGTTCACCTGGTAACACATTTCATTAACTGATAACAGAACAGGCCAGAATTCCTGGACTTGAGAGCTGAAAACATTTGCCAAGGTAGCTTTAAAGGGAGGTGATTAGTGTTACATGTAAAAGCTCAGAATGTCAATACATTGCTGTTTTATCTGCCCAGAAACTGCTTTCTTAGCATGCATTTAGTAGCGACTTGGAGTGCCTCGAGACCACATGAGATTATTCTTCTCTGACTGGTTTCCTGGTCCTATTCACTAATTGATAATTATACACAATTAAATGGGCCTGTGTAGTAGGTAGGCATGTTTAAGGCATAAATCCCATAATTTTGAAAAGGCTGCCTGTTCAACACATCTTAAAGTGCACTGTTGAGTCACAACTGACTCATGGTGACTTCAAGAAAGGTTTCAAGGCAAGAGGTGAGCAGTGGAGGTTTATCATTGCCTTCCTCTGCACAGCAGTTCTGGTCTTCCTTGGTGGACTCCCATCCAAGCAGTAAGTGACCCTGCTTAGCTTCCAAGCGTGATGAGATCAGGCTAGTCTCAGTTATTCGGACTGCTACATGTCTTAACCTTATTATATGTATTATAAATCAATGTTATTAATATTGCTGAGAATTTTGTCCTTGTCTCAGTGAGATCTTCCTCCTCAGCCAAAAATGGTACACCTGAAAATTTCTTCTTCACTATTAAGGTGATTCAGGTGTTGCATATGCCTACTACTCATGCTGAGGGAATCAACTGGGCTGGGCAGCATATTATACAACAAGTTTACTGAAGCTAAGCAAGCCGGGGTTTCATCTGTGCCTGGCTGGAAGACCTCCAAAGAACCCAGTGCATAGTGTTTTAAATTCCATGATGGAAGCAAGGTGAGATATAATGAGCAACCCTCTTTTCATTAGCACATTTTATGTCTTATCAGGAGAGTTCACAATACTCTAGCTGGGATATCAGCAATTAAATTCTCAAACAGGAAGTCTAAGGCTGTGGTCACACACACAAACACACACACACAATAATCCACTTTCATTCCACTTTTAACCCACTTTCCAACTGCATTTTGCCAGTTCACACAGTAAAATCCACTTAGAAAGTGCAGTGAAAGTAGATTGAAAGTGGATTATTTAGTGTGTGTGACTGCAGCCTAAGACTCCAACTCTATTCTTCTTGTATGGTGGTATATAGAATTTCCTGTGCATCTGTCACTAGAAGCAACAAACTCTTTTACCACCCCCCTTTGCCAAGTTATACCAAATTAACTGGAAATGCCTCCTGTTAGACCACTCCATAGGGAATGTGCAGAGGCTCACAATGACTTAATGCTCCATAGGTATTTGGTTTGCTCCATCATAGGTATTTGGTTTGCTCCATAGGTACAGGCTTGCTTTCATACGTATAAAGTTTTAAAACTTGATTATTTTTCTTACATTGGCTAGTTGATCAATTTTTAATCTTGTATATAATTTTATACTTTATAATCTTATAAGGTGAAGAGTATTTATCTCACCCATGGAAAGAAGCCTGTTGAATTCAAGATGTGTCTCCAGTAGGTTTTTGTTCACTATTTGCCAGGCATGAGTTGCTCTCTTTGCCTGCTTCTTCATCATAACCCAGACTCCCTTGTGTTCCATGGCACCAGTGTAATTCTTTGTGAAATTGTGAAATACTGGCTTTGTACTGCTGTAGAAATAGTGCTGCTGCTGAGTAGGAAGACTGTGTTTTGCTCCTTTTAAATACTTTTGTCATTTTAAGCATTTACTGCTTTTTACTTTGTATGCCATGTAAATTCTGATTTTTAATAATTATTTTCCACTTTCAAGAATAAAACACAATGCTTTTATGGTACTTCATACTTATTTGGGGGCTTGTGTTAGCAGGATAAAACTTTGGAGTCTTTGGTCCCTTTGTATCTGAACAGCCAGAGTACTGGAGATCAGGGTTCATTTCCTGCAGGAGCACACAGAAGCGAAGCTCTGGCAGTAAGGGGGTGGGCACATGCAGTAAGCCCCTCCCCCTGCTCCCAGCAGCCCCCCACCTTTCCCGGCCCACTGGCCAACCCAGTGGGGCACTTCTGTGAGTTGGCCCTTGAGTTGCTCCGCCACTGCGTGGGCCGTGGCACCCAGCCCACCCAGGCTCTGCCTGTCCTCATGTTGGCCCTGGTGTGGTACCTCTGCAAGGCAGGCCCTGGTGACTCCTGTGAGGCCTGCAAGGAACTCCACCCTGGCCTCCTGCACCTACTCAGCCTCCTCCTGTACCTCTGCCCTGCCACTACCCAGGCCCCCTACCTGCTCGAGGCTATGTGCATCCTCCACGCTGCCCTCCTTGACCCACAAACAGCCACACACTTTCCTGCACTTGCTGGCCATCCAAAAGAGTCCAGTGCTACCTTTAAGACCAAGGTTTATTCCGGTATAAGCTCTCCCTCCTCTGTGAGGGCAGATCTGCGTGCTTCCCCACCCCCGATAGCTAGCAATCCAAAACAGTCCAGTGGAGCCTGAGCAGTGGGTGTTGTCTTCTGACACACTTCTGGTGATGTCAGGGGGCGTGGCATATGCAAATAAGTTATGCTAATGAGCTCCTGCACCTCTTTTTCTATGAAATGACCCCTGCTGGAGATTAATATGGTATTTACAGGTTTTGAAACTTTGGTTGGTAAGGGAGATGAGTTGAAAATTAGAGAACTTTGGGGTAAGGAGGTTTGACAGGTGAATATATATTGTGTCTGATAGCCATGATCATTCCTGAATTGAACTTTGGATTTGGTCACCACACTGCTGACTGCCTTGGCCAAAGAGGAGTGCGTAGTGTGTACAATGTATACATCTCTCAGCATTCAGTGAAAGTAAATATAACCTTGTGATGCTGCAGGCTGGAAGGGGAGAGGCTGACCAGTCTGTTGGTCATTGGGCAGACAGGAGATCCTCTGAGACAGGCATCATAAAAAAACTACATTACCCAGGGTACCCTGATATATGGCCTTTGGAATGCATTGGAAATTGTGTTGATTATGCTTGAGAAGATGGGAAGAAAGAGAAATTCTCCCATCCTGATTGGTTAGGCTGTCTGGTCAGTCACAAGAAAAACAGTGGTAGCTCCAGCCCACAACACAGTAAAGGATATTGTGAGAAAGAGAGAAGGAGCTGGAGTGGTCATGTAGGACTGAATATAGACCCATAAATGATTTAAAAAATAAAGATGCATTTTACTGAAAAGATTTGTCTTTTTTTCTGTTAAGTACATATAAACATCATAAATAATGTAGTATAAAAAGCCATCCTAATAGGAATGCTATGAAGTAGGATTGTCAACTCCAGGCTGGGGAATTCTTGGAGATCTTGGTGATACAGCTTGGAGAGGGGAGGGTTTGGGGAGTGGTATAATAAAGCCATATAGTCCACTCTCCAAAGCAGCTATTCTCCAGAGGAACTGGTCTCTGTTAAAAGCCATTGATAAAGAATAGTTTTGCAATGTAAGTTAAAATGCAGGAAAACCAGTTTTATGGATGAATCAAACCTGTCACAGGGTAGGGAACTGTACATTCTTCACTTGATCCAATCTGTAGTTCAATCTGAAAGGTAAAGAAGGATGGTCTAAACCTTCATGTTCTCATCATGATTCTTGTTCAGTCTTAAATAGTTCATTTTTTCTTTCCACTGGCTTCAGTTCAGCAGTTCTGAGACCTGGACAATTTATGTGGGATTTCTGTCCAGGAACCATCCTGGGACTTATAATGGAACTGTAGGACATTTACTTGGGAACCCGCAGTGCCAGCAACAAGGAAGACTGCCAGGACAGTGGCAACAAGGATATAGGGATGCCAGCCTTCAAGTAACCCTACCCCCCCATCCCCTACCGGTGGCTGGGAGGGGGAGGAACCTGGCAACCCTATGCTGCAACACAGTATGGGCCCTTTAAGGCCCCAATTCAAACACAACCAGCAGCTGCCAAGCCTTCCAGGACAGCAGTACCAAGAGGAGGAGTGCTGCAACAGCAGTAATACAGTTTGGGCTGGCAATTTAGCCTGGCCAGGGCAATGGGAGGGGGAAAGAGCTGCATGTGCAGCTTAAGAGTCCCCTGAGGTCTCACAAAACTGCTAGTTCTTGTGAGGCTTCAGGGGAATTGATTGATCATGTGCAGCTTGCTTAGGATTGCCAGCTCCAGGTGGGGAAATTCCTGGAGATTCTGGGGTGGAGCCTTGGGGAGGGTTTGGGGAACAGGCAGGAACTCAGCAGGGTATAATGTCATACAGTCTATCCTCCAATGCAGCCATTTCCTCCAGGGGAACTGATTCTGTTGTCTGGAGAACAGTTGTAATTCTGGGAAATCCCCAGGTCCCACCTGGAGGTTAGCAAGCAGGTCCCACCTGGAGGCTAGAAGCAGGCCAATGGGGAGGTCGCTAGGTTATTTCTCCGGGCTGGGCAGGAGAGACCCAGTGGAGAGGAGGGGTAATCAGTTGCCACAAGCTTCCTGCTCTTCCATTTCTGAGGCCCTGAGCCCAAAAAGGATGAGAAATGGCAGGATGGATAAGGGAGCTACTGAAGGCAGGTGCATGGATGCTCCTGAACCTCCACACTTTCTAACCATGCAGTGAGTTTTGCTGCTGTAAGACTGATTTACTCTCGACTCTTACAAGAGCATTTAAAACAATTTCTGATGTCCAGTAACGCTCACCTCTTGAAGTGTCTGGGATTTTATTAGTAGTAACCATGGAACAACTGCGTATTGACTTTTTCACCAGACTATTTCACATTCCTAATGAGGAACATAGGTCTACACTCTGTCTCTTCAACCGGACTGTGCTCAGTCATTCTTATTGGGGCTTTCAGTCCCTTGTACTATTCTTACTCTTGGAACATAAGCGATATTTTAGCAACTTTCCCAAACGTTCCTTATTACTTCACAAACAAAATGAACAGTTGTCTCATTCATACATTATAATTTGAAATATGGCATCGGTTTTGGAAGATCTGTCCTTTAGTTTTGCTATTTACATCTTTGGACAGGCATTTTACCAACTTTACTTTGGAGAGAGGGAAGTGGGCTGGTGAGAAACAAATTCAAGTTCCCTCTTCATCCAGGCAGTTCTTTTTTTCAAATCTTAAAAAAATGTCTGAACTTAAGCTTACTGTTGAGCTGAAGTTGCTTAGCACACTCGCAATAGGGTCTCTCTTAACTTCCAATCCTGGAAACAAACTATACGCTTTATCCAAACCTTGGCTACTTCCAAGCTTCAGTCTGAGGACCATTGCATGTCTCTTAGCATTTTTCCAAGGACTTGTGTAGGATGTAATTATCAGCAGCTTACCACATTTAGTGTGTGAATTCTTCCTTCCCCAGTGATATTGTTAATGTCTTTGTAGTTTCATGGTTCAGTAGAGCATGTTGTGAGACCAATTATATTCTCTCCCCTCCCTTTCTGGTGAGTCATTTTTCAGATGAACACGTATCCCAGCGATTTCTTTCCTTTAACTGATGTAATTAGTCCGAAGCACAGAGAGAAGTGAAATTGCACCCAATAGGTGCTCCTATAGCATACTATCCTGGTACAAATTAAAGATGGATGCCTGCTGTTGGTATCAAAGGAAAGCTGTGTAGGAGTTGGCAGAGGAAGGAGTCGTATGGAAGTAGGCCCAGCTGAATGTTGGAACAGCCAAAATATTAAAGTGCTATTTAAAAATTAGACTCTCCCACTGTACATTTGCTAGAGAGAATACTGATTTATCACCTTACTTGAAAAGACTGACAATTGGTTGTAGGATGCACCCATATTTACACAACAAACTGGGTAAAGAGTTATATCCCATTGAAACTTCAAGGAGAATAGTAGGAATTGAAAACTGGAAGTTTCTGAAAAACAAACTTCCCAAAGATCTTTTGTGTCTATTGCCTAATTCTTAAGGTGCTTATGGAAAGTAATCCCACAGAACAAATAGGCCTTCTGTCCCAGTAAACATGGGTGAGGTTGAGCTGTAAAGACTTTAAAGGATTCCATAATGTTGCTCCCTTCGAGTGAAGGAAGGCTATGTGTCTTGATCTGACTGGTCACTCAGTTAAGACACATCAGCATTTGGAATTTCCCCCTTGCAAAAGGTGTAGCATTTAGAACAATCCAAAAGTAAATCAGATTCAGAGCTCATTCATCCACTTCATGTTATTTCTGTTGCTTAACTGCTGAGGTGTTCCAAAGCCTTTGGTCGCCATGGCAAATGTCGGTCTTTTGTTATAGCTCACAGCAAATATTTGTACAGTGGGAAATGTTCAGCCCCATGCATTTATGCACCTGCCAGCTGCTTAGGGTAGCCACCGCCCTCCTAGTAGGAGACGGATATGGGGCAAGGACTTGTTCTGTCAGTTTTCTTGTTTCTAGACCTCTGTCCTCAGCAGGGAGCTGGAGTGTTTGCTTCCTGTTCAGATTGCAGCCGATAAGTGCAGGAAAGAATGTGGTGTATATGCCTTTACTTGAGAATGGTGTAAGAGCTTTTCTTCATTTCATCCAAATTGTTAGCAATTTTAGGGGGGGGAATCCGGCCAGCCTGAGAATGTGCTCTTTTGTAGACATGTCATTTATAGCAGGTATCAGATTCGGCCCATGAATATGTCATGCACCCAAAATAAGAAATGAAAGACTGCAGTTTTCTGGGCAGTGGATGCTGGTGCAATCAGTACATTTCTGTGCAGTTTTGTGAGAATTAACATTGAAATGCTTTATTCATGACAATTGTTTGAGAAATCAAAAAGCGAGGTTAAAATGGCTCAGAGAGAGGAATGAAAACAGGCAGTCGATATTACTGAATTCATCAGGGCAGAAGGGTAAGCCAGTGCGCAGGGGTTAGATTGTCAGACCAGGATCTAGGAGACCCAGGTTCCAATTCACACACTGCCATGAGGCTCACTAGGTGCCCTTGGACCAGCCACTGTCTTTCTCAGCCTAACCTACCTCACAGGGATGTTCTGAGGATACCATGGAGGAGCACAGAACCATGCATTCCACTCTGAAGAGGTGGGATAAAAATATGTAAGATAAGGGAAGCAAATAGGTACCTTTTTATTATGCTCAATAATATGTATGTCATTTATTGATTGGCATGTTAATTATTGTTATGCATTTACATCTTGCAAAGTTAAGTCCAGTGAAGAAAAAAGAATGATTTAAGGATGAGAGTATCATTTTAGATTCCCCCGCCATCCACCACCAAACTATACCCGGCTTTCTTGGAGTTGATTCACATACAACCCCATTCTACAGGAACTCACAAATAATGTTGTCTGCTTTAGCACTACAACACCCTCAGGATATCTTGGCAGCTCTTTGTGCTCTAGGCACTGTTTTGGCATTTTTGAACCATTATTACAGTATTTATTACATTATTTGAACCAATATTACAGTGCAAAGGAATCCTGTTGCAAGAGACTACTCTCTTGTCTTGCTCTTGTCATTATCTTCCTGCTTGTACCTTATTGGTCCAAAACTTCACATGGTTCAGATGCACCAAAGTGACTGACTCAGAGTTATTGCCCTCGTGCAACATCCTGCCCACTTTCCTGCTTCTGGGGTGACTGCAATGTTGAAAGAACCCTTTTACCATCTTCCTATGAAGTCTGGGGTTGGACACAGCCTATAGGGCTAGCTGCCTAGCAATCACACTTTTCGTTTAGAGAGTTTTACAGTGTGATCACATTTGGAGGTTGCTCCAGTCTAAGCCCATTGCTTTCAATGGGTTTAGAGCAGAGTGAGTCTGCACAGGATTGCTCTGTCAGTCACTCCTGGTTAGCTGTGGAACACAAATGGGAAAAGGGCAGGGTGATACTTATATTTCAGCCCCTATGGTAAAGGAGGGGTCCCAGGTGTTGTGACCACTATATCTAGTAGATTCTCTGGCAGAAGCACATGGAGCATTTGTTTTCATTTGTTCTAGAAGGTTAGGGGCTCCAGGCTACATCTTGGATCCTAGCTTGCCTTTTCTCCTTGCGGTAGGGTCTTTTGCTCATGGAAGAGGGGGAGGGCCATTTCTGCTGATTCTTCCTTCTCATTGCAGCCCCACATTTTGAACCCTATCATTAATGCCCCATGGGGAACAATTGCTGGGTGGAAATTTCAGGGAGCATAGGTAGCTACATCAGGAGAGGAGGGAAAGGAAGGCTGTCTTTAGTGCAGCACAGCTCTATTCATACTGCAAAAGACTGAAGCTGCTGTTTCTACAGAAGACTCCTCTCTTAGTCCATGACTCGAGTAGGAAGTATTTCTGTCTGGTGTCTGTTTTTCACAGTTTTACCTCACTGTTCCTTCTAGACAGCATACACAGGTTCTCTCCATTTCTACTATACCCATAACAACCCAATAAGGTAATTAGACTGAGAGAGGGTGACTTGCCTAAGGACACCCGGTTGGCTTAACGGCTAAGTGCGTCTTCCTAATTCAACACTTTCTAAGCAATGTGCCGCACTATCTGGCAACCTTCCCTTCTACATATATCCATAATGACTGCTGCCTTTGTTTAACGCCTGATCTGCATTTAGCTTCAGCTGTCTTCCTGAGAACAGAGAAGTAAGAGAATTGCTGCAAGGAAGCTTTACAATCTACTTGAGAGAGAGGTGATGGGGGTAGAAAAGAGAGTGGAGATTATGATGAGTAAAATGGTTAAAACTAGGTTGTTAATAGAGTAGCTGAAAAGGAGAAATAAACACTAAAATAAGGGATGGACTGAGAAGGGAAAGTGGCTTAACAAGCACAATAGTCATGTTTTATTGTCTGGGATGCAGATTAAGTACCTGTTTCAATGCTGTTATACTGATTTCTACCTGAGAAATCCTTGACATTAGTACAGTGCCTCTCTGTGGTGCGGATAGGGGACTACACACCCTCTACCTCCCTTATGCCATGTTGTCTTTAAATGTAGATAAAAAGAAATAGCTACTATTACTGACGACTTAATAGTTTACTGTGGGAAGCAGCACCTCTCTTCCCTTTAATTCTGTCATTCATTCCTCACGTACGCTGGAAGTTTGAAAAGAATCCTTACAGTTGAAAATAATGAGGGGTCTCTTGTAACTTCATTGGTGGGTTCCTGGAAACTCTCAAGCCCCTGAATTCTTACAGCTTCAGTAAAATGTTTCACACAGCAACAACTGGAGAGCACTTCTTAATAACAGCACTTCTCTGTGGTTGTGCCAAGGCCAGGGCAAGATTTGCTAAAGCACTAAACTAAGAAGCCCTGAAACATTACCCCTCAAATTTGGCAATTTAGCCATTTTTAGGGGGGTTATTTTGAGGACCTAAACAGTAGTTTAATTAGCTGGTGCATAAGACCAGCTCTGAAACTTTTCATGACATGGAGGTAAATAACATCCTATTAAGCCTCTATCAAAAGGACAGGGCTTTTCTAAAAAAAAATCTAGGCAGCTGGGCAACCCCATGATGAGGTCTGGAGCCTTCCTCTAATGGAAGAGGCTTTTTGGTCAGATGGTGGCTTGTGTCCTTCATTCATGCCCCAAATTCTAACATGCTGCAGTCAGTGCTCCCTCTAAACTGTGGAATCTTGTGAGCGAAAATTCTACTTTGTGAGCTACTGGCATTAAAGTTTTGAGCGAGTGATTTGGCTACTGCATAAATTAGTTTGCTCTGGAGCCATCCTTCCTGAGCTAAGACAAGAATGTGTGAGCTGGAGGCTAAAAAACTGTGAGCTAGCTCACACTAACTCAGCTTAGAGGGAATCTACTAACCTCTGCAAGTACGTTGCATGCAAATATGGCAAAACACATACTTCTTTGGTGAAACCATAGTGGGCCTCTACAATATGCTGTGAGCATGTTGAAACATAAATGGTACATAGCCTGTGAACTGCAGTATATGCAAGAATATCAGAAGGATCCTTGAAAAAAGAAAATGTCACTCCCCCCCCATATACATGTGAATACATGAAGCTACCTTATACTGAATCAGACCCTTGGTCTATCGAAGTCAGTTCTGTCCGCTCAGACTGGCAGTGGCTCTCTTGGATCTCAGGCTGAGGTCTTTCACATCACCTACTGCCTGGTACCTTTTTAGCTGGAGATGGTGGGTACTGAATCTGGGATCTTCTGCATGGCAAGCAGGTGCTCTGCCACTGAGCCACGGTCCCTCCCTATTTGGGCATTAGCCAGCCATGAAGAGTATAGCGCTCCCACTGGTTCACAATGAACCTCTGTTAATCCAGCATGAACTGAAGCATACTTTGAGTGTATGAATCAGGCTGCCTTGAAATGGAGCATTTCCCTCCTCTAAATAACAGCAGTGTCACCATGGCTTAGTGGGAGAGCATCTGCTTGGCATGCGGGCAGTTACTTAGGCACCCCTGTACTCACATATGTTATGGAATCTTAGCACAGTGCAGCAGATTCTGGGGACATGTTCTAGAGTGCACACTCAATTCCCAGAAGACATTTTGTCAGGCATTTTGGGCTTTACTATCAACCAGTGTGAACTAGAACATATTCAACAGGCCTGCAGCTGGATACTGCAAGGAAAGATTGTTGATGACTGACAAACTGTCTTTCAGGGATAGTTATCAGCCATTTCTGACTTCTAGTTAATAAAAAGATTACCTAGAATATAGTTTGTAGACTATTAGCACAGAGAACAGTTTACCTCTTGTTCCATTTATTTAATTGTATTGTATTTTAGCTTATATTAACAAGCACAACAAAATTCTGGATATAAAAAGAAATAATTTCTATATTGAGGAATATATCTGAGCTACTATTTCAAACTTGCATTAGGTCACCTTCTCTTTGACTCTTCCTTTGAACAAAGGACAATGTCTCTCAATTGAGAAAAATGCCTAAGAATATATTTTTAAAAAATCTGCAGATTTCACTGTAGTGTTTCAACTTGGGGAGATGATGATGGTCTCTCAGGTACCACTTACAGTTCAGTCTGAATGAGACGCAATGCTTTCTTCATGTTTTCTATTACTGAAAGAAGACAGAAAAGTGAATGTTGATTATGTAGCATTTGGACAGCTTTCAAATACCTCAAGAGAGCAATCATGCTCCCCTTCAACCTCCTCTTCTCCAGACTGAACATTCCCAGGTCCCTCCGCCTTTCCTCATAGAGCTTTGTCTCCAGGCCCCTGATCACCCTCATTGCTCTCCTCTGTGCCCACTCCATTCTGTCCACATCTTTTTTGAAGTGAGGCCTCCACTGTTCTCATAGTTTCACTGTTGCCACTGTTATAGTTTACACAAAATAGAATTGTTCAGGAGGATATTTTTTGATAGCTGTATGTTGCTTTGCTTGTTTTATGTTTGATGATGGATTAGTGCCAGTTTTATTATCTCTATTATGGTTTTAATGTTTTTATAGTCGTCTGCCTTCAGTCCTGGGGAGAATAAAGGCCCTTCTAACCACTGCAAGTGAGGAACAATCATAGAAAAGTGGAAATCTTTGTGCCTCTCATGTCCTCCTCTAACACTGCCATACTAGTAGCTCATAGACCAGAGCATGACTGCCTTGCATGGGACATAGAGGAAGCAGTGGGGGAATATGGCAAACATGCACAAGATTCATGGTCCCTCTGGTACCACCACGCATTACCAATGTGTTGCCTGTGTATTGGCATTAGTGTAAGTGGTAAGGGTGTCGGACCCTATAGTGTCCAGCAGATTGAGCTGCATATACATAGAGAACATTTCTTGCATTGTTTCTGACAGGGTTTTTGCTTTTAATTATTCCCACTGATTAACACAAGAAAAAATTTCCCCTTCTTTTAGCTCTCAGCTGTCTAGTAATAAAAGGGCTATATTTCATAAGCAGCCCCTGGTTCAGCTTACACACTGGCAAGTCCTGAGGCTCGTAAGTGTACAGTCGGTTAGAGTATCTTCCTGTGATGTCAGCTCGCACTGTGAGAGAAGGATCTGGAAAAGTAATCAAAGTGTTCGTTATCTTCTTAGCAACAACATCTTACTCATTTCTATACTAGTATATAAATTAGGGGATAAGAATGTTGTGAGGGGCTCTGCCTCTAATAAATGACAGTAATTTTAACATACTTATTTTAATAGTTTATAATTCTATTTCAAAGAAATGAGAAATTAACATGTATTTTTTCCAAGAATGAAGCTATTTTTTCCTAATGCTTCTGGACACCCCACAACATTTCAGTCACAGTTCTTTGGATGAACTGTATTTAAAAGGAGTGGGTATCTCACTTGCATCCCTGAGGCACCAGTTGCATGCTCTATATGCTCTTGACACTGCAATTCTATGCAGAGTCACTGCAGTCTAAGCTACTGATAGCAAGACTGAAGTAACTGCATAGGTTTGCATTGGAAGACTACTACAAGAGTCTGCCTATTATAATATACATTATATCAACATGTAGGGCCAATCTGCATTTAGCATTTTTACCAAACCCACACTGGAACAGAAAAAGATGCAGTTCAAAACCACATTCAACTACCCCAGGCCAACATCGTACTGACTGCAGAGTCACCCCTGAATGTCCATAAAACGGCCATAAATCTATGCCGACAGCCACAATAAAACCAGAGATCAAATGAAGTGAAAGCATCATGCAGTCTGGACGCTGCCATAAAATGCGACACTCAATCAAAGTGAAAGTGGCATGCAATGTAGATGGGGATTTCTGTTCCAGTGTGGGTTTGGTAAGACAGCAGAGCAAATGCTAGATGTAGATTGTGCTGTAGTGTATATTTGCACTGGTATTCATTCCAATTCCTTTGAACTCTACAGGCAAAAATCAGGACAGGAGTCCAGATAAGATTATCCTCCTTAAAATACGCTCTCAATTTAGGTCCTACTTCTGATAAAAATGCTTAACTATTTTTTAAAAGCCCAATGGCTTCTTTGCTGAGAGAAAAGTAATTGTGAGAGGAGGGAAGCCATAACAGTGAAGTATTTGACCTTTTCCTTCCTGTCACTACTTTACTGTCAATGGCTTCACTCCCACTGCTTCCATTGCATGGGTCTGCCACCTCCTCAGAGTCCATTGGAACAAATGATTTTTTGGAGGACAGGACTTTTGAAATGGAAGACAAGCACACGTGGAAAGGTTAAAGTGTCCTATCCCTGTGGCCTCTCCATTCCACTACACCCTTCTCAAAGCAGCTGTTAAACTTTTGTTACACATGTATGAACAGAACATGCATTTCTACCCTTAGATTATATATTCAAGCTGTTGTGGCAAATCACAAGGGCTAGCAATTTAAAGTCAACTAAGTATGTGATGGGGGCAATAAAAAATTTAAGGAAGTTAGCCCAATAGTTTTTGTTTTCCCAATTAAATCATTGTCTGATTGTGATAAAGGACTTAGATGAACCAGACTACTTTGTCTATTTGATGCATTTTATGTGCTTGATTGAACTATTTGTGACTCTTGGGATATTAACAAAATGTATAGAGATAACAAACTACGATGTGAATTCTTTATTAATGAAGGACCATTTTCTCTGTAATAGGTACATTGCATTGAGATGAAGTCCCTCTCTGAGGAGACATACCTACAAACATGATGCGAGGCACGTACTGTCCATCAGGTGATAAGTTCTTGTCAGTTGTTTCATGCTGGTGAGAAATGATGACATCATATTAATCAATTATGATGACTGATGATTGTGTGAAACCCACTCCTCCCATGTATGTTTCATATACTTGTCTCTGTACCATGAGATTGAGCATGATGAAACTGTTCTGACACATTTCTTGTATTTCTTGGTTTTCTGCAAAAACTTTCTTCAGGGCTAGAAAAGATGAATGAAGATTATCATTGCATTGGAACAATCAATTTAACCTTATTTTTCATTACTGCAACATATGGTGGGCTTGATCATTGTGATCATCTGTCCCCCTCCCCATCCTGTAGAGGCAGTTCAAAGAAATATAGGGACACAAACTTTTCTGCAATGGGTGTAATAATGCTGGTTGATTGTCTACTTGAGATAGGTAGGACGTGTATGAGTTGGTGTCGTGGCTAAGAGACTGAGCTAGGAATCAGGAAGTTTCCAGTTTAAATCTTTCCTTGGCCGTGAACTGTGAGGTGGCTCACAGTTTCTCAGCTTCACAGCTTCAGTTCCACCTCCCCCATTTGCAGTATGGGAATTATAATGCTGACTTATCTTAACAGAGTTATACAATAATATGTCTGTAGTGCTCTTAGCACCCCAAAGCCCTACACAAATGCTACTTGATGGCTTTGATTCTGAGATGCATACATGCAGGAGAGGGCAGAGTGCACAACTTTATAGCACTGTGCAGTTGAAACCACTACATCATGGTGCTACCAGTTTTGATAGTACTGACTATCAAGCACTCACATGTAGTCCCTAATCATGAAGCTGTCTTTTACTTATTGATTTATTTAAAATGTTTTTATGCTGCTTTCCACCTGGTCAAGCGATACCCAAAAAACATTAGCGCAATCAAAAACAACATTAAAATTATAAAATAATTCAATAAAACCCCGTAAACATCAAGACCCATAAACATCAACACTGAAACTGGGGAGGAGGGCCAGTGACTGTTATTGGGGGTATGCCAAACAAAACACAAGTCTTCTCATGCACTGAGGTTGTTCCCATACAAATAAGATTCTCCATATTCCTCTTATTGCTGCTGTGAATGCAGAGGGATGTACCTTGGCAATGGAGTTTCCGCACAGGAGTTTTCTGCATACTGTCCTCTTATGATGACCAGCTGCTTATGATGACCAGCTTTTCCCCCACCATGCCACCTGAGGACTTTTTGAGGGTTTTGGTTTTTTTTTTAAAAAAAATAGGTAATTGCTCTAGTGTGACCAGTAATGTCTGGTATGCTACCGAGCAGCTCCCTTGAGTTCAGTGATTGCCTGAATCTATACTCAGTGTGAAGGGAAAGTACTCTGTACACATACATCAAAGAATACATATCTTAATAATTCTGTACAAAGGGAAGAGTTTGTACTCACATCTGGTTCTGAGGCTGAGCTCTGGACAGCCCATCTTTAATGAAAGTTTGTGATGACTTGACTAGCAAATCTTGAAGCACTTGCTCCAGAGCCTTTCCACTGATATCACCACTGTGATGATACTTTTAGAATTGTGGATTGGAATCTTGGTGTGGTTGTTGCAGAGATCAAAAGCAGTATGTGTTGTAGATACATTAAATTAAACAGGCATGACTCACCTTTGCAATACTGACAATCTTCCAAATGATGAATGACCATCAGTGGCTTGTTACTTTTTTCAAAAAGGAAAAAAAATGTATTGCATTAAGGGCAAATTCCATGCTTTATTAAGTGAAACAAGTACTGGGGGTGGGAGTGGTGATGGGTGGGGGGTAAACAAGCAATGAACTAATTGAAATCTGGTGCATTTTTACTCAGAAGTAAGTCTTACTTTATTCAGTAGGGTTTACTCCCAGGTAAGTGTTTTTAGAATTGCAGCTCATAAACTAAATTGACCATATAGAGAATGAGAAGGAAAAATGGTTAAATGTGAAGTATTTTGCACACAATTGATGAATGATTGTTTACACCTACTGAAATGCAGTTTCTAATAATCATGTGCTATTGAATTTCCAGCTCTTTAAAAAAACTGATTTGGTCATCATCATGGTGATCAATTCCACTTGCATTCTGACCAGCAATACAAAGCTTCATTCTTGATGGATATTAACAATTTTTCAAGGTACAGCTAACAATTGGATGTTTCCCCCCATTTCTTCCATTAGTGCACATACAACACTGCTTAATCCCAGAATAAAATAAAGTGCACAGCTGGAGTGTGGGGGAGGAATTTTGCCTGGGATAAAAATGTTGCTGAAGCAGAAGTAGCTGTTAAGAGCAACAAAAGTCTCTATCCTAAATATGGCTAAAAGTATATTAATTGTGAAGAATTCTGGCATCGATTTGTCTAGGACTATAGCAAAGGCTGATTTCCCACTACAGCTGCCTCGGTGTTGCACCGCCGTTTGCCCCGACACTATTGGTCAATTTCACACCCGAAGCCGCGGGGCTGCATTTGATCCGCGGCTTCGCCTGATTTCCTTCACAGTTTCATAATCCTCAAAAAACAGGATTACGAAACTGCGGAGGAAATCGAGCGAAGCCGCGGGTCAAAATGCAGCCCCGCGGCTTCGGGTGTGAAATTGACCAATAGTGTCGGAACAAACAGCGGCGCAACACCGAGGCAGCTGTAGTGGGAAATCAGCCCAAAATAACGCCATTTTATTACTATGATCTTGTACTGCAACAGGTATCATGTACAACTTTCAAAGACAGAATGAAAAGTCTGCTTTTTCATCCAACAGGCAAAACAAATGTTTCACATGTTATTCTAGTTACTTTTAAAAAACTATTTCAGCAGCTGCAATTCTGAAAATCAACACAGGTGCCTGTGTCTGTCTCCCAGAACTACAACTCATGTCCAGACTACAGAGATCAATTTCCCAGGAGAAAATGGATGCTTTGGAGGGTGGACTACTGGTGTTGTACACCACTGAGACCCCTGTCCTCCCTAGGCTCAATCCCAAATCTCTAGGAGTTTCTCAACTTGAATCTAGCAACCCTACACCCCCAACCCCCCACTGGTGGCCAGGGAGAACCTGGCAACCCTAAAATAGATTATATGTTTTCTTTATACTAAGGTATGGCTGCTGCTTGTAAGTGGGTGTGTGTATGTCACAGTAAATAGCTGAAGAACAGAAGAATCACTTCCCCTATTGACTGAACCTTGCTTGTCTGCCCCATCTGTGAACCAGAACACTGAATACTCATTGCTGTGTCACCCCACCACTATCTTTATTAAAAAAGCACAATAAACTGCACATCCGCAAAAGGGTTTCCCAAACCTCACATAATTCCACTTCAGAGAGTTTGGCCACCATATTTGTTTGTCTGTTGCCAGGGCAACAGAATATTGCAAGAGCTTCGGAAGCTCTACAGGACATATATGGCTTGCCACACTGTTTTGAAAGAGGCCTGGAGAGGGCAAAAAGGGTTAGTTGCTCTGGCTCCTGGGCAGTGGAGGGAGCAGGAGAGGTGATGGCCAAGGAGAGTGTGGTGTTTCTGCTCTGCTTGCAACTGACCTACTTGACGTATTCTACAGCTGTCTTGGAAACCTATAACTTAGGTCCAAGGTGCAGTGTTTTAGTTTGTCTGGTTTTACTGTTTGTCACAAGAAGACGTATCTATGATGCATACATTTCCCTAACTAAAGATTATTTTCAGAATGTCAAATGTATTTCTCTAAACAAATAACTACTTCACCTTTTTTTTGCTTGATAAAGTCCTTCTTCATAAGTTTGTACCCACGTTATATCATCTCCCCATCCTAAAATACAAATAAAGTTGGATTGCTACCATTCTGCCATCTCATATATAATTCATACTAAATAATAAAAAGGATATTACACAACTTGGTTATTGGATAAAATTTACAGTGCAATCTGTCAAATTTTCCTTCAGGTGGGTAGAAGTTTATCAGTTTGTAAATGATCCAGTCTGCCATTAAGGATCACTTCTTACTTAATAGGATGGATCCAAAAAACAGGCAGTGGTCTTTGTTCACACAACTAATCTTTGGTATTCTCCTTCTTGTGCAACCAGAAGAGAACTTCTGCTTCTGTAACACAGGCCTAGATCCAACCCCTATGTCTTGTGCATGCAGACTATTCATTAAAAAAGAAGTATGTAGAACTTGCACATTTTTAAACCATTCTTTCCACACAATGAGGGGCACCATCCCATCGTATTATAGTGTAGAAGAGTTGATATCCTAAGAGTCCAGATGCTACATTTCCCTAAACCACAGACAGACTCTATGTATTTATTTTATTTACTTCAGTTATATCCAACCTTTCTCCCTAAGTGGGAGCCTGAAGGAGGCCTACTTTCCTCCTTACACCACCTCTGTGAGTAGGATTGGGGGACAGGGATATGTGGTGGTCTGTGACATCACTGATGTTGGCAATGTCACTGTCACTTCTGAGCAAAATCTGGAAGTGATGATGGGTAGCTCTAGGAATCACCATAACTCTATGGTCTTGCCTGTCATAGCAGGAAGCCTGGCAACCCTATCTGTGAGGTAGGTTAGGCTGAGTGTGTGTGAATGGCCCAAGGTCACCCAGCAAGCTTTCATGGCAGAATGAGTCTTTGAACTGAGATCTCCCAGAGTATCATCTGACATAATAATCATTACTCCATAACAGGCCCGTAGCCAGGATTTTTTCAGTTGGGGGGCATTTAAATTTCTTAGGAGGCACTGGCTAATCAAATTAAAGGCATACCCATCTCCTTCCCTGCACCTGCCACCACTCGGGGACCCTGGGCTGGATGGGAAGCCATGGGGCCTTGCCAGTAAGTCAGGGGGCCTAGCCCTGAGATGCCCCACTATAGCTATGGGCCTGCTCCACAATGGCTCTCCACAATGTCCATCTTCCAGACTGTCTTCCCAGTTCAGAAATCCAAAACACTTTCTCTCTCTAATAAACAGGTTAGCAGCAAAATGATGGAAACTGTAGGGATACATGCTCTGGCTGTTTTCTGGGATTTTCGAGTGGTATTCCTTCTGGCTGGAAGGGGGGGAAGAGAACCTTTGGATGGGGGGAGCAATCATTTTCTGTACAAAGATCAGCCTGATCCTTCACATGTTTACTGAGAAGTAAGTCCTACTGAATTCAGTGATGTGGACTTACATCCATGTACACATGTACAAGATCACAGTCTTATAGTCCAATCCTATGCCTGTTTACACAGGAGTAAGTATTACAGTGTTCACTGGGGCTCACTTCCTGGCAAGCGTGCCTAGGATTGCAGCTGCAATCTATGAATTACTGTTGAGATTCCCCCCACCCCACATTGCCTGCTACATAAGCCAGAATTACAAGTTAAAGACATGGTAGCTAAAAAAAAGATGCTCCTGCAGCTGGTTGTGAAAGTGTCTGGCAACTGAGAAGGAATAAATGCAAGCTCACTTTATATTTTATAGCCTGTTTCAAACAGAGCAAAGATCTATTGTTGCCGCCGATTACATTCACCATAAAACGAATAACTGAATTCACAAAAAGGCAGCTTTGTATCTGTGCTGCTGTTCAGGCTTCTCACCCCTGTTAACCAGTTTTTAGTGAATGCTTTTATGGTTTGCTAGAATGCTTTGGAGCTAATAGAATCAACTGAAAAGATAAAACCTCTTGACAATGTCTGTGGAACTCTTTTTTCTTTTTGGATTGCCATTGCAAAATTGGAGGACACAGCAATGAGCAGGAAGGATAACCCCAGTGCCGAATGCATCTTCTTTCTTTTTCACAGCCTCCTTCCAGGGAATTCCTGATACTAAAAGACATTAAGAGAAATATATTGTTTTGATACTAGAAACAAAGGATTGATTTCCTTTATAACAGCCCTCTGAAGTGAAACCCAAGAAGAATAAACAGAATAATTGTTAGTGTTTTACGGCGAATTAATTTCTGCATTAAACCAACATTAACCAAGGTTTTTTAAAAATCCTGCAGCTCTGAGTCTAAAAAGGCTCCCTAATCTATCACTAACTGCTATATAACAAATATTGTTTATAATCCCTTTGATGGATAGGGATCAGCACTGATCAACTGTGTTTTCAGATAGGTACTGGAATTCAGAGATGCACATTTGCCCAGCAGCTGCCTTTCCAGAAGATGCCTCCAAAATCCTCATGCTGTATTTTGCACTGTTAAAAACGACCATGGAAATTAGGTATGAGACCTTTACAAAGGGGAAACAAAGGAACAATAACAAGCACAGGTGCCATTGCTTTTCAAAATTGGTGTCTGCAATGACTCAGTTTACAGGAGGTATTTTCAAAATGTGCTCTTGTAAATTGATTTATTTATTCATTCAATCTATGAATCACCTTTTCCCTACAATGTAAGGCTCTAGGCGATGTACAGCTGTTAAAAACAGAATTAAAAGCAATAACTGAAAATTGGCTACGTTATCTCAGATGGTTTCAAATATTCCTTTGTTACTCTACTTTGGACTGCATCGCTGTCTTGCAGGCAGGTGAGGAGTGGGCTGAAGCAAGGATGGTGGATAGAAAAAAGAGGAGGAGGGTGCCAGCTATGATGGACCTGTTGCTGTCCTCAATCAAAAGCCTGGCAGAATATCTCCGCCTTGCAGACCCTGCAGAATTGCATTAAGTCCTGTAGGGTCCTGGTAGTATTAGGCAGAGAGTTCTTCAGGAATGAAGAACCATACAAGAGTTTTTTTTGGATTGCCATTGAAATGAAGAGCCATACAAGAGTTCTTCAGGCATGACAAGTGTTTAACCTTATACCAGCTGGGACTCAAGTAAGCACTTCAGCAGTTGCGTTTCCCCATCAGTTTTTTTTTTTTTTTTTAAGCAGCATTGGCTATACAGGTAAAAGTTTCAGTCTCTAATGTTAATAAACTCATTTTCTAAGGGGGGAAAATTGCAAAAGGAAATTTTATTAGCAAAAAAATAATAAACTAATAACAGCCATTATTTGTGTCCTTGCACATGGACATCAAATCCTCAGAGCTTCTGAAGATATCTCTGATGTTGATTTATTTCTGATCCTCCTTAGCTTTATTGCACATAATTTGTAAAAAAAAAAAAAAAAGGACTTCCCGTGTTCAAAGTACTTGCTATATGTGCAGTCCCTCCAAAAATATTCAAAGGAAAGTGAGTATTGCTATTCTATATTGCATGTGGTTGGGTGGGTGGAGCTGCAGCTTGCCTAGGCTACCTAGTTAATTGATGGCAGAGGAGAGGCTAGGACTGGCGTATTCTCTTAGTGACAATACAAGACTAGATCTTTACTTCTAACCAAAGGTTCACATAATAGGCTAGGCCAACAATAAGTTACAGAAAACATACTGGATCTTCTAGTAAAAAAAAAAATCAAAAATCAAATGCATGTTGCCTTTCATTTCCCTGATCCATTTTGTGTTAAATGACAAATTATTACAAATGTCAACGATATATATATATATCAGTGCTGATCCTGTTTTTGAGCGCATAGCTGAGTATGACTTTGTCATGACTCCATAAGCATCATGACTCTCAGTTGTGTTTTTTCTTGTTAAATTATCTCAAAATACATTTTCTGAAAAGGTCTTAATAGGCCACAGTTGTTACAAATGTTCTTCTTTTTATCTTGAAATTCTGAAGTTTGAAATGTTCTTAATTTTGTTTTGTGGACACCAGTTTAGGACTATACATCTCATTTCCCATCTTCCCCACTTTTTTTTTTTTAAGTCAAATAGCTGGTATTGTAATATCTTGGGGAATTTCTATTTACATTATTGATGAGTTTTAATTAAGCAAGTGGCTGTTTTTCTCCTCTGCCAAGAAATCTCTCCAAGGAACTGGGAAAGTTTACTCCAAATCCTCTACATAGTAGATCATTAGGGGTAAAACAATAGTCTTAAACAAGAAAGTTTAAGCTACCTGATAAGAATTTAATAATAACTTCTAGAGGACCCTTATAGATGAAGAACTGAACAAAATCTTCCTAAGAAATAGTCTCAGCTATTAATGCAGCTTCAAAAACTTATTATGCACAACAGTTCAAAGATTTGTTGAAGAAATAAAGTCCCTGGACCATTAACCCTTACCCTCACATTCATAATGCTTAATATGCTAGAACAGCGGCAATGTTTTTTCCAAAGTCTATCTACCTTTATAGAGGTCACAATAGCTTCTAGGAGAAACCTTTGGCCTTTTCTTAGAAGAATGTAAATCCATTGTCAGCAGATATGGTTTTATGCAATCTATTTCAAACACTATGCTTACATTGAAGAGGTTGCGTTAATACATTCTTCACTGATAGGTGATAAACTGTATCTCATTTCCCCCCTCTGTATTATTTATTTTGGTTAAAAGAATTTTCAAGAGAAACCATTAAACCTTGGTTTTGCTCACCTTAGCTGTTCAGTTGTGCTGGTGGAAGTTCCTTGTCTGGGAAGTGAATATTTTAAAGTGGGTGTGATTTATACATACAAGAACACCTGACTAACCCAGGCAGTTTATCTAGAGCAACAATAAAAGGGATAGAAATACTTAGTCCTGTTCCATCCTGTCCCTCCCTCCCCTCCCTCCCTCCCTCCCTCCCTCCCTCTCTCGTCTTGAAGATCTACTCCTGTGAGTTCTCATTCTGGCATATTGAATGAATACTCAGATTTCTCTCCCATCTTTGCATGTATCAGGTGTCATTATATTGGAACCGAAAAAAGTGGTGTTTTGTGTACGTCGGTGACTTTTCCTCCCAAATGGTTCATGTCTGGCTCAGGTTCAGTGAAATAAGAAACCAGCAATGAAAGTTGGAACTGTAGGTGCTATTGTTCCCAATGAATGGCTGAGTTCAGTGGGACTCTGAGATTAGGTATGAAACTAATAGGAAGATACAAGAGTTACTTTGTGCAGAAGAATGTAATTAAGAAATGAAGGTAAAAAAATATTGAACCCAACAAGAAATAAAAGTTCTGAAATTTCAAAGAATAATCAAGCTAAAACATATCATTGATTTAAATATTTTCCTCCTAGTATAGTTCTTCTCACTTGATTTTCTTGGTTTCAAGGTATTGTTGTTACTTTTGAATACGCTCCTTGTCTTTGCCCTTTTATTTACATTTAATGCAACATTTAAAGGTTGAATATGTTGCATGGAATCTAAAAGGAGCTGAGCACAGTATGGACCTGTCCCATTCCTGGTCTTGGTGAAAAAACTTTGAAATTCCCTTCTCAGGGAGATTTGTCTGTCTCCCTCTATCATTGTCTTCTGCCAGTGGGTGATGACTCTCTTGTTTTGTTCTGACATACCCCCAATAATTGTTATTAAATCTTCTCCCTGATTTTGGTGTTGTGTGTTTGTGTGTCTATATGTTTTTATTATTTTAAATGTTGTTTTAATGTTCAAATGTTTTGATGTTCTCTGCACTGAGAACCCTACTTAGGTGAAAAGATGGCATAGAAATATTTTAAATAAAATAAATAAATAAAAGGACCTTAATTACCGCTCTGGAACATTCAGGCAGTTAGGCTACTCTCCTAGGTAGTGCCTGAGGAGAATTCCTGCCTTGAATGAGGGCCAAACTTGATGTGATGGTGTCCAAAGCAATTTAGAAATGGTGGGCAGAGGTGCTCTTGTTCCTGTCTCCATGCCAGTTCAAGTGAAACAACCATGGGATTTGTGCAATTTCTGAACTTCAGTTCATGAAGCATAAACCAGCAAAAATTCATCATGAGCAAAGGCTCATGAGCCTGTTTATGACCATAGCTGGATTAGATAGGCAGGAGTGAGATAGTTAAGAATGAAACATTTGACTGAGAAAATCAATAAGAGTTAGGCTTATTGTTATGTGATGTCTATTGTAAATTTTCCAGTACTGGGCTGCAGGTTGAGAGAAGCAACTGAATATTCTGAACTCTGTATATGATTCTTAAAGAAAGTTTGTTTTTATTCATTTTATTTTATAAATTTTGCATCCTCCACAGTTCTTCATCTAAAATTAATGGTTTCAGGGGTAATACACTAGTCAATCTTTGTTCCCAGAAGGGACATCAGATTAATCCTGGTAGCAGTAAAGTTGGTTGGTATATATGGAGGCAAAAAAAACAGATCTCACCACAGGGTCAAGAGATCTGAGAAGTCCTGAGTGGGAAAGAGAGTTGTTACCTGAACTGGACCCAGAGACAGGGAAATGAGCTTTAAAAAGGGTTCCAGAATGGAATAACACAAGACCTTGTTCTGTGTATACCGGTGTGAATCTTGATAGGGGTACCCCACAATAAAATTATGAAGAGAGTGAGAAAGTGATTGTAAACACAAATAAATAGTTTTATTATATACACAATCAAATAAAAGAAAAAATGTAAAGAACCTGCACTAAGCACCTGAGAACTAATTCCCTAAGTAATCACACACACACAAACACACCAGCAGGAGGGTGGACTGATAAAAAGGAAAAGGGAGGAAATCAGGAAGTTTTAGGAAAGGGACATACAACCTGAAATCCTGGGCGTGAGGTCTGGAGAGGAGCCTGCAACACAGTTGCGGTGGTGTTCAAGTAGTAGTGGGAAACATGGCACATTTTTCACTGACCTGGGATGGTTTTTTTTATTGGGAAGAGTCCCATAGTTGGACATAGGCACTCACTTTCCCAGGAACATGATTGGTCCAAGATAAAAAGTTTGAATCTGACTGGCTGGTTTAAAGTTAACTGCTATCAAACTTTGGTGGGGAAAAGTGGGTGAAATACCTTGATTAGGCTATTATGAGCCAAATCTTCATGAGCACAAAGAGGTTAGGTGAAATAATATGATTAACGTACTTGCATTAGGTTGATGTGAACCAGAGCTGCATGGACACAAAAGTTTGGGTGAGATAGCTCCTGAAACAGGATGGAGCATAAATTAATGACTTGAGGGCCCTTCTTGATTGAGTAAAAAAAGGAAAAAGAGGAACTGGACATTGGTTAATATAATAGCAACTTCCTTGGGCTGGGCAGACACCTCTGGGATATGCTCGGGTATTCCAGTATTTAAAAGTGCTTTGTTATTGAGAATGAAGCGAAGTCTTATTGAGAACCCAGAGCTGGGGGAGATTGCACTTCATCAGCTTGTGATGCCAGCACACCTTATGCCTTTCCTGGGCCTTTACCCAGGTGTCTTTATGAGACTGTCTGGGTTTCAGGTCCCCTGACACTTAGGCTCTAAAAGGGGGTGCCTATTAAAACAACTAAGTCCAAAATAAGGTGGGGACCTCACGAACCAAGGGGGTCTCAGCTAGAGGAGCGGGTGGGGTCCTTACAGAGTACAAATTTGAAGTAATATGAAAAATGGGATACAACTATAAGGGGAAGTGAGGGAAGGCCTACACAACCTACATAAGAGACTGACCTCTGGCTAGAATGGGAAATTATTTGAAGAACAGGCAGATTTGCAACAGCCAATGAGAATAAGTATCAGCCTAATAAATGCTGGCAGAGTACCTATGCAGCAGTCAGGACACTAAACTGATTAGCAGTAATAAAGCTTCATTTAGGAACTAAAAAACTGGATAGGAAGGTGAAGATATAAACCTAGCTATCTTTTATCTGAGAGAACTATTCTTGAAGAAAAGCATAAGAATATCATTCTGCAGACAGACAAAGAAAGACAGTACAGTCTTGTCTAGCTTGTGTTTGGTGCCCTCCGAAGGATCTTCTTTCCACTTCTTTGTACACAGGACATTGCTGTATTCCAACAACAAGAACTTTCAGCTTTGTTCTTAGCCTAGGCAATGAAGGTCACAATGAGCTTCAAATCTTTGCCTTCAATTAGCTTAACTTCTATGATGCTGTAATTCCATAGAAATTCAGTGTCGTGGACAGGAACTGATACTGACTTTCCCCAAATGCTATAAATACCATTTATCTAGAAACGTAACTCTGACTATACAACCTGTCCATCAAATACATTTTAGAACAGCAAAATAAGGTAAACTGAAGATAATTTCTCTCTCCCCCTCCCTCCCTTTCTCTCTCTCTGCGTATTGTTGATAAAATGCAGGGTTTGCTTGCATCCCCCCCCTGCAAGCTAGTGCTGAAATGGAGGTTTATTTAAATAGCAAATATCCTGCTAACAATATCAAGGAACTGGTATCTGCAGGATTAGAAGATGTGTTGTAGAGTGTAGGATTCCAATATGTAAATAAATTCATTACTTATGCAAGTAGTGCCACCTGCTGGTACAGCAATGTTATACACAACTATAAGAATTAATTACAGCTGCATTCGTAATAGCCTACTAAAACTATCTGCGATCCTCTGACAGTAAAAAGACATCCTGACTACTTAAGTATCATTTTTGAAATGCGACTGAGAGAAAAGGAAGTTGAGGCAGGGAATCAAGTTGGAAAATTCCCAGTTGTTGATGATTGGGGACTTTTTCAATTTAAGTGTCACTTTACCTTTACTTTTCAGCATAAAACCAGGAAAGGAGACTCTCTGGTGCTTCCAGCATTCATTCATGTAATCTGAAGTCACTCAAAGAAATTCTACTGATACCCCACTTGAACTCTAGTGATACTCTGCTTAAAGTGGAAATTCTAGTAGAGCCTCAAACATAAGTTCTGTTTATGACTCAGAGTTATGTTTGAGACTGGGTTGTCAATGACAAATGATTGGAGGATGAATGATTTGGGAAGGGACTACAGCTGATTGGTACAGCTCATGATTTGCCTGAAGGACGTCCCAGGTATCTCCATGTAAAGCATCTCAGGTAGGTATTGGGGAAAACTGCTCTCTGCCTAAGACGTTGGAGAGCTGCTGTTCATCAAAGTCGGCAATATTGAACTTGATTGATTAATGGTCTGAGTGGGTATAAGGCAACTTTATATGATGATTGCCTGGCTGTTGTACTGACATGGGAAGTTCTAGGTCTGATGAAAAACAATCATCCGTGAAGTTCAGCTTAGCCCATCAAGGATGATTTCAGAGTTGCTGGTGAACCAAAGTAGTCTCTGCCTTTCCACATCATCACTGCAGAAACCATTTCAAGACAAGAGGTGCTGCTCTTGAGGCTCATTTTAAATTTTGCACCCAATTAATCTCAACCCAGAAAACAAACTATGCCAACACCCCCTAGCCAAACTCCTCATTTCAGTGATTTGATCCGGTTTACTTTACTTTGCTGTATTTAGTATCTATTTGCACAGAATATCCATGTTGCACAGGAAACAATCATACATGATAATGCTATTATTATACAGAGGGTTTTTTTTTTCATTTTCTTCTTTTTGGGATATTAGTTATCATGTGTCACCATAACACAAACAGTGTTCCTAGAATCAGCTGTGATAATAATAGTTTGTGTCATCTGGTAGAAACGACCCTCTCCATCCCCCAAGTTATTCACTTTGTCTCATTTTATTTGCTCCAAGATTTTGTCTCTTGAATGTCTGTCTCCCTCAGTTGCATCCCAGGCCTCCCCATACAAAACCTCCTGAGATAGCTGGTCCTGTATAACACCAAACTGTTGTCGTTCCCCTACAATTTCCTCATGGTAAATTCAGCAGCAAATCCTATGGCAATCATTGTCCACCTTACCGGCAAGATGACCTGTGTGCAAAGGAAGGGAGCAGAGAAGGTAGAACACCTTAACCCTAATGGCACATTGTACTTTCCTCAGATCCATCCCTGGGTTGGTCTGGAAGAAGTGATCTGGGATTTCCATGCTTTCCAGGCATGCAGGGGTTCAATTCTGATCAGGACTATGACATGAGAGGGGAGGACACCCAAGCCCCTCCCTCACACCCTTTTCCCAACTTGGAATGCCCCTGTGGAGATGCTATTTGCCCTGCTGGGAAACCCATCTGTACATGCTTAGTTTCCTCCAGTAGGACAAACAGGAGCTTCCTGGGTCCATTTCAGGTGAAGAAAATGATGCAGGGCAAAAGTATAAGCCTTTCTTCCCATATACCACAGTCATGCATGGCTGTGACCATATCTGTCAACCTGACCCAGGGATGGACTTGAAAAAAATGTAATGTGTAGTTAGGCACTCAGTAGAGATCAAATCATTCAGTCCTAAAAGAAATCAACCCTGATTGTTCCCTGGAAGGCCAGATCCTGAAGCTGAAGCTCAAATACTTTGGCCACCAAATGAGAAGGGAGCATTCACTGGAGAAGACCCTGATGCTGGGAAAAATTGAAGGTCAAAGAAGAAGGGGATGGCAAAGGATGAGATGGTTAGACAGTATCATCGATGCAACGAATATGAAATTGAGCAAACTTCAGAGGACAGCGGAAGACAGGAGGGCCTGGCGTGATCTGGTCCATGGGGTCGCGAAGAGTCGGACTCAACTGTGCGACAGAACAACAACAAAAGAGATAAAGTTTGGGTCCCCAAAGATCCCCTTGCTTCCTGCAAACACTATCAAAACTGAACACAAATATCAGATGAAGACAAATCCCATGACATGTCCAACTCCATGGTCCCCAGAATTTTCTCACCCTAATCTCTTAGAGTTAAACCCTAATAGTTCTGATTGGCTGAAAAGCTGCATTTATATGTATGTCATGTGTATAACTCCCATATGCTTTAATTGGGGGGGGGTCATTTTTAAGGCTGAATACAAACCATGCACAGTTTGTGTTTTTCACTTATTGCCTATGAAGCCACTACTAAAACATCAAAACCCAAATGTACTGAGATCTATTTCTGGACCACAGGATCCTCGAATCTAGCAACATACAAATACAATGCAACAAATGTATTTTTCTCAAGGACATTTCAGAGTATTGACTATCCATAACCTCAGGGATGCTCATCAAGGCTTCTTTGTAAATGTTCTTGTACTTGAAAGAATGTCATTAAAGCGCATTAAATAAAATGAAAAGCTCTCATAAAAACTGAAACATTACAAATATGGGAATGTAGATTCTAAGAGTGGAGCACCACTGCACGTTATGTAAGAATAAAGTAATTTGCAGGTCATGGTGGAAAAGCCAAACCAGATTTGAAGGTCAAGAGGCAGGAAATGAGTATGTGCTGGGAAGCCACTGAGTGCCCCCACTGAAATGCACTGACTACCACAAGAAATGAAAAGCATCTTAATTTCCTTGAGTTAAAATGTCCCAGTAAAGACTTCACAAGCGAGAGTGCTTTCCAGAAACAGATTGGAATACTTTGTGGCTGTGATGAAATGAGCCAGCCAGGCATCTTCTGGAGGACTCTGTTCATTGCAGTGTTTAGGGTGCCTTTCCTGTATTGATATTGTTGTTTCTCTTCCTTAAGAAGATTGTGCAAAAGAAGATGAGAACCATGGAGGAAAAAAGTCATGGAGATGGGGGAGGGGGCTTTCTGTGCTCCTCTTTTGTGTACTCTAGGGCCTTCTCTTCAACAGTGACCTTTCTTGAAACATAACACTCTCTAATCTTTTTACTTTTGGAGATATGTGGGAACATGTTTGCTCACCACATCTTGTACATTGCTTGACCGGAAGCATTTTGTGGTTAGAACTCAAGGGATTTTTTTTTTTCTGATTGAAAATTTAGATACTAGTATTTAGGGGGATTGCCCAATCAGTTTGCATACCCATTGTATCAGCTTGGTTACATATTTTATATTATTATATGATTATTTTGTGTAACTCTGTCATATATGATAAATAAAATACAAATAATAATTCTGATTCAAACACTGAATTATTGGCATACACCAGCTTTTGGCTTAACTGTGCATCAATCAGCTTGCCTCACCCAATGAGAGATTTGATGGGTGGACATTACTGCTTCTATATTATCCTGTTTTACTTGTCACCAGTCTTATTTTAACTTTCTCTTACCTCTTCATCCTGTCCTTCAAACTGTATGGATGATCTTTGCTAGCTGCTGTATTATTGGAAGGAATATTTTCATTAGTTTCTTGTTTGGCAAAGTTTGTGGCTGAAGGTTGTTGGTTTTCCCCTCTTTCAACTAGTCTCCCACCTTTCCTCTTTCTGGTCATTAGACAGTGAAGTTATTCGGTGTGCTTATCACTCTGGTCTTGTGCTTTGATTATCCCAACTTTGAACCTAGTGATAATAAAACAGAAGCTCTAGTTCAATTGCATTTTAAAGGAATGGCTTATCTGATTAGTACTTGGAATCTCAACCTCCTGGCATAGCTTAAAACATCTGAAAACCAGGTCTTAACCATTCCTTACTTAAGCTTCCTCAGGCCCCAGTATGTCTTCCACCATCTCTGAAGACAGCCACTCTTTCCAGAGATATTTCCTGCACTCTTTTTTGTGGGCAACAGTGCCAAAGCTGCCATTTTGATTTTTTTAAAGTGTTCATAGTTTTAATTGTCTGCTAGGAATTTTAAAATCAGGACTCTTGTACTTTCTGTAACTAGCTATTTTTTCTGACTGAGTAGGTGGTTGGTGCCCCTAATAGTTTTTAGATATGCAAGACACGGAAAGGTCACAGGAAGGATTCTGTTAACATTTTGACTAGTACCTAGTTGTCATAGGCAACAGTTTCCAAAGCTGAACTTATTTTTGGGAATATATCTGCTGATCTTCTTTTGATGTCTTGGTATCTCCCGGGGAAGCAAGATGTTGAGTTTGGTTCCAGGTTTCAAGGCATTTTTGTATGCTTAACATTATAGAAGTCACATCTTCATACATGTTTTGTGGAGACAGGAGTAATAGAATAATAAAACAATTAATAATATATTTTACAAAAGCATTAATAACGCAATGATCTTTTCAGATTATTGCTTATGTCCTATAAATGAGAAAAGGCCCCTTAGTAGCTATCTCACGGAGCATTATAGCTCTGCATATGAGTAACAGTGCATATTTGAATTACTTGTTGATAGCTAAAAACTAGGCAAGCATTGTTTTATATTCTGACCTTTCAAGGATTCTCAAACAGGAAGGGAATACTGTTGACTGAAACAGCTCATGTATGATGAATGCCTTTTCATACCATAGACTTAAAATAACTGTTTTCTGTTCTGTAATGTTTCCAGCTAAAGCTTTCTATTGCCTGTGTAACATTAAAAAACTGAAACAGTAAAAGCCATACTACATCTGATGCTGAACCTTCTAGATTCAAGCCCCAGGTGTGAAATTTAGCCTAACTAGCATCCAGGGCAGATGAATCAGTGTGATAGCGCTCGATAAAGGGCAAGTGGCTCTGTCTTTGCCCCTGTCCTGTTTCCCTAATAAAAATGCTGCCTGGGCTGTTTCAAGTCAGGGGAAGGCAGAGACAGATACGCCTCCAGGGTGATGTAGCCATTAGACTGTGAGAGTGGGATCTGGGAAACTTCCGTTTAAATGGTCATTCTGCCATGAAGCTTGTTGGGTGACTTTGGACCATCACATACTCTCAGGCTAATCTACTTCATGGAGTTGTTGTGAAGATAAACAGGAAAAAGTATATGCTGTCTTGAGTTCCTTGGAGAAAGGGTGGGATAAAAATATACTAAGCAGACAAATATAATCAACATCAATGGAACTAATTCAGCTGTTTTTATGGTCAGGTAGTGTGCAATAGGACAGCAAAATCAAACAAAGTGTGCAGCTTTGCCATAATTCAAAGGAAAGATTTAAATAGAGTACTTTTTGCCACACAGCATCAAACTGGGTGACTGGTTTCATTGATTGCACAGAATGTGTTAGGTTGTTCTCTCTCTGTCAGATGACCCTTTTTGTCTTAATCTGTTCTTCTTTATCTTGGCAGCACAACATACAGAAAGAACCTTCCGGTTAATTGCCATCTTTTTTGTTCCACAGAATATCGGCACGTTAATAAGGCAAGTACTTTCAACCACATGATTGCAGGAAATATATCACAGATGTTTCTGTTGGAGGAAGTCAGATTTGTGAATGTACTTTCAGAGCTGCAGGATCACAAAAAAAAAGAAAAAAGAAAGAAATGGGAGAGAAAAGCAGATCTCATTAATGCTGATCACAAAGGCTTAGAAACCAAAGCATTTTTTTTAAAAAAAACCTAAGATTTGGCACAACATGCTTAGTAAGTGCTAAAACAAGTAGGAGAACAAGGCGTACCAAATGAGATCTCTCTTGAAATGGGTACAGAAGACTTGGGAAATGTTTCTCATGTGTGCTGGAAATCTAGCCAAAGTTTCAGATATTTTTTCATTAACCCCTATCATTGAAAATAAGCTACATTTCTTGAAACCTCCATACCTACAGCTGTGTTGGGAATCAACCTGCAGGATACACCTGTTCAGCTGCAGTTTAAACCAATGTAATTTCCTAGCCTGAAACAAATGGGTTGCATCTGCTAAGTCAGGGGTGTCAAACATGCGGCCCATCAGGCCCACACTGGAACTAGCCATCTCCTGCTTCCAGTGCTGCTGCTGCTGCTGCATCATAACTTGCTTCGCCAGACTCAGACAGTTCATGTTTTAAGCTAGGTCCTAAACTCAGAACTCTGAGCATGAGATTTCTGTGGTGAATGTCAATAAATCAAAAGTAGGTTTGCAGCTTACAGAGCTAATGTTTTAAGCATGTTTTTATTTTAAGTAAAAAAAATCTTTGTGTTTGTGTCCTTTATAAAGTTTATATCTCTACTACCTGGCATTACATTTTATGACCCACATGGCCCGGCCCAAGGTCTCATTTATGTCAGATCCGGCCCTCATAACAAATGAGTTTGACACCCCCATGCTAAGTCAAACGTTTTCCCTAGATCTTAAGTAAAGGCATTATAGAACAAGGGATGATTTTCTGACATATGCAAGAAAAATTAGTAAAAGGGCATTTATAATCTGTCTGGAGATTTAGTTTGCTTAGTGTTGTTTCTGCAAAAAATATATTTGTTTCTTTACCACATTTCTTTGAATTTGTCTTTCATTTCTTCTGTATCATTTAATCTAATATAAGAAAGAAGACTTCATCAGTGTGTTTGGAATATCTGCTACATTCTACCTGAACCAGCCTTATAGAATTAATTTTGCAAGCATAGCCTTTCTACAATTTTATCCCTAGTAGTCTACAAAAAAAGTATAAAGCATTTTAAAAATTACAAATGCAATGAAAAATGCATGGTTTGCCCCAAATCACCAGAGTTTTGCAAGCAACTCTGTAAAAGAACTCTTTCTGATGTTGTAATTTGTTTGACAATGGGTGATTTTAACCAAGGCTCATTTCCTGCAGGAGCGCACAGGAGCGAAGCTCCGGCAGTAAGGAGCCCAGGGGGCAGGCACATGCAGCAAGCCCCACCCCCTGCTCCCAGCAGCCCCCCTACCTTTCCTGGCCTGCTGGCTGACCCAGCAGAGCACTGCCACAAGCTGGCCCTCGAGCTGCTCCGCCATTGCATGGGCCATGGCACCCAGCCCGCCCAAGCTCTGTCCGACTTCATGCTGGCCCTGACATGGCACCTCTGCAAGGCAGGCCCTGGTGACTCCTGTGAGGCCTGCGAGGAGCTCTGCCCCAGCCTCCTGCACCTACTTGGCCTCCTCCTGTGCCTCTGTCCTGCCACCGCCCTGGTCCCCTACCAGCTCGAGGCTATGCATGTCTTCCACGCTGCCCTCCTCAACCCATGAGGAGTCACACACTTTCCTGCACTTGCTGGCCATCAAAAAGAGTCCAGTAGCACCTTTAAGACCAAGGTTTATTCAGGTACAAGCTCTCCCTCCTCAGTGAGGGCAGATCTGCCCGTTCCCCCCCCATAGCTAGCAACCAAAAGAGTCCAGTGGCACCTTTAAGACCAAAGTTTATTCAGGTACAAGCTCTCCCTCCTCTGTGAAGGAAGATCTGCGTGCTCCCCCCCATAGCTAGTAACCCAAAACAGTCCAGTGGAGCCTGAGCAGTGGGTGTTGCCTTCTTACACACTTCCGGTGATGTCAGGGGGTGTGGCATATTCAAGTAAGTTATGCTAATGAGTTATGCTAATGAGCTTACACCTCTTTTTCTACGAAATGACCCCTGATTTTAACATGAGGTTTTATTTAGGAATTCTGCATTGTGAATGGGATCCTTCCTGGCCTCTCTTCCTGCTGGAGGGCTGCCTGTAAACAGTCCAAACATATGAGGGCAGTAATGAGCAAGGTTCTGCAGTAACAGCAAAGAACAAGAGAGCTCAATCTCTATGCTCCGTATCTGGTACTCTGGCAGGGTCTGCAGCACCTCTACTTTGGGGATTGGCCCTTGAACCAATGCTTTTCTTATTGCTATGAAGATGTGTTTACACTGTCTGCTGGGACTGCTTCATTAGGATCTAATCCAGCAAGGCACTAAGCACCATTAGTCTTTGCCAACATCAACACAGATTATTGAGGGTTGGTAGAAAGTTAACAAAAAGTGGAGGAGGAAAGCAGAGGAAAATTGGAATGTTATGGCCCCGTAGCTCTTATAGCTTCTTTGTGCTGGATGGAATCACTCTGTTGACTGGAATTGCTCTGATCAGTAACTTCAGCAGTTTTTCTATGGGCTCCAGGGGAATTGCTGTACCCTCTTGGTAGTGTTTTTGAACCAGTATCCCAAAATAAAAACACAAGACATCAGCATGCAGTTTATGGTTGCCAGGCAAAGGCTGGCATCTGGTGAGACATGGAGGGTGGGAACATGCTCCCCCCCCGGACCTTTGCACAATGTGATGTAACTTCTGGAGAGACAAGAAGTGATGTCACATCGCTCTCGGAATTGCCAGAAACTGTATGGTAAAACCATGGAGTTTCCAGTGACTCCTCGAGCGGCATGATATCATATCCAAGTTTTCCATGGAAGTGATGGCATGTTGTCTGTGACACAAGTAATTATTTTTTTCCTCCCACCTCTTGAAGGAGTGGCAGTAGGATGTGCAGGTTGCCAGCATGAGTTCCCCTACCATAGTAGGAGATCTGGCAACCCTGATGTGTGTTAAGCAGTTTATTAATGGCTGATCTACATCACTTAAGCATTCCTGCATTGGTGATAACACGGATGTAGCTACCATGCTAATGTAGCTACCATGATTTTGTGCAAGTCTACTTTGACTCCAAACTTAGCCAGCATTACTGGTGGCTTTGTTCCTCTTCACCTCCATGCAAAACAGTGTCAAGAGGTTTTAGGATTAACAGGCCTCACCCTCCACATGCTGCTCCACCATCTAAGGGCTCAGCTGATGTTGCTCAATCACCAAAGGAATTCCTTCCCCAGTCCACCAGGGTACTGGAGCCAATAATGGGCTAGCTTGAGAATAGGGTTGGCAACTCCAGCTTGGGAAATTCATGATGATTTTGAGGTGTAGTTTGAGGGTGGGTTTGGGGAGAGGAGGGAGCTCAAAGGGTGTGTGATACCATACAGTCCACCTTCCAAAGCTGCTACTTCCTCTGGGGAAACTGATCTCAGTATTCTGGAGATTAGTTGTAGTTTTGGGAGAAATCCAAGGCCCACCTGGTGGCTGGCAGTCCTGCTTGGGAGCAGCCCCATCCTTAGATGGCTCAGGGTGCTTGCCAGTTATCCCTACCTATACTCTAGCAGCTTGCTGTATTCTTGCCATAACTAGTTATAGCCTAGCCAGTTGAAAGACCAGGCCAGTTTAGAGAATATCACCATGCCTCAGGACACTGTGACTGTCATGAGTACTGCTGAGGATGAGCTCCTGGCCCCAGCAGAACCCACACCTGACCTTGATGAAGCCCCAGAGCCCATCAGTGTATCCTTGCTGCCCGTCTCAGCAACAGGTGCAGAAGAACAACGCCCAGCAGACAGCGCCCCTGATTCGCCTACACAGGTGGCACGCTTACGGAGCTGGCTCGACCAGGACTTAGCATCCCGGTGAAGGAAGGTGCGCCTGCATAGCAGCGCTCCCTCAGCCCTGAGTTCTAGCAGAAGCTGGGATGCACACACTGAGCGCTAATTGACAGCGGCACCTGCAGGGTATTTAGCTCCCCACCTGATGCTGGTTCCTTGTGCCAGCAACTAGTCAACTTGACAATGCTTCTGCACCTGCCTCACCCCTGTTTCCGTTTCCTGACTTGTGCTCTGAACTCCTGGCTCCCTGGCCCCAGCTTTGAATGACCATGCTCTTGGTTCGTGCTTTGGACTCTTGTTATCAGGCTCCTGTTTTGCTACCCCTCGGCTCTGACCTCGGACTGGACTTGGACTCACTCTGTGTCTGCACCCCAGCCCATGACAGTGGCCAACTAAGGCCAGAAGATCAACTAACAGCAGAGGGGGGTTACTACTTATATTGCTGTATAACTATTTGCGATTTGTCTTTATGATTTCATTGTCTGTGTCATATTTATTTTTATGCACTGTTTTGTTTTCTTTCTTTTATTAGCTTCTGATTTGTCATGTGCCTAGTGAAGCATTTATATTCACTTACTTTAGCACAATTATTGATTCTCTGTGTGTTTCTTATTGATCACTGGAGAAATTAGGATGTAGATTTTCCATGGTTTTTTGTCTTAAGTCTGTGATAGCATTATTTGAAAGCATTGCCGTACAGCCTTTTGAGTCCTAGGGTGTTAAAGGGCAGTTATGGCAAACATCATATCGTCTTTGGCTAGCACAATGCAACTATTTACAGTTTACATACTATAGTTTCTTTTTTAATATATATATATATATATATATTGGCATATTTATACCCTTCCTTTCTGCTTTAGAAGTAACACCCAATGTGGTTAACATGTAGAAAGGAATTAAATAGAATAAAATTAATCCACATG
Source organism: Gekko gecko (assembly GCA_029375565.1). Classification (NCBI taxonomy): domain Eukaryota; kingdom Metazoa; phylum Chordata; class Lepidosauria; order Squamata; family Gekkonidae; genus Gekko; species Gekko gecko. Next base: position 58,003,384 of record JAPDNY010000011.1, on the reverse strand, counting down.
AGATCCAATAAGCATCAGATGATAATTAAAAATGAGAAAAACAGAAGCTGACAGAAAACATTAATAAAAATATCAAGCAACAACATCAAAAAGCCATAAATACTTCAAGCAGGAAAATAAACAAAAGTCTAACAACACAACATGGCCTCCAAAATAAGCAAGAAGGTATTTTGGAGGCCATGTTGTGTTGTTAGGCTTTTGTTTATTGGCCAATGAGCACAGCACAGTAGAAGTCTCCCAATAGCACCTTCTGGGACCTTCATTCCAGTAACAGTCAGAACTGATACCAGACAATACATTGGTTCCAACTCTATGACTGAGTAAATTTTGTAGTGGCTTGACTAATTTTTTGGAATCCCCTCAAAAATAAATGTAGTAGCCATAATCATCACAACAGTCCTGTGGAACAGATTAAATTAAAAGACAACACACACACTGGGCTTTATTTTATACTAGGAGTAAGGCCCATTGTGGGAAGAAATAAGAGTTCTAGAAGGATGCTCCAGGTGAGTGTCCCAGCTGTGGCTGGTGGGGTGGCAGAGGGAAGAGGAAAATAGAGGGAGGCAAGCCATGTTTATTTCCTGCTGCTTAGCTATAAGGCAGGGCTGTACCAAGTGGGTAGTATGGGAGGACAGCCTCATGGTAACAGGTATGGTTCCCTCCACCCCTGACTTATGTTGATTTGGGGTTATGCAGTGGCAGTTAAGGTAGAAAATCACCTCCTCCTATGCCATGTCTTCTGGGTTCCAAGGGTCTGAAAAGTGGTTCCATAGCCATTTACAGGGTTGCCAACTCTGAGTTAGGAAATACCTGTGGATTTGAGGGGTAGAGCCTGGGGAGGGCAGGGTTTGGGGTCTGGAGGGACCTCAGCAGGGTATAATTCACCCAAAGCAGCCATTTTCTCCAGGAGAACTGATCTTTATGCCTTTTAGGCAGTTCTAACATTATTTTACTTTAGTTACGAATCTCCTCTTAGTGGTTTGGCCTGGGTAAAATCTCCTGTTGTCCAGTAGTACATCCTGCCCTGTACTGCAAAGCCAGCTTCTATGTACAAACTCTGATGGACTGTGTGTGTTCTTGTACTTGGATCTTTTAATGATCAACTGATGTCTCATGGAAAACATTTAAAAATTGTTAGAAAATGTACGCCCGTCTGGATCACATTTTATTCATTTTCCATTTTCTTTTTATTGCCACAAATAGCTCCTTAAAGACAGGATGTTTGGGGCTGGGGAGCCAGTTGTATGATTCTTCGTCTCTTTGTTCTTGATGCTGTCCACAGCATTTAATGGTGCCATTAAAAATGCACTTCTTGTACAGTAACACCAGTAAACACAGAAACAGAGCTGGAAGGAACCTCAAGGGTCATCTAGTCCAACTGCCTGTGCAATGCAGGACATTCACAGTTACCTAGATTAAACTGGTACCATTAGACAGATTTCTCATATACTAATTGAACATCGATTTTTTTCATATATATATATATATATATATATATATATTTCAAAGCCAAGAAAAACTTCTTAGCTGCAAAAATCAATACCTTGTGAGGATGAAAGTTATAACTCCAGTCATTTTCATCCTAACACGTTAAATATTGGGGCAGTATTAACTCATCCCAGGCAGGAACAGGTTTATTCTGGGTGTACCTGCCATGGAACAAAAATGTACAGATATTTGTTTCATTTTTGCCAATAAAATGAACACAGTTGAATTGGCACCATCCATTCCAAACAGGGCACTGTGAGTATGTTCCTGGGGTAACTTCACAGGCATAACTTTTGTAAATTGGTTACAAACTCAAGTCAACTTGTATGAAGTCATCCCTTCCAGTTCAGATTGCTTCTACTTCCCTTGATGAGATTTGGTATATATTCTTCATCCTCCCCCCACCCCCCATATCAGTATCATTTTGGTTTAGATAATCTGTCCTGTTAAAATGGTCCACAGTTACCATTGCTTAGGTATTCTGCAGCTCAGTAGAAGTAATACCAATGACCCTAGTCCACAGTAACACTCAGCTCCACCCAGTTTTACGTTGTCTTCATATTAAAAGCTTGCTGAAGTGTGTTTGAAATAGTTCCATGCTAAAAATTGGCATAGCAGGAAGCCCTTGCTTTTTCAGAGGCAGTTAGTCTTTTGAGATGCTAAGACATACCAAAATATTTTATCATCATGAAATAGAATCAGTTTAGGGTAGTGGTTAGGAGCGTGGCCTCTAATCTGGGGGAACCAGGTTTGATTCCTCACTCCCCCATATGCAGCTGCTGGTGTGACCATGGGTCGGTCACAAGTTGTCTCAGAGCTGTTCTCTCAAGAGCAGTCCTTGAGAGAGCTCTCTCAGCCCCACCTACCTTACAGGGTGTCTGTTGTGGGGAGGGGAAAGGAAAGAAGATTGTAAGCCGCTCTGAGACTCCAAGCGAAGGGCAGGATAGAAATCCAATCTCATCTCTTAATGTAATACAACCCAACTATGCTACAAACAAGAAGCTGCAGCTGAAAAGGTGATTTCCTTAAAACAAGGCCAGCTATCTTCAGTAACTCATTTCAGACATGTATGCAATAGAGAAAACATGAAGCAAGATGGCTGCTGATAAAACCTGGCTATAGGACAGCTGCTGTAATTGAAAACTACTCTGAAGTATAACAGTAAGGGGAGGATAAGCTTCCTATAGTGTATGGAGGTTAAATGAAGATCTGACTAGGACTGTAATTTGTGTGTGTGTGTTTGTTGTGAAGGGGTTTTTTTTTTGCTGCCTCCCTGCCTCCCTCCAATGAAGGCTAGTGGTAGATCACTCTGGCGTCACACAAAAGAGCAACTATAAATTATTCAGAGTGGAAAAACAGAAGGGGAAACTGGATCTCTTCTTCATTTGTATTAAAAGATTCCAGAACAAAAGAAGAGAGGGCACTCACAGCTGAAACACACCTTTGACAAAGAAGAAGAATGGCTCTCTTCTTTCGTTGAAGTCCCAGGTGTGACACCCAGTGATCATAACAGCACCATAGTCCCAAAAGATAATTCAAGAGCCAATAAATACAGTTAAAGAAAGACACATTGTGTTTTGTACTAGACATCTAAAGAGTCTTTATAGCTCATACATAGCTAAATATGGACCCAAGGGTTAAACATCACCATTTCACTTTTGCAACCTTTAAAAATTCATCACTTCCAAAAAACATTGAACCCTGCTTTATTCTTTTAGACATCTTTCACAGTAACTGTTTAAAAATCCTTCGATAATGAGGAACTCAGTCTTGATATTTTAATATTCATACACAAAGAGAAGAAAATTGAATTCTGAAATAAATTCATTTTTAGAACAGCTTTCTTTGAACATACACTAGGTAAGGATTAGAATATTTTTTTAAAAGATCCATACCAAGATAGTTATTAGATTTTTAAAAATTATATAATCTTTACAAGAATACAGAATATAACCACATGGAAATTTTAAATAGCTGTATGATGGCGCTCCTGGGAAATCTGCATGGTAGGATAGCATCCAACAAAATTAATTTTTTCTGGCTTTCCTCTGGAGGGTACGAGCACATATTTGCAGCTGGCTCCATAAAAAATGGGTGATATCAGAGGTAATTAGTCACAAATGTAATATCCAGGGCCTGTGGAAATGCTTGAGTAGCAAGTTTACATTAATGCATAATACAAATGATCTGCAGAGGCATAAAGAGCTTGGTTGCAAACAACTGTGATCTTTTCACATGAGCACATGAAGCTACCAGTCCCATGGTCCATCGAAGTCAGTATTGGCTACTCAGATGGGCAGTGGCTCTAATGTACATCAGAGGATATCATGAGAAGAAATGAGAACTGTGTGAGCATTCTGGGCTCTTTGTAGGATGGATGGTTAGATGGAGATAGGGAGAGGGAGAGACAAGGGAACAGTATTGTGACATCATTTCATTGATTAAACAGTCCCTTAATGACTGGAATTATCTGTGTGATCAGTCTTGGGGAAATGTGCAAAAATTGGTGGCATGGATGGTGGTGAACAGAATTGGAAAAGGTGTCCATTTTCACAAGAAGTTTGGGGACAATATTTCTCTCCTTTGACAGCAACATTTTCAGTCCCAACTCTGAAATGGGAGATCATTCAGAACAGCCATAAACAAACCTGCCTACTGAGTTTTCCAGAAGAACATTTTATTAGGATACAACTCTATACCATCCAGTACTGATCAGCATCCTGTCTCTAGTTATACCACTGCCAGATGCTGGATCTTTTCAGCTTGGAAAAGTGCTTATAACCAGATGATACTTTCTGGTTAGTCTTTATGTAATAAGTAAGTATAATGAATCTTTATGCAATAATGAGCTGCATAATGATTGCAGCTTTGTATATGGATACCTCAACGTGACAGGGCAGCCGTTTCCACAGAGTCTTACCAAATGTCACTGTGGAAGGTAGTTTTGCACACCACTGTTTTCTAAAAGGCTTCATATAGAGCCCAGCACTTGCTCAACAGCTGAAATTAGTTTGCATATTCTGCAAGTTAACCTGGCTGCTAATGGAGCCTGTGAGGTATCATCTCATACTCAGAAACGACTACGGCTGGTTTGAGCCTGATATCCTTATATGTTAGGGATGACATAAAAATATTTGTGTTGGTTACATTTGTGAGTTGGTTCTTAGATAACAGTGATCTAGGCCTTAGCCAAATTTGGGCTAGACTGGTGCAAATGCACTCAACTTGAGGTGTCCCTGGAGTGCAGAATACTACAGCCAGACTGCTCATTGGAGTTGTGATTTTAAATTTTTAAAATAAAGGTTTGTTTTATTTTAAAAAGTTTAAATAAATAGAATAGATATAATTTTGTGTAATTTGACCAGGGGGATGAGAGCCCACTTTTGTCTGACCCGTATTTTTGCTGAGGTAAATGCATTAAGAGTGCAGATAGTCATCTTCTACACACACTAGATACTTCTGGGGAAACTGCCACTGTTGACAGCAGAATACAAGCTGAACCTAACGGAGAGAGCTTGTCATATGTCCTGTCAGATCCAATACATTCAGCCAAAAATCTTGTATGATTTCACATGCCTAGCACATAGGGGGAAAACATCTCCTTTCAGTCACACTCTCTTCTGCATAAATCTGCCTTTATCCAGATAGTTAGATGAACTTTGTTAGATGGTTCTTTTACACTGACACTTCATAAAAGCGTTAGATAAGTCTCCATGTATTAAGCAAAGTTTCCATGTCCAACTCTATTTGCAGAACATTTTCCCTTTAGAACATGCAGGCTAACAGTACTGAATTTCCCCTCTACTGGAACTAGGGTTGCCAGGTCCCTACATGGCATTCAGCGGAAGTGACATCATCACACTGGGCATGCTGTCAAGGGACGCATAGAGTTTTAATGCCGAATGCTAGAGCATCTCCTGACAACGTGCCCGGTGCAATGACATCACCTCTGGGTGACGTCATCACACCGGACACGTTGGCCTGATTCCAGCACTTTGGGGGTGGGATTCCCCAGCAGCCGGATCTGGGCTGGCAGGTTGAGGCCTCTAGAGCGGGCAACCTCCCACCCCCTGGGGGACCTGGCAGCCCTAATTGGAATGTGGTCTATAGCAGGCCCGAGGCTTTACTAAATTTGCAGAGATTCAGGCCTTGAATATTATTTTTTTGATGCTCTAAGCAGTGCTATGAGTAGGGGTATACACCCCTCCCCCGGTATTTTTTGGGTTTGGATATATTGAACCCAAAAAATATTGATATTTCCTGATATTCCTGAATTCCAGTACTGGTATGGTATTAAGATTTGGGAACTGTATATTTCCCAATTTTGGGGGGTCCAATGGACCTGTGAAGAAAAAAAATGAGAGGATCAGCTGGAGCAGTGAGAGTTGAGAGCTCCATGCTGCTCCACCAATCCTGGGCTCGCTCCTCTTTACAGCTCTGTTTATACAGCCCAGTTTAAGCTGGCCTGCCCAGCAGAGCCACAACCATCATCCATTGTTTCCAATAGAGGGGGGAAAGGCATTTAAAGGGATTGCAGTCCCTTTAAATGCCTCTTTATAGCCATGAGTGACCTTGAAGCAGTGATTTCACCTTCAGCTATCCAGCAGTTTCAAATATTTTTGGGATTTTTCAGGGTGCCCATTTTTGGATAGCCGAATAAATGCTGGGCTCTATATCCACCAGAAAAAAATATCCAGAAAATACCAATAAGATATATTTTGGATATTTTTTCAGCTCAGTATAGACCAAGTACACATCCCTAGTTATGAGCTGTCAGTGATTACCTCACTGGAAACACTTGAAACATCTAAATTGTGAGTCTGAATGCTTGTTTTTCAGGTCCTGGAATACACTGAAATCCATAGAGCCAAATCTATACTACAGATTATATCTTTACAAACAAAAATAAGGGAGAAATACTGGATTAAGCTGTTTGATGGACAAGTTATAATCTATCAGTGACCTAAGCAGGGCTGTGTAGAATCTTACTCAAGTCTGCTCAATGGGAATTACTCCTAGGAAAGATTTCTTAGGATTGCACTGTATATCCACTTTCTACACAGTATCCATTAGGGACCCTAACTGAGCAAGAAAAAGGTAGCTCTATGCCCCACCATCTTACTAATCATTTTAATAACATCCTCCAATTACCGCTACCTTTCCAGGCAAACCCATCAATTTTATTCTGCTCTCCCTTTAGCTGATTGCTGCAATGAAACTACCACCAAGGTAGCAAGATTTTGTGCCCTGGCCAGCTCAATCAGCCAGAAGATTACAACATCCTTTAAGAAAACTTAAATATATTTTTAATAAATATATTTTAACAATTTTATTTACTTAGCGCATAGTCACATTAAATGTAATGTATATTTTATTCACACTGTTTATGTTATTTGATTGGTCTTTGACTATATTAAACTCTCTTGAATCTTGCATCTTGCACATAAAATGTTCAAGTATATAAAGATATGTATTCAATGCATTTGCCATTTATTAATGTATATGTCGCTTTAAATTCTAATCTTGGATCATAATAAGAAACCTGACTAACACCTATTTTTTAAAAAAAAGTTGCATGCCCACTGTAAGTAGAAATTGTGTGATACATCAATTGATGTTGTGGTTGGAGTGTAGTGTAGGGACCAGTGTGGTGTTGTGGTTGCACTAATATCTGGGAGAGCCAGGTTTGAATCCCCACTCTGCTGTGGAAGCTTGCTTGGTGACTTTGGGCCAGTCACAGACTCTCAGGCTCACTTAACTCAAGGGATCATTTCAAGGATAAAATGGAGGAGAAGAGAATGCTGTAAGTGATTCTAGATCCCCACTGGGTAAAAAGGCAGGGTATAAATAAAGTAAATTAAAAAGTAAGTAAATTTGCAAATATTGTATTTGATTTTACATATCTAATTGGTATTCATCATGGAGACACTATACTGATTGCCTCCCTCAGGTATTCAAGTTCTGCCTCTTTTTTCTAGCTCCCATCGGTGTGCTTTCCTTCTGTTGAGTGACATCTGTTTCTCTCTGTCTAGTGCACTGTTACGCTGCCATTCCTCCGAGAAGTTCAGAGAGCCATACATAGTTCTTTTTTCTCCCTGTACTAAGTACAGTTTTCAGAATGAAATAATAGCTGAAAGGAACAACAGGAATGGCAACAGCTAATGTTCCTCTAGTGAATGAGGAATGGTCTTACCACTTGAACGAAATCAGTTTACCACAACATGTGGCTAGCAGCTGCCACTGCTCATGGATTTGATCTTACAGGAGTGATTGTGTTATGGTGAATTTACTTTCCATGGAAGGAAGCTAATTGATTTTGTGAGTATATATGTCGGGCAGCTCTCCAATCCATGCCACATTTAAACCCAAGTCCATATATTTATTTAGACTTAAAATGTTCATATCCTGCTCTTCCAAAAGGCTCAGGACAGTTAACAACAAGATATAAAATGACATGTAAGAATAAAACATCATAATTCACTACCAGTTTTAAATCAGTTGAACTTCAGTGAAACATATATCAGTTTAAGCTGGTTTCCTGCAGGTTAACTGTGTATGTTGAGCTGGATTGGACATCTTTTGTTCATAGGTATAATGGGAAAGGAATAATTTCTGCTAATGCAGTGCCATCATAAATGTTTGCCATGGTGGCTCTGCATGAGCTTGCCAGGATCATTTTATAGCACGGCAACTTGTTTACAAAAAAAAAAAAGACTTTATATCATGTTCATTTCTATCATGTGGACTAGCAACTACCACGATTTTTGTCTCTGGAAGTCTTACACTGCATATCTAAATCTGTCTAGAACCTGTGAACTAGAGACAATTGGCTCTAAAAGGAAGATCCTGTGAAATGTCCATCTACAGTGCTAATGGCTGAATGTTTTACAGTGAAAGCCCTATGTTGTATTCTTACACAATCGGGTGGTCAGGATCCTACAGTGACCTATTGAATGCAAGTGCACTGTAAATAATCCTATCACAGGTGTGTGCGTGTTTGGGTGTGGTTCATTATGGGAATATAAGCAGGCCTTCAGTCCTGCTTTCCTTGTCTTGTTCTTCCAAGCTGAAATAAACTATGAGCTGTTTCACTTATCAACACGTCTGAACTCAGTATTTTATACTGGTGATAAGGATGGGATCCCGATGAGCGAGCCTGACTGTCCTTATCAGAAGCCACCACACCCTGCATCACTCACGAGCAGCACGTACTGTGCACTGGGCACCAGGACACTGCTCCCTGCTTTGTTCAAGGGAACCTCCGTGCCACCACGGGAAACCTCAAGGTCTTCAACCCTAACCAACCTGAGTTCTGGGAAGTGTGGGTGAAGCAGCTCACCAACTTCTTCGCCTACCAGGAGGTCACCGACGCCGACAAGAAACAGGCTCTGCTCCTAAGCACGTGTGGAGTGGCCACTATTTGCCTGGTCCGAGGCCTCCTTGCTCCAAAGAAGTTGGCAGAAACCACATATGAGGATATCATCAAGGCCCTCACGGGTTACTTCATGCCAAAGCCGACCAAATTGGCCAAGCATGTAGATTTACTAGTGCGCACCCAAAAGCTGGGTGAAGTGGCCACCATCTACATGGCAGAGCTTTGCCAACTTGCAAGCAACTGTGGAGGACTTCCAGGACGTGGAGGACATCATCCTCACACAATTCGTCTGCAGAGTCCAAGTCCACAAGCTCCGCCGCAAACTGATTGGGACGGCCGACCTAAAACTAGAGTCAGCACTCCATGTGGCCACTGCATTCGAGAGGTCGCACCAAGACCATCCGCCATCTTCAGTCTACCTAGCAGCCTCTTCCACAGCATTGGACATCTCAGATGATGACGAAGTCTGGCAACTACGGCATCCAGCCCATCAGAGCTCACGCAACCCAACGGCAATGGCTCCACTGGTAAGATCAACCATCCAAGCGCCCATCAAATCAAACACCCTAGCGAAGTGTGCCAGCTGTGGGGAAGACCACGAGTGTCGGTCCTGCCGGTTCTGCAACATGTTCTGCAGAACTTGTGGAAAAGCTGGCCATCTGGCACAAGTCTGTTGGTCCCGAGGAACCTAACAGCAGACATCAGCACACCAACAAGAAGCAATGGACCTCCACACGATGATCAACAACCAGGACCATAAGGTACTCTGGGTAAACTGAGTGGTAATACCCCCCCCCACTGCACCAGTGAGTGCTCACAGCACTACATGACATGCAGCCTGGAATTGTGCACATGAAGGCACTAGCGAGGAGCTGTGTATGGTGGCTGGGATTAGACAGGGAAATCGAGGACCAGGTGAAGCACTGCCAGACACACCAAGAGTCCTAGCCAGAACCGCCCAGAGCTCCAGTATGGCCTTGGGAATCATCCCAATAACCTTGAGCCAGGCTTCACCTAGACTTCGCTGTCTCCTTCCAGGGACAGATCTTTTATATCTTAGTGGACGCCTATTCCAAGTGGCTGGAGGTGGTACCCGTGCCATCCACCTCATCAAGGTCTGCCATTAGGTCAATGTGGTGGATCTTCAGCACACACGGCATCCTGGACTCTCTAGTAACAGACAACGGGACAGACAGCTTTTACATTGGCAGAGTTCCAGGAGTTCGTGGAGTACTACGGGATCTGGCACATCCGATCTGTGCCATTCCACCCTGCAACTAATGGCCAGCAGAAAGGATGGTGCACACCACCAAAGAGTCCCTATAGTGCACGGGCCCAGGGGAATGGGACTACAAGTTGGCTGCCTTCCTGCTTGGCCAGCGACTCACACCCAACACCACCACCAGCTGCAGCCCAGCTGAACTGCTGATGGGATGACTCCCACAACAAGACTCAACCGCCTACACCCGGATAGGGCACCCGAGCACAGCGCCGCTCTGGAGACCCAGGCAGCATCAAGAGGGTTCTTCCAGGAGGACCCAGTGTACATGATGAACTATGCCAAGGGTCCTGCATGGATTCCAGCCAGGGTAGTTTGGGTGACAAGGCTGCAGTCCTATGAGCTAACCACAGAAGATGGCCAGCTCCTGAGGAGATCAGCTCAGGTGGCAGCTTCTACCCTCAGATGCGGATGTTCCGGATGACAGCAAGGAGGAGGGCCCCAGCCCCAAGTTCAGGCACAGGCACAACCTAGTACTCTTTCGGAGCGAGCCAATGGCAGCAACCCGGACCAAGGCAGCACCCCAGATAGCAGCATCCAACCGATCCCAACCGCTGCCACGGAAGCTACTCCCGACTGCCATAGGCTGGCCCCAGGACAAGCAGCCCAGACCCCAGAACCATGCCGTTCAACCCGAGAACAGTGCAGACCCACATACCTCCAAGATTTTGTATGTTAGGGGGGCATCTGAACCATGGGGGGAAGGGTGTTGTATTCTTACACAGACCTTGCACGCGGTCAGGTCCTCATACAGCCATGTGAATGGCTCAAGCTTTGCTCCCAAAGACAATAGAGGACATGGATCCAAGAACATGCCCAATCGGGTGGTCAAGATCCTAGAGTGACCTACTGAATGAAAGTGCACTGTATCCTATCACAGATGTGGGTGTGTCATTGGGTGTGGTTCACTATGGGAATATAAGCATGCCTTCGGTCCTGCTTTCCTTGTCTTGTTCTCCCAAGCTGAAATAAACTATGAGCTGTTTCAATTATCAAGGCTTCTGAACTCAGTATGTTATACCCTAAGAACGCTTTCCTTGAAGTAAGCCCCTTGAATAGACTTGCTTAGGATTGCTCTCTTAAGATATGGGTTTAGAAGAATTTCAGAAATAATGATCATGAATATAAACTGCTTGATTCTTTTTGAGGGAATAGCCCATTTATGTCCTTGGCTGTGTATTGAAAGGGATGGTAGTTGGGCAGAATGCTATATATATTGACTCCTTATGGTTCTCTGGGTTTTCTCCTTGGGAAATCTTAAAGCATACTATTGATGGATAAAAACCTGATCTCTACTTCATAATAGGATCATCACGGCTGGGTTGAGAGTGATAGTCTGTTAAAACCTCCAGGGTGCCCTAGGGTGTAATTTTATCACAGGACTGTGGTCTGTTTCAGACAATGCATGGCCCCAGAACTGAGGTAAAGGGAAAGTCCAATATACTGTCCTGCCTACTTGGCATAAAAGAAAGAAACTGCACAGTAAAGACCTTTACAAGATGCAAACAAAAAAATAATAGTGACCACACATAAATGTTATTTATATATATATATATATATATATATTTCATTGATTCATGAGACAAACACCAATATCCAAAAGTCTGTATCAGTTATCACAATATGTCCCATCAACACTTCAAAAATATAATCAATGGCTAAATAATGACAATGCCATGTATAGTATGTGACAGTATCAAAAATACCACTTAAGTGCACATTTGAAGGTTAAATCTGAAGCCAGTTTGGTGTAGTGGTTAAATGCGCAGGCTCTAATCTGGGAGAACTGGGTTTGATTCCCCACTCCTCCACTTGCAGCTGCTGGAAGACCATGGGCGAGCCACAGTTCAGTCAGAGCTGTTCTTGAAAGACCAGTTCTGGAAAGAGCTCTCTCAGCCCCACCTACCTCACAGGGTGTCTGTTGCGGGGAGGGGAAGGGAAAGGAGTTTGTAAGCCACTCTGATACTCCCAGTGAAGGGTGGGGTATAAATCCAATCTCTTCTTCTCTTCTGAAGGTTTCATAAATTGCATAATTTCATTCTTCTATTTTTGGTTCTGCCTACTTGGAATTAGGGGTGTGCATTTGGATCTTCCTGAGCCAAAAGTATACCCAAAAGATACCTTATTGGTATTTTGGGGTATATTTCAACATCCCAAAAGTATCTGGGATTTTTCAGGAAAACCAAAAAAAAAAAAAAAAAAACCTCCCAAAAATCTTGGATATTTTCAGAAATTGAGAACATGGGGGGAACAGCTGAGAGGCAGGGAGACTGCTCCCTGCCTCTCAGCTATTTCTCTCTTCTTCTTCTGCCACCCCTTTAAACCAACCTCATTTAAAGGGACTGCAGAAAAAAATGGGGAAAACAGCTGAGAGGGAGGAGACTGCCTCCCACGTCTCAGCTGTTTCCCCCATTTTCTTTTGCAGTCCCTTCAAACCAGGCTGGTTTAAAGGGACTGCAGAAGAAATCTGGTGAAAACAGCTGAGAGGTGGGGAGCAAGGTCCTCCTGCTGCTCAGCTGTGTTCTGCAGCTTTCCCGCTTTTGGGTCTTTTTTTTCCATTTTTTTCAATCTCGGGTCTATTGGTCCTGTAAAAATTTGGGATTTCTGAAAAATCCTGGATCTGAATGCTTTGTTGGTACTGAGATCCAGAATTTTTTGGAAATCACGAATTTGGGGGGGGTGTCAGTAGACCCAAACAGGAAAAAAAACCAGAAAAAAAGCTGCACACCCCTACTTGGCATGCCGGAGCCACAGCTGATCATGCTGGCCACACAGCAGTGTAACGTACACAGCTAGCCAAATGTTGCTATTCATGCAGATGTTTTCCAGATTACCTACAGAATATCAACTAGAAAAATCCCATGGGCATTTGATTCGGTCACCATGATGACACTGTGCCTATGGATGGAAACACTGCAGGGTGGGGCTGGTGCTCTGGGTCGGCATTGAGGGAAAGGCATGTTCTCCCTTTCTGTATGGCTTCCTATTATGCACATGAACATGTATCTCCTTAGGGTACTAACAGATTATTGTTTGAAAGGCAACATTTGGTCTACATTTGGAAAATGTGTATAAGTGAGAAGGGTAAATCAGAAGACTAGATATGATATGCATGCTTTTGCTGACAGATCTGCCGGTTTAAAGATAGTCCAGTCTCATGGAGGTAGGCTTGACATTTACCCACCCGCAATGGGTAAACCTCCACCCTCAGCCCCAATTTGCCACCCTTAAGAAACTGAAAAAAGGATGAAAAATAAGGGGAAAATGGCCTTCATAGTGACACTCTTGGAACTTCCCCATGTCTTTACCGTCTTTATCATAGAAGTTAGGGGAAATTCCTGGAGTGTCACTCAAAAGTGATATATTTTATTGACCCTATGCTAAAACCATAAATTAGTTTTATACAGTACAATTATAAGATTTATCCTAGGATCCCCAAGGACTTATGTGACTTGTTTGTTGCCTTAGTTGTTTGATTAATTGGTTATGTTGTTTAATTTCAAAATTTCTTTAATTCACTTTGGGTTCTTTTTAGGACCCAAAGAAATACCTAAATAAAAAAAATAAACAAAATAAATCTCATTTGGCTAATCAAAACTGGACTTCTCATGCTGCTATCAACATTTTAAAAAATAAGTTAGGTTTTAAAAGGACACGGCTTTTTCTTTAAAGCTGCTAATAACAGCATGAAGAGCTTGGTTTCAATTAGGAAATTGAGCAGGGCTTGATGGGTTAAATCATCTCTTTGCATCCAGATCACACAGCTGTGTATGCAGTTTACTTGTTCCAGACTGCTAAAGATCCATGATTTTCTTCACATCTGTTTTGGACCTGAGAATGCTTTGTTAGTAATTCCCACAATGACACCTCCAGGTCTATTTTTAAAAAAAGGAGCAAAGGAAGGGACAAGCTAAGAAATTGTCCCCAAACAAAGGCCATGGAATACTTTTCATTAAGACCAACCCAGACAACACAGTGCAGTCTGCAAGCTTTCAACATCTCTGGAACACTTAATCAAGCTAGAAGTTAAAGGTTGTGTTTTTTTTTAACCTTTAGACCCTGTTGAATTTATAGCCCTTTTGTTCAGTCTTTAATAGTTACTAAGAATAGTTATTTACCATTCCGCTTCAAAGAGATCCAAAGTAGCTTGCAATACTAAAAATGCAATCAAAACACAATGAAATAAATAAAAAATGCAAATATGCACAGAACAAGAATAAGCACTGGCATCTTGGGCCAGGGCTGAATCCAACTGATCAGGCTGTCCAAGGCCACTAGGGATGAGCCACATGTGAAGGGCCTGGAGCCCTTTGGCTCTTACCATTTAGTGTCTGCCCAAGGGCTCATGTCTCTGGCCAAACCCCAAATTTATAGCTAAGAGAGGAAGAGGAAACAAAAGCACAGCTTGGATGTCATAGCTGGCAGCAGCATTTCTCTCAACCTGCCCTCCATATTCTACTGATTTTAATGTGTGTGGGGGGTTAATGTTGGGATGTACCCATGGCATTCTGGGATGAAGAAGCAAAAACTGAAGTCAAATATAGATAAAAAATTTAAAACACACACTGGGAGGCAGCATCCTGATGATTTTTTATGTAGTATATGGAGTAAAATTAACTTCTGGGGTTGTTAATGTAAGGACTAAAATGGTTTCCCTCCACTCTTGGCTTTTTCAAGAATCTGTGTGTTCAGTTCGGAATCAGAATCCTATTTGATGAACAATGGGCTTTTATGTTTGCACTGGAATGGTTTCCATTGTTACCTCTTCATCCCAGAATGCATACAATTCCCAGACTGCCGGGGGTGGGCACCTGCCTCCAACCACACCTCATACCCTCTGAAGTAAGCAGAGCAATTCACCCAGAACCAGGCTTGTAGCTACCGTGGGGCCTGTGGGGCCCTTGCCCCCCCATGGTTTTTATGGGCCCCTCCCCAAACTTTGGCTCCCCCCACCACCACTGCCCTCAACCCAGCAGCCAGTGGGGCCACCTGCTGCTGCCCTAGCTGTCCTTGGTGCTGCCGCCTGCCGCGCCTCCCTCCTGGGTGCCTGCCTGCCTCCCTCCCTGCCATGGCCAGCTGGGCTCCCATGAAGAGGAGGAGGCACCCTCCTCTCTCCTCCTGTCTGACCTCTGCTGCTGAAGACCAGCTGGGGGCCTCCTCTCCACCTCCAGGGCAGGTTACGCTGGGGCGGGCTTGGCGCTGGCCTTTCTCTCCCCCCAACTGCCCTTCTGAGGTGAAAGATCCTGCCTTTTCAGCCTCGATGGTCACAGAAGGGCCAGCACCGTGGAGCAGCACTGGAAGCACAGTGGGGGCGGTGGTGGGGGCAGTGCACACCACAGTCTGTCCTGGCCAGTCTTCACCCCCCTCCTGGTCACTTTTCCCCTTTGGGCTGCATCTCTTCTCCCCCGGCTGCCCCCCATCATTTCACACCTGCTTTCCCTGCCCAATGGCACTGGATGGGGACGACTGTCATGACCATCACATGGGGGCAGGCACAGGGCCTCGATGCGGAGCTGCCCATTGGCATTGAAGACGCAGGCCATGGCCTCCAGGTTGGCATTGGCACTGGGGAAGAGATGCCCATCACTGAGTTCAGACTGGCTGGAGGAAGGGGTGGTCTGGCTGGTGGGTGGTCTGGCTGGTGATCTCCTGTGAACCAGCTGCCCCTGCCCGGAGTCACGCTGCCACACCTGGGCTCTGGCTCCCCCCCCCCGCAGCTGGTCTGATCTTCCATCACCCAACTGCTTGCTCAGGAGCCACAGGTCCTTAGCATGGGGAGGAAAGGGAGGGGAAGGGTGGCAGGTGGTGAGGGGGCTGCTTCCCAGTCTCCCCCACCTCTCTGAAAGCAGAATCAGTTTCTGTGTTGATAAAGCAACTGGGCTCCATATATGCCCATCTTTTTTTTAAAAAAGGGGGATATAATATTCTGCAGAAGATTAAATGTTACTGTGGCAAGAACCTGTAATATCCAGCACAAGGATTTGTAGAGAGGAATGCCCAGAGATTAACAGAGGTGAAGAAGTGTCTTCCTAAGAATAGTTATGGAAAGGTGCAGGGCCTGACAGCTTATCTGTCAGTTTCCCCTCCCCCTTCCCAAAATGGTAGCCTCTTGCCTCTCAAACTCACAAAGAGGTGAGTCCTGGTGTAAAGCAATAAATATGTCAAACTAGCAAAGAAATATGTTGTTGAAGCAGAGAAATGTCTAAAGGTGTCTCTTCTAATTGTGGGAAGTGACTGGGAATCTTCATTCTCTCCTGTCAGGTGTGGAGGGCACTTAACACTACCTCCCCCTCCAAAGAATGCTGCTATGTCAGCATACATTCTAATATCCCTTGCATACATTCAGTATTCTAATATACTATTATGAAAAAGAAATACACTAAAATACGTTAAAATACATTCTTGTTGAGAATATATATGTGAGAACTATAATATGCAATAAATCACTTGTATTTATTATTTAGTTATTATTTAGAACTATGGGTATGGCAGTACCGCACAGACATATAATGGCAGGCCCCCCAAGGAAAACATTGGCCCTCTGAGCAAAAAGTTGTTAGCTACGGGGCTGCTCAGAACAAAGGAGTTGTAAGATTAACATGGCTGTAATGGTCCTTTTTCTCTGGGTTCAGATGCGTTCAAGTGATCAGCTCATATTTTATTAGTGATTCAGCACGAGAAAGAAGACTGGAAATCCCTGGCTGAAGCTGGGTATTTATGCCTGAAAAAGGTTACACCCAAAATACACCCCACTCCCAACGATAGGCTATTTACACTCTATTGTTTCCCAGTTGGTTTACTCCAGGATCCCTGTCTCCCCACTGGCCCATTCTAGGATCCTAGCAATCTATCATCATGCATCCCAAGCTAAGTCCTTTTTGCCAGTACAGTTCAGGCTCCATACATAACAGTTTTTAACATCCGGTTTGATTATCAGTTTTGGAGAACTTGAAAGCTTGCATGTTGCATTGTGTTTCTTTGGTTTATATTATATGACCTTTGTTTTGTATTTTACTATAGACTAGTGAGTCTACTTATATCTTTTAATAGTTAACACCAGTTTCAGTTGGTCTTTCTCCCTCCCTCTCCCCCTCTGCCCCTCCCTCTCCATCTTGTGTGTGTGTGTTAATTTTAATAAAGTGCCTGCATAGCTTGTTCTTGAAAGCTTTCTATAATTGTCTGAGAGCCTCAGATGTATCTACTGGAAGATCTTTTCTTGGGATATGCTGACAGCAGTAAGCCAACCTTTCCTGTCCACCAACAACTTAAATGTAAGACTATACAGCTTGCAGTAACAAAAAACAGAGTATCAGTGCCTTTTTTAGCTTTAAAAAGTGCTATCCACAAAGCTTTGTGTTGGTCACTAGAGGGCACCAGATGTAAATTGTTTTATGTTAAAAAAAATTAAGTCCTCTCAACTCAAACAATGATTTAGGTGGAGGAAAAAAATGTTGCCATAAAATGGCAACTATTTATACCAATTAGTAAGAAATCCAAATAAGATCCTATGATCTATAAAACAACTTTCAAGCAGTTCATTATTTACGACTATGTAATTGCCAGACCTTTTCAACACAAGCACATACAAATACACACCCTTAATAAATGGATGGTGTTCTAAAATAGGACAGATAGCTGAATAAAACAGATAATAAGATGTTAGCCTCATATAAATTCTTTTTATTTGCCTGTTCTAGAGACAGATGTTTAACTCTATAAACTTTCCAGGGCAATTAGCTGCTTAAAGGAAGAGAGGGTGGAGAGAGGAGGAATACTGTAAAGATTTGACAAGGTTCTCCAAATGCATTGCTTATGCAGATATGTTGTTCATTTATACACAGCTGTTGTTACTGTCACTTTCTATAACCAAGCATATAAATGAGTAGCATTTGCTTAATTTCTAATGTATGACAGGTGCCATTGGTCTGTTTTGCTGGGAAGCAGTATCCTCTGCCTTAGAGGAATTTTCCCCTGCCTTGGGAAATCCTGGAGACTGGGGGACAGTTCCTGGGGAGGGTAGAGTTTGGAAAGGGCACTCAGCAGGGATGTACAGCCTAGCACTGCACCTGGTGTGAGACTGGGGGTGTGGAGATTGGTGGAATGGCATTGTGCAATGCCATGATGTCACTTCTGGCTGCATAACTGGAAGTGATGTCACTGCATTGTGTGACACCAGGATTTCCCCCCAAGTCTATGAAAGACATAGGGAAACTTACTATCTGTGCAATATGATACAATATGATGACATCACTTTCAGGTTCCTAGCCAGAAATGTTGCTCGATGCCATTTTTGATCCCCTGCTCCTCCACTGAGCACCAGTGAATGATGGGGAATGTTGGCATGGGATCCTTCAGTCCTAATAGGTATCTGGCAAACCTACCCTCCATATCTGCCATTTCATAGAATCATAGAATCATAGAATATTAGAGTTGGAAGGGACCTTGCAGGTCATCTAGTCCAACCCCCGGCACTCTGCAGGAACACAGCTGAAACCCCTACATACCTACAACATACCCAAAAGATGGTTGTCCAGTCTCCTCTTGAAAATGTCCAGCGAAGGAGCATCCACCACCTCCCGAGGCAGTCTGTTCCACTGCTCAACCACTCTTACAGTCAGGAAGTTTCTCCTGATATTAAGCCGGTAACGACTCCCTTGTAATTTCCACCCATTAGATTTAGTCTTGCAATCCGGAGCAAGAGAGAATAGATCCACTCCATCTTCTACATGACAGCCCTTCAAATACTTGAAGACTGCAATCATGTCCCCTCTAAACCTTCTCTTTCCCAGGCTAAACATACCCAACTCCCTCAGCCTTTCCTCATGTGCTGCTGTCAAGCCAAGTCCCTCCCATTCTATATCTGTGCCTTTGATTTTTTGTACCTAAGTGTAGGACTTTGCACTTATATCTATTGAAATTCATTTTATTTGTCTCAGCCCACTGTTCCAGCCTATCAAGATCCTTCTGAATCCTGACTCTGTCTTTTTCAGAATTAGCAATCCCACCCAGCTTCGTGTCATCTGCAAATTTGATAAGCATCCCCTCTATGTTTTCATCCAGGTCATTTATAAAAACATTGAATAACACCGGGCCCAGGACCGAGCCCTGTGGTACTCCACTCGAGACTTCCCTCCACGTAGACGCAGAGCCATTTACGAGCACTCGTTGGGTACGATTTTTCAACCAACCATGAATCCACCCAACGGTTGCGCCATCCAGCCTACACTTAACCAGCCTACCCTCAAGGATATCATGAGAAACTTTGTCAAATGCTTTACTGAAATCTAGATACACTATATCCACGGCATTGCCAGAGTCAACCATTTTAGTAACTCTGTCAAAAAAAGGAGATAAGGTTAGTCTGTCATGACTTATTCTCCATGCTGGATATTACCAATTAACTCATTTTGTTCAAGGTGTTCACAGACAGAGCGTTTAATAATCTGCTCCAGAATTTTCCCAGGTATTGATGTCAAACTGACAGCCTATAATTTCCCGGGTCCGTCTTTTTCCCCTTCTTGAAGATTGGGACAACATTCGGTCTTCTCCAGTCTTCCGGCACAACACCCGTACTCCAGGACCTCTCAAAGATTATAGCCAGAGGCTCTGAAATAACATCTGCAATTTCTTTTAGCACCCTTGGATGCAAGCCATCCAGCCCTGGAGATTTGAAAGTATTTAAGGCAGCTAGATGTTCTCTAACCATTTCCTTACTTATTCTGAACTGGCAGTTCCCCTTTCCTTCATATGCCCTGCATTCTTCAGTTTGTATACAGCTCACTTTACGGTTAAAGACCGACGCAAAGTGAGAGTTGAGTAATTCCGCTTTGTCTTCATCCCTTGTTAAGGCTTGACCATCTTCCCCTAGCAATGAGCTTACTCCATCCCTGTTCCTCTTTTTGCTCTGAACATAGGCATAGAAATTTTTCTTATTTTTTGCATCCCTTGCAAGCCTCAGCTCCATCTGTGCTTTAGCCTTTCTGACACCATTCCCACAGATTTGTGCTCGTGTCTTGTATTCACCCTCAGTAATCTGACCCTCCTTCCATTTCCTGTACATTTCCCTTTTTAGTTTCAGCTCCTCAGAGAGTTCCTTGTTCAGCCACCTTGGCTTCATTACCCATCTCCCACCTTTCTTTCTTACTGGAACAGTTTGAGATTGTGCCTTAAGCACTTCATTTTTCAGCATCACCCATCCTTCCTGTGCAGATTTTCCCTTCAGCATTTCCAGCCATGGGATCCTACCTATTAGATCTCTGAGTTTATTGAAATCAGCTTTCCTGAAGTCCAGGATATGAGTTCTGCTACGTCCTGGTTTCACAGTCTTCTCTATGTCAAATTCCAAGCTGACATGGTCACTATTCCCCAAGGAACCCACCACCTTCACTTCATCAACCAGTTCTTCTCTGTTAGTCAGAATTAAATCTAGGATAGCAGATCCTCTGGTTCCCACCTCCACCTTCTGAGAGATGAAGTTGTCCTCAAGGCTATTCAATAATCTGCGGGATGTCCCATGTCTAGCAGAGTTAGATTCCCAGCAAATATCTGGATAGTTAAAATCTCCCATAACCACTACATCCTGTCTCTGTGAAAGTTTAGCAAGCTGCTGTACAAATGCATTATCCTGTTCCTCCGGTTGATTTGGAGGTCTGTAGTATACTCCCACAACAATATCCCCTTCTTTTCCCCCCTCTATCCTTACCCACACACTTTCAACAGGGCAACTCTCAAAATCCTGAATTTCAGTGCAAGCATATTCATTCTTGACATATAGTGCCACCCCACCCCCTTTTTTGTTTATTCTGTTCCGTTTGAACAAGGTATATCCTTCAATCACTGTGCTCCATATATGAGAGTCATCCCGCCAAGTCTCAGTGACACCTATCAGATCATACCTATTTTCCAATATTTGGAGTTCAAGTTCCTCCTGTTTATTTCCCATACTCTGTGCATTAGTATAAAGACACCTCAGATTACAGACATCCCTTCCTACCGTAGGTCCCTTCAAATTTACCTGAAGATTACTAAACTCACCTCTCTCTCGTTCATTTATTCTCTGGTCATTCCCCTTCCTGAACTTAGTGTTGGGGATGCCGCTTGTTCTTCCCACCCCCGATGTCTTTAGTTTAAAGCCCTCCTGATCAGGTTCGCAAGTCTTCCAGCGAAGACATTCCTCCCATTCTTTGTCAGGTGCACCCCATCCGTCGCCAACAGTCCTTCGTGTCGGAGGTACATACCATGGTCCAGGAAGCCGAAGCCCTCTCGATGGCACCATCTACGTAACCAGCCATTCACTTCCAGTATCCTGTTCTCCCTTCCAGCTCCATGGCCCTCAACAGGTAAAATGGAGGAGAACACCACCTGAGCCCCCAGATCTTTCACCTTCTTGCCCAGAGCCTCATAGTCTTTGGAGATCCATTCAAGGTTTCTTCAGGCCGTATCGTTTGTTCCCACGTGGATCAGAAGGAGTGGGTAGGGATCAGAGGTCTTGATCAGTCTTGGAATTCTCTCCATCACATCTCGGATGGATGCTCCAGGAAGGCAACAAACCTCTCGAGATTCCTTGTCCGGTCTGCAGACACCTTCTTCCGTCCCTCTCAGTAGGGAATCACCAACCACCACTACTCGTCTCTTCCTCTGTGGGATGGTTTGGTTCCCTCTCTGCCTATGTGCTTGTATGCCAGTCACATCCATTCGATCACGAAGTGTGCTGTTCCGGTCTTCCATCAACAGAAGTGGCTGGTATCGATGGCTGCCATTTCCTCTGGTGGAACTGATCTCTGCAACCTGGAGGTCAGTTGTAACCCCAGGCCCCAACCTGAAGTTGGTAACACTAATTCTTACGTTGTTGTTCACATCTTGAAGGATTTAGGCCTGTTTGTAAAGTTTGCAGAGCTAGTCTAGAGCATGCTCTTTTCCATTTCCTTTTGGATGCTTTTGCTGTGAGTGCTTTGTTCTGCCTCTTTCCATTCCCAGTGGCTCCAATTTGTTTGTTTATATGCACCTGGCACAGAAATCATGTTGGAAAATGTGTTAATTGAAATCAGAACAATTTGGGGAAAGGAAAGGGAACTGGTTCAAAACAAAGATTCATGGGTTCACCTCACACAAGAATCGATGAAATCTGAACAAGTTTTTGAGTTAAACCAATTGAAATGAGAAATTCAATAATATCCCTAACCCACAGTGGTAGATGTGGTAGAAAATTGTTACAACAGACAGTACACCTTTATCTAAAATTTGATGGTATACTTAATTATCTAAAAACAATAAATAGTTGGCATCTGGCCAATGAATTAATACTAGTAACATCTTGGATGCATCAGTTCTTAGTGTTACAGCCAAGTGTCAGTCACACTTTCTGCTATGGTATATTTCCTCAGATTCTGTCAGACTCTTGGACAAAGCTACTCTCAACAACACTCTCTAGCAGTGATTTGTTTATTGAGAAATAAAGATGTTCCAAGCTAAGACTAGTACTGTGTCAGAATTGAGGTTCTGATGCCAAAACCCATAATTATAGTCAGTTTGAATAAGGCCCCCTTTGATCCCATCCAATCACACACTGCAATCATCCCGCCTAGCTTTTGCGTACTCTATGCCCTCACTTGTAAATTGACCGCTAGGTTATCTATGACAGCAAAGCAAGCACAGACATTATTATCCAAGGTCATCCCTGATAAAGGAGGTTGCTTTCGAAGAGTTACATGGCCAATATAACAGAGCCACTCTCACACTCACCCCCCCAGGAATGCCCCTGCCTGTTAGCAGGCCTTAAAACCCCATAATACATGGCAAACAAGAGTCCGAGTTTGACAGATTTCAGTTTTACATTCTTTTTGAGCACTGAAATGCCCCTGAAAGTGATTTTTTTCCTGAGCTAGTTTCTTCCTAGGGACTATTAATTGAGTTGTTCAGGAACTGGTATTTATTGTGCCAAAGTGAACCAAAAAAACAAGAATTAAATCTGGGATAGGAAATGTCACTTCTGATCATGGGACAGTATAAACAAAATTAACATGCACGAAACTGACTTTATATTTTTGCTAGCCTCTCAAACCTCTGTCCCCTCTCCCCATGTTAGGATTTCATTGTGGTAGATGGTGTTACAAAACAAAATAGATCCCTTCCGGGCACTTTCACACATGTTGAATAATACACTTCCAATCCACTTTTGATTTGCAAACAACGTTCCTTCTAATTTCCCCCCCAACTGACCACAGCAGTTCACATCCTGAGCAGAATATAACTGCTGTTATCTTAAAATGGGAAATGGGCAGTGCAAGACCCTGTATGGCTCCAGATTGCTGCCAAGTGGGGCTTCCTGTTTTAATGAGCAGCTGCTCATGCACACTCCTTAGAGGGAACACTGTTTGCAACTGGCTTTTACTGTGTAAAATGGCAAAATCCACTTGCAAATGTTAGCTAAAGTGGATTGAAAGTGTATTGAAAGTGTATTATTCAGCATGTGATGAACGTACCATTATCAAGTTTCATCTCCCATTGTTATTTGAAAGTTGAGTCAACGTCTGAGGTGTACAGCTGTAGAGTATTCTGTGCTCTGATCAACTCTGTACTCAGCTCAGATCTAGCATTTAGATCTTGACACATCGGAGGTAGGGTTTCAGTTCTATTTGCAACACTGATAAAGATGAGATAGAGCCTAAAAGAAGCTATCATGATACCGTAGACCTATACATTGCAGAGATATCTGTGGGAAATACTGCTGTATGAGATTCACAAGGGCTCTGTGTTTAAATCCAGCAACAGGAAGGAGGCCAGGTATAACATTGTAAAGCAATCCTGTAATGCATGGTTTCTGGCACTGCCAATGGTGTCGTGAACTGCAGAGCAAGCCTACACAGTACACCCTTCAAAGGCCATTGACATCAAAAGACCTGGAGGTTGTAACTCTGTTTAGCATTGTGCTGTGGGTGTACTGAGCAGTCACGTACAAATGGCGAGTCAGAACCCAATGACTGCCTGTGAGGATCTTGTGGGTAGGTAGGTTGCCAGGCTTCTAGAGGTGGACAATGTAACTAAAAAAGTGTTTTGGCTAAAAAGGTCACCTTTCTGGGAGGATATGGAGGAGGCTAGAGCCAAGCCCCAAAATGACAAAATGCAATTATACTGTTCTTGGGTAAATTGCTTCTAGTCTTTGTTCCTTAGCATTTCTTCTTTAAAATGGAGGTAAGTTAATGTCTCTCTTGGAAACAGGCTGAAAGCATGGCAATGATGTGAGAAATAATTATGAATGTGACAACTATTTTCAGGGTTTTATGGGGTATGTAAAACATGGTCAGATAGAAGGTTTGATAATTTCAGGAAGATCCCCTACTTTTCTTTATCCCCATCTGCTGTTATCTTCTGCCAGTGGGTGAAGACCTTTTTGTTTCATTTGGTGTTTCCTTATTAATTCTCATTGTTCATTCTTATTGTTATACAATACAACTATATTGTTTTTAAAGCTGGTTTTAATGTTTTATAACCATTGACTGCCTTAATGGCCTTCTTTGGATGGAAAGGCAGGATAAAACTGTTTTAAATAAATTAAAGTAATTCTGTTATAAACAGTCCCCCCATTTTCCTCTCCAATGAAAAACAACACTCTTCCTGCCCTTCTGCCAGAAGCACACAGAATCCTATGGCTAGAGCTAAAGTATAGTTTATTATGAAATACCATCATAATTTAAACAAATTTCTGCCTACATTCTTTGTATTAGCAATCATGTCAAATGGCCAGTTCCTATACTACAGTGGGCTACCACCAATCCTGACACCCTTCTCATGTGTGCTGTTCCAGGTGGTCTTGGGGTCCAACTAGATACAACGTTTTCTTCCATTGTATGTCAGTGTTGATGTGTGTTCCCTTTCCAGATATGTGTATCTCATTTCTGTGTTTTGTTTTAGGAGTGTGATTCATGTGTACATCCTCCAGATCATAGAGATTCATTTGTAGACTGTCTCATGCATAACTTCAATAAATGGGATGATGACAGAAAGAGGGATAGGAAGGGCGAGTTGCTACAGCTTGCCATTGATCCATCAAGCAACCAGTTGTTATTTTGCTTAGCCCGAGACATAATTTCACATGTTAAATGAACTGTCTAGTGTGCTAGTTATTTTGACAAGTCAGCTTCCACTTATCTGGGCGTAATTCTGACTGAGTACATTGGGATTTACATCTGAGCAGATATACCTAGGACCATGCTGGAAGCTAAGAGGGTGGGAATGGAAGGGCAATGAGGAGCTGCTCGATTTGCCTGACTTTTATTAGGAACAAAAGACAGCATTCTTATAGAATTAACACATCTTTCCCTTGTCAATTTGTTTGAGACTGCTCATGTTTTGAGCTGGTTACATATGTTTTATTTATTTAAATATTTTTATGCCACCTTTACACCCAATCAGGGTCCCCAAGGCAGTGAACATAAAATTAAAAAGAATTTTAAAAGTATAAAATAATCCAATAAAAACACATAGCACCAGAACTGGAGAGGAGGGCCAAAAACCATTATTGGCGGTATGCCAAATGAAACAAAAAAGTCTTCATCTGCACATATGCACATATGCACATATGAAAGCATGAATCTGTGCAGCGTGGCAAATATTTGTTGTAGATCATGATATTTGTTGGAGATCATGCAAGTGGGTTCATGGGAGTACACGTACAATTCGCTTTAAAGACCAAACATATCTCTGCACACTGGTGCCACAGTGTGTGAGGGAGGAGCTTAAGTGCTAGGCTAAAACAAATCTTTTTACCTAGGCTTTAATTAAAGGATTAATGGTCTGCTCTGTTTTCTGGGTAGTTTTTATGCTGCTGATGTCTAACAGCTTGTTTTCAAGGGCTTGTGTTTTATATTTTGGTTTTTAATTTTAGGCTGCCTCAACCAGGACTCTGAAGAGGCAGCATAGAAATGCTCTAAATAAACAAATAATCTGACTTGGTATAGGGCAGCTGCATGTGTGATTTTGACTAGAAAACTGACCTACGGGAAGGCACCTGTGCCACTGCTTTGAGCAGATTTCCAGTCATACAGCTATGATTCAGTATTTCAAAAAGACATTGGGAGACTGATGCCTGTCTCTTGGAACTTCATTTTCTTCTTGGCTCATAGATGGGTTCAGTAGCATATGGTTTCCTGGGGCATGTAGTAGATACAGAGCCAGGAGGTCATGTGAGCTACAGCAGATATAAATAAAATATATAGGTCTTTTGTGCCCAAATACTGGACAGTAGCATAGTATAGAGGAGGGCTTCAAACTTGCCTGAATAGAGTATTAGGATACAAACCAGAACACATAACAAAGAACGAGCATTTGAAATAAAGAATGCACATTTATACTCTCCCACATCATTCTGTAGGCCTTACATTTTCTATCCCAAAATATATCCTTTTAACATATCATTCAGATGGTAAATTATGACTTACGTTAAAGTTGCATATTTTTAGTGTGAGTTCTTTTTTTTTAATGGACTCTTTTGAGTAGAAGAGTCATCAATAGCTGGTTTGTAATTCCCTTGTTTTATGTCTCTAAGAGGGAGTGGTTGTGCTTGATGCTGGTACATACATTGTGCCTCAACCAGACATTTTGTGACCACCCATGTGTTTCTGCTGCTTTCCTTTCTCAGTCTCTATTATTCCAAAGAGAAAGTTGACCAGATACAAAGTGTGGCCTATTGAAATGGCAGAGCTTCAAAGGGCTCTCTTGCTGGGGCAGATAAAGACTTCTTTATCCCCTTCTTGGACAGATATCTCAGCCTCTTCCCAATGAAGAAACTATGAATTCACCCTCAATTCAGTCACTGAAGTGCCATCTGGATTTTACAAAGATTTTTGTGTGTTTTCCCCAAGGCCGAATGCAAAGCAGATCTGCAGTTTAGCAAAACACATCTCCTGTTGAGATCACGTTGAAGTCACGGCATCTCTCACGCACACAAAGCAATCTCCGCACTCCAGCTAATTCTGCTAATAAGCTTCTGGTTTTTTGTTCCTTTAGACATTAAGGTTGGTTTTTTGTGGACAAATAAACCATTAGGAAAAAGTCATGTTGATTAGCGGATGTTCTGGTAACCCTAACTCAAATACATACGCATGACATGGGCAATGGTAGCCAGATGTTTAACTTTGTATTATCTAGTCATTTAATATGACTGAGCAATTTAAGTATAAAATGCAACAGAATCTGAATATTAACGTGGCTTCACAGAAGATACTTTTGTAGTGACGAATGTGGATTATGTTTCAATGTAAGAAACTGGTTTATTTATTTATTTTATAAAATTTATATCATGCCCTCCCCACGTAGCAGGCTCAGGGCAGGTTCTGTGGTTTATTTATATATTTAAAACAGTTCCATACCACCTTTCCACCTAATAAAGGGTCCCCAAGGCAGCAAACGTCAAAACATTAAAGACATTTCTGACATTAAGATCATTTCAGAAATAATTTACGAAGATCTTTGTATAAATGTATGTGTGTGTGTGTATATATATATATAAGGCCTGAATTATTTTGTGCAGTTAGATAATGGAAAAGGTGGGAGAACACACTTATATTTAATATCTCTCATCTAAAAGTTTGTTATTCTCTCAATATATTTTGTATGGATTAGACTTACAGAGAAAACCATTATCAATGTCAGCTCAAATCCAATATTTGGAAATCATCTATTTTATTAATATTAATATTGGAATTTTTATATTACTAGTTTTAACCCACAACAAGCTTTTACATATATGGTGTATAGTTTATTTTTTATTTAACTGTTTCTCATACTTCTTTGTTGATGATCTTGTAATCTTAATTGTTATGCCAAAATTGCTTAAGCGAAGCTGAGAAATGAAGCATTTTGGAATATATTCTATTTTGAAATAATGTAATATATACAATATGAATGTCCTTGACCAATGTAAATATATTTACATAATTATTTCCATTTTCATTCCCCAACCCTTTTTCTTTTCTGTACTCTTATTAATTTTTAAAATAAAATATATATTTAAAAAATCATTTCAAAACATTAAAAATAGTGTTTAAAATACAGATTTATATAAATTATTTTAAATTTATCACATTGCTTTGTTTCAATATATGTTATACTGTTTTATTTAAATATAGACACACAAATATGAACACACGAGAGCTAACAAGAGTTAATTGGGGAAACTACCCACTGGCAGAAGACAATGATGGATGGAGGCAGATAAATCTTCCTGGGGAGGGAACTCCAAAGTTTTAGTGCCATGACTGAGAAGGCCCTTTCTCAGGTTGCCACCCCTCTAGCCTCAGGCAGCGGGAGCACTCAAAGCAGATGACAGATTCACATGTTCATAAGACAGTAGATGGTACTGGCAGGAGTAGAATGTACTGATAGTTAGGAGAAAGAAAATGGTTACAAGTTCTAGTACATTTATTATGGAGCTTACATCTTTTCACAGTATAGGATCAACCGCAGGATCTTCCCTAGGCAGGAATGATGGCTCGAAAAACCTGCACAGATGTAGTGTTTCCCTGCAAGGCTTCTGAATGCCTTCTATGGACTGTAATAAAATATGAACTGTGCAAAAGTATGCTAGAGGGACTGTACAGCTTGGTGACCCAATATGATGGCAGATGAGACTGCACCCTAAGCAAAGGACACCGCCCTTGCCTTAAAGCTGCTCCAGTGGCCAGCCAAGGTTACCAGCCCTTTTTCTGAGGAAAAATGGACCAGTTCCCCAGTATGCACAAAGCGCAATGACATACCATACTAAAACATGAAGACAAAGAACTCCAAAGTCGCCATTAGGAGTTCCCTCCAACACATGCAGGCAACCTATTTCCCTCCCCCTCACCTGCAAAACCTCATGTAAGCCAGAGAGACACTATTCATTGTTGCATGGCAACTAATCACTCGCCATCAGGAGCTTGGCTAAAGCCATCAAGAGAACAATGGCCTTAGCTCGGTGACTCATCCTGCCTACTTCCAGGTGCCAGTCATGAGTTAAGCTTCTAGCTCTCAATACTGACCACTCCTCAGCTCCCCCTCCCCTATTTATTTATTTATTTGTTTGTTTGTTTGTTTCGATTTGTATCCCGCCCTCCCTGAAGGCTCAGGGCGGCTAACAATATAAACAATTTAAACAATATAAACAATATAAAACCATATCAACCAGGTAAAATTGAATATGGTCCCTCCTAGAGAGACCCATCAGCAGCCTGGCTGCAGCATTCTGCACTAGCTGCAGCTTTCCGGATTTGTGACAAAGGCAGCCCTAAGTAGAGAGCGTTACAGTAGTCTAACCTTGAGGTGACTGCCATGCCTGCCTCAGATGGAAGAAGGCCGACCTGGCAGTGGCTGCTACCTGGGCCTCCATCGTTAGAGAGGAGTCCAGGAGCACTCCCAAACTCCTAACCTCCGACGCCGGCACCAAAGGTACCCCGTCAAAGGCCGGGAGAGGGAGCCCCAGCCCCGAACTGATCCGACTCAGGCCCAGGACCTTCCAGCCAATAGTATGTTTTCAGGGATGGACTAACCAGGAGGTGTGACCAAGGGGTTATGGCCAACCCCCACCCTCCTGCATAAAAGGGGCTACCTGACCACATGCTTGCCTTTTCTGCTCTATGACCCCTATCTACACGTTGACCCTCATATGTCCAGCTTCCTATCCCCATCCCTTGCCTCCATCTTTAAACTCTAGGTCTGCAGCCTGAGTTTCCACATGTTATTTGCTGGTTCAGGCCACATGGCCCCCTTCTTCCACTCTTCCCCTCCATTCTTCCAGAGGAATGAATTACACGACAAGGACAGGTAAATATCACCCCACCAACTAATTCCTGCTCATGCGATTTTCAACCTCATAAAGTCTCCGTGTCTGTTACTGGTACTTTCTGGAAGGGTGGGACCTCTGTATACACTGGTGTTCACTCCCGCAACTGATTGCCTATTAATAATTGTGCATATTCCCCCTAATATTAATAATAATTAAGAGCAATCAGTTTAACAGTAGGTTGTGACTAAATCCTTTTTGCATTAACTATTAGTTGATATAAAGGTACAAATATCTTTCCATAACTGTGACTGGCCAGAGTGGAATTTAGACTATACTGGTGTAGTCTTCTGAAGGCATCTTATCATTGCTAAAATTACCACAATCATATTTTATTACATATTGCATTGTTGCCATGTATAACAAATCAACTTTGTAATGGCCTTTGGCCATACACAATCAACATTTACTACTAGATATAGCAAACCTATATAAATCCCCTTGACCGCTTAGATTTGCCCAAGTGCTTGCTCTGCAGGTGCCCTCCTTTTGGCAGGTCTGATCAGTGATGGCAAGGCTGCCGGCCTTCTCTGTCTCACCTCCGCATTCTGTGGAATGGTCTTTGAGAAGGACTGTGGGTGGGGGGACTGTTTTGATGAAGTGATTTTTAAAAATTGTATGAAATGCTTAGATACAAAATGTACAAAGGTCATTTGTTTCAGCAGTCCTTTTCCATGTGAGCTCTTGGTCTGTTGCTTGCAGTGGATCTTGAGTTGCTGTTGACTATGGTTTGTTGGTTTATTTATGACCATCCACTTTTTGTTTATTTTAATGCAGTATTAATATGCAGAACCAATTCAAATGATAGAGAAAGAGCACCCAAGGGCTCCGGCCATGCCCAAGCTCTATGATATGTGCAGGATGAGGTAGAAAAAAACATAGTTCAAATGGAACTCAGCTACTGCTAGCTTGCTTCCAGCAAGATCTTTCCCATTTCCCCTCCTACCCAGTGTTTATATGAGTTGCATCAGAAAAGAGATAGTAGGAAAGGGAGTACTCAGTCCTTCCCCTGAAACTTTCCCCATTCAGTTATGACCTTGTCACCTTTTCGGTTCACATCATGTATAGTTAGGGTTACCAGGTCCAGGTTGGGAAATACCTGGATATTTTGTGGGTGCAGCCTGAGGAGGGAGGGCTTTGGGAGAGGAGGGACTTCAATGAGGTATAATGCCATAGAATCCACCCTCCAAAGCAGCCATGTTCTCCCAGGGAACTGAGCTCTGTTGCCCGGAGATCAATTGTAATCCCAGGAGATCACCAGCCACCACCTGGAGGTTGGCAACCCCACATATAGTCCTTTCTTCTTTAAACTAGGCCACTGATGGTGCCATCCTAAGCAGAGTTTGCACTTTTCGAAATACATTGTGGTGTGTACCTTTGCTTAGGATGACACAATGATAAACTGAATTTCATTGTATGAAATGCTTAGATACAATAGACCCACTGAAAACATTTATGTAGGAGTATTTCAGGCATAAATTTTAATTTAAAGTGCTGTGTACTAATTCCTGACTGACACTCACAGGTTTTTGCAAGCACCCTTACTGGACACTCACAAATACGTGATGGGACATCCAAAGGTATTTGACAGGACTCTTACAAAATACACGCAAAGATGATTACTTATTCCTTCTCCACCAGTTCCCTCCTTTACAGGCCAGGTGAATTTTGGACTGGAAATTGATACAACTTCATTCCTAGTAAATATATTCAGAATCTGAGTGTTAGACTGTAGAAGCCTGCTTAGGCAGATAATGTTTCTAACTGAATACACACTCTCAGTCTGGGTATAATGGTGGCAGCAACGTACAACAAATTATTTTATCTCTTTCAGATTTGGGTATGCTTTGTGTGTGTACAAGAGAGAAAATGTAGAAAGGAAAACTGCTGGCTCAGTGGAAGATATACATCAAAGTATTTTTCTCAATACATCTGGTCATATTTACAATGTTCCTGGGCACCTTAAAGCCAATATCTACCTGATTAAATTTAGAGTCCAGTGGCACCTTTAAGACCAACAAAGGTTTATTCAAGGTATGAGCTTTCGTGCGCAAGGCACACTTTTTCAAATACACTGGAATGGTGCCTTGCACACGAAAGCTCATACCTTGAATAAACCTTTGTTGGTTGTAAAGGTGCCACTGGACTCCAACTTTGTTCTGCTGCTTCAGACTGACATGGCTGACCACCTGGATCTATCTACCTGATTAGATATTCAATATTCCCTTCCAATTTTGTAGTGCTCCATAAACAGGGTTTATAGATTTAGGCAGAGATAATAAGAAATTACTTGAAAATTACACCAATGTACCCTATTTTATCCTTTCAAATCTAAGGCCTGAACCCAAAGGAAAGCTGAAAGGACCAGCTCAAGCATTTAGGGTATATATTGCCCTGGCACACTCTTAACAGCACCCAAGCCATTAGTTGGAAGTCATTTGCACTCAGTCATTTTGCCTGTTAATGAGGAGCTACTGAATCCTCCCAACATTAATTCCATTTAGGGAAGCACAAAGGAAATCTGTACCTTACGTCGAATGATTATGACTGCAATGAGCATGAGGAATTCAGTCATTTGTAGGGGGTTGTTTTTCCCACAACAGACCATCTAAAGGGTCTTTCAAATGTTAATTTGTCAAGGAAAAAGTAATAGCTAATATAGACAATTAAGTCTGTATTGTAAATATTAGAGCTGCTGGGGCCCATCACTGTGTTTTTGGTTTTTTTCCCTCTGAAGAAAGAACAGCAGGCAAGTATATGGGGATGGGCCATTTTCATGAGAGATGCCCAAACAGGTTTTTGCATTTCCCCATATCTGTAACTGAAGGGTGAAAACTACATTGGCTCGAAAGTAGATGTGATCTTTGTATTTCTGCCAAGATCTGCACTATGCAATTCTGTAAGAACTTACAGTGCCAAGTCTTAGCAAAACAGAAGAACTCTGAGACTTAGAAGTTATCTGGGGAGTTGGGAATTATAATATAATCTTGAACACGTGAATCTGTCATACCATATCAGACCATTGAAGGTTAGTATTGTCTACTCTGACCGGCAGCAGCTGTTCGGAGTCTCAGGTGGTGGTTTGTTCGCTTGTTTGTAGGATTGATCTTGGAGGTATGGTCAGGCCTGGACTTTAAGGAACAGCTCTGAAGCTCTGAAGCTTAGCAAGAAGCCTTCAAATGCAAACTAAATCTTTGCCCCCCTCCTTAGAGTGTTTTCAGACTTGATGATTGAAATATATTGAGTTCTGAGGTGTAGCATAGTGATCAGCTCATAGTTTATTTAGACGGCAAGAACTAAAGACCAAACAGTGAGCTCAGAGGCCTGCTTAAATCCTCATAGGAAGTCACACCCCACACCCATGATAGGTTTATTTACAGTGCACCCAGCCCCCATTGGTCCCTACTTGGATCCTGACTGACCGATAGGTCCATTCTAGGATTCGAGCTGGCTATTGTTTGTGGAAGCAAAGCTTTGCTTCTTCAGTTGTCCATGTGCTCCTGTGACCGCATGTGCGGTCCTCAGTCAGTACACAACAGTGATCTTCTGTTTTTTTTGGTTTTGTTTTAATGAAACCAAGGGGGAAAAAGTAGTGGGCAGGCAGTGGACTGACAGAACAGGAAAGCGAAAAAGAAGAAAAAAATGAATAAAGGCTGGTATGTGGTCACAGCAACAGGAGAAGAAATGATGATTCAAATAGTAATGTATTCTATGCATGCTTAGCTCAAAGTAACTCCCGCTGAACACAGAATTGTGGTGCAATGAGAACAGTGGGGAGGGCGAGTGAGCAAGTGAGCTACACAATATAGGTCTTGGGACATCCAGTCATCCACCAGCCAGCAACAACCCCCAAACTGCCTAAGTAGCAGTAAAAGCCAGCAAAGAGAGAACAAGAATCTAAAGGCTCAGATGAGTTTTTTTTGTAACATGGTATCTGATCCCCTCATCACTTCCCTCACCTTCATTTCAGCTAATTCTTCAGAAGTAGATTTTTTTTTTCTCCAGTTCATGTGCCATATACATGATCAACAAATGTCATCTATACAATCTCCTTCAAAGTTTCTGACCCAGGTAAACAGATATTTACTAGGTGATGCTATCAGCTGTATATCATCTGTATTGTCCTGTCAAGTAGTGAGGAAATTCTTACCACACCTTTGCACTTCATTGGAAAGCCAGGAAAGTGGGTGAATGGCAAGATATTTTTTATTACTTGACAAGACAGCATAAATAACTAGCTTAACTAATTGTTAATAGAAACAGAGTAATAATTTCACGCCTAGTTAATGGTTATGTATGAAAAACTATAAGGAAAGCTCAGGATATGGTCATGTATTTTAACAAAAGTTCCTTGTGGATTCTGGAATTCAAATTCTAAAGTCCTCCATATCTCATGCAGTATTCAGATGCCTAGCTACTAACCAAATGGACTGTCTCTCCAGGTCCACCATAACGAAACAGTGAGAGCAGATCAGTCAGTCAATAGAACTGAGAGAGATGGGACAGGCAAAGAAGTTAGAGATGAAGGAGGCATTGGAAAGAATTAAGAGACTGAAGGATTAGGAAATTGGAGATAATTCAAAAAGCTCTCAAACATTCTTTTTATTTGAGTTGTCATGATGACAGTCTGCAAGTGACCCTCTCAACCGATAGTCAATGAGCATAATACAATTTGAAAAATAATTTGCAGTCTCCATTTGTTTATGGGGATTTCTAATTTACCAATGGTTTCTACACAGAATGATGTTGCTAACACCCTCCATTCATCAGTATCTTTTTGAACTATTAAAGTAACTTCACCTTGCACCAGTTATTTTTTCCAGTCTCATTCAAAGACATAAAAGACATTTATAGAGCCTGAGCCAAAAACAAGCCTTCATTTCTTTCCTACTCATGCCAGCATTCTCAGTTCCATAAAAGCAATATCTATAGGCTGTACTGAATCCAATGGAAACAGTAGCAACATAACCACCAGGAACTGGCTTGCAAAACAATGTATGATACTTGCATTTCTTTTACTGTAAATGAAAATGGGCCTATGGTTTCTTGGCAGCAGTACTACTTACAAAGTATTTGTCAGTTTACTTAGACAGAGGATGCTAAAGCTTTATTTTTTTCCCTTTGTTGTTGTATAGCTCTGGAGATTCTCTGCTGAGCCACAGTTGTCAGTTTTTAAACTAGTCCCTCTAGATGTCCCTTTAATATCAGTTTGATCTGCAGCAATTATCAGGTGATGCTCTTTCATTCTGTGGCAATAGTATGTATTCTATGCATGCATGCAATTAAAGGGACAGGGCATTTGTTTTTTCTAGCCAGTTGGGAACCTTATTTGTGACTTCTGTGGAGTTTCCATGTGCTTAACTGAAATCAGAATATGTAAATTATATTCTATGTAGTTGCCATTGGCCTTTGGCCATGCCAGGTCAGCCAGCAGGCAATGTGGTTGGATGACAGCCATTTTCTAAACTACCTCAAGCTGTTAAACCATCTTTTACAAAGCCTGCCCTTTGGCTTACTCTTGTTGGGAGCTTTCAGTTCACTGTATCTCAGCCCTGTATTCTCTACACTTGATGGAATTTGTGAGTCACTACTAAATGCTCTGGAAGGATTAATCAAAACAGATATTTACTTGGACTCCTATAAATATTTTACTGCCCCCACCTCTTCTTACAAATGGTAATCTAGTTTTTGATGGTGTACTTTGAGAAAGTGAGAAAAGCATATTATGAGAGAGTGAGAAAAGCTTTCCAGTTCCATTTTAAAACTCCTTAATGTGTTTTTCTATTTTCCTATCTGTGTTAACAAACTGCACAAAGATGTCTGTAGGAACTTGCTTCTTTTCGATGCAAATCTGGGCCACGCCTCTTGTGCCTGAAGCGTTTAAGACTGTAAATCAGCAGGCTCTTGAACCTGTGCTGATGGATCTCTCTGTCAACTTTTGCCCATTACACAGCACGATAAAGTCTGCAGAAATGTTTACATTGCCCATATGGGTTATTTTGCTGGATCCTGTATTTTGTATGGCAGCTGAGGTCCTTGAAAATCAGTAGATGTGACTTATTGGCATTGCTAAAACTCTACAATATGAAAGATATTTGAAGTGCCATTTTTGGAGCCATTCTGTTAATATCTCAGTGTAAATATCAAAATGTATTCTATTATTTTTACTAGCAACATTTTGAGAAAGCACAATAATATACAGAAGAATTGAGGAAATGTACAGGAATGTTCCTTTTTACCAGATTATTATCCGGCTAGATTATTGTCCAGTATTGTCAGGGCAGACCCTGCCCTGTTGCAGTAATATAGCCAAGCTGTACTTGGATTTGGTTTCAGAAACTCCATGAACAACACAAACCAATAAAGCAATATAGAGCTTTATTGAAGAAATCCAAGGAAAAGTTTTAAAACAAGCTATATTGTTCAATGGCAGTAAAATGCACAGAGAAATAAGAAAGCGAACTAGCTACCTCTTATTGAAATCCTAACACAGCACAATTAGTTCTAGAAGAGAAGAGTCCTTCAGTATGTCTTCTTGGAGGCACAGAAAGGGTAAAGTGAAAGGTAACACTTCTTCTCGCAGGATGTAGTCAGACATGCAGTTCAATCCGCTGTTGCCCTGCCTCTAATTAATCTAGGTTATTTTGTAACAGAGAATACTGATCACACCCCTTTTAGCACTCTTCAAAGCACTTTTACGCTATCCTTGATCGATCAGGCACTGAAGCCAGGGAGTGTTGCCATCAGCCATTTTTTAAAAAGTTTGTCCTCTGAGCATGCACACAAGCACTGATGAGCCTGCTGGGATATGTAGTTCACTGCCATCCTCTCTCTAAACTTTTCAATTAACCTCTTCCCTAAAGCACAGAAAAAAGCTGAAGTACAGAGGAATCTTTCTTTGAACATTTTTATAAAGAAAACAATGTTTTGAGCAGCCCTGTGGCAGGGGGAGAGAGAGAGTGAGAGGTGTGAATATGCAGTTATATGGGCATCACTAACTAGTAAAAAAATGGTGGCTGGAAAACAAGAGACCAATCAGACCTGCCTGATGACTTGGGTGTGCAACAGAGTGATCAGACAACAAGAAATCCATTTTGGAACCAGCTCAGACTAACAGGTCTGGACTTTCACAGGCATCAAAGAAGCATACAGTAAAGGGGGGGGGGATGTGATGCAGACAACTGGGACACAACAGACAGATATTGCTGTTTGATTGTGCACTTTAAATCCATAAGGGAATGACAATGGATCAAACTGCATGTCTGATCACAGCCCTCAACTACTTTTATAGGAAATTGCAGGCCATAGCCTCCTGACCTTCTCAACCAATCACTGGACAGGTGAAAGTGAATTCCTCCCATACCAGATCCACAGTTGAATTAAGTGAGCCTAATTAACAGGCCTGGATGGATGACCTTGCTGAATATGTGGGAGATACCCAGCACCTGCAGTAAATCAGGGAGCTCTGCAGAACAGTGAAGTAATCTGAGGAATGGTGTAGCATCAGCTGAAACAGCCTAGAAAATTCTCTTAAAATGGTCTTTGTCTTGACAAATATCCTGTTGACTAATACT
The DNA here is from genome assembly GCA_029375565.1 of Gekko gecko. Classification (NCBI taxonomy): domain Eukaryota; kingdom Metazoa; phylum Chordata; class Lepidosauria; order Squamata; family Gekkonidae; genus Gekko; species Gekko gecko. The sequence goes on along the minus strand of JAPDNY010000011.1, from coordinate 57,965,852 downwards.
AGGTGTTTCTTTATTATAAGACAGTTCTTCACTATAATCCCATTCTTCCTCAGAAAAGTTTCAAAGGATCTTCAAGTGTTCCCACTGAGATGTAGTCTGTTCAGGGCTTTCCCAGGTATTCAAATTACTCCTGAGTTTCTTGGCAGTCAATCCACAAACATTGGAATAGGTTTGGGCAGGGTTTTTCTTCATGTCTGCCCTCCCTCTGCATTTTCACAGTTATGGAGTTAGTTTATTTTCTTCTACATGTGCCTTAAATAATCAGGATTTTCACAGCAAGGTGCTGTCATCACTCCCTCCCCTTTTTTATTTTAATTAAAATTAATTAAAATTTAATTAAAAGTGAAATAATAATTAATTAAAATGTGGAACTGGGAAATATCTCAAGGGGTTTTTTTTGTAATATTTGTGTATTGACTCTTAACCCAATGTTTTTAAAATTGTGGAATGTCATTTTTTGAAAAAAATACACCAATACACTTTGCAGAATTATATTCTCGTATTATGTGGGTATGTGTGCGAGAATAGTTGAGTGGGAGCGTGTGGTATTGTTTTGGAGAAAGGTGCATTTTTATATCCCCCACAAACAACTGCAACAACAGAACAGCTCCTCTGTTCAAAATAAAAATTTACTAAAACTTGCATAAGAACATAAGAGAAGCCAGTGTTGAATCAGGCCAGTGGCCCATCTAGTCCAACACTCTGTCACACAGTGGCCAAAAATACCAGGTGCCATCAGGAGGTCCAGCAGTGGGGCCAAGACACTAGAAGCCCTCCCACTGCTGTCCCCCCCCCAGCACCAAGAATAGAGTGCATCACCTGCCAAAGACTGAGAGTTCCTATCTATACCTCGTGGCTAATAGCCACTGATGGACCTCTGCTCCATATGTTTATCTAATTCCCTCTTTAAACTGTCCATGCTTGTAGCTGCCACCACCTCCTATGGCAGTGAATTCCATGCGTTAATCACTCTTTGGGTGAAGAAGTACTTCCTTTTATCTGTTCTAACCCGACTGCTCAGCAATTTCATGGAGTGCCCACGAGTTCTTGTATTGTGAGAAAGGGAGAAAAGTACTTCTTTCTCAACCTGCTCAATCCCATGCATAATCTTATAAACCTCGATCACGTCACCCCTCAGCCGTCATTTCTCCAAGCTAAAGAGCCCCAAGCGTTTTAACCTTTCTTCATAGGGAAAGTGTTCCAACCCTTTTATCATTCTAGTTGCCCTTCTCTGCACTTTTCCCAATGCTATAATATCCTTTTTGAGGTGTGGTGACCAGAACTGTGCACAGTATTCCAAATGAGGTTGCACCAATGATTTATACAGGGGCATGATGATACTGGCTGATTTGTTTTCAATTCCCTTCCTAATAATCCCCATCATAGCGTTGGCCTTCTTTATTGCAGTTACACACTGTCTAGACATTTTCATTGAGTTATCTACTATGACTCCAAGATCTCATCAATGTGTATTTATAGTTAGGATTTTTGGCTCCATTGTGCATCACTTTGCACTTGGCCACATTGAACCCCATTTGCCACATTGATGCCCACTCACCCATCCTTGACAGATCCCTTTGGAGTGCCTCTTGCTAAATACTAAAGCTGTGAAACATCAAAGTAAAGAAAATTGTTATAAAGTTCTATAACAACCATTTTACATCAGCTTGTGCAGCACATTGGCCACATTTGAGATCTGAAATATCAGTTCATTGAGATTTTGTGAAGAATAGACTATTCAAGCATTATATGGTAGAACACTGAAAACAAATATGCCTTAACTATACAGTTTACCTGCAGCTATTTATTGTATTATAACCTGTATTATAATCTGGTGTACTCCAAGGAAATCCCAGCCTCAAGTGGATTTCCCTCCTCTTTCCCCTTTGACATATATATGGTGTCCAGTCCACCTTACAGCTTTGACATATATATGGTGTCCACCTTACAGCTTAGTTCTCATAAAACTGTTCTTTTCTTTTAGGTAATTTATAAAATCCTATTTTTTGGTATACCTTGGGAATCCCTCAGACAGGCAGAGCCTTCTACCTTATCTTGTGGTGCCTAGTTTTACCGCTTTCATTATCTACACAAGGGCCAGCTACTTTACTACTAGTTATACTAATTCTTATGGCAGTTGAGAATGATCAACTGTGTTGGAATGATAGCTTGGAATGTTCAGTTGCTCAAGGGAAAAAGTAATATCCAATCCAGTCCCTGTGAGGAAATAGAAAATTGTCAATTTTTCTGGGACTGAAACCTTATTCAGAGGTAGGTTGTGGAATAATTCTTGAGAGACAGTAATGCTAAAGAACAGTTATATGCAAATATGTGCAATTAAGTGCAAAATGTGATAAACAATTCTGAAGATCATGAGTGGTGGAACAGCAAGGAAAAACAGCTACTCAGGTCTTTCACAACCATTGGCCGAGGACAGACTGGCAATTTGCCCCGGTAGCCAGTCGCGGCAAAAAAAACCTGGAGTAAACGATACCGGGTTTTCCCATCCACACAGCGGGGGCCTCTGTCGGAAGATACGGGACGGAGGCGCGCGGGAGCGTTCAGACTGCCGCACCAGAGGCGTGCTATATTCACCGTTTCCCCATTAATTCGGCTGTGGGTGTATGTGCGCATGAGCGCATTTTGCCGATTTTTTTTTTTTTGCCCTGCAACGCTGGCACTGCATTGGGCAGTGGAGCGGAGCGTGGCCAATCACACCGCTGCTGCCTCATGCCCAACGCGGGTTGCTCCCGGCTTTTCGGCTGTGCGTTCAGACTCCCCGGAAGCGGAGAAACACGCGACAAACACAGGCTTTCAAGATTTGCGCCGGCTTTTATCAGGTGTTTTTTAAATCCGGCAGTGAAGCGCGAGAGCACTGGTAGGCTACGGGTGGGGGATGCCAGGCAGATGTGCCTGTGTGAACATTCCATTTAATCCGGTATTGAGTCGTTGTCAGCCCGGGTCCCATCCCGCGGCAAATTGCCAGTCTGTCCTCGGCCATTATTTTTCCTCACTCAAAATACATCCAAGTTTCTTCCTACTCCCCAGGGTTTGGTACCCATATTCCCACAGGGTAAGAAAGACAAGTCAGGGGATTTGGGGACAGAAAAATCAGCAGCACAGAAAATGTTAAGCACTTCCCCTGTTCAAAGCCTGCTGAAGAGTTTGCCCCTTAATTGGTAGTGCCCTGAATAAACACCTGACCTGAGAAAACAATAGATGCTGAAAACAGCATAGAAGAGCTGAGGAGAAGTGGGAATAACAGGACCTGGAGACTGAAAGGGCTGAAAGTGAGTTGGCAAGGCAGGATCCAAACAGTTGTACAGCCTGATGGGAATTCTGCCACTTGAGTATTTGACTGTTACAGCAGTACTGCAGTCTGCAAACCCAAAGGGTGCTATGAGGGCTAGGGAGTATAAGGGATGATTGTGGGAACTGAAAGGAATTTAATATTTTAAACAACCAGTCAATTTGTTAGCTATTTTATAACAAATCTTGTCTCTTTCTAAAATGCTCTTCAGGTTTCACAGTGTGCAGTGTGAATTCCAATATTCAGGTCCTCTGTTAGAAAAAGCTATTGGTTTTTATAATGCACCTGGTTCTGAAGTACTTTAAGATGTAATAAAATAAATGCCACTGGGAAATGTATGTAGAAATTCTGAAGGCCATCTGGTTGAAAGGCAAGCAGAAATGGATTTCAACTTGCTGAGGGTATGTTTGGTTATTGTTTACTACTTTTCTTAACACTTCTTTGGCTTATGGCATCATGTCATATGCACAATGTAGTTTCTACACTAAAATCATTATGAAGGTATGCAGTTGGTATTGTTGACCCTAAACGTTATTGGATTTACCTAGTATTAGATCAAGTTGGCTATATCTGAGGTAGTCAAAGTCTTCCAGGAATGACTAACAGATCTCTTACCACTGTGTGGTAATTGTCAAAAATTTAACGGGGCCTGCCTTTAAAAAATGTTTCTCCCCATTCTCTGGGAAACAACATTTCTTCCAACCAGTCATAGCCCAGCAACTGATCAGGTGAGTTGTCTTTCTTGGTGGAGAGTATTAGTAACTAGCTTTTCCTCAATTCTTTTCTCTCAGGAGAGGGTTAGTAAGGGAGGGCAACATCTAGTTTCTGGGGGTGCAGTTGGGACAGGTATCATTTTAGTTGTTTTGGGTTCTGTGCAGTTTGATAATTGGTTTATTTTGATCTTCTGGAGAAAACGTCTGCTTTGGAAGGGGGACTCTGGCATTATACCCTACTGAGTGAGGTCCCTCTCCTCCTTAAATCCTGCCCTCCCCAGGCTCCACACCCAAACTCAAGGAATTCCCCAACCCAAAGTTGGGAACTCTAGTTACTCTGCTCTCCCACGATAATTGGAAACACTACTGCTGAATCTTCTGAATTCAAGATTTGCCAAGGAGATGGTTAACAGGGAAGTAAAGCTTGCCAAGAAAGCCAGCCAGCAGTGTACACAGTTCTTTACAAAATAATGTAAGCAAACAGATACATCCTTGCCCTAAGGAGATCACAATCTAAATTTCAGTACGGGGATGGGAAAAAGTTGGAAGCATTCATTGCATGTTGAAAATAGCATCAAGGGGTGACTTGAATATGTGAAGTACAAGGTAATTCCCTCATTGGCAAGGCTAGGAAGGACTAGAGCTCTCTGTTCACTTCCAAATCACCCCCACCCCGTCAGTGGACATTTCTCTAATAACAATAGCAATAGAAAAGAACAAGAGTCCAGTGGCACCTTAAAGACTAACAAAATATGTGGCAGGGTTTGAGTTTTTGTGAGCTCACGAAAGCTCCTCCCCGGCCACAAATTTTGTTAGTCTTTAAGGTGCTACTGGCCTCTTGTTCTTTTCTACTGTTGCAGACAGACTAACAGGGCTACCTGTCTTGATCTAACAATAACAATAGTTAAATGAGTAAAATTCAGCATTTTATACAGGTCAGAATGTGTATTTGAAAAAAGATTTTTCTATACAGAGAAATTAATAATGTGGTTGCAGAATAGGTTTCCCCCCCAAAAATTTCATCTGTTATAGGAACGAAATAATCACTCTGGCGTGCATCTGGCACTACCACCTGCACTGGCAATGTGTTACAGTGAATACAAACTTGTACATTGCAGTGATATTCTCCTTTACTCCTAAATGCAGTTGTTCATTCAACCTTCCCACATTCAACCTTTTAATTTATTCATATACTAGGTATTTGAATTCATTACAAAACATATTTGGTGGTAACAGGAGGAATAAAATTCAGTGGCATAAGACTTCAGTTCATTAAAATGCCAGCTGAGCAGCTGAATCAGAAGAAAAATTCATATATCCATGCATTGGCCACAACCAATTAAACTTGTTATAGTGCAGGCAGAGCAGTTGCTGAGAGTCTGAGGGCTTTTAAGTGACAGTCCAATGGGAACTTTTTTTTTACATTTGAAGTTCTTGTTTTATTTTATCTCCATGGTTAGTGACTTATTATCATAACACTCCACTGGATTCTGGTGATCCAGTTGCTAGGTTCACAAACTGAGCCAAAAGCCTTGGCACTTACTAATTAAAAAATTCGATGTTTCCTAAGATCTCTATGTTTTGGCATGAAAACCCAAGTGTAAACTAATCCCTTGTTTCTTTGAAAACAAAAACCTGTCTTCACTTTGCTTATTAACAGCATCAAAAACCTTGCTTTGTTAATTAGCCAGAAAATGTGCTGCAGAATTTTATGTATAATATGGAATGATTGGATGATAGTCTAATCTCACAAGTGGCATAGGCTGATGCACAAAATGCTCTTTTGTGATGAATTAATATGAATACACAGAAAAATGCTATTTTGGAAAGATTTTTCCATAGACAAAATGGTTATTTGTTACAAAGCATAGACCAGAGCTGCAATTTTTAAAAAAGGTAGTATGGGAAAAAATGAAGAAAAAAGGAGTACTGAGAAAAACACTTAGGGACAATTTGTACAAACATGGATGGTCACTTAGCCTGAGTTAAAATTTGAAGGCATCAACATATCTTTGCTATTGGCTTGATTTTTCAGTGCCGAATGAAATTTTAACCCTGCAAAGACAGAACTGCAGACCACAGGTCAACAGTGGCTTGGGAAAATGTCCATATGTATAGAGAGATTTAGGCTCCAGTCATACGGGCCGGATAACGTGGGGGGGAGGCAGGGCTATTTATGGCACTGCAATTAGAGCAGCCAGAATGTGATCCCACGCATCAGTGGCATGCCACTGTTCCTTCCCTCCGTGCCTGTGCATCAATGAGGGGCTGGAGGGAAAAGCCGCATGCCGGCATGATCACACTGAGGGAGTCTGGAGGCAGCCCGTGGCAAACCATCTGCTAGTACCTTCGAGGAGGTAGTTTTTTACTCCGCATCTTCAGCAGGAAGCCGTGGGTTGGTGGGAGGTGCTACGCCTCCCAGATGTTGCGGTGTGATCGCGCCTGGAAACTCCGCCATTCAATCATGGCTCTCCCACAGCAAATTCGGCATGTGACTGGGGCCTTAGACTCATATTTCAGTGTTATTTCATGATTGTGGGTATCAACCCAGAGTCTGCAGAATAAAGATTTGACAGATTAGGATAATCTCGGGCCTACCATCAGCCTAGAAGAAGTACATGGCATGGCTTGCAGTACACTATGCCGCAGTCGCAGAATCTTACCCAATTGACATAAATTGCTTACCTTAGGAGACTGCCACTTCCTTTTCTAACAACATCTTGCATGTCCCAAATAAAGTTACCACTCTAAACCTTGCCCTGGAGGCATGTGGATTTCATCACTCCCTGTAGACAATTCCACTCCCGGATAAGGGCATTGTCATGCTATGACTCCTGGGGGTCAGAGTCCAGGACAGCCATGCCCTCCATTCCCCTTTCTGACAGTGGCTGCAAGTGCTGCCTCAGTCATTGCAGGAGGAGGGGGTTGTCACTCACCCATACTCCTCTCCCCTTACCACATGCCTCTTCCTCTACTTTTTCTTTGGCTGCCTGGGACCCTATCTTTTAAAGATGTACCTGGAGGTGGGTCTGCCCCAAGCTCCACCAATGCCCTGCTAAAGGGACAGCAGAGAAATTTAGATACTTGAATCCTACCTACCTCTTCAGAGGGCCTCTGATGTCTTGCATACAGCAGTGTTTTTATGTCTTTAGCTCATTGCAGAGTTGGTTTCTCAACAATGTGTTTTGTGTGCAGGTGTTCCACATATCAGATAATATTGAGCACCTTCTCATTGTGTATTTCAATGTTTTCATTACACATGTCTACAATTTGACACCCTTTTCTCCCTTTTCTTATTTTATGTGTGCATGTGCTGTTGTGATATACTGGAATAGCAAGGAAACCATCCAAAGAAAGCTCCCTTCCACCTTTCTGGGAACGCCCATTCAAGTCATTGGCTTTGATTGGCTCACTGGTCTGAAAACTTACCAGACAGCACTAGATTGGCCCATTATCAATTACCTACCTCATGCCATGACTGACACATGACTTCTGTAGCAACACGAACATACATTTCAATATATGTTTAAATGGACTGATTTGTGCACACAAAGAAAAGACTCTCATTGAACACTAAAAGTCTCTTTTCCAGAAAAAAGCCTTCAAAGACAAGCTGAAACTCTGGAAAAGTTTGCCCCAGGATGGAATTTTCTGGAAGCTCGTTCTAAATCATGTTTTCCAAAGGAAGACTGAAACAAGTAGAAAAAATATATGTTTTCCTGCATATACCATTTATCCTTGCAAAGTTCTGTTTTGATGTTATCTGCCCACTTTCTTTAGAACACTGAGAGAGAATTTTTAGGTTTTTCAGAGAGCAATCCTAAGCAGGTTTTTTTTCAAAAATAAGTCCTGTGTGAATCAACGAGGTTTAGTCCCAGCAAAATGCTCTTTGGATGCCAATTGAAAAATGGTTAACATTTCTTACTTTTTTTTAAAGGATTTTATTTATAGGTTTTTCCAACAACAAGAAACAATACTTCAGAATAGTATATATTTATCCATTTAGAGTCTATTTACCAAATTTGTTTTCTATCCACTTAAGAACTCTTTTCCATTTTTTTAAGTACATTACATCATCTTTTTCCTGTAGTAACATACTCAGTCTATCCAATTCAGCCAAATCTAATAGTTTAAACGCCACCTCTTCTCTGGAAGGCATCTTGTCTGTTTCCCAATATTTAGCTAACAATATTCTAGCAGCTGTTAAAATATAAATCAGCAAATATACATCCTGCTGTCAATATCCTTCTGGGATAATATTTAGTAAACAAGTTTCTGGTGTAATACTACGTTTATATTCATAATTTCTAGAACTATCTTTTGTATCAATCGCCAATATTTTTGAACCATTTTACACCTCCACCACATATGATAAAAAGTACCCACATTCCTTTTACATTTCCAACCCATTGGAATAACGTTTTGCTATTTTATCCAGGGACCAGTACCACCTATGGAACATTTTGTAAATATTTTCCTTGTAGGATACAGGCTTCATATATTTTAATGTTTTCCATATTTTAGACCACTCCTCTGTCTCAATGTTGTGGCCTATGTCCTGCATAGGAAAAGTGGTTAACATTTCTAACACTACTTTCTCCTAGGAACGCAGAGTGGATGGGGTGATCCTGTTATTTCCTTCCCCCAAATCCTCTGAAGTAGGTTAGACTTAGAAAGAATGACCAGTCCATGGTTGTCCAGTGAATATCATGGAACAAATAGGAGACTGAATCTAGTTTGGCTCTGCTCTTAGATAGCAGCCACTGCACCCCCACCCTGCTTCAGTTTACAAGTTACATAGTAAAAAAGGGGGAAATTAAGTATGAGATTATTGAGTTGGATTTACAACTTTGGAGTGCCTTCGGAGTCTGTCCATCAGTTCTTGTGATAGCTTTGCAAATAAATGTTGCTGACTGTAGGCACAAAAAAGAAGGCGATGTATTCCACTCAGTGTCAGTCAAGTTAAGAATGCATCTGGCTGCCCAGGTGCAAAGAGAAAGATTCTCTGATTTATACAAACTGGTAAATTTAATGACCTGAATGACTATGGCTCCAGGGTATACTGTCTCTTTTCTGGGAAATGACATGATTTAGTTTGCATGCTGTGTGAAAGCAGCTCCTAGCTGCAGTGACCTACTCTGCAGGTGCTAAGTTGCTTGGCATGCCTAATTTAGGGTTTGCCTCTCCAAGTCTTATACTCTGAATGTGACACCACATTGCATCTTCTTAAATATGTGGTGTGAGCATTCCATTCAAAGGTGCTCTGTTCCCTGGGAATATCAAAACAAATATCACTAAAGTTGCCAAACTTTTTAAAGCTTCCAGACTGGTTATTATGAAACATTTCCTTTGCAAAGGTCTTTTGTTTTTGTGGTTGCTAGCCTTGCTAATGAAAATGACTGAACACCTGCATGGCACCTCTCAGTCTTCTGAGAAATACATTCACTACACATTTAACAACTCCACATAATAAAGCATTGTGTCTAAGGGAACACTCCAGTTCTTTCCCCAACAATGAATCACACTGAAGCTGACTGGGCTGGATGGAAAGGTTCTATTCCACTAATGGTGAAGCCTGTCCGTTGAGCAAAGAGCCTTTCACCAAAGGAGGCTTTGAATCAATCCATCGTCTCCCAACAGCCTTTATTAATTTAGCACTTGGTGGCAGACAAGAAATAAGATGAAATAAGGGATATAGCTATGTTTTAGATTACTACAAATATTTTAAATCAGATGTTAAACTCAACAATAACTTATGAGACCTAATTAATTTCACCCAAGTTAAGACTCTAACATTATTTGAAAAGTCTTACTATGGTACACTAAATTCCTGTTGTTTCCTACATGTTCTGACTTGGAGTGGATTGTAAGGGACCATATCATTCTATTATTCCAAAGTCTTGTCCTACAAAGACTGGTTCCCAATTTGCTTTTGGGCCTAATTCAAAGAGCTCATGTTGACCTTTAAACCCTTATATACCTTGCAGCCTACATATGCTAAGGACTACCTACTCTGAGACAGTGGCAGACCTACATTTTTGGGACCCTGAAGCTTGAACTGTTATGGGGGTCCCTTCTCACCAAGCAACAATAGGGAAACATCCAGCAAGGTCCAAAAGGCTTTGTAGCCCTTGCAAGGACCTTGAGGCCCAAATGGTGGAGAATGGGGTGGTGGGGTGGAGCCCTTGAAAATGGGCCAAAACGTAGGCTATGAATAGATTCTGATGAGCTCAATGAGCCCATACAGCTGGGTGTTCAAGTGCTGCAAGCCCCTGAGAAAATTTTGAAATTTGACCAATTACAGGGACATTTTGAGGCCATATGAAATGGGTATTAGAGCATATTCTAAGGTCAATATTAAGTATATCAACCCATTGGCTTATGATTCTGTCACCAAAATAGCCTTTTTTATTTAAACCCTTAAAAACTCTATCAATTTTGTTGAAAAATTATCTTGTTTTAAAAAAGTTGCTTCAGGACCCCTCCAGGATTAGGGGTCCTGAAGCTTCATTAGTTTCATAGTAGATCTGTCTCTGCTCCCATACCACATTCATGTTTAGAGCCTCTGCTTCAAATGACCTAGTTGAAGACTGATGGGTGACAATCTGGGAAAGAGCCTTCTCAGTTGTAGCACCAAAATTATGAAATTCTTTCTCCAGGGGGATTCCTCTCTTCCTTTCTATCATTGTCTTCCACCAACAGGTGAAGACTTTTTTGTTCTGTCTGGTGTTTCCTCACTGATTTTTATTGTCCCTCCTATTCATGTGTTTATTTATATGATATGTTTACTTCTTTTTATATATTTGCATGCATTTTAAATCTTGTTTTAATGTTTTTATGTTTGCCTCCTTGGGTGGAAAGGCAGCTAAAAATTTTAAAAACTAATAAAATAAAAGAATTAAAAGCAACCCTTATTGATCATATTAGTCAAGTATAATAATGATGCTCTAAGTATCAGAGTTTCAGGAAAAATCCAAAATAATCTAGATTGATGATGATGATGCTGCTGCTGCTGCTGTTCCAAGCAACCCTGTCTTCTTAAGCTGAGCTGGTGTTATTTGTCCAAGGCCCAGAATGTTCAGGTATTTCTTGAGACTTCCAGGCACTGCACCAAGGGCTCCAATGACAACTGGCATGATGGTAACCTTCTTCTCCCAGAGACACTCTAACTCTACTTGTAGGTCCTGGTATTTTTGTAATCTTCTCTTGTTCATCCTTATTCTAATAGCCAAAATGTGCGGATACCTATTCCCACCAACAGGGGGCTCAGTCTCCCCCAACAGCTTTTCCTGCATAGTCAGTAGACTTCCGGGGTTTGTAGAAAAATCCAAAAAGTAAAGAAACCCCTTCAGGAATGGTTGAATTCCCCAAAAAACGTTTTGAAATGGCCTCTGCAGGGACCTAACTCCAGGCATCAACGGTGAGAGATTAGAATGTTTGGCGGGGGGGGGGGCTTCTAACTGGCTTTGTCAGTAAAAGGGTGGGGGAAGGGCCCTTTCCAGGCCTCTTTCGGCCTTGGAGGGAGGGAGGGAGCCTTGGGGCCAGGCCTCACAAGAGTTGCCAGTGCCAGGCTGGGGGATTTCTAGAGATTTTGTGGTGGACTCTAAGGAGGGCTGGGTTTGGGAAGGGAGAGGCCTCAGCTGGGTATAATGCCACAGAGTCCACCCTCCAAAGCAGCCATTTTCTGCAGGGAGTCAGACCTCTGCTGTCTAGAGTCCAGTTGTAATTCTAGGGGGCTCTCCAGTTCGCATTTGGAGGTTGGCAACTCTAGGCCTGGCAGCAGTCTAGGGTTGCCAGGTCCCCCCTGATTTGCATGACTCATCTAGCCTCGGCTGCTTGCTCCCATTCATCAGCAGCCACCCTGTGAAAGCTAGTCAGGTGCAGCAGTTAGAGCTTCAAAGTAGGGTCTGCAAGACCCAGGTTCAGATCCCCATCTTGCAGTGGAAGCTGACTGCATGATTTTAGACCAGTCACATATTTCAGCCTAACCAACCTCACAGGGTTGTTGTGCGGATAAAAAGGAGGAGGGAATAATGAAAGCTGGTTTGGTCCCCACTGTGGAGAAAGACTGTAATTTTCCTAGGTAGAGCCTGGGGGGTGGAGCAGAAGACAGAGAGGCAGTTAAAGGTAGGTTGGCTGTTGGGTGGGAAGGAAATAGGGTTTCCAACTCCAGGTTGGGAAATCCCTGGACATTTGAGGGGTGAAGCCTGGAAAGGGTGGGATTTGAGGAGGGGAGGAACTTCGGACTGGTGTAATGCCATAGATTCCATCTTCCACCATTTCCTCCACGAGAACCACCATTGCCAGCCTCTGGGTGAGGACTGGAGATCACCCAGAATTACAACTGTTGTCCAGGCAACAGAGATCAGTTCCCCTGGATAAAATGGCTGTTTTGGAGGGTTGAGTCTATGGCATCATACCCTGCTGAGGCTATTTGCCTCCCCAAGCCTCACTGTCCCAGGGCTCCACCCCCAAATCGCCAGGAATTTCCCAACCTGGAGCTGGCAGCCCTAAAGTGAATTGATCTCTGTAGCTGGGAGATCCGTTGTGATTCCCAGAGTGCTGCCACTGCTGCTGTGGGGGGAGAGGAAGCAGGTGGGTGGCTGAGAGCACTGCCACCACTGTTGCTGCTGCTCTGCGGAGTGGGGGAGGAAGCAGGCAGGAGGCTGGGAGAGTGATGGGGGCAGAAAGAAAGAATGATGGGGTGGGGGGCAGAAAGAGAAAGAGTGATGAAGCGGGGAGGCAGAAAAACAAAGAGAAAGATGACAGGTCAGAAAGAGAGAAGAAGTCACATGCATGGAGCAGAAATAGAGTAAGAAAAGGGGGGCAGAGGGGAGAAATAGTGTAAGAGAGGTAGGGGGTCAGCAGAGGAAGCAAAGGTGTGATGAATGAGATAACCAGCCCGCAAGTTTCTTGCGGGTCTCCACTTGTTCTTTTCTATTTTCCTGTCTCCTGGGATTGCCACGTCAATGTCATTTTTTCTACAATTGTGATATCAAGGGTGTTATGCTCCAGGGGTTTATCTGTTTGTAATTGGAAGTCCTAAAGAATCTTTCTTTCATCATTCTCCATGATCTTGTCTGGTTTGTGCTCCCATGAATTTCTGACTGATGTGGTAAGCTAAGACTCCAGTGCAACATAGCTGCAACTTTATCATGATGTTCTTTATAGTCATTTCTTTTATTGAAGGAAAGCAGTTGGTTGTAGCATGACTTGTTCTTTATAAAGTCCACTCCTCTGGTGACTATGTCATTTTTTTCATGAGGGCTGTATAATGGCAGGCAGTGGTTCTAAGACTCAGCTCCTTCAGGATGCTTGAAGTGAATTTCAGTAGGCTTCACTGATTTAAGTTCATTCAAGCTGAATCAGTATTTTTTGATATGCTCCATTATCCCCAGCTGTGTCTTGTCCTCATCCTTCTTTTGGGTGTTGCTATGACATGCCTTATCACCATTCTCTTCTTTGTGAACATGGACCCTTAGAATATATGGGTGACGTTAATTCTTTTTCATCAGTGTCCTAAGCAATGAACTATGTGTAGCTTCCATTTCCTTCAAAGATCTAAGCACCAGTCCTTTTGGTTACCAGGCTTGCCAAGAACTTACCATATGCCCATGGGGGATGGATATGTCCTGGCAGGACCATCCCTGGGGGAAGGAAAGATGCGTGCACAATGCCATCACCAGGAAGTGATGTTGGGCGATGCTCTGGCAATGGGGATGGAAACTCATTGGTACCATAGAGTTTCCACCCCATTGCCAGAGCATTACCCAGTGTCACTTCCTGGCAACGGCATCGTGCGGTGTGGGTGTTGCCCGGGGGAATGTTCTGGTTGGGGACTGTGTGCCCCTGCCAAAATACAGTAAGTACTTGGGAACCCTACTGGTTACTTAACCCCCCCCCAAAAAAAACCTTCTCAATACAACTGCTTTGAACCACTGCTGTTTCAATGTTACCCACTATGCTAATGGCATACCAATTTTCTCATCCTTGATGGCTTATCCTCCCTTCCATTGTAATTTTACATTTGGTTTTCATGTCATTAAGAAGATATTTGGACAGTCATGACCTTTCCCTGCTATTACTGTGTTTCTCTTTTTCAGCATGGTGATAGCCACCCACATGGAATTCCATTGTCATTCAGGTCATCTTTCCATGGGCATAGCTTTCTGATTCTATGACATGATTTTAAAAAATGAAAGGAAAATTGCTTGTCTAAAATGGAATTAACATGCTTTCCTTGACTTTCTCTTTCCTCTCAAACTGTCCTGTATTTCTCTTTCTCCATTCTCTAATTTAATCTTTCTTTCTCTATCTGGCTTCTTTGCTGCATTTCTGTTTCTGTAGCTTTCTTGACTTCTCTGTTTTGTTGTGCCCTGGTTGCTTGTGACCCTGTCACACTGACTCATAAGCCTGAAAGACATTTCCCAAACTGACATTTTCCCTCTGGGATCCATTTTGCCCTTTTACTATAGGGATTTGTCAGGGTGAGCAGGCTTTCCTTACTCACTGTGCCAAGTTAAACATGCAGAATTCCTCATCTCTAACAAAAATAATGATCAAAAGTAAGAGGGAAAGGAAAGACTGCACTCAGCTTAGAGGCCCAGATCTCACAATTCCTGCAGGTAGGTGAATTCTCCTTTAAAACTATTGTCCACCTATTAACAGCATCCACTTTAATTTGGGAAGTATCTCTTTTGGACAAATATGAATCTTTCATAGTCTTCTGCCCTTTAGACAAATCATTTTTGTCTGTTAGGAAAGTATGTGGCTAACTCATTATCTGATATGGCACTATGTAATTGGTATTAACAATTCCATCTGGCTTATTTACTCCACACAAATTACCCTATGATGAATTGCAAGAGCAGATGACCTTAAATGTAAGAGTTGCAGTTGTTTTGCTGCAAGAAAGGGTTAAAGTTTTTTAATGAAAGGCTGCAGGCTGTGCTAATGAGAGTGTTTCATTACAACTCACCACATAGTCTGGTTGCTGGGATTTAGAAGACATTGGACAGACCTAATGGAGGTGCATCGGCAATCATGTCTCCTTTTCTTGGACTTAATAAATGGTAATGTCTGGAGCAGATTAGCAAGCACAGGCCTTTTAGCACTATGCAAACCACCAAATGTTAAAGGGAAAGTCAGAAGCATTTTCATCTTAGACATGTCAGTACCTCGGGGCAGTTAGTTAGGTTGACTCAGTATTGAGGAAGTCAGTTCCAGATATCTTTTAAAAACTCTTTATTGTGTAAAAAAGAAAGCATATTAATGCCATTTGTTTGTGTCAGTCTGTAATCAAAAGCTTCAGCTCAGTGCACACTAATCTGGGAGTAAATCCCAAGAATTTTGTCCAACTGCAGGATTTGTTGACTCCCCCCCGCCCCCTTTGTGACAATAGCTGTTCTTCCTCAGAAATGAATCCTGTTGGTTTATTGTAGACATTTTTTCCTTCCACTTTCATGTTACTGACAACATAGAAAGCATTGGTAAACTCAGATACTCAGTCGATTGGTCAAATGTGTGTTTTGTTTCTTTAACATGTGTTGTGCTTCTGTCACCTTCTGTGATTTTATAGGGGCCTCAATGCAGGGTATGCTTGCCTGCTTACTCACAGGAGATGTGAACTACTGACATTCATCATGAGCCAGTTCCTCCGGGAAGTCTCTCTGTGCAGAGGAATTGCTTTACTCACAAGTTGGATCTGTCCAGTAGATATATCTCCTACCTCTTTATAGGTCTGCCAAGTGTGCCTCTGGATTGGGCATGCTTGGAGGCCAAGAAGAAAGCTGATACAGTGCCAGGCTCATTGGGCTGTCTCTAGATGCTGAGGAAATCTGCTCAGGTGTTAGGGAAAACAGTGAGGTGGGAGAAGCTCAGCTCAGCATTTCTACTGTCTCTGCTAGCTCATCTGGCTCTCCCCTTACCACTTGCCTCACTAGATGTTTTAAGTGGGTGGTGGCGACAGGGAGTCCTTCCTCTGCTGGGACACTGGTCTTTCCAGCCCTGCCCTTTTCACTTCTGCTCAGGCTGCTGTGGAGCCTCTGCCTGACCCCTGTTGTACCATCACTCTGCAACATTTCACCATACGCAGGTTTTGTAGGGAAGTGTTTTACTGACAGTCTGTCTATTAACCTAGGTCTAAATCACCTCTGTGTAGCAGAATTATTGTCTTAAAGAAGGTGCAGCAACATCAGTTAGGTTGCCAGTTGGACAGGGGGAAAGTCCTGTTGTTTTAAGGGGGAGGAATGGGCAACTGAAACTTTTCCTGGCATGAAGTTAAACGGGATCACCTGATCATTGCTTGCAGCTCAAACTGATTTAAAGGAATAACTAGATGGATCACTTTTAGAGTTGGCAACCCTAAACATAAGGATGGTCATGAGCTAATGTGCAAGGTAGGGCGCAGGAAGTATTAGCAAAGGATTCAGATCTCAGCATACAAATGCCATACAATGAGACATACTGAGGGCTTCTGAAAACAAACTGCAAGGAGCACCTCTGATTTTGTGTATATTTCTGTTGTATACCTAGGTTCCCTTCATCTCCTAGAGCCTTCTGCTACTTTTAGCTGCATATATATTACTCATTTAAAAGTCTGTTTGGATTGAAGGCTGAGCAGACAGCCAAGTAGGCTTAGCTTTTCCCAGTGGCAGCAGGCAACTTCTTGTCCCCTTGGCTTGGTAATTTGAGGAGTGGGAGAAAAATGAGGGCAGGCAGCATGGGTCAATGGATACAGCATCTCTTCTAGGTGACACTCTAAAACTATCCCCAAGCTCTATGGTCTATACCAAACTCTGTCATTTTTATTATAGAGATTGGAAAAGTCTCTAGAGTGTCACAATGGATATGACTTCACTTCTGGGTGGAAGGTTAATGGATATAATGTCATTTCTGGGTGATGCTCTAGGAATCTCCCCAAGCTCTATGGTGAAAATTTCTAGAGTGTCACCTGGAAGCAATGCCATGTCCATTGATCATTCACCCAGAAATAAATTCACATCCTCTGTGACACTAAAACTTTCTCTAATGGGAAAATAGAGCTGTGATGGACAGGTTAGATTCCATGTCTCCCTAAGAGTGACCAATGAGAGCTGACAGGATGTTAAAGAGAGTTGGTCTGCCTAAATGATGCTGAGGTGAAGAGTAGCCTAAAGCTAACTGGACAGAAAAGCCAATTTGTAACAAAAAATCCCAAATGCTGGAAGAGATCAAAAGTTCAATAGAAAAGAAATGCTGTAACCTTTGCCTTATCTTACTTTACCTTACTTTCTTCAGTGTTATGTTCAAACCATAAATGAAATTTAAGTCCCTTTTTGTTTAATCCTGTGGGCTGTGTCCAAGGGAAGAAACACACACACACATCAGAGGAGATCTCTATATATGTTTTAGAATATGAATCAATGGTGGCAGTGTGTGAATGAAACAGTGTTTAGGTCTCCACCCCCAATAACTCTGTGCAGTGTCTGAGTGAGGGGTGATTATTTTAAAGAGGACTGGCTTACCCTTACCTTCTAATGTCTCTGTGAGTGAGAAAGAGGACCTGAGAGGTGAAATGGTCATGGCTCTCTATGGATTTTAAAAGAGACAAGAAGGGTAGTGAGGTGTGGTGACCTGACCTACTTGTAACCCTGAACCTGAGAGAGAAAGAGGTTATAGAGGGTAGTAGGCGCTCTGCGTGAGTGGAGAAGGATGTCACAAGAGCATTACTCAGAACCAATGTCACATTCTCCAAAAACTACATTCTCCCCAGACACTGGTCCAAAAGTTTCCCAGCATTTGCCAGTGCAGGGCTGGCAACACAACAGCCAAGGAATCCTAGCCTGATTTCTACTGTTTAGGATCTTACTGGGAATTTTGCCTTTGCTAGCCTCCTGTACTAATAGGTCTTTTTCTTCCTTTACTCTGATGTTGTTCGTAGCTTGATTCAATTCCTTTCTGCCCGGCAGCTAGCACTAACCCACATGCCTTAGTCCTCCTGGGCATTCCCTGCATGCTAGTACAGACTTTCTGAACCCCGTGGGATTCTGATCAGATGCTAGCCAAACAGCCCTGAGCCTTTGGGGAGGGTGGGATATAAATCTAAAAATAAATAAATAAATAAATAAATAAAACAGGACAAAGGCCATCAAATCACTCATCCATTCTGTGAAAGCCTAACCCTAACCCCCTTTCCCTGAAGCAAATAACCCACTTGTAAATTAGGAGTAAGCAGCAGCACACCTCTGTGCAGGTCAGCAGAAAAAGTCTTGGAACTTGGTTAGATATTATGAGAGCAATCATAAAGCAGATCTACTCAGAATCCCACTCAGGTCTATTTGATGGGGCTTACATCCAAGAAAGTGTTCTTAACACAAGAAAGCACTGTATGCGGCCCACCTCCTTCCAGAGAGATCCTACTTGTAGTTATATCAGGTTTCATAGTAAGATTTGCTCATTTCATAAAGAAATGCCATAAAACATGCAAAGTGAAGCTGACAGAGTGTTTGTTTGGGACTCCTCAAAGCAGGCCACCAAGGGCAGACTCTCAGCCATGGAAAGTATATCAGATCAGCATACTGAAGCCAAAGTTGTGCTCAGATGGGAAAGGAAGAGTTAATATGATGTGAAGATTCTGATTTATAGATTTTGATAAAATGTTTCATGTTAAATCGTACATTATCACCACCAGCTTTTTACTTCTATTATCTGTAAACTAGCATTGATTCTGATTGCCACAACAAATCAGTGATTTAAGCTTGAAAATTATGTATTACTTACTTCATTTATACCCAGTTTTCCTCCCCACTGGGGACCCAAAGTAGATTACATCCGTCTCGCCTTATCCTCAAAACAACCCTATGATGTAGGTTACGTTGACAGCCTCTTTCATCTCTCCAACCAAATGACTATGTAAAAGTCTGCATTTCTTCCCAAAGTTCTATTTTTTCTTTCCAAACTGAAATATAACTAAAATATTCTCTTTCAACTCATAAAGGCCACAGTTTCCCAGAAACTAAGCATAGAGAATACATTCATTTTTTTCTGGCTAAACTAGCTTATTGCAACACATTTTCTAATTGATATTTAACAGAACTTGTTTTTTTAACTCTAAAACAATATAAAAGAGCATTGACTCCCACACATTTTCTCTTTAAAGTGCATATAAAATCACCAAATCATCTTAGCATTCTTCTTTGTTTTTCTAAAGATTCTTGGCTTTCACAGATGCAATACAAGAAGGTCAGTTTACATTTAAAAACATGGAAAGCAACCATTTGGAACCTGGTCTTTGTAACATGAACACATCAAACCCACATATCTCTCTCTCTCTCTCTCTCTCTCTCTCTCTCTCTCTCTCTCTCTCTCTCTCTCTCTCTCTCTCTCTCTCTCTCTCTCTCTCTCTCTGAAGAAAAACTGCAAAATGTTAACTTTTCAGAAACGTTTGTTTAGGTTATTATCTACTTGGTCTGTGTGTCAAGAGTAAGTCGTAATCTCACTGTAGTGTCTACAGAAATTAGAGAGATCTTCTGGCTTCAATAAGAAGTCAAGTAATCAAAAGACTGTGCCAAAAGTGAGCCCATGAACATCAGCAAATGTCTGCCTTTACATCTTAACTCTGTCTAAAAAATACACTCTAGTTTTTGTCTGAGAATGCTGTATGTTGGTCACCCATGTTCTTGAATTGAGGCTAGAACAAATGCAAAGGAGAGTAGTAACGTGACAAACCTCACAGAGAAGGTCAAAGGAATAGGGTATAGGTTGGATAACTTGTTGGAGCCAGGCTCTGCCATTTGTGGCACACTGCAAGCTGGACTGGCAAAATGATCTGGACAAGGCTTGCTACATAGCAAGTATAATGGAAGCCAGAGGACTGGAAGCCAGATGGGATTCCAACTCCATGACATAGCCTATTGCAAAACAAATGAAGTGAGAGGCATTGAGGTTATGGATGGGCATGAATCTCATCACAAACCTAAATTCACCTAGAAAATTGCCTGGTTCATGGTTTGTGAGCTGAGGTTCATGTGATCTCACCTGCCATGAACCTCCCAGAATCCTCCACGTGTTTTTCAGAAGTTCATGAGAAGTTCATGGGAGGTTCATGTTGGCAGACATGTTGGCACGGATCAATTGATCATCAAAGGGGGGGATGGACTTTTGCAGCCCTGGAAATACCAATAGTGGCCCTCCAAAGCTTGATGAGCAGTGCTGGCTGCCAGTAAAAGAGCTCCCATTCTGCTCTATGGGAGCAGAATGGATATGCCCCCAAGCTCACATGCAGGCAGTTTTTACTCAGCATTAGGCAGTTAGAGGTAGAGTGGGAAGGAAACTGGAAGTAATTCCTCAGTGTGAACAATGGGGTTGGGGGTGTTTGGGGCTTACTCAGAGCTCTGAGGCACCTGTCTTTCTGCTCACGTTGAGCAGAGGGTCATAGTGTCATTGGTTTTTTTGGCTGAGGACCCCCCGTTGGGCTTTGTGTGAGTACTAGTTCTGGCTGGCTGGGATTGTGTGAGGTGGAGAGGACTCAAGGTTCTGAGCCACCTGTCTCTCTGCTCAGGCTCTCTCTCTGATCACATCCCCTCCTCCATACTTATTTCTGAAGGGACTGAGTAGCAGTCAGGTCTAGATTATTTTAAATGGATCCTAATGAATTCAAATGATTTTTACATTGAAATGAAATAAAACCACTATCATACTGTAGACCATGTCTTAGTCTATAGGCAGCATCACAAAAAATCACATATCCACTGCTTCTTGGAGCCACAATGGCACAAAAACATAGTTGCTATCCACGGATCTTCATGAATCCTCATGATTTTTGCACTAGGTCACCCCAAACTCGCCATAAGAACACCTATGATATCGATAGCTACATATTGCATAGCAAAAATCATGGATCCACTGCTTTGTGGCACCACAACAATTCAAAAACATGGTTCCAAAGCACGGATCCTCATGGATCCTCAGGGTTTTTGCATTAGGTCACCCAGCATCACCATCAAATCACATATCATGTCCATAGGCAGAGCTTGCACCACAAAAATCATGGATCCACAGTTTCATCATGACACCATGGTATAGAAACATGATTCTGAAGCACGGATCCTAATGGATCCTCAGGGTTTTTGAGTTGGGTCACTCCAAACTCACCATCAAATCATATATAATATTCATGTGCAGAGCTTGCACCACAAAAATCCTGGATCCACAGTTTTGTTGCGACACCATGCTCAAAAACATGGTTCCAAAGCATGGATCCTGATGGATCCTCAGGGTTTTTGCATTATGTTGCCCCATACTCATGATAAAATCACATATCATGTCCATGGGTGGAGCTAGCACCACAAAAATTCTGGATCCACAGCTTCGTTATGACATCATGACGCAAAAACATGATTCTAAAGCACAGATTCTAATGGATCCTCAGGGTTTTTGTATTGGACCACCCCATACTCACTGACAAATCACATATCAAGTCAATCTGAGCAGAGGGGCTTAGCTGCTGTGTTCCTTGGGTTGGGGGGAGTAAATTAAGTGCAACAAAGAAAGTGTGTGTGGGGGGGTGCAGTGAGCATCCATTGTGATGAAATCTGTCTTTTCAGCTATCAGGGCTCGGCCGACAGTGTTGGGATTTGCAAGTTCTCTCTCTGTAGTCATGAAAGAATTTCCTGTTTGTTTATGCATGCTGATGTCTTAGCTAGTTTAAAGTTAGAGAACCAATGGGGAAGTCTGCACGTGTTTACCACCACAGCAAGGTGACAAAATGCATAATTTGTTAGCACTGGGATTCTCCAACTGGGTAATGAATACTTTGGGGGTCGACAAGCGAGTAAGCATTGGGTTTCAGGTTTGTTGCTCTTTGTCCTTCTTCTCTAGTTCGTCCTCACAAGAGGTATAGAAGTTTCTAAGAAAAGATGTAGGTTAGAGAGTAGCTAGACAGGATGATTTCTCTGTATCGTTTTGTTACTCTCAACTCCGTTTACTCTCCCTCGTTAGTAAAGTTTCTTTGTTTAAAAGCTAACACAAGCATTCTGCTGTGTTTATTAACTCTGCATTTACATAGAAATCCCTAAAAGAGAGATTGGCTTTGTGGAGAGGGGAGGTCAATGCAAACCACATTTGGAGAGTGTGGGAGAGCTTCTCCTTCTCTAACATGATTCTCCTGCACCCAGGGTCTTTTTGCAAGGAACATTGCAGGAGTAGGGAAAAGCAATTACCCTGGAAATAATTACCCAGGGAGCTGCCGGGAGCAGGGGATGCAGCTGAGAGGTGAGCAAATGGGCAGTAGTGGCTGGCAGTGGGATGGTGGCAGGCTCAAGGGATGTAGGCCCATAGCCCCTGCGAGTCTGATGCCTCTAGCTTGCATGGGGTCCATTCGACACATTCCTGAACCTGTGGCTGTGATTTCCTCAGAGAGCATTTTCCTGGGGGCAACTGCTTTGGGGGGCTATAACTCGACCCCCCCGAAATCCAATCATCACCAAACTTGGACAGCAGGTAGAGAAGAGTCAGTTGGAGACTTGTTTTGAGTCTGGCATCTCTAGCCTGCAGGGGGGCCATTCTACCACATCATGAACCTCACAAAATGAAGCAGTTCAGCAAATGGGAATGTTTATGGTTCATGTGACCCCACGAACCACAAAACTAAATGAACTTCCATTTCATGCCCATCTCTAATTGTGGTTGATTTTGGCATATCCATCAAGGCAATTAAGAGCAAAATTGTCTGAGTTAAAGAAAAGCTTTGTGTTCTCTTGGGTAAATGTAGTTTGTTGAACAATGGCAGTATCCAGTTATTAGACAAAGAAAACTTGTGCAAAGGCTCACATTACTGTTAAAAAGAAGCTGGGCAAAATTATGCAGTTCTGAATCCCCAGTCCACTAGAAGCACAGTGTGTTTGCATAGACGGATTGATAGGCAGTTATTCAGATACAGCTGAATGGCATGGTTGTCTAATGACCAAAGAATCTAGCCATTTGGGTCTGATATGGCAATAATTGGCCATGGCTACCTGATGCATTCATGGCCCAGATATGAGTCAACAACAACTTCCTGGTTCACAGCTACCTGCAAATGGACAAAATCAACAAATGGAGGTCCCACACTCCCAGTCTCCTGGCTATGCAAAACTATATTATTTGAGAGGGCTTTGCAAAGTTACTTGGATAAATTATTAGGGACTGTGGTCTATATAGTAACATGCATAGCTTGCTGTCAGTAGGATCCTATTATGTAATTTTATGTTGTTTAATCATGTTAATACTTATACTTTGCTTCAGTTCTATTTTTTTAGATTTCTGTTGGTTCCAGACTTCTAAAATCCTGATCCATTTTCATTGTTTATTAAATGTCCTATCCTGTTGATTGTATGGATTCACTCTGTGTAATCCACCTTGAGTTCCTGTTAGAAAAGTGAAGTATAAATAACATAAATAAAATATGAAAAACATATACAATTACATAGGATTGATTGTTGTGGAGTATGTCAGTATTCTATGTATTTGTTTAATGTTTTCTTTAATCAGAACTGGATTTTTAAAAAATAAATAAATAAAAGTTTTAATTAATACATTATTGGCTAGGAAATCCAGGGTTTCACTTTGAACCTGGAACAACCAAATGAATGAACTTCAATATCTTCATCAGAAATTGAGGGTCATGCCCTGCAAAGACTGAATGTTGTAAGGGAACTTTCAGTCATCAAGAAGCACTGATATCTAGTGGCTAAAGAATTGGTTTGATTGGTTTAAAGTAATGCCCTCTCACAAGTGGGGCCTAGCAACCCCCACAATACCTCTACTGGACTGCTGATCAAAATTATTGCAGCTGCTCAGTTAAAAGGACTTGATATGGAAGATCCTGCTTCCAGTCAATGGTTTGAACTTGATCGGTTTAGACCTGCTGAAATCCAAGAAAAGGGACTATTCCTCTTTATAACTGGGTCTTTGAAGAAAGAAAGAAAGAAAGAAAGAAAGAAAATGAAGTTTTGGTACCCTCCAAATTATTTTCTCTCCGAAAATGTTACTGGGGTTTATTCTGTCTTTTTACTGATAAATCTGAAGCTAATGTGTATAGAAGCAACCATGACCAAGGATTGCTGTGACAGATCTACTGCAACGTTAACCACAAAGGAAGTGAAATAAGACTTTAAGTGAGGACAAAAATAAGAATGAAAACACTTTTACTTCCTCCAGCCTCCCTTGAGGCTGCTCTTGTTATAATCCCCTCCTTTGGAGCCAAACATTTGGAGCATTCACAATTTAGGTAATAAGGATAATGATAACCACTTAATTTCATTGGAGCAAAGATCTAGCAACAGGGCAAGAATGAGAGAAGTTTTGCCTTCTGAGTTGCACTGTGCCTCCTCATACTTTGTGATTATGTTTGTGGTTTTGTGGTTGTACGGTTTGTCATCTTATTATTTCTACTTTTTTCTTACTGGAAATTTTTTACTTTATGGGAATATATACTTCAACAACAACAAAAAGCTCTTTGAATTAGGATTTGAAGTTTGCATGCAGAGCCTAAATTCCAAACACTAAAATGTTAAAGACAAAGATCCACCAAAGCATTTCCATGGATGGAGCAACTGCTATCTATGGAGCATGGCTTTTTTACTTCTCTTCCCCTCTGTGGCCCCATGTGCCTCCTCATGTTGTTCCTGGGTGACAGGAAAAGCATTTTGGAGGGCAGTTGTTGGGCTACAGCTGTTGAGTGGCAAAAAGTCATACTTTGCAGACAGAAATCCTTTTGTCTGCCCAAACTGTCCACTGAATGAATCCCAGGGGTGGCTCACAGATCAAATTAATCTCTTGAATTTCTTCACTCATTTTCAGCCAAGATAGGCTTTAAAAAACCCCACCAATGTTATGTTTTACCCCAAGAGTCTTGACCATCTTTAAGATACTTAGATTTCTATTCTCAGATCACTATCTGAAGAATAAAGAGTCTCCTGGTCTAAACATTCGTGTTTTATCTCATATGGCAACATCCCCATTATCTTGTATGACACAACCATTCAAGATAGCTATACAAGAACCATACAAGGGAGTTAGCATGGTATAATGGTTAGAGTATCAGACTACGATCTTGGAGACCCAGCTTCAAATTCCTACTCTGCCATGGAAGACTGCTGGGTGTCCTTGGCCAGTCACGCAGATCTGGCAACCTTACCTACCGATCCCCTGCCAGTGGCCAGGGGGGACCTGGCAACCCTAGACTGCTGCCAGTCCTAGGGTTGCCAAATTCCAAGTGGGACATGGAGAGACCCCCCCCCCCGTAGAATTACAACTGAACTCTAGACAGCAAAGATCTGTCTCCTTGGAGAAAATGTCTGCTTTGGAGGGTGGACTCTGTAGCATTATACCCAGCTGAGGCCTCTCCCTTCCCCAAACTCAGCCCTCCTTAGAGTCCACCACAAAAACTCTAGAATTTCGCAGCCTGGCACTGGCAACCCTTGTCAGACCTGGCCCCAAGGCTCTCTCCCTCAAAGGCCAAAATAGGCCTAGAAAGGGCCCTTCCCCCTCCACTTGCCTTTTACTGACAGAGCCAGTTAGAAGCCTCCCCCCTCACAACATTCTAATCTCTCACCATTGATTCCTGAAGTAGATCCCTGTAGAGGCCATTTAAAAAGGTATTGGGGGGAGTTCAACTCTCCTTGAGTTTTTTTTTAAACTTTTTGAGTTTTTCTGCAGCCCTACAGAGTCCCCTGAGTCTGTAGAAAAAGGTGTTGGGGAAGAGTGAGCCCTCTGTTGGTGCAAATAAATATCTGCATGGAGAACAGACTTTGGAAATTAGTATATAAACAAGTGGAGCCTCGCAAGAAACTTGCAGGATGGTTATCCCATTCCTCACACCTTTGCTTCCTTCCCTCTCCCCCTACCTCTCTCACACTCTTTCTCCCTTCTGCCCCTCCTTTCTTAATCTCTCTGTCTCCCCCCTCCATGTATGTCACTTCCTCTCTCTTTCTGACCCGTTGTTTTTCTGCCTCCCCACCTCATCACTCTTTCTCTCTCTTTCTGTCCCCCCACTCTATCACTCTCTCTTTCTGCCCCCATCACTCTCCCAGCCTCCTGCCTGCTTCCTCTCCCACCCCCCACAGCAGCAGTGGCAGCACTCTGGGAATCACAACTGATCTCCCAGCTACAATGATTAATTCACCTTAGGGCTGCCAGCTCCAGGCTGGGAAATTCCTGCAGATTTGGGGGTGGAGCCCTGGGATAGTGAGGATTGGGGAGGCAAACAGCTTCAGCAGGGTATAATGCCACAGACTCAACCCTTCAAAGCAGCCATTTTATCCAGGGAAACTGATCTCTGTCACCTGGACAACAGTTGTAATTCTGGGTGATCCCCAGCCCTTGCTTAGAGGCTGGCAATGGTAGTTCTTGTGGAGTTCTTGTGGTTTGGAGGGTGGAGTCTATGGCATCGTACCGGTCTGAGAGCCAGTTTGGTGTAGTGGTTAAGTGTGCGGACTCTGATCTGGGAGAACCGGGTTTGATTCCCCATTTCTCCACTTGCACCTGCTGATGTGACCTTGGGTCAGTCACAAGCTCTGGCACAGCTGTTCCTGAAAGAGCAGTTTGTGTTAGAGTTCTCTCAGCCCCACCTACCTCACAGGGTGTCTGTTGTGGGGAGGGGAAGGGAAAGGAGTTTGTAAGCCACTCTGAGACTGCAAGTGAAGGGCGGGGTATAAATCCAATATCTTCTTCAACTTCCGTAGTTCCTTCCCTCCTCAAATCCCACCCTCCCCAGGATCCACCCCTCAAATGTCCAGGAATTTCCCAGCCTGGAGTTGGCAACACAATTTCCTTCACACCCAACAGCCAACCTACCTTTATCTGCCTCTCTGTCTTCAGCTGTGCATCTCCACACTCCTCCCCCACAGCCTCTACCTAGGAAAATTACAGTCTTTCTCCACAGTGGGGACCAAAGCAGCATACATTATTCTTGCCTCCTTTTTATCTGCACAACAACCCTGTGAGGTTGGTTAGGCTGAAAGTATGTGACTGGTCCAAAATCACCCTGTCAGCTTCCACTGCAAGATGGGGATCTGAACCTGGGTCTTGCAGACCCTACTTTGAAGCTCTAACTGCTGCACCTCACTGGCTTTCATAGGGTGGCTGCTGATGAACAGTAGCAAACAGCCAGGCCTAGTTGAGTCATCCAAATCAAGGGGGACCTGGCAGCCTTAGACTACTGCCAGGCCTAGGGTTGCCAACCTCCAAATAGGACCTGGAGACCCCCCAGAATTACAACTGGACTGTCTCCCTGGAGAAAATGGCTGCTTTGGAGGGTGGACTCTGTGACATTATACCCAGCTGAGGCCTGTCCCTTCCCCAAACCCAGCCCTCCTCACAGCCCACTTCAAAACCTCTAGGAATTCCCCAGCATGACACTGGCTCCCTCCCTGAAAGGCCAAAATAGAACTGGAAAGAAGGGGGGTCCTTTTACTGACAGAAACAGTTAGAAGCCTCCCCCATATGTTCTAATCTTTCACCATTGATGTCTGGAATTAGATCCCTGCAGAGGCCATTTCAAAAGGTATTGGAGGGAATTCAACCCTCCCTGAAGGGATTTTTTTACTTTTTGGATTTTTCTGCAGATTTAGGAAGGCCCATGACTATGTAGGAAAAGCTGTTGGGGTAGAGTGAGCCCTCTGTTGGCTGAAATAAGTTGTCTGCACAAAGGGGGCCTCTTGGCTAATAGAATATAGATAAGATTGTGTTCACTTTTACTTCCTTTAGAATGGACTGCCATGGCTTATTGAATCAGTATATTTTGATATTTTGTACCAGTCTTGTGTATATGAAGAACAGATGGACTGACTGCTGCTGAATTTCAATCATCATTACTTCCACTTTGTTAGTATTATGGTTTTTTGGATCCCCAAATTATGAACTAACCAAGGCTAGAAATCAGACAATGGCCACAAGACAGAAGTAGTTTTGGATTTAGCATTTTCTAGACACAGTCTTAAAACCATAGCATGGCCATGGTCATACATCACTAAGTAGGGTTTACAGAAGCAAATTTATCCTAATGGGGCCAGCAATATGAGCTATAGAGAGATTTATGAAACCTGATCAACAGAGTCTTTATAGGACTGTACTGGGGCAAGAGATAGGAACAGATTTGAGACCTATGAATAGGCAATTGAACAGGACCCAGAAACCAAATTTGTGCAGGGCACGTCTCTAGGAAAAAACTCTCACCCAAAAGCAAAACCACATGGCAATGTTCTGAGCTTATTCATATTAGTCATGTCTGAATGGAGACAAACTAATGCAGAAAAGGATGTCATATGTTTACAAACATTTCCGTTAACATGCTGAAATTGCAAGCTTATTCATAAAAGGCCAGAGCTCCCAAAGGTCAAGCTGAGGAGAAAATGAAGTAGCAGGGATATTAATCATCCTGACGCCTGATTGTCTGATACTTTTTGACATATTGTGGAAAACAAACTCTAAGATTTTGGCAAGGAACTTAGGGTTGTTTTTATTTTTTATTTTTTTGTAAAGCACTACTTTATATCTAGTTATTCATTTCTGGTATATTAATGTTCACACATTATAATGACAGTTTAAAATATCTAATTTAGAAGGAAAAAGGTATTCCACAGTACAATTATCCAGCTAACCATCCGTCTTTATGGGGCACTGTACAAATCAACATTTTAAATTCCACAGGCTGTGAACAGCATCTGAAATTGCTGGTCTACCTTGATGTCACTGTGTCTCTAAGTCGGGGATGGGAGATGCTCCCTCTAGTTCACGGGGGTGGGGGAGAAGAAGAGTTGGTTTTATACCTCACCCTTCACTACCTGAAGAAGTCTTGGATTGGCTTACAATCACCTTCCCTTCCACTCCCCACAACAGATATCCTGTGAGGTAGGTGGGGCTGAGAGAGTTCTGAGAGAACTGTGACTGGCCCAGGTAACCCAGCTGGCTTCATGTTGAGGAGTGGGGAAACAAAAGCAGTTCTCCAGATTAGATTCCGCTGCTCTTAACAACTACACCAAGAGTTCACTGCTGCTTTTAACCACTATACCAGGCTGGCTCTCTAAATAACGCCCTCTAGCTCACTGCCATTGGCTTAGCTGCTTTGACTGCTATAAAGTCTTGGGAAACCTCACCATTCAAATTTCAAAGCCTGTTGCCTAGGCTCCATAGGCTTTTGAATGCTATACTCCTGAGGACTAAGGTCCTCCTAATATTGACATTTCTGACATTTGTAATTAGGCCCAGAATTTTTTTAAAAAGCTAAGCAGTTTTCTGTCCCATGAAAATAAGGGTTTTATGCAGCATTCTTAACCACACTTCCCTGGGAATCAGCCCCGCTGAATAACATGGGATAGACTGGCTTCAGATTGCTCCCTTACTTATTTATGCCTCACACTTTCAATCAATTAATTCCCAAGGCAGCTCAGTTTACCAGTCCCAAATTCAAACCCAGTCCAAGGGAGTTTCCACATCACTAGATCGGAATATATCAAGAAGGTGCATAGATATTGGTTAGAGGTAAAGAGGATAGTAACTGAGATTACAGACATTAATTTAGAATTACTACCAGAGATATTTATACTTAATATAATACCAAATGGGATTGCACAACCTGATATTTATTTGTTAACGTATATTCTAACTGCAGCAAGAATATTAGTTGCCAAATACTGGAAAACTGATAAACTGCCTTCGAGAGATGATTTAAAACAGAAACTGCTAGAGGCAGCAGAAATGGATAGACTAAATGTGTTACTACAAGGAAAAGATGATATAGCATTTAAAAAAAAGATGGACAAAGGTCTATGAATGGCTGAATAAGAAATGTATATAAAAGACTCTGTATATACTTGGAATTTTGAATATAGATGAATGTTGTAAAGGGGGAAAAATGAATAAAATATTTATTAAAAAAAGTTTAAAAAAACACCCCTCATTCCTGTCCTTTGAAAGCTGCTGCACAAAGGAGGATACTGAGGAGGAGAAGGTATTGCCAAAGCAGATTAAAAGACTGGGCAAAGATCAAATGAGGAACTGGTCTGGCCATTGTTCACAAATCACAAGTCAGTCCCTAAACTCAGTTTGATAAGAGTCATCTTTGACATTTTCTTTTCCTTTTGTTGTCTTCTAGTAACGTGAATTTCTGGCACTGCCTTGGATGTCAGTTTGGAAATATTTGGTATGTCACTGCTGACTCAAAGGTTATATGCCTGAAAATAGGGGGTGCCAATTTCTGGAGGTTTGGGGGTGATGCCTGTGGAGAGCAGAGCTCATCAGGCATGTGATACCATGAAGTCTGTCCTCCAAAGCTGCCATTTCCTCTGGGGAAACTGATCTCTGTAGTCTGGAGCAGTGTTCCCTCTAAGCTGAGTTAGTGTGAGCTAGCTCACAGTTTTTTAGCCTCCGGCTCACACATTTTTGCCTTAACTCAGGAAGGATGGCTGCAGAGCCAACTAATTTATGCAGGAGCCAAATCGCTCGCTCACAACTTTAATGCCAGTAGCTCACAAAGTTGAATTTTTGCTCACAAGACTCGACAGCTTAGAGGGAGCATTGGTCTGGAGATCAGTTGAAATGACATCCCCCACCTGGAGGTTGGAAAACCCTGCCCGGAAATGGAAGTTGGTGTGTACTTTTTAAAAAAGAAATACTTTTATTTTTTTCCATCACAGATGGAGTTCATACAATAGCATTAATTATTAGAAATATAAGAACATAAGAACATAAGAGAAGCCAATGTTGAATCAGGCCAATGGCCCATCTAGTCCAACACTCTGTCACACAGCGGCCAAAATATACCAGGTGCCATCAGGAGGTCCAGCAGTGGGGCCAGGACACTAGAAGCCCTCCCACTGCTGCCCCCTCCAGCACCAAGAATAGAGTGCATCACCTGCCCCAGACTGAGAGTTCTCATCTATACCCTGTGGCTAATAGCCACTGATAGACTTCTGCTCCATATGTTTATCTATTTCATGATAGTTCCTAGCAACTGTTCCTCTCTTTTGTTCCTGGAAGCTCATAACAATTATATATAATTTGATTTTTTTCCCTCAGAGAAAAATAATGTTGTTGTTTTTTTTAAAGGACTGTTTTAGCCATACATGGTAGCTTGTCAGCACAGGTATGTTACAGTTACTTCAGCTTTTGAAATCAAAAGATCTACCAACTGCATCCATCATAAAAAGAAAAATTATACTGGGCATGAGGTGATTTCCATTTCCCTCCTCCCCTGTTTTGTATTATATAGTTATTTATTTAGAATATTTCTGTTCTGCCTCTCCAAAGAACCTGCTCAAAGTGGCTTACAAAGTAAAACATGATCAAACAAATGGCACAAAATCAATAAAAGTTAAGAAAACACAGCTTTAAAAATAACAGTGAGAGCAAAAAATAACATAAAACATTAAACTACTTAAAATTCTTCTGTTAAATCAGTTCTCAGGTGAGAAGCAGACTATAAAAAGGATGTTAAATCAGCAGCCCCTTAATTAAAAGTCCAGGTAAAAAGAAATGTTTTGGCTTGGAGGACAGTTGAGTGGGCGACAGGAAAGCCCCGAAGCCGGGGGCGGGGGGAGCACTCCTTAGGCAATTTTTTTTTTGTATCCTGGCCCTAAGCTATTTAGGGCCTTGAAGGTAAGAATGATTACTTTGAATTGCGCCTGGAAGCAGATGGACAGACAATATGTATATTCTCATTTTCATCAGGATGGATTCACCTCATCTTGTTGATAATTCTTTGAGGGGGGGTTGTGCCATTTGCATGCCACTTTTACATTATAATAAGCATATATACATTTACATGGAATTTGATACAAAAGGAATATTGGGAGATTTATTCATTTTAAATGGAAAACCCAGTAGAGGGAGGAGAAACTGGTGCAAAAATAAAAACAGATGTGTTTCTCACAAGGAAGGAAAAAAATCAGTATGGAAATATACAGGCAACATCAGGCAGAGGGGCAGGTAGGACCTGCTGGGATTCAATTGTGTTTGGGGAAGGATTAATGGGGAAGGTTATGGTTTAGGAAAACCATTTACAGATCTCCCAGTATCTCATCTAATTTGGCCTTTAATTTCTAATAACTAACTCAAAGCCTAACACTTGTTCAATGACTAGGGAACCAAAAGAAATGCCCTTAATCCATGTTCAGTTTCAAGGATAGCCAATTTTGTTTTACCAGATATTTTATTCTCGAATAGGCCTACTGAAACAAACAAAACCCATGCAAAGTAAGAAGGCTAAAGATATCAGCCTTAATTTTTTTATACAAATCACAAAATTTGTTCAGTTTTTTACTCATGTAAAAGAAGGCAGATCCAGGTACTCAGCCATGTTGGTCTGAAGCAGCAGAACAAATTTAGAGTCCAGTGGCAGTTCTTCAGACCCAATCTGAAAATACATACAAACATCACTTGGGAATAATTTATATGTGTCCCTCTTTTATCGCAAAAAAACCAGAATAGACATGACAAAATGAAAAAGTTTTGCCAGAGGTATGAGTATGGTATAATACAGTCATGTAGTGTTGTGAACTCTGGGCTGGGAAATTCCTGGAGATTTTGGGGTGGAGCCTGGTGAAGCCTGGATTTAGGGAGAGGCCAGACCTAAGAAGGAAACAATGCTGTAGAATCCAACCTACAGGGCAGGGGAACTGATCTCTGTAGCCTGGAGATCAGTTGTAATTCTGAGACATCTTGGAGGCTGGCAACCTCAGGCTCATGTAATCCTTCTTAAGTGACATTAGAAGTTAATTTATCAGCAAAGATAAGCCACAACAAAAATACTGGGGGGGGCACTAGGTCAAGGGAGAGAAAACTGTGAATCAGCAGATACGTAATTGACAGATTCCCCCCCCATATCAGTAGTTATGGATACCCAGGCCCAAGCTAGCCTGACATGGATGGCCCAAGCTGGCCAGTTTTCAGAAGCTAATCAAGGCTCACCATAGTTAGTACTTGGATGGGAGACCACCAATGGCAAACCACCTCTGATTGTCTCTTGCCTTGAAAAACCTGTGGGGTCACTGTATATCAACTGCAATTTGATGGCACTTTTCACCATCAATTATGGACAGATTTTGCCTTAAAAGATAGCACTATCTTTTCAAAGTGCGGCATATACTCTTTATGTTGTTGAGTCACTGGATTAGAGAGAGCTTTCATTTAACATAAACAGTGTCTTCTGCTTGCTTGCTATTGTGTAGTTTTTGATGAGATGGCTGCTAGGCATACATTTTGCTCATACACTCTGGCATCCAGAAAGTGCCACAGTCAATGTGGAGCTATGACAAATGCTGCCCCCTCCCCAGTGATGGACATTGTTGCCTCCAGACCACACAAGCTTTGTCGAACATTTTGCTTGCACATGTTGCCATGTGCATAGGCGATACTGCAGGTTGGAGGGAGATGAAGGAAAATGTAACACCTTGTTCCTGTCCCCTTCCAGATGACAGGCAGCATCTGCCATGGCATCTGTGCATAAACTGCAAACAGTGACAGCCACTCAAGTGAGAAATTGACAGACTGATTTAGGGCTAAGCCAGATATTTGTTTGTTTGAATACATTCCTGCCCCCCCCCTTTTCTTTACACATTGGCAGGTGGATTAGTGCAAATATATGAGGATCTCTGTAATGATTCCATGTTTTGGTGTGTGTGTTTCTTTAAATGTTTAGTTTGAATGCAGTAATTTGAGAAGAGTGATAGAGGATGACAAGTGTGATTTGATTGGCTGCTGACTGAGAGTGTGGGAGGAGGGGTATCTGAGAGGATTCTGTGTGTGTGTGTGTGTGTGTGTGTGTGTGTGAGGCAATTCTGTGATGAGAGAGTCAGGTATGGAAGAGTTTTGAAGAGAGTCTGTGTGACTCTGAGAGTTATGAAGGATTCTGTGTGTGAAGTTTGAAGAGAGAACATAGTCTGTGTGACTATGGAATTCTGAGTCTAATTCTGTGTGAATAAGACAAACAGTTTAGTCTGTGACTAAGAGAGTTGATTCTGTTCTGTGTGGCTATATCCTTCCTTATATATAAACGCCATTTTGGGTGGCAACGTTTTATGTGCACCAAAATCAGTTGGCCACATGAACTGCCAATCAGAAGGTGCTGACTGGGTTGGCAGCCTGCCTTTCTGGAGTCCTGCCCACTGAGGCCCCGCCAGCATCTCACTCTCAGTCTACACAGAGACGCTGGACAGGATGGACCCTCCAGTGGGCGCAGGCACCGAGACACGTATGTCGACGAGATGGACCCTCCGCCGGTCACAGGCAGTGACACATGCACATCTTACATTCCAATTTGCCCAATGGAGGCAGGGAGCCAGGAGCATGGGCCCAGCTAGCCTCAACGTGGCCTGCTGGCTCCCTCCAGCCCTGGCCCAAGCCCGCCTGGCCTGTGCTGCTGTGGCCACCACCTTCCTCCCCAGACTCTGGCCACAGCCTCCTCATTCCTCTCTCCTGTGGCTGCCCAACCATTTGAAGGCTATGGAGAGCCGGGCCCCAGGTAGAGGGAGGTGGAAGAGAGAGATGAGCCAAAAGTGCCACGACCTGCCTTACTGTGGCCTCCTCTCTGTCACTGTTTCCTCCAGCAGCAGCATGAGGAGTCTGGCAGGAGGGGAGGGAGGGGGAGAGGCAGACAGTGGCAGTGCCGTGGCCACCCCAGGGACAGTGCATATCACTCAGGGATGCTGCTTAGGGCAGGAGCCCAGTGGGACAGCCAGGCGGCACTGGCGGGAGGTGAGAGGGTCGTGGCCCCAAGGGGAGATGCTCCAGAGAAAAGGGTCTGGGGGATGAGGGGCAGACCATGGGATGGGGGAGGAAATGGGAAGTCAGCCCCCTGTGTGCTCAGAGACTGCCCAGGCAGGGAGCTGCTGCTGGGGTGTCCCCTCACCATGGCACCCCTGGAGTCTGTGGAGTGAGTACAAAGTGGAGGGCTGGGGGGGAGGGGGGGAGGGGAAATGCCCCCATCTGTCTACAGCTTGTTGCATTGTTCCTGCAATGGGCCTTGTTCCTAGTATATCTATATAGATGAGAGTTAGAGAGAGATTATACTGAATAAATAAGAGCCTGTCAGAGTGGAGTTTGGAGTTTGAGAAACTGTTTGTAGCACCAAGCTTTGCCAGTTATATTTACAAGTTCCTTTCATCAGCAAGTGTTCAAAATAACCAGAAACCTATTTTGTTCTTTATTAAATAAATCAATTTTTGTTTAAACTTATCCCAGAAATCAGTACAGTACTTTCTCAGGGCCACATAGTTCTCTGAAGTGCCCAGACCCTAGATCATACTACCAAAAGAGAGAGAATTGGAATTTTAATTCCTGGTGGCAGCAGAAAACTACCAAGTTTATATACACAGAGAGTGTTAGAAGTAAAACCGTCTCTCCAATAAGCAAACATGTAACAATCTCCCATTATGATTATTTATTTATTTAGTGCTCCCTACCTTTCTTTGTGGTTGTCTGCTTTGTGGCCTGCTTTGAAGGCAAGAATTCTAATTACCTATAAAACATTTTTGTCTTTGTGTTCAGTCTGCAAGTGAGAATTTTGGTTGCCTATAAAACACACATGTGCTGTCCTGTCTGCCTGAAGTTTGGGAGGGAACTGCCCCCCCGAAATCAGTGGAAACATCTATCAGATTGATATCCTGATATGGCCAAATTTAATTCTCATATTTAAGAACCTAATGCAGTTTTTCTTAATGAAGTAAGGTTCAGATTCATATCACTTTTGTATTTTGTTCTGATCAGTAATAGGACACTTTTCATGGGAGTTCCTGTCCTATGAGCTGCGAGGCTCACGGACTGTACTGTAATTACACATTATACAAACAGGTTCATGCAGCAAGTATCAGATCTGATATTTTAAGCCCTGTAAGAGGGAGGGTTGGAGTATACAGTTACCTTGGAAAGGCTGTCAGATATATTTTTAGATCATTTGGATGACAGCCATGATATCTATATTAATTATACAGGCATTAAAAGGCATGTACTATTTGCTTGAATCTGTGTTAACGAATAGGCTACTCTTTCGACATGTGGTTGTACCATTTGTTTAGGTAACATGATAATTCTTTATCGAGTTTCATATCAACCCTCCTTCTGGGAACAGTCTGGGATCAGATTTACAATGCAGTCCTAAACAGAGCTGTAGCCTTCTGAGCCCAGTGACTTCAATAGATTAGAAGATATAACTCTGCTTACCATGGCACTATCAAACCCCTGTCTTCATCTTCTCTTTTTATCAATCAGTGTCTTTGTCAGGGAGAATCAGGTGCGGGCACATATTCCAAAAGATAGTCAGATTTTTTTTTTTTTTTTGAAACAAAATTTTTATTGGGATACATTCAACATTTCCAATCACGTTACCAATACAATTTCAGAAAAGAAGATCCCCGTCCCAATCCCCCCACCCCCCTAATAGGCTTCCAACACTGCTAATAACAAACAGAAAAATTATAAGGCAATCAAGCTTAGACTTAAGTACATCGACAAACCAGGTAACACATTTGAATTATATATAACCTCTACAATTTCAGCATATTGTATATAACAATACATACAGTTCAAAATTCATTTCATTTCTCGTTCAATATCCATACGTATCCAAGTTATATATTTTCCCCTTCATTCTATATTCAGTTTCTAGATACAATTTCAATCCTTCCCAGTCTTTTAGGTATTGTTCTGCCATTTGTCCATTTAATTTCTTTGTCATTTTGTCCATTTCCGCTAAAAATAACAGTTTTCTCAACCAGTCATGTACATCTGGCACCTTCTCCATTTTCCAATGCTGAGCAAAGGCCATTCTCGCCGACGTAATCATGTACCATAACAATGTCCTTTTTTCTTGTGGAATTTTTTCCATTGTCAAACCGAGGAGAAGAAGTTCTGGCTTTCTCTCAATTGGGATTTTCAGTATTTTCTGCATCACACAATGTATATTAGACCAGTATGCTTTCACTTTATCACATGACCACCACATATGGTAAAAAGAACCCTCTACTTTTTTACATTTCCAGCATTTATTACTCAAGTTCTTATCCATACTAATATTGGCAATCTTTTTTGGTGTCATGTACCATCTATACATCATCTTATAACAATTTTCTTTTACATTGATACAGGTAGACATTTTAAAAGATCTTTTCCACAAAAATTCCCATGATTCCATAGAAATTTCTTTGTTCATATTTATAGCCCACTTTATCATTTGTTCTTTAACAGTTTCATCCAAAGTATATACAGTCAACAAAGTTTTATACATTTTTGATATCATTTTCCATTCTTTTTTCAACCATATATTTTCAATATCATCATTCATAGCTCTAAAACCAAACTCTTTACAGTCTTTTTTATAGATGTCCCTTATTTGACAATATTGTAGCCAACCATACTCAAATTCTAATTCGTTATTTGGTTTTAAAACATATTTTTTCCCTTCTTTTTGCAACAATTCCTGATACTTCAACCAGTCATTACCTTTATAGTCTGAAAACAAATGTATAACTGCAGCTGGAACAATCCACAGAGGCCTTTCATCCGAAATTGTATCCTTATACCTGATCCATGCATCAAACAGTGTCCTCCTTACATAATGATGCTTAAACATAGAGTCAGCTTTGTTTTTCCCATACCAAAGATAGGCATGCCAGCCAAATCTGCAATCGTGCCCCTCAAGAGCTAAAAGTTTTCTATTTTCCAAATTTACCCATTCAGATAACCAAGACATACATACTGCTTCATGATACAAACGCAAATTCGGGACTTGGAAGCCACCTCTGTCTTTAATATCATACATTATCTTCATTTTAATTCTTGGCTTCTTCCCTGCCCAGATAAACTTAAAGATTTCTCTTTGCCATTTTACCAACACTTTTCCATCTTTTACAATTGGTATTGTCTGAAACAGAAACATTAACCTGGGCAGTACATTCATTTTAATAACGGCAATTTTTCCAAGAAGAAATAACCTTAGTTTTTCCCATTTTTCTAAATCACTCTTTATCGAACCCCACAGTTTTTCATAATTATTCTTAAACAAATCTATATTTTTCATTGTAATTTCAACTCCCAAGTACTTAACCCTTTTAACCACTTCACATTCTGTCACATTTTGTAACATTTGTTGCTTTGTACCAATCATATTTTTACACAGTATCTTAGATTTATTTTTGTTGACATAAAACCCTGCAAGATCACCAAACTCTCTTACTTTTTCAAATACCTTAGGCATATTATTAACAGGATCTTCAACAATAAACATAATATCATCCGCAAATGCTCTTAATTTAAATGAAAAACCTCCAATATTCAAACCTTTTATATTATCATCATCTCTGACCGCTTGTAGCAAAATCTCCAAAATCCAGATAAATAACAATGGTGACAGGGGACAACCTTGTCTAGTACCTTTTCTTACCCGGAACATATCTGTTGATTCTGCATTGACAATCACCGAAGCTTTTTGTTCTTTATATATCGATTGAATCATTCTTGTAAATTCTACGCCCATCAAAGATTTCTCAAGCACTTTAAACATAAATTCCCAATTCAAATTATCAAAGGCCTTCTCTGCATCCAAAAATAAAAAAGCAACTTCTTTTTCAGGGTGTTTATCATAATACTCAATTGCGTCCAAAACAACCCTCATATTGTCTTTAATTTGTCTATTTGGTAAAAAACCAGCTTGATCTTCAACAATAGTATCTTTCAAAAACTTTTTAAGGCGCTCTGCCAATATTTTTGCAAATATTTTATAATCGTTGTTCAATAATGAAATGGGCCGGTAGTTTTTAACATTTGTTAAATCTTGCATTTCTTTAGGGATTAAGGTGATTGCAGCTTCATTCCAGGAGTCTGGGATCTTTCCTGTCTTTCTAATTTCATTTAGAAGAATCTCCAACACCGGGACCAAATCTTCATGAAATTTTTTATAAAATTTAGCTGAAAAGCCATCCGGGCCTGGGACTTTAGAGATTTTTGCCTCAGCTATTGCTTTACTGATTTCGTCTTTAGTTATTGCAGCATTTAAAAATGTTTTCATTTCGGGGTTTGGTTGTATCAAGTTAGCTTTGGATAAGTAATCCAACATTTTTTGAGGATCCGCTTGCTTCGATTGAAAGAGAGTCGCGTAATATTTAAAAAATTCCCTTTTAATTCCTCCTGGGTCTAAAATCTCTTTATTTCCATCTTTCAAACAGGTGATTGTTTTATTCTCTCTTCTTTTCTTTAATTGCCATGCTAAATATTTGCCAGGTTTATTTGCACCTTCAAAGGATTTCTGTTGCAATTTTTTCAAGTTCCAAAATACTTCTTTGTTCAACCTTGCCTCATATTGCTCCCTTAGAATCCTCAATTCTCTCAAAATCTTCTTTTTACCAGGCCTTTTCTTAAGTTCTGTTTCTTTTTTCCGAATATTTTCCATAATTTCTTTGTCTATCTTCATTTGTTGTTTCTTTTCATTATTATTAATTGCAATCAGATGTCCTCTCATCACAGCCTTGTAGGCTTCCCATACCGTTTGCATCTGTACACTTTTATTTAAGTTCAATTGAAAGTATGTTTGGGTTTCTGACCTTATTTTATCCACGATATTTTGCTTGTCCAGCAAATCTTCGTTAAGTCGCCATCGAATTTTTTTCCTCTTAACATACGTTGACCATTTTATCGGACTGTGGTCAGAAAGAATCCTAGGCAATATCTCAATTTTGCGTGTTTGCAAGATTAAATTCTCTGTCATCCACATCATATCTATCCTGGAAAAAGATTCGTGTCTTGATGAATAAAAAGAGTACTCTCTATCTCTGGGATGTTTGATTCTCCAAACGTCTGCCAAGTGTTCATGTTTAGTCAATTGGAAAAAGACTTTAGGAAGTTTGCCCATGGCCTCAATTCCTTTTTTTGATTTTCTATCAAGAACATTGTCAACAGTACCATTAAAATCGCCCATTAAAATCGTTTGCTCATAGGTCAACTGTCGTAGTTGTTCCCACAGATCCTGAAAAAAGTTTTCTTTTGCCCCATTGGGAGCATAGAGATTAACAATTAATGTCTTTTTGTTCTGCAGCACAACTTCTACCGCCAAAAATTTCCCTTCATCGTCTTTAAAAATTTCTTTTGGTTCCAGCTCTTTTTTAATATATGTAACAACTCCTTTTTTCTTTTGAGAGGAGAGTGAATAAAATTCCTCTCCTAATCTTTTTTGAATCAAAAATTTGGCATCTGATTTTTTAATATGTGTTTCTTGCAAACAAACAATATCACATTTCTGTTTTTCCAACCAGAGTCTGATATTTTTCCTTTTTTGGGGTGAATTCAGTCCATTAACATTCCATGAAATTATTTGACTCTCCATGTTGATTCTGTAATTATTTATCAGAGTCTTTAAAATTATCATTGATGAATCTGGTCATTTGGTCAACTGACTTGATGGTGACTCTCTTCTGCTTGAACGAAAAACTGACACCTTTAGGAATTTCCCATCTATATCTTATGCCCTCTGTTTTCAGCTTGTCAATCAGGTCTTTAAAAAGTCGTCTGTCCTGAAGCATCGCTCTGGGTAGTTCCTTTAGGACCATGATTTTCTTGTTGTCAATTATGAAGTCATCCTGAAATTGTTGCTTGAACAAATCCTCCTTCAGCTTCTTAGATATAAACTGGACAATTACATCTCTAGGTAATTTTTTCCTTTGCGCAATCGCAGAATTGACTCTGTATACCACATCAATCTGTGCCGCCACTCTCTCCTCTTCCATTTTCAAAAAGTCTGCAACAGCATCTACCATGACTGAATGGATGTCCTCATTCTTGTCTTCAGGGATCCCCCTGAATCTCATGTGGTTAATCATTGCATTATATTGGACCATCACATTCACTTTATCTGTTTCTAAAGTGACCTCAGCTATATTAGATGCTACTCCCTTCACCCTTACATCCATCTCATCTGCTCTTTTGGTCAGCGTCTGTATCTCTTTTGTAATTCCAGACATTTCTTTTTTCAACTCTGTTACTTCTGTTATTACAGTCTTTTCCAGCTTCAGAATCGCGTCCATCACTCGTTTCTCCATAGCTTCCATCATGCCCTGTAGCTTTTTTTCCTCTTTCCCAGCCATTTTCGGGGAGGACCAGGTATTTGCCCTCTGTCGTTGCCGCAGGTCGTAAGCCGTTGTTCAGAATTTTCCCTCCAACTCACTCTAAATCAAAGTCCTTCTTGTGCCCACCTAAATCGCACTAATTTCACTTTTTTATATTAAGTCTTTCGTTTAAAATCAAAGAAAATTTTTCTGACCTTCCCAAAATGGCGGGCGCAATTTCTCTATGGTAAATGGTTCTTCCGGGTACTCACTTCCTGTCCGGCAATCTTAATGGTCCCCCTTGTTCCTGATTTCTTCCCTTCTTCCGGCCTCCTTGGTCTTCTCTAGGATGATTACTTGTCTGTTCTGAAGTCACTTCCTGTTTTGCCGATTTCTGCTGCAGCAGCTACAGTACTTTTCCACTGCAGTTCTCGCGGAGTTACTGTTAGTTTCTATTTTAAAGTCAATAATCTAACCGCAGGAATGATCAACAATTCGGCTTTTTGGCCTTTTTTAGCTGTTTAACTGCACTTTTTCCGCTCCAATGTTAGTACAACAGATACAGCACGATCATGCGCTTCATCGGATGTTTTTTATTTTCGGCCGAAACGCGTCTCCGGTGAGCAATTTTAAAAAGTTACCTTCAAAGTCCGTGTCTTGTTATAGCAGTGTTTCCTTGATATCAGTTTCCGTAGAATGTCTTGGAGGTCTGGGTCATGCGTTCTTATGTTGAGAATCCAACTCGGTGGGGTCTTGTAGAGATTTTCCGAAGTGCCTTCTCTGGGGGAGGGGATCAAGGCTGGTCGCGGCGCTCTTTAAAGCCCTGCTATCAGCCGATCTCAACTCCTCTCTCGGGCCAGGCTCTCTGCCAGTCACCCCCCTGCCTGGGGGGATCTGCGGTGGGCTATTTGAAGCCCACCCTGTCGTCAAGACCCTCCATTTGCTCTGGGAGCTCTAACGAGCAAGCCAGAACACCTTAGGACGCCATGAATCCCAGACCGGAAGCCAAAAGATAGTCAGATTTAACAGATCACCTGTGTGAGGCCATAGGTCTGAATGCAGCCA
The DNA here is from genome assembly GCA_029375565.1 of Gekko gecko. Taxonomy (NCBI): domain Eukaryota; kingdom Metazoa; phylum Chordata; class Lepidosauria; order Squamata; family Gekkonidae; genus Gekko; species Gekko gecko. Next base: position 57,923,718 of record JAPDNY010000011.1, on the reverse strand, counting down.
TCCCCTTTCCCTCCCAGCATGTGCTTGATACCATCAAAGCAAACAATTCCAAGCATCTGTTCAGCAGAACTTTATGGGAAGCAATATGCATCATCCACAACTGGGTAAGAGGTCCATTCCATAGGTGCCCATGTTCATACCACCAGTAATGCCAGAGGACCTAATGAATTTTTTTTCCCAATTAAAAACCCTGAATGTGGATATAGGTTTATGAAACCATTTCTAAATGAAAAAGATTGTTTGTTGAAGTTCTTTAATGAATCATCATGTAAAGTGATAATCTAGAAGTAAAGTCAAATTGGGATGGACAGTTCACTTGGACTTATTACTGATTTTGTTGGTTTTGTTCAGTTGACTTTGGTTGCTGCTATACATACTGATTTATATGATTTTAGTAGCTGTTTTATCTGTGTAAGCTATCTATGGTGGGGAGACAGCAGGAAATAATTTTCAAACAAACAGACTGGGTTTCATGTTTTGCCAGATTGTGCTTAATATATTTAAATAAAGTATCTTCTGGACTAATTAATAAATCCTATATTCACCTATCATTCTCCCGAGTCAGGGCCCAAAGCAGCTCCCATGATTTACGAACTATATGAACTCTCCTGGGCCAGACAAATCTGATTCAGGCAAGAAAACATTTATTCAAACAATAAGTTTTGATCTATTCAGAATTCAGATAAATCAGGTATTCTAAAAATGTGTTAATTTGTTTCTTTAAAATAATGCAAATAATTAAAAAGAAGTAAGGAATATTTTCCAGCAACATGACTTAAGAGCTGCATTCAATGAGCAAGATCTAAAACTGATTTTTGCTTGATTTGGAATCTATTCTGTATTTTGATTTAATGCTAACAGGCAAGTGCCAGGATTTGTCATCATTGAGCTGTATCAAAAATACTAAAGTTCCATTTGTTATCCGGTCACAGGGTGTTAGTACTGTCTCTCTGGAGTCTGCTCTTTGGAAAGAGAAATCAGCAAAGCAGATGATAATTGATGTCACTCTAACACAGTTTGTCAGGCTTTGGTGGTTGCTTTCTTCATTTCTCTAGGTCAGAAAGATAGACAGCAATCCTAAACCGGGAAGCAATTTACAAATTACAAATAGAGGGGATGCAAAACATTACAGGGCAATTAACCTCATTAAGGCCTGAATACATGGAGTGCAGAGGACTGGGGGAAAATACATTTTACCAATTCCCCCCACTTATTGGGGTCAATTTGACACCACTGTATAAAATGGTCACCACCACAATTTGGACTTACCAGTGCAGGATAGCAATTAACAACCTTAATGCAAATATCAATGCCCTTCTACGGTTTTATTTTTCAGAGAGAGGGGACCAATTTGTGCCATCTGTGTTAAAAGTATTTAAGATAAAAGTAGTGCCCCAATTACTCTACGGAGTCCCTATTTGGATTGAGGCAGTCAACAAGTCAGTTGACCAGGTGCACACAACCTTTCTATGGAAGATACTAGGTGTTCCACCCTATGTCCCATATGAAGCTCTCTGCTTGGAATGTGGTCAAAGTCTTATGTCTACTAGAGCATGGCTCATGATCTTCAAATATTGGACACAATTGCACTGTAACTCCGATTCCACCAGCTATAGCTATCAGATATTAACTGAGACTGAGGGTTCACCTAGGCTTGCCATCATAGAAAAAAACCCTGAGATCCTTGAATATTCCTCTTGAATCTATGTTGATGCTTTCAGAAACGGAGGTGCTTCACAAAATAAAGAGCAGATTATTGGAGACAGAGTCGTGGAATGCAGCCAATGCAGCCAATAAGACTTGTTCCCCCCTGAACCATGGGATACTCCCTATTGTAGGATGCCTGCCCACTAATTTCTTCCAAGTGCTCTCTCCAAAATTAAGCAGAATCTTTTCACTGGCCAGGCTAAATGTCTTACCCTTGGCAATTTTATTTGGAAGATTTCAGGGTATTCCCTATGCCATATTCCCTATGCCAATAGATTTTGCCCTTGTACCAGCAAAACTATTGAAATAGTGTACCATGTGCTGTTTGGATATTGCTATTATTCTGGTATTAGGCAATGTATTTTATCACCAATTTTAGGTAGTGTTTCAGATTTTCCTAGGCTGAACAAACTATCATTTTTGTTAAATAGCACTGAGGAAAACATAATTGAACCAGCGGCAAAGTTCTTGCTGGCTGCTGCTTTTATACACAGTAAAATTTTTGTGAATGCTCAATGTAGGGTATTTTATTGGAAATTGTATCTTATCAAAAAATTGAATTTTACTTCTTAGATATGATGTTTTACTTCTATGAAATGCCATTAAAGGAACTGTTTGTGTGTGTATAAAATGGTCAGCGCAGGCAGGACAGTTTCTGTTTTGTGCTCAGGTTTGCCAAATGCATGAAAGTCTTATAGATCTGTTCTTGAGGATCATTTAGGAATATTAGCTAATGGTATTGCAGCTTTAGGTCCCATGATGTTTGCTATTTACCTGGTGTGGGTGTGTCAGAATCTAATGTGCTTTGATAAGTCAACTCACCCTTGAGTGATTCACCAGGGAGCACCACCTCTGGAATGATTTCATGCATGTGTGTTAAACAACCAGGCAAGATGGCAGGCAGGAGTTAAGATGGTGAAATCTGGCTCGCAAATGCAAACTGCCTTAACCAAAGCCTGATTACTATCTTGCCATGTGTTTCCTAAGCATTAACAGAGCCGTGAGGGGTGGGACAGAGGGACAGTAAGCAGGTAAATGACAACTGTGGAGACAGGGAAGAAGTAAACAATGGCAATGGAGATCTCTGTGTTTGTTGGAGCTGTGGTTATTGAAGCAAACTGGAACCAGGATTTAAGCTTAGCTGTTCAAACATGCAAAGGGAAGCAAACAATAAGTCTTTACCCTCATCTGACTGGATGTATCCCAAATCAAATGTTTGCTTCTGAAGGCCTGATGAAAATAATAAACAACTAGTAACTGATTACTGGAAATCTGACAAGAGGAATAGATGCAAGTGTTTTCTGGATGTCCACAGTCACTTCCCTCCTTTCCACCTGCAATGTAGATGTGCTGGGGTGAGTGCTGTGTGCTCTGTTCCACTTCTTTTTGCCCTATCAGTGCCAGTGAGGCTAGAAAAAGCACAAGGTGGCCAGGGCTCTTCTCCTTCAAAAATTCCTGCAGTAGGAAATGGGAGATTGCTCCGTAGGCTTCGGAGACATTGTAAGAGCTTCTTGATCAATCTCCCTCCTCCTGGTCTGGAGGATGGACATGAGCACATGACTTTCTCACAAGCCCTTTCATATTGATTCAGCTATTGAAGAACTGAGGCTAAGCTCACACTGATCCTTGCGGGGGGGAGGGGGGACTATATAGAGGCAACAACAATTTGAGAGTAATTAATTCATAATGAAATTGAGTTTTCATAGAAAACTAATATTAGAAGTAAAATGATGGCTTCTAGGTCAACAGGAATTGTTTCTGGCAGGATGTGTTCTGATTCTAGTTTTCAGTGATTAAAACAATGGAACTGTAACAACATGCCCTGAAAGGAGATTTTGCAGTCTAAGTATTTTTGCTGAAATTCACCTAAATTGTTCCCTGCTTTGCTTAACGTTTAATTATCCTTCTTTGTATCATCTTGAACAAGTCTTTGCCTGTTTCTGTTTTGATGTGTAATTATATGTATTTATCATTTGTTGAAAGCGTTTTTGCCACATATTTTGAATATGTCTGGTCACAGATGTGCCTCCCCCCTCTCCATGGTCATCGCAGCTTAAATACCTTCTGGCAACTTGTCACTATGACACATGCAGCCTACAGGGATATGTACAAAGAACACTTCATTTTTTAAAAAAGCCGTATGCACACAAATTGACAGTTTGGATACTAATATCTTCTCAAGTTATTTTGTTTCCTATACAGAAAACATTTCCAAGCAGTAAAAAACCAGTAAATCTATATTAAGCCAGTAATGTAACCAGAAGATAGTAATGTGTATATTTTGCTGCATATATATGTCCTGAGAAATCATGGCAACACTGATTTACTGTGTGTCCACAGTGAAGGCAGTTTTGTTGTGGATATGGGTATAACCTGATGCTTAATGCCAACAAAACAGAAATGCTACTGGTGGGGAGAGACCATGGCTCAGTGGTAGAGCATCTGTTTGGCATGCCGAATGTTACAGGTTGAATCCCTGGCATCTCCAATTAAAGTATCTAGCAGCAGGTGATGTAAAACACCTCTGCCCCAAACCTGAAAGAGCCACTTGCCAGTCTGAGTAGACAATACTGACTCTGATGGACCAACATCTGATTCAGTATAAGGCAGCTTCATATGTTCATGTGACAAGTGCAAGGTCTGACATGAAATTTAAATTGTCATCCATTCTGGATGGGGTTGTACTCCCCTTGAAAGAACAGGTTCATAGTTTGGGAGTGCTCTTGGATCTGGGCCTACAGTTGGATAAGCAAGTGGTAGCTGTGGCTAAAAGTGCATTTTAAGGATTCAGCTGGTTAGCCAGCTGTGGCTACTCCTGGGCAGAAATGAACTGGCCACTGTGGTGCACGCCCTGGCTAAATCTAGATTAGATTACTGCAATCAGGGGTCTTTTGGGGCCGGAGCACACTGGAGCACTGCTCCAGCAGCCCACAAATGGCAGTGGCGGCAAGCCCTGCCTCCAGCTCCCTGCACCTAAGAGCTGCGGCCCCGGGGCAGCCTGAAGAGGCCCATCACTGGCCTCCTAGGGCCCATGCTGGAGTGCTGCGGCCCCAGGGCAGCCTGAAGAGGCACATCTCCGGCCTCCTGGGGCCTGTGCTGGAGCACTGCGGCCCTGGGGTGGCCTGAAGAGGCCCGTCTCCAGCCTCCTGGGGCCCGCGCTGGAGCTCTGCGGCCCCAGGGTGGCCTGAAGAGGCCTGTCTCCAGCCGCCCGGGGCCTGTGCTGGAGTGCTGCGGCCCCGGGGAAAGGCATTATGGCGCCAGTAAGGGATCTGGGGGGTGGGCAGGGGTCTTTTCGTAGAAGAACAGCTGCAGGAGCTCATTAGCATATGGTATGCTAATGAGCTATTAGGCTATTAGCATATGCCACGCCCCCTGACATCACCAGAAGTGATGTAAGAAGGGGAAGCAAAAGGGGGGCGGCATCTTCAAAAGCCTCCCCTTCCCCGGCTGGCCTGGGTGGGGAGCTCAGAGAGAAGGGGTTTAAAGTTTAAACTCCTTCTCATGAGAGTTGGGCCACAGAAGGAGGAAAGAGGGAAGGAAAGAGAGAGAGTAGAGAGAAGGAAAGAGGGAAAGAAAGAGAAGGAAAGGGGAGGGAAAGAAAGAGAGGGAAGAAGGAGGGAAACAGGGAAAGGAGGAAAAAAGAGAAGAGAAGAAGGTGGGAAAAAAGAAAGAGAGAAGAGAAGAATGAGGGAAAGAGGAAAAAGAAAGAAGGAAAGGAGGGAATGAAAGAAATTCGGCGGCAATTCAGCCCCATTATATCCTGTGGGCCATTGAAGTCAATGGTGAAAATGTAGGGTATATTCTGGGGGCTGGAGGGGAGGGGGTTTGAGGGAGAGGCTCCAAACTCACAGGATAGCTGTTGGAGCCTCTCCCCAAGATACCCACCAAGTTTCGAGAACATTGGATCAGGGGGTCCAATTCTATGGGCCTCTAAACAGGTTGCCCCTATTCCCTCCATTGTTCTCTATGGTGGGGACACACTAATTATACCACACCCAAAGAACTGTGTATGATGTGCTATGAATAATTCTGACAACAGCTAATATGCTATACTGTGTTTGATAAAGAGTTCAGTGAACTCATGAAAGAGTTCAATGTTTTCCATGTTATAAGGTTTAACTTGACAGCGAAATATTTTGGTAGCCCTATTACGAGTGTATGAGGCTGTTTCTGTCCAAATTACATACTTTCTTTCATTTATTACAGAATTTGTTCATTAATTTCAACTTTTATTTTCCCTTACATCTCAGATGGCAAAAACTAGCATTTACATATGCTAAGGTAGCATAGGGTACAGCAGTTTGTAGTTTTGGTTGTATTTGCAGTTTTACTTGTAGATAACTAAGATGTTTATACTTTTAAATTCCATAACTGTGCCCAGGATTAAATACTGAATAACTAAATTAAAATGATGCATTTTATGTTGTCAAAGCTTTCTAAAATAAGTTTAAGTAATTATTGTATAGATTTCAATTTCCCCCCAAATTTCCATTTTTATACAAAAATGGGAAAACCCCTTTTTATGGCCTCAACATTTCTGGAAATGTTGCATGTCTCATGTTTTCATAAATATAGGAGTCCTTATGTCTTCCCTACCATTGTTCTGAGTAGGGATGGGCATGAACTTAACCACAAAGCAAAATTCATCACAAATTTTGCCATATTCATGGTTTGCAAAGTCAAGTTCATAGCAAGGTATCCAGAACAAACTTTCCACAAACACTGATGTTGTTCATGGAGGATTGTGTCGATTCATGAGTAGATACATTCATCACTCAATCAAAATGTTTATAAAACTTCAAAGCAACAACTTGGAGAGCATGTAGACTGAGGAACATCTGAGGGAGGCCCCCTGCAACTTTGATGTCTCTAGCTTGCACAGGATCTGTTCTATACACTCTTGAACCATGGTCATTTTGGAAGGAGCAGGTTCAGGAGTGTATAGAACAGATCCTGTATAAGCTAGGGACACCAAACATAAAGGGGATCTCCATCTGGCTCTCCTCTACCTGTCCTCCAAGTTTGATGAGGATTGGATTTATGGCACCCCAAAGAAGTCATTTCTGGGGAAATGACTGCCTGGAGGGGGGCTGTAACTTGGACACTGTAAATCCAATCCCTACCAAACTTGGAGGGAAGATAGAGGAGAGTCAGATGAATATCTCCTGTGAGTTTAGTGTCTAGTATGCTGGGGGGGTGGGCATTCTACCATGGCCATGAACCTCATGAACCAAACTAGTTTGTAAGGTGGCTGAAAATGTGTGGTGATTCGTTTTTCACAAATAGGGCACACCACGAACTGAACTGCATTTTCCTGGTTCATTCCCATCCCTAGTTCTGAGCAGTAGATTTTGTCGTCTCCTTTACTTTACTCTAAGCTCCTTCTTCCTGGCACTGATCATTTGAAACAGGAACATCCCTGCTTCCTTGGGGTTGCACAGTTCAAGCTGGAGGGTGATGAGAGGCTGCAAAGAGCTGTAGGGCAACAACATGCCAAAGGCTGACCTATATGGAAAATGAGTAGTCCTAGTGGGAAAATGAGCACTTAATATAAAAGCAGCTATGAAACCAAAATAAACAAAACTGCAGTCAAGGATGTACCACAGGACCGAACAGGAACTATCAGAAGCAAAAGTGTAAGTATGAGTGATACCTTCCTGTACAAAATGTTGTTTATGTACTTTCATTTCTAATTTCCTTTTTAAAGGAGAAAAGCACAGGGTAGATCAAAGAACCATTCCCATGTCTATTACATGATACATGTTGGCGGCAGGTCTGAGAGGATAAGAAGACACCACTGGCTGAAATTCATTGTTTCGTGAGCCATTTCTGATTACTAAGAGAAACATGTATATTTTGGACACAAATCATGAGCAGTGGCCAGCAACTATATAGCTTTATGAGGAGTAGCATAAATGTTATGGCCCAAACATATATATTTATTTAAAATAAAATGTTATTGTGGTAACTTGAATTTTATCACAGTATATTTAAGCAATGGATTCGATGTTGCATGAGCAAGACTGCACATTCTTTTCCCAGAAAGCTCCCGTCTTCCAGATCTGAGGGCAGCATTTGATCTAGAAAGCCCCTTGGCTGGCAAAATAGTTCAAGATTTGGATGAAGCTGAATTATTTAGATTTCCAGTGGAACGTCTCTGAGCTCTTGACCAGGGCTTCCCTTCAAATTTCTGAGAAAAGGTTGTCTGCAATATTTTGATTTCAAAATGGAACATGCATAGATGGAAATGTTTTTTTAGAAACTTTTAAGGGGAATGTTCGCAAATATTTTCTATTGAGGACTAGAAGCTTTTAAGATGGGAGAATTACTCTGAGAACTTCATGGAAATCAGCTACATCTTCATTGTATTACATGTGCAGAAATCTGGGGGGAAATGTGCTCACTATTTTTATTCTTAATTTCTTTGTTATGTTTTCAAGATACAGTAAAACTGTCTACAAAATCCTACAATATAGCACAAGTATTGGCTTCTGGAAGCTTTAGCTGTGAGTGAAGAATGCTTAAAAAGGCACGTACAAATGTAGCGTATTTATAGCATTATCCCTCTTAATAAGAAAAGGACTAGGTCACTGATAAATATCTTGCTGGCTGAAAGTCCCATCTGAGTTGCCAGCACAGGCTGTTTCCCAGTGTGCCTGCTCCAGCTGTGTTAGAAATCCCTGTATTAAACATAATTAAAATATTATAAATCACCATGGAAAATGGTTTACAGCAGTGATAATCCTCTGAGTCAACTGCTACTGAAGTTGGCCAGTTTGTTAAAACCCGCAGGAGGCCAAATATTAAAAAAGCAAACAATTTCTTTGTAGCAGTCTCCATTTCACTTGGATTACTCCTAAAGAATCCACAGCAGGACCCATTCTGTCAGAGAACAAACTGTCTGCATGATCATGAAGGACAGAAGGGCTCAATGAGATGTGACAGGGCAGCCATGTTTCTTCCATCATATGTCTTTCTCATAAGCATATAATTTGGAGTGGGGATAGGGGTCGGAATATTGATCTCAAAAGGGTGTCTGGGTGGGCAGACTATTGCCTCAGCCAGGTTCACTTTCAGTATCAGACTGAGAGAAATCTGTGCCTGCGGAGGATCAAATTTTAAGGAGGTACGGCGGAGAACAGTTCAGCTCTGCCCTCTCCCCAAACCTACCTTTCTATTGAAAAATCAGGCCTCACAACCTCCACTTTATATGTGAAAGAGTAGACATGTGAATAAACTTTTGGCTGCTCCTTCCTCACATCTCCTTTCAGCCCTGATTTCTTGTCTTTACCCAAGAACAAAATGGTGCAATGAACCTGCAAAAACCTAAAAGACTATTATTAAAGCTTGAAGACTTTGGAGTTCCCCCCACATTGTGTAGCTAAGATTCCTGGGCTCTCAGGCAAGGCACATTATTGAGGAGTCCCCACAAACACACTTTACCTTTTGCATGCATAAAAGCAAATAAACTATTTAAAAATATAATGGTGCATCCAGTCTTTCTTCCCCAGCCTCCCACTTTTTGATCAAGCAGTGCCAGACATGGCGTACGCTACAAACTCCAAAAGTGGCAAAGCCTCCTTCATTACATGGTTTATCATATTATGCAGTACAAAGAACACTTCATAAAATAAGCTAACAGCGCCATCCTAAGCACTTCAATGGATTTAGAAGGGTGTAACTCTGCTTAGGATTACCCTGTAATAAAATCAAATGCAATACTAAAAAAGAACAACAGACATTTGAGCCGGCTCTTGCATCTTGTTCTTCCTGAAGCCCAGATGGATTAACAGTGTTCTGTGCCATTTGGGATGCCATTTGGGATGCCATTTGAGATGCCATTCTGTTGCCATTTGGGATGTACAAATACACCCTTTTTGTTTGTTTTTGTAAGTTACCATTTTGACCCTCATTTCTCCATTTTTGTTGCTGATGCTTCTGATTTGTTTGTTTCTTTTATGCCACTTTCACAACATTTATGTCACATATGTAATATTTCTATGCAATTGGTCTAAGAAATAACACTGTTTCCACCACTTTGGTTGCGTATCACCCCACCTGCCTGTCCCACTGCCTCACCAGGTTGTTCGTTTGCCATTCAGCCTGCCACTTCTTCGACATGACTAGAGTGGCAGTAGAAGGGGCAGCGGCTACCATCCTTCCTGCCTGCCTGCCATCTCCACTTCCTAACCCACCTTTCTTTTTGCTCTTTTCCTTTCCCTTACTTCCCTGCCACTCCTGACACTCAGGCCAGCCATCTGTACTCCTCTCCTCTGTTCTGAGGGGGATTTATGACTGTGACTCAGGTTGGCCCCTGGCCTCTCCATCTGGCCTGCAGCCAGTGGTGCCTCCCCCTCCTCCAGTGTGTCTCACATGTGGCAAGGAGGGTAGGTGCCACCAGGAGAGTGGAGGAGTATTGCCTGTACACGTGCAGACAATGTTTCTCTGTTGTGGGGGGGATTTTACTCCTCCCCTTTTTTGAACTTTCACATTTATCTGCACTCCCCCCCCCCCAGGTGTTTGCAGGAAAATGTCCCTTCTTTCTGCATGGCCCTGACATGGATTTAAGTATCTGCAGATGGGGGCAAGCTAAAAATAAGATATATTGTTTGTGATGATGATGTGAATATAAGTAATATAAAACTCCTGGTTCACTTTTTATTGTTTGAATTAAATAATACATTTGCAAATAATGAGTGGTCCTAACCAAAACATTTGCAAAACCTACACTGAATTCCACTTTATCTTGTATATTTTAAAGCTAATCCTCCCCCAAATCTTAATAATAACTTCCATTATTTCAGTTCTTGAAGCTTTCAGTTCTTCTTTACCTAAAGTGTTGCTTTTCTTACTGGTTTCTTATCTTTGCAAACAAAACCATCAGCTTTAACAAGTTCACAGGCTTCCTGTTTTGACCACATCAAGCTCCTTGTCTGCACAGTCTTGGCTATGCTATTTTTCTTTTCTTTTTTCTTGTTTACAATACTTTCAGCATTAGCCAAAATAAACAGTAAATCCAGTGATACTGGAGCATATGAGACAGAACTTCTCCAGAGAGGAGAAAAAGAATGCCAATTGTTCTATTACAGAGGATGATTTATTTAGATGTAAGTAAATTTCAAATTGGGTAGCAGTGAAACTGAATGGGGAAATATTTTAGGGAGTAATGAAAATTAATCCAAAAGCTTTGGGTTTTAAAATCAGGGAGAAGATTATAATGAATACATATTACTGCTGTAGTCCTAGAATTGGTCTCTGATCCTATCGAAATTATCACATTTGCCAGTTTGTTAGTGTGTGTAAGAATAGAGGGGCTGGGCAGTGCAGTGCAATTCCATGGTCCCGGTTATCCTGATGGATGTTTACAGCGGTGTAAGTTCATTGTAATGTAATTGGTATCCTATACATTTCCAGCAGAAAAGTGGAATGAAAAATCAGCATAACTTTAAGCAGAAGAGTACATAGCAACACCCCCAGAGATCATAGCAACCTTAGTGACATCTACCAATCATGGTAAGCTAGGCTGATGATGCTCCCATATTATCCATGAAAGAAACTAATCCATTGGCATGCTTCCATCTCACCAGATGCCCACCACATATTTGACACACTTTGGAAAGCATAAACGCCATAGTATGCTGCACCAGAGTCAGGGCCAGCTCCAGGTGTCTGGGCGCCCTAGGCAGGACAGCCTGGGGCGCCCCCCACTGGGGATGACAACCTCCCGGTGAGGCCTGGAGCCCGGGGGCAGCGGCGGGGCGCTGGCTTTCCTGGAGGCTCCGCAGCTGCGGGGCCCCCAGGGAAGCCGGGAAGGGGCGGGGGTCTAGCCTCCGCCCCTCCCTCCCGGTGCCGGCTTTTCTGGGGGCTCTGCTGCTGCGGGACCCCCAGGGAAGCCAGGAAGGGGGCGGGGGTCTAGCCTCCACCCCCTCCCTCCCACACCAGCTTTTCTGGGGGCTCCACGGCTGCAGGACTCCCAGGGAAGCTGGGAAGGGGGCGGGGGGTCCAGCCTCCGGCCCCTCTCTCCCGGCGATGGCTTTTACCTGGAGATTACAGAAATTGGATCTAGGATCTTCTGCTAGCCTCACTCCCCAGGTCTCTGTGTTTGCTGGCTCATGAACACAGTGCCCGTACACATGGAAGAAATGTCCTTCCTTGCAATCAGGGATGCTGCTTTCCAAACATTGCTGGTCACAGGGAGGGAGTGTATGTACAGACATTGCTGGTCACAGGGATTTTTGCACATAGGCACTGGTGCTGACAAGTCAGCAGTCACACAGAGGAAATGGTCATGGCTAGTGTGCTCTTGCCTGCTCTCCCCTTCTGCATGGTCAGTCAGCACATGGAGGGGTTTTTCTACAGAGCTACCATGAATGTCTGTGGTGCAAACAGCAGGAGCCTGTTACACTCCTGCAGATGGGGTATGAAGCACTATCGCCCTTCCTTCAGACAAGAAAGCATGCTGGGACACTCCAAGAACAAGCATTCTTATCTATGTATTATGTATTTGGAAAATTTGTCTACTGCCTCTCTAGAGAACCTGTTTGAGGTGGCTTACAAAATAAAACATGATAAAATAATAAAACATTAAAAGAATTAAATATTAACACCCATAGCATAAAACATTTAGCAGCCTGAAATAATTATCATAAAACACTTCTCAGGCTGGAGGCAGACTGTGAAATAAACACATTGCCCAGTCAGCTCAACAATTCACTTGGGAAGGAAAATACATGGAGCACCAAGGATTCAAGTCCTGCTGGCGGTGGAGAAACAAAGGAAAAGGGGTTGTTGTAAGGAAGGGGGAAGGCAGATTCTGAGACAACAAATGATGGAAACCACAGGTACATAAATGCGGGGAACACCTCTGTGACATCTTCAGTAGCACAACAGGATACAGTCCTGAAACGAGAAACAGGAGAGAGGTGGTTGAGATTCCTGCCACAAGAGAAATACGGAGTTAGGGAGTACTTTATCTTTTTGATACCTGGCCAGCAGCAATCATGTCAGCAGGAAAAAGAAAACAGGAGAAGGAGACAAAAGTAAGATTAGGACCCATTCCTCCCACTCCACATAGCCACTTTCTAACCATGCAGCTGTAGAAGCATACAGAATTTGCTTTCTTCTTCTGTGGGCAGATCTTCACCCTCATTTTAGGCTACAATCATCAGGCACAGAGCTGAAGAACAAGGGACCTTCAGTTCATGTGTCTGGCAGACCCAGATTTTAAATACCTGCAAGCAGAAAAGGCTCTGCTAAATGTTCTTCAGCTGCCCCATGTTACTAGCCAGTTAGTAGGATCCTTTCCTGCTCTATTCCTACCTTCTCACCTTCATCATTATGTAGAGAAGGCTGTCCCTCCCACAACGGGCCCAAATTTTTAGCATGTTTTGGGGTAGATAGAAACTACATCACATCTGTCTGTGGTTTTGCCAGTTTGATGTCCATTTTGGGAGGGGGATATGATGGATACCTCTGACTAGAGTGGGAGGTGGGATCAGGTGGCTTAAGAGGTTGGTTAGACTCTTCTTGCCCGGTAATACTCCACTTCTCTCCTAAAATTTAACAGATGGGGGGCAGAAGAGAACAGGGAACCTGCCTACGAGGAAGGATAACTAGATCTGTGAGGATGAAAGTTCCAACTTGTTCCATTAAGAGGAGAGAGTTAGGTGCTCTGATGACAGCAACAAGGGCCAATGGGGGTGGGGGTGGTCACATATGTGCAGTCACTGGGTGACCCTAGTATTTCATGTTTTAGACTGTGAAGCTGCTATTCTTTTCAAATACTAGTGATATATCACCAGCTATAATTGCACTGTGTGCACAGAAAGCAAGCCAGTATCTATATTTTGCTGTATAATGAAATAGGTTGAAGGTATGGTCTGAGAACAAATGATAGAGGACTCTTGCTCCTGTTAAAATGGTCTGAGTCTGGTCCATATCTGGCTGGGAGATCTCCATCTTGAGTACCCAGAGCATACTGCTGTGGGCAAAAGGTGGGACATCAATAAAATGAATTATGGCAGAATTATTCTGCTTTGCCCATGTTTCCTCAAATACCTTTTTTCATTCTCTCTAAAGTCATCCTGATCAGGCTAATGTTGTCCATTTAAGGTTGCTTAGCTCATTTTGACAGTCTTCCATGATGGGAAGGACATAAATGAAACTAAGTTTGTTATTTCAGTTGTATAATTGGATTTGTCTAAATTACATGTGAACCTGAATCCAAATGTAAGAAGTCTAAACATCTGCAGTTTCAGTTGCAAAACTGTAAAAGTAATGGTGGCTGGATTTCAAGCTGTCTGGCTCAACATTTTTTTCTTTCTTTCTATGCTTCTTTTTAATTTTGCCAATACAATGAAATAAAAGTATAACCATAAAAGGCAAACGGAAAAGGTCAATGGTTAAAATGGAAGTCACTCAGCCAAGTTCCTGCTTATCTAGCGGATTTCAACCTTTTTTTGTGTTGGCATTTTGTGTTGAGGTCAAATATTACCCCTAAGCACTCTGAGTATCAACTGACTTTAAATGCATTGTGTTATCTTCTTTTAACATGTGTGACTGTGTATTGCGGGGATGGAAAAAACAGGAATCAAATTTAAATGTTCAAGTTAATTTAAAACATTGGGGAGACAGAATGAAAGATGGAATGGAACCAAAAGACTAGTCGTATTTGATGGCTTTTAGAGGAACATTGTCATATGTTCATTTTGCTAGGCAGAATTGTGTTTCTGTTCCCAGTCTAGCTTGCTTACATCTTCCTCTTAGATCTGTCTAGGGTTGTGTTATGTACACGGACCACCTCCAGGGGCTAAAGTAAGGAGCTTGGTCCCTGAACACAAAGGGACCTAGGATCCTAGACCACCTGGTGTCCACCAATAGCACCTCTGGTGGGAAATTCAAACCCTCCAATGGGACTGTGGGTGTACCGGGTGGGATGTATAGAGTTGGCCCTTGTGGGGCCGTTTTGCCAGTTCATGTGTGAAGTACAATAAACGCATCTGAATGCATGTCGTAGTATGAGTCCTCCATGCGGTGAACCTAATACTTTACTCTTGCTTCCACATGAGGATTTCTCAACCTGGACAGTGGAAGTCCCCAGATGACTTCATAATGCCAATCTGTGCACAGCTCCTTTGGCTCCCATTCTCCTCCCCCTTACTTTCCATCCCCCCCAGAATAAACCTCATTTTTGGAGGTTCAAATGGAAAACAGCAGTGTTGCTGTGGGTGTAGCATCTGCCCAGATCCTGCCTCCTAACCACTAAAGCTCTAAACCACTAAGTTCCATTTTCAAAATGGCATGCTGCTGCTCACCGCCCCTCTAAAGGAAATGTCTTCTCTTTACCTGCTAAGCTCTGTTGTAGAGGTATAGCAGGGTTTGGAGCCATAAGCTGGGGTCCCAGCAAAACTGCCATAGTGTCTGAACTTTCAAAGTTAAGATAAGGGGAAAAGAGGAGGAGGAGATGGGGTGGCAGCAGCATGAGAACTGGGGTAGATGCTCTTTCTGTACTGCCTGTTCCACCTTCCAGGCTGCTGCCATGATAGGGTCCCATCTGAAAGCAGCCCAGGTCTCCCTGTACATACTGTTAAAGGCATACCAATACTTTGCTGGCTGTTTCACCTCAGATGGCTAATTCATTTCTGAAACAACATTCTGTTCCTAAAATTCAGAGAAAAAATAAGAGCATCATAAGGAGGACTGAAGGAGGGCAGGTTGAAAAGACTCTGTACCAGTTGCCAGATAGGAAATGACAGAAATGTTATATTGAACTCCATTCTTTCAGTGACAGAGGACAATTATATAGATGGAGTGATATCTTCTAGTGCCAGACAGAGTAAAAGTGTCACATTTGATTCTGAGATCATTGAGTTAGGTTGCTATAAATGGAATTTATGGCTAGGATGAATTCCTGTTGTAGTACTAAAGTGAAAGTACTTCTGTTTGTCTTCTGAAATATCTTCCAGGGACTCAGGAAATGAAGTGGAGATTATTTATGGGTCTTTGTTGTCCTCCTCAAAGTGTAGGGTTTTTTTTAAAAAAAAATCAAGAATGTTTGGAGAGCCAATATTTCAGAGATAGTTAACTCAACACAAACATTCCATGCACAGTTGATTAAATGAAAGGCAGTGCTAAAAACATTCTATCTATAGGACATATTTCACTCATTGCGCAGACCTGGCCTGAGGCTTGTTTAAAAAAGCACCAGATGTTTCTTTGAGAAATGTATTTTTGTGTGTGTGATGACAGATGCTTTTTGAAATCACCAAGTATGTAATAGCAGGGTTCGCCATTTGCAATCAGGAAATTCAATTTGTTTCCTTGAAGGCAAAACTGAAGGGCAAAATGAAGGCTCTAAAAATGGCCATAGAAATGTTAACATGTAGCCCTGCTGATATACTGAAATTCAGTTCTCTACTTGTCCTCCGAAACAAATGGGAAAGTCATTTTACAAGCTACTGCCAATGTAATGTTTTCTCTACATCTGTTGTAATTTCCGCCTTTAAATGTAGATTTACCATTCATGCTTTTCACCTCAGGTGTCCTTATCATGATATTTTTCACATACTGTTGCTGTTTTGTTGAACTGTCAGAAGAGTAGTGAACTTGCTTTTAAATAATTTTCAAAGAAGAGCTGTGATTGATGATGGTGTCAAGTACTGACGCTGAAAATGTTGCAACTTGATAGCACCTTCCACGTCAGGTGCTCAGGTGTGCATCACTCTGAACGCTCTTCCTGCTACTTCCACAGCAATAATCTAGTAAACTATACTTCCCAATACATTACATCATCTTAGATCCAGCAAAAAATTATATCAATGGAAGAGGGAGCATTTTTTAATATATTTCCTCTTTCCACTGCAGATCTCCAGCTCCCTCTCCTGCTGTTCCTGGGGGGTCCTCTGTCATCTAGAAGCAGTATTGGGGGGGTCATTTGAGCTTTTAGTGAGAGGTGGAGGGAAAGAAGTTTGCTGTACTTCCATAAGTGGAGATTTTTCATATAATCTAATTTATCATATGCTCAGTGAGAGGTTTTTATTTATTATGTGTTTTACAAGTGGGAGCCCACGAAACTCATGGAGAGGAATCCCAACTCCCTACCCTTTGTGAGTCCAGCCCAACCACCTGTCTTTAACCCGGTGGTGGCAGTGTCCGAGAACTACTCTGAGCCTGGAGTGGCTCCCAGTGTCTACTACAGCAGCTGTTCCCAGTGCCCACTGCCACAGCAAATGCCAGAGCAGCTCCTGGCATTCACTATCACTGTAGCAGGGCCCCAAATAGCTCCCGGTGTCTGCCCTTGCAACAGGGCCTAGAGCAGCTCTTGGCATCTGCTGCTATGGCAGCACCCTGAACAGCTCCCAGTGTCCACCGGGGCTGCAGATCCCAGAGCTGCTCTCAGCATCTGCCACAGCAATGACAGGGCCCTGAACAGCTCCCAGCATCCACCACGGTGGCAGGGCCCAGAACAGTTCCTAGTGACCACTGCTACTGCAGCAGGGCCTGGAGCTCCTGAATGGCCTGCCATGGCTCCCAGGTTCCACCACACAGGTAAGGAAACAGCATTCTCTGTGCAGGAACAGACAATGCAAATCATTATAGATAACATTTTGGAGAGCACGTGGCACAAAACACAAAAAGTAGGATATCAGGAATGAGGCAGGCAGAAAAACTGGGGAAGCTATCTTCTTGTTCTATTTCACTTTTACCAGTAGTGTGTTCATTTTTGGTTCTAGTTTGGTGTAGTGGTTAAGTGTGTGGACTCTAAACAGGGAGAACTGGGTTTGATTCCCCACTCCTCCACTTGCAGCTGCTGGATGACCTTGGGCAAGCCATAGTTCTGTCAGAGCTGTTCCCTCAAGGACAGTTCTCTCAGAGCTCTCTCAGCCATGCCTACCTCACAGGGTGTCTGTTGTGGGGAGGGGAAGGGAAAGGAGTTTGTAAGCTACTCTGAGACTCCAAGTGAAGGGCAGGGTATAAATCCAATCTCCTCCTCCTCCTCCTAGTTGAGAGAGACTGGGCAGTTTATGGCATCATACTCTTCACCATCCTTTTGGTGCTTACTATTCCTGACTGGCAAAATGGTGGAACTGGAAAGAAAATGCCCAATGTATTTGCTCACATAAGCTCCATTTTGTGTTTGACACCTTCCTTTGCTTATTGTTCAAGTATGGCCTGTATTTAAGCAATTGGCAGGTCCCTGTCTCTGCAAGTTTTGTCTATGATGCTTTCCAATTGTATCTTCTGTTGTTTTCCTCTCTTCGGTGGTGTACAAAGAGCAGAAAATTCCATTAGTTAATGTTATCCAATGAAGAGAATATAGTTGTGTATCAGCATTAAACAGATACATATGAAATCATTGCCAGATGTCTCTGAGTATAATTTTATAAGAGATAAAAACCATGCATAGACGAGTTTTTCAGCATGACTGTTCTAATTACTTTTTAAAAACAAACTTCAAATACAGTATGAATGGATTCAGCTGAGAGATCTGAGTTGCTTTCAGTGCCAGGTAGAGAACAGAGAGTTTCCAAGACTGTGTGTGGTCTGATGTAATTTTCTTTCATTCTGCTGAATCTTTGAGTAAAACAAATAGATCTTTGTTTACCAACAGTTGGTACAACAATAGTATGTTGCCCAATTGTTTGCAAGACAAAACTGAAATGGTAGAGCAGAACAGAAAATAAACACTTTATTCAATATTGGACAAAAGGTTAAAAAAGTATTGATAACCAGTACCACCAGATATGCTCAATTATCCAATATACCTCTGATGAAAGCTTTTTCAAGTGCAATATAATAGGACTAGCTTTGTTATCAGAGTTTTCACTAAGACTGGAGTAAATGAAATTGTGCTGTATCTTGGCTACAAGCTGTTTGAAATGTACACTGGAAAGAAGAAGAAGAGAAGAAGAGATTGGATGTCCTCAGGTATATCCTCTTTCTCATGTCCTCTAGTAAGAAAACTGCAGAAAAGACTGGACTGAAGAAACCATCAAAGTTCCTCAGCTCTTGTAGAAGACTTTTTTGCTCTCCATACAAAGGAGCTATTTGCTCCTACTTCTCAGCTGCTGCCTTCTTGGCCACAGTGCCATGCTCAGTGTTAGTAGAAGACAGTAAGAATCCAGTAGCACCTTAAAGGCTAACAATATTTGTGGCAGAGTATGAGCTTTCATGAGTCACTGCCCACCTCTTCAGATACCATGAAGAAGTACCATGAAGAAGTATCTGAAGAAATGAGCAGTATCTAGGATTGCCAGGTCCCCTTGCTGTTCTGGTGGGGGGATTTGGGGGGCATTCTGTGGATGGACGGGGACGTTGTGCAGAGAATGCTCTGGTTTGGGGGCAAACTCTATGGTAAAATTGGGCTTAAACCATAGAGTTTGCCCAAAAACCAGAGCATCCCCCCCACAACGTTCCCAACATGATTTTGTTAGTCTTTAAGGTGCCACTGGACTCTTGCTATCTTCTACTCCTATAGGCAGACTAACATGGCTCCCCATCTTGATCTATGTTCAGTGTTGACAGACTTATTAATTTTTGGCATGATGAAGCCCTCACACAATTCCTTCATCTCATAAGCTTATCTGTGGTGGAGTACCACTCCCTTTCAGGAGGTATCATGTCAGTGTCACTAAGGAGAAGGAGCTAACTCAGCAGCAAAGCATGATGACCCAATGCTCTTGTTCAGGATAAAGTTTCATATATTAATGACTTCTTTTTTTGCATCTAAGGACCAGTCCTAATCAGGTCTTCTTGGAAGTAAGTCCAATTTAATCACTAACCCCCATTAAATTGTTTTTAAGACTGCAGCTTAGTGAATACTTCTTTGGAAATGTTCCCCATGTAGTGACCACTGATATTTACCAGCCTGTTAGCCTTGGATGATGATCACAGCATATCAGCCAAGCCTTCAGATCAGCTGCACTGCAATGATGTCATATGGCTGGTACATCCATCTCCTCCTTTCTCCTCCCATTATGTTAGGTGCAATAGAGATAAAGATGAAGTGTAGCACACATAGCATTCCTTAGGCAGCACAAAATATGATCTAGGGTGGCCAGTTCAAAGGAGCCCACTACAAACATTGTTTATGGATAGGAATACCCACAATCAATCCTAAATACAAATGTTACCTTTTACATTATGGCTAGATGGGCAAAGATCTAATTCTCACAAACAGCAGACAATATGATAAATCTGTGTGCCAACCATATCCCAATTACTTCAAACTGCAGGAAAAAGATTACATAATGAGAAAGAAAATTAGCTTGCCAGTGAGGAGTCAAGGCTAGAATCCTTCTCATAGACATGGTAGTTTTCTATTTTTATATATGAGTATTTAATTATATTCAGGACCACTTTGTCATGTGAATCCCAACCTTCAGTGTCTCAAGTCATATCTATTGTTTGTGCAAGCTAAACTGAAGTTGGACAAGTGTCAAGTTCACGTAGCTCATTATTGCTACATAACAGAACTGGTCATGGAACTCAATAACTAACATATTATGGGAAGAGTTGAAGCAATATCAGACATTCCACTGCTAAATTAGGAGCTCTTCAGTTATTATGAAACTCTCTGGAAGATTCAAATGGGCATAATCTAAAACAACAACAACAACAAAACCAGCAAGAGGGAATACAAGCATATCAAACGAATCATGGTAGGTATGCACTCATCATTCAGTTAAAAATACCAGATTTTGCGTGAAGTTTTTCATTAGCGTAGTAAAACTTATGGTCTGTAAGCACAAAAAGAAGTGCAAGGGTCATGGCTGCTTAATCAAAGTAGTTTCAACTATTTTTAGACAGGCGAAATAGAGCAATGTCTGTGCAAGTGACTAAGACTGCTAACTTCTTGGGGGAAGACCCATAGCCACATTAAAAGACCTTTCTCATCTTCCACCCACTTGCACTTCTGTTTTGTTTCAGGGAGTCAATGCATCCATTTTCAAAGTTCAGTTCAGTCCCAGACTCTTTTGGGCACGGCCTCTCAGTTCCTACATTGCTGGGGTTGTCGTATTGACAAGCAGCTGTTACATGTCTTACTTATTCAGCCAAAGTCGGCAATCTCCACTTGAAACACCAACGCTCAAATCAGATGGACAACTTTCCAGAGGCTAATCTAGCAATTTATCACCCCAAGTAGCTTAACTTTGGCGCATGTTCCAGCCCCAGCCTTAGCCCCAGCCAGAACTTAGGTCCTGAAGTGACTTTCCAAAGGTCACTGAAGCTTAGACAGAACAGCAGTGCATATGTCTATGTTTGCATGACAATATTGTTGGAATATGCTTTTTATGTTTTTCTCTGCCTGCTCAATTTTGTTATTGTTTTTGGCACTTTACCTTGGCATGAGATGATGGTCGATGTCAAGGAGATCAATGAAACCTTTTTGACAAAGGAGTTAGTGATTTGGAATCACTCATCCCTTGCATATTTGTTTGCTTCATGGCTGGCTCACCCAAAAGATGGTCTCTGTTCTGTGTTCACTGAAATGAGGTGGGTTTTTTTCCCTTCCATACAGCCATATGCATCTCCCTTTTGGGATGGAGGAGCTTCAATAATCTGAAGCTGGATATGTGACCTCTTGAAAATGCTATATAAATCCAGGAAGATTAACTTAGGTATACAAGCACATGGATAGAAATTTAATAATGATAAAAGGCTGTTTGTATGTGTGTTTGTAAGTCTGCAGTTCTAAGTGTGCTTACTTGAAAACGTTCTGGAGGAAGTTAGTGCGTTTGATCTCTGAGTTAATTTGTTATGTTCAGGACTGCAAAAGAAAGAGTTTGACTTATTCAGAAGTTTTTTCTCCCAAACTTGCATCATTCCCAGGAAACCTTTGGTGAGACTGATTTTTACAAAACCCCATCCAAGAGGCTGCAGCATCCCTCTCCTGGGGTCAGTGCTCAGGGGTATATAGCTTCTAAATAGTAGTGCTTGCTCTAAACATGTCCTAATGGAAGAACTGATGGTAGGCTTGGCTCAGCTATACTTGAACAGAACGTTTCCTTCTGCGGTAGAAGTTGCTGACATTCAATTGGCCTATCAACTTGGCAGTCCTGAGGGGGGCACGGGCTGTGCAGGAAAGAGAATAACATCTGCAAAGAGACAGGTATCTGATTACTGCTTTAGTTCCTGGAGTGGGCCTCCATCCCATTGTACTCTTTTCAGCAATATGCTCCCAAGGTGGCTTAGAAGGAGTCAAGTGCCATTTGGGCCAGGCAAGCCAATGGAGAGACTTGTGCATGCTTCCTTCCTTTTTCCCCCCTTAAAGTTTTATATTTGCAGTCTTCACTCCTAATCCTTTTCTGCTAGCATTGACTGGGTCTGGCTTATTGATGCTGCCACAACATTCTCTATTGAGCATGAGTAACTCTTTGTGGTAGGAAGTGGCTCCCTGGTTTTAATTAAGACATCATCCTCACTGAGGTGGTAAACGTGGGCTGTATGATCTGAGACTGCAGGTTTGGGTTCACTTAACTGACAGCACCTCTGTATAAAAATTCCTTGCATGTAGAGAACAATGGGAAATTTATGGAAAAGGCTAGGTTGGAACGTTCTGCTGTGACATCCATGGAATTATTTGTATGCAGAAGCCCTCTCCTGCAATCTAAATAGGGTTGCCAGGTTCCCTCCTGACCACTAGGAAGGGATGGGGGATAGGGTTGCCAGATCTAGGTTGGGAAACTCTTGGAGATTTGGAGATGGAGCCTGGGGAGGACAGGGACCTCAGTGGGATACAATGACATAGAGTCAACCCTCCAAAGCTTCCATTTTCTCCAGGGGAACTAATCTCTGTAGTCTGGAGATGAGCTGTAACTCCAGGGGATCCCCAGATCCCACCGGGAGTTTGGCATTCCTAAAACTGAACCATCTCACCAAAAAGTTGACCAGGTTCAACTATGTTTTTTTAAAAACCCACAGGAATTCTTAGATTTTTCAGCCTACATACAAGTAAGGAGAATTTTTTTCCAGAAAGACAGGGAAGGAAACGGGGGAGGGAGTTGTGTGCCAAGTGACCAAGTAAGATGAGGTCATCAATGAGTTTCCATTTGGGACATGTCCTTGTTGTCAAAGCACTCCAGCAAGGGATCCCCTACACCACTGGCTCTTCATGTGAAAAAAGTATTGTTTGAGCATCTGTAGACTAAAGCAAATTTGTCTTGTGAATGCCTATGAAATGTTGGAACAGTAACTCTAATCCATATGAGAACAATGCACAAGAGTGGTATTCCTCTGGGGTGAGTTACTAGGTGACTAGACAGTGGGATCCTGCAGTGGGATCCATGATGATTTAAAGCCAAGGTTATATTTCAACTGAGCTGTTCACCAGAGCTCAGGAAAACAGTTCCATAGCAGCTGCCATGAATTCTAGCAAACAATCCTGACTCATATTGAGGCCTATTCCTTGGTAGAAGGAAGTGAGGAACTGTGTCTCAGTGGTAACACATGCTTTGCATGCACAGAGTCCTAAATTTAATCCCTGCCACCTGCAGTTAAAAGCACCTCGGGCCCAGCAGTGTCTTGTAGGGTGGGTTGCAGAGAATATCCCATCCCCCACCACTGTGCCACTCTTAAGGGAGACAGGGAGGAAGCACCCTAACCAGAGAGTGTAGGGAGATTGCAGTGGAGCTCCCAGACCCATAACTGCAGTACTGTACTGGCACACAGCTACAGAACCTGGCACAGGCCACAGTGACAGCTGCATCACTTGCTGGCACTGGGTTCTGCTAGCCACTTAGTTGCTGCACACCGATACGGTGCTGCAGCTGTGGCCCTGGGAGCTCCATCACCGCTTCTCAAAGTCTGTCAGTAAGGGTGCCTCCTCCCATTCTCCCTTTAGTGGTAGGGGCTGGGATATTCTTAGCAACTCAGCTGCTCAAAGTGGACAGTACCCAGTAGGCAGAGCAATGTTCTGAGTCAATATAAAGTAGCTTCATGTGTTCATTGTCTTTTCCCTAACTGATTCCCTATGGGGATTTACACACGAGGCTAAAGAAACAATGGTGAATCCTGGAATGAGAAGGCTAACTTCTTTCTCTGCCCCTTAGTTCTTCATTTTGGATTTTAGAAATCTGGAATTCAAAGCCAGTGATTCTGATAGTGTGTCTCAAAGAAATTCAGTGCACAAAAATAATTAAAAAGTTAATTTATTTGCGGCTGAATTTCCCTTTGCAGTTATCGAAGCAGCTTGTGAAACATTGGCCCAGAGTCAATGCTTGGCTGTTACGGCCAAGAGGAAGTGGGGACTCACATCCACCCACAAAGGAGGTGTGAGAGGGGGCTTCATCTGGGGCAGCTATGTCAGCACTGTCTGGCTGCTGATTGGATAGCTGTGCCCTAGGTGAGCACAGGTGTTAAAGTTGAAGGCTGCATAGGGTACACAACATCACACAGAGCATTGACTTCAGTCAGTGATCAGCACCTCCCAAGGTCAGCTGTATCGAAATGGATGGTGCCCTGGCAAACCAGAAGAGGAGGAGGAGAAAAAGGAGGAGGAGGAGATTGGATTTATACCCCTTCACTACCCAAAGGAGTCTCAGAGCAAAGCAAACAAACAGTGCCATTCTAAGCAGAGTCATACTATTCTAACCCAATTGACTTCAGTGGACTTACGAGACTGTAACACTGTTTAGGAAAGTACTGAAAGTTAACTTCATGCAGGATGAAAATCAATCAGCAAACATTTTGTTTGTTTATTTAAGTAAAAAAGATGTTCTGCACATAAATGTCT
Organism: Gekko gecko; assembly: GCA_029375565.1. Taxonomy (NCBI): domain Eukaryota; kingdom Metazoa; phylum Chordata; class Lepidosauria; order Squamata; family Gekkonidae; genus Gekko; species Gekko gecko. The sequence goes on along the minus strand of JAPDNY010000011.1, from coordinate 57,899,279 downwards.
TAATGTTCTGGTCTTAAATCTGGTGTTACCTACAGTTGGCTCTTTCGGCAACTCCAACACTGCCTCAAAAATCAAAAACAAATCTACATGTACAAGGAAAAAAAGAATTCCAAGTTATTGGTTGAAGAGTGGTATGTGGCACTTTCACCACGAAAGTCAACACCAGCCTGAGTATGGAACAACTCAAAGAAACAGTACAGGATCAGAAAAAGTGGAGACAGCTGTCCCACAGAATTGCCAAGAGTTGGACTTAGCATGGGTTCTATAAGGGAAGATCTTGTCTCACTAACCTGTTAGTGTTCTTTGAGGGAGTGAACAAACATGTGGACAAGGGGGACCCAATAGATGTTGTTTACCTTGACTTCCAGAAAGCTTTTGATAAAGTTCCTCATCAAAGGCTCCTAAGTAAGCTCAATAGTCACAGGATAAAAGGACAAGTCCTCTTGTGGATCAAAAACTGGCTAATTAATAGGAAACAGAGAGTGAGTATAAATGGGCAAGTTTCTCAGTGGAGGGTGGTAAGCAGCGGGGTACAGCAGGGATTAGTACTCGGTCCAATACTTTTTAACTTGTTCATTAATGATTTGGAGTTGGGAGTAAACAGTGAAGTGGCTAAATTTGCAGATGACATGAGGTTGTTCAGGGTGGTGAAAACCAGGGAGGATTGTGAGGCTCTCCAATGGGATCTGTTGAGGATGGGCGAGTGGGCATCAATGTGGCAAATGGGGTTCAGTGTGGCCAAGTGCAAGGTGATGCACATTGGAGCCAAAACTCCTAACTATAAATATGCGTTGATGGGGGTCCGAACTGGCAGAGACTGACCAAGAGAGAGATCTTGGAGTTGTAGTAGATAACTCAATGAAAATGTTGAGACAGTGTGAGACTGCAATAAAAAAGGCTAATGCTATGCTGGGGATTATTAGGAAGGGAATTGAAAACAGATCAATCAGTATCATAATGCCCCTATAGAAATCAATGGTGCAAACTCATTTGGAATACTGTGTACAGTTCTGGTCACCACACCTTAAAAAGGATATTATAGCTTTGGAAAAAGTGCAGAAAAGGGCAACTAGAATGATAAAACGGTTGGAACACTTTTCCTATGAAGAAAGTTTAAAGCTCTTGGGGCTCTTTAGCTTGGAGAAATGACAGCTGAGGGGCGACATGACTGAGGTTTATAAGATTATGCATGGGATGAAGCAGGTAGAGAAAGAGGTACTTTTCTCCCTTACTCACAATACAAGAACTCGTGGGCACTCAATGAAATTGCTGAGTGGTCGGGTTAGAACGGATAGAAGTACTTCTTCACCCAAAGAGTGATTAACACATGGAATTCACTGCCACAGGAGGTGGTGGCGGCTACAAGCATGGACGGCTTAAAGGGGGAATATATGGAGCAGAGATCCATCAGTGGCTAGTAGCCACAAGGTATAGATAGGAACTTTGGGACAAGTGATGCTCTATATTCTTGGTGCTTGGAGGGGGGTAACAGTCGGAGGGCTTCTAGTGTCCTGGCCCCACTGGTGGACGTCCTGATGGCACCTGGTATTTTTGTCCACTGTGTGACAGAGTGTTGGACTGGATGGGCCATTGGACTGATCCAACATTGGCTTCTCTTATGTTCTTATGCTCTTACGACACAACTGAATGGCTAACAATAACATATGGCACCTTAACTAGGTACAATGACAATCACACAATGATATTTTCTTTACCAGCATCTGGTCTCACTTTATAGATATGTCATATATATGTCATAGAACTGGAAGTCAGTGGAATACATTTTGTATTCCATTGTATAAATGAGCATAGAATCTGGCCCTAAGTGTTTTTCTGCTGTACTCATCTCTTTCCAGATATTTCCATTTGCTTCCACACAAATTATATAAATGTGTAGGCCTAGCTTCCTGTCTTTCATTGGGCATCTGCATTTTGAAATGTGTTGGAGATCTGTCAATTCAATACGAGAACTGAAACAGATCTCTGCAAAATCTGATTTTTTAAAAACACCCATCACAGACATAGGACTAATCATCCTCTTTTTAACTGTCTTGAGGTTTTTCTATTTAAATGTCAGATGTTCCCCTCTTCTTGCAGACTCAGACTTCATCCTGCAGCTTCTTATTACTGATTACTTCCAACCATAAACATTGAGTTTACAGGATTCTTTTTTCCCCTTCAGTTTTTATCTATCTGACACTCAACGGATTTCTTTTTCTATCTATACCCAACCCTGAAAAGCCATTAATTGACCGAGCTTCAGTTTAATGGTAAAGGACATTTAGCGATTTGACCTTGGTTGGGGTCTGGTTGAGCAACAAAGGAAAAGACTTTCAGTGTAGACTTCCATATGCAACCAGCTGCTGGTTTTTCTTCCTTTAATTCATTATGATTCATCCATTTTACCCCATATTTTTTCACAGTTATGTTTACTTGACTGACTCCTAGCTGGAATCATTTAGCCAATCTTTTAGAGGACATTGACTGAAATGTCTTGTACATTTTAAAGGGTTTAAAATTACACAATCAGCAAGTTTTGTTTAGGGGGGAAAAGTGATTCGTTGACCACTGACAGCTTGGCCTGTTTCATATTGTGAAGTGTGTTGTGCAGTAAATGAGGTAGCATTATATCCACAAATTTATATGAAACTGAGATTACCATCAATGTGATATTCACAATTTGGAAGATAAACTGAAATGAAGAAATAATCTCACTTTCATCCCCCGTTTTAAGAGACAGTTGTAAATGTTACTTTTTGTTGTCTGTTTTACACACATTTAGGAAATAGGCACAGCAATCCTAAACAAAGCAACACCCTTTTAAATCCATTAAAGTCAGTGGGTTTAGAATAGTGTAACTCTGTTTAGGATAACACTATTAATCTGTATTCATTTTCCAAAAGATCATTCAAAGCCTACAATACTAACCTACATTAATGAGTGTGATATACTCAGGGTTTGCAGGGTTCCAATTTAGAACTGCAGACATGAATGAAAGTAAGCCTATTCATATGAGAGCATGTTATAAGGTGAAGAAGCCTTCAAATAAGTGTAAATGTGATCCTCAGTGCTGTACAAGATTCTGTTTTTGATCTGAAAGCAGTAAAATTTTCAGTTGATCAAAATCATTGGCAAGTTGATTGAGCTCAATATGCAGAAAGGATAAATAACTTTCAGAGAAACATATTGGATATTGCAATATTTAATTCAATGACAGGCACATGGTTCAGGTTGGCTTTAGAAAAAGAATGAGTGGATTCAGATGATTATATGAATAGTGGTGTGATGTTTGAAGTTGCTGAGTGAAGGAATTCATATCTAAGCAGGCTGAACTAAAGTAAGGACCCATAATTTTGGTGAACTTCAAAGTGACCATGGTTCAACACATAGGCTTGCTAAAAGTCAGGCAGCATCAGTGACCACTTTCAATCTATGTAGTTTTATGTAAATCCTACAAAGTGGTACTGGCCATGGTGACTGAGGGGAACCTCCACATTGAAAGGCACTGAACCTCTGAATCCCAGAGCTAGGAGGCAACATCAGGGGAAAGCCTCGGCCTCTGTGCCCTATTATTGGCCTTCCAGATGAACTGATTGGCCACTGTGTGAGACAGGATGCTGGACTAGATGGACCACTTGTCCATTTTAGATGTGCTTCATTGGGAACATCGTCTTTGAAGCAGCTGACCCTCTGCTATCATGAACTAACCTGTTTCAAAAGCAGTTTGAAATAGTAGCTAAGTAGGTATACAGCCAGAATGTCATTATCTGGCTAAAGGTGAAAGAAGACGATACAGAGAGACTCACCTTATCAGCTGAAGAAACCATCTTAAACTAATAGGCCAGGCTGGATCTGTTTATATCCGGTAAAGGCTTCTTTTTCTGTTCGAGAAGTAAAGAGGCTTCTCCGTGATGTCTGGCCTTTGCTCAGCTACACTTTTGACTATATAGGCTATATAGTCATTGTAGAAACTCTTTATATCATACAGTAGTGAAAAGTGCCATCAAGTTGCAGCTGACTTCAAGTTGATTAACTTAGCTTTAATTCAATTAACCCCTCTTCAAGACTCACCTCCTTTTCTTTTACAAGGGCCAGGTGGGGGAGGCAGGCGGCAAAGCAAAGTGGTGGAGGAGCACGCCACTGTGTTCGCCCGTACAGAGAGCTGACACCTGAGAGAGACGCCTAGGGCCCCTCCATTGCTCTTTCCAAAAAAAGAAAACTTTTGCAAGTCCCCTCTGCGGGTCTGAACTTTGCAACACTGAAGCGCTCAGCCTGGGCAGGACAGTCTCACTCGTCACTGGTGGGCTCCCCCTTCCCCGATCAGGCTGCTGCTCCTCCCTGTCTCTGGTGCTCGCTCACCTGCCCCTCCCCTCCTCTGCGTGCCTTGGGCTTAGGGCTGCCAGGCCACCGCCTCCTCACTCGGCAGCAGCTGAGAGAGCAGCTAGTGCCCAGCTAGGGAGTGAGAGCTGGACAAGCGCCGGCTGTGCTTTCCCGTTTGGAGAGCTGATGCCAGGGACAAATGCCTTGGTCCCCTCCATTGCTCTTCCTCCCAAAAAAAAACCTTTTGCAAGCCCCCCTTCATGCACCTGAACATCATTATACTGCAGTGCTCAGCCTGGGTGCAATTTGGGGGGGAGATGCAGGCAGACCTCTCACTCACGGGCTCCCCCTGGGTTCGGCTTCTCCTCCTCCTTCTCTGTGGTGCTGACTCGCTTGCCCCTCCCCTCCCAGCATGCCCCAGGCTTAGGGCTGCCAGGCCACTGCCTCCTCCTTGGCCACTGCCTCCTTCTTGCCTGGCAGCAGCTGAGAAAGCAGCCAGTGCCCAGCTTGGGAGTGAGAGCTGGATGAGTGCCTGCTGCACTTTCCCATTTGGAGAGCTGATGCCAGGGACAGATGCCTCAGTCCCCTCCATTGCTCTTCCCCCCTCAAAAAAAAACTTTTGCAAGCCCCCTTCATGCACCTGAACATTACTATACTGCAGCGCTCAGCCTGGATGCACTTTCAAGGGGAGGGACACAGAAAGCAGACAGACCTCTCACTTGCAGGCTCCCCCTTCCTTTCCCTGGGTTGGGCTGTTCCTCCATATCTGTGGCTCTCGCTTGCCCCTCCCCTCCTCAGCACGGCTTAGGGCTGCCAGGCGGTTTCCTCCTTGGTCACTGCCTTCTCCTCCCCCGGCAGCGGCTGAGAGAGCATCCAGTGCCCAGCAAGGGAGTGAGAGTTGGCTAAGTGCCTGCTGCGCTTTCCTGCTTGGAGAGCCTGGGTGCACTTGGGGGGGGGCACAGAGTGCAGACAGACCCCTCTCTCATGGGCTGCTGGGTTGGGCTGCTGCTACTCTCTGTCTCTGGTGCTTGCTCACCTGCCCCGCTCCCCTCCTCCGCACCTTAGACTTAGGGCTGCTAGGCGTGCCTCCTCCTCCTTGACCACCTCCTTCTCCTTGCCGGATGGTGGCTTGGCGAGCAGCCAGTGCCCAGTGAGGGGGTGAGAACAAGTTGAGCGCCCTCTGCAGCCACGAAGATGTGGTTGGGGGTGGCAGCCAGCCTGTGTGCTTGCCCGCCAGCTGGCCCACTGCTCGCAGCAGTGGGGAAAGGGGGGTCTGGAAAGTTGGGGGGGCCCACTGTAGCTACGGGCCTGGTGAGCCCATAGGTTTTCAAGGCAACAGACAAACAGAGGTGGTCTGCCATTGCCTGCCTCTGCATAGCAACTCTGGACTTCCTTGGTGGTCTCCTATCCGAGTACTAACCAGAGCCATCCCTGCTCAATTCCAGGAGCTGACAAGACTGGGCTAGCCCAGGTCATTCAAGTCAGGGCATATCATACAGTAGGATCATATAAATAGCAAAACTATTGTGATACTGATTCTCTGCATCATGGCAGTAGCTCGCAACAGGCACACAGGATGGAGTGGGGTTAATGGGTTGCATTGTGTTGGATTTTAATTTGGAATTTCAAACTGCCTTGAGCAAGGAAAATACAGGATATAGATGTTTAAATAAACAAATAGCATAGTCAAATTATCTTAAAACTATCCTTCACACATTTTCTTGGGTGTCTGTTTCTACTGATTCCTTTGGCCTATGGCATCTTTCAACATGGCAAGTCCATCTGGTGAGATGCTTGGGGGAAAATGGACATAAGCCTCTTCTGGGGTTAGCACCTCCAATTTATTTCATATTTTGGCTTATTTAGCTGATGTAGATGCCACCTTTCCAGCTCCAGAGCAACTTCCTTTAGCTATAGAGCTGCCATATAAGCTCTGTTGTGTCAAAGCAATGGCATTCATTCCCCCACCATTTACAGATCATATCACCGATAGCAGCCACTCTACAGTAGTCCAACATACGCTTCAGGAAAGATAATGTTTCTTAAGATACCCTCTTGAAAGCTGAGTCTTGTGAAAGCTTATTCTGTTTGACACTGGTAAAAGGCAAAAGCCCTAGTTAACACAAAGTGACAGCTGTTTATACAAGCAGACCCTGGTTACTTTAATTATTGCTTTTGGCAGGATAGTAAAAATTTAATCTTTCCTAAATCCTACTGTAGTGTCTGCTAGCTAAAGGGTTACTCAACACAACCTATCATGAAATCAACAGTGTTTGGAGGTAATGAGAAATTAGTTGATACGAAATGATTGATGGCAGTGTGAAATGAATACACATGAAATGTTGCCTTGCTATTATTTAATAATTTTACTGTGTGTGTGTGTGTTTGTGTGTGTGAAGTCCCATCAAATTGCAGCTGACTTATGGTGACCTCAGCAAGGGGCTTTCAGGGCAAGTGAGAAGCAGAGTTGGTTTGCCATTGCCTTCCTCTGCAGACTCTTCCTTGGCGGTTTCCCTTCCAAGTACTGACCCTGCTTAGCTTTTGGGATCTGACAAGATCAGGCTATACAATTCCGCCTTTCCTCCCACTAATTTTATGTCAGAAATCATAAGATAAGAACAGAGCAGCTCAAAGGCAAAAGATTAGGTTCTGAAACACATCTGATGAACACATACAACATTTCTGGAGGACACAATATATTGTGAATTTCTCCTATGAATACTACATTGGAATCAGTAGGGGCTTCTGCCAGGTACCTTCCTGGCAGATTGTATCCACTGTCAGGAAATCCTTCCACACAATGTAAATACAACACATTCCCTGACTTTGGAGCCTCATGTGTACATAAGAAGCCCACAAAATTTTGAATCAGGGTATTAGTCTCTACAGTTACAGCTCCTTTTCTGTGCTGTTAAAGTAAGTTGTCTTTTGTAAAAGGAGTGACAAAGCTATGATTTATAAATTTGCATCATTAATGTTGATCCCAAAAAGCCGTACAAGAATCATATGACTCGTAACAAATGGCTGTAAGGCAGTGTGAGGCTAATCCTTGAAGAGAACCCAAAACTTCAGCTCTAGCAGCTTGTCTTCTGATGACTATATAATAGTATTCACAGGGGCCATTGTGGTTGTCTGTTTCTTTCCTGCTCAGTTTATGGTGCTGGTTACAATTTTTAAAGACCTTAACAACATAGGACCCAGATACTTGCAGGATTGTTTTTCCCTACATAGAGCTTCCTACATCACCTTAGGTCTGCTCAACATCTCTTTTTGAAGGTGCTTTCCTTTCCTGAGGTATGTCTGGTCTTTGTTGAATCAATGTTTTTTTCTGTGATAGCAACCACTCTGCAATTGCCTTTTTACAGCAATCCTGTGTAGAGTTATTCTAATCACTGGGATTAGGTTGGACTAATTATGCATAGGGTTGCACTGCTAGTGAGGCTTCGTGAGTTATGCAAGGCTATTTGCATCAAGCTTTTGGGTGAATCCTGACAATGTGCCAATGATAGTTGTCCTTGTTTTCGAGTTTAATGGACCTTTGCAAAGTTTTAGTGTCCTTGATTGGTTGATTTTTATTGGCTCAGAGTCCTTATTGCTATATTTCTGAGATGGTATTTGTATGTATTCTGGATGTAAGCCACATCAAGTAACAGAAGTGGAAGGATACAAATGTTTTAAATATAAAATAAAATAAAGCAATGTGAATTCCAGTTCTAATTATAATGGCATCACCGCTGTTATTTTTATTTTGCATAATGTTGTGAGTGGTACAGTAATGCAAAACATATATTTGTGCAATATGTCACTCTTTTAAAAAGTGGCTTCCAAGCCCTCCACTGAGAGGAAAGTACACTCAAGCTACTCGAAATGGAATCTAGAATGAATGCATATCTCAGAGAGTGATGGTAATGGAATCTCTCACAGCTGAGCAGTATTACAGAATGCTATTCCCTGTTGCTTGATGAATGTGCATGGAGGCTTAAGTGTTGATGTGAAGTGCTGGCAAATCATGTGGGAAGTGGAGATGCTGAATGTCAAGATCCAAGGCATTACACCAGCTAGCAACAGCTGTTGAGAAGGAAATATTCCTTGGCTTGGGTGTGGACTGTGATATATCATACTATGGAGAAAGAAAATAGCAGTGCTGATGGGTTGGCTTTCAGAAATAAGTGGCTCCAGTTTTGTATCCAGGGTGAGATGTGTTTAGGAGTAAGAGAAAAATGTACATTAAAATAAACTTAGAAAAGAAAAAGATAAAGTAGCCCTTCATACAAACTTTGATTTGTTGTTAGCAGGTAAATGAGAGGTAAGATAAGATATAGATAAGTTTCTTGTGATGAGTTTTTGTGCTTGTCTGCAGTCTAGAGATTGTGGGAAAGAGGCAGGGTCAGCTGCACAGTGCTTGACATGATCAACCTATCACGTGTTAAACTGTAATTATTGTATGAATTACATGTTAGCTCAAATTCAGCCATAGGAATTGTATGAAGCAACCAATCACAGTGTAAATATGTATTCTGGAGGGAACAGACCTCATTGGTCTTTATCCTGAGTTCCTTATTGGTTCTTAACTTGTTATGTGTGTGGCTTTGACAGCCTGGGATGGTTTAAAAAGGGAGCTGCGCTCCACTGTTGTGTTGTGTGTTCCTGAGTTGAGGTTTGCTGTTATAATAAAGCTGAATCACTTTTGCTGAAATCAAACCATGTTAAGTTGCATACTTAACAGACCCCCTCACCGTTTGATACGGTGGCAGGGGAAAAGAGGGTGGGATTGCTGTCACTCCAGTGGCACAGTATCACTTCTAGAGCAAACCTAAAAGTGACATTATCACTTTGGGGCAATACTAGAGCATTGCCCCAATGACATCATTTCCAGGTTCATACTGGAAGTGGCACCATGCCATTGAGGGATTGCAATTTACATGTCCCACCGTTCAGTGTCTCCTGCCAGTTGCTAACCCTGGGTTGGCAACCCTTCTCAGCAGGGTTGTATTGAAGTTAAATTGGCAGGAAATCCATGTTAGCCCCCTTTCCCACGACTCCCTGGCAGTAAGTTGGAGTCCAAATAAATAAATACAGTTCCAAACACATTTGAAAAAAGAGCATGCAGCTGCAATTCAGAGCCTTCAATGGGCACCTGGAAAGAGATATTACATCATAAGAGCACAAACTATCAGGAGATTATCCCAAAGACGTTCTGATGAGAGGAATGGACTTTGAATGGGAGGACTTCCTGTTTTTAGAGCTTAATTCAAGGTGCTGGTGCTTATGCTTTAAGCTCTTCATAGCCAGGAACCTACATATCTGAAGGATCATCTTTCCCAATATCTACCCATACAGCACCTTTGATACTAACTTGGATCAGTCTTTTTTGATTAAAACAGTCACAACTCAGTCTCAGCTCCCACCACCTTGCTAGCAGATGGGGAGGTTTGCATATGCTGGCAGTTTAGCACTTCACTGTCAATGTGATGTTATGCCCGGGTAATTCCCTCACTGCAAACATAGCTGTTCTCTGATATGATCACCAGCTAGTCTGTTTTGTGCAACGAGAATGTTTCTTGTCAATGTGTTGCTGTGTATTACCACGTTGTTGCTTCATTGTTTGACAAAAAGGTGGTGCTTCCAAGCCCTGGCCATCCCAAGACCTGAACCTTGTATACTTGGTTGGAAGTGTTTCTGTCACGTATTTCCCCTATACAGAGTGAACATAGGATACTGACTAGAGGCATTGGTGCTGCACCAATATCCATAATGTACCATTCATGCACTGCCACTAGGATTTCAAAATTAAGTGCTGTCAGATTGTTTTAGACATTACTCTCTTCTAGACATCTTTGTTAGTTGCTTGGGTTCTTAATTTGAGTCCTCAAAATAATAAAAAAGCCCTGGTGGTTTGGTCCCTTAAGTCATGCATTTTGTGTTACAATTTAAAGTGCAACACACATGGAACTCTCTCATGGATCACTGCCTTAACATGGTGAGGGGGCTTGCATTGTTTGATGAGGCTGCGGGCTATGCCATGGAGTGCCACCCAGGATGGACAGGCCACAGAGGAGAATTCAGACAAAATGTGATTCACTGGAGAAGGAAATAGCAACCCACTCCAGGATCTTTGCAAAGAAAACCCCACGGACAGTAACAAAAGGCAAAAAGATAGGATGCCGAAAGCTGAGCTCCTCAGGTCAGAAGGTGTTCAGTATGCTACTGGAGAAGAGCTGAGGGCAAGTACAAGTAATGCCAGAAAGAATGAAGTGGCTGGGCCAAAGCCAAAAGGACACTCAGCTGTTGATGTGTCTGATGGTGAAAGGAAAGTCCGATGCTGCAAAGAACAATACTGCACAGGAACCTGGAATGTAAGAGCTATGAATCAAGGTAAGCTTGACATGGTAAAAAATGAGATGGCAATACTGAACATTGACATCTTGGGAATCAGTGAACTAAAGTGGATGGGAATGGGCAAATTTAACTCAGAAGACCATTATATCTACTACTGTAGGCAAGAATCCCATAGAAAAATGGTGCGGCTTTTATAATCAACAAGAGAGTGTGAAAGGCAGTAATAGGATACAATCTCAAAAACAACAGAATTATCTCAATCTGAATCCAAGGCAAACCATTCAACATCACAGTAATCCAAGTCTGTGCCCCAAACACTGGTGCAGAGGAGGCTGAAATGGACTGGTTCTATGAAGGCCTACAACACCTCCTAGAATTAACACCAAAAAAGATGTCCTTGTCATCATAGAGGACTGGAATGCTAAAGTAGGAAGTCAAAAGGTAACCAGAATAATGGACAAGTTTGGCCTTGGAGAACAAAATGAAGTTGGGCAAAGGCTAACAGAGTTTTGTCAAGAGAAGACACTGGTCATAGCAAACACCCTCTTCCAACAACCTAAGAGGTGACTCTACACATAGACATTACTAAATGGGCAACACCGAAATCAGATTAATTATGTCATTTGCAGCCAAAGATGGAGAAGCTATATACAGTCAGTAAAAACAAGACCTGGAGCCGACTGTGGCTCAGATCATGAGCTACGCATTGCAAAATTCAGGCTTAAACTGAAGAAAACTGGGAAAACCATTAGGCCATTCAGGTTTGACCTAGATCACATCCCTTATGAATATACAGTGGAGGTGAAGAATAGGTTTAAGGGACTAGATTTGATAGACAGAGTGCCTGAAGAACTATGGATGGAGGTTTGTGAACATTGTACAGGAGGCAGCAATCAGCACCGACCTAAGAAAAAGAAATGCAAGAAAGCAAAGTGGCTGTCTGATGAGGCTTTACAAATAGCTGAGGATCACAACAAACTGTGGCAGGTCCTTAAAGAGATGGGAATACCAGACCACCTCACATGTCTCCTGAAAACTGGGAAAGATTGAAGGTAACAGAAGAAGGGGTGGCAAAGGACGAGATGATTAGACAGTGTTATTGATGCAACGAACATGAAATTAAGCAAACTCCGGAGGATGGTGGAAGACAGGAGGGCCTGGCATGATGTAGTCCATAGAGGCACGAAAAGTCAGACTCGACTGTGCGACTGAATAACAGCAACAACACACATGGAACCGTTATGTGCATTTCATTGGCTGTTGCTCCACTAGTAGCTAGTTTAGTCATTAAATAATTCAGTGATCTTATTTGCTTATTCGGGTCTTTTGTGAGGCTAGGTCAGCTATCCTGGAAGGGGAATTTTTCTTTTTGAAGACCACCCCTTGAAAATTCTGAAAATTCAGTCTGAATTTGTTTACTTTCTCCTTTGGGACATTTCAACAGTCAGTTCAATCATGACTGAGATAAGCTGGCCTTCCTTATTTGCTATTTCAAGGCCAAACTAAAATGCCACTAAGGCCCAAACCTGCTCACAGCCTCAGCACCGTGGCTAAATCACTTTTGTTCTCCCCCTCCTCCCACACCTTTTCAAGTGCTGGTATGACTGCTCCTCACCCCCCCCCAGCTGTTTTGGCACTTGGAAACACAGGGAAGAACAAAAGCACCTCAGCCTGCTGTGCAGGATTTGTGCCCTTGTGGCATTTTAAAAAAACCTTTAAAATGGTACTATCACATCTAGCTTGGTCCTCACACTTTCAAAAGGGCTTAGAGTGAGCAGTGCTGAAACATGAAACTGCAGCTAATCTAGCCTTACAGTTAAACTGGTGACATGATGGATTTCAGAAGACTGTATAAGATCTCTGCTGGAGATGATTAGGATTAACTCCCAATATCACTGAATGCATGTATCATTCTATAAAGAGGGGTTAAAAATACCTCCATACAATTTGACCACTTAGGAAGAAGTTGAATTTGGCTTCATTTCTCATAGTAAAGGATTGAGTGCTATTTCTTTTAGTAGGGTTTATGGATTTAAAATTAGCTTCTTTCTTTTAAAGATCTATGAGACATTAAGATACACAGCTCCTGATTTCTGTAGATATGGCCTCAGAAATGTTAGGAAAATCTCATATCCTCCCTTAAGGTTTAATGTCCTGCACACTTCCTAAAACAGAGAAATATGCCTACTGGCAGTGAGCCTTTGATATGCCTGTAATTTTGATAAGCAATAATGCATAAAGCTTAAAGTATGAGTGCAACATCCTTACTAATACAGGTACAAATCTCTTCATTATTTCCCAGGAAGTTGCACAACAAAAATAATCTGTGCTATAATCCCTGGATAAGTGTTTTATTTCATCATATCAAGCCTTCTAAAACCAGGTCCTACCTGATAAACAGTCATTGGGTACAATCCAGCTAAAACTGAATGTTTTTAAGTCCAATTGATTTCAAAGAGAAACATTAAAGCATGTGTTTAACTTTCTTGTATTGAAATCAAAGTGATACACTTAGCAAAATTGAGTTATGCCCACTGGGCACAGTTAGGATTGCTTCTGTGCTGGCAGAACACTGCATTACCTCAAAGGCAAAATTCCATGCTTGGCAAAGATACCTTTTTTGCCCACAAAAAGCTTCTGCTTGCAGAATACCACCAGAGCCAAAGGCAAACAACAGACAAAGCTTAGCAGGGGTGTGGTACTTGAGGAACAGAGATGAGGAGGAGCCCAATGTTAGCTCTGGGCACTTTGTTACTCCCTATGATGACATAATGCTACACCTGCAAAAATCGGTGGAATAAATTCAAACATTCCCAATGAAACCAGTGGTCCTTTACTTCATTTTGCTTCTGTTGCTCAGTGGCAGTGAAAGGTAAGATCTCAATTAACTCTGTTAATGGCACACTTCCATGATAGTACACAGCCCAGCCATGGAGTACTGATCTCATATATAAGGAGTATGGCCTGCAGCTACATCATTTCATGCCCCTAGAGCTTGAGTACCCAAGTGTGAAATAATGAGCAGCATACTGAAATAGAACCTCACACAAGCAATCAAGGTTCACAACAAAGTGGGTAGAACATCTTGCCCACTGTATATACCCTTTCAAGATTCCAGATACAAGCAACCCCTAGTACCTGCAACTCTACTGCTGTAACGGGCTCTGCCAAGGATAAGGTAGCCTATACAGGAAAGCCTGGAATATCAAAATACCATTAATTCCTCACCCTAAGCATAACAAGGAGTTTGGGTAGCCTATTCTGGTTTGGGAAATTCCTGAAAATTTGGAGACAGTGCCCAAGGAGGGACTTCTTTTTTATAGACTCTATCATATGCTATAGACTGAGTCCTCCCTCTTAAAGCTGCCATTTTCTCCAGGGGAACTGATCTTTGTAGTCTGGAGATCAGCTGTAACTATGGGAGAACACTTGGCCTTATCTATAGGTTGGTAACCCTACAAGGAGTTCAGAGCATTCTGATATCATGCCTACAGAATTCCTTCTCACCTCTGCCATATATGAAAATTAAGTAGTAATTTTACAATCCTTTTTATGCAACATATTGTAGTGAAGTAAGCCACATAGCAGCACAGAGTAACTATGCACTTGAGTGGCAGGGAGCTGGGCTAGGTCCCCCAAATGCCAATAGATTCCATCCATGGATTAGTAAAGGACAGCTCTGTGGATGAAAACCAAATGGTCATTTCCCATTTTAAGGTAGGATACAGGCTCAGAATCTCCTAGAACTCAAATCAGGTACCATTTAAAGAGACTGTTTTGAAAGCCACAGCACATAACAGAATGTTATCAGACACTCCAAATTGCAAATAATTTTAAAGGATTTTTGAGATGGTTTGGAATGAAGAATTGAAGTCTGATTTTATCATTCGCACAGCATTAACTAGTCCAAAGATAGATCACTCTGTTTCTAGTAAATTACTGTCAGTAATTCAAACAGTAACTAGGAAAACCTGATAGTAAAATCCTGTGTTATCTAAATGGTGATTGATTATGGGTATACATTTATCCTATCTAATTAGTCTTTCAAGACTGGATTGTTGTTACAGGTATACAGGTTCAACATTTTTGTAATCCGAATTATACACATGTACATGTAATGATAATATGGTCAAAATATTCTGGTTTAGTATAGCTGAAATGGTCCAACATAACCGTTATAAAGTCAAACCAGTAGTAAAGACGTGGTTGGAAACAGGTCCCTTCTTTCTTTTGGCAGCAAGCTAAGGGGGGATGATACACATTCTGAATCAGCTATGATTCACTAAGATATTTCTGCTTTCAGTTTGTTTACAGGCACTTAGACTTTAGATCATGTTTTGTTGTTCTGTCTCCTAATCAATTTGGGATTTCCCCCTTCATTGCTTTTTATACAGCTACTACAACTAGGTTATGTTTAGAACCTCAGAGTACTCTAGAGATGACTCCCACAAGTTCCCTTTGCACTTTTCTTTTAGCCTAACAAAACTACCACTTTTCCCCAAAGGGCTTCTGCACTGCAAAGTGGCAGACCATTCTTCATAGGCAACATGCCAGCATTGTTTAAGTACAGGATATCCTGCCAGAGATTACCTAGCCAGTAGACTTTGTTCACTCATAATGATTACTTGAAAGACCAATGACTAATTTTTGACATTAAACAAACTGTTGATGAAAGCAGAAGAAAAGAGCTAAAGGGAGGAAATGACAGGAAGACAACTTGTAACCTCAGTTTGGGGGTTCTATGGGGCAGAACTTTGAATTAAACTTGCAATAATTTAAAGAGAATAAAACGTTTTTACTTTTCACTTAACATCATATCATGTAAATAAAACATAGATCTTAAAAACACAACTGAACAGTGATCTTTTAAAGTCCAAACAATTAACTTTTCCCTCCTTCACAGCTTGCCACCTCCAAAGTCTGTCTCTTTCCAGTAGTTGGTGGCCCAAGAAGTCTCCAGCTGAACCCTCCATGAACCAGCTTCCATGATGAGGGTCCTAAATGAACTCCTCATTGAAAACACAGCCCTTAAACAAGGTGTTAAGAACCTATGATTAAGGTTTAAGCTCCACAGAAGGAGAGTCTTGCTTCCCTCCTTCGCTCTCAGCACATACTGTACCCTTCTGCATCTAGAGACTCTGGGGAATTTCAGACAGATGATATAATCCGGAAGAGGAACGGTTCCCAAACGGTTTCTGGTCTGGCATTTCAGACAGAACCGTTTTAGAACCGGTTCCCTACCGGAATATATTTGTACTTTCACACACAATCGCTTCTGTCCCGTTCAGGAAACGGGGCTGAAGCGTTTTACCTGTCAACCGCTTCCAAGTAGTCATCTATTCCGTCAGGGAACCGTTACTAAAATGGCTCTGTCTGAAATGACAGACAAAAACTGTTAGTGAACAGTTCCTGAAACGGAATATATTGGCTGTCTGAAATTCAGTTTCTTCTCCCGGATCCGATACGCTTTTTCCCGCCTTTTTCGCCCGCGCGGGCGATCTCCGGCTTTTTTTTTTTTTAACGTTCGCTTTAGAGCGCTATAACGCTATAGCGCTATAGCGCAATAGCGCAATGGCATCATAGCAACCCCATTGGAATGCCTGCAGTGTTGTTTATATCACTATAGCGCTATAGCGCTCTAAAGCGAACATTTTTTTTTTTAAAAAAGGCATGGCGGGAACCGGCGGGAAAACAAAGCGGTGCAATCTGAATTGCCAAACCGCTTCTGATTCGGCTCTTTTCCGGTCAGGGAAAGCCATGTGTGAAATGGCAGCCCTGTACCGGTTTACTTCAAGACGAATCAGAAACGGCTTCAAACCGACAGAGTCTCGGTAATGTGAAATTCCACTCTATCTCTTCCTGGCTCAATCCATTACTAGCTGGGAGTTACATAGCCTGCCTTTCTGTGGAGTAAGCCCCAGAACATAGTGGGATTTACTTCTGAGCGCACATACATAAGTACTGGTGGATCCTTAGAAACGAAGGACTATTCTACACATTACTCTTGGTAAGTAATGAGGCAAGCAGCATCTTAGTGGCAAGTACTCTGTACAGAGGTCAAAATATCTAGAGCAGGGATGTCAAACACACAGCCTGCAAGCTGGATCCATTCCACAAGCAACTGGCTCTCTGCTGCTTACTGCTTCCTGTCTCCTGCATCACAGCTCCTTTTGCCCAGTCTCTCCTATTTCCTGCTTCACAGAGGACAGAAAGAAAGCCAAGCCTCCCTTCCCTCAATTGGCTGAGAGCTTCTCCCGCTCCTCCTCTGGGGAGGGAGGGGGAGGGAAAGAGCCAGAGAGAGACACACACACAGAGAGAGAGAGAGAGACACAGAGAGAGAGTGTCCTGGCACTATTAAGATAAACAACATTTTATTCCAGGTATAAGCTTTTGTGTGCCTGCACACTTCTTTAGAGAGAAGGGGAAGGGAGGGAAAGAGCCAGAGAGAACATGCCAAAGAGAGAGAGGGAGGGAGAGAGAGGGAGTCCCAGGGTACTTGGAGAGATCTCCTTTTCTAGTTCTAACAGATGGGGGGGAGAAACCTAACAGCACAGCTTGCATTCTTTATTAGTGGAAGGAAGCAAGAGTCCCATAGCACTTTAAAGACTAACAAAATTTGTGGCAGATTATGAGCTTTCATGAGTCACTGCTCACTTTTTCAGATACAGCTAGAATGTGAGCCCATTTGTCCTTATATCTTGGAGAGTGAAGTGATTTCAAGTGCCAAATGACAATAGCGGGCATTGGTAATGACAGGGGGAAAAAACTAAGTCTCAGTTCAGTCCAGAAGGATGCATTGTCTTGAGCTTCATTATCAGTTGATATTGAGCAGTCTCTCTTCTTAATCTCCCTTTGAAACTCCTTTGCAAGAGAACTGCTACTCTTAGGTCAGCAACTGAATGTCCTGGAAGGTTCCCCACTGGTTTTTAAATGTTGTGGTTTCTACTAGCAGTAGAAAGAGTAAGAGTCCAGTAGCACCCAAAAGAATAACAAAATTTATGGTAGGGTATGTGCTTTCGTGAGTCAGCACTCACTTCTTCAGACTTATTTCCATTTATTCTTTGCGTCCTCCTGGACTAAATCCTCCTGTACCAAATTGAGACCTAGGTTTCCTGTCTCATTACCAATGCTGATATTGCCATGCCTACTACCCCTGCATATCACACATAATCCAATCAAGCCTGCTATTATACTTTGGCATCTGAAATCATCTTTATAAAGTTTATATCTCTGGTACCTCATGTTATATTTTATGGCACACATGGCCCAGCCTGACAAAGTGACATTTATGTCAGATCCAGCCCTTGTAACCAATGAGTGTGACGCCTCTGATCTAGAGTAATTTACTATGTGAATCACAACCCTCGTGTAGAAAATCTCTGGCCCCCAGATGCTGAGAGTAGACTGGAGATCAGACTTCATAATGGCAAGTCATGTGGTAAGGTGCTCTGTATGCTCTTCTGTGATATGTAGCAGTTGCCACTGTCTTGGAAATGGATCACAATAGTCATATAGTGAGTGTAATATGTAGGCATTGGCCCTAACAACCTGTCATAATGTGAATGTTTATAAGCAACAGGCTAGTTTGTGACATCAGTGATAGGTGTACATTGCTTTAAGTAAATTGCAGGGGGGAAACAGGTGAACGAAGTACGACAGCTTGCATCATCAAAGAAAGACACTGCCCTGGACCGAATCCTGAACCATCTATGCCATAGGGGCGAGAGGCAAAGGATTTATTTATTTATCTACCTATTTATTTAAAGCTTTATACACTGATTTTCCTTTTAGCTCAAGGCAGCTTACAACAACCAGTTAACACATTGCAAATTAAAACCAAACAGAATTTTTAAAAACTCTCAGTGTTCCCCACTCTATAAGATGCCTGCTGTTTAGACCCCATATTATTTATTTATTTTATACCCCACCCTATCCCATGAGTGGGCTCAGGATGGCTTACAACGTAAGATTCATAAAACAATAAAAGCGATAAAACCAATAAAACAACAGATGGCACAATAAACAATAACAGAAAGGACCCATGCCTCATGTCAGGTGAATAAAAATCTCCAGTCCCCAAGTAGTGTTATCTAAAGCAGCAGGGCACTAGGAAGGGGCCATGAACAGGGGAGGCCAGAATGGGTGAATGTCTGCCACTTCAACCAAAAGCCTGGCAGAACAGCTCTGCTTTATGGGCCCTGCGGAACTGTAATAGGTCCTGCAGGGCCCTGGCCTCGGGTGGGAGCATGTTCCACCAGGTTGGGGCAAGGGCTGGAAAAGCCCTTCCCCTGGTTGAAGCTAAGCGGACATCCCTCAGCCTGGGGATCACCAGGAGGTGCTGACTGGAAGAGAGTAAAGCTCTCCAGGGCTCATATGGGGAGAGGCGGTCCTATAGGGCTGAACCCAACCATGGAGCACTTTCCTCCCCTGAAGGTGGAGAAGACAGCAGTCATCCAGAAAGGCTTGGGGGAACAGTTTGAGGGTAAACTGGCTCACACCTGATGAAGTCTGTCTGACTGCCTTGTTGAATTGAGAAGCCCAGTGCTCCCTCTCTGTGTTCTTTTCCCATGGACCCCTTGGCCTATAACATTCCCCTTCCACTGAGAATGCTGAGACAAGGTAAGAGTTCAACAAAATGTTAATGAATACAAACATACATTCAGCAGATGAATTATATCACATATAAGCATTGTACCTAGATCTGGAATTGTGCCATTGGTTTGTGTGTGTTTATAGTAATTTCTTTGTAATTTTAGTTTGCCACGGATGGGCAACAGAAGATGCTGAATAATCAACTTGGTCTATATTTAATCTCTGCCAGCTAATGTGAGCTCTGATGCTTAGAGACCAGATAGTTAAAGTACTCCTACTGAGAGTTTTTGAATCATGGAACTCTTTAAAAGGACCAAGGTCACAGCAGCTAGGTGAGCACTTGGGCTTCACTCTGAGTGCTTTTGAGCTGTGAGGTATTCTTAACAATGACAACAACCAAAGCATTTAGGTAACACTTTCAGGGTTTCAAAGGGCTTCACATATTTAACAATGCTGCCTTTCTGGCCAGTAAGAGTTATGAAGGGCATGCCAAACAAGACAAAAAAGTCTTCCCCTGTTGGTGGAAGGTAATGATAGAGGGAGATAGATATTATCTCCTTGTAATCTTCAGAGCAGCCCTGTAAGGTAGGTATTTATAGTCCCATGCTGCAGACTGGAAACTGAGGCTAAGACACTGGCTTGCCTAAAGCCACCTAATGAGTTCATGATAGAAGAAAAAAGGGATCTTGTGGAATACCAGATTAATAGCGTATTCCTGAAAAGAGTTACTACCTTCTAAATCCCACAGAGGCTTATAAAGGTGTAACTTTGTTTAGGATTGCACTGGTTTGAAGCATAAACTTTCATGGACCCAGCTTGGGGGCAAGAAACAAAACCCATGAAGAGGCAAATTCAGATGTTATTAGGCAATCTATTGCTAGACTGTGGATTACCCCCTAAACCAGGAAGTCAATCAATCTTTATTAGGCTTTAGAAACCAGGAAGTCTGCATTCTAGCTCCATACTTAAGGAAAATATGAAAAGAGCAGGGACAGTCAGGGAAACGGTGTAGCAACCAGCGGATTTCAGGCCCATTCCTGTCATTACCAAACTATGCTTTGGCCAGTGACTGTGCAAGATGAACCAGTAAATTTCCAGAGAGATTGATTGTTCTGTCCTGGGCTTCCCACATATAAACCCATCACTTTGCCACTCCATCACACTTGCCCCTCCATTACTGGCTAGAACTTATAGAACTGTTTCTGTATGTATTTTAGTTTCACAAATGCCAAGTTCTTCTTTTACAGGGAACATTCTCACTGACATTCAAACCATTATCTCATACAAGTTCCTTCATGGTATTGTGCAATGTTTTTAGTGCTTCTGCTTATTTTGCTCTGGACCAAGAATTAAAAAGCACTAAATTAAGGATATGGAATGTTAAAGAGAAAAGAAACTTCTTCTGGGATAGGAACTTCTTCTTTCTCACAGATGCTTGTAGCAGCTGGAAAACATCACTTTTTTTAAGCCATATCACTGTGCACCACTAAAAGCAGCTGTTTTACAGGCACACTTTACTTGATTTAATAAAGGGGTACACCAACTGAGGGATATCTTTTTGTATACCTTCGTACTCACTAAAAATGCAGAACTAAGCATGCTGACTTAGTATTACATTTCATTGAAATAAGTGAGGCTTGGGACAGAACAGGATGTGAACCCCAAATGAGTACCTGCAATTGATAATGCAGGGGTGAACTGGACATATATGTTAATAGGAAATTTTCCAATGGGTTGCTGCCCTAGAGGGCTACTGCTGGTGAGGAGAAGTCAGAGCCAAGCCCAGAACCTCTGCCAGGGCCTCAGACATTTCATCTGCAGTGGTAGCTGACATCAGTTCATCAATTGCCTCCTCAAACTGCTGCCAAAAGATGCCATTGCTGAGCTGATCACCCCTGCTAGGCTCTGGCTTATAGCCCAGCAAGGGCCAATCAGTTTAGCTTGCTCCAGGGCCATTTTCACTCCCAGTCTGCCCCTGAAAAAATGGCAGTTCTGCATTCAGTTCCTCCTTAGCTCCTCAAAACGTTTAGGCTTGCTTCTATTTGTGACCCTCTTTATCTGTTGCAGAGGCGATCAGCTGATGTGCAGCACTTTCCTCTGCAATTAGGTCTTTTTCAGCTTGTTGAAGAATGCCGATCTTGCATGGAAGCTCCTATTGCCAAAGGAACACACGGAACAGTGGAGGAACACTTCTGAAGTGGAAAAGGATACAGTGCAAATGGCACCAAGTCTTAGGTAAGTACTTCCCCAAACGCATATGGGATCCCTGGTCCTCATTATTAGATGCCATTAGAAGAGAATGAAATTACACAAGATGCAATTACATCATGTCATGGATTCTGGGAACTAAATGTTGTTGGAAGAGGAGGGGCTACTGGATGTGGGGTTACCATTGTTGGCAAGCCCATATTTGGAGTCATATCTGGTTCTGTCCTCCAGCCAGGTTCACTCATGCAGAAGAGTGAGCTGGGAATGACTTGGCACAGTGCTGACCTAGAAGAATGGGCTGCAGCTTCAGACAGCAGCTGGACAATCTTGGAGCATCCTATGCAGGAATATTAAGGATTCCCTACAGATAAAGAACCAATACAAGATGCCAAGAGAGAGGGTGGAGCTTTTCACCCTGCTGTGTTAGTTTTCTGTATGCATTGATATTTTTAATATTCAGAACTGGAATCCACTGGGCTGAATCCAGCCAGCTTTTTCAGTCAATATCACCCAGTCCCCCCGCCTTCCTACAGCCTCCGCCCCACTGCTGTTGTCCCTGCAAGTCACAAGATCTTCAACATAGCTTCTTTTTTTGTTGGCCCGAGGGAACCCAATCCTCCCTTTTTCATGAATGGAAAAGCTGGATGGATCCAACTCACTACCTACACGATGAAATGATACAGAACATTTTATTCACAGCCCTGCCATCATTACCATCTCAACTACTGCCATGCATGAACCAGGCCTGACTTGCAAATAAGTCTTACTAAGCTACTCTTATTCCAGAAGTTCTTATTTCAAGCCAATATTTCACATTGGCCTTGTGTTTAACTTTGTGTGGTTTTATTTTTGTCTTTGCATATCATTGCTTTTTTGGGGGGGATCATTTGCCATGATTTCAGGAAAAAAATAACTTCAGCTGCTATGAGAGTTCAAAGATAAGGCATTATTTCCTACTTTAATGAAAACTGCATTTTACTAGAAATGAAACAGCACTTCTATTGCACTGAGAAGAACATGTGCTCTCTCTCTGTGTAATGTATAGGCTATGAGAGCCAGTTTGGTGTAGTGGTTAAGTGTGCAGACTATAATCTGGGAGAACCGGGTTTGATTCCCCACTCCTCCACTTCCAGCTGCTGGATGACCTTGGGCAAGCCATAGTTCTGTCAGAGCTGTTCTCTTAAGGACAGTTCCAGAAAGAGCCCTCTCAGCCCCACCTACCTCACAGGGTGTCTGCTGTGGGGAAGGGAAGGGAAAGAAGTTTGTAAGCCACTCTGGGACTCCAAGTGAAGGGCAGGGTATAAATCCAATCTCCTCTCCTCATCTCCTCCTCCTATAAACCAGCTTATTGAGGAATGCTGATCTTGCATGGAAGCTCCTATTGCCAGAGGAATACATGGAACAGTGGAGGAATGTGCGCGTTCTGTGTGTGTAATGTATAGGCTATAAATAAAACTAAATTCAGTTTTATTTAGTTCAGTGTGGTGTTATACTGGATTGGTTCAAGAATCAAATGCTGAAATATTATTGTCTTCCTGTGTATAATAAGGGACCTATATTCTCATATAGTTTCCAAGAAATCTATGTTCCTTTTAATATTCTTACAACATTTCCACTTTATGAAGTAGGAGCTGGGACAGAAAGTAAATGTCTGCTATATCGCTTCTTGGCCTTTTGGCTAAGATCAAGTGTAGCGTAATGTCTGCCATCAAACCCAAAGACAATGGCTTGGATCCAAACAACTTTCTTCTGCCTCTGCAGTGTGTCCTCCATTGTGGCGTGTGTTTCTCCAGCACTAGGCGCCTTCTGCTCATTTCAAGATGCTGAACAGAAAGTGCCAAGTGCTGGAAGAAAGTGCTTTGCTGGAGCATCACCTTCACAACAAGGGGCATGCCACAGAAACCGCAGAATGGGTAGGATCCAAGCCTTTCATATTTACATTGGGGTATAGCTTATATAGATCTACACATTAGAAGCAACCCCTTTGCAATGCAATCCTCATTGGGCCCTGATGAGGTTAACTGTTAATCTTCTTTGTGTACAGAGATGAAAGTAACTTGAATTTCTTACTATCTTTATTGGGAGGGCTTAAAGCAGAAGATGGGAGGCACTTGTTTACCTGTACTCGGGGGTTTTTTATAGAAAAAGCCCAGCAGGGACTCATTAGCATAATAGGCCACACCCCTGATAGTGCAGCCCATTAGCATATTAGGCCACATCCCATGCCTTCCCTTGGCTTGCCTGGGTGCCCCATGGCTGTGGGGAGCCTGGGCAAGCCCCCCCTGAAGGGAAGGGAAGGCCTCCCTGATCCTTCCAGGGGTCCCCCTGGCCTGCCCACCTCGGAGTCACTGGGGGGGGGGCACTCTCCAGGCCTTCCTTCTGTAGCCACGCACACAGAGGTTTTGGCTGTAGTGGGCATGGCCAACTCTGAAGCCAGCAGGAACTCCATTTCTGTGCGTTCCTGCCCCAAAATAGCCCTGCCTGTACTCTGTACTGACCTCTGCTCACTGAGTTTTACCCCTGTGCTTGTCCCTGAAGTCTTGGCCTCCCAGCCCTGTGTACCAGGCTCACACAATCTATGATCTGCAGCCTACCTGCTACTTGAGAATCATTGCTTTAACATAATATAATTTTGATTATTGGACTAGTACTAAAATTTTGTCATGGAAATGTAATACTTTGTGCACTGTAAATCCTGAAATCCTGTTCCAGTCATCTTGCAGGATACATTGGGATGGCGTGACATCTCAGCTGAAGTTCATGCTGAAGCGTGACATTCCAAAATCAAAGCTCTTATCATCAACATTGAGAAAGTTGTGAGGTCTAAAAATAATCTATGTGGGAGGAGTTTGATGAGCTATTTATAAAATAAATGTCCCTGTGTCTGTGCTAAGGATGATCTTAGGAATGTCACCAACATGGGGTTGGGAGTTTTTAATTGCCTTCATTTTATTTCTGTTAATGATTACCTGTAACCAAGATTTGATGTGAAAAGAAATCACTGTGCAGATGGTGTGTTATTCTCTCTTTGTTTAGCTCATCTAAATCAGGACTCAGCTGTCCTATTTTCCTTTTTTAACTTTCTCTTTTGCAGCTGCAGTGAGAATGTGTTGGGCTGATATGTTCCTCCAAGGCACAGAAGGTCAGGAATCTGGCAAGTCACTCCACACATACTATGCAAGTATTATTTCCTAGATACACCTGTTAAGCCATTCAGTAGTGAAGCAGTTAACAGGGTAGTTAAAATTAGATCTAGACATTTCTTTAATGTCATAGTAGTTGAATACGAACCGTGCCTCTTTTACAACTGCATTTTTATAACAATGACATTTAAAACAAGGGAGATGAGCAAAACAAAAAAGACCATTACAATGTTTTAAAATTAATCTGAAATATAACTAATAGTTCTAGCATTACATCTCTGTGTTGTCATATGACACCCTACACTGTTTGGGAGGAAAATATCTAAAAGATTACCTTCTCCTCTGTGAACTCAAGAAGTTAGATCTTGTGAGCTCAAGAGGTTAGAACATGTTTGCTGCAAGGAAAGGCTTAAAGATCTTGGGGCTCTTTTTAGTTCAGAGAAAAAAACAACTAATGGAGGCATGAAAGAACTTTAATTATGCTTGAGATGGAAAGTGTTGACAGAGAATGTTTCCTGTCTCTCTCCTATAGTACTAGAACTTTTGGGCAGAACGTAGGACAGAAAAAAAAGGAAGTTCTTCACACTACCTGTGGTTAGTTTGTGGAATTCACTGCCAAGGATGTGGTGATGGCCACTAGATTAGTTGGCTTTAAAAGGGGATTAGATAGATTCATGTAGGCTATTTCTGTCGGTGACTAACAGTACAATTCTATGCAGAGTTACTCCAGTTTAAACTCATATACTTCAGTGGACAGACTGGAGTAATTCTGCATAGGATTGCCCTGTAAATGAGGTTTCCATTTTCAAAGGGAAAAAGCCTTTGAACACCAGTGCTGATGGCAGTTGGGGCATGGGGGCTTTGGCCTCTGTGTGCTGATTGGGGGCATATTGTTGGCTGTCCTGTAAAACAAAATGTTAGACTATTAGTCTAATATTTTTTATGTTCTTATATGCAGAAGTTCTGCTTTGGTTATTGCTAAATTCACAGGCTAGGCAGATCGTTACCAGAGGCAGAACTTTTAGAATATTTTCTCTTCTAAGAATTCTAGTTGTGTGTTTTCTTTTGTATTATGCTGTTTCACTAATCAGTATTCACCCACTAATTGACTTGGGGGTCACACTATTTCACCAGTGTAGAAAAAGAAGTTCTAAAAGAGAAAGTATAAAGTCATGTACTGCAATATAAAGAAAATTGTTACAAGCTCTGAGCTCACAGTTTTTATGTGCTGTATGCACTTACTTACAAGATATTGAATGTGATTGTCAACAGATAATTTGTGTGGGAGAATGATTTTAAGTAGTATGTATAACTACACATTTAGAATTCTGGATGTTAGAATCCCTGTGTGTCCATAAGGCAGTGACCCAGGAACTTTATGAAGTCAGTTCAAGGTATGTGTGGTAAAGAGTTACAAAGAATGATACAATAAGAAAGAGTTTATATTTGGAGGAGAGGCCATCTACCTCTTGGTGATGTCTGGGAAGAAGAACTTGTGTTGTGGTTGTAAAGATGGCTACTGGACTTGTTGCCATTAGAGCTTCTAGGCCCACACTGTATGCATGTAAATAAAAGCTGCTGAGTTCCTTGACAAGCAGTTGGGATTAGTCATTTCTGGCATCGGAGGGATCTTCTGAAGTTCCCATTATAAGAAGTGGTGAAAAGGATGGTTTGTCTTGACAGAAATGTTGGGCATATTGATGCCAAAAGGAAAGGTGGGATCCAGAAGACAAAATGAGATGCAGCAAAAAAAGAATGAATAATATTGAAATGGAATTTCCCAAGAATGTACTGATTATAGCCAAATAATAAGATGTATTATAGTTGATACCAAGTTCAACTACACCCAGGAGACCCTTGTTCCTTTCATCAGTTTAAAACTTAGTGGCTCTGTTGTTTGGTTCAGGACTACTGTTAAAGAAATCCATTGCCAAAACAGAGCAAATCTCCAGGGGGCCTACTTTGACCACATCAAGGCCCTTAAACTTTCTGGTAGGTGGCATACCTGTGCAACAGCATTATGGACCATTAGTATCCATAGAAAAGTTGAGTCTACTTTCATCTGAAAATCTGAATTGCTCCAGAAATTTTCAGACTATCTAGAGTCAAGTATGGGGTGGGGGGGATTTTCACATTTTCCAGCAGATAAGAAATTGTGGCTGCAATCCTACGGACACTTTCCTGGGAGTAATCCCTACTAAATAAAGTTGTGCTACCTAAATTTAATAGAGGGTTATGATTGTGAACAATGCAGCACTGGATGGCTTTCATAGCACTGGCCACCCATTTGAAAATAATGTACAAGGGGATCCAGATTCCTTTGCCCCATTTGTCCTGGAGGAGGAAAGAAAATGTCCCCACTGTCATCATCCCTTTCAGATGTAAACAAGTTATGAATGCTTCCAAAGCTGATGTCATCAATCATCTTTTAGGTATCAAGGCAGTTAGATGGGTATATCTCCGGATAAAGACCACTCTGAATGCAGGGTTCATTTAACACAAAAGCCTTTTCAGGTTCACCATGCTTGCTGTTAAAAGAGCCCATTTCCCTTTTGTACTGAATGGACTGATATCAAAATGTACATTTCTAAAAAAGATAGAGAGCTCCCTGCCCCCTGACAATAGATTAGTATAAATCAATTTCCTGAAGATAGCTCCAATGAAGCATTATGTATTCTTAGAACACCCAGTATGTCAATCTTAGGATCTTTTGGTTTTATATACTGATAGTGTTTTCATGAGACAATCCAGTTTCCTGCAGTGAACACTGCAGAAACTAACATATACAGAGTATTATATGTCTCCTACATTAATGAATTCAGATTTGTCTTACATTTTCTTGGTTCACTGGTATGCAACATAGTTGAAGTATATGTCTTTATCACTGTGTTTGCAGGACTATGACCATATCTAAAGTAGGGCTCCTCATACTGTGAATGTTGGGGCTGAGGTATGCAAAGTGCTAACCTATTTGCCAGGCAAAATACACCTCAAACTATAAAGCACAGTGTATACTAAAATGCAAGGCTAGACTTTTTTCCTAGCTATGTCATCAAAAATGGTAAGATTGTCTTACATTCGCATGCATATTACTTTATGCTGAGTAGTGATTTGGTGGATTAGGGAGGTACATTTTACATTCAGGGTCATTGTCCTTTTGAGTAAATGAAGTAATTATCATCAAATACTACTGCATATTGAATTATATGGAATTATAATTATTGAATTATATCTGTAGCATAATCGTGTGTTTAAAGAAATGTTTGGGGTTAAAAATAATTTTTCATAAAATTCTCTTGCACCAAATAAAGTCTTCAGGGTGCCACCTACTGGCTGTTTGATGCCACCTGGCATCCACCAGAGCATGGGCCTTTTCAGTTGCAGCTCTCACTCTGCAGAATGGATTCTATGAAAAGATGAGGGTAACCTCCTCTTTGAAAATCTTCAGGAGGTGCTACAAGTCTTGTTTCTTTGCCAGGGCTTTTGATGGAATGTGAACAGCATCCTTAGAGGGAAAGAGAAGTATTTGGGGAAGGTTTTTTCCTCCTGGTTTTAAGCTGTAATGTTTTAATTATTACCTGTAAGCCACCTTGAGCAGAGAAGAAAGGTAGGATTCAAATATCTTAATAAACATATTAAATTACTGTTAGCAAGACAGCTATAGATCCAAATAACAAAGGATCAATTCCATTCATTATGGAAAACAATAGTAGTAGAGAATATGGATTGACCTTTTAATTTGTTTGTTCTGAACAAATTAAAAACCATTTCCCAATAATTCTATTATCTTTTGTCTTCCTTCTCTGACTTTAATATAATTTGCAAATTAGGCAGCAATACAATATTCCAAATTGCTTTGAAATGATTTTGCACAAGGAAGGAGTAAGTGCCAAATCTATCTTGACTTTTACACACTTTCCTTAAAAAGATTTTTTCAGGATCTTAATTTAATGAGAACGACTGATATTATTAACCTTAAAGATCTATTTCCAATATTTACCTGTAACTGAACATGTTCAAAAGATATTTTTAAAATTCCTTTTGTGCTGCATCTCCTTCATGCTTAACTTAAAAGTTCTGTAAAATGTTGTAAGCTGTCCTTAAGTTCCGTTGACACAAGATTTGAAAAGTTTATTTTCAGATCTGTGCTTAATGCATTTTTGTTATATTTTTCCAAAAACAGATCCATTCTTCTGTAAGAATACAGTGTTTTTGTTTCTTACCTGTCTGTTACAAAAATTATTGATAAGTTTTTCCAGCAGAAGTTCCCAGTGCAATCCTAAACAGAATAATCTCCTTCTAAATCCATTAGAAGAATATAACTCCACCTGGGACTGCACAGCTAAACACTATGTTTGATCAAATTCTTTCCTAAGAATTATCTACAAAGAATGCCAAATCTGAAAGTATTGGAAAATGGAGAGTTATAGTTTTTCAATTTAGTCTAAGATGACCTGTTTATAAAGGTTCCCCATAATAGCCATATCAAATGTCCCATATTTCATGCTATTGAATATAGTAAGCTGAAATAAACAGGGTAATATCTAGATTCAATTTTGTTTTAAACTTCTCCCAAGAATTCAGTTTTGCAAGAGCACAATGATTTTCTAGTATCAGTTTCTGTTCTATAGTGTACGATACATTTTTCAGGGGTGTAGTAGACCAGCATTACTCCAGGCTTAGCTCTTTATCTTAACCTTCTACTTCACAAAGGCTATAATTTTTCTTGCATGATAACTCAAGATTAAAACCTAGAACTCCTACCATTCCGTTTTCTGGTGACTTTTCCAGTGTTTCAGAGGAAACCCTAGGTCATTTCCTATTCCATATGTAAGCAGAATTATGTTATGCCATTATATGAGTGGAATTAGATATGGAACTGGAAGAGGCATTGATAAGAATAACAACTTGTGGAGAATATTTCTTTGAACCACAATTATTCTGCCCTTGCATGAAATAATAGAGGTTTGAACAACAGTCAAGAACTGAATTCAGAGTTCATGGCTGTCAGATGTAAACAAGCGATGATTTTGTGGGTTGTTCCCAAGAAAGGGGTTCACGCTACAATTTGTAGCTTCTTTGTGAACCTCCAGTTTTATTTCAGTGCACCAGTAATATAGTATGAAGATATTTTATCAGTCATCAGAAATAGGTGTCTAGATGTCATTACATCTTTCCAAGTCCATTGATTTCAACAGATTTTGAAGAATATGACTGTGCTTAGGATGGCACTATTACAGTGCAGTCCTGTGCACAGTTGTTCCAGTCCATGCAGATTAAAAACAATGGA
Organism: Gekko gecko; assembly: GCA_029375565.1. NCBI lineage: Eukaryota > Metazoa > Chordata > Lepidosauria > Squamata > Gekkonidae > Gekko > Gekko gecko. The sequence goes on along the minus strand of JAPDNY010000011.1, from coordinate 57,869,387 downwards.
TTTAGAAAGCAGTTCCTGAAAGTACCCAGTTGCTACTCCACCCCCCCCAGCAGGAGTGAGTCCCAAAGTTTATACCCTTCTATCTTAGGAGGAGTTCAGTAAACAGGAGTTCAGTAACACCTTGAAAACTAACAAAATGTATTCCAGCATGAGCTTCCATGAGTCAGAGCTCACTACCATCTGAAGGAAACTTGAGACACTAGGTAAAGGGAAGGCTGAAGGACCCAGCACCCAAACAGATCAGTGGGAGGGTCTGATGCTGCTAATTTAAGAATCTACCTTCCTCTACCACTCCTACGTAGGTAATTTCTATGAAGATAGTTTAGGTGGATAGCTGTGCTGGTCTGTAGTAGTCGAGCAAGATTCAAGCCCAAAGACCAAGGTATAAGCTTTTGAGAGTCAAAGCTCCCTTCTTCAGATACAAGTAGGAAGAAACAAACTGTTACTGGGCTCGAATCTTGCTCTTCTCATTTAGGAACATGCAAGACTCTGGAGGTACATAGCCTGGGGAAAAAGGTATTCAGTGTTGTTGCTGTATCAGCTCACACTTCTCACTGTGGGGTGACCAGTATAAAAACAAGTAGCCATACTGTAGCAAAATTAACTAGGAGCACAGCAGCACCTTAAAGACAAAAGTTTATACCAGAATAAATTCTGTCAGTCTTGCCCTGCCTTGCTCTCAGGAGCTATTGCAAATGGGGAGAAGGGGCTGCTTAAAGTCCCAAAGGCCCCTCATATCCTTAATGCCCCCCCCCGAGATATGTGGAACATCCCTCAGAGGAGCTTGTGGCTAGGGATGGGCATGAACCCACTCATGAACTAAAGTTTATTTTTAATTTCCCACCCAGTTTTTCCGAACATTTATTAATGATATATAGGAATTACAAATCACAAGTAGTAAAATACATATCAATATGTCAAAAATGAAAATAATTCAAGGCATAAGGAAGTAAAGTTAACATCAAAGGCAAATTCAAAGCCAGTATCGCTAGTAAGTCAGCATATAGTTATGGTTATGCAATAGAGATCTCAATGTCCAAAATATGAGCTAGCAAGAAAAACAGTTAGTTTCAACATGTTGTGATGGAGATACCATATAGCTGCGTAATTAAATTAGAAAGTGCATTGGGGTGACCGTGGAATGAGCTATTCGACTCTACACCTACAGAAATAAGAGAAGAAAGGAGAGATGGAGAGAGAAGAAATTGGAAGAAGGGGAGAAACGAACTAACGAATTTTGGGTGGGTCATGGTCAACTGGCATGAACTTTCCATGAACTTTCAAGCAATTTGTGGCAGTTAGTGAATGGATACACTTCCAGACAGTCTTCACACAATCAAAATTTTTACCAAACTTCAAAGCAACAGGGGGTAGAATTCTCCAGCCTTGGAAACACCAACAGGGGCCCTTCAAATCTTAATAGACATTGCTGGCTGCCAGTAACAGAGTTCCCATTCTGCTCTATGGGATCAGAATGCTATATATACCTTCAGCTCAGCTCCATACCTTTTCCTCTGTTGGGTTTTGACAGTTAGACAGAGAGGCAGGGAACTTGTTAAAAGCAAAGCGCATTCATTTATTTCTGATTTTGAACACCACTCCCCTGGTGGGGTTTGGGTTTTATGTGGACTCAGGGCTCTGAGCCTCCCTGTCTCTCTGCTCACACCAAGCAGAGGGGCTTAGCTACTGGGTAACACAAATGAGGACCCACATTTATACTCTCCACCTCTCATGACTGTGAACACCTCTCCCCTGGTAGGGTTTGGTGTTAGGTGGACTCAGGCTATTCTGTATCAGGGTGGCAATGTTTTGTACCCTGTGGTCTATATCCCCTACACATGGAGCAGAATCACTTTGTAGCCTGGTGGCAGGACTGTCCCCTCCTGGGGCCTGGGCCGTGCTCCGACAGTCCAGACAGAGAGGTCCTCTGGTTGCTACTGGTGGGTGGTAAGGGAGAGGTAGCCTTGCTGCTGGCTGCTCCAGAAGTCTGCTGTGAAGTGCATGGTTCTGCCTTGTGCTTTGGAGAGCTCAGCCTTGACTATCGCCTCTGTGGAGTGCTGCATGGTGGGCAAGACTCGTTGCCTCATGGTCCTTTGTGAGGGGATGGAATACCAGGGAGCCAGGCATTGCAGCAGTTGGTAAAAGGCTATGTCCTCCATGAGGGAGAACGGTTGGCCTTCCACAGCAATCATTTCACTGGCAAGGCAAGTGACTTCTTCCTGGGCCCTCCACATAGCCCTTTTGGATTTCACTGTCAGCATCCCCAGGGGAATGACCTCTTGGAGGATGGCCTGCCTTGATGTTCCACCTATGGTGCCCCAAGTGTGGGGACCCTTTCTTGGAGGGGCCTCCTGCTCCCCCTCTGCTTCTCCCTGCTGAGAGGGAGTGGACCTCTTCTTCTTCCTGCTGGCCACCACTCTTTCCTCTGGTGGCCACATAGTGGTATACTTGGCACTCTGCCACACAAGGGCCACTGGGGAGGGTGCAGAAATGTTTCCAAAGTGTGGGCTGGAAATGGGACCCCAGGACTGGAGAAGGTGGGAAGTACAGCTGCTTTCTGGTGCTGGGCTGGGAGGGACCACAGAGGGGTGGACTCAAGGTGGGAACAGCAACAGGGAGTTGCAGTGTGGAAGGGGAGGAAGCTTACCCCCTCATTCTGAATCACTGTTGTCAGATTCCTCCTCTCCAAAGAGTGTTAGCAGCTGCTGGTGCCTGGGCAGTGCTGACAACTCTTTTATGGAGAACTGGGCAGTGCAAACAACTCTTTTGGGGAGAGCTGCAAGAACAGAAGAAGGCTCCAAGTCCCCTGGTTATGCCTTGCTAGGGCTGGGCTCCAGTGGCCTAGCAGGATGAGTTTGGTGCCAGGGACAGGGGCCTGTGGTATGTATCTTTCCCCCATGATGAGCACCCTTTGCACCCACTTTCACTCTCATGACACATTTTTTACCTTCATGCTCACAATCAGAAGGTGGGAGGCACTGGTTGTCACTGGTGAACAGTAAGGTCAGCAGCAGCAGGGATGCCAGGCATGCAATGGCAGAGAATTCAGCAGAGGTTATGGTGAGAGAACATCTCTCTGAGTCCCCTGAGCCTGCCAACACCAGTCTCCTGGAGTACTGGTCATGCAAGGCTGTCATTCTCCCCAACTTCTTTTGCATGGCCATGAGTCTCTTCTCCTGCCCTCTCACCAGTGACCAGAGTGAGTGGGTGTTCTCCTACCTGGGAGACATTCTCAGCCCCCACTGTTTCCACCTGGACCCTGCCAGGTGGATGAGTTGGTCTTCCTCAAGGTCAACCGCTCCCTTCTGGACTACCCCTCTCTAGACTTCACAGTGTAAGTTCCAGGCCTCCTGTTGTCCCCCTGTGTGTCCCACAATTTCTCTGGGTGATCTAGCATGCAGCCTGTGGATTGCACCCTTGGTGCTTGGGTGGGATGATGGCCACCTCTGACCCCACAACCAACACTTTCTCACTGAAATTCCCCCACTGAAAAAGGCACTGGACACCCCCCTTTACTTTTACCCTCCAACGAAAATCTCCCTCATCCAACACCTCCTTCATGAAACAACATCTACCTCATAACACTACACCTACCTCATGGAACAACACCCACCTCAGCAAACATCTACCTTAAACATATGCGTGTACAATCAAGTCCCTGGTTGACTACCCCTTTCCATTGCATTGCATTTGTATAATTCACAACAGGTGATCTCTTATCTGTACAGTGTGTTCTGCTAATGATGAAGAACCAGACATTTCACCTAGGCATGGGCTGTGACCAGGGCATCAATTCAGTAATCAATTTATTGTATATGGCCAAAAAGTTGAGCCTGAGGGAGTCTGGAAGCATTGCTGGATTCCAGTGCTTGCCAGGGATCTCCAGCAAGCTGTTCTGGGGATGTTTGCTTTTCTGTCCTTCAGAACCTCCCTTTGGAGACTTGGAGGGCATGTAGAAGAGCATCATGGGGAGGTCCCTTGGTTGTTTGATGTCTCTAGCTTGCACAGGATCTGTTCTATACACTCCTGAACCTCTTGAACCTGTGCCTGTCATTTCCCCAGAAAGCATTTCCTAGGGGAACCTTCTTTGGGGGGATGTAACTCAGACCCTGTAAGTCTAATCCTCACCAAACTTGGAGGGCGGATAGAGGAGAGTCAGTCAGAGACCTCCTGTGAGTTTGGTGTCTCTAGCTTGCCAGGGGGCTGTTCTACCTCAAGAACCAAACCAGTTCATTTGGTTCCTAAAAGTTTGTGACAGTTCGTGGCTCACAAACCACGAACTGAAACAAACCGCATTTTCCCAGTTCATGCCCATACCTACACCATTCATATGCAACTGACACTCCTAAAAGTTGAACATTGCATAAATGGTGCAAGCAGAACAGAAAATGGTACCAAAACTGACTCATGGATTTGATTTGCACATCACATACTCAAAAGATCAAAACAGGGATTTTTTTCAAGTCATATTGCTGTAGTCACAAATATTTGGACGCATCCCTGATAGCAATGTGAATACATGGATTTTTTAACAATTATATGTGCTGCAGCAGATCATTGGTTAGAACTCCAGATGGTTATTTTCCCTAACTTGAAAACTACAGCGGATAGGCTGCAGCTGGGCAGAACCAGATGAATAAAGGATTGTTTTGGGAAAATAGCTCATGAAAACACCAGAGAACAACTTTTCTGTTTACTCTAGACCTTCTTTGATTAGATAGGCTCCAAGGGCGAACAACATTTCAAAAAGTGGTTTTCAATTCAGATGTAAAACAGTTTGGTGTAGTGGTTAAGTGGCTGGATTGTAATCTGGGAGAACCGGGTTTGATTCCCCACTCCTCCACTTGCAGTGGCTGGAAGACCGTGGGCAAGCCATAGTTCTGTCAGAGGTGTTCTTGAAAGAGCAGTTCTTGAAAGAGCTCTCTCAGCCCCACCTACCTCACAGGGTGTCTATTTTGGGGAGGGGAAGGGAAAGGAGTTTGTAAGCCACTCTGAGACTCCGAGTAAAAGGAGGGGTATAAATCCAGTCTCTTTTCTCTTCTTCTATAATTGGGTCCTGGAATGCCTGGGAGAAATGGGGGCTATACAGTGCTCATTTCTTGCAGGAGCACACAGGAACGAAGGTCCGGCAGTAAGGAGCCAAGGGGCGGGCACATACAGCAAGCCCCACCCCCTGCTCCCAGCAGCCCCCCTCACCTTTCCCAGCCCACTGGCCAACCCAGCAGAGCACTGCTGCAAGCTGGCCCTCAAGCTGCTTTGCCACTGCCTGGGCTGTGGCACTCCGTCCGCCCAGGCTCTGCCCTCATACCGGCCTTGGTGCAGTGCCTCTGCAAGGTGGGCCCTGGCTACTCCTGCAAGGAGCTCCGCCCCAGCCTCCTGCACCTCCTTGGCCTCCCTCCTCTGTGAGGGCAGATCTGTGTGCTTCCCACCCCCCAAGCTAGCAATCCAAAACAGTCCAGTGGAGCCTGAGCGGTGAGTGTTGCCTTCTGACACACTTCCGGTGATGTCAGGGGGTGTGGCATATGTAAATATGTTATGCTAATGAGTTATGCTAATGAGCTCCTGCACCTCTTTTTCTATGAAATGACCCCTGGGTATATAAATATTTAAATAAATAAATTTTGCCAATCTGTGGTTTGCAAACCAAACTACTGTTTCAAATTCTGGTTTGTTAGCCATTCACAAACCATAGTTTTATTAACTAAATTTGCAATTACTCTTTAACCATACTTAGCTTAGCTTAGTTCCATTTTTTGACACAGAAACTAGATCCTGTCCTACCAAAAGGCATTCTACACATGCTCAAAAGTGCCCATAATAAGGTATCCACACTGGTAAAAATGGTAGTTAGCAACCTTCTAGGAGAACTCAATATAGTTTTGGATTCTCTAAATTTAAAAAGCATGGGAAATCATAGGTAGAATAAGAAAGGAAAATGAGTTTCAACATTACTTAGTCATTTTGAAAAAGTAGTGGGCACATTTTCAAGTGCTACTGTTCCAGAAAGCTATGGCTACAAAGAATACATGCTTCTTTTCTTGGTAGATACTATTGTTTTCTTGATCACATCAACTAATATAGCAACTGTTTGTCTGGGCAGTGGTGGTTCACCATTTCTGTGGTATGTATGTCAAGAAATGATAAATCCTACTTCTTGAAGTGTGGCTCTTGTGGTAAAATGTCCATATGTGTCATTTTACTGGGGGGGGTGACAGATGTGCTCAAATATTTCCAATCTGATTGATATATAGTGTTTAAGGCTGGTTTATGCAAAGCAGGTAGGTATGACTTATGAAACATTTCCATTCCAGTATCGATAACACATCTATAAAGCCTGAATATGGTATACAATAAACACACATGGCTTTTTTTGCCTTCTACCATAGTATGTTGTTTGCTTGCTTGGTCTTGAGATGTGGGGCAAGAATAAACTCAGGAACAGTCCAATCTCAGTGCCCCATATGTGATGTGCACTGTGTCAGATGAAACACTGGATAAATGAATATTTGGAACCCAGTCTTTGTCCTCACAGCTGTGTTGATTTTGTGAAGTTGTCTTTGGACATTTTTAATGGCCCTGCTAATGGCATTCCTGGTCTCTTTCTTCAGCTTCCTTTATATCATGTGCAGCAATTCACTCTGCTACATCAGCATAGTCTGACTGTCACATGTTATACATTTTCCATAGATCCATTTCTATTACGCGCTACATGATCATGCTCTGCCCTGAAAACATTTAATTTAAAGTTTCTAATGCAGTTGTTTCATCTCTTTGCCAAAGGTATCATTTCTTCCTGCACATAGGGGCTATTCATCAGTTGCCAGGTCTACAGAGCAGTTCCCAATTGGACTTTTTTCCCCTTAAAATGACTAACTTCTGTGCCAGATTCATTCTTAATTTCATGGGCTTCATAGTCACCAATTGTACTATTTCTTCAGGCTGTTGTTTCCTGGAAATGGTCCCAGAAGTCAAGAACAACCAGAGTCACAATGTTATGCAGAATGTTTAGCATAGTCGCATGAGGTTTTTTCTCTCACACCTTTTTCTAGTCTTCTTGCCACTTCCTGTGCTATCAGTGCAAGAGCAGTGTTAACAGGTCAGGCAAATGGAGGATGATGTCACTGACATCTAGTATTAGCTAGTTGCTAGCTCTAGATAATGAGGAAATCTGTGGTGAAGAATTATCTCCTGTTGCTAAATCTTGGCTTCCAGTAATTGGATGATTAAGCTGAGCACAGTCATGTGTGCTAATGGTCTTGCTAGAGATCCCTGTTTTGATTTTTAATTCTGTAGACCCAACTGTTCATCCATAAAAGGTGTGTGTGTGTATGTGTGCATATATTTGTGCATATAAATGAATCACAATGTAGAACTAGAAAGAGAACAAGTTTTGAATATAAATTTTTGAGGAAATGGATTTTGAACAAAATATTTGCTATTTTTTATGTGAGATTTATGTGAGACTTTCTTTTAAGCTTATATATGATTTTGAAAAGCAAATTATAATATAAATGGGATACAAAAAGAGGGATTATATAACAAATTATATATATCAAAATTATTATATATTGTAAGATATATAGAACACAAAAAGTGACTATTTCTCCTCAAAATCCCCCTTCATTATAGTTTTTAAGACATTTTCAATAGGATACAATGGTCCTGCCTTCAAACATTTTGAATTTCAAATTTAATAACTAATCTGTTTTGCAACTACATTATTAATTCCCTGATTATTGCATATTCTGTGTTATATATTTCAACATTTCTAAATACTAGCTATGACTTTTAATATAGTAAAGGTAAAGGTAAAGGTTTACCTTGCTTGAAAGCCAGTCAAATCCGACTCTAGGGGATGGTACTCAAGACAAAGGGCTAGCGCTGTCCAAAGACATCTCTGTGGTCATGTGGCTGGCATTACTAGACGCCAAGGTGCACGGAACACTGTTACCTACCCACCGAAGTGGTACCTACTTGCAATTTCTTGCTTTTGAACTGCTAGGTTGGCAGGAGCTGGGCCCAGAGATGGGAGCTCACTCTGTCATGCAGCACTCAGGTCTCGAACTGCCGAACTACTGACCTTCCAGTCTGCAGTTCAGCTTCTTAACCACTGAGCCACTGCAGCCCCTTAATTTTTAATATACCAAAGCTTAAAAGCTGCCTTCCTTCCAGTATCTTTTTGCTTTTTTACAGGTCCACTACATATGGTAAAAGGTTCCATCTATATATTGGTATTTCCAGCATTTTCCTTTGTAATTTTTGTCTATGTTCTCAATATAGAGTTATATAGCATCTGAAGAACATTTTTCTTTTAAAACCTGGCTGTCTGTAAATTTAATTTCTTTTCCCCATAACCATTCCCATTGGTGTACTGGTGTTTGTTCTCTAAAATTCTGCATCCATTTTATCATACATTTTTCACTTGTTGTTCTTCTGTTACTAACTGAAGTAATAACTTGTATATCCACTGTAATAAATGATCTTTTTGTTTTGTAATCAGCTGTTCAAACTTAGTCAGATCTCTTAGAACTCCACCTTTTGTGCTTATAATCTTCTTTAATCTTGAAGCTGATTGGTGATATAACAACTAATATCCTGGCAGGATTTAAATTTCCCCTGAGCATTTACCATATTGCCATACTTTAGAAAGTCACTTTTATTTCTTGTATTCTTTTTGTAATGAGCTTCTATTAGGAACATAAGCAGAGAGTTTGGAGGGCTCAATAAATTTTGGCATGTAAACCATATTTTCAGAAGTCCATCTTTAATTATATGACTTCTTTCTTGTGTGATAATCATTTTGGTTGATTTCTTTATCCATAAGTAAATGTGTAAACTTTCATCAAGATCTGCTGATTCAAGTTTTACTATTCTTTGTCTTGATTTTTTAATCCAATCCACAATCCAGAGCAGGTCTGCTGCTTGATAATATAATTCTACATTTGGAATTGTTACCCCTCCTCTTTTTTATAGTATTTGAAAACTTACTCTTGGTTTTCTGCCATTCCAAATAACTTTATTTATCTGTCTTTGCCACTCTGTTAAAACAATGTTGTCTGTGTAACTTTTCATTTTAAATTCTGTTACCATCCACTTTTATTCCTTTGATCCTTGCATCTTGTCTAATTTTGTAGCTAAAATCTCTATTCCCAAAAGTTCAAGCCTTCCTGAAGAAATGATTAAATTAGGCACAGTTCAGTAGTTTATCTTTGCACTGTCATAAATCTCATTAGTTCTCTGTACTTCATAGTCCGTGCATTTTCAGAAATTCTCTTACTGGTGATGTCAAATGTTGCTGGGAATCTGGAAATCTGACAACCTTCCTAGTTGTAATTCCAAAGTGGATCTTTAAAAATAAGCCAAAAGATTTGTAAAATTTATAAAAAAGGAGAGAAAATGAAAATATAAGTAGAAGTGGGGAGGTTGATCTTACCAGCAAGAGCCCCTTATTCTTTGCTGACTTTGGTATTGTGAGAACCCAAGCAGAGTCTGAATAAATCAGCCCCCTCCCATGGATTCACCTATCAGTTGGATATCCCCCATAGGGGGAGGTATTGAGATAGAAGAATAAATTCTACTAGTGTGATACGCCTACAGCAAGATAAGTTCAGAGCTTTTAGAAATGCTCCTGTTCAGGTCATCATTTCCTCAGAAATCATCCATAAAAAGTTTTTAGCCTGGTTGTTTACAGTTTACTAGTATCATTTTGGCCTCTGGCTAGTTGTGACATTAACATAGGACAAGGATTACTTGCATCTCCTCTGGAATATCAACCTAAGGTTAACTTAAAGTGGAGACATGGGCCTCACAAGCACCCATTTCTATATCTCAGGAATGATGAAGTAACTCAGCTAACCCAGGTCTCCAGCATTTAGAAACCCAACAAAGTTTCTCATTCTCTACTCCCCACTTCTTCCTCAGGATATTGCCACCAGAGGATTTGGCTCAGCCTAAGGATCTGCACTGAGCCTTTTCTTTCTGTTGGTCTCTTAAAGACCATAGCATCATGTTTATTTATTGTATTTATCTACTTTATATCCAGCCTTTCTCCCCAGTGGCTGCCCAGATCATCTTACATTGTTCTCCTCTCCTCTCTTTTATCCTCACAACAACCCTGTGAGGTACAGTAGGCTGAGAGTGTTTGAATGGTCCAAGATCACCCAGCAAGCTTCCATGGCTGATACAAGATTTAAACCTGGAACTCCCAAGTATACCATGCTGGTTCACACTCTCTTTTTCTCTCCTGATAACTGACTGGGACTTTAATATGGCCCACAGAGATCTGATTGACCTCTCAGCCTAATCTATCTCACAGGGTTGTTGTGAGAAGGGAAGAATGTCCCCACTGGGGAGAAAAAAGAGAGTTTAAATGAAATCAAAAGAATAAACAAAATAAACCTATGGTAGAGTGCAAACTGCTACAATCTGCTTTTCTCAGTCTATATATCCAATTCTCAACAGACCTCTGCCTGTGGATACTTATTTCCACAAGCAAAGGGCACACCCTCCCCAAAAAAGTTTTTTTTACAGACTCAGGGGACTCCATGGATCTGCAGAAAAATAGCCACTACACTGCTGGACAGTAAGAGATAGACTGGCTGGTAGCCAGAGACTGACTGACAGACAGACAGACAGAGATAATGAGTGGGGGAAGAGGGGAGGAAGCAAAAGCAGAACTGGAGCTGGAATTGGGAAGGATTCCTCCTGAAGCATGAATGCTAAATAGCAGGAGGACATTTTAACAGGACATCTGAGTTTCTCACTCCTACCTCTTTGCTGAAAGCCCCACTGTCCTCTTAAAACTGTATTGGGAGGGAGGATTCTAAGTGCTTCTCCCTCTCCACCATCTCGAGAAAGACTAATTAGTTGAGAGTGAGAGACACACACAGAGAGACAGAGACACAGAGAGATAATGACTGGGGGAAGAGGGGAGGAAGCAACAGCAGAACTGGAGCTGGGATTGGGGAGGATTCCTCACTGCCACTCACCCATCTCCAACACTGTTTTTTCTGCAGTTTGAATGACTAAATAGCAGCGGGAAGTTTTAAAAGGACATTTGAACCTGCAACTGCAAAGCCTTGCAAGTGGGACAGAAGGATTGTTCTCACCCGAATTTCTGTAGCTGCGGGCTCCACTGTCTTTAAAACCATTCTTTCCCGCTTCTAATTGCTTCTCCCCCCCCTTCTGACTGACTAGAAGCCAGAGGGAAGTTATAAAAGGACAGCTGAGGTGTCATTAATGGATGGATGGGCAAAGTGACTTAGAGGTACGGGACAGATAGAGAGGAGACAGGATTTCCTCCAACCAGTGTCAGTTTGTACACACCACCTTTTAAAACATTCCTTAGCAACCCTGACAGACAAATAAACTGCCAAAGACAGCTGTGGTGCTGTGGGTGAATGTGGGCTCATCTCAGGCAGAAGAAGACTGGAGCTTTGCAACCACACAATTCTCCACAGCAGGCAAGAGACTGAACAAGCTGGTCCTCAGGCTGATCCATTGATAAACCAGTGGCCATTTAAACAGCTGCTTTTGGCAAGGGCACTCAGAAGGAGAGTGGTACAGAATACCTGTAGCACCTCAAGACCTGCAATATCCAGTAAGGCAATCTTTGAAATCTCACCTCACATAATCAAAGTGATTGTAATTCCCGGGCAAATATCTCCTTGAAGCTAACTTCAGTCAGCTGGCTCACTATGCAGAAGGGAACTGAGCAAAGCTAGATGGCTCTCTTTCCAGTGTGCAATAAAGAAAAACAAAAAGGGAGACACAAAGGGGAAAAGGGAAAAGTGGGCTGCAACAGTCACTCCCTTCCCTTCACAGAAGACTGTCACAGAGCTTCCTCTTCCCTTAAGAGGTTGCCACTCAGAACAATTGAAAGAATCTCTGCCTTTATTATCAGAAACAACAATCCCTCATCAGTACCATACAGAACAATAGAATGCTAAAAGTACCTCACAAAAGAGGACCCCCTGCCAAAATGAGAAAATCCAAAAAGCTATCAAAATTGGTTACTGCAAAAAAGCCATTTAAACAGTAACCAACTATACTATACATTTTGTTGCAGGTCCCCACTTTGCTATTTATAGCTGGTGACATTTAGTCAGCTGGATCAACCTTATAATAAATACATTATTTTTTGAAAAGTTGCCTGCTGGACACTTTGAAAACAGCAGTCATTATGCCCCTCAAGAAGTCATTCCATCCAGCTGACCTAAATAATTATAGGCCTGTTTAAAGGTAAAGTCAGGGCCGGCCCCAGGTGTCTGGGCGCCCTAGGCAAGACAGCCTGGGGCGCCCACCCCACGGGGATGCCAATCTCCCGGTGGGGCCTGGAGACCGGGGGGGGTGGAGCGCCGGCTTTCCTGAGCACGCCGCACTAGCGGCGTGCTCAGGAAGCTAGGGAAGGGGCGGCCGTTTGAACGGCCGCCCCTTCCCAGCCCCAGGGCCGGCTGGAGACGGGGGGGTGGAGCGCCGGCTTTGAACGGGCGCCCCTTCCCTCCCAGCCCCAGCACCGGCGGCGTGCTCAGGAAAGGGGCGCCCGTTCGAACGGGCGCACCTTCCGCCGGCTGGAGACGGGGGGAGCCAGGGAAGGGGCGCTCGTTTGAACGGGCGCTCCTTCCCTCCCAGCCCCAGCGCCGGCTGAAGATGGGGGGAAAGCCAGGAAAGGGGCGCCCGTTTGAACGGGCGCCCCTTCCGCCGGCTGGAGACGGGGGGAAGCCAGGGAAGGAGCGTCCGTTTGAACGGGCGCCCCTTCCCTCCCAGCCCCAGCGCCAGCTCAGGAAAGCCAGGAAAGGGGCGCCCGTTTGAAGGGGCGCCCCTTCCCTCCCAGCGCCGGCTTCACGGGGGCGGGGCGGGGGCGCTTTGGCGCCCCTGTGGACCCCAGCGCCCTAGGCGAGCGCCTAGCTCGCCTAGTGGGCGAGCCGGCAGTGGGTAAAGTGAACTGTTTTGAGGTAAAGTGAACTGGTGCTCTTGGATGAAGCTGATCCATTTCAGTTGAGCTTGTAGCTGAATTTTGAAATGGAGTGTTTGGTATTTGACTACAGTTGCCAGACCTCCTAGTGGAGGCAGGGGTCCCCCGCCACCAGAGCCCACTGATTAGTTGGCTGGGGGGGGGACCCACCTGGTGAAAGAGAAAGGCCCAGGCATTGTTGCCAGTTCTACCACAGAACTTTTTCCCAAATACCAGAGTTTTGCCTGGATGTCACTGGTGTGATAATGTAACCTCCTGTGCGATGCCGGCAATGAGGCCTTGCCCTTTCTCTCTTTCCAGGTAAGACCCCCTTGCCCCGCCGGTTGCCAGGAGGGTCCTGTGAATCTTTTCTTTGACAGATGATGTGCAGTGGAAGAGGGATGGGGCGGCATGACTCTTTTGATTCTCCTAGATCTAGGCAGGTTGGAAACTGCAAGTTCAAAATGATGCCACTAACTATTGTTGGGTACAAGTCAACAGGATCATACTTGTAGAAACAAAAATGAAAACAAAATTGAACAACACACCCTACATGGCTGTCACTGTTTTTCTGGGTTATACATTTTATCAATAATAAAATAAAATAAATTGTGTATCCAAAGAAGACAAAACCTATTACTCTGCAGTGTACTGTCCCTGAAAGACAACAGTCTGAAAACAGAAGAGCCATAATTAGCTTGTGGATAGAATTCCTCTGTCAGTGCACTCAAACACAGCCACTATATAGTGGCTTCCTATTGCTATCCTCAGCAACTAGATACAAAAAGCAGACAATGTATGCCCTGAACGAGAACACTAGTCTTTGGGTTTGATATTTAGAAGAATATGATCTCTCTGAAACAATACTGGAAGAAGACATGCAAAATGTGCTTTAGAATGTTTTAAAAAATGGATCTGTGTTTTAATGTGCAAGAGAAATCCCAAGAGAGTGAAAAGGCAACAAATGTCCCAGCATTGAAGAGATGAAGATAAGTTTGCTGTGGACAATATATTTCTTGTACATTTTGCCTGGGCTTATTTTATGAGGAATGGATGGGGAGAAGAGAGAGCAGAATAGAACTCACATGAAAATGGCTTCCAAGAACACATTGCTGCTGCTTTTGAAATTTAGTATAAACTTTTCCTCTGGAGGATTTGTGTTTGTTTGATGAGGTGTCATGGGAATGCTGCTAATACACAACCCATATGAAGGGCCTGCTTCTGATTTTCAAGGAGTGCTTTCCAATATGCATATGCTTTAGGCAACTCAAGCACTGATTATAAAGCTGGAAAGATAACTACCTTGTCCCTATGTGAACTTGATGGAGAGGGAAGGGTAGAAGAAAGGCGAATTCCCCATTCCAGTAACCCAGAATGGAGAAGAAAAAAGAGGATATTGTTACGCTTTTGGCAGCTCTATATGTATTGGGGCCATACTACCATATGTTTATTTACACACATCCCCTCTTGTTAAACTTCAGGGACTGCACGCTCATTGTCAGTAATGAAGGGAACAGCACCAGACTATTAAACATAACTATTATCCTGTCTGTTTTCAATTTTTATACTCTTTCCCCAGTGCTGCTTAGAATTTTCCAAAATAAATTATTCTACAAGAACCTATTTAACATTCCAGCATGGTTTAAATTTGCCTTTCATTTTTAAAAAATGCTAAGGTCTGAAAATCATCTGATGTGCTACAATCAGCTATATGGCTCCACCACAAGCATTTTGCACTGACATGGTATATTTACACTGCAATCCTAGACAGATCACTTGGAAATAAAAGTAGATTTGAACGGCACTTCCTTCCAAGTCATGGCCATGATCCAGCTGCCAATGGGATCTGGCTGTGCATTTTTTGATAGCAACTTATGTATTTAAGATTTGGTATTAAGGGCATAGGTTCCTAAAGGAAGTGGCAGGATCGAGATATATTAATAAAATTCATGCAGCCAGCTAAATTCTAGAATCTCCCATGAAAACTCATCCTTCTGTTTTGTTTGGCACCCTCTTGAAAGCTGTGCCTTTTTGTTTTAATGCATAACATAACATATTCATACTTCAGTTAAACACAACTATCATTATCAGATCTTCTGGTTATGATTGTCCATAAATCTGAAGTGATGTACCATCAGTATGCTGATGACATCCAGCCAGGCCCATAGCCAGGATTTCTTAATTGGGGGGGGACTTTTAAAAAGTTCTGGGGCACTGAAATAAAAATAAAATAAACTCACGTAGGCTGGCTAGCCCCTGCCCCAGCTGGTCTTCCCATGTGGTGGCTGGAGGGAAGGGTGCGCCAGACTCTAGCAGGACAAAGCAGTGCTCACCCTTCCTCCCCCCCATGACTGCCGCACCCCCAGTCCTTCTGGGGCTGCTGGGCTGGAGATCCTGTCCTCCCCCCCACTGCAGCCTGACCTCAGAGCCCCCTGGCAAGCCTGTACCCATCTCCTCCTGCGCCCCTCTCCTTCTGCCTCCTGGGGCCCCCAGGGGCCACAGAAGGTTGTGTCCAGCATGGATGCCCTGCTCCTCCCTTGCCTCCTCAGCGCCAGCCCCCTGTGACCTGGCTCTTGATGCCTCTGCAGCCCATGCATGGAGTGGGAAACAGACAGAGAGAACTGTTTCTCCTGGGTGCTCCAGCTCCTAGCTTCCTGCCCAACTGCAGTGTGCCCAGCTTTGCCACTGCTCCTGGGCTTCCTGTGGCTGCCGGTCGTGACCTGATTCTCCTCTAGGAGTGGACATGATAAACAGGTGTCTGGTGATAGGCTGTATGATCGATATGAAACTGAAATGCCATCTGGTGAAGATAGAGGTGCTGTTGGTGGTAGTATGAGTGTTACGTGAATAAGGAAATTATTGTCAGCCTACATTGGACAGAAATGCATTTCCGTAGAAGAATCAAATCCACAGTTAAGAGGGACTTTTGGGTATAGCGTTGTATACAGATGTCCAGTTGTTATCTGTGGATCAAAGTATCTTCCAGCCAGCATGGGGTAGTGGTTAAGAGCACTGGACTCTAGTCTGGATAACCGGGTTTGATTCCTCCTCCACATGAAGCTTGCTGGGTGACCTTGGGCCAGTCACAGTTCTCTCAGAACTCTCTCAGTTCCACCTACCTCACAAGGGGACTGTTGTGGGGAGAGGAAGGGAAGGAGATTGTAAGCCCCTTTGACACTCCTTACGGTAGAGGA
This sequence comes from Gekko gecko, assembly GCA_029375565.1. Lineage (NCBI taxonomy): Eukaryota > Metazoa > Chordata > Lepidosauria > Squamata > Gekkonidae > Gekko > Gekko gecko. The sequence continues at coordinate 57,853,241 of JAPDNY010000011.1, read as the reverse complement.
AAGCAGGGTATAAGAACCAGCTCTTCTGCTGCTGCTGCTTCCACTAACTTCAGTTAGTATACTGTGTGACTTCTTAGAAATTATCCATGTTCTGGGCCTGTCAGAGTCAAATTATTATATTCCATTGTCTGTGAGGGCTGCTCTTTAAAATCACTAGGAAATTTTAATTGAAACAAAATGTTATGGGGAGACTCTTAACTGGGAGGCACTGCAATCAATAGATCACATCTGTTCTGCAAGGTCTACACTGTTTTGGAGCTTGTTTCTGAGCACAATTGAAGTATTTGCTATAACCTGTAAAGACCACCTCCTCCTGTACAATCCTACCTTCCCACTCAAAGCCCCTTCAGAGGCCCTACTCTGAGTCCCACTGCCTTCAGAGGTGGGAACTAAAGGGTATTTTGTGTTGTGATACTGTACCTATAGAACGCCCTCCTTTGAAAGGTACACCTAGTGCCTTCAGTGGTGCTATTGAGGTGCCTGGCAAAGACCTAATACTTTTCTTTTGCTTTTAGTTTATTCCTCAGTTTAGTCTGGTCAGTATTGCTCTGTTATTGATTACAGTACTGATGCTTCTTTACCCTAACATTAGTGCCTCTCTTGAGAATTTGCTTATCCATGTGGGCCATTCATGCCTATGAAATATATGATATATGTTTTCTGAATAATTTCTATTGGTGAAGCTGTGCAAGCTTTAGAACTACAGCTCACCATTTTTAAAATAATTGCCACAACCTACAAACCCAGTTGAAATGGACAGAGGTTGTTCAGTGTCAAAGCCTAGTGGGATCATACCGTGATTTCTAGCATCTAGTCAGGCAATTAGTATATCGCTATAATTAATTTATGATGAATTTAAAAAATGGCCCTTTTAGGTTTTACTTCCTCCTTGAATTCTCAATAAGGTGAAGGAGCCTGTCTGTTTTCTCCTTTCCTTCCTTGTCTGGTTTTTGTGCGTGACTTTTGACGAAATGAGGGGAAATATTCTGCTTAATTCATGAAGGGTAATTCAGTTGAACTCTGTGAGTAAATAAAGCAAGAAAGCCCCAAGGTACCTAGAGTATGTACATTGTTGATCTGAGGGATCAGGCGTGTTGATTTGGGGAATCAGACATGCCCATGGAGCTGAGCTGATTCCTAAAGGAGTTGCATGCAGGAACCTTCATGCCACTGGAGTTGCCTAATATCCATCTCCAAACAGGGGTGATGGTAGGACTAGCACGGGCACAGTTGGCTGGATGCTTTTGACATGGGAAGTCCAGCAGGAAAGTATCTTCTTTGTCAGGAACACTTTCTTTGTTTCTTCGTAGACACAATAATGCAGATTCAGCAGAATAAACGTGCACATACACTCTAAATGCCCCTGTTTACCAGGGATAGTATTAGTTTTCTGGAATCTGACTCTGGTAAATAAATAAATTGTTCTTTTCTTCTTCTTCTTTGCCTTCTGGAACTGCCTTGCTAAATTTGGCTCCTGTGAGGTTCCAGAGTTTTCCATTCTTCAGAGTCTTCAGCCCCTCTTCAGGTCGCTCAGAGTGGGATACAAACGTCTTTTGGTTCTAGTAAGCATACACTTAAATCTCTGTGCAGGAGCTGTAACGCCCCGTGTGGTAGACAGCCTGCCATTTCACATGCTGCAAATTTGAACTGTTCACAACATATTAAGACAGTTATTTTCTCCAGAATATATTTAACCCAAATAATAAGTATTCACAGGACTTTTAAATCACTGGAGGACAAGCCCCTGAGTGGCAAAGGTGTGCAGTCAATGGAACAAAATGTATAATGGGGAAGGGGGCTTCACAGTTGTTATTGATATGAGCATAGTGTGTTTCAAGTGCCTCATCTGGTTTGGAGGCACAGCAGGTAAATTTAGGACAAGTGAATGAAAAAAAATATGTCATTCAACTGACTTTGAGGAAGTTATGGGTTTGATCTCAAAGAACATATTCACCATTTACCAAAAAATAAAATTTGCATTTTAGCCTTCATACCAGGAAGTGGCTGGGTGTCACCAGATCAAGTACTCGGCCAGCTCAAGGGAGAACCGAAGCCAAGATTTACTTAGGTGTGTGTTATTCTGGTACCACATTAGCCCCAGACAATGAACAAATCTGTTCAGTTCATTTATATAAACTGTAAATAAATGCTCTCAGTAGGTTTTACTTCCTTCTTGAATTCTGGTTGAGGTAAAAGAGCCTGTCTGCCTTCTCTTTGCTTTCCTTGTGTGGTTTTGGTTGCACGACTTGACAAAGTGCTAGAAAACATAATACTTAGAAATCCTGAGGATTTCATGCTGTAAACATATGTATAATTAGGATATCAAGAAAGCTTACAAAGGAAGTTTGTAATACTTCTTATCTAAACCCTGTAGGCCCTTATCTATCAATTTCCCTTCATCAAATGTCTTAATTGCTACAGTTTTTGCTGACACACTTTTGGTGTTCGAAAGCTTCCTTCCTCTTCACTTCATCACAGCAGAGAATTTGTTTTTGTATGGTCCTGAAGAAAAATAATTCAGCAGCACATTCCACTGATCTGCGTGCACTCCTGTAGCCCCGTTAGTTCCAGCAGATCCCATGCAGACCAATACTCCTCCCCGTTCAGTGATCTCCAGCTCTTATGGCTTACATCAGTGATCTGGTTATGTTATTCCATGGGCCCATGAGACTGCAGGGGTCCAAATGCAATACGAATCTGTATTGATCACCCTCTGTTTGAAAGGGTGCGCAGGGAACGCTCTGAGAAGGCTTCGCTGCTGCTGCCACAGGGGACAGGGTGGGAGAAGGCTTGACGGGCCGGCCTTGCCACTGCTGGGGGAAGAAGCTTGGTGGGCCAGCCTCGCCACCGCAACCACTGCTGGGGAGGGAAGGGGGAGGGAGAAAGCTTGGTGGTTTGTGATTGTTACTTCTATTTTCAAGCATGATGATCACACTAAACTGGACCTGGGTGGGTAGATAGTCACTCTTATTATGTCCCCCACTTCTTTTTTGCCATGTTTTCTTTTAAAGTGATATATATCAGGTTAGCACCTAGTATTACTGAAGGGCAACTGAGATTTGAGTGGAAGGTGATAGGTTAGGAATCTGCTGTTAATCCTTGAAGTGAGCCACTGTCAAGTCCTGTGGTCACAGCTACTATGCCCTCCATATATACACAGAGCTACTAAGGGTGAGCAGGGGACATCCCAAGGGCTATAGTCAACCTGGGAGCATCTGGAAATAGGCAAACCATGTTACTTGCTTTTGTATGGTGTGTAGGTTGGGTCTGGTTGTTGTTGTGTTTATAAGGTGCCATCAAATCACAGCTGACTTATGGTGACCCTGTAGGGATTTCAAAGAAAGAGAAGTTTAGAGGTAGTTTGCCATTGCCTGCCTCTGCATAGTGACCCTGGAATTCCTTGGTGGTCTCTCATCCAAATACTAACCAGGGTCAACCCTGCTTAGCTTCTGAAATCAGATGAGACTGAGCTAGGGTTGCCAGGTCCCTACCTTTACCCGGAGGGGGGCTCCAGGCTCTTCTCTGGGGTCTTCTGACATGTGCACAAAGTGCACATGCTGCGATGACATCACCTGTAAGTGACATCATTGTGCTGGGCACATTGTTGGGGGACACTCTAGCATTTGGACAAAAACTCTGTGGTCACCATAGAGTTTTTGGTCAAACTCTAGAGCGTCCTGCCATGATGTGCCCAGTGTGATGACATCACCTCCAGGTGATGTCATTGTGCCAGGCATATTGGGCACTGTGGACCTCTTTGGGGGTGGGTCCCCCAGCTGGCAGCTGACTAGTGGGTGGATCGGGGTCCTGAAATCAGGAGAACCCCCACTCCAATCGAGGGGATGGCAACCCTAGACTGAGCTAGCCTGACCTGTTGTAAGGGAGACAAAAATTGGGCCCTGAGCCCTCCAGAGTCCAAACCATAGTTACAGAAAGCATCACAAAAATCTTTGCAAAAGATGAAACAGAGGCCAGCACTAGAAGTCAGAGGAAGGGCTGCAGCATTATCAAGAAGTGTTTACTAACTGTCCATTGATCCTATTAGAATTTGATTATCTAGAAAACCTATATAAAAACTAATTTTAATTCTCATCTACATACATACAAAACTGTAACTCTTGAGTAAAAGGAGTTATACTTTTGAACTTTAGAAGTATGTAGTGATTAAAAGGCTCACAAGACATGTCTTGCTCTATCCTGTAATATGCAGGTTTCTTTTCTTACAGATTTAATGAATATTAGTTACACCCATCTATTAACTGTGTGTATTTATGTATCTCATCCTGTACAGAGAATGATTCACATCCACAGGACTATGTATAGCAGTTAAGTTTACCAGCGGTATATTAAGCATTAAGCTCATTATGCCCAAAGGAATTACACTTATGCAAAGGCATTATGATTAGATGGAGAGAACATTACAGTGAAATCAAGTATGAAGTGAATGTTCTTAACTGCCATGTAACCTAAGTGGAAGAAAAACTTGACCTAAGAAACTGTTCATCTCTTTCCTTTTCAAAACTTTTTTACATTTTGTGGGGGGGATGGGACTTGGTGCATTTCACAATATTCTTTTAAATGTGACTGACAAGCATACAAAGGAAACTTGTGAAAAGGCAAGCCATACATTAAGGTGTGGTGACAGCAAGAGCATGCCCATTGCCCTGTGGTTCTGCTTTTCCAGGGAAACTACTTTCTAATGTCCTGGGCATTTGACCGGATCAGGAAAAAAAGGCAAGAAAACTAGGGTTGTGTAACTAGCCAACAAGTGGAGGTGATATAGGACAACCATGGCTACATGGTATTTTATGATATTTATGTGCAAATTGTTATTTTTAAATTTTTAAGTGTATTATTTAACTGCTGTACACCGCCCTGAGCCCATCTGGGGAGGGTGGTATATAAATCTAATAAAATAAATAAATAAATAGCAGCCGCAATTCTATCCCTTCTTTCAGGTCAAGCAAAATGGAAGCAAAGTGTCTTCAGCAGATAAGAACAAAAGTTCTGTATGAAATGTTAGGAGAAATGCTCTGTTCAAAGCACCTTAACGACTACATCCAGCCAGAAACCAAAATATTCCTAATAATCGTTCAGATATTCATTGGACGTTATGTGAATCCTTTCATTCTACTTGACACTCCTTTTTATGTAGGGTTTCAGAGATTGCTACTTTCATTTTTTAATAATTAATTGCTACTTAAATTGTTCTCACTCTATATTCTCTAATAATCTATTTCATCATTAAATGATCTCATTAAGTAAGCATTATGGTCTGATCAGTTTGTTAAGTTGCTTCAGGTAACATTCTTTTAGTTATAAGTGGATAGAATATCATATTGCTCAAGAGCTGCTATCCTTAACTGATTGTTCTCCAGGTTAAATTCTTGCATAATGAGCTTTTGATTGATCTTCACTTCAAAGATGTGTACCTATTATATTCTGTTACATTCAGCTGTTATTGATGGGTCTAGCATGAACAAAAGCAACTCCGTTTCCTTGGCCTTGAAGACCCTTTGACAACAGATGGGACCAAATAATTCATGGAACTTTCTGAAATTAATGTCTTAAAGCTGAAATCCTGTGCTGCTTACTTGAATGCATACACCATGGACTCCAGTGGGAGTACTTCTGAGATAGACTTATATAAAATTGGGCCATCAATTATTTTTCAGTTTTGAAATGCATTTTGTTTATGATAGTGATATTTAACACTGATTTTTCTGTTAATTATGAAAAATAACATTATTTCCATTGCACTCCATTTTCTTCCTGTTCTTTTAAAATCATCTATATATCTAATAGCCAAGGTACCCCCCACGTGCGGATATCTAAATCCACACATCAGGGGCACCTGGGGGGCAGGGAGATTTTCCTGCACATTGGGGCAATCCCCAGATGTGGAAAAAAAAATCTAAAAACTGTAAAAAACTATATCCCCCCCAAAGTAAAGGAGCGTTCCCTGTGCATGTGTAGGGAACACTCTGAGAAGGCTTCGCTGCTGCCGCCACAGGAAACAGGGGGTGGGAGAAGGCTTGGCGGGCCAGTCTTGCTGCTGCTGGGGAGGGAAGCTTGGTGGGCCAGCCTCGCCGCCACGACCACTGCTGGGGAGGGGGCAGGGAGAAAGCTTAGTGGGTGGCCTCACTGCCGCCACTGCTAGGGAGGGAGGAAGGAGAAACCTTGGCAGGCTGGCCTCGCCGCCACCACCACTGGGGGGAGGGAGAAGGCTGGGCTCACCTGTTGCTGCATCTCCAGCTTCTGCAGGTTTGCATAAAAATGTGAAATCTTTTTTTTTAAACCCAAAACGTTGGTGCGGTTAAAAAAAATGCAAAAATGATGAAAGGAGTACCCGAAGGTTTAAGCAACAGATTTCTTCAGTGGCTGTTGCTAGGCAACCACAGCATTGCAGGCAGGGTTTATATCAGAGGTGGCCACACTGTGGCTCGGGAGCCACATGCGGCTATTTCACACATATCGTGTGACTCTTGGCAGGGCAGCTGGGGAAGCAAAGGGGAGGCATGCCTCCCGAATAGGTCTTCCTTTCCCCAGTCAGTGTTCCTTTCCCTGGGTAGGCTTGAGGTGGGGGGGCAGCAGAGCCCCCCCTCCAGCTGGCTTGGAGAAGTCATTTGTCTCTTTAAATCCCTTCTCCAAGCCAAGCCGGCTGGCCTGCGGGCATGGGTTTTCTTTTTGGAGAACACATTTAAAGTTGCTTTCATTCACCCCCCCCATTTATTTGCTTTTCCCCACCCTCCTCTCTCTTTCTCTCTCTTTTCCCCTTCCTCCTTCCCTCCCCAACTATTTGCTTTCTTTCCTGTGGTTCTCAAACACCTGACATTTATTCTATGTGGCTCTTATGTTAAGCAAGTTTGGCCACCCCTGCCATAGAGCTCACCATCTAAAGCAGGGGTCCTCAAACTACGGCCCGCGGGCCACATGCGGCCCGCCGAGGACTTTTATACGGCCCACCGGGTGTGCGCCGGGGACACGCCGGGGGGGGCGCAGGGCTCTCGCTTCTGCGGGCGGGTGGGCGGGTGCGAAGACCTGGAGAGCTGCCCCGCCCCGCCCCGAATCTCCAGGAGCCCCCCTCCTGTGCCCCACAGATAGCCTGCCCTCCCCCCTCCCCCTCAGCGGCATGGCAGCGGCGCAGAATACCCAGCCGGCCAGCCGGGGTGCAGGAGGAGGTGGCGGCGGCAGCGCAGCTCGCCCCCCCTCCCCCCCCTCGGGTGAGCACTGCAAGGGAGGGCGGAGATGCAAAGAGGTCAGTATCACACACACACACACCCGAGCACGCGCGCGCGCACACACACACCCATACGCAACCAGCTCTGCAACAGCCCTGCCAGCAGCACCGGCAGGACCTACCCGGAGCTGGATTTGCACCAGCAGCAGGAGCCGCAGCGCCGCGAAGCCGCCGCCATGCATCTTCCTCCTCCTCCTCCGCCTCTCCCTCCTGCCGCGGCCGGCTAGCCGGCTCCGGGCTAGCGCACCACGGAAGTGCGCCGCCCCCGCCCCCGCCGGGGCCAGGGAGTCCGGCATGCCCGGCGGAGGGGGTGGCTAAGGGGCAGGCAGGGCCGGGGCCTCGGGCAGCAGGGGGCGGCCCGCTCAGCATGCCAGGTGCGGAGGCGCTGCTCCATTCCCCACCGGCCCGGCCAAGGCACAACCCGCCCTTTTTCCGCGGAGGCCTGGCTGGCTGGCTGGTTGGGGGGCTGCCCCTGGCCCTGCATCCCCCCCGGCCGCGTCCATTGCTCCCCCTCCAGTGGATGAGGGGCGGCGGTGCCTGTCGCCCCCCCCCGGCTTCAGCCTCTGTGTGAATCGGGGCCATTTTTACTCATCCCACGTTGCTTCTCCCAGGATCGGCTTGGAGCGCCTGCACTTCCCCTTGCCTGGGTTGCCTTCTTCACAACAGCCCCGTGAAGTAGGCAAGTTGGCCAGAGACAGTTCGGCCTCACCCCCCGAATTGCAAGGCCGAGGGAGGATTTGGACCCCTGAGCATCCGCTGTCCCTGGGGCTCCTTTGGGCCTCGCTTTGTTTTCTTCATAGCAGACCAACATTGTCCCGAAGGTCACAGGGTGATTTTTAACCCACCTGCCCTCCAGCCGGGGAATTTAGGGTGGCAGAGGTGAGTCTTCTCTGCTCTTTTCAGTCTCACATTATCCCTGCCAGGTAGGTGAGGCTGAGAGAGAAGGGTCACCCAGCAAGCTACATGACAGTGACAGTCCTGGGATTTGAACTCCAGTCTTTCCAGATCACAGTCGGATGCTCAAACCACCACAACTCACTGTGGCTGAGTCAAAGTGTGTTTCTTCTTCATTCAGTTCAGATGGGGGCAGCCATGTCAGTCTGAAGCTATAGAATGAAGTTTAAGTCCAGGGTAACCTTTAAGACCAACTAAGGTCCTTTCCTTAAACCTTAGACCAGGGGCGGCGCAACTCACCCTCCCCCCTCGGGTGGAGGAGGAGGAGGAGGCGGCCAGTGTGGGACTCCAGGCCCCGCCGGGAGGTTGGCATCTGCGCCCACCTAGGGCGCAGATGCACCTCGAGCCGGCCCTGATTGTGACAGGATTCTCTGGGGACTGCTCTGTTCCATAGTCCGGCCCTCCAACGGTCTGAGGGACAGTGAACTGGCCCCCTGTTTAAAAAGTTTGAGGACCCCTGATCTAAAGCAACCATTTTCTTCATGGGAACTGATCTCTGCAATCTGGAGATCAATGGTAATTCAGAGAGATGTCCAGGCCTTTCCTTTCCTCCCAACCCCTTTCAGTTCCAAAGCTGCTTCCTGTTTAACACTGTTTAACTGTTTAATTAAACTGATTAATAGTTTAACTGACTCCCTGCTAATGCCCCACGGCCTTTTGGGACTCCCAACTTGGGAGTCGTAGTTCTGATTCCCTTTGCTATGGTTGCAGTAAGGCCAGCTGAGAACTACAACTCCCAAAGTACAACATGTCAAAAGTGGGGGTGTCAGAATGGAGGAGCTGGCGGGATGGGTCAGTAAGACGCCAAGGCAGCTTCCCCAGTGACCAGTGGGAGAGTAGGTGAGTCATCGCCAGCACAGCTTGCCTTTTATATATATGGAAATAATGGGTTTTATCATTATGTTGTTCACTGCCCTGAGCCATGTGTGTTCACAGGTAGGGCAGCCTATAAATTTAAATGATGAAAAAATAAAATAAAAATCCTAGATGTTTGCTGGCCCATCATTTGGTGCACCAGTTAATACACCTCCCTTGATAAGAGAAAACATTTATAGCTACATAATTAGGCTCATAGATTAAAGAAGCAAACCCATTTGGCCGCTTGCCAGGAGCAAGTTTAGATATCTCTTCAGGTCTCAAGCCTGGCTCCAAAGTCAGTTCAGAGTTGCTCTTATGACTTCCCAGGTTCACCAGATGATTGGATGGATTTTTTTTGGTAGTAGGCCACTCCTTTCACTTCCAGAGAAGCAAACCATTATAATGTCTTTAATAAATTTTCTGTAGTGTCTCTGCAATTAGATGTGTCTGAGCTGCTAGAAGACTAAGTTCCTCTGATCTACCATGCTGACACAGTGGGGACTGATGGCAAGCAGATCATGAATCACTCTATCATTGCTGGTGGCCATTAATTGCTCTGGAAAGCAGGTAGTTTCATCCTGAGGTAGACAATAAAATCTATTTGGATGCTTAAAAGGAGCAAAGAAGTCCTCTAGCTTAGTTTCCTTTCTCAGAAGAGTTGAGCATTCTTCTTCAAATGAGTAAGCTCTTTGCATCTCCATAGTTAAATGATCAGGACTCTTGCCTCTTCCTTTGTCTACTTCAAGGCCATTTGCAGTTTCGGGAGGAGAAAATCCTCAACACCCAGCACAGCTGCTTCAACTAATTATTCACTCAGTTTTCAAGGTTTCGTGACTGTAATGTAATTACTAAGAATTGTTATTTGTAAGTAGTATTATTTTTTTTTGTAAGTTCAAATAGTAACATAAATTAAAACAATTTTTCAGGGCATGAGAAAATCTCAAGAAGTTTGTCACCTCCTTGAATAAGTATCGATCATACTGCAAATTGTGACAGCACCTTTCTGGCAGGGTATGTCCATTTTTTAAAAAAAATTACCAACAAAAGTGTTTTACAACATGATGAAAGAATGTAAATGTAAACTTGACTACTGTACAAGACTACTGCAGACTAACAGTGCACTCCTGAACAGAATTACACCCTCATAAATCCATTAAAGTCAGTGGGTTTACAAGGGTATAACTTGGTTTAGGATTGCACTGTAATTTTGTAATCCCTTTTTCCAGAACCATTAAGGATGCATGGGCATGTGAAATCATTTAACATCTTTAAACGATCCCACCGTCACAAACAAGCAAATCCCAGTGCTTACTTACGGACATATTAGGGATCCTTATTTGTGTGAATGTAAACATCAATCACTATTAGAGCTGGCAATTTTTCTGAATTCAGTGGCAGTAGAAAAGAGCAAGAGTCCAGTAGCACCTTAAAGACTTATAAAATTTGTCGGGGTGGGTAGCCGTGTTGGTCTGAAGCAATAGAACAAAGTTAAGAGTCCAATAGCACCTTTAAGAACAACAAAGTTTTATTCAAGGTGTGAGCTTTTGTGTGCACGCACACTTTGTCAATGAAATGGAATTACAGATCATAGTTGTATATAGTGAGGACACTTTTTTAACAGATCAAAAGAATGACAAGCTTAGTTCTGTTTTGGTTCAACTGGGGGGGGGCTACATAGGTAATAAATATGTTAGAACTGGACAGGGCACATCAGTCTCCAGTTTATCCCATACGTCTTCAGTACACTGCTACCAATGGGTCAGTTTTGGGATTACCCAAGAGGGCTAGCACTCCTAGATCCCTTCCATGTTGTCAATTAAGTCTCCAGCTAGTGCTTGTATCTCCCGCTACTAACTAATTACCACAGGGATCATTTGTTGCAGTTCTGAAATTAGCAGTCCCACAACCAACTACTTCATTTCCCAGGTGAATGTTCAAATAGTTGAAATGATGGATGTCTAAGTGGTACAGATAACATGTTCAAATAGCATGTTCAAATGGTGGATGTCTAAGTGGTACAGATAACAACGACCAGCATTTAAAATAGTAAAGAATTCATTAAAAGGAAAAAGCCCATATGGCAACAGAATGAGCAAGGGATACAAGAGAAAGGTGTAAACATGCAATCTCTTGTCCCTCAGCTCTGTACATGCCCTAGGTAGTCATATTCTAAGGCAGGCTCATTAAGTTTAGGAGTTGCAGTAATCTAAAAGTTTCCCATTATCCCAGAGTCTTTGTCTGGGCAACCAGTCCTTTGTCTGTTCTTGTTTCCTATCCTGGTACTGACAAAGAAAAATCTCCTAAAATAGCCCCAAAAGGAAATTCATTTCTCCACAAATGTTGTTTACTGTATTTTATTATTTGTTGATATGTAACACATTAGGCAAGTCCATTGGTAGAGTAATCAAGCAGGATATAAATTCCAGAATATGCAGCAATAAACAAAATAACTTCAGCACTGGAATAGGCAATTTATACCCAGTAGCTCAGTGTCTCAGAATTGCTCTGCCAAGTTATGCCATATTGTTTTCTCATACAGTATTTACAAATTGGAAGACAAGAAACAGAACCCTCTCTATCATCAAACTGCTATTGCTTTGTTGGCTTGCCTATACCTCATTTTACCTTGTGAACACAGATCTGACATTCATAGCTCTACTTTCATATGCCTATCCCAATATTACGTTTCTCTAGAGCCTGATTCTCAGACCCATCCACCTGCCTTTACATTACTCTTTTAATTACTTCAAGTGGCCATCTTATTGAATTATTTATTTAGTTTATTTATAGGCTACCTTTCAACTTAAGAAGTCTCCAAGGACATTTACAGCACACTCAAATCAAAATCCATAAAATCACTTCTAAACATCATATATCAGTAATACCAACTGTTTGCATTCTCTTTTCACTCGAAATTTGTCACATAAAACCTATATGATGCTGTCCTTGTCTTTCTCCAAATCCCTCCTCAAAATCCCTTGGTTTTTTTCCCTTGAGATTTTGAGCTTTAGGGTCACCCATACCAAACTTAGATCTATGACATTCACCTGAACTGAATGCATATTGTTCTCCTGTTACCGTCATCGACATCTTCCTTCATTCCTCTTTAGCCCTTCTCCTGCCTCCTGATTCCACTGCAGGGCCAGATTAGATGGAGACATTGGGAGGTCTGTGGTTGGATCCCCCGCACTGGTTTCATTTTCCCCTGAAAGTAACCATTGGTTAAATTATCTTTTTTTAAAACAATGCTAGACTGCACACTCATTTTTTTCTGAGATCATGAAATATATTTTGAGATAATTTGCCAAGTGACAAGATATATTTTCAGAGTTGGGATTTATTCATTTAAGACAGAAGAGCAAGGGGAGTATTATATCTTTCTTAGTTTAAAGGTGTTTAGTGATAGAAACTGAAAAGTCTATGACTCCAATTTAGTCTTTGAAATCTTTGGTGCCCATTTGGGGGGACTTGCTCTATTACTTCCAGTATGACTAAAAAAAAAAAAATGGCTTCAAGATTATGGATTTTGTATATGAGTATGTATTCACCATTGTATGTATTCACATTTTCATATATGAATCTTAAACACCTTTGCCTCCAACTTGCTATTTCTGATCATTACAGTATAGAAGCATTTACAATGTGTATTTAGAATCTAGTTAATGTAGGTTTTATATTTGCATTGGCAAGTTACTCAAGTAAAAACTGCTTCAAAATTCATGTGTAAAAATACTTTGAAGAACACCAGTAGTATTAATTTGCAATACAGTTTTCCTTGGAGAAGCTTCCCCAAATGGTTTGGTTTTCCCTCAGACTAACAGTGGAAAATGCTGCCATCTCACAGCCCAAAATTCTGCTTTCAAGTACTCTGGCTCCACGTCTGACAAACTGAAATCTGGGTTCTGTCACTACCAAAACACTAAAGCAGTTTCTGTAAAAAGGGTGGAATTTGATTGTTTATTAGACATACTGATTCACCCCTTTTGTATTTACAGCTTTTATAATAATGACAATGATCTTGAAATGGACTATTGAAAAGGCTAGGCAACAAAGAAACATGTGAAATATTTGCCTTACATAGTAATTGGAAAGCTATGGCTTGAACTGGATAAATATTCCAGTTTACCAGAATCACTTCAAAGTGAGAGCATGTTGCAACAGACTAGCATTTAATGTTACACAAGCATGCAAAAAAAGAGAGGTTCTACAGATACTTTTTTAATGAAATGCTAATGTCCAAAATACTACTCCTGCCCTCCCCTGCTAAGGGTTTGGGAGAAAGGGTAGTGCTGGCCAGCAGCCTGTAGAGAAGAAGGGTGTAGCACCAGCGAAAAGCTGGGGATAGTGCCAGAGCAGTTTAAATAAGGCACCCCCAGCCTTCTGGATCAGAGACCTGAGGCAGAATACCTGGCTAACATGTTTCTGAGGGCCAAACTAGACATTACGCCAGCCATGGTTTTGACTGGTGGCTGCTGACACCATTTTAGGGAAGAATGTTAAAAATACTATGAGGACTGGTCCTGATCAGGCCTGTTGAGCGGGCAAATTGGGCAATCTTGTCGCCCCACCCCATGCCTTTTCAAGTACCATAACAGCTGTGTTATTGTTCAGTCACAAAGTCAAGTCCGACTCTTCGTGACCCCATGGACCACATCACACCAGGCCTTCCTGTCTTCCACTGTCCTCTGGAGTTTGCCTAATTTCATGTTTGTTGCATCAATAGCACTGTCTAACCATCTCATCCTTCTTCTTTTATCCTCAATCTTTCCCAGCAGCAGGGTCTTCTCCAGTGAGTGCTCCCTTTTCATTTGGTAGCCAAAGTATTTGAGCTTCAGCTTCAGTATCTGTCCTTCCAGGGAACAGTCAGGGTTGATTTCTTTTAGGATTGACTGATTTGATCTCCTTGCAGTCCAAGGGACTCTCAAGAGCAATGCTCCCTCTAAGCTGTGGAGTCTTGTGAGCAAAAAATCTACTTTGTGAGCTACTGGCATTAAAGTTGTGAGTGAATGATTTGGCTGCTGCATAAATTAGTTTGCTCTGGAGCCATCCTTCCTGAGCTGAGATAAAAAATGTGTGAGACAGAGGCTAAAAAACTGTGAGCTAGCTCACACTAACTCAGCTTGCAGGAAACATTGCTCAAGAGTCTTCTCTAGCACCATAATTCGAAAGCATCTATTCTTTGGCGCTTGGCCTTTCTCATAGTCCAACTCTCACAGCATACATTACTACTGGGAATACCATTGCATTGACCATATGGACTTTTGCTGGCAGTGTAATGTCTCTACTTTTTATTATGCTGTCTAGGTTTGCCATAGATGTGGGGGAAGACAAATGTTATCCATCTGTTTCCTTTGGTGCTCCCTGGCTACTGGGTTTTTATTGGTCGTGTAATGTGAAGTCTTTGTACAATGGGACTCATCACAAAGCTTCCATGTCTGTGTGTGCATACTTCTCTAGATAAGACAGTGTGGTGCAGAGCTTGGAAGCTTGATCTCCCTAACAAACCACAGACTAAGTGCATAGAGGTTGTCAAGTTGAATGAATTATTTTTTCCACTGCACTTTTTTTTTCTTGTTAAAAATAATGAACATGAATTCTCTCAAACTGGTATTCCTGTCTTTATCAGACTTTTTTTTAAAGGATATTTACAATTACTGCTTTTGATAACAAATCAGTTGGGAATATTTGCAGAGTAGCAAAATCATATATATATCCAAAAAAGCAACATAGATGAAAACAGGCTGAAAAGTTTACAATCTAATATGAGCTTGACTGCATCCTTGGATATTATTCTGCTGTATGGGGAGAATGTTTTATTGGGAAATCCAAAGTAATATCAACAGAATTTGTGAAATCAGTGTCCTTATCCTATAATACAACAGTATGGGAAGATAATATTGATGATATACAAGGAAGTAAAAATTGCGCTCAATGTTTCTTTGAGACACTGTGCGTTACTCTGAACACTTCAAAGTGTGACCACGTTGAAGTGTTCAGATTAATGCAGTGTCTCAAAGAAAATCTACTGAAATATACGTGTAAAAAAGTGAATGCTTTGAATCTCGAGAGTGACTCATTTAAGGCACATTAGCATGGAAGGCTTGTCCTGCTGCTTTTTCACTTTTCACAACATAACCGTGAAAATAGTGGTCAGCCATTTCCTCTAATATGTCATTCTAGCTAATCCAACAGCTGCAAAGAACCTCAAACCTGAATTTCCTACATGACTTGCCTAAAAAACTGTTGTCAGTTGCAATAGACTATGCCAAATGCTTTGCAACCTTATGTATTTTACTTAGCTGTATGTCCCAATAAATTCAGTGAGATTCCCAGGACAGTGTGTGCATATGTTTGCAAGCATAGTTTTCTTCCTTAGGTTCAACAATGCCATGTCCAAGAAGCAATCCTACTATGTGCTTCTTCCCATGTAAATGAGAACATCCTAAAGGGGCATTTTGTTTCTGCACTATGCGTTGCTCCATATACTGAGACTGCAGTAGCCTTCCTGCATTGGCAGTATTTGCTGCTTGACTTATTTTATTTACGTTATTTATAGTCCGCCTTTCTCACAGGGGACTCAGGGCAAATTACACATAGAGCGTCAGTACAGTCAACAAAATGGGACATTCAATAACCGATGCATTAGGATTTTAGAAGTCTGGACTTGCTTCTATTTCCTGCATGAATTCTCTCTACATTCCTGTATTTGAAAACTGACCTGGACTCTGAGTTTTGTTTTATGCTCCTTGACATCCCACCCCACCCTTGCTTCAGTTTCCTGTAGAAATGTATTGCAGATCCAGTAGCTTTTATATTAGCAGGACTGTTTACATCTTGACTCCTATCACCTCACCAGAGTTGACCCACAATGCCATGTACCTTCCTGGTCATGTCTGCGCAAGCACCCAAGCTTTCATTTCTTTTCTTGTGGAAGAGGCAGCCTTGCTTGCACAATCCTCTTACTGTTATTTCTCAAGTACTCTGAATTATGTTAACACTTGCATTTCTTGGTAATACTGACTATAATAGCACCAGTGACTACACAGTCACTCTATTGTAGCATTCTGTAACCACAGGATTAATATGGAAACCCTACAGGTCTCTGTTTCCCATGCTATTCCTGGATCTGTGGCTAGATTTAGCCATTGCTCCATCACATGTAATTCACTAGCTCCTCAGCTCTTCTTCCCTTAAGGATAAATGGGTGATAAGAGGATGAAGAGAACTGACTTCTCAGCTGCTGCAGAAGAAAACATGTTGCTAAATCCTTTGGTTCATTTCCTTTTCCAAAAGTCTGCTCTGATATTCTTTCTTGCAGCAGAAGGCAGGAGTCCTCAACTCTGCCCTAGAAAGGATCTGCATGTGCCTTACAGAATTAATTCCTTGAGGTTATTTAATCCTAGCCATGTTTGAACTGAAATAACCACATTCAGGATTGCATATGACAAGCATTTGTTGAATTTCTGTTGCCTAGTACCACAATAAAACTGGTCTTTAAAGATCCAAAAGATTCTTTGTTTTTATTGCAGATGTATGGTCCTTGTAAGATTGTAAAAGAATGCCCTCTAATGGGCTGCGTGATGCCATGAAAAAGGTGAATTATTTACCATTAATAATTGGTCTTTAGATAAAAAAGTATCTTGTGGTGTAGTTTAACTTCAGATTCACTAAGTTTTAAGTAAAGCTCATCCAGTATATATCTGTATAGAACAAGCTGAATCTCCCACCACCGAGAAAGTCGTCGCTTCAAATTGTCTCTAAAAATCGAACAAGCCAAGTTTTAAGAACACAAACAGCAGCAGGTACACCCCGCAACAATCCCTTTCACTCATGGCATCCAGAGGGCTCCTCAAGGTCCAAAGAAAAGATGTAACGATGTTATTTGCCCACGCGCGACTTTGGCAGCTGTATGGAAGACAGGCGGCACTCTCTGAGCATTTCGTCCGTGAGGAATCTTTCGCGGGTGACCCGAGGGACGCCTGTGCGCACAGACGCGTACTGCTCCTCGCTGCAACGCTGTGGGAGAACCTAGTGGAGCGATGCCTTGAGCAGAACGGTGTGGAGAAGCCGAGCCTCCCGAAGAGGGCCGACTCTTCCACGCTCCACCTCGTCCACCGCAGACAGTTTCTGTAGGCTACCTCCCCCCCCAACCTGACCTTCCCAACATGGCGGCGCACCGCCCCTTTACGCTGCCACCGCCCGAGCCCCACAGGGGCCTCCTCAGTGAGCGGTGGGGCGGGCGCCGGGGGAGAGAGAAAGAGAGGGAGCCGAGGCTTGGCTGCCTAAGCGGGTGACTTTGAGACCGCGGCTGTAGGCGGGAGGCCCCCGTTGGCAGCGACTGGGACGCGGCTGGCGACGCCGAAGAGGCAGCGGCGTTTCTGGGGGGAAACGACGAGGCTTCGCTGCTCCCAGCCGCCTCGGGCGCCTTATCGCTGACGAGAAAGAGGCGAGGAAGGAAGAGCAGCTGCCTGGGGAGCCGCGGCTGCCGCCTCCGCACCTGTCTCTGAGCCGGTGGCCGAAGAGACGAGGCAGAAGGGCGACGAGTGGGTGTCGCCGGCGCCGCCGAGCACCTGGTTCGCTCCCCCGCCTTTCCTTCCCGCCCTTCCTCAATCGGCTGCCTCTCAGGGGAGTCCGAGCCGGGGCAGCAGTGGGACCCGTAAGGCGACGCGGAGGAGGAGGAGGAGGAGGCGCGGCGGCGGCAGGGCCGGGAAACCGCGGGTGGAGCCGCGACCTGTTTCACCCAGGCAGACACCCGGAGGGACCTTTCTAAGCCGTCACTGACGCACTTGCTGGTGGCTCCCCCCTCCCCCCCCGGGTGTCTCTCTGTCTCCTGGGCGGGAGGAAGAAAGAAATCTCTGCATCAGGGGCTGGTGGCGCGAAGAGGAGCTGGAGCTGCAGCGTGGGCTGCAAGATGAACCCCAATGTCACCTATGCCAGCCGTAAGCGGCGGAAACCCGTGCAAAAAATGTAAGAAAGGCTGCTGGTGATGGGTGTGTGTGTATGCATAAGCTGTGTGCATTTCTGCGAGAGACGGGGCTTTACGGTTTGTTTGTTTGTTTTTGCGTTTCTTCTGGAGCGCCTCTTGCTTCAGGATTCAAATCACTCGCACTTCCCAACCCATAAGCTTCCTCTCCCTCCCTCCTTCTCCTTTTCCCTTTAATGTGCTTCTTACAGCGGCCTTGTCTCTTCTTTTCCTTTCCAACATCCGCATTGCAGGTTCTCTCAACCTTCCCTTCCTTTCCCTCTTTGGTTTAATTAACTTTTTTTTGGGGGGGGGGGTGTTGGAGAATAAAAATTAAAGGCCTTCTTGAATAACAAAGCCTTTCATATGAGGGCACCTCTCTGGCTTTTTTGGGGGGTGGGGGTGTTGGAGAATAAGGAGAGAAGGACGGTTGCAGTTTGTCCAAGCATGAGAGATGTTGGTACATGTGCAAAATCTCTTGGTGGCCTGAGTTAGCCGTTTTGCGCAATCTGTGTGTCGCCCCTCCCTTTCATGGCTGCCTTACAGACGCTTGCAGTGACTCGGTGTTTGTAAATAATATGTAAGGTTTCAAGGGAGTCTTTCAGCCTCTTGCTTTAAAGACTGGCTTCAGAGCAGTCCCCCACCCCTCTATTTTTAAAAACGAGATCCTATGGCTCAAGCTTCTACTTTGCAGATTTGCCATGTTTCTGGAAAACCTGTCCCTGAGTCTTAAATAGGCTGTCTGTGTACACACTGAGTACTTTTCCTGCAGATTCGTCAGCTGAGACCCGGTACACATTAAGCCCTGATTCAGGGCTCTATTTTTACAAAGCTCTGATGACCCACTTGAATTCAAGCAGCTGATTAAAATCAGAAGAAGGAGGGGTGGGGAGGAGAATGAGAGAAAATGTGTCGTTAATGTATCTGGGCTCTTAAAGGCCAGGCATTTAAGGTTATAACTTCACAGTAGTTTAAACTTCACAATAACTTTAAAATAATTTTTGGAAGGCCGCATGGATCAATATAGCTTTTAGTTTTTGATATTTTGACAGTTTGTTTGTGTGGAAGCCCAAAATGTGCTCTCTGCTTTTACCTGGTATCCATGACTTGAAGGTTAGCAGTCATTCTGCATCAGAGAAGGGTTGGTTTTACTGATGGTTATCTGCTGGTATATGTACCATACAGTGTAAAAATCTTTTGAGGATCGCTATATACTTGTAGGGTGCATTATTACTAGGAACACAATTAAAAAGAGCCATATATTTGTAATATTCCCACCACACACACCGTTCTTATTGTGATTTTTCAAACAAGGCTCTTAAAACATTTTTTTTTTTTTATTTCAACAGGGCACCATATGTAGTCTGGGGCTTTATGCCTTCATGTTTTCAAATGAAATCTTCTGTTCTTAGAAATAGTTGGATGTAATGAGTAAAATTAATTCTGTGTGATTGACTGGATTCTGAGAGACACATTAAGATTATTTTATTTGAAATAATGTTTAGATAGCTACAGTTTTAAAAAAGTTTTTCTCTGTTCTTTGTTACATATAGGAAAAGCATTTTAAGTCTACATTTGCTGTTCTAATAGGATTTAGGAGGAAATATTTGTTCTGTTGATGTGATGTAACATTGCTGAATTTGTATTTTCCAAAAGGACTTCAAGGTATACTAAATGGAATTGTCTGGGGGATCTGTGAGTTAGCAGTTTCAGAGTTTATTGCAAATATGTACTTGTTCCAGACTATGATATTTGAGTTTTTCTATTAAAACTGGTCCCCTACAAATACAACAGTTCAGTCAATACAAACTGAATTGTATAATGTCTGTCAAATGCTTTTGAGACACAGATTTTTTAAAAACCATAATTTATTTGTCTGTTCTAACATGAAAATGTCTAATGTTGACTTTGTGGGTGTAGAATAGAAGTAATTGATTGAGACTTTATCTGTTTTCATTAAATGAAATTTGTCTGTGCTTATTAAGCTGTGTTAGGAAGAACATGTTCTGTTTTCAGAGGCCTGTAGAACAGCCGTGCACACACATAAAAAGAAGAGCCATGAGCTCAAAGTTTACTTTAGACGTGACAGTGGTTGCTTATGCAACACTTGCTGTTAAGTAACTTCTTGTAGTTTGTTTTGTAAGCTAGAGTGACTGCTGGTGTCCATTTTTTTTAAAGTTACCTTTTTGTAATAATTTCTAGAATATACAGTATAGTCCCCATAGTGACTGTCAACCTAGAGATCGTCTTTCTTCGAGAAGTTGAAAAACCTCCACTCGAGTGCTGATCTGATGAACTACAGCTTCTGTTTTTCATGTGAAATCTTTGAAAACTTATGCACAAGCTTCTTTGACTTCCTTGTAGCTTCATGGGGTATAGGCTTTGTTTGCTCTGTAATAGTAGACTGTTGAAGTATACATGAAAAATATTCACAACCAAGTCAGATGTAATTCATAAGGAGACCTTTTGAAATATGCTGTCTGTTTGTAAAGGAGGAATAAACACAATTGCATATTAAACCTGACAAGAATGTCTTCCTGTATCTGTATACAGGACAGTATACAGACACTGATGTGGTACACAAGTGATAAATGAACATAAAGGAGAGCTGAAGTTAGGCTTTGGGGCAGCCAGTAGAAGGAAAGTTTCAAACTAAAAGTTGTATCTATGTTTTGGACAGAACATTTTCTTAAACATTGCAGATTTAAAAGGTGGGGGGGGAACCACTATTTTTGATGTAACAGTGTACAGTTACTCTTCCCATTCCATCAAAGAGAAATATACTTGAGTTGCTACTGGTATTTAATAGTTGTTCTTGTGTAAATTGATCTACATTTTCTAAAATGTTTGAGACTTAGAATCTTGAATTACTATTACCTGCTCTTTTCCCCAGTGGCTGACAAAGTACCTAATGGGTTGTTAATGGGTGTAAAAGGGACATTACACAAATCTGGGGTAAAGAAATAATGATGGAAAAATAGTCTCATATATTCAGTATTTCAGTTTTGGGTTGCATTGCAGTTAAATTAACATTTGAGAAGTTGGCAGCCAACCCTAGTGTAAACCAGCATTGGTGTGTACTGTACACAACTTGAATCTGATAGGCTTCTTACATGGCTGTTCCAAGCAGAGCTAGACTTCCTAAAGCCCAGTGACTTCAGTGTAACTGTGCTTAGGATGGCACTTAGGTTGGAACCTTTGAATGTTTACTTGGAAGTAAGTTTTGTTGAGCTAAGTGGAACTTAGTAAAAGGTAAGGTTTCCCTTACTCAAAAGCCAGAACTTACTTCTGAGTAAATATGCAGAGGATCAGGCTTAAGGCTGCAATCTTAACCACAAGTATTTGAAAATAATATCAGTCATTATAAGTTGATCTTCCTCCAAGTCTCTTCTGTTAATATAATATAAATAATGTCTCCTGAGTTTTGTTTTCAATTATACTATGACAGGAAGAGGAATGCAGAAAGTAGGTTTGTAAGAGATCCAGTGTGTTTCTTGTCTTGTTTTCCATACTTGCCAAGTTGTTTGAAAAGTTTGGTTTCCTTTAGGAAGTTCTTTATGGGCATAATCTAGGGAAGTGACACCCCATTTGTGAATGCAGCATTTCTGTGATACTTTGCAGCTTCATGGATACAGATTACTTATTTAGGGAGTGAGTGAGGAAAGCCTCTGTTATTTACAAAGCTTGTGACTACTTTGCTTCACCTGCTCAGGAAGTAGAATTATTTTGCTTGGCCTGACTGCCTAGCAAAGAGGCTTTTTGCGCTTTCCTTACCTATGCCCACCATGAGTACTGTGCCATCCTCCACAGGGTCTTTAATGTCATTCAAGGGGCAAAAATGGTCAGTTCTGTTTTCACTAGTGCCTTACTGAGGGGCTAGAGTCAGGAGCTGTAGCTGTGTGTAGTGCTTCCAGTAGCTTGCAGCTATGTGCTGGAGATTCACTGGCTGTTGGATGTGACAAGCTACTGTGTGGGTTCAGTGGGTCATAGGATTGATTTGTTTGTTACAGTCTGTGAGACTCAGATAGGTGTCCCCCCCCCTTATTTTGCTGCTTTCCCCCTTCCCTGACTTAATGAGCCTCACTGTATAGCATGGGTCTGGGCATTCCAGTTCTAACTTGCTTTCTTTTATTTTTTCAGGCTGTTAATTTTTGGTACCTTTCATTGTTTAAGAATTGAAAGTATAATGATTCCTTTTCATTTCAATATTTATATTCAATGTACATAGTATCAGTAATTATTTTTAGATGTCGTTATGTCATTTCATGACAATAAGAGACTTAAAGGCTTTCTTTATGAGGCCATATGCTAATTTGTTGCCAGAGTTCGTTGGCCATTGTTTTTAATAGACTTGGAAAGAATTTTTAAAAATCTCTTAATTTGACTTATTAGTAAATTGTCTCTTTCATATTTGTCATGTGTTGGTGAACATCACTAGATTAAAAAAATTAAATCTTGGAATTTCTCTACATTTCTTAAATTCATATTTTTAACACATCTTCAGATTTGGAGATCCACTTTAAAATATATGTGTACAATGGCAGGAAGCAGGACCTAGGAGAAGACTAAACAATAGGTAGTATAAGTATGTACAGAATAAGGTTAAATTTTCAGAAGTCTCAGAATTAGTAAATGAAATATATCTTGGAATATTTGACTTGATAAAACAGGCTTTGAAAAGGCATTTAAACTGGTGGCTTTCTTTCAATCAGATGGTATTTATTCCCCCTCCCCAATTGTTACTTAACAACAAAATTCAATTCTTTCATTTATGACAGTATTTATTTCCTTTAAAACATTTTTATGCCACTGTTCCACCTAAATAGGGTCCCTAGGCTATGTTTTTTGTCTGTGTCAAATAATATCTGAATTGAATAAGTATGACCTCTCCCACCCCCTCAAGCGTTGAAGTTTAATATTACAGATTGGCATAAATTTAAAAGAATAAATAGGAAGCATGTGACTATACCTGTTTAAGTAACAGCGCTACTTATCAGGTGATGATGAACTTTCTTCCTATTGGGGAATTAATTATGGAAATACGCATAAACAGCATAAAATAAAGTGTGTTGCTAAGTAAAACATATTGCTGTTTTCAAATTCTATATGGATTTTGTCCAGCTTTTAAGAGCTTTTGTTATGTGTGAAACTGGGAATATCCTCTTATTGAGGGGGGTGTTTGGCAGTTCTTGCTTTTCACGCATTTGTTGCCATAATGGATTTGTATTTGAATATAATTTTATCTGAAGACATCAAAACTCTTTAAATTTCTTTTTTTAAGAGATGTGTTGGTGCCGTAGTCTAATAGATAGACTTTTGCCCTAAAGGAAAGCTATCTTGTTGAGATTAGAGCTGGGAAACTCAAGGCTCATAGTTATGGCATTTTCAAAATTCAGTACATTACTTTAAAGCCATTGATATGCTCACAGTTAGACTCCTGACTTTGCTCTGGATATCCAACAATTTCTGATCTTTTTTTTTTGGTCACAATGTTCTGTCAGTTCCCTACAGCTCTGTATTCCTGTTTCTTTTGAGCCTTCTCTTTCTGTCATAATAGATAGAATGTGTGGTCTCTTGCTGTGAGGGAAGGAGGAGTAGATCCTTAGAGCATGCATCACAATGTCATTATTACAGTTGAATTGCTTAGAGATTTTAGCTGAATCTTCTTGTTTAGCAGAAGACAGAGTGCTATGGTAAGCTATTTAGTATATTACAAATGTTTAGATTCATGTTTCAGGCACTGTGCGTTGCAGTCATAATGACAAACAGTAAAATGTAAGCACAGTGGAGTGGGATGCAACCATTTTCAGTTCATTCTTACACATCCACAGGTTGAATTTTCTCCAGGTTGGTGATTTTCTGCTCCTATTTCTGCTTTGTAAGCATTTTTGTCTTCAGTATTGAGGGCTATTATAAAGCAGAGCGATCTAGGCTTACATCTTAGTCTCCTCCCTAACTTGTAGTAGTTGACTGACAGTTGCTTATTTTGCATTGCAGAAAATTTTGTGCTTCATTTGGTGTATCTAATCCATTAACAGAAAAGGAAAATGGAGACGTCAATGTGACAAAATGTTTAATAAAAGACTGTACCTCAGGGAACTGTAAACTTACCAATAGTCCCAATATAATACTTCTTTCTAAGTATTGTGAGGCATAGTACTAGTTATTATTCTTGTAATTTTTTGCTATATGCCAGAGTGCAATTATGTTCTGAAAAGCCAAGTCTCTCTTACATTTAATAGGCTATTAAAAGTATGTAGAATGAACTTTGTTAAATCTCATTGCTTACATTTAAGTACTTCAGTTAACTGAAATGAATTTGACTTCTGTATATTCTGCATAAATGTTAATAGATGTGTGAAGGGCTGATAGTTCAGATATTAAACAATGTACAAAATGCCTAGCCTGTTTGAATATTGTTAATAATTAACCAATGGCCAGGAATATTTTTTTGCATTATTGCTTGATAATACACAAAGCATTGTAAATAATCTTGTCCATCTTTTAGTATTTCCTTATCTAAAAAACTGTGAAGGTTTAAGGGGTACAGAATTAGAATTAATAATTGCTTTTAGATTCTACATAGGGTATTGGAGGAATTTGTTGCTCCATTATTTATTTAGTATATTTATAGTCTGCTTTTTCATTGAGGCTCAAGGGATACATTCACATCAGCACTTATTTCTCAAGTCTGTCCCTTGTCCTGGGGCTAATTTTTAATGTATTTTGGTATACCTTTCATCCAAAATTATTTGCCAGTTTGCATAACCCTGAAACTTGCAGTAACTTTAAAAAAATAAATGGGTGGGTTGGTCTTGAAGCAGGATTGGAGAGTAAGTATATTCAGCTGTTGCTAAAACAAAGCACAGGACAAAATTTATTTATTATTTATTAGATTTGTGTCCTGCCCTCCCTGCAAGGTGAACAGGTACAGTTATGCAAATTCACATTTTAAAAAAGTCTAAAACAAGAATGTGGTAGGCATTAACCTTTTAAATTCTGAATGATTTGTTATCTGCATAGCTGGGGGGAGGGGAATCTGTATGTAATTCCATGAGCCCTGTGCTAACAAACTGAAAGGAGGTGGATCCAGCCATCCTCCAAGTAACAGGCCTCCAACACAATCGTATTTGTAAGAGTTCAGCACCATTGTCTCTTGAAGCCTTCAGTTATGAGCACTATACACCTGTGAGAGAAGTAATAAGTGAAAGTAGAATCTGTGACAAACTGAAAAAACTTTCTGAAAAGGAACAGCTACTTTTTTTAACAGGAGGGGAAAAAAATTCATAGCAGCCTGCAAACACCTTTTACTCCAGTCATCTTTGGACAAGCCCATCTTCAGATATCTTCAGTATTTAGCTCTAGCACAGAGGGTCAAGGAGGGAATCCACAAGGATATAATGAAAGTAGCAGCAGCACTCCCGATGGATATTCCACTCTACATGATTGTGGATGAATGGAAACTTATTAAGACTTCAAGATGAAACTGCCAGTGAAACTTGCCGCATAGATACTTACTGGAATCAGTTCTTTGAAAAGACACACACATCTGGTGATCCAAAATACCCACTAGTTACCAAGGTGGTGAAAGCAGCATTATCATTATTGCATGGTAGTACGGATTGGATGCATTTTGACCAATGAAAGGGCCTGGATGTCAGAGAGAACTTTGAATGCCCACCTAATCATCAAAGAAATTTTATATCATGTATATGAAAACAATGTATACCATGTTAATATCACACAGGAGCTTTTACAGATGAAAAGAGCAGTTCATGTTCATTTCAAGCAATATTGTGATGAACAGTGTGTCATTAAAGAGGAGGAAAAAGAAAAGAAAGGAGGGGAAAAGGCAGAGGAGTTAGAAAGGTTTAAGAAGATAGACAGTGAAAAGGATAGTATACAGGAGAAGGAAGCAAAACTGAAAAAGCTGAGACAACAGAATAAGAAGAGGATGACTGCTCAGACGTTGCTAAAATGATGCAACCAAACATGGAAAGGAGGCTGCTGAGAAAAAGGATATGGTGGCATTCAACACAGCACAGCTCATGCTAGAAGGAGTGGAGAAAGCAATGGAAGAGGACAAGAAAAAAATGCTTGCAGATACAGTGTGAAAAACTGTTGAGAAATGAGTTAATAACTTCTTTTTTCATCAAAAAACAAAAGATAAAGTAAAAGCAAAGACAGATCTTACCTTACATTAATTATGTTTTGTTGTCATAATGATTACTTTATGTGTGGTTTTTAATATGTTTTGCTGTTTTATTTTCTACATTATGTGATTATTTTTAAAAGGGAATCTTTTTTTGTCTTAAATTTTGTACAATAATGAAAACATTGTCCTATCTTCATTTTAAAACATTCAGAAAAAGATGGGACTGGCTATGGGGATGGTGGAGGCCAGATAATAATCATTTTTAATGAAGTCCTAGTTTTACTTTTAAAACACTAGCTTATCAAAAGGCTGACATTAATTGTTCAGTATTTGGTCTTTTTTTTTAATTTTGGTTAGTAAAACCAGTATTTTTGACCCTCTGACTAGTTTCCACCCCTGCTATGGTTCAAATGGCTAGAACCTCATGAAGCTTGTCACTTGTTGAAATTTCTGGTAGTCACTCTTGTGAACTGGGATTGAGGCACTTATTAATGTGCTTTAAGGTATTTGTATTATTTTCAAAAGTTTGTTATAACTCCAGACCCTAAAGAGTGATGAAGCTTTTGCTTGTAAGTCAGGAGCAAGAAAAAGAAAGCAGATCTCCCCTCCATCTTTTATAACTTATATTTGAGAGGAAGGAGCTTCCTTTGGAAGTAAAAATGTGCTTAGGAGCTTCATAGCCTTAAATTGACATAATTACAAAAATTATTGTTTTGTGTAATAAATGACAGACATTTTTATTAATGATTGTATTGATATTTTAAAATGTGACCTTATACTATTTTCTTCTCTAATGACAGAGTGAAACCTTCCCCTCCTGAGGGAGCCAAGTCTAACCCATCAAAAAGGCACAGAGACCGACTGAATGCAGAGTTAGATCGCCTGGCTGGTCTTCTGCCATTCCCTCAGGATGTTATTGCCAAGCTGGATAAATTGTCTGTGCTTAGGCTCAGTGTTAGTTACCTGAGAGCCAAAAGTTTCTTTGATGGTAAGAAATTTGAGTTTGTTTTTCCTGACTGACTGTAAATGTACTGTACTGTTAGTTGAAATAGTTCTGTGCTAAAGGACTGAAATGTTCACTATGTCTGTTAAATCCAAAATGTTTTTTCTTATTAACGCAATGCATTGCAGTGCCTTAAAATGTTGGAAGTTCTTACTGACCCGTTCAGAGTTTTATCTCATGTTTAGGTGGGCTGCAGAATATTGGCTGCATTCTGATGTCCTAATAAAGAGACAAACACGGGATATAGCACAAACCTAATTAATCTACCAGAGGTACATGACAGACCACAGTCCGTTCCTAAATCCCATTTAGTCAACTTTTTTTCCTTCTTCAAGCAGAGTCCCTGGTGCTAGCACAAGCTCCTTTGCATTGCCAGGCTATTTGCAAAGCCTGATCATGTATGTAGCGCGTTTGCTAATGATTGGCTGCAATAATTGAGAAAGAATGTGGGAAGAAGTCTAGAGGAAGCCTTACCACTGTCATCCCTTTCCGCTTGCCCTTGATTAAGTATCATATCCCCTTCCCCTTTCTATCTAATTGTTTCACTAAATTCCTTAGTTTGTTTTTCTGAAACAACGTGTGCATACCCCTCTTTGTCTTTTTACCATGTTTCCTAAACTTGTTGTTTCTCAGAAAATAAAAAGTTCTGAAGAAACACACAATCCTATCCAGTCTTGCTTATTCACTCCCTCTTCAAGCATGGGGGGGAGTGGTTTGAAGCAGGAACTCCCTTATAGGAAAGGAGGCATAGCAGTAGATGGTATGGCTTGTGACTGTAACAGTGGGAAAACTTCTATTGTGTAAGATGGTAATCTTAATAAAAGTATCTGATAGTGTAGCACATTCCTGCTTGGAGAGTCATAACTAGCATGAAGGGGCATGGGGGAGCGTGAAGAAAAGTCTGGAAGGAGTATCTGGAGAAGGTATCATAAGTAATGGAAGCTGATTGACAGAAACCGGGGGGCCCATTCTCAGTAGAAGAGGTAAAATCTGTTGTTTAAAAATGTAAGAATAGAAAAGTTTATTTCAGATGGATTAATAGTGGAATTCTACAAGTGCTTTATTGAGAGTACTAAAAACCCTCAACCTGGGTTATGAAATGCAATAAAGGTACTGCCTAGATCACGGGGAGAAGCAAAAATCATGATTTTATTAAAGTCCAGTAAGTATCCTGAATTACCTAGCTCATATAATCCAGTATCATTAGTTAATCAATAGTGTAAGATATGGACTTCAGTAATAGCCAATAGTTAAAATACTTATAGATAAAATGGAAACTTAAAAAAGAAAGCTGGAGCAGATCTTGGATTAAATTGTCATTTGTAGTACAATGATATTGTTGCCTTGTTTGACAGAACACTTGTGTTGGGTGCTCTGATAATCATGCGACAATATAGCAGGACTTGGTTTCATTGCACTGTCTGATGTTCAGAAATTATTTCATGCTATTCAGTCATTTGTATTTCTGCTGTGGTTTTGCAATTAAAAAGTTAAAAAATATAGTGCGGATGATCAGATCTCAGCTGAAAGAAAATGGTTATTAGAAAATAGTAAAGAAAGCTAGAAGTATTAAATAGTTGAGTACAGCTCTAGTAGAAAGTAGAGACCCCCTGATTACAGAACAAAAACACTTGGATGTACAAGTGTAGAACTTAAGGAAGTTGCAAAGTTTTCATATTTTTATATAGAAATGTATTTTAAGTATTTCTGTATTTTATAATTTTTTTAAAAATGGAAAATGATGTACATCTGTTTTTGGTGCTGTAGAATCAAAAGTTTGGTCAGCTCAGGTAAAAGACCTTTTACCGTGTTTCCAAGCATTAGGCTGTTGCTTGGATGTTAGTGGTGTGTCTTGTGAGATTAGTTTACTGTTATAACTTGTCAAGTTTTGCAGGAGGGTTATGAACAGCAAGTTAAATGTTTCTGATATCTTATGCAGGCATTAGATATGCTACAGAATAAAAAATTAGGATGCAGATTGGCTCTCTCAAATTGTATTTCAAAAGAGAGAAACCATACAGCATTGCCAAACAATATGCTACTGCCATTTTACAAATCTGATTTTTTCTGAGAATTCTGTGAACTCTGAGCAACTTAGTAAATCCTTCCTAGCTGTCTTGAGCTCTTGTTAAGAAAGATAAGTTAGATATAAACTGAGCAAATATTTTATTTAGAAACATTGTCTTTGTCACAGTTGAATGAATGGTTAATAAAATAGTTCTACTTCAGCTTTGAGAGTTGGATTTTTATTGTATTATACCCTTTCGTGAGAGATAAAAAGTATTCACTTTGTGCCTTCAGAGCCTTGCCACTGGGACAGCACACAAGAACTAGGTAGGAAAGGAGAGTTTCACCTTTTCTACACCCTAAGTGCGCACACATCCACACCCACACACCTCTGCAAAACAACTCTCCCTGCTAGCCAGAGGCTTTAGACCAATTTTTCTATCACAAACAGGGATGCAGAATCTGTTCAGGGGGGAACGCAGGAGGGGAGGAGTTGAGGATAGAAACCATGTGCATGTAGGGATTAAGTGCTCTGATTATCTGATAGCCTTGATTTCTAGGAGAGGAGCTGTAGCTGGGCTTTGAAGATACAAGTATTGTGTGTAGTTCTGAGCAGTGTGTGGCCAAAGGACCTAGAACTCTGGTGATATCTAAAAGTTAAATTCCTAATTGTTAAGCGGAGAAATCCGGTAGAGTTTTAATGTAAATCAAAATCATAGATTTTTAAAAAATGTATTCATTCAGTCTTCTCAGATATAGGTTTAAATGTTGCTTATCTTAATTTGTGACATACTTGCCAAGAAATCTCAACATGCAGTTGCATATCTGCTGTGTAAAGCCTGCAAGGCCTACAGTGGACTAAATAGTTTAGAAGTGTCTGCCCACTGACTTTCCCATATTTCAGGCATTGGAACAAGGCCACGGCTGCATTGCTTGCTACTCTCCTTTCTTCTGAGTGCATATTCACCCCACAGAAATTTACTCCAGCCATTTCCTGCGTACGCTGCTTATATAGTCTACAGTTAAGGAAGAATGGTTTGCAGAGACTAACAGACTGTGAAGCTAGAAAGTATACAGTGGCCATGCTGCTCTTCTTGTTCTAAATGTAGAAGAGAACATTGTGGCTTAGTCCTGAACAAGCAGGCTCTTAACAGTTTGCTGAAGTGAAGGGAAACGCTAAATGAATAACAGGATACAAATGAGGGGTGTGTGAATTCCTGAGGAAAGCAAAATATAAACGTGCACTCATATGATCGTCTTTGAAAGGAAACTCAAGTTTTTGCAGTAACAATAGGTTTTTTTAATAAAAACCACTTGCATTTCCCCAAGTTTAAATAATCTAATTGGAAAGTTGATTAGTCAGACACCATGAGAGATTCACTTGGAAATATATTGTATGGTATAAATTGTATGGTAATGAAGCTATTTTATGAATTATTCAGAGGTGACTTAGAAAAATCTATTGTTATCTTAGAGTAATATGTCATTTAATTACTAATTTTGAAGTCTTAGTAGGATGTAACTCTGTTTAGGATGACATTGTCAGTTGCGGAATTTATCCATCCATAAGGAATAGTTGAATTAAGAAGCTCTCTTAAGTGAATATTGGCTGTTATTCAATCTGGTTTTTTTTTCTTTGGTATCATCGTGTTTTTCTTTTCAATGAACTTCAGTGTGTATTTTGCTTGAGAAGAGGATGACGTTCTGGAATGCTAGGAATCCTGGGTAGGAGAGTACCCAAATGTTCCAGAATGTCATCCTCTGCTTCAAGCAAAATGAACCATCACATTAAATTCTGTGTTTCATTTTAAATGCCTGCACTATATGGTTTTGAGGAATATTAAAGATTAACATTCATATGCAAGGAAAACTGTGTCTATGGAAGCTTTTTATAGAATCTTCAGTATTACTTTATGAATACTGCTGGAAAAGTGCCTCAGAATATGACAGCTGACAACTTTTGGTTTAGGCATTTAGTTTATAAGATACCTACCTTTTAGCAACCCAGCAAACCCCCCCCCCCATGTGGGATTTAAGCTAAAGGCTGTGGCCAAAAGAGCCATATCATAAAAGGAAAAGGAAAGATTTACAAAGTAGTCCTAAGCTAGTCTCCTCAGAATCCTATTCAGGTCAATTCAGTGGGGCTTACTCCTAGGAAAGTGTTTTTAGGATTGAACTGCTAGTGGTCCAAAATCTATCAGTGTCTTAGAGCTTTGTCTGCAACTGTGATGGCAGTAACTTCAGAAGTGGCAGATAAATGTTTCAGCTTTTCAAAATTTAGCTCGTTTTAAGGGTACTGAGTACTGTACTTTTTTGTCAATGTGGGTTAACATTTTATGGAGTTTTTACAATATGTGTTGGCTTTTAATTTCATGTTTAATTACTGCATGTTTCCTAAAGCTAAGGATAGGCATGTAAAACTTCATAAAAATAGAGGTTAAACCTGCCCTGTCATGATTTTTTCAGTTGGTGTATTGAACCTATGTTGAAGATGAAGCAAGAATGTGATTTTTTTAAAAAAAGTCATTTTTATTGTATGCTACAGACTGAGTTGTGTTGCTATATTAGTCACCATGTTTTGGGTGAATGGTTCATATGAAGCATTAGTCCTTTCTCCATTTAATTATCTGTCAGGGCCCAGAATTTAATGAGAGAAATTTATAAGCTGTCCCACAGCAGGGACAAACATAAATTGCACCTGTAACTTCATGGAGAGTGCATGGTCAGTTAGCATACCTAGGTGATACATTGTTGATTTTTAAAAAATCATCCCAATACAGCTTCTTTTCAGCCTTTTAAAAATTAACCTTTTTTATTCTGAAGTTTTGAGAGCATTGTTGAGGGTATTTGAAATGGCTATTTATGATTTTCTCTGGAATTATCAAATAGTTGTTTCCTAAGCATAGGAGCTTTTAAAAAAGTAATTTCTTACTCATTAATACAGAAAGCATGTCTAAACACGTGAATAGTATTAATGCCAGCAGAGATTAGTAGGGTTGTGTATGACCCTCTTCTACAAGCCAATCAGGGGAAAAAATGTCTTTTTCCTAAAAAAGCTTCTGTACTGAATTACTCTCCTGGCTTTTACTTTTAACCTATATCTTAGGCAACCTACCAGAACTGAGTGTTCCAGTGGTATGTTTGCAGATTGATGCTTCATTTTGATATAGTATGTTCTAACATTCTATCATGTTTCTAATCTTGTCTGTCTTCCTACTTTCTGGAATAATCAGCATAATCCTAAATAGAGTCAATTGAAGTCATTGGACTTATAAGGATGTAATTCTTAGGATGGCTATGCTAGCCTCCTGCTTCCTCAAAACCTCAAAGGGACCTGCATAACAGCGTTGTCTTAAAAATGCTTTGAGTACTTTGAGTACTCAATTCAAGGCAGCTTGTGCTACTGTGTACTTTTCAATATCCCTAGCAAAACCATTCTCTAGACAAAACAGATAATAGGTGCCATGTGCTTGTGCTGCTGTTTTGTTTTTTTCAAGTGTCTAGTACAGGTACTTCAAGACTGGTATTTTAAGTGGCAAGGGGGTGATGTGATGCAGTAGTGTCTGATTGTTCTGGAGTTAGCAAGTTGAATTCATAGTTGTTCCTCAGTGGAACAGGATTCCTTGGGAGATGGTAGGCTCTTCTTCTTTGGAAGTTTTCAAACAGAGGCTAGATGGCCATCTGACAGCAGTGCTGATTTTGTGAACTGAGGCAGATCGTGAGAGGGAGAGGAGGAAGGGTTGCCTCAGTGCTTAGTTCTTGTGGCCCTTTCTTGTACGCCCAGGGAAATACTGATTGTCACTTTGGGGTCAGAAAGCAATTTTTCTCCGGGCCAGTTTGGCCAAGGATCCTGGAGATTTTGTGTCATCTGGGTGTGGAATAGCAGTCACTGCGTGTGTGAAGGAGGAGGTATTTGTGAAGTTCCTGCATTGTGCAGGGGGTTGGACTAGATGATCCTGGAAGGAACCTTCAGGGTCATATAGTCCTTCCCCCTGCACAGTGTAGGAAAATCAGAAATATCTCCCCATCCATGTACACAGCCTGGCTATGTATAGAGGCTAGTAGCTAGTGATGATCCATATCATAGTGTTACAGAAAGCACCTATAAATGTGTGTTAAATATGCTTTCAAATACTTGATTTATTTTTGCATGCCAGTTCAATCGATCCTAGTTTTATAATCAGCTACTCTGAAAAACTAGGATTTCCTGCCTCTGTTTAGCTACCCTGGTATTCCTTGATGGTCTCCTACCCAAATGTTGACCGAGGCCGACCCTGCTTATCTTCTGAGATTTCATGAGATCAGGCTGACCTGGGCTATCCTGGCCATGGCTCTATAAATTCTAAGGGATATGCATTAAATTTGTAGGAGTGAGTCCTACAAAGCAGATTAATACAATTTTTGGTACCTTACATTCTTTGCTGTTATATGAGGCTTCAGGCTAAAATAGGTACATTCAAGTTAAAAAAGCAAATATGTTCTATATCCAACAAAATGAGGTTGTGCAACCTGTATAAATTATACCAGTTATGGTAATTCTTGTGTTTGATTAATTGACTCTGCTAGTCCTACAATACAGTTAAGAGCTTCATTTATAAATATTTGACTGCATTGGCTTACAGGGTAGGTCAGAGGTGGTTATAAATGAAATTGTATTGAATCCCTGCCCTTGAAAACCTGCTTAGCACACCCTTAACTTGGGTTATGAGATTTCATTACCTGCCTGCTTTCAAGCCAAAATTTGACTAAGCCTGTTTTACAGGTATGACCCCAGATAACCTTCAGACATGCATGCATTTATCCTGTATTCGTTTGTTTCTTTAATAATTAGTGGACCTAAAATTTAAGATTAATTTGATTTATTTTTGATACTAACATGTTTGTATTTCTGAGAAGTAATCCATATGCCCTTTAGCCAAGTACTAATAAAATGAATGTGTGTGGTTTTAACAGTAGTTACTGAAGCATTATCCTGTGGGTCTCCCAAGTATTCTACTGTAGCTTAAAATGTGAGACATCTGTCCAGGGAACGTTCTGCTATAACCATGTAAGATTTTCTGGGGTGAAATTCCCCACCAGTAGCACATCTTTGAGCAGAATGCATGGAGAAATGGCTCTGCTTCTTTTTGGTTTTAGGATATTGTCATCTGCACAATAGTGAACAATGCCCCCAAAGTACAGCCACCATGTATAAGGGGGCATGTGAAGAAAAAACTGAAAGGAAAAGTAAGAAGGGTCAAATTCCCTTCTGGAAGCTTGGAGACTGTTTAAAACTACAGTACTGAAAGTTCAGTTATAATGTATACCACAGGTTAGGAAAGGTATGAATAGGTATTAAAAAAGGCCTGTGTGGTTAATGAACAAAGTAATGGAAGCAGTAAAAGGTAAGAAGGATTCCTTTAAGTGGTGGAATGCTAGTCTGAGTGAGGTAAATAAAAGGAAGCACAGGTCTATGAGGAAAATATGAAGACCAACAATAAAAATTTCTTCAGATATATTAGGAGCAGAAAACCAGCCAGAGAGGCAGTGGGGTCCTTGGGTGACCAAGGAGTGAAATGAGTACCAAAGGATGATAGGGAAATGATAGAGAAGCTGAATGCATTTTTTGCCTCTGTGTTCACTGTGGAAGATGAGAGATGTTTGCCCACTCCAGAACCGCCAGTTTCAGGAGCAGTGTCGAAAGACCTGAGTTGAATTAAAGTGACTAGTGAGAAGGTCCTACAACTGATGAACAAATTAAAAACTGACAAATCACCAGGTCTAGATTGCATACATCCAAGAGTTCTGGAAAAGCTCAGATGTGGATTTGACAAAAATATGCAATCTATCACTAAAATCTACCTCTGTTCCTGAGGACTGGAAGGTAGCTAATGTAACCCCCATCTTTAAAAAAGGTTCCAGAGGAGATCCAGGAAATTACAGGCCAGTCAGTTTAATGTTGATACCAGGTAAGTTGGTGGAATCCATTATTAAAGGTAGAATTAGTAGGCACATTGATGAACAAAAGCTATTAAGAAAGAATCAGCATGGTTTCTGTAAGGGAAGATATTGTGTTAGAGTTTTTTGAGGGGGATGAACAAAATGTGGACAAGGGTGACTCAGATGTTGTTTACCTAGACATCCTGAAAGCTTTTGATAAAGTTCCTCATCAAAGACCCCTAAGTAAACTGAGCGGTCATTGGATAAGGGGACAATTGGTTAATTAACAGGAAACAAAGACAGAGTATAAATGGGTAGTTTTCACAGTGGAAGGTGGTAAGCAGTGAGGTCCTAGGGCTCAGTATGAGGTCTGATGCCTTTTAACTTGTTCATTAATGATTTGGAGTTGGGAGTAAGCAGGGAAGTGGCTAAGTTTGTGGATGGTGAGAACCAGGGAGGACTGTGAGGAGCTCCAGAAGGATCTGTTGAGGGTAAATGAGTGGTTGTCAACATGGGCAAGTGCAAAGTAATGTACATTGGAGCCAAAAATCCTAACTATGATTATATGTCAATGGGGTCTGAACTGGCGGTAACTGACCAGGAGAGAGACCTTGGAGTCATGGTAGACAACTCACTGAATATGTTAACTGATTGTGTGACTGCAATAAAAAGGCTAATTTGTGTGTGACTGCAATAAAGTGTGTGACTGCAATAAAAAAAGGCTGGGGTTATTAGAAAGCGGATTGAAAACAAATCAGCTAGTATCATAATGCCCCTGTATAAATCGATGGTTTGGCCTCATTTGAAATACTGTGTACAGTTCTGGTGCAGAGAAGGGCAACTAAAATGATTAATGGTATGGAACATCTTCCCTATGAAGACAGATTAAAGAGGTTACAGCTCTTTAGCTTGGATTGAGCAGTGGCATGACAGACATAATTATGCATCGGATAGAGAAGGTGGAGAAAGAAGTATTTCTCTCCCTTTCTCACAATACAAGAACTCATGTGCACTCAGTGAAATTAATTAGCAGTAGGCTTAGAACAGATAAAAGGAAGCATTTCTTCATCCAAAGAGTAATTAACATGTGGGCTTCACTGCTGCAGGAGGTGGTAGCAGCTACAAGCATAGACAGCTTCAAGAGGGGATTGGATAAACATATGGAGCAGAGGTCCATCAGTGGCTATTAGCAGCAACATATAGATGGAGCACTATGTCTGGGACACTGATGTTCTCTATTCTTGGTGTTTGGGAAGCAACGAGGGGGGGGAGGTTCTGGAGTTCTTGCCCCGCTGGTGGACCTCTTCATGGCACCTGAGTTTTGGCTGCTGTGTGGTACAGAGTGTTGGACTGGATGGGCCATTGGCCTGATTCAGCATGGCTTCTCGTATTTTCTTATGTACATCATAATTCCCACCCCCACCCGTAAAATAAAAAGCTAAAGGAGCATAAGATAGACTCTGAAAATCAACTGACTTTTTGCATTTGATGTGGTTCTCTGTTTTTTTCAGTCCGGAATGTTAGCACATTAGAGGTACTGGGATTTTTTAAAAATCCTGCATGAATTTTTAAAAGAAACATTGATCCAGGGAAGCATTGTTAAGTGTTATGGAGAGTGACAGCCCCTCCTTCTTTTCTCAGAAAGATGACCTGACAACATTCCACAGAACTGGTGTAAGTTATTAAATATGCAAACAGGGAAGTGGGGGGTGGAATCTAAACAAAAGAAATATTCTACCTCATGTAAAAGCATTATCAAAGCCTTGGGTGCTTGAAACATGCCATGGAAGTTGTGAAAAACACTGGCTGATGGTACCAGATTTGTTTTTGTATGACTTTTGACTCTTCTGTGGCTTGAGGTATAAATATGCTGCAAATACAATTGTTTAGAGTAGTCAGATGAGTTGGAGTTTAATTTTAAATGGCACTGTTAAAAGAATACCCTTTGTGTAACTTAAATGACAATTCCAGGCAAAGCATATTTTCAAGATCAGTATCTCCTTCATGATTCAGCATCTTTACTTAGCTGTTCTTGTTTCTTTCTGAAATGCCTGTTTTCCTGTTTGATTTTATCAGAATTCTGATAAGGAAGTAAGACTTTCTTGTGTAGCTGAACTTTGTAGATGTTTACAGTTGCAGCCATTTATAACATAATCTGTTTTCTTTATATAAACAAGTGCTCCAACTCTGTAGAAACCAAATGTTCACAAGAACATTCACAAGAAACAAATGTAAATGATCTTGTAGAGTACAAGGCTGAATAGCCAGATAGTTGAGAACAGACTATTTTTTTTTTTTTTGGTAAATACAGTTTATTATTGGATATATCACATGTTCATACAATTTAAACCTACCTACATATCCATTTTTCTTATTTCCCTTCTCCCCCCCAAACAAGGCTTCCCGCACTGCTCCAACCCCATTAATGTCTCTCTTATTCTGTTACAATTACTTCTAAACTTCTTTTCTCTTACAAACGGTAACAATTCAAAAATCTAATTCTCTTTCATTTTCTTCTTAATAACTATCAAAGCAAATCAAACCACGTTTAATGTCCCAATTTTTCAACAAGTATTTTTGAAAGTCTTTCCAGTCTTCAAAGAAAGTTTCATCTTCTTCGTTGTTTAACTTTCTTGTTAATTTGTCCATTTCTGCCAAAAACAACGTCTTTTTAATCCATTCCCATGTTTCAGGTACTTTATCTTGTTTCCAGCATTGAGCAAAAATCAGTCTAGCTGCTGTAATCAAGTACCATAGTAGTGTTCTCTTGGCTACATTTACTTCTTCCATTTTAAGACCTAACAATAACATCTGTGGGTCTTTCTTAAAAGTACATTTCAAAATTTTTTGTATCTCATTGTGGATCTCAGTCCAATATTTTACTGCTTTATCACATGTCCACCACATATGGTAAAAAGACCCTTCATGTTTCTTGCATTTCCAACATTTGTTGGACATACTTTCATTTATAATAGCAATTTTTTTAGGCGTCATATACCATCTGTACATCATTTTATAACAATTCTCTTTAAAATTTACACAAGTTGAAATTTTCATTGACTTTTTCCACAAATATTCCCAGGATGTCATTAATATCTCATTATTAACATTTACAGCCCATTTTATCATTTGCTCTTTTACAATTTCATCCTCAGTGTACCATTTCAATAAAACCTTATACAGTTTAGAAATCATTTTTTTACGTTTCTCAAGCCATACAGTTTCAATTTCAATGTTCTTTTCTCTGAAACCATGTTCTCTTTTATCGGTCTTAAATAAATCATAAATCTGTCTGTATTTCAACCAATCATATTCAAATTCGACATCAAATCTATCTTGTAACACAAAGTTTTTCCCTTCTAATTTTAAAAGATTTTTGTAAGGTAGCCAATCTAACCCTTGATTTCTTGAATGTGGGTTAATCACTTCAGCTGGTACTATCCAAAGTGGTCTTTCTTCTGAGAAGAATTTTCTATATCTCATCCAAGTCTCAAACAGTGATTGTCTTACAAAGTGGTGTTTAAAAAATTTGTCCATTTTTACTTTTCCATACCATAAATATGCATGCCATCCAAATTTGTTATCATGCCCTTCTAAAGCCAATAGCTTCTTATTCTCAAGATTAATCCACTGTTCCAACCATGTTAAACAGACGGCATCATAATACAGTCTTAAATTTGGTAGTTGAAGGCCTCCTCTCTCTCTTGCGTCGCATAAAATTTTCATTTTGATCCTTGGCTTTCTTCCTGCCCATACGAATTTGGATAATTCTTTCTGCCACGAATCCAATACTTTCCTTTGTTTTAGTATTGGAATGGTCTGAAATAAAAACATCAAACGCGGTAAGATATTCATTTTTACAGTTGCGATTCTTCCCATCAATGATAAATTCAAGGTGTCCCATTTCTTCATGTCTTGCTGAATCCTATGCCACACCTTTTCATAATTGTTTTTAAACAGGTCAATATTTTTCATGGTTAATTCAATTCCTAGATATTTAGTCTTTGTAACTACTTCACATTGGATTTTCTCTTGAAGTTCTATTTGTCTTTGCTTCGTCATGTTTTTACACATCACCTTAGTTTTGTTTTTATTAACGTAAAAGCCCGCAAGTGAGCCAAATTCTTCAATTTTCTCCATCAGATGTGGTATTTTCTCAATAGGATCCTGAATCATAAACATCACATCATCTGCAAATGCCCTGTATTTATATACGAATCCTTTCACTGAAAGTCCTTCAATACTATTATCTTTTCTTATTGCTGTCAATAATATTTCCAACATCCAAATAAATAGCAACGGGGACAACGGGCAGCCTTGACGTGTTCCCTTTTGAACTTGGAAAAAATCCGTCTTTTCTTTGTTTATATTCAAAGCCGCTTTTTGTTCTGAATATATTGCCACAATCATGTTTAAAAAGAACTGTCCAATGTCCATTTTTTCAATAACTTGCAGCATAAACTCCCAATTTAAGTTGTCAAAAGCTTTTTCCGCATCTAGGAAGAGGAATCCAACTTCTTTTTCTGGATGCTTGTCATAGTATTCAATTGCGTCTATCACCACTCTTAAATTGTCTCTAATTTGTCTATTTGGTAAAAATCCGGCTTGTTCTTCCGCTATAGTATCTTTCAGATATTTTTTCAATCTCTCCGAAATTATTTTTGCAAATAATTTGTAATCATTATTTAATAGCGATATTGGTCTATAATTCTTTACTTGAGTCAAATCCAAACCTTCTTTAGGTATCAATGAAATATTTGCTTCTTTCCATGAATCTGGGATCCGTTTAGTCTTTCTTATCTCATTCGACAGAAGTACTAAAATGGGGGTTAGCTCCTCTTTAAATTTCTTGTAGAACTTTGCTGTGAAGCCATCTGGTCCTGGAGCTTTGCCCAACTTTGCATCTTCTATCGCCATTATCACTTCTTCTTTCGTTACTAAACCATTTAATGATTCCTTAATTTGTTTTCCCAGCTCTGGAACTTCAATAGTCTCCAAGTATTTCTTAATTCTCTGTTGATCAATGCCTTTCTTTTTAAATAATTTGGCGTAATATTTAAAGAAAGCTCTTTTTATACCATTCAAATTCATAACATCCTTTCCATCTTCAATAATCTTAGATATAAAATTCCTTTCTTTTCTATTTTTCAATTGCCACGCTAAAAACTTTCCTGGTTTGTTTGCACCCTCAAATGCTTTTTGCTGTAATTTCTTCAGATTCCAATATAATTCTCTGTTTAAT
The DNA here is from genome assembly GCA_029375565.1 of Gekko gecko. NCBI lineage: Eukaryota > Metazoa > Chordata > Lepidosauria > Squamata > Gekkonidae > Gekko > Gekko gecko. Next base: position 57,812,901 of record JAPDNY010000011.1, on the reverse strand, counting down.
AAAACATTCAGCTGATCTTGCAGAAAGTGGATCTCTTTAATAATCTTTTTCTTCCCTGGTCTTTTCTTTAATTCCTTTTCTTTTTGTCGAATTTTTTCATAAAGGTCTTTCTGTTGTTGCATCTTTTGCTTTTTGTCCTTGGAGTTCAGAGAGATAAGCATACCTCTCATTACCGCTTTGTACGCATCCCATAAAACTTGTATATCCGTACCTTTATTTAAATTCAATTCAAAAAAACTTTTCGTTTCTTTTTTTAAAGTTTCATTGATTAGTTTTTGATCCAGTAAGTCCTCATTAATTCTCCAATATAGTTGTTTAGTTTTTTCTTTAGATATCCAAAGTAAGGGATTATGATCAGAATTAGTTTTCGGTAAAATTTGTATTTTATAAGTTTTTTGCGCCATCTCCTCTGACATCCAAATCATGTCAATTCGAGAAAAGGAGTTATGTCTATTAGAATAAAACGTGTAATCCTTAGTCTTGGGATTCCACTTCCTCCAAACGTCTTCCAGTTTCTCTTGCTTCATCAATTGAAAGAAATTTTTTGGTAGCTTTCCAATTGTCTCTCCACTTGCTTTGGATTTTCTGTCCAATATGTTATTCACTGTACCATTAAAGTCTCCAGCAAGGACTATTTGATCATAGTTTAAACAATCCAACTCTTTGGTCAAGTCATTGAAGAAAGTCTCTTTTGCACCATTGGGTGCATATATATTTACGAGCAATGTCTTTTTTCTATTCATCAATATTTCCACGCCAACATATCTTCCTTCTTTATCTGAAAAGATTTTTTTAGGATCCAATTCTTTTGAAACATAAATCACTGTTCCTTTTTTCTTATTAGTTGCTGAGGAATGAAATTCTTCTCCCAATTTTTTATTAATCAAGTATTTATTATCTTGTTTTCTGATATGTGTTTCTTGTAAACAAATTATGTTACATTTTTGTTTCTCCAGCCAATGATTCACTAATCTTCTTTTACTTGGTGAATTTAGTCCATTTACGTTCCAAGATAAAAATTTGTAATCCATAATTGTGTTGAATTAAATATCTTTAAAATCATCAAAATTGTTCTCTTTAAATCTGTATAAGTCTCCTTCAGATTTGAGAGTAGATCTCACCGAATTGTACACAAATGAAAGTCCATATGGAATCTCCCATCTGAACCTGATATTCATTTCTTTTAGTCTGTCTGTCAATTTCTTGAATTTCTTTCTGTCTTGTAAGATCGATCTCGGAATTTCTCTCAAAATTATTATTTTTTTCCCATTAATTTCCAACGGTTGTGTGAATTGTTTCTTGAAAACATCTTCCTTCATTTTTGTTGTCACGAATTGAACAATCACATCTCTGGGTAATTGCTTTCTCTTGGCATAAGCTGAGTTTACTCTGTAAATCAAGTCAAAGTCTGAATCCAAATCTCCAACATCTTCCCCTACATAAGTTGTCAATGTATTGATTACTAGAGCCCGTAGATCCTGATCTTCCTCCTCTTCTATCCCTCTCAATCTCAGATGATTCTGAGTAGCTCTATATTCCATCATGGACTCCAGTCTTGTATTTTCTAACAGGGTTTTTTAACCTTCTGTTCCATTTCTTCAGATTTTGTCACCAGACTTTTGACCTCTTTCTTAACTTCTTCTGTATCTTTTTTAATCCCTGACACTTCTGTTAGTACCAGTTCTTTCAGTTCTTCCATATTTTTTTCTGTACTTGGACTTGCACTTGTTCTATTTGCTCCAGTTGTATTTGCAGCTGTTGTTGCAATTGTTGTTGCAGCTGTGATTCTATTTGTTTTCCAAGATTCTGCACCACTTCGGTCATCCGTTTTTCCATCGCTTCCATAGCCGCTTGCCACTCTTTTTTTCCTTTGCAGTCATTCTTGGACTAGGTGATGAAGCAGCTCTAGGTCTTGACCTCAAATCCGTCTTGAAAGCGACTTCAGTGCTAATCAATCTTTATATTAGCAATCTTCAAGCCAAATCGCCACCTTTATAACTTGTATCAGCCCTTTTTTGGCTTAAAAATAACTTTTTAAAATTTAGTCCTCCTCAAAATGTCGGGCGCAATTTCTCTATGATTTTCCGGCTAGAGTAGGCTCCTTCCAGACTTCCTGTTTATCTGTCCGTCTCTGTAATCCAACTTCCGGTAAAGGTGGTGTTGTATAGTGGGTTAGACGCATAAAGAAACCACAGACAGCGTTGTAGTGATCAGCATGGTTCGCTATTATACAACACGAGACGCTGATAACTGGCCTGGAGGCCAACTATATACATTGGGGAGGGGCCGCCCCTGGTACCATTGGCGGGTTTGAATTCCCGCCGCCGTTCCCATTGGTCCCCCTACGCGGGAGCCAGGAACCTCAGTCCCATTGTTCTCAGGTACTCAAGCTCTGGCTCTTCGTTGATGGCACGATGTTGTCTGCATACACAACACCCCTCCCCCATAGTCCCGATCCTGTCTAGGTGACATAGTCCTTCAGGTATGCGGGGGCTCTGCGTTCCCTGGTGGACCGTCGTGGTGTAGGCGTTGGGGTTTCTCCGCAGCCAAGTCTTGGTGGTGTGGTGGGGCCTGCCCCCTCACCTCCTTCCGCTGGGGAAGGGTGCGCCGTCTGGCCCTCGGCTGAAGAGGCCTCGGGCATACTGAGCTGCCCGTCGCTGGGGTCCGCCTCTCTGCGGTCTCGTTCCGCCTCGGGCTCTCCCTCAGCTTCTCGTGGGGCCTGCTCCACCTCCCCTTGGTTACCCCGGTCTCCTACCGTTGGAAGTAGGCGCTGCCTCAGCTGGTCCACATGGTGCCGCAGGACCTGCCCATCATTTGTCGACACCTCATAGGAGACAGGGCCGGTGGGGTGGATTACCTTTCCTGCTATCCACTCCGGGCCTCGGCCGTAGTTCCTTGCGAACACCGGGTCCTCTGGGAAGAAACCCCGTAGTGCCTCCCTGTCCTCGACCCAGTTCCGTCCTGTTGGAGCCCTGTCGGGGTGCAGGCGGTCCAGGAGGATGGCGGGTCGCCGGCCCATGAGAAGCTCCGCGGGGCAGTGGCCACTGACCGGGTTGGGTGTTGTCCGGTTCGCCAGCAAGAACCGGGCTATGCGTGACTCCCAGTCCCCCTCGGTCAGGCGGCTTAAAGCTTCCTTAGCCGTGCGGACCATGCGTTCCGCTTGGCCGTTCGTGGCAGGGTGGAAGGGCGCTGACCTGATATGCCGGATCAAGTTGTCCCGCAGGAACCACTGGAATTCCTCGGATGTGAACGCCGGGCCGTTGTCGGAGACGATGGTGTCCGGCAAGCCATGCGTGGCAAATATCTTCCGGAGGGCTCGGATGGTGGCGCTCGCGGAGGTGGAGGAGACTGGGCTCACCTCCAGCCACTTGGAGTACGCGTCCACGGTGACCAGGAATGTTAACCCGTGGAAGGGCCCGGCGAAGTCGATGTGGAGCCGGGACCACGGGGTCCTTGTTGATTCCCATGCCTGGGTGGGTGCACATGGTGGGCTTGGCCGGACTTCTTGACATATTTGGCAACGCTTCACCCAGGCCTCTATTTCCCCATCAATGCCTGGCCACCAGACGTAGCTCCGGGCGAGGGCTTTCATCCGCACGATGCCGGGGTGTGCCTCGTGCAGAGCCTGCAGGACCTGTTGCTGGAGTGCGCTGGGGACTACGACCCGGTCCCCCCACAGCAGGCAGCCCTTGTGTGCCGATAGTTCCTCGCGCCGCGTTGTAAATGCGCTGAACTCAGGGCCCGCCGAGGCCGTAGGCCACCCCCTCACCACCCAGCCGAGAACCCGGGATATGATGGGGTCACGGGCTGAGCGGCGGGCGATGTCCGTGGCCTGGAGGGGGCGTCTGGAAGACCCTCCAACTGGAAGACATGATGAGCTGGGGCCGGGTCCGCCCCTTCGTCTGGCAGGGGGAGGCGGCTCAGCGCGTCTGCATGTCCCATTGCCTTGCCTGTCCGGTGCTGGAGCGTGTAGTTGTAGCCCGCCAAGAAGATGGACCACCGCAAGACCCGAGGGAGAGTACCTGTGGCGTCCGGCGGTCCGCCGCGAAGAGGCCCAGCAGCGGCCGGTGGTCTGTGACGACTGTGAAGGGACGGCCATAGACGAAGTCATGGAACTTCTTCACCCCGGCCACGACTGCCAGTCCCTCGCGGTCTATCTGGGCGTAGTTCCGCTCGGCCGCAGACAGGGTCCGCGAGTAGTACGCGACCGGGACCTCCCGGCCGTCCGGGAGACGGTGCGCCAGCACGGCTCCCACCCCATATGGAGACGCATCGCAAGCCAAGACCACGGGCAGGGTCTCGTCGAAATGTGCCAGGACCGCGTTTGAGATGAGCAGGGCCTTGACGGCCCGGAACGCAGCAGCCTGATGCGGGCCCCAGACCCAGGGTGCCTTTTTGTCGAGCAACCTGTGGAGGGGCTCGGCTACCGCCGCCTTGTGGGGGAGAAAGGCGTGGTAAAAGTTCAATAGTCCGAGAAAAGCCTGGAGCTCGGCTTTGGAGGTCGGGGGCGGCGCTTCCACGATGGCCTTCACCTTGTCCCGGGCCGGGTGGAGTCCCTCTGCGTTCACCGTGAAGCCCAAGAAGTCGACGGATGATACCCCGAGCTGGCACTTCTCGCGCTTGACCTTGAGGCCGGCGTCCCGGAAACGGCTGAGGACCATGCGGAGGCGGGAGGCGAACTCATCGGGCGTGGCGGCGGCGATCATCACATCATCGAAGAATGGTGTGACGCCAGGGATCCCTTTGAGGAGAGAGTCCATCAGTTGCTGGAAAATTCCGGGTGCCACGCTCACCCCGAATTGCAGGCGATTGACCCTGAAGGCCCCCCGGTGCGTTACAATTGTTTGGGCCTCTGCTGTCGGCCCATCGACAGGCAGCTGCTGGTACGCTTGGGCCAGATCTAGTTTGCCGAAGATCTTGGCCCCTGCCAAGGTGGCCAGAACATGGCTCACCACCGGGACCGGGTAGGCATGGTCCTGCAATGCCCGATTTATCGTGCATTTATAATCCGCGCAGATGCGGACATCCCCGTTGGGTTTAATGGGGGTCACGATCGGGGTTTCCCACACTGCGTGAGAGACCGGCTCCAAAACCCCTTGCGCCACCAGTCGGTCCAGTTCCGCGTCAATTTTGGGTTTTAAGGCAAACGGAACGGACCTGGCACGCATGCGGATAGGGGCCACTGTGGGGTTGAGTTGTAGCGAAACCGGGGGGCCCGTATATCGGCCCAGGGACCCGTCGAAAACGGATGGGAACTCGCGGCACACTTCCTGGAAGTCGCGGGTTGCGCAATGCTGGACCCCCTCGATCGCGATTCCTAGGGGTCCAAACCAAGCCCTCCCCAGGAGGCTAACTAGGTCGCCCTCGACTACGAGCAAGTCCAAGTGACCCTTGAAGCCCCGGTACTGCACCCTGAAACTCCCGACCCCCTTCACTGGCACTTGGTTTCTCTGAAAGTCCATGAGCGTCATGGGTGATGGCCGCAAGCGGGGGCCCCCTTTGGGCAAATCTGTCTTAATGTGGCCTCCGAAATGATGGAACAGGCGGAGCCCGAATCGAGTTCCATTTGTAAGGGGGCCCCCTCTACTTTGATCCGGACGTATATTTTTGGGGTAGAGGCCTGACTGGGGAGTTTCAGTACCTGTGTTCGGGCGGCCGGGGCGTTGGTCAGTTGGTATAGGTCTGCCTCCGGGGCCGCGCAGTCCTCAGACCTGCGGCGGGGCGGTTTTTGTGCTGCGCGTGATGGCTTGGACCGGCAAACCCTTGCGATGTGGCCCGTGCGGCCGCAGTCCTGACATGTGGCGTCCCGGAACCGGCACGATCTCCTCTCATGCTGCCCTCCGCAGCTGGCACACTCCTGCGCCGCCGAGCCGGGTTGCTTGCGTGCGGAGCTAGCGGACGGTGCTGGCGGGCGATGCTGGGCTAGTGTGCGGTGTACCTCGGAGTCGTCGATGTCGCTGTTCCCGGGGGAGGCCACACGATGCGTCGCGGTGGTGGTGGTCGGGTGTGACCTCTCCCATGCAGTGGCGGTGGCTAACGCTGAGGTGATGGTCACCTTCTCGCCCTCCATTATTCGGCGCCGGAGTTTCTCCTCCCTGAGGCCTGCGATGAAACGGTCGCGGAGAGCCATCTCCAAGTGCTCTCCGAAGGCGCATTCGGCCGCCAGGCGGCGGACCTCACCGAGGAACTCCGCGGCGGTTTCTTTGCCCTGCTGGTTCCTATGCTGGAAAACCACGTGGCAGGTCATCTCCGACGGCTTTGGGGAGTAGTAGTTCTGCACGGCCTTCACAATCTCGTCGACCGTGCACTCCTCCACCTTCTTGGGAGAGAGAAGGTATTGGGCCAGATCCACGATCACGGGGCCGCAAGAGCAGAGCAGCAGTCCTCTCTTTCGGTCTTCGTCCGTGATCTGATAGAACACGAAGGCTTGCCGCAAACCCGTGACCCAGGCTCCCCAACGTTGGGGCTGGGAAGCGTCGAACGGCGGTAGCAGCCCGGATCCTGGAGCGATGGCCATTGTGCTAGTCGGCGGCAGCGACACGGTTCTGGATTCACCCTCGGAGGCGCTCATGGAGGATGCCCGTGGAGCGGTGGAGCGAGTCTTCGGTAGCGTTGTCCGACAGCCCGGCTGGAGCGCTCAACAGGATCCCATCCTCGTCGCCATTGTTGTATAGTGGGTTAGACGCATAAAGAAACCACAGACAGCGATGTAGTGATCAGCATGGTTCGCTATTATACAACACGAGACGCTGATAACTGGCCCGGAGGCCAACTATATACATTGGGGAGGGGCCGCCCCCTGGTACCATTGGCGGGTTTGAATTCCCGCCGCCGTTCCCATTGGTCCCCCTACGCGGGAGCCAGGAACCTCAGTCCCATTGGCTCTTCGTTGATGGCACGATGTTGTCTGCATACACAACAGGTGGTGTCACCCATTCAAACGTCCGTCTATTTCTGGCACAGCAACCTCTAAAATGTCCACTCTAGCCTACTTCCTGTATCATAGAGTCACAGTTAGTTTCGTTTCTGCTACGTAGAGTTTAGACTTGACTGACCACAGGAATGCAAAACAAAGTCACTTTTCAGCCGTTTTCTCTAAAGGAAAGCTTTCGTTTTACTTTTAAATCAAGCGGAATAGTTCATTAAAGGTTTCTACGCTTATCCGTATGATTCAATTTCGCGTTCTTCTTTAAACCGGTAAGCGCTTATTCGTTTGTTACCTTGCTTGTAATCTCGGGGTTTCGCGGTGCTTCTTCTGTAATCGATGTTGAACTTGATGTTAAAGAGATCGGTAGATGGCGAATTTATGCTGAATTCTCAGCCCAGCTGGTATCTGTAGTGCTGATTTGCAACTGCCCTCTTCACGGAAGGAGATCAAAGTGTAAACAAGCTTCCTCCGAAGCTTATCCACACCGATCTCAACTCCCCCTCAGGCTTGGCTGCTTGCTTGCCACCCCCCGCCTGGGGAGTGCTGCGCTGGGCCAGATGAAGCCCAGACTGTCGTCAGATACCGCAGTACACTCTGCACAACTCGCAAAGTGTGTCAATTCACCATTTTACTCCAACCGGAAGCCCGAGAACAGACTATTAAAGTCCTTGTGGCACTATCAAAATATAACCATGTCTTGCTATAGATATAACATATTGTACATAACACAGGATTGGATCCATTTCAGAAGCAGTGGCGCTTCCTTGTGGCCCAAGGAGCTTTCCCCAGTGATGCTGCAGAGCTTTTGCTGGTAGAGAATCAGGTGACGGTCCTCATTTACTACAGTAACAGAGGAGGTAGTGATGGTTTAAGTTTATTATTCCTTTTTTTTTTTTTTAGCAAAAGTAAGAAATCATTGTGTGGATATACAATCTACATTTAGACCAATTTAACAAATAAGTGTTAGAAGCTCTCAAATTTTTACTGGTCTGTGTAGTTATGCCAAAGTAAGATATTGGACTGACCAACAATATGGAACATAAATCCATTTTTGTCCAATGTACTCTACTTGCTTATTTGAAAGCAATTCTTACTTGCCACAGTGTGCTGTAGGGACCAGTATGTGTGTACTTTTACATTAGTATGGATATTACTTTTTAATTCTGAGCGGTCACTTTTAATATTGAGTAATTAAAAATTGTTTGTAGAAACTATGTATCATATAACCTTAGTTGCTGGTGTTCCAGTTTTTATGCAAATTGGTAAAGGAGGTTTATAACGACTTCTCTGAATAAAGGTGAGGCATGATCTGTGAAGGCCTCCTTGAACCGCTCCAACATAATCTCATGTTCAGTCTGTATGGAGTGATCTCTTATTTTAGACCTGGCAGCCAGTGGGTTCAAGGCACAGTATTATGGTTCCTCAGAATTAAAGGTTGCAACACCCAAGTGATTTCTGCCTTGTTGGTCTAATATGTTACTGTTATAAGACAACTGTTTAGCATATTCCGAAGAATGTTTAAAAATACAATTTTTATGCCTTCTTTCTCTTGGGAATAAGGATGATGTAGATTTGGGCATTAAGAGGAAGCTGTCTTTCCTTGGGCTGTGGAGTTCAGGCTTGCATCTACACTTGTTTTCCCACCTCAAATGTTGCAAGTGATACGGGAGGATTATGATTTCTTTACCTAGGATGTTAAACCTCATTAGACAGGTTATGGACATGCACACGTGTTGATTGGCCAGATAATGCAGCCATAGAAATATTTGATTTCAGGGTTACTTTTCATGTTTATCTTGTGACTTCCTTAATATGGGTTGTTTAAATTTTATAATTAATTCTGAGTTCCAGAAATAAGTTGTTCTAGGGGTCTCCATCTCCTCTCTCCCCCCCAAATTTGGCACCTATTGTAATTCAGGAAGAGGTCCACAGTACCTCTCCTACACAGACAACTTCACTAAACTTGTGCCAAAGCCTGACGCTGCCATCCTAGAAAAGACTTTCTCTTTCCTGCTGCTTATTTGTGAGGCATCACTGAGACCAGATATGGTAATGTATAATCCCTTTGTAGTATTTGACTAAACTGCATCAAGCATGTCTTAAGAAACTGGATTTCTGTTGTTTATATGTCTGACAAACTGATCGGGAAAATGGCATTTTAAACCAATTTCAGCTAGGTTGAGAGAAAACTCCTTCATGCTGTTACATACATACATACGTATACATATTTACTACACTAGTAAAATTTAATATCTTTATAAAACATCTTCTGCCTGGTGTTGGAGATGCCATGATAATATTGGTACATATTTTCATATGTGTCAGAAATGTAAAAAAAAAAGTTTAGAAAGTTGATCTATGATAACCTTTATATTAAATGTAATACCTGATCTAAAAGTAGTTTTGTTAAATTTATTTACAAAAGAAAATAGGAAATGGGCACTTAGATCATTAATTAATTTTTAAATAGGAAATTTAAAAAGATACGATGGAGCTGTTTAAATTGAAACAGATATGGTGTTTTTTTTAAAATAAATCTATCATATCTGTTACGTATTACTCTTAGTACATGGTGGAATAAAGCTCAATTGGAAAAATCAAGTCATCAGATTAGATTAGCAAACAGTAAAATAGTGGATGCTTTTTATGCCAGCTGGAATCCATTTATATTTTTTCCTCATCAACAACAACCCTTCATCTACCACTCAATATTAGGAATCCATAGAAATGTATACATCGGTCAAAAAAGTAAGCATATGTGGTAGAGCTGTAGCAATATCTTGTTGAAGCTCTAAAACCAAATTATATATGGCAATAATTGTAAACATTTTTTTTCAGTTTCTTTGTTTCCCATTTGCTTTCTGGGTTGTTTGTGCTTTGTTAATGTAACAGTGTTTAATAAAAATAGCCTTTTAATGTTGTGAGCCAAAATGCAGCATTTCTGCAATTAATAAGCTTTTGCTATTTACATCATTACAACTTTGTTCATGATGAAATGGTGTGCTATAAAAGTTGCTGCAGTTGGTTTTCACCAAAAAAAGAAAAAGAGGGAGGGAAAAAGAGTCTTTGGCATAATACCATTGCTTGTTTGTATCCACACAATTATATGTGACTTAATAGAATGTAAAACACCGTTATTTTAGAAATCCTTTAGAAATTACTAAATTTGAAGAATCACCAGTCCTTTGACATGATGAATTATAGTTTGTATATAATCCTAGGGGGTAATGTGAATTGGATTTCCTTTAAAGGCACCATCAACTCAATGCTAAGTTGTCCCAGCTTCCTAGTAGTTTTGTGCCTGAGGGCCTGTTTACACATACGAGGTCCTTGTAAAAGTCCAAATAAATTAATTAAATAATTGTGACACACACACCCACGTGCCTGCCCCAGTCATAGTGATCGGAGCTCCATGCACAGTGTAATTACAAGGGTCCAGTTTCGATTGGAACTGTTGTGTTCCAGGGGAGGGACCTTAGGCCTTCTCTCACCAGTGCTATTTTCCCAACCTGGAATAGCCCTGGGAAGCCACTGTTTGCCCTCAGGGAAGCTTACATGTAGCCTGTCAGTATAAATAGTGAGTGTTTAGGGCCATTTCAGGAAAATGGGATATTGGGAGGGCTTAAACCACCTGTTCCAGTGCACCATGGTCCCAGCCTTATTTGAGCCCACACACACTTTTGAATTAAATTCCAAGCTTGGAACTTCCAGATCACATCTGTTGACAGAGCACATGGAATTGACCTTCAGGGCCAAATTACACATAATAACAGAAGACATGTTTGTTCATTTAGCTCAGCCTCAATCATATGAAAAGTCAGACTGCATCCAGTCTGGTTCACTTTATGAACTAAAGTGGAATGCAGGTGAGAGAACTGAACCTTCATGGCTTACCTCCCCAGACTGTCTCTTGCTGAACTCCTGGGGGAGAAGAAGCTCACCTCTCTTCACATTCTTGTCTTACAGTGTAACAGGCTTAGACTTTTTTTTTTTTTTTTGGTAAAACTCTCCTAAAAAGGAGAGAATTTTATTCTTTTTATCAGAAAAGGAGGGGGTAGACAGATGGAGAAAGAAAAAAAGATGGAGTGAAGTTTTCTCTGTTAAAATGGGTTAGTTTTAGTTAGTAATTAATACCATCTTTCGGCATCCATCATGGTTGGAAGGTCTTCTTTTTAACTTTGCAAAGTCCAGAAATACTCTGTTAATACAGTTAGTAAAGTCCATTGGGGTTAGTAGTTAAACAGCTCCTTACAGATGCAACACAAACAGTCCTCAAGGTGTCTTCTTTTTAAATCTCTTCCAGTTATGGACTAAGTCCTTTTTAACCTTGATGGCTTCCTCTCCTTCACCTCCTTCCCCTGGGCTGCTGTTTTCCTCGCTGCTTCTCATGATTTTGAGTGCTGCGTCTTCCCTCATGCCGGTGTGTCTCTTCAGATGCCTTTGCATTTCAAGGATGTAGTCTTTCTTCTTTCTTTTCTGAGCTTCAGATTTCCCGGGCGCCATAACCACTTCGCAAAAAATTAGATCTCCGATGTCTTGTTTGCTTTGCTCGACCTCCCCTTCTACTGACAGAGTAATTTCTTTTATAAAAGCAGAATTGGCTTTGACAGCCATATCCACCTCTTCTTTTAAATCTTTCGCTTCACTGCCAGTCAGGGGTGCCAATACATTCGTCAAACTAAATCCGAGATCCTCTTTCTCTTCTTCTTTTACGCCCTGAGAACTTAAAATCCATGCTTTCTGTTCGAATTCCGCCATCTTCCTTGATGTTTCCGATATCAATTCCTGTCGACTGATGAAGACACATTCCACTTTGAGCAAAGTTTCATTGATTTTCTGCATTTGCTCCAGCAGAGGGCGCAGAATCTCATTTTCCTGTTGATTGACAGCAAGCTCTGGGGGGGCTACTCGGACCGGAAGTCCCACCTCTCATCTTTTCCGGTTTCTGCAGGACTCTCCCCGTAGTCGACATTTTGTTTTATTATTTACTTTTTAAAAGTTCGTGCCGCATCCCCCCAGGAAGTTAATACAGTCGTATTCTTTTAAACAACCCCAATGGTACTTTCACCAACAGTTCTTTCTCTCTTCCCCCTCCGCGCTCCCTTTGTAGATCTTGCTTCTCAAAAGGGGTGGGGACTCCTCCCTCCTCCCATACGCTTAAACGCTTGCGGGGGGTTCAAATTCACGCTTCAAAATAGACCTTCCACTCACGATTCGATGCCACTTCTTCTTTTAAAATTAAATCATCTCGCTGTCTTCACTCCTGGAAGTCGGTGGTGCTGCTAAGTCCCATGACGGGCACGACGCAGCGGGGCCGATTGGGGCGGGGAGAAAGCCTCAATTTCCCGGCTGTCTGCCGGCAAAGAGGCTACTCCCCAAGCGCCCCCGGTTCGGAGCCTTTGCCTAAGGCTCACTAGGGTCTTCCGCACATGCGGAGACCCCCCCTAACTGCGTGTGGGCTAGCCGCCTCCGGGAGCGTCCCGAGACGCGGCCGCCATTCGCAACGCCGAAACCGAAAACCCCGTAACAGGCTTAGACTTAAGCAGTTAAGAGTGCTGCTATCACACATAGCTTATAAGTTAAGAGGTTGACTGTGTGTACTCAATGTGTCTGAAAGGCAGGAAAGGGCTAGTACTGGGGCTGCTGTCTCTCAGCCAGACAGAATTCTCACTGGAATACAGAATTTCAGTAGCATGCATGGTTTTTCACTGGGTCATGAATGTGCCGGATGTTATTCTAGTTGCTGCATGAAGGTCAGAGTGGGTAGGTATTTTAATGTTGCCCCTGTGTGTCCAGTTTCTTGGCATGGGAGATCATTAATTTATTATGATCAAAGAGCAGCCAACACCAACATAAGAACATAAGTTAAACACAAATAAAAACCTATAAAAATAGTAGAGCTTCTTAACCTCATTAATGCTAATTTCATTAATACAAATTAGCATTTGTAAAAAGTAAAGTAAAAGTAAAAAGATCGAAGCATCTGCTTCCTCGTTGACCAAGCCAAGGCAAAAAATTTGGCCACCTTAAGGGTGGTTTTTATTAAGCAGTCTGCAAGAAGAATAGATATATAAAAAAATATCAGATCTGCCTGGAAACTTAGATAAAATTGGGGTGCTATATAAGGTATGGGAGATCAAGTTTTCCCTTCCTCTAATAGTTTTGCCACTTTGCTATGTAGATGTTAATGACAGTAACTGAGAATTGACCCTGCTCCCATCTACATGCTTTGAGTTCTGTTATTCACTTATATAGCATTTGATATTAGACTGTGATAATAGGAAAAAACTTTGGGAAGTGTGAGAGAGAAGCAAGTTTGTAACCAAGATTGCTTCTATATTTTATATTCGCTAATTATATAGCAGTTTTGGTAGCAAAATATTTATGCAGCCAGCTGAACATTTGTCCTGTGTATTTGGCTGACTGCTCAATAATTGTTCCATCAAAAGTTACTGTTAAGCTTGTTTGGATGTTGATTGTTGTTCTTTTCCTTCTGGAATTCTTTCTGGGTTTCATATACTTTTCAGCTCCTTTTTCTGTGGGGAGATGTGAACAGTACAGGATTATGAGTGAATGCCTCTGTGGTGGAAACAGGAGATAGGATGATAGCTATTTAAATCTAGCTCTGGCTTTAGAAGATTAAGCCATTAGGAAAAGGGGCATATGAAACCCACTCCCTTGTCCTCCATACAGATTCCAATTCCTATCTCTGGACATGGTCTAGACCAGGGGTCATTTCCTGCCAGAGTGCCCCAGAGCAGTGCTCCGGCAGTAAGGAGCCCAATCCCCCCCCAAGGGAGGGAATTAAATGCCTGGCTTCCCAGTCCAATCTCCAGGTGCCCCGCAGCTGCCCCACAGCTTCCCGCCTCCCCTTCCCGTCTCCAGCAATCCCACCACAGCAGGTTGGCTGGAGAGGGGAAGGAGAGGCGGGCAGACATGCTCTCCTTTCCCCCTGAAGAAGCGAGAAGGGGTTTAAAGTTTAACCCCCTTCTCTCTGGAGTCGCATCACAGTGGCGGCACGATCTTTCCATTGTATTCTGTGGGGCCATAGAATATAATGGAAAGATGGTACTGCCCCTGTAGCGCGACTCTAGAGAGAAGGGGTTTAGTAGGCCAGCTGGGGAAGCAAAAAAGAGGGGGGGAGGCATCTTCAAAAGCCTCTAGACTAAAGAAACACCACATGACTGAGATCACTTTCTGTGAACTGTTCTATATAGTGAAGAACTTATAACTCTGCATTGTTTTATAAGTAATTATTATTGGCTCAAATCCAGCAAGATGATTTTTGTTTTTATGAGCTTGCTTCTGCACAATGGGTTCTTTTTTCATTATCTTAAATAAGAGGATACCTTCCCTTCAGTTGCAAAACTGTTATGCACTTCAAGTGTTTGAAGGAAAGGGCTTCACTGCAGCCTTAATTTAGGAGTGTGATCAGCTGGTTTAGATATGTTGGTTCCATTTTCTTAGTCAATACATTAAATGAATAGTGGCATTTGGTTTTCTTTAAGATGGCAGTGATGTGGGGTATACAGTTTTTCTGCAGACAAATTTCCCTTTCTAAAATGCATCGTTGCATAAAGGCAAAGCCCAGTGAATGGAAACAGTGCCAATCACAGGCAGTTTCGGAGTTGCAGTTTAACTTTTTCTTAGGTGGGATGTGGAAAATACAAAATTACAGACATTTAGAATAGTGATGTATCATACATAGCTCTTTGGACTTGCTGGAAATAGTGGAGTTATATGAGTATACTATTAAAAATGTAAAGTTTCTAATTTGAATTTAGAATTTTGAACCCCTTTATGTGTGCTTTATTTTTTTCTGATCAATTATTTCAGTTCAGTTTTGTTTTTCTGTTGGCTTTTTTGAAAAAAATATCTAGTATGTTTGTTTTTTCACTCGTGTTTAGTAAATATACATCTGCTTGGACTAGGCCCTAATTTGGGGCATTGGAAAATTTTATAGATAGCTTTATGGTCTGTTTCAGAATTTAATTGTAACAATTTCTGCTTCTCTACATTTTAGGCAACATTTATATTGTAATATGTGGTCTTAAATTTGCTGTAATACTGGCACTTGGACATGCAGTTTGAAAACAGTGACCTACATAACAGCCCCCCCAAAAGGATTTTATCACACAAAATTGTGTATTAATAATTGATTGACTTGTACTAAATGAACACCTGCTAACTTGGAAGATGTCATATAATAATTATAGCTTTTCTAAAGGACATCTGTATCTGTAGAAATGATTCGAAGTCCAATAAATGTTCAGTAGGATTTTCAAGTCTTTTTACAAAATTAATGCTGCTATAGATAAAAATAACTACTCCTGTATAGAATAATATTGAGTATCCCATATGTAATCAAAGATTTGCAAAAGTAGAAATTTCAGATTTACTTATTTTTGTCTGGGTGGGGATGGGAGGAGAGAGGAAACGGGAATGTGCAATTCAGGTAGCTAGCAGCTGCTGCATCATTTACTGGTAGAGTAGCACTTCCCACTTGGACAAATATATTAATAAGAAGTTAAGTCAGCACTTGTAACCATTTAGTGTGAGTACTACTTAAAACCATGAAATACTGTACTATAAAAGTAGGATACAATCCTTCTGAGACTTATTTTATTGAGGGGGTAGATACTCTGATTCTACATTGGCAAAAAACAACACCCTTCATCGAGCCTTGGAACCTGCTGTAAAATTATAAGTCAGTGTTTTGCTCTCAGTTTGTATATTTCCTTAAATATCTCCTAAATTCATTGTTTTCCCAAGGCCTTTGTTTTTAGTGATGGTTTTAAATGGAGGAAGGGAATGTGTGTAATCCAGAATTTCCTAGTGCATCTTTTGTGTGGTATGACTGTCCTTCAGGCTGCCCTTCAGGCTGCCAGTTGCTAACGTTGTGAGCTTTCTTGATGCGTCTAGTAGAATGTCAATCATATTGCTGGTGGTTCATTAAATATTTAGGTGGTGGTCTTAAATTCATTTCCCTGGGTGTGTTCTCAGCCAGTACTCTGTGGCATAATTTGTAGATGAACATTTATTTAAGGTTTGTTTTTTAAAAAATCTGTGGCCTTGAAAATGCTAAATATGCTGTATAACTGTGGAAAACACCATTGCCCCTCTTACTTTTTCATAATAGGTATTACAGCCCACCCCAAGTGCAACTCAGGTCTAGTTACATGCCTTGTGGACTCATTCATTTCTAAGCAGCACATAAATGTACTAAGTAGAATCTATATACTTTCTTGAGATGTGTATACAACTCTGTCAACTCTTGAGATGATTTTTAAACTACTTTATTTAATGGTCTTCATTGTACAGTCACAGTATCTCTCCTTATTATAAAGTGCTGTTTGTGTCCACGCGCCCCCACAGCCTATGGCCCGGAGACCTGTCAATCAAACCATCTCGCCATCCATTCCTGGCTGCTTTGCCATGTGTAGGCTAAGTCCTGCAAAAACAGTCCTGCCCACAGAAGCCCCTGCCAGCCTCTCACCCCACAGTCTACACGGAGGCGCTGGACTGGATGGACTCTCTGGGCAGCCACAGGCAGCCAAACATCCATGTCTCCGGAAGCAACAGCACAGGCCCACCTGGCCTCACCTACAGCCTCCTCACACCTCCCTCCCATGCCTGCCCAATCTTGCAAGGGCTGTGGAGAGCTGGGCCCCAGGCGGACAGAGGTCAGCCGAAAGCACCGCGGCATACCTTGTTCTGCGCTCCTCTCTGCTGCCGTGGTCACCGCCTCTGCTCGGCCCAGCCATAACAGCAGCAGGCCGAGGACTCTGACGGGAGGGGAGGGAGGGAGCCAGGCAGCACACGACTGTTGGGGATGCCAACAACGGTGGCAGCCCAGTAGGATAGCCATGGAGAGGCTGCAGAGTAAATGGTCTTGGCCGCTCGGGCTCACTGAGCTGGCCACACCCAGCAGGCCGCTGGACGCCACTGGATGCTCACCCCTCAACACCAGGATCTTGGGAGTGGGGAGGGAACGATGAGCCGCTTCTCTGTGTCCTCGGAGATGGCCCGGACAGGGACATCCCCTTGCCACGGCACACCAGGGTCTGAGGAGCGCCTACAAGGCGGGGGGCCCGGGGGACTACAAAGGAGCAGCTACAAGGTGGGGCCCCCTTCTAGAGCCCATTGCATTGTTCCTGCAGTGGGCCTTGCTCCTAGTAACACAATAATGCAAAGTATTCTATTTGATTCTAATCCAAACAAGCTGACTGAAGAGAGCCAGATATTAAATCAATTCCTTTCTGTACTTACAACTGGCATCCTAGGCTACAGTCCTTCTTAAAGGCTGTGAAAGAACCTGTACAAACATCCACTGTCTTAAATTATAGCATACAAGCTTCCTTGAATTTAATAAAGCATCTTGTAGTGTGATGTTGGAATAACTTGGGTATAAAAAAACTCTGTGTTGGAGGACATTGCAGTTCTATAAATACAGTAGAACTGGCAACCATTATTTTTGTTCAGTGTCAAATTTTCTGTTTCATTATCTGTAACAAAAAGCTAGCAGAAAATATAACAATGTGATAATGTTCTCATCTATTTACTAGAAATAGAAATTGCATTTCATATTCTTTAAAGCAAATATACCGTAAATCATTTCTGCAATTCTACATTCAGAAGACCAAATAAGTTAGTCATTCAGTTGCTTCTGGCCTATCTCTATCTCATATTAGCAAAATAATAGGATTTCAGTTCCTACTTTGCTTAATCCTCTACTTATAATAAAATTATGCAAATCATGTATCTATTCCAGTAAAATATTTTCACCATATTTTACACTAATTATCACTATTGCCAATACTGTATTAGGCTGATCTAGTATTTTATAGGTCACTTACTTTGTCTGCATAGAATGAAAATTTATTGAAGAAACTGATTTTATTAGAACTGCTTTTAAAATATGTACACTTTTGATATGGTGGCTTGAGGGTCTGAATAGAGTAGACTGAATGGTGAGCTGCATCATAAACTGCTATGTAAAGGCAGACGAATAAATGAACTTGTGTTGTAATGTGGAATTTAAAATAATAGCTATAACTACTTTCTCAACAGCAGCATACTCTTATTGCAGATTGCTTAGTTTTATTCAGGAATTAGTGTAAACATCAACAGTGTTTGTATTAGGTCGTGTCATGTGATTACTCTTTATTTTTGAGTTGTAGTTTTGTTGCTTTCTGTGGTTTGGATGCAAGAGCATTTCTACAGGCACAAGGAAGAAGTACTATTTTTCCATCTTCCCTCCTCCCCCGCAGCAGCCTGAAATGCTGTCCCCAGTCCTGTTCTGAGGATTTCAGAGAGCATTTTGGTTTGTGGATGGGGGAGACTGAAATCCTAGCAACTGCAGAACTGCCAGCCTGGTCTGGAAATGACAAATGTTGGGAAATGGTCAGTATTACATTGTTAACTGCAAACTCTGCAGTTTCTGAGGCCCAAATTAGGTTACTCAGAAGTGCTTGGGGTGGGAAACACCCCAAACAGGGCCTTTAAATGTGGACACTGTTTTGTTAGTAGAATGCTGTTAAAAAGTTTGTGGCAACTCTGTGAAATGTAAAATGCCTTTGTTTTAAGTAGACTGCTGTTGTTTCTTGCTAACAGTGGTGTTATTCTATTAGTGTGAAGTAGAACTTAGTAAGCCTATAAACTATCCAAAATATTTGTGCTTGAACTGGAAGGCTGGCTTTAATGCACTTGAGTTTTCATTGTGGAAAGAACCTGAATATGGGCAGAAAATTCCTGGACTCTTCAATTCAGCGGTGATAAAGTGAATTATTAGCTTGTGAATAGAGTGAATTGTAAATATATTAATATAGCCATTCAAAATCAAATATAGTCATCCTGTTGGAGAGAGATTTGTCAAAGTAATTATTGTGCTGGAGTTCTAATTATGTTTTGTAAGTCATTTTGAGCCAGTTCCTGCAGAGGTGACATGAGAATTTAATTCTTGAAAATAACAGCTTCACACACAAGAGAAATCTGGCTATATACTACTAGTTCCAGAAGGGTTTTTTTACCTCCCTTAACCCCCTCTTCCACAGTAGCTCATGTTCATGGGAAGCTGACCTTGAAGCATGAATGCATAGTTAGTAAGCATGTGATGTGGATAGGCACTGTTTGTTTGGGTTGATGTGTTTAATTGGGCTCTTTGTTGGCTTTATTCTTTCTGTAATCGATCATTTAAATTAACACAGTGATTTGATTTATTAAGCATACAAAATAGATAATATAATAGCTTCAAATGTATAAGGTCTTTAAATTTATAGTATTTTCCTTATGAAAAATTAAATAAAGGAAGTAAAAAATGTAAACTAGGTTTTTCTAATACTTTTAGGGCTCTTTTAGTTAGCTTCCAGAATATTTATATACGGAAATAATGGATTTTCAATAGTTGGTTCAGCTGTTCCGTAATACTGTTTGCATAGTTACTGTAAAGTGATTTGTTATCATCCTTGTTAAGTGGTCATTAAAAAGCTACTCTCACTCATTCTCAGTTCTCCCTTTAAATTATAGGGATAATACACTTGTAAGGATTACTGTGATAATGTATGGGAAGCACCTTGGGCAGTCAAAGTACAATACAATGCCAAAGAGTATTACTAATAAATAAAAAGCATTTTAAGGAATTAGCATCTAAGAATTCTTTTACAGAGAAAGTAAAGATTTATTTCATTTGTCTCTGTAGTTACATTAAAATCATCAGGATCTGCAAAACTTGATAGAAATGGCATCCAGGACAACTGTCGAACAACTAAACCTGGAGAAAATATAAATCTACTAGAAGGAGAACTTTTACTTCAGGTATTTCTCATGGTTATGTTTAATGTGTATAGAGAAACAAATATATTTACATTATTATTAATCTAGCTAACTAAATTATTAGTATTGGTGGATATTTTGTGCCTAATCAAATTACATCTGTCATTTTAAAATTTTTCTCCCAAGATTCTAACATGATTGCTCTTACTACCTTGAGTGGTGCCTTTATGGGCTTACTTTTTATGGCAGCATTTGATGTAGCGCAAAGAAAAATTAGGAACAAGTCTATGTATGTATGGAACTACCTCAGTGTTCTTGAATAGTTCCCAGCCTCTGTAGTATTTTTTGTGATCTATCTAGATACATTTTTGTTGGGCTTTTGTCCAGGGAGCTCATAGCGGATGCATAGTTTTCTCTCCTTCATTTTACCATCACACCAACCATATAAAGTACATTAGACAGAGAGAGAGAGAGAGAGAGAGAGAGAGAGAGAACAAGTGGCCCGAGATCACCCAGAAATCTTCATGACAAAGCAGGGATTTGATCCTGGTTTTCTCAGATTCTGACACTAACCACTACACCACACTGGTTTAGTGCTGGTATTGGTGAGATGATTTTTTAAAAGCATAATAAATGGTTCTAAGCAGCAGTATTCTTGGGTGTGAAAATTAGTTTTAGTTAAGAGTTAGAACCTGAAGGTGGTAATATTTTGTAAAATTGTATATGTACTTTTATCTGTATTTCTGCTGGTACGTATTTACATTTCATTTTAAAATCCTCTTTTAAACACACAACAAGTAACTTTGTACATTAAATGAATTGCTATCCTATCTTTAGGCATTAAATGGCTTCGTTTTGGTGGTCACGTGTGATGCACTCATATTTTACGTCTCTTCTACAATCCAGGACTACTTGGGTTTCCAGCAGGTAAGCATTCTGCTCGCATTCAAGAAGAAAGATGATCAGTTCCGGTGTTTTGGATCTGATTAATGTAACAAAGGGTGGTTTAACTTCTTGAAGAACCGTTGAACTTGAACTGCAAAGGACTAGGTGCTTCAGATAGGAACCACAGGAAGGTGACTTGCAGGGGGCATCTCATCTTCACTACTCCCACAGTTTCTTCTTTCTCTTCCCTGAAAGCTTCCATAGTCTATCCCCATTTCTGCTTCCTTCTCTCCTTCTCACTCACCAACCAGCCTACATTTATCTACCCTCCTGTCTTCAGCCTTCCCTCCCTGGTAACATCTCCTAGAGAAAAGTGCATGATGCTGACTGGCAGGCTGGGCCCAGTTGCACAGTTGCTGGCTGCTGAGATGGACCCAGTTGCACTGTGAGGAACCCACAAGGACTTATGGAGGGCACCTCATTTTCCCCTGTATCCCCTCCCCACACTTTTCTCTTGTCCTTCACTTGTTCACCCCTTCAATCCCACCCACTAATCGACCAACCTTTTATCTGCCTCTCATCTTCAGCTATATTTATTATTTATATTCTGTAAAAGGCACACACCACAGCTGTATCCTGGTGCCTTTGCTTTTTAACTTGTACATAAATGATATGGTTGAATACTTGTCAAGTACACAATATTTTCCACTTAGACTTGGAGAGAAAGCGATTTCATTACTCCTTTATGCTGATGATACATTACTCATATCCCCTCACAAGTTGGCCTTAGAAGGCTTTTAAAACAGTTCAGCCTCTATTGTAAAAACAATTTATTGAAAGTCAGTTATGACATAACTAAGATAATAGTCTTTAGTAAGATGCCCCATTTTTATAAATGGATGATGGATGGGAAACTACCTCTTTTAGGTATCTCAGGGTAATCTTTCATAGCTCTGGTTCCTGGTCAGCACATACTGAGCATGCAAAGAGGAAATTCAAAAAGGCTATGCTTGGTATCCTTAGATTCTATAGAGCAAGGGGCGGCTATTTGGTACCTCCATTGCTAGAAATATATAGGACTAAGGTGCAGCCATATCTAGTTTAGAATTGGCTCCATCGCCAATATTGGTCTCAACCCATAAAGTTACTATTAATTATTGGTTGAAAATTCGGTTTGGGCTAAGTTCATGTTTCTTAACCACGGCTTACGAGGAAGGAAAAAGCAATTTGTGGCAAAGTTATATATTGAATCTGTTAGCCAAGCTCGGATTCTCAGAAGACTATTTAAGAGGGCTTGACTTCTTTGCGGCAAAGCAATTAATAAATCAAAGACTGCTAGGTATAAGTGTTCAGATGGACGCTGCACTGCTTAGTACTTTGAGAATAGCTCCACTTTGCAAGCATCTTGCACCTTCTCCTTTAACTATTCCATTTTATGTTATCAGTTTACTTAATCTTGAGCATAGGAAAGCACGTTATCAGTTTACTTAATCTTGAACATAGGAAAGCATTTACCAAAGCATGTTTGGATACCTTGCAATTGTTGGTGGTAAGAGGTCATTACAGTGCAATCACATATAAAGAGCATGTCTGTAGTTGTGGTCAGATTTCTATTGAGGATCTAGGCCATTTGGTCTTTTACTGCTTAAGATTTGCATAAAGGCAAAACCATCCACTGTTAATGCGGCTGATGGATAAATCTATGTATTTTATCAAGTATCTGACTGAATTGCTTGAATTGACGTTGGTTTTAGCTGTGATCTTAATGATCGTTTATAAGATTGTAATGTTTATTAGAGTTTTTATTGTTGTGATTGTTCCATTATAACTCTAATGTTGTTGGTATTCTTGGTTTTAATTGCTAAGGCTGTGAGCTAATGCAATAAAATGTATGATAGATTGACTGTATTTATACCACACATTATTTAACAATGTGAACCCAGAACAGCTTACATAGTTTTCCTCACCTCTATTTTATCTTCACAACAACCTTAGGAGGTGGGTTAGGCTGAGACAATTTGAGTGGCCCAAGGTCAAGCTCCTATGGCAGAGTGGAAATTTGAACATGTGTCTCCAGCTCCTAGTCTGAAATTCTAATCACCCTTGAGGTGGCTGCTGTTGTACAGTAACAAGAAGCTGCGCCTGGTTGAGTCATCCAAGTCATGTGATAGCAAGTAACCTGGTGATTGCTGGCAGGTCTGGCCCAATGTGTCCTCTCTCAAAGTCCAAAACAGCCCTGGAAAGGATATGCCCCCTCCCCCTATCTTTTACTGACAGAAGCCAAGGTGATGTGGTTACTTAGCAACAGCTGCTGGACAGTCATTGAGAGGACATTGGTTTCTTAAAGTTATAGTTGCTGTTTTTATTATGTGTGTGTGTTTGTTGTTTATATATAAATGAGATTGTAGAATGATCTGTCTTTTCTCTTCGTAGCCCCAGTCTCTGGATTTAGGTATCCACTGATGGGCAATGTTGAGAATTTGATAGTTCAGTTCAGTTCTTTATTGTTAGTCGTGCAACCAAACATATAACCAGTTTTACAGTTACCCAGTAAATAACATTTATAGACTAAAACATGATCTAATAAAACTTAAATCTGGTTACTGATAAGTAGATATATATATATTGATGATGCTTCACACCTTCAAATAGTTGAGTTATCACTATGACAAGGCAAACTGATTGAAAAATGATGTAAGGTATATATATGGGTAACATACAAAACACACACACGCTTAGGGGGATCATTTCATCCCCTTTCCCCCTTTGAAATGGGAATGTATTTGGTTATTTTCATTCATAATTAAATTTCTTGAGTGCAGTACATAGGTTATGTTGTTCATTAACTGAAATTAGATGCTGCCTTTTCACTTTTTCAGTCTCATCAAATTAGTTGGAGTGTGTGCCACTATAAATACTTTTGAAATATATAAACTGGTTTGGTAAGTTCTGCATATCTGCCTGGCATCACTTTGGCTATTGCAAAATATTGTGCTTTTTGTTTCACTCCCAGTGGTAAAAGTCATCTTTAACATAACTGCAAAATTACAAGTGAAACTTGTAAGTAACATCTACTTAAGCCTTTTTTCAGGTTTAACCTTTCTTAATTGCAAATTTCAAATTACAGTACTTTTTAGTAGACCATCTCAACTGCAGTGAGAGTGATTATAATGTTGAGTTGTTGAGTACTGTTATTATCTCTTTCATATAGTCTGACATTATACACCAGAGTGTATTTGAATTAATTCACACAGAAGACAGACCAGAATTCCAGCGCCAGCTTCACTGGGCTCTTAACCCAACACAAACTACAGATTCTGGACAGATAACAGAAGGTAAGAAAGGCAGTCAATAGCAAATAATTATTTATTTTGCTAAATATATTTATTTTGCTAAATATTCGATGCTTTTTTTGTTTTTAAGGAGGTGGCTAGTATTTATGTATAGGGTTGTGCTATGTTCCCCCCTCCCTCGCTGTTCCTGAGAGTCCAGTAACCCAAAGGAACCACATTTTGGAAAGCTCAGGCTGTAGCAGATGAGAGGGATTGCTGCTACCCCTGCTTAAGTAAAGGATATTTAATTTTTCTTAATGTTGTGGTTGAACACAGGCTGTTAGCTGATAGTCCTTCCACAACCCTGTGAAGTAGATCAGTATTATTATCTCCAGGGCAGCAGTCTGAGATTGAGAAGCTGTGGAGTGCCTAACCTACAGCTGCCAGTGAGTTCTACTTGCTTTTCCAAACATGCACTAGACTCTTCTATTGTTGATTTGCTGGCAGAATTGCCAACTGATGAGAAAAAACCCTGACGTAATAAGAGGCTGATCTGCAGAAAGTAGGGAAAGCCTTTTTTGCAGTGTAGAAATTAATTTCTGCAGAGCCAGCTGCTCTTAAAGGCGTTGGGGCAGGGGCTGTTTGAAAAGTTAGCTCAGTTTGCAAAAGTTATCTTGAGAAGGAGCTCAAACATTAATCTTTTGCTTTAAGAGGAAGAAAACTCACTTCTCTACTCACTGATGCTTCTTCCTTCTCTGCTGGGCTTTTCTTCCACTTCCTTCCCCTTCCCGAGTTCATGGGGCAGCAGTGGCTCCTTGTCTGCATGGGGCCATGGCAGCTCACCTCATTGCCTTGCCTGCGTTTCCCCTACTGGCCTCTTCACCTGCCCAGCCTTCTTGTTCCATGCCTCCTCATGGAAGGGAGGAGGAGCAGGTGACTGCCAGCTGTTTTGTCACTGGCTCCCCCTCCATCTGTTCTCTTCCTCTGCAAGCTCTGATGGGGCATTTACTGTTTCTTACTGGGTGGGCCCACAGAATCTCACACTGTCATTTGGCCTGCCTGTGCTCCATAAAGGAGGAAGACAGAGAGCATGTGGCTCCCTACCCAACCAGCTCTCAGGGTGGCAGTGGATGGCTCCTTTTTCTCACCCGATTCAGGTGTGGCAGCTTGAGATCCATTAGGTCTGTGTCTGCCACCTGTGGCAGCTCAATTTGTGATGCACCCACCACAGTTTGAGCTACCATAGGTGGCAGACATAGATCGGGTCTGTGCACCTGCCACAGCTGTGGCGGCTGGAGTCCCTGCACACCCACCCCAACAGCTCTATGCATGCCTCAATCTACCACCTCTCTTTTTCTCTGGCTGTTTGGGACAGGCCAGCACATGAGAATGAGGACTTCGGTTAGCCCTGAAAAGAGGTGCTGGTACTCAGTATTGGTGCGTGCAGTCGCCAAAAAAAGTCCTGTAAATACCTATTTGGGACTGAAAATTTGTGGGGCTTATTTCTCAGACTGAAAAGTTATACTTTGCAAAGCATTATGTTTTGTATGAAAGAGCTTTTGGCTATTTCTGCAAAATTGGGATTCCTATCCCCCTTTGGAACTTACATTTGAAGGGGGAAGAGCAGTCATGCTATAACCTCTTATTTAAAGGACATGATCAGCAGTAGGCTCAGCTCTGGCTTCCATAGTACTCCAGATGAGGTGAACAGTTTTGCCTCCTGAAAGACTGCCAAAATGGGAACATCTTATTGAGGTAGGGCTATTTCGAGGTGAACTTCCCACCCTCCATTGGGCTCAGCTCTACTTGTTTCATACTATTCATGTGATTGGTACTAAAAGATTTAAGAAAATTGGGTATTAATTACATGGCATTCCTAATAATTCTGTTTCATACAGCTGTGGCAAAACTGAATATAATGAAAAGGAAAATCAAGTTTTTTGTTATGGTTCATAATGATCATTTTAGTTTAAAAACACTGATATTAAGCAGCTTGTTTCACAGCTTTTGCCCAAATAGCCACTGTTTATGTTTTATGGGGACCTTTCAGGATATCCTTCATTTGTACTCTTGTTCAACATAGAATTTGAAATTTTATTTAGGAAAAGTTGTTTTTGCAGGACTAAAGTAGATATTCCTCTGAAAGTTTTTCAATTGATGTATTCTGTAGGAGATAATGGCTTTTCACAATCAGCAACATATTATAACCCAGAACAGCTACCTCCGGAGAATTCTTCGTTTATGGAACGAAACTTCATCTGCAGATTACGCTGCCTCCTGGATAATTCTTCTGGGTTCTTGGTAAGAGTTCTAAGAGGAAGAAACTTGATGTATTTAAAAGTCACTACTAGGGATGGGCATGAACCGAGAAAATGGTGGTTCGTGTTGGTTCAGGGCTCATTTGATTGCACGAATCATGAATTTACATAAACTTTTCTGTTTCCTGAATTGGTCAGTTTGGATCAGAAGGTGGTAGAACAGCCCCCAGTGGGCTAGAGACACCAGACTCACAGCAATTGTTCAGCTGACTCCTCTACCCACTCTCCAAGTTTGGTGAGAATTGGATTTGAGGGCCAAGTTGAATTTAGCAGGTGCCCCCAAGTGGTTTTTTAGTTTGGGAGGTGGTAGAACGGCCCCCCAGTGGGCTAGAGATGCTGAACTCGCAGCAAGTTTTCAGGTTACTCTCCCCTACCTACTTTCCAAGTCTGGTAAGAATTGGATTTAGTTAGGAAGAGTTACAGCACCCCCAAACAGGTGCCCTCAGGAAAGTGCTCTCCTAGGAGTGTGTTGAGCTGCCTTTGTGCAAGCTAGAGGCAACCAACTCGCAGAGGACTTCCCTGTGATGCCCCTCCAGGTTGTGTGCAGATTGACTTGGAGGAGGGAGATCCTAGGGTCCAAAGTGCAAAGGTGGGAGTGTGTTGAACGCACACACTGCAAACTAAAAGCATCCAGCTTACAACAGACCTCCCTGGGATGCCCCTCCACCTGCCTTCCAAGTGGTGTGTGGATTGGCTTTGGGGGGAAGATCCTAGGGTCCAAAGCCTGCCACAGCATTGTGGAGATGGATATCAGTGGTTGCTGGAGGTCTGAATGGATAGGCTGCCCTGAGGTGGACACATTGTTGGAGGTGTGAACAGACAGGCTGCCCTGAGGTGGAGTTTGCTGAAGGTCTGAAGGGACAGGCTGCCCTGAGGTGGGTGAGCTTTTCTGAGGTCCAGTGGCTGCTACTCCCCAAGCTCCATAGAGGGGTAGCCCAGCAGGAGGAGGTTGACCTTAATGAAGGACAACTGGTCCACCATGACTAGGGTCCAGGCTTGAGTGGTGGGGGCTGATGATGTTGCCCAGCAGAGAGAACTGCTCACTCTGGACACTGGTAGGGGGGCAGGACAGGAGGTCCATGGCCACAGTGAACCAACTGGGCCAGAGGGCACTTCTTCACACCCAGTACTTAAGTGTATCAGCCTCAGGAGGGCTCTGCAAGGCAATCACACACTATAACCTCCACCGAGTCCTCTGCCAGGGCTTGTCTGGCCTCCCCAGTGGTGCTGCAGACCTCCCAGCTCTTCACTGAGGTCCAATACTGGGAGGGATTCTTGGGCTCTCAGGTTCCAATGTCCTGGCCTACAGGTGCTGCTACCACTCCTCCTGCTCTCCCTCCCCCTCTTCCGTCCCCAATTCCCTCTGGCAACCTCAGTTACTCATGTGCACTCTGTGGACCTCTACACAGATGACCTCCTTCCATTGCATGAGCTCGTTGTTCCTCACTGCAGTGCTGCCCTCAGTACATGGGTTACAAAGGCAGGCCAAACTGTAGAGCAGGGGTAGCCAAACTGTGGCTCGGGAGCCACATGCAGCTCTTTTACACATATTGTGTGGCTTCCGGCAGGGTGGCTGGGGAAGCGAAGGGGAGACATACCTCCCTGATTAGTCTTCCCTTCCCCAGCCAGTGTTCCCCTTCCTGGGTAGGCTTGAGGTGGAAAGAAGTAGAGAAGGAAAGCAACTAAGTGCATTCTCAAAGCTTCCCCCCACCAACAAGCTTGGCGAAGGCATTTGTCTCTTTAAATCCCTTCGCCAAGCCAGTCAGTATGAGGGTGTGGGGGGCTTGGAGGACGTATTTAAAGTTAAAGTTGTTTTCTTTCCACCTCTCCCTCCCTCCCTCCCCCATCTATTTGCTTTCTTTCCACTTTATTTCATTCTACCTTTCTTCCTAGCTTTCTTCCCTCTCCAAGCCACACCACACTGGCAGACTGGCTAGGGTCAGAGAAGGCATTTATCTCTTTAATTTAATATGCAAATTTGCATATTTTTCAATTAAAAGTATGCATTCATGTCTTGTGGTTCTCAAACATCTGACGTTTATTCTTTGTGGCTCTTAAAAAGGTAAAGGTAAAGGTTCCCTTGCTCGAAAGCCAGTCGAATCCGACTCTAGGGTTGCGGTGCTCATCTCCGTTTCAAAGCCGAAGAGCCAGCGCTGTCCAAAGACGTTTCCGTGGTCATGTGGCCGGCATGACTAAACACCAAGGTGCACGGAACGCTGTTACCTTCCCACCGAAGTGGCTCTTACATTAAGCAAATTTGGCCACCCCTGCTATAGACCCTCTGGATGCAATCGCTTAGTCAAGCCAGCCTTCAGTCTGCCCACCAAGGCCCTGGTCCTCGGGAGAAGAGCCTCTCCCTACATAGCATGGACACAAGCACCTGTCCAGCCCTCAAATTGGGGATGACTTGACCCAGGCTGACTCTGTGACAACACAGGTCCTCGCTGGTGTCCTGAAAGGGCTTCAGAACATCCATCATTTGGGAGAGAGACAGTCAGTCAGTAGAGCCAATGCTTAGCTCCTCCCCCCATGCAGCATGGGCATAGTGAAACGTGAGACCATCACGTAGGTAGAGTTCCAGCATGTGACCATGTCCTGGAGGACTTGGTGTTTGGGCGCCCCCACCTCCTCCTGTTTCTCATGCAGTTGGCCAGCAGACTTGATAGTATGGGAGAACTGGCTGACCAGGCACCGGCAGCTGTCTAGGAGTGAATGCTTCTCCCATGTCCCCTCATCCCAGCTAGCCTTCATTGTATTCCCCAGCCCAAGAGCATCCTGCACCACAAGGTGGATCTCGTGTGTCAGGCACCCAGTGCCCTCTAAGCCTGCAGCATTCAGCTTCACCACCATGTTCCTACCAGCGTCTATGACCATTCATCCGCAGATAATGTCACCCACAAACACGCACTCCCCCACTGCAGCCTGGATCTTGGCAGCAATGTTCCTCCCAGTGTGGTCCTCGTCCGTACTATAGGCCTGGAGCAGAAGCACTTTGTAGCCCGGTGGCAGGACCTCCTGCTCTTTTCAGGACCCTGTTATTGCTGCCCTGGTGGTCTGGAGGTCCTATGGTTGCCATCAGGTGGTGAGTGAGAGGTACCAATGTTGATGGCTACTCCACACACAGGTCCACTGTGAAGTGCACAGTCTGTCCTCATGTTCCAGATATCTGGGCCTGACCAGCTCCCTCAAAGAGCTGTAGATGCAGGGCAGGACACAGCGGCTAATGGTCCTCCTAGAGGGGGGTGGATACCAGGGGGCAAAGAACCACAGCACCTGGCGAAAGCCTACATGCTCCAGATGGACAAAGGTAGTCCATTCAGGGCAATCATCTCAGCAGTTACACAATTGTCGGCCTCTTGGCCCTTCCCACTAGCCCTTCTCAGTGGCATTGCAATCGCCATGGGAATGACCTCCTGGAGGGTGGCCTGCCAGGAAGTTTGCCACCCACAGCAACACTGGTGTTAGCCTTCTTTTTAGTTGGCTGAGAGGAGGATTCCCTTCCCCTCCCCTTCTCCTCACTGAACAGGCCTCTTTCTCCCCCAGAGAGTGCTAATTGTTCTTCTGGGTGGTGCCTCTGGAAGTGCCTCTGGAGGGTGGTGGAGGAAAGATGTAGGGGGTTAGAGCTGCTCCACAGCACGATGTCACAGACCGCACCATGCTGTATGGCAGTCATTTGGGAAGGTGGAGTAGTGCTCCCACAGCCTGGTCTGCAGCGGGTGCCAAAAATTGGTGTGGGCTGTAGGCTTAACTGCTGCCGTGTGGTTTTGCGCTGGGAGGACTAGGGGTGCTGGTGGGCTGGAGGTGGGAGCAGCCCCTATTGGTTGGCAAGTGGTGGAGGTAAAGGGTTCCCTATCACCACCATCAGATTCCTCCAAGTTCTCCATGAATATTTTTAGCAGCATTTCCTCTTCTGGAAGATCTAGCAACTGTTCCTCCCTGCTGTCCATCCCCAGGAAAACAGTCGGAAGCAGAGGACCCACATCCGCCAAGCCCCCTGCTGACACTCCACTGGTGCTGGGCACCAGTGTACCAGCAGGACAGGTCAGTAACAGCCGTCCATGGGATGGGGGGAATGGACTTCTTCCTCCCACGAGCAGCATTGGCCCCCACTCTCTCCCTCGTGGTGAAAAGGTGCATCCTACACCAAGAAACCCAAAGAGCTTGCTCCCGCTTGCAGTGGCAGAGAGGGGCTGCTAGTACCACTGCTCAGTCTCGTCTGTCCTGAGCCAGAGGTGTTGCTTTGTTTGCTCTTTGTGGATTTGTTTTTTGATTAATAAAAGTAAAGGCAATCCCAACAAATAATAAAGAAAGATAGCTTGTTCCCCCACCCACCAGGCAGTGGCAGAGAAAGGCTACTAGTGACCCTGCTCAGTCCCTCCTGTCCTGAGCCAAAGATGTTGTTTTGTTTGCTCTTTGTAGGTTTGTTTCTTGATAATAAAAGTAAAAGCAACTTCAGCAAGTAATAAAGACATCCTGCCCCCCCCAGGCTGTGGCAGAAAGAGGCTACTAGTTCCACTACTCAGTCCCTCCTGTCCTGAACCAGAATTGTTGTTTTATTTGCTTTTTGTAGGTTCATTTTTTGAAAACTATAAGTAAGGGCAACCCCAACAAATAAATAAAGCTAAGAAAAGAGCTTGCCCCCCCCCACCTGGCAATGGCAGGGAGAGGCAGTGTGTGGCTCAAGTCCCTGAAACCACAGCAAGGAGCACCTTCCCAGGTGGGAAAGATGTTTAAAAGATTGTCCCACTATGTGGGGATGGGGGGGGAAGAGTCCCTTAAAGCCTCCCCTAAAATCACCCATGCAATAAGCAATTGGACTAGTCTCTCTAATGACAATGGACTGCCTTCTCTTCCTGCTGCAAAGTGAGAGCTGACGCAGAGTGTGGCATATATACAATCTGCTTCCATAGAGCAGAATAGGAACTCTGTGATTGGCTTCCAGAGCTGCCAGTCAAGCTATGGACAACTGCTATGGGTGTTTCTAGGGCTCTCCACAAGTTCACACCCAGCATTGCCTAGGAATTGATTGAATCAGTGCCAGGCTGTCTGGAGAATGAATTGCTCTAACAAACCTCCACAGAAAAAATATGGTTCATTTTTTGTTTGGGAACAATGCCAACAAACGAACTGGTTCAAAATAAACCAGAAACCAGTCTGGTTCATGCTCAAATCACAGTTCATTTCTTAGTTCATGACCATCCCTAAAAGTCACATGTTTGGTTCTGGGAGATAGCATGTGGCAACATTGTCTTTCACTGTGGGCTTTTCCAGGCAGTACATGGTTCTACTTTTAATACATTTAGAAATCCAAAAACTTCTGGAGTATTGAAACATTCATGTAGCTTTTCCCATTTGCAAAGCCACCAGTTTCATTGTAGCTGTGTCCCACTACTAGTTCATGAATTTCATTCCCTATTTGTTGGTGACAGGGAGGGATACTGATTTTGTTGGAAGGCTGTATTATTGAAGTTTCCTAGCTTCTGAATTCTGTTCTTAAGAGTAGCTCACATCCAGCCCTGTAGCTAGGAATTTTTTATGTGGGAGTGCCAATTAAAGTAAATTAAAATAAATTAAATTAAGACACACATTTCCACCTCACCTTTTCTGGGTAATTCATCTCCACTCACTAAAGATCCCCTCCTCCAAGGCCTTTATTAGTCTTGTAAAAAAAAACCATGACCGCTCCCAAGCCTGTTTTGGTTCCTTTCCCCCACATCACCTGGTATCTTTCTCCCCTCTCATTTCGCAAAGACACCCCTCACTTCCTTTCTCTCTTACCCCTTCGGACCCTCGTGCCCCGACATGCACACTCTCTCCCCCCTTGCAAAAGAAGAAAAGATTGGATTCATACCCTGCCCTTCACTCAGAGTCTCAGAGTGGCTTACAGTCTCTTTTCCCTTCCCCTCCCCACAATGGACACTGTAGGTGGGGCTGAGAAAGCTCTTTCAAGGACTGCTTTTGAGAGAACAGCTGTGAGAGAACTGTGACTGACCCAAGGTCAGATTAGCAGCTGCATGTGGAGGAGTGGGGAATCAAACCCGGTTCTCCCGCTCCTAACCACTACACTAACCTGGGCTCCAGTCGACAGAGCTCCAGTCAGCTGAGCGGCACACAAGGGCCATGCGTCTATAACGAAAGCCTCTTCCGTGGTTTGCTGGGCCCTAGGCAGTGTCTCAAATCTGCTCTCTCCTCCCTTCCATGGTTGGCCCATCTGCCGGCTCCCTTACCTGACCCCACAGTGACAGCAGTGGCAAGGAAACAGAGTATCTCAGAGACACGTCGCTTGGGGGAGGAGGGGAGAGGACCAGGCTCCTTGCTCCCTCTCTGGAGAAGACGAGTGCATGATGGGAAGGAGAGGGTGAGAGGGGTCTGGATTGCTGGCGTGGGGCATGGCTGGGGTGGGGCATCACCCTAGGTGCCTCACCGCTGGCTATGGCCCTGCTCATGTCCTACTGTTGCTGAATTAGAGCTAGTAATTGCTCAAAGGAAAACACCGGAAGGGTTTTATTATGCTGAAAGGGCCTGACAGTCTCCAGCAAACTGAGTGCTAACCTTAGAAACTGAGCAGTGTAGAATTTGTTCATGGGTTCTCACTAAAAAGTGTGTCATTTCTGAAAAATTGAGAATTTTAATGGTAGTTGGAAGTGGTGCAAATCTGACTGTTGCATGTTCTGGTGAAAGGCAATTACTTAATTCATTATTTTTGATTTCTTTAAAGTACTTTCCAAAGTGTGAAATTATACACCCTGCCACAGACGCATGTGCTTAGCCCGGGATTCATTCCCATCCTTGCACATGCCTAAAATGCACTGGCTTTGGGCTGGTCAATGTCTCTCAGCCTGAGCTACTTGACATGCTTGTTCTGAAGATAAAAGGGAGATGCATATACACCTTCTTGGAGGAAAAGTGGGATAAAACAATAATATTATCTTTTCTAACTGTAGTATTGGATAAAACATCTAGTTATGGATTCAGCAGTAGGGAGTTCACAGTACCATGGCTATTCTTTATAATTCTTCTCTATGTTTATTTTAAAATGTGAATTAACTATGAAGTTCATTAAACTTCAGCATTATTATTTCAGTGGTAAAATAATCAGATTCATTTTTGAATGAAATCTAAAAATATAGTGGCATCACTTCTCTATAATTTACCCAAACAAGTAAATGTGTGCGAGAGAAAAAGAGAGAAGTATACCATACAGCTACAACTGGTTTTCTTTTTTCTGAAGGCCATGAATTTTCAAGGGAGATTAAAGTTTCTTCATGGTCAGAACAAGAAGGGGAAAGATGGGGCAGCTGTATCTCCTCAGCTGGCTTTGTTTGCTGTAGCAACTCCTCTTCAGCCTCCATCCATCCTTGAAATACGTACCAAAAACTTCATCTTCAGAACAAAGCACAAACTGGACTTCACACCTATAGGATGTGATGCAAAGTAAGTGCAACATTTCATTAATTAATTATGACTCATATTAGTAATGTCAGGTGTAATTAGCTGAGAGCCAGTTTAATGTAGTGGTTAAGTGCGTGGACTCTAATCTGGGAGAACTGGGTTTGATTCCCCACTCCTCCATTTGCAGCTGCTGGATGACCTTGGGCAAGCCATAGTTCTGTCAGAGTTTTTCTCTCAGGGACAGTTCTGGAAAGAGCCCTCTCAGCCCCATCTACCTCACAGGGTTTCTGTTGTGAGGAGAGGAAGGGAAAGGAGTTTGTAAGCCACTCTGAGCTCTCAAGTGAAGGGCGGCGGTATAAATCCAATCTCCTCCTCCTCTTCTTCCTCTTCTTCTGTTAGCGGAAGTAGATCTGACGCCAGAGTATTATTGTTAATAAAAAGCTTTGATTCATTTATTAGGGAGCCAAATATTTTAGAATAGAACATTTTTCTAGCATTTGTATCTTTGTTGTCTCCCATGTTGTGTATTTGTGTTATTGCAGTTAAGACGATTCCATGATCTTTCTGGAAAGGAAATAAGGGATTTTCATTTTGGGTTACACTCAGCTATTGAAAACTTTTGTTCTCTGCTTGCCATTTTGGGTTATAAGTTTTTCTGTTATACATAAAATCATTTGGTTTTTACTGTGAACCACCATGAGCTATAGAAAGATGACACAAAAATGTTATAAATGATTGAATCTGTTTTACAGAGGACGAATTGTGCTGGGCTACACCGAAGCAGAATTGTGCATGAGAGGAACGGGATATCAGTTTATCCATGCAGCTGATATGCTTTATTGTGCTGAGAATCACGTCCGAAGTAAGAAATGTTATGCTGACCTATAAAGCAGGAGAATGTTTGCCAAGATAAATTATGAAATGTATCTTGAATTTATCTCTTCCTTTTTAAAAACAATGTTTTTAAAATGTAGACTTGTTTTTCAACTAAACATCGAGCTTATATTGGAAGATGCACTGTTTTAAAATTCTCATGTGGATTCCTTTAGTTTTAGTCTCCATGTTCATGTCACATCTCACTCTTTACTATTTTTCTTCTCTAGCTCTCTCTTCCTGCAAGTTCAGCAGTTTTCTCAAGCAGAGTGGCTATTTTGAGAGATTTTTGCCAAGTCTAAATTTAGGTTGTACTCTGACCTTGATAGAGTTGGATTTTTTTCAGAAGCTTTATTTTAGTGTATCTACCTCTGTTGAAAGGATGTACTTTTTCCTTGACTAATATAATGTTTGACATTGCTCTCCCCCACCCCTTAGAAGATGTATTGACTTTGTTAATAAAAGCCAAAAAGCCTTTTTCCCAGAAAAAGGGAAATTGCCATTACAAAGGTAAATTATTAGCTCCTATTTAAATATCAACCTTCCAAAAGGCTTCATATGGTTCATATAACTAATTTGCAAGTGAGTTTCCAAAGTTATTTTATCTTGAATTAAGAATTTGCATACAGGCCTATGTTTCTGCAGTGTGATAGAACTCAAGTATAAGAAGTCTATATTTCAGTAATATGTAAATTAGGTTATGTGTAACAGAACAAACATACTTGGTAAAATTTTGTGTGTAAACCTGTAAAGTTAATTTGGGGAAAAATAACTATTTTTGACACTTCTGATTTTTTAGTGATAAAGACCGGAGAAAGTGGTATGACTGTATTTAGGCTTCTTACCAAAGAAAATCGATGGGCCTGGGTTCAAGCAAATGCACGATTGGTTTACAAAAATGGAAGACCAGATTATATTATTGCCACTCAGAGACCTCTTACGTAAGTATTCTTCGAGGTAGATTCTGTAGACCTTAAATTTTCCAATCAGTCTTGATCATAGGTGTTTTCCACAGGGAGAAGGCCAAAGGGCATTGTTTCTCCACTGTGGCTGCTGGTATAGCACAGCAGCAGCATGGTTTCCACATGGCAGCTTTTCCTGCATTTTCCCTGCCCCATCACCCCCTATGTGCCATGGGTGCCTTTTCTTACTTTTTTTTAAAAAACAGCCATTAACACATGGTTATGGCATTATAACAATATGTCTGTCAAATAGTTTTCCCAGGGTTTATTAACTGAAAGACATATCTCTGCAACAAATAGAACTGCTGGAGACTGACTTTTTGATGTGAGTTAGGAATTCAGAGGACCTGATAGAGAGCTTGTTATGACATTATAATACTACATGGAGGGATCCCTCATCAGCTGGGAGTCAACTCCTGATGGCTGCAAGCAGCCTGTTTCTGCAGATACACAAAACAGGTTATGTATAACTAAACACCACATAGATTAATTGGCTGCCTAATCACCACTGGTGAACTGGAAGTAAGATGAATTGGCAGGTGTCAGCATCCTGTGTGAACATAGACCTCAAAGTATAGTAATAACTAATTGGATCTGAAGGTTCTCTTTCAGTAACAGAGGAGCATCACTCGGGCAAACATACTCCCTCTACCACCATCATCATCATACATAGACCTTTATTGGCATGACAACCCTCTGCCAGAAGAAGGCTTCTTGTGCTGGTAGAAGGCTCTTCTGTTAATGGAACAAACCTTATGATCCATTGTACTATCTCCTAGTAAAATATTTTGAAAATAAAATGTATTATTTAGGTCTTTATTACTAATTTAACATCATAGGTAAACTATATGTAAAATCTCTTACCTTTTGAGCATTGGTTTTAAAATTATGTTTCTCTCAGGGGTGTGCATTAAGCTAAATCTGAACCAACCAACCCCCCCCAATACCTTATTGGTGTTTTCCAGAAATTGTTTCGGCAGAATATAGATTTGGATTATTGTTCAGCTATCCAAAATAGCCAAGCCCCAAAAATCCCAAAAATATTTGGGATTTTTGGGACTGCCAGACAAACTCTAAAGGGTGTTTAAATGGATTACAGTCCCTTTCAGGCCCATAGCCAGGATTTTATGGCTTGTGGGGCAATTTTTTTCTGGTGGGGCTGAAGTTCTCAGTGCAGAAAGAAAAGCTATTTAGCCAATAGAAAGTTATTGCCAGGATAGTTCTCTAAACTGCAAGCTGTCAACCACTTTAGATGACAGTTCACAGCTGCTGCAAGTTAATCACTTCTGCCAGCCTAAGCAACAGTTCTGATAACAAGCCAGCAGGTGGGGGTGATGACTTCTGTAGTCAAGAAAGCTAACACTCTCTTAAAGTGTTAAAGAGAGTAAACTCTTAAAGGAGACCAGTTTCTTGACACAGAGTTAGAAGGGATCCTAGAGGTCACCTACTCCAACCCCCTTGCTCAGTGCATAAATTAGTCAACTACAGCACCCCACTCTGCTTAAAGGAGTACATGTCTTTTAAAAATTCTTTAAAATGATTGAAAAAAGCATTTACAGGAGAAATTCTTATAAGGCTATGCCTTTAAGAAAGGGGTGGAGCCCCCAAAAGCATCACTGTAACTACGGGCCTGGTCCCTCTAAATATCTTCTCCAAGCTGTGCAACTCTTAAGGCAAGTGAACTCTGAAGGCATTTAAAAGGCTCTCAGTCCCTTTAAACATCTTCTGGGTGAACGTGCCACTGGAGAAAGTGTTTAAAAGGACTGTGAGCCTTTTAAACACCTTTGGAATTCACTTGCTGCAGAGTCACATGGCTTGGATAAGGCATTTAAAGGGACCACAATCCCTTTAAACACCTTTTTTCTCCATTGAAAGCAATGGAGGATGGGGGCACCTTCTTTGGGGGCCCATAGAATTGAACCTCCAGTGCAGTCTTTTTAAAAGGGAAGGTGAGTTTGAGGAAATGCAAATTTGGTGCCTTTACTTCAAAAGACAGCCCCCCCCCCGCCCCAGATTGATTCTGCATTATACCCTATGGGGACCATTGACTATAATGATGCCTATAGAGTATAATGGAGCAAAAAAAAAAATAGAGCTTCCCATATATTCTCCAAATCTGAATACCATACCACTATTGGGATTCAGGGATGTTGGAAAAAACTGATATCTTTTTGGTTCAATATATCTAAACCGGAGAAATATTGGGTTTGGTTTTGTTTTGCATACCCCTAGTTTTTTATTGCAGTTACTATAGTAAACTTTCTACCCTTGGTGTTCTGCAATTTAGAGATGAAGAAGGGTCAGAGCACTTACGGAAGCGAAACATGAAGCTGCCCTTCATGTTCACTACAGGTGAAGCCGTCTTATATGAAGTGACATTTCCTCAGCTCGGCTTAATGGATTCTTCTCAAGCAAAGGCTAAAAGCAGCTTTGGAAAAGGAGTAGCTTCCAAGGCGACGCAACCCAAACAGTCTGTTGATCCCAGCTCGCTTTTGGGTGCATTGATGCAGCAGGATGAATCTGTGTACCGCTGTCCACCTGCTTCAAATAAAATTTCTTTTGAAAAGAACATTTTTACAGATACCAGGGATGAACTGGGTGATGCCATTGCCAGTGATTGGCAGGATAATATTTTTCCAGTGGGAAATAGCAGCATTCTGAAACAAGAGCAGACTGAGTGTCCACAGAATAATAACTTGATGCTTCCTGAAGATAGCGTGGGGCTCTTTCAGGATAATAAAAACAGTGAATTGTATAATATCATGAAAACACTAGGCATTGACTTTGAAGATATAAAATATTTTCAGCAGGATGAAGAGTTTTTTAAAAATGATATTTCTGATATAGATGATATTAGAGACATTGACATTACTGATGAAATCTTGACCTATGTTCAGGATTCCTTAAATAAGACTGACCTCTTGTATCCGTGGTGCCAGCAGCAACAGCCCATGGTTCAGAATTCAGGCTGTTTAATGCAGCAACAGTTGGAGCAACAGCCACCAGTGGCAGAACAAAGGCAGCTGTGTCAGAAGATGAAGCACATGCAGGTCAATGGGATGTTCACAAACTGGAACTCAGTCAGCAGCATGCCTCTTAATGCTTCACAGCAACAATCACACCCTTGTGTCTTTCCTGGTGTTCAAGAATTGACTCAGGAGTTCCCTTACAAGTCTGAAGTCAACACAGCAACGTATGCATGTAGGCAAGAGTTTACTCCTTACAAACACCCCACGAACATGGTGTCACAGCTTTCAGATTTTGCACAGATAGATTTCCCAGTTGGAGGTTTTGACAGATCAACGTATTCAGGTTCTTCTGGCTTAGAGGATTTTCTCAGTTGTTTGCAACAAGTCCCTGAAAGTCAAGATTCTGGAATAAATTCTCAGCCAGTTATAGTAACTCCTCAGACATGCTATGCTGGTGCTGTGTCAATGTACCAGTGTGTTTCTGAAATGCAGACAGACTGCACGGAACAAATGCAGTATAATCCTGTGGTGTCAGGACAACAAACATTGCTAAGCAAGGTATGGCATTTGAACTGTTAAAATAATCTTTTGGCATTTGATTGGATCCAGTGCACTTTCTGCAGATAACCATTTTTCATATAATCTGCATTGCACAAATGGTCTTTGGTTTATCTGCCCGCACCCAGCTACTTTAGTATCCTCAGAACTAGAGGGGCTGAAAATCGTAAAGGGGGGGGGGGGCTTCCTAAAGAAATTTATGGAGTTGCGAGAAGATAAAAATTGTTGTGTTTTTGCTAGAAATTTTTCACTTCTGGAACAGACTTTATATTTTGGATATAGAATAATGTCATTGGCAGGGGTCATTTTGTAGAAAAAGAGGTGCAGGAGCTCATTAGCATAACTTATTTGCATATGCCACACCCCCTGATATCACCGGAAGTGTGTCAGAAGGCAACCACTCAGGCTCCACTGGACTGTTTTTGATTGCTAGCTGTTGGGGGGGGATGTGCAGATCTGTTGTCGCAGAGAAGGGAGAGCTTGTACCTGAATAAAACTTGATCTTAAAGCTGCCACTGGACTGTTTCAGATTGCTAGCTATGGGGGGATGTGCAGATCTGCCCTCACAGAGGAGGGAGAGCTTGTACCTGAAGACGAGGGGGGGGGCTCTGCAACTTACCTGGCTGCTTCTTGCTCCTTGTGGCCTGACTGAGGGCTGCAGGGAGCAGGAGGTGGGGCTTGTTGCATGTGCCTGCCCCCTGGGCTCCTTACTGCCGGAGATCCGCTCCTGTGCACTCCCGTAGGAAATGACACCTGGTCGTTGGTGCATTTCTATTTGATATTAAGCTGTATTAATGAATGCAGAAGAACATATGGAATTGTGTTCACATCATCTGAGTACATATTAACTTCAGTACCATGAAAAAAACACTATGCTTAAGAACCTTTGGTTGAATGTAGAATGCAACACTAATATTCTTACTGGCTTCACATTATCCAAGAACAGGTTTTAGGTTAGAAATCAGAAGGCATAATCATTTCTGCCGTACGGTTGTGTTGACAGTATGATCTCAGGCTATTTTAGCCTGGTAATCCTGTTAAAATTTCTGTACAACATATGAGTAATGAAACCCATTTAATTTCCTTTTGGTAAGGGTATGTGTATAAAGAAAGAACTACTCACTTTGGACAAAAAGTGAAACACTAAAGTAGTAGCAGCTTGTTGCTTTTAATTATAGATTGTATAGTTAGAACTGTAGTTCTTCAGGTTTTGTAATGTTTCACATATTTATGTTTGGAATGTAACAGTGGCTGCCTTCAAGTGATGATATTTCTCTCTAACTCAGTAGTTCTCTGACTCATCCTGTTTAGTGCTGCTTAATTGGGTACTTTGGTGAGCTTCTGTTTGAGGTCTCTGTAACAGTTTGCAGCTTACTCTTATTTTTAGGCAGTTCTGCGAGTGATGACTTCTCCAGTAGTGTCTCAGAAACCTATTTCAAATAAGTTTCATTCCTAGTTGGCTGAGTCACTAAACAAAGTATATAAGAAGTGCCACAATATTTCTCTTTCTTTGGAGACTTGTCAAAACCCTAGAATCTTGGAAGTACAGCTGGATGTTTTTCTTTTGATGGCTAGGGTAAACTAGGGAGAAAAATTGGATAGCTAGTACTTCCCCGCTCCCCAGTGATGTGTAAATATGCCTAGAAAATCTTGTCCTCAATGTAAAATTTCCT
Source organism: Gekko gecko (assembly GCA_029375565.1). Lineage (NCBI taxonomy): Eukaryota > Metazoa > Chordata > Lepidosauria > Squamata > Gekkonidae > Gekko > Gekko gecko. The sequence continues at coordinate 57,772,300 of JAPDNY010000011.1, read as the reverse complement.
CACAGGTCCTTTGCTTAGTTTGCCATTTTGTATCTGATGTCTTGCTTATCTTTGAGTGCAAATCCAAATTCTCTGTCTTCAAAAAGGTCTCTTCTTCACATGCTTGCCAGATGTGGGAGCAGGAATGAGATTGTGTTGAGCCTATGGGGATCTTTCTTGCTTGCTCTGGACTGGGTCATTAGTGTGTATTACCTGCCTACATATAACAACTATCAATTGAGCACATTTCTCTCAGTTGTTTCAATGAAATTGGACTTCACGCTGTAAATATAAGCATTGTTGGTTCGGTTCAAGAAACACATAATATTAATGGTGCTTAAAAATTGTATTACATTAAAAGTTTTGTTTACCTGCCTATTACTGAGGCATTTATGTTTCATGTGTTCATTTTTTTAAGCCACAGCAGTAAGTGGGGTTGACATGGTCTCTCTGTGCTCTCTCACAAATCTTTATTGGCATTGAGAGTGCAAAATATTATGGGAATACAGCAGAATACCAAGATACATCAATCACTTACAAATCCCATCTTCTGATTGCATAATGTAAAAAATTTGCAACAGTCTCCATTGTTTCACAATTAGAATTAAACAGAAGAAAGTGAATAATTGAATCATCAGAATGCCAGCTCTTACCATCTAAAAGTGGAGTAATAAAACGAGATTGAAAATCCCTATAAAAGGGACAATAAAGTATGGTGTGTGTAGTGAATGCTATATTTTTTAGAAAACAAGGACAAAGTCTGTCTACATATGGTATCTGGCGGTACTACCCTAAAAGCATCTCCAATGGCAGAGCATTAAAGCGTGCAAGCATGTATGCTCTGCGATGGTGTGGGACTGTTAGACATAACAGATATTTTGCAATAGAGCCCATATAGGAGATCCCCAGCCTACTTGGGGAGCATCTGCTAGCAGTGCATTCCCTAAATTCCTGCCTTTTGATATTGAGAAATCTTTGTTTGATAATAGCATAGGCTTGTTTATCCGAAAAGGGGGCTAAATAATCCAGAGATAGTCCTATTGTAGAGAGTTTCTCCTCTACACATCTAAAGCATGGAGAGAAATGGGACTCAGTTAACATATGAGTAATGATACTTTTGGCTTTAGCATGAAAGTGAAGTTTAAGCCAAAACTTGAGTTATCAGCCATGCTCTGGTCGATAGAAGCCTTTGATTGGTTTCTAAGCATAGAGCTGCGTAAGGAACACATGAGGGAAGTCTGAGAATTTTCTGTAAAAATCTTTCCAAGTCCCCTTTTAAGGCCTCAATCCAGATTGGTACTCTGTAAAATAATTGAGTAGCTAATTTGGCATTAAAAACTTTAAGGGCCACCGGCACATACTGGTTGCCCCTGGTATAATGGAAGTGTATAATAGCCGCAACAATGTTGTTTGCTGCCTCAATTGTCCTCTCTTTATGATCGAACCATCTGGTGTTGTAGTAAAAGTGGATACCCAAGTACTTAAAGCTTTTGGCTTGTTCAATAAAATGTCCTCCAATGTTCCATCTAGACAGCTTCCAGTTCTTACTGAAGATCATAATTTTGGATTTTTCAGAATTCAGAACTAGCCTATTCTTTTCACAATAATCTACAAAGCCCTTCAGAAGGTTTCAACCCTATACGAGTTAGAGACAATAGCACTGTAGCATCAGCATAAAGGAGTAAAGGGGTATGGATTGAGCCAAGTTTAGGGCTGTGACCATGGATCGTATCTCGAGTGGGTGCCAAATTATTTATGAACAGGTTGAATAGAAAGAGCACAAGAAGGCAGCCCTGTTCGACTCCTATATTAATTGGCATTAATCACTGACATTATTAAGTCTAACTTGGCAGGTCGTATTATGATGAAGCTTCATTATTAAATATAAAAGCCCCGGTTCCTTCCCCATCAGCTTGAGTTTCTGTCATAGACGTTCTCTTATGAGTGAATCAAAAGCACCTTTTAGATGTAGAAAGGCTGCATATACTTTGGCGTCTTTTTGCCTCTTATACTTATTTACAGGGTGCATAGGAGTCATGCAGTGATTTAAGGTAGATTCCCCTTTACAAAAACCTATTTGTTCTTGATCCAGGATTCCTTATTCTAACATCAATGATCCAAGTTTGTTGACCAATCGTCTAGCATAAAGTTTCCCAAGAATAGAGAGGAGGCTTATTGGGCGGTAATTGAATGGTAACTGATAAATCTTCTTCGTGGTCTCTGTGCATCACACCTATGGGTTTATGCACCTGCGCTGATCCAAATCGATGATGTACAAAGCTCACAAAAGGATTTTCATGCCTTCCCCTCAGGCACGTGCAGGAACCCCTCTGGTCTCACTGGAGGCCATTGGGATTAATGATAGTTATATTACTACAATAGAACAGCTTTAAAAAAATAGTCGTACCAGACATCTGGGGTGATGACATTTATTTGGGAACTCTTTATTTTGTCTGACACCAACGCCCAGAATTTCCTGGAGTCATTTGACAATGTAGCCTGAAGAAGGTTAGCCCATTATTTCTCAGTGTGCTCTTTATATTTAATCTTAACTATTTGACGTAACTTTTTTAAAATCGAAATACTCATCTGGTAAATGAGTCCAATTGTATTCTCTAAAATGGTAGTAAATAGATTGAATTTGGTATTTAACATTATAGCATCTTAACTCCAGTTAAGATTGCTGGGGAAAAGATCAATAACCTCAGATATGCAGACGATACCACTCTGATGGCAGAAAGTGAAGAGGACCTAAAGAGCCTCTTGCTCAGGGTCAAAGAGGAGAGTGCAAAAGTGGGCTTGAAGCTCAACATCAAAAAAACTAAGATCATGGCATCTGGCCCCATCACTCCTTGGCAAATAGAAGGAGAAGTCGTAGAAGTAGTGACAGACTTCACGTTCCTAGGATCCCAGATCACTGCAGATGGTGACTGCAGTCATGAAATTAAAAGACGCCTGCTCCTTGGGAGGAAAGCGATGGCAAACCTAAACAGCATGATAAAAAGCAGAGACATCACCTTGCCAACAAAAGTCCGCATGGTTAAAGCAATGGTATTCCCCGTAGTAATGTATGGCTGCGAGAGTTGGACTATAAGGAAGGCCGAGCGCCAAAGAATAGATTCTTTTGAACTATGGTGCTGGAGAAGACTCTTGAGAGTCCCTTGGACTGCAAGGAGATCAAATCAGTCAATCCTAAAAGAAATCAACCCTGACTGTTCCCTGGAAGGCCAGATCCTGAAGCTGAAGCTCAAATACTTTGGCCACCAAATGAGAAGGGAGCATTCCCTGGAGAAGACCCTGATGCTGGGAAAGATTGAAGGTCAAAGAAGAAGGGGACGGCAAAGGATGAGATGGTTAGACAATGTCATCGATGCAACGAACGTGAAATTGAGCAAACTTCAGTGGACAGCGGAAGACAGGAGGGCCTGGCGTAATCTGGTCCATGGGGTCGCGAAGAGTCGGACTCGACTGTGCGACTGAACAACAACAAATTATAGCATTCACTGTCAAACCATCCAGCTGTATTTTTTTGGTTACAATAATTTCGAGGTACCAGTTGACTTCCAAGAGATTCCAGTAAGTATCTAATAGTTTTATTATAAACCTGAAAGACTTGGGTAACATCTCCATTTTGACTCGGAGCTACATTGAGTTCTACTAAGATGTTAGAATCCAGAAAGTTGGTCACCTTTTCTGCTACCACAGGAGACCAAACAATTAAAGGAAACTGATCCCTTTCTAAGCGATCTCCGACCCTAAAACATAAAAAAAATTATGTGATCTTCCAACAGGGGAGAGATTAGAATATAATTGGTGGAAGGCTTAGAAACTGATAAAATTTCTAGATGCCATAAAATAAAATCATGAGAGAAAGAAGGCCTATATGTGTATGAGTGTTGGAACCCATGTGAGTACAGTGTTACCTAAACCCTAAGCGAAATATCTGCTTATCTGCTTAGGCTTCAAGATATTCCCCCCCCCCCCACAGTAACTTAAAAACTCCTTTCCCCAGCCATAGTGTTCTGTTTAGATGTCGCAAACATTATTTATGATAAGCATGACCCTGGTTTGTCCTTGTGCCTATAAGCTCCCTCCCTTTCCCCCTTACACGTAGAGAGTGGTTGGTGATTTTTTTTTTCATTACAGAAGTTTTCATTGTACTCCAGCTTGTTCAGTATCCACATTTGGACATAATGACAAATTGGAATTAGATTGAAGACTTATGAAAACAGGAACTCTTCAGTCACTCTTGAGATGTGAGAGGAAAGGAGAGGGGATGGTACACACGAAGAAGCCAGGTTTGTGTCCATTATGACCAAACCTCTGTTTCTAACATCTGGATGTAGCCTAAGTCTATCTGAACTCTGATTACCATGAAATAATTGGAATTCCTGAGACTATCTCAACTGCTGTTGTCTTTGATACTCATCCTTTATCGCAGGACCTGATCAAACTATTTAAATAACTGTCATAATAATGGAATAATATAATGCTCTGTAGTTAAAACTCAGATCATGGTTTGTACAGTTAGAGTCTCCAGTTGTAAAGGTTAATGGCTTAGAATTGAATAGATATACTTCAGCACAATTTGGAGAATATGCTTGTATAGCACTTGGCTGCTCTCCTCTTGGCTATATTTCATGCTATTAATCATTCTGAACCACAGATATTAAGGCTGGAAAGCTCTTCCTGGAGCCCATTCTTTGTACTATTAGTCCTTCTGAAAGTATCTGGTGCTACCCTTTTAAACACTCAAAAGAGTTTTGCCAGTTTTCATCTACCATTAATGTATTATTTCAGTTTTATACATCATGTCTCAGTAATACATATAATTACAGTGATGTGATTATTTATGTTTCATTTAAAACTGCATCTAGTGAAGCTGAATTCTTTGTATTTTTGGTGTCCACAATTACATAATAATAATTGATCACAGTAATGTGTATATAATAATTTATAATTATTTTGACCCCACATAACAGTGTTTTCTGATGCACAAGTGCTGTTACCACAGCTTGGGAAGTTCTTTGTGGGCCCTGAATTGAAAAAGTCTTCAGCTTAAGAGTCCCATTGAAAGAAGGGAAATGAATGATTCAGACAAAATGGTAGAACTGTACATCTTGCATTATTGTCTTCACAAAGCAGAACACAAGAGAGAGATCCTTCCATAGCTATACAGGAGAGCAGAACATTTCAAGAGTAAAAGGACTATTGATTATTATATAATTTGCTATTATGGCAAAAAGGTAACAGTCTCTTCAGTAGCGGTTGTACCTGTTTCTCAAATTAATCTACATATGAGGGTCCTGCTAGCATGAAGCAAAGACGTGTATTTGGGGCAGTTATATACAGGATCTAGCCTTATATATAAAGATCTACATTCAAATCAGTACTCAAAAGAACATGGGGGAATAAGCTTCTTTAACAGAAAAGATTTTTCTTTAATAAGTAGAAACCAGACCAAATTAAGTTAAGCAGTTTGCAAAGCAAAATGGGAATTACTAAAAAGGAAAATGCAGTGATGAATACTACATAGACCCTTTCTCTGAAAAAGAACAACCTGCCTACTAAGGGTAAAACTAAAAAAGGGGGGAACAAGAAATGTGAAGGGAAGGGAAGTTGTAGCATCAGGAGCTGAAACTGACAAGGTGGGGGAAGAAAGTGTAGGTCCATGGAGCGAAGAAGCAAAAGGCCTACTGTGGGGTAACTGGGTGAGTCCCAAGCTAACTACAAAAAGTGGGGCTGAGGAGTAACTCTTTATACCCTTTGGCTGAGACTAAGGGGGTGAGGTATTGGTATTGGTACATAGGTGCAATAAAAGTGTAGTTTTTCGAAGATGAGCCAACCTGAAAAGAAAGCCTTTGTCTGTGTGGTTAGAAAGGAGTTTTTTGCATGGGGAATATATAGAATGTTCATCATTGCAGGTTCTGTGCAGTCCCACACTGGGTCTGTGCATGTGGAAGCCAGCCACAGGTTTTCCAAAGCTTTCTAGCAGACTAGAAGCGCCCCTCCTACATTTCCTGCCAAAACCATCGCATGATGGTAGGGGCGCTACTCCCTTAGTTGTCTTTTTGCTGCCACAAAGAGATGATCTCCACTGTTGTTCTGTTATTTCCCTCACTTCATTCTTGAGGCTTATTTCTCTGAAAAGTTTTAGTCATCAAGAGTCATTTTAGTGAAGAGTAAACAACATTAAAAGAAGAAAAGTTTCTGGCATTCCACTTTGTGCATATGGCTCAAAAGTGGCCTTCTCAGGATTGTGCTGTGGCTTTAAAATGGTGCTGATAAACTCTGCCTGTTCTGTGTTGTCACCAAATTACTCTGAAGCATAATTTGACAGAGCTAGAGTCAAAAGAACTTTTTCAAAGGCTTTGGCTGTGTCCCAGCCTGAACAAAGTTGCCTTCCCCCTCCCTGTTGAGGTGTGGTCTGATAGAACCTCAGATTTACTGGGTCCTTTCCCCTCCTTGGTTGGGTCAGCTCTGAAGGGAGAAACCTGGAAATGTTGCCTGACAGAGCCTTGGATTAAGAATGGCTCTTTTGTAAGGCTTCGGCAGACACTGCCTGACTGAAGGAATTCCTCCCCCTCCCTGGTTGTCCTCTGTTGTGGTTGGTATAGCCTTGGATTTCTTCAGGGCTGTTTTCCACAAGGCTTTGGCTGTGTGGCAGGCTGAGCAAAGGCACTCCTCCCCTTTTTAGCTGCCTCAGTTCTGAAGTGAGAAACCTCGAGATGTGGCCTCATGGGAGCCTCTTCTAAAGGCCTGGCTATGCACATGCCTGGCTGAAAGAACCCCTTTCTGGCTGCCATCAGTTCCAAGGTGAATCCCTGGAAGCAATTCTTAGTGGCTGTTTGTGAAAAGTCAAGATGGGTAGCGGTGTCAGGCTATCAGTGGCAGTGGAAAAGAGCAAGAGTCCAGTAGTGCCTTAAATTTGTGGCAGGGTATGAGCTTTCATGAGTCACTACTCACTTCTTTGGGTGTTACGTATATCAGGAGTGCATTTTGCCTTTGAAGGCAGCAGGAAAAGAGGAAGGCTCAACATGAGATGAATTGATTAAATAAAGACGCCATGGCCCTCAGTTTGCAAGACCTCAAATTGGCTGTTGTTGATAGGATGTTTTGGAGGATATTAATTCATGGATCGCCATACATCAGAAGTGACTTGACTGCACATTATACCAACACACATTTTGCCTTTTAGTTGCAGTTGTTTGAGTTTCTTCAGCCCCTGTAGTTTTGGAGAATTGCTGAAGTGGGTGAAATTTCTTGTTCTTGCTGTCAGTCATATTCTGAGACAAACTAGTTATGCTTAAGGCCTGCTCAGCTTCAGTGAACCACTATGAGGCTTAGCTAAAGTTATGACTCACTCTACTGAAACTGCTTCTGTTCCAAGGTCAGAACCAATTCCTTATTGATCCCAGCTCTGAGTCCTCTTGCTAATGCCTAGTTCTAAAAGCTGACATAGTGACACAGCAGCCTCAGTTCTACCACCTTGCTCTTAGCACTGATGCTTAATCCTAAAGGGCTTTTGGCGCAGGTGCTGTTTCAAGCAGAGGCAAGGCTTGCTGTTGCCATTTCCATGAGGAACTTGGAACTCATCAGCAAGTATGCTTTTTGGAGGCAAGCCTCCGCAATTTGCCACTTCTGTCAGCACATCAGTGGTGGTGTGGGGCTCCTTGGTTGTTGTTTTCAGTAATGAAGAGGAACCTTCACTATAAGCCCAGTCCTTTTGTATGCAATTTTTTCCCCTGTTGGTTTTATGTATGCCCACACTCTCTTCTTCCTACCAGGGAATGGCACTGACTCTCCTCAGGGCTCTAAATTTCACTGCTGCTTATGGGACTGAGTTCTTATTTCAGCAGGGTTCAGACTGTCTCTGGAGTCAATCTTGTATGACATCATTTATAGTGAGAGCCCATGCAGTATAGTGGTTAGAGTATTGGGCGAGGATCTGGGACGCCCAGTTTCAAACGTCATTATGCCTGGAAAAATTGCTTGTGACTTTGGGACTCTCACATTCTCTCAACCAGATCTGCCTCACAGGGTTCTAGTGAAGATGGAACGGACCGCCTAATGACACCTGGGGTTTGGCCACTATCAAACCCACTGGCCTGATCCAACATGGCTTCTCTTATGTTCTTGTGTTCTTATGAAATGTGTAAGATGTTATAAGCCACTTTGAGTCCTGTTGGGGAATAAGATGTCCATTTATTTAAAGGACATCTTCCCTTTCTACTCAAAACAGCTGCCCCATGAGATGAAGTCTTTGACATGCAAGCTCTCATTAAATTAGCTGCCGTTATAGCCTCTGCTACAATCTCTTAGCAAATATATGCTTGATTCTAGTGGTCATCTCTATTGTTGTTAATGGCCTGCAGGTTAAGTAGTACTTCATCTCTGATTCAGCCACTGCATATGTGAGTGCTGTGAACTATTTGCCCGGGTGGGAAGTAGAATTTGTCTGCCTGCATTTTCCCTTTAAGTTGCTAATCAACAAGTCAGTGGGGCCCTTTTATTATCCCCGTGAGGGAACTTGACACACCGTTTTAACCCTGTCTTGGAGCATGTATTAGCCAAAGTGTTATAAATTGAGGCCAATCAACACCTCCAGCGACAGTTTGTGCCTAATAAAATAGTGTAGTGACACTGCCATTTATTCTAAGATGAGCTTTTGTCAATCTAACTTAGATGTATGTCTCACAGTTTATGCCTGTGGTGTATGTAACAAGTTTGTTTCTTTAATCTGGATCAGTCTTTTTAGACTGCCCTAGTCCATTCTAGGAATTAGTGTTGAAAAGAAAAAGGAATGAGTTGTTACTGTGGATCCACAGGCTATGAATTCTTCAGTCCAGTTGGACAACACTTTGTGGGGAGTTACAGGCTTGCTGTCAGTTCCTTAAGGGTCACCTCTTCTTCCCCTCCTTCAAGTAACATAGTGCTTCAGTGCTGTGCACACTTTCCCCCCATATTAAAGATGGTAGGTTCCATCCTTGGCATCTCCTACTGAAAAAGTCTCTGGTAAATGGATGTCAAAAATCCCTTAAATTCATTCAGCTTTCCTCTAGTGATTTACTGTTCAAGAGAAAGTAAAAATTCTGCCTTGTCTACCACTCACAGATTTCCTACAGTTCTTTTCACATTTGTGTCACTTTGTGGGCTCAGACCCAAGATCTTCCGTGAAGGGAGGTCACCTGTTTTCACATTAAATAGATTATTCAGTTCAATACTCCCCCAGGACATAAAAAAGGTCTATTTTGAGTAAGGAGGTACCTGAAAAGGCCTATGATCAAACTTCTTGCTTGGCTGCCTTATTCATAGACCTCTCTACCTTTCCTTCAAAGAGTCCCTTTGCTGTTGGGGCTGAGACCTGCCAGTGACAGAATCCCAGCATTCTCTTTTGCTTGGGATTATGGTCTTAGCTGTTTTTACAAATGCACAGAGATTAGGGTGGTCCATGTGAGGCTGATGTATTGTTTTCCCTGCTCCATTGGTGGTTGGTTGTTGATCCTTCCCAGGGCAAATTTTTTTATCCTTTCTCAGTATTTAGTTGATCTTTCGTTTACTAAGATGGTTGGCTTTTGTTTGCTTGTTTGTTTGTTTTTGTCTTCCACAGCTTCATTACCCTGCATTTTACATACCTGTATGTGATATCATGACAGTATTTGGTAACAAAAATGGAAGTCCCCATGGGTGAGGGGCTCAGGGGCGTCGCTGCTACTTCATTAAAAACTTAACTGGAGAGCATCATCTTCAAAATATTTCTTAGAAAACATTAGTTACCATAACAGTGCACTTTGCATTTCATGTAGTTGTCTGCTCATCTGTTTCAACAGAATTGAGCTCTTATCCAAAGAGGTCTTTTATGATAAGTGCTTCCAAGTAGTTTGTCCTATCATTCTTAAATATATGCTTTAAGCAAAATTGCTTTGATAAATTCTCTGGGTTTCCCATTTTTAAAAATAAATATAAATGAGGAACTCAATTTGTTGCTCTGTGTTAATTACACTTTTATTTTGCCTTTCCTCTAAGATGGTCAAAGTAGCAAGTTTTTGCTATACAAGTTGGTATGCTGTATCTGCTTTTCAGATTGGTTCAAGCCTTGGTTGTTGAAACTTAAAAAACAAAGTGGAATGAGCATGTGCATCCTATCAGAAATCAGACATGAACTTATGAGACAAATGAAAACCTGTACTTGGAACACATGTGCAGAAAACTGCTGTCAGTCTGAAGTATTTTTGGGAATAGGAATCCATAGAAAGCATCACTTTCAGCTGTTCTAAAATATGGGGCTCTAAGATCAGAAAATCAGCCATATTCTTCTCTCCCCCCCCCCCTAGTAAGATTAAGCTGGGGGGAGGGTGTTTTGCAAAACATATTCCCCCATTTGTATTTTAATAGTCTGGATTTACCATAGGAAGTAGCCAGTTTCTTTTTAAAAATTGTGTCAGAGTTCTAGGTAAAGGAAAGGAGGTGCTCAAAAGGATTTTTCTTTTGCTCTTGTTTGCCTGACATTTGTACCACCTCCCTTCAAAGCATTCCCATTTACACCCAGCAGGTGAAAATTTGGTGCCCATAATGGTTGAAATTGTTTAGAATTGTTTAGTATTTATTTGTGGGTGATGAGGTTGCCTTTTATCACATCATCTATTTGGGTTTTAATTTGTTGTGCTCCCACAGGCTTGGGCTGAGAGATGTGTATTGTCAGAAATAACAAATAATCCTAAAATATTTTTCAGTCAGTACATAATTTCATGAACAAGAAGGCTGCCTTTGTTTTCATAATTTGTGAAAGCTTGATCTTTCCCCTTCCATTGGACTCCTATGCAATCTCCCTCCACCTTGCCCCCCCCCCACTTCCCCTTACAAGGGGAGATCATGCAAGTTCAGACTAAGAACTTGCAAGGAGATATTTCAATGAAGTGTCAGGTTTCTCCATCATTCTTTCTCTATAACTAAGAGAATAAAATTTCAGTCTAGATACTTTTTTCCTCCCCTGTGATGGATAAACTGCTTTGCACATCTGCAGGCACATTTCAAAAGTTGTTTAATAGAAATGCCATTCTCAAAATTTGCTAGGCTTATGGTAACAAATGGCTCTTTTTGAATGGAAAGGCTTCCACGCCTATGCTAACTAAAGAAAAATGGAGGAAGGAAGAGAGGAGGCTGTGGTAAAGTTTGGGGAAAATAAACTGTGTTTCTGGCTTTTTTTGTGCTGCAAAGTTGGAGCTGTAAACTGTCGAATTAAATGCCTTCCCATGACCTTATATCAATGCCTCTGTATGCAGTGCTTACCATATGTAAATATCAGCATGTTTTTCTCATCAATATTAATTTTCTGTATATCATGACAAAGGATGACAGAATACATGGATCACTCACTTAATACTGTAAACAAAATGCATTTGAGAAATACATATTGTTGTGACTGAAGAAATCCTTTCAGGATTCTTTGACTACATAATGCACTATCACTTATGAATTCATGATTCTTGTCAAGTCTGACTTAGTACCATACACACTCATAACATTAACAGAACACATGTTCATTGAAGACTTATACAAATTCTTCAAAAGAGAGTACGATGCTTTCAGTGTAGAGCAAGTGTTTATGTAAGAATCCAGATGGTTTAGTAGCTATAAAGACACTTGCCTTTTCTGCAGAATACTAACACAACTACTCTTATGTTTCGACTGGATTAAAGTAAACTTGAAAGTAAAAACCTTGAAGAAGTATGCAAGTGTACCATTAGTATTTCACTGTAAAGCTGCATTTTTAAATATCAGTGAGCCAGTATGGTACAATGCCGTAATCTAGTGAACCTTTTACTAATTCGGAGAGTCAGGAGGAGGGTTAGACTTGTTTGCAACCAACAGCTAACAGTCAATAACTTCTAGCCAGAGCCTGGTTGAACAGGGTTGGGAATGGACCTGGAAAAACTTTTAGACCTGATCATAGAAATAGAAAAATACCATAGTTGTATGAAACTCAGACTTCTAGTATTCAGCTAAAAACCATATTGAGTTTAGTTGTCTGTAGATGCAGAGTGGCATCTCTGTATCTCTATGATGAAGTCCATTGTATTGTAAAAAGAATGAAAAACCAGTTGGATTTTATTCCTGAAGTAACTTTGGTGTTACTCAGCCAATTAGAGTTCTAGTTGTGAGCTGTTGGATTCCAGCAGCCAATCAATGTGTTTTCTCTGTAGTGCTTTGTGGAAATGCGGGAAGCTAGGTGATTGCAAGTTGCAACACCTGAAACAGCTTCTGCCCTTTGAAAGAAGGGGAAGCCTACTCCTTCCCTGTCTCCATTCCTAGAAAACTGAGAGGGCTTCATTTTAACATTGAATGATTTACCAGACACCTTTTTGGAAAACGCTGCTCTAGAAACAAAATGCACAATCTATGGATATGTTGCTGAGTTATACCTCTAGAATCCATGCTTTATAGGGGATGGGATTCAAAGGACCATTCACAATCTACAATGTGCAAATAGAATTTTTTCAGCTCCCTCTCCCTGCATCAGTCTTTTATGTTTCCTAAAAATCTGCCTCAAGCAGTCAGGGAAAGCATTCCATGAAATGCAAGGAACTACAATTCTTTGTAACATATTTGCAGGAACTTTGTAATACCTGGTTGAGTAGTGAAATGAGCTTCATGATAAATTATTTACTTTGCTTAGTTTTGAATATTTAGTATTAAATAGGAAGCCATTTCTCTATAATAAAGTTTTGCCTCTTTTTCAGTTCCAGGACAGTTTTAATGGAGGAAGCCTGAGTGATACATATCCACCACAGTTAGATGTCGTCAGCAACCAACCTGTCACACAACTTCAGCCTATTCATCATCCAACAGAATCGAGATCTTTCTCGGATTTGGCATCCAGTGGTTTTATGTAATTCAAGAGCAAATTCCTGCAGAGAATTAGCTCATGAGTGGATTATTAAAAACCCAGAATGGCGTTTGGTTGCATATATATGCATGCATACATATAAGATTTTTGTCATCCAGAACATAATATTAAGAAGGGTGGAAGTTGGAGTTGCAATCTAGGCCTAAAGTGTGCATGGTAATCTTCAGAAACTGAAAATATGCACTAGTGCAATATTATGTACTGCATCACATTGTAGAACATAAGATAAGGCAAATGGTTTTATTGTTTTGAAGAAAAAAACAGGCACTTTGACAATCTTATTTGGAGTTGCATAAGAAAAGAATTTTCTTGGATTTTTAAAGGCTTTTGAAATAAAAGTCAATGTTCCAAACAGAAGAATAAGTAAAGCGCTGGATTTTGTTGCATACTGTATATTTCCTTTTGTTTGTTTACTTCATTCACTATTTTTCAGCTTCTCTTTTCACATTACATTTCAGGTTCTAGCACTTTAGTAGAAAGTTCAGTACAAGAAATTTGATATGCAACTTTTGGTTTTGTACAACTAAATCCATTCCTCATTTATGGTTAGCCTTAAGTGCCTCACAACTTAGCTACCTTATTTCTGAAAGGAGCATGTGCGGGGAGGATCACTCTAAACTTATTCATGCTTTGTGACAGTTCAATAGCAACTTTGATTTGGTTTTTAAAAGCAATGTATTCATTCTGAGTCAGTATTCACTTCTCTTGAATTTCAAACAATTCTCTATATGGTGAGTTTTTACATGTTAAAAGACTGAAATTTTGTTTTATTTTGTTTTTCTGCATTTTTCAGGTACAACAGGGTAAAAACAAATATCTTGTAGGAGAAAATTTCCTCAGGATTAGCTCTGAATCTCAAATTATGAACAAAACATGTGCCTTATCTTGTGTTACAGTACTTATTAAATGGTCTTTTTTAAAACAGCAAGGCCTCTCTATGCAAATACTTCCATTAAAATGGGTATTGACAGTTTAATTTTTAAAAACTAGTAGAAAGCATTGTCTCAATAGAGAATAGTACTAAAATTTACTTTTGTACAGATTTCTACACCAAGGGTCATATTTTGATTGGCTGCTGCTTTTCGGCTGTTGAGATGGGGAAGAGAGTCTGCTGGTATTAAATATCCCTGACAATTGCACTCTGAAGGAAAAAGCTATCTTTCTATGTATGTGAATTCACTTTAACAGTCTTTGTTCAGAAGATGAATCTGATTTTTTTTTTTTAGTTCAAATTTAGAAATAGAATCCTTGTAATGAAAGGATATTTTAAACTTTGAAAAAAATGGAAAATTGTGTTTGGAATTTTATCTGAGAAGTTTTAGAACTGTAGACACCAATGTTTGGTGCTTCATAGTAGTTTAAACAGGAGAGGATGGAAATGTGTATATGTTCATATAATTACATACTCTTACATGCTGTATGGTTCATATGTAATAAGCACTATAAATGTATTTGTAAAATAATCTATACCAATTAATTTTGAAGTGTTATACTATACAAAACGTTTATTACATACCTATATAATAATGTAAATGACAGTGTAGATTCTTTAAAAAGAAGAAAAAAATAAACCATGCCTTTCAGGGTTGCGGTCACATTTTTCATGAAAGAGCAACTAACTACTCAAGGTTTTAAAAACTTAACCAAACAAACAAACAAACAAAGCAAAGACTATTGGTAAGGACATGGCTGTATAGTAGTGAGAGAAACTATTTGTTGGTCAGTTCATTAAGTTGCTGGGGAGCTACTGATACTAAGATTTCAGACTTGGTTTCCTCCTGCTCTTTTCTCCATCTGTGTTAAAGCACAGTTAAATTTTCTTTCCTCTAGTTGTAATTTGCACTTCTTGAAAAGGTGATAGAACACTTCATAGAATTTCAAATTTAGGATTCTATCACTCCTTTAAAAAGCATTAAAGAAAATACCTTTCAGTTAAATAGTATTTTTAGTAACAGATGTAAAGAAGTGTAGGATTGAGCCATTAGTCTCAAAGTGTTTAAGACTTTGGCTGTCACTAAATGTAATAAATTAGAAGTGACTTGATTCTTCCTGAATTTTTAATGTACTCTTGTTTTTAAACAGTTTCTGTAGTATATTTTTGTCTGTTTTTTACAAGAACAATGTTAACGATCAGTTATAGAAATAATGTAAAACTTAAAGGTTCAAAGGGATGATGTACATTTTTCAGAAAAAATACAAAAAGAAATTCAACAAATCAAGACTTGTGTATATATCATGTGGCTTCTGCTAAACCAAATATCCCGTCACTAAGTGCCAAGGGTGCAGTACAAACTGGTGTGCTGCCTTACTGTAAACTAGTTTAATTTTGTTATATGCATAATATCAGCTTGTTTTCTGAATTAGCTGCACTTACATGCTACAAAATGGTGTATTGGTAGTTCACTGTTTATCTAAACCAAGGTATTCTTCTCAAAATGGATAAGTTTATTATCCTACTCCACACATCTACTTCCCCCATTCCAAGCAAATCAGCATCTAGATTCAATCAGTATTACTACCTATTTTTTGTATATGCTATCTTAACTCCTCCCTCCCCCCCCCCCGGTTCCACTTTGTCATCTGTGTTATATCATGCAATTAATTTCTTGTCTTAGGGTATAATTTTATAGTGCTTTTAATGGCCTTCAATAAAATTTGTAAAGCATAATATATGGTAATAAAATATCACCTGAATATAGCTGAAATGTAGTTTCTTTCACAGTACACCATATTTTGTTATTAGAGCAAAATACAGACATTTAATACTGTTGGTGGTGATTTCAAGAAGAATATCCTACTGAAGACCCTGAGAACTGATAGTGCTGTTTCTTCCACAAGCCCTATCCTACAACTCTATCTCCCAAACCATCCACTGCTATTCTGGTGTCTCCGGAGCAATAAAATCAACCTCCTTGAGTAAGCAATAGAAAGGAAAGGTAGTTAGCTGGATAAGTAAAATATAGACCATACTTGAGCTACTTGTTAGAAATGCCACATTGGAGGTGAGGAAATATAAACAGAAATTGTGTGGATCCTGACTTGATTTTGATATTACATTCTTAGTTCAAATCCCATATTGGGCATGATGCTTGGTGAAAAGCATACATTTTAATTTAGCAAGACTAATTTTTTCCCCAGAATCAGATTTTTTTCGCACTCATTCTTCAACTAGATTGGGATCATGTGCTCAAGATGGCTGACAGAACACTAACTACACACCATACTGGAGCCTCTAGGCTGTGCATATAGTTTCTTTCACTCTGGATGGTAAAAATGTTTTTTATGGAAATGCTGTTTTATATTTTGACTAGGGAGCAAAGCCCGTTGTGGTGGAAGACAAAGGTCCCTAGAAAGGAAGGAAGGGAGGGAGGTGGAAGGGAGAGAGGGTTGGAGAAAGGAAGGAAGAGGGGGAAGAGTGAAAGAAAGGAGAGAGGAAGAAAGGAAAGGGGGGAAAGGAAGGGAAGAGGGGCAGAAAAGGGCTTCTCTGGGCCCAGAGAAGGCCTGTTCTGTCCCCCACACACCATCCCCTGGGCCTTCTATGGGGGCAGTAGGCAGTGTGTGGGGGGAAAGGCCTTCTCTGGGTCTAGTGCCCCATAGAAGGCCCAGGGGATGGCGTGGGGGGGGCAGAAAAGGGCTTCTCTGGGCCTAGTGCCCCCATAGAAGGCCCAGGGGATGGCGTGTGGGGGGCGGAAAAGGCCTTCTCTGGGCCTAGTGCCCCATAGAAGGCCCAGGGGATGGCGTGTGAGGGGCGGAAAAGGCCTTCTCTGGGCCTAATGCCCCATAGAAGGATGGCGTGTGGGGGACGGAAAAGGCCTCTGGGCCCAGTGCCCCATAGAAGGCCCAGGGGATGGCGTGTGGGGGATGGAAAAGGCCTTCTCTGGGCCTAGTCCCCTCATAGAAGGCCCAGGGGATGGTGTGGGGGAGGCGGAAAAGGGCTTCTCTCACTTGCGTCAGCCTTGAGGGCCTGTCCCTGCGCTCACACTCCAGACGGTCCTCTCCTGTCGGAGGACTGGAGCAGACTGAGCTGAAAACACTGACCAGGGCTGACATGGGCGGGATTTTGCGAAGCAACCAGTCAGCCCTGACCAGTGTCTTCTGACTGCCATTTCTTGAGCCGAATCAATTATGGCAAGCATAGAATGCTGTGGAACCAAAATTCAAATATATATAAGGACAGGATGTCATGTGTAAAGCTGTAATAGAATCCGTATAGCACTTTCTATTGCAGCGCATTGACACCTACATAGAAAGGCTACTTGATGTTACCTAACTACTTGGCATTTATACCAAAACCAGGACATTCCTGTTCTTGCACCTGTGCTGTACTTCACATGATGCCTCTAGGAAGCAAAATCCAAACAGCATATAAAACCAAACATGTATCTCCTATGGAAAGATTGTAACTCCACCTTACCTAACATACACAAGAAATAAGAGATACATCAGTTCTCTTCCCCACCCTACTTGTTTCTCATGTATAGAACCAACTCTGGGTTGTTGGTAAGAAAGTCCTGTAACAATATTTTTTAAATCAGCTGCTTCTAGTTTTGTATATTTGGATTTAAAATCATGGAAGTAGTTAATATATTTATCTGTCAAATCATTTTGCTGTGTAACATTGCATTTCAGCATTCTTAGTTTCTTTTCCTCGGTTATGCACAAAATAGCCTTGCACACTTCTTGTAGCAACTGGGCATGTTGCGTTTAGTCATCTGAAACAGTCTTTAGATACAAATACATATGTGTATTTTGTATTAGAGGTATAGTCAGATGCATCATAAATTGAGCTGAGTGGCAGAGTTACTGTACATGAGCTGATTTTGAAAGTGATCTGCACACTTAAAGGCATTGATGCACTATTCATTAAATGGCACTTGCTTTTGTGTTCCATGAAATAACCTCAGGGAACATACATGCTGGGTATTGTTTTGTACAAAACTGAAAAACAATGTTTACCAAATATAGCAAATTGAAGAAAGGAAATTCATAAGCAGTTAAATGCCAAGAAGCTCTGAGTCCTTCGGGATGTGTTGTACGTATATTTTGTGTATCATTCAGCCCTAAAATTCATAAAAGGACATCATTGGTAAGCCCATATCAATTTGTTGTCGAAGGCTTTCATGGCCAGAGTTCATTAGCTGCTGTAGATTTTCCGGGTTGTGTGGCCGTAGTCTTGGCATTGTAGGACCTGACGAAACCGCAGGAAAAAATTGTATTTAGAAATAACTTGTCTCTTTGTCTTAATGGCTCAGTGCCTGCTGCTTCATCATACTCAAAGCTAAAGGCACTCAGATCATTAGATACGTTGTGATATGTAATTAGAGCAGTGTGAGATTCAATTTGTTCAGTCATGATTTCAGAGCATTTGCTGGTGAACTGTACTTTTAATTTGATGCCCAGCAAGTTGATTTTTAAATGTCTTTTTAACTGTTGTCTTGAGAGCACTAATTGGGTCGAAAGGCAGGATGAAAATACTTTAAACAAAGTTACAGTCATTGGCCAATACCCCACACTCTGCTTGCTCACTTCAAGAAGTGAGATTTGCCTTGACATTTAGAATGCGCTACATGCTTGGACATTCAGAGTGGTGATTCTACCACTTCAACTTAAGGAAAACGCTATCTCACCATGCAAACTAAAAATCTGGAAGCAGAATACAACTAGTATAAACTGTTACCTGTAAAATATTCTGTTACTGTTACCTGTAAAATATTCTTTCTACTGACTGCCTCCTTTTATAGGCACTTTTAGAAAAATTGTGGACTTGTTTTAAGAACTATGGCCCTTTCTGCGCTGGGTTTTTCCCTGCACTCACAGCTGTTCTACCTTGTGGTAAATTTTTCATTCTGCATTCCCTTCCACTTTTGCTTCGTGGTATATTTTTAGTTCTGTGTTGCCCCTCAGTTTCACCCTACATTTCTATTGGGTTACTTTTAAATTCTGCATTGCTCAGTTCAGTGTTGCTCTGCTGTTTCCCCAGATTTTCTGAATGATATTTTACCATGAATTTTGACACACACACCCACCCACACTGAAGTAATTCGAATGCAGAAACATTTCCTCAGATTTTCTCCCACACCCTTTTTCTGACCCCCCTCAGAGGCAACTCCTCCACCCCACCCCCTTCTGTGTTTCAGAGCTCTCTCAGCCCCTAAAAGTAAGTCTGGCTTACCACTAGCATTACACTAAGAGCTAGAACTTGTAGCTGCCAGGATCTCCTGGCTATTCTACACATAATGCCATACATTAATTCATTACTAATGGGGTAAATGTTCTGGATCATCTACATGGGAAACAGGATAGACGACAATCAGCATATGTCAAAAAAATGGGATCCTTTTAAGGAGACAAAAGGTGAAAATAATATGCCTAGAGAGACCAAGAAGACATAAGAGTTTCCCTGAAAATGCTAGAATATTCTGAACTGTAATATGGATGCTGAAGAAAAGCACAGATATAGCAGGCATTTCAGAGACCTAATGGAGTGGAGAATATTCATGAGTTATGTTTATCCTCAGATACAATCTTCTAGAGAGGACCAGAAGAGCTATGGTTTTGTTCTGTATGCCAAGGGTAGAGTGTCAGATAAACTAAAAAACATTTTAAAATCCTCCCACAAAAGAATTGATAGGAGGACAATGTTGTCCTCCCATCTGTTTTGTCTGCACAACAGCCCTCTGAGGTTAGGCTGAGAGAGAGTTTCAAGCTTAAGCTTGTTTCCATGGCAGATCGGGGATCTGAACCTGGGCTGTCACCCAAATGGCCCAAATGTAAATATACTTTGACCAAAGAAATGCCCTCCTAACCTAATCAAATAATACTAATTTAAAGAGAGTCTAAAGAAAAATGGGGGAGGGGAGAAGGAGGGATAAAGATATACTGTCCTGTCCTGGTGAGTTGGTCAGGAGGAAGGAGAAAATGGTGTGGAAGAGGAAGAGATGGAGGACCTGAGCACAAGCTTTGCAGGCGCCTGCATTGGGATAGCAGGGCCAATGCAAAGCCATACACACCTTCCCACAAGATGCATTTTCACACAAGAGTTTGGAGCCAGTAGCTGGAGCCCATTATTGAAATGGGACCCAACAGCTGGAACACAAAAGCTGGGATTCTTGAGGCTAAGATTATACCCCAAAAGTGTGAAGATAGAAGGAGAAATAAGATACTTCTCAAAGCAGATTGGGTTGGAGCCAAGAGTTTCAAACCTCATTGATAGATCAGTAAGAGAACAAAGAAGGAGAAATTGGAGATATCATTTACTTCTTGGCCCAAATGGAACAACAAACTTAAATTATATGGTCCCCATTTGTTTGGATTGAATTCTGGGGGAAAACATACTGAAGGAAATAAACACATCAAAATTGGAGCCTGATTTGTAGATGTATCCTTCCTAACTGATGGGCATATCCTGAATGTAATTTGCTGAGACACTGTTATTACCTTTGAATGGGGGGTGGGGTGAGCTCCCTTGCATTTGTCTTTGCCAAAGAATGGTAAAAGAGATTACATCCTCTCTCTGAGGAGGCATGATTTACTGTGCAGTGTTTCCATTCTGCCCCCAGATTAGAGAAATACATTCCAACCTTCTATTCCAAACTTTGGTAGAGACCAAATTAAGAAATATAAAGGATGCATAGCCCCTCTAGGGGATCGGTGAAGGGATCCCAGCTATGTACGTCAGTGCTGATCTGAGAACCTGCTCATGGGATAATAGGGCCCTTCAGATCCTGGTCCAACTATTGAACTACCATACCACACTGGATGTCAACAGGAGCTTCAATTAATTTGGCCAGCCCTGTGGGTAAGCATGGTAGCACTGATTTCAAAACTTTCCTGTAGGTCAACCAAACTGCATCCTCTGTTGAAATTTACCTCATTTTTCCATGATGAAGGAATATAATTGTCTAGAACAAGGAAAACATTTGTTTGTTATTTATTCTGAAAGAAGGGTGACTTGAGAAAGTGTTAGAAATTGCAGAGCTAACTCCAGCTCTGCTTTCCAACATGAGATGTACAAATTTTATGAAAAATGCCTTTTACGGCCTGTGATTTTCAGTTTCTTTGTCAAACAGTTGCACAAGCAGAGTTTTTATTTGTAAATTGGTCAACTAAGTATTCTATCCAGACATATGACACAGTCATTTCCATAGTTACCAACACTTCAAAGGGAACAAATACTGGGAATGTTTTAAAAGGATAAAGTCCACACTGTAGCATACATTGTTTAAACATGTTGAAATGCCTTGGGGGTTGATTCTATGACAATTAATATGCTGCACAATTGTGCCACTATGCTGCCGATTATGATTCATCCCCAAACCATTGCATAACTTGGAGAGTATGCAGGCTAATAAACTGAAGCTTAACCCGAACAAAATAGAAGTGCTACACTGGTTTGTCCCCCTTCTGAAGAAGTGAACAGTGACTCACGAAAACTCATACCCTACCACAATTTATGTTAGTCTTTAAGGTGCTACTGGACTCTTGCTTTTTTCTACTGCTACAGACAGACTAACATGGCTACTCATCTCGATCTGCCCCCCTTCTGTTGCCAGCTTTCTCACTGGGACTAGCTGATGCATTAGTAGCAGAGAAGTTATGTTTCTTAGCCACCAGCGCCACTTCATAGGTCTTATAGTGAGCTCTATAACATGGTCTGTCAGATTCAGTATGAGTTCTCTGCCAGCACTGTTCTAGATATCTCCCAGCACTTTTCAGATCACCCAGCTGCACAATAAACTAAGGTGCTAGGTTTCATCCCGAGAGCAGGAGAGGTCATCAAGGAGCAACCTTGTTGCTAGCTTCAAGGAGCTTCAAATTCCATGCTTCTACTGCAGGCTCAACAGAGCATGTATATGGAATCCTAATATCCCCTAGAGTGTTCTGGAATCCAGTAAGATTCATATGCCTCCCTGGATGGACCATTTAAACTGGGGCCCTTCTTCTGCAGGGTGTTGGAGCGACATTGACCTTGGTTTTGAGTAGGCAGTGGCCAGACAATGGTTCAGGGCAAATCTCCAGCCCTGAAATCAAATCTTCCCTCAAAGATCCAGTGCAAAAGATTAGGTCCAAGGTGTGGTCACTTTCATGTGCTGGGCCAGTCATAATTTGGGAGAAACCCAAAGCAGACAAAGAAACTAAAATCCTGGACTGGCCCTGGTGAGGTATCCTTGGCATGAATGCTGAAGTCCCCCAGAATAATGAGTCTGGGTGTCTCCAGCACTACATCTGTGTTCACTTCTGCCAACTCAGACAAAGTGCCCACTGGAGAAGTCGGTGGTAAGTAAACAAGCACTGGAGAATTCGGTGGTAAGTAAACAAGTAATCTAGCCTTAGTCCCTAATGTGAGGACCATACATTGCTTACAGCACAGGAATGAAATGGTTAACAAAGTAATGGAAACTGTAAAAGTTAAGAAGGATTCATTTAAGCAGTGGAAAGCTAGTCTCAGTGAGGTTGATAAAAGGGAACACATACTGTGGCAAATAAAATGCAAGTCTGTGATCAGGCAGGCAAAAAGGGAATATGAGGAGCATATAGCAAAAAACATAATGACCAACAATAAAACTTTCTTCAAATACATTAGAAGCAGGAAACCAGCCAGGGAGGCAATGGGGCCCTTGGATGACCAAGGGGTAAAAGGAGTACTGAAGGATGATAGGGAAATGGCTGAGAAGCGGAATGCATTTTTTGCTTCTGTCTTCACTGTGGAAGATGAGAAGTGCTTGCCCACTCCAGAACCACTGATTTCGGGAGGGGTGTTGAAAGACCTCAGTCAGATTGAAGTGATGAGAGAAGAGGTCCTATGACTGATAAATCACCAGACCCAGATGGCATACATCTGAGAGTTCTGAAAGAACTCAAATGTGAACTTGTGGATCTCCTGACAAAAATATGTAATCTTTCATTAAAATCTGCCTCCATTCCTGAGGACTGAGGTAGCTAATGTCACTCCCATCTTTAAAAAGGGTTCCAGAAGAGATCTGGGAAATTACAGGCCAGTCAGTCTGACATCGATACTGGGTAAGTTGGTAGAAACTGTTATTAAGGAAAGAATTAGCAAGCACATTGATGAACAAAAACTATTGAGGCAGACTCAGCATGGGTTCCGTAAGGGAAGATCTTGTCTCACTGACCTGTTAGTGTTCTTTGAGGGAGTGAACAAACATGTGGACAAGGGGGACCCAATAGATGTTGTTTACCTTGACTTCCAGAAAGCTTTTAATAAAGCTCCACATCAAAGGCTCCTAAGAAAGCTCAATAGTCACAGGATAAAAGGACAAGTCCTTTTGTGGTTTAAAAACTGGCTAATAAATAGGAAACAGAGAGTGAGTATAAATGAGCAATTTTCTCAGTGGAGGGTAGTAAGCAGTGGGGTACCACAGGGATCAGTACTAGGTCTGATGCTTTTTAACTTGTTTATTAATGATTTGGAGTTGGGAGTAAGCAGTGAAATGGCTAAATTTGCAGATGACATGAAGTTGTTCAGGGTGGTGAGAACCAGGGAGGATTGTGAGGCACTCCAAAGAGATCTGTCGAGGATGGGCGAGTGGGCGTCAACGTGGCAAATGGGGTTCAGTGTGGCCAAGTGTAAAGTGATGCACATTGGAGCCAAAAATCCTAAATATAAATACACATTGATGGGGTCCAAACTGGCAGAGACTGACCAAGAGAGAGATCTTGGAGTCGTAGTAGATAACTCAATGGAAATGTCTAGACAGTGTGCGACTGCAATAAGAAAGGCCAACACTATGCTGGGGATTATTAGGATGGGAATTGAAAACAAATCAGCCAGGATCATAATGCCCCTGTATAAATCAATGGTGCAACCTCATTTGGAGTACTGTGTACAGTTCTGCTCACCACACCTCAAAAAGGATATTATAGCATTGGAAAAAGTGCAGAAAAGGGCAACTAGAATGATAAACCCTATGAAGAAAGGTTAACACGCTTGGGGCTCTTTAGCTTGGAGAAATGACGGCTGAGGGGTGACATGATTGAGGTTTATAAGAGTATGCATGGGATAGAGCAGGTTGAGAAAGAAGTACTTTTCTCCCTTTCCCTCAGTATAAGAACTCATGGGCACTCCATGAAATGGTGAGCAGTCAGGTTAAAACAGATAAAAGGAAGTAGTTCTTCACCCAAAGAGTGATTAACACATGGAATTCACTGCCACAGGAGGTGGCAGTGGCTACAAGCAATGACAGCTTCAAGAAGGAATTGGATAAGCATATGGAGCAGAAGTCCATCAGTGGCTCTTAGCCACAAGGTATAGATAGGAACTTTCAGGCTGGGGCAAGTGATGCACTGTATTCTTGGTGCTTGGGGGGGGGGGGCAACAGTGGGAGAGCTTCCAGTGTCCTGGCCCCACTGGTGGACCTCCTGATGGCACCTGGCATTTTTGGCCACTGTGTGACAGAGTGTTGGACTAGATGGGCCATTGGCCTGCTCCAACATTGGCTTTTCTTATGTTCTTATGAAATCTATACTTGGACAAAATGATTATAGCTATGTACGACACATCTGAGAAAATGGTTTTAGTGTACACAGACTTATGCTAGAATAAGGACCTTTTCAGACAGCCTATGTATTCCAGTTTAGTAACTGGTTACTAATGGATTTTCCTGTCATTTCAGTCAGAACTGTTTTAGTAACCAGCTGCTAATGGAATATATTTGCCTTTTCAAACAAACCCTCTTGTGTCCCATTCAGGAGGCATGCCTCAGAAAGGAAAACAGCCTTTATTTAGTTTCAAATCCTTCTCCCACTTCTGAATCGCTATGGTGTGCTGTGTGAAATGCCCCATAGCACTTCTGGTAATTCCACTTTCTTTCCTCTCCCTTTTTCACCCACTGCACCTGCATGTTTTCCTTGCGCACGCGATCTCCCTCAGTCATTTTTTGGAAGGTTCTAATTGGAGTGCTGAAATGCTAAACAAACAGAGCAAGTCGATGCAATAGCGATACCATAAACAACCCTGGCATCTCAGCCTCATTTACAGTTCCTCCTTCCCAAGCTCCCGATTGCAGCTCAAGTGATGCAAAGAACAGGAAAAAATACATTTTATCTCAAGACTTTTGTTTCTCTCTCAGTCTTCTCTCGTTCTTCTTCCCTTGATGAAATACTGTTGGAGTAAAAGCTGGCCTTTTGGGAAGGGAGCGGGGAAAACAATTGTGTGCTGTATTTGCTATTCGCGTAACAGCAGGGGGCTTTCCCTTAGTTCCAGTTAATGAATGAGAATGGAAATGTGTGCTGCAGTTGGGGCCTTGGGAGAGGGGGAATTGCAAATGAGGCTGAGAGGCCAGGGTTGTTTATGGTGTCACTATTGCACTGAATTGCTCTATATGTTTAGCATTTCAGTGCTCCTATTAGAACCTTCAAAAAAAGCAACAGCCAGAAAAGATCATGCATGCAGAGGAAATGGTGGGGAAAAGCTGCAATGTGTGAAATGGCCATAGCGCTTCAGGGACAGCCACTTAATGGAAGGAAACTTGCTGTGTGGAATGCCTGTCCCTGTATCACTTTACTCAGAACCAGCCCAATGACAGATAACATCCAGATGTGAAAAGGTTCTAATTCTTTAAAGTGCCACAAGTTTCCAGCTTGTTTTTATTGCAATACACTATTCAAATTATAAACAATCAATAGTTGATGCACAGATAAATGCAGAGATCTGGTCTTCTGAACATTTTGCAATGTTACAGAAGCCAGTGAGAATCAGTAGTTTTAAACTCAGCACATTTGGCCTAAGGAAAATATTCATCCCATGCTTCTGATAAAATGCCATTTTTTCCCAAACATAATGTGTTCAGGAACCACTTCAAGGAGACCCTCCCCCCCACCATCCTGTGATTGCCATTAAACCATCCCACCATCAATACAACCCTGAATTAAGAAGGCAAATAGTACAAAAAGGAATGGCAAGACTTAAGCAAGAAGGCTAAAGGTTTGAGTTAGGGGGTTGTTATTAGATTGACTTTTTTCAGCTTTAGCTCTATTGCAGGATGTTCAGAGTATCTTGCTTTCCTATGGATTCTTCTATAAACAGCTACAATCACAAACTTTTAAAATCAGTATGTTGCACCTTCATTGGTGTAGTCTCTTGAACTTCAATGGGATTAAATTATCCAAAACTGGCTGTCGATTGCAGTTCAGATCTGTTAAATTACTTTATAGCACTTTCCAATTGATAACACAAAAATAATAAGATAACTTATTATTCAGTTTATATTTGTAACTGAGCTTTTTCTTCTTAAATTCACCTCCTCCAAATGAAAACCAGACAATAAATTCTCTATAAAGGTAAACTCCACAGCGCAGTATAGATTTGTCATATACATTATTTATTAATAGACATGAGAAATCTAACAGTATGTATCAGAGCAATCCCTGCTCAACCCAGGAAAAAGGAAAATCCTTTTTTAATCCTCCTGGGATACTCACAGTTCAATCTTAAAAACAGTTTTTAGAAAACCATTTCACAGTCTCAAAATTTCAGCCTCAATGTGCACGGTATGAGTGCACCATGAGTTCGTCCATCATGAACAAATAGAGGCTCGTCTGAATATGGCCACAGTGATTGATACGTTGCTGTTTGTTCTGCTTTACTTTTGACAAAAACTTCATTTGTTTTGATTTTGTTAAAATTTGAGGGGCTGGCCTGGACTAGGATCTGAAGCAGGATCTCATCTCAGCCATGAAAGCTTGCTGGGTGACCTTGGGTCAGTCACATACTTTTAGCCTAACCTACTTCACAATGTGAGGAAAGGAGAAAGATGCAAATTGTTTAATTGCTGCTTTTGACTGTCTATTGTTTTAATGATTATTTACATCATAATTACAGTTGTGATCACTCTATTCATATGTATGGCTAAAGAAATCATAATTTTATGAAATGTTTGTGATTTTTTTAAAAAACAAATAGATGACATTAAAAGATTTTTTTTTAATGTATGCATACCTAAAGGACAAAAGGGCACAACCCACTTCCTGGATCAGAACAGGTTTTGGAAAACCCAGATTAGGCCTTTATTAACTGCAGGAGGACATAGTTTTATCCTTAAGGTATCTGAAACCTTTAAAAAAATCTGTTTGTCCTTGAGAAGGCAAAATGGAAGCCTGTATAACAGGGACCTAAGAAAGCCATTGGATCTGTTTACCTTCAAAACCAAACCAAGTTTGAAGGGCCTACATGAAAGGGACCTTCTGCTAAATTTTTCTGTATTCCATTGGAGGAAGTTTTTATTTGTCTAAGGAAGACTTGGTGGAAGGGAGTCATTGAACAAGTGAGTCCCTTGTTTTGCAATCATTTGTGAATCTCCCAGTCCCAAACTTGAGCCCTAAACTGATAACAGGTTCTGTAACAATAAGTTTGTGCTGCAGAGAAATGATTGTCAGAATGTAGTTGAAATGAAAGCAAAAATGAATGGAATTTATTTAGCACATTTTTGTGCCACCTTCCTCCAAGGAGTTCAGGACAGCATACATGGTTATAACTCCATCCCCCTCCATTTTATCCTCACAGTGTCCCTTGGGGAATGCTGTTCAAAATATGCTTGAACTTCAATTGACTGTACAAAAACAGTTGCAGCTCTGCTCTTATCAGGAGTTATTACGAGAGGGGGTCAGAGACCATTGCTTGGATTTCTAAGACTAAAGTGTGGTGAAATCAACTTTCTGTGGGCATAATGTAAAGCAGATGCTTGTGGTTGTTTTCCCCCCTCAAGGAATGAACACATTAAAATCCTCACTATAATACAACATCTATAGTACTGCTAAATTAATGCTCTTGCCTGCCAGATTTGTAGCTTTGATTCTCCTTGATTTTTAGCGCTTAGTGGGGTTTATTTCAGTGATTTTGCCCTTGGGGCAAAATGAATCAGCTTTTATCTGAGCTGATCATATTTTGGCTAAGCCTTATAGCTTTTCTTTTAATAAACATGTAACCCTAGACTACCATTACACACAGAGACAATGCACACATAAAAATCAAATGAATTCTTCCGAATTGCTGCAGCCAAAACAGAGTCCTCAAAGCTCACAGTGGAATTTGTATTTAGGCTGAAGTAAATAGTGCCTCCTTTGTGTACCATTGTCATTTTTTCTCTCTTTTTGGGGATTTATTCTTTTCACATAAATAGAGCATACATTAGTCACAGATACCAATGGAGTAAGTTCCCAGATCTTGCCATTCGTTACAGGATAAGGACTGCACATAATAGCTATTTGAATGAGGTATTTTAGCTTCAGATTGTAAATCAACTTTGAACTCCATCACCTTTTCTTTGATAGCAGATATTCTAACTTCTTGGGACATATTTCAGGGATTTTGGCTTTGCTGCTAAATCACTGCATTTTCAGGCCAATTAACCATATCATTTCATAGTTGATGCAAAGCATTGTACATTCTTAGCTTGGTTGTCCTAAATAATGATCTCAAGAGATAGGTTTGATGGTCATTTCTGTGATACGAAAGAACTGATCTGAGACTTGTGAGTTTACAAATCTCATTATTTATCAATCCAAGCCATTTAGAGCAAAGTCCAGTGATTTATTCACTGGGCCACAATTTCTAAAGTAATTACTTAGTTTAACCATTTTTCACTATTATTCTGGTACAGCTTCACAAAGTTTTACATTATAGAACTGTTTCAAACTAAGACATTTAGGTTTAGAGCACCACCAAACAAATTTGGTTTCTTTAAATGAAACTAAGTCCTTGGGGCCAGATGGCCTGCATCCAAGTTATTAAAAGAACTTGCAGATGTAATTTCTGAGCCTCTGTCCATTATTTTTGAGAATTCTTGGAGAACAGGTGAGGTGCCAAAAGATTGGAGGTGGGCAAATGTTGTCCATATCTTCAAGAAGGGGGAAAAGGAGGATCTGGGTAACTACTGACCCATCAGCTTGACATCTATACCTGGGAAAGTTTTTGAACAAATCATCAAACAGACAGTCCTTGAGCATTTAGAAAGGACAGCTGTAATTACTAAGAGCCAACATGGGTTTCTCAAGAACAAGTCATATCAAACTAAGCTTATCTCTCTTTTTTTAGAGAAAGTTACTACCTTGCTGGATCAGGGGAATGACCATGGCCATACAGCTTGGAAAATCTACAACAACTAATGAACTCTTGCTATGAAAGCCTTCGACAACATGCTGTGGACATAGTTTGTCTTGATTTCAGTAAGGCTTTTGACCTGGAGTACTGTGTCCAGTTTTGGGCACCACATTTTAGGAAGGATGGTGACAAGCTCAAGCGTGTCCAGAAGAGGGCGAACAGGATGGTGAGAGGGTCGGAATCCAAGTCTTATGAGGAAAGGCTGAAAGAGTTGGGTATTTTTAGCCTGGGAAAGAGAAGGCTTAGAGGGGACATGATTGCAGTCTTCAAGTATTTGAAGGGCTGTCATGTAGAAGATGGAGTAGATCTATTCTCTCTTGCTCCGGATTGCAAGACTAGATCTAATGGGTGGAAATTACAAGGGAGTCGTTACCGGCTAAATATCAGGAGAAACTTTCTAACTGTAAGAATGGTTAAGCAGTGGAATAGTCTGCCTCAGGAGGTGGTAGATGCTCCTTCACTGGATGTTTTCAAGTGGAGATTGGACAACCATCTTTCAGGTATGTTGTAGGTATGTAGGTATGTAGAACTATCTTTTGGCTATGCTCCTGCAGAATGCAGGGGTTGGACTAGATGACCTGCAAGATCCCTTCCAACTCTAACATTCTATGATTCTAAGGTTCCACATAATATACTTGTTGACAAATTGGGAAAATGTGGTTTGGATCCTATAAGAACATAAGAACATAAGAGAAGCCAATTTTGGATCAGGCCAATGGCCCATCTAGTCCAACACGCTGTCACACAGTGGCCAAAAACACCAGGTGCCATCAGGAGGTCCAGCAGTGGGGCCAGGATACTAGAAGCCCTCCCACTGTTGCCCCCCCAATTACCAAGAATACAGTGCATCACTTGCTCCAGCCTGAGAGTTCCTATCTATATCTTGTGGCTAATAGCCACTGATGGACTTTTACTCCATATGCTTATCTAATTCCCTCTTGGAGCTATTCATGCTTGCAGTGCTGGCACTTTCATAAAGGCGGGGTAAGGCAGTTGCCTAAGGGCGCGAACGTAGAAGGGTGCTGCAATGGCCTGCCACCCCGCCCCCTTCCCCCCTCACCAAAAGCCCAGCTCCAGTCCATTGGTCCTTGGCCTGCCACCACGCCAAGACCAGTGACACAATGCCATTGGTGCCCCCAGCAAACACTTGAGCCGGCAGCTTCTTGCAGACTTTGGTTGGCCTGGCGGCGGTGCCACCCCTCCCAAACTACATCTCCCAGCATGCCTTTCCCCTGCCTCCCCACTCCTTACACCTGAGGAGCTGCTGGGCTTGGAGCGCAAGGGGCTGGAGCCAACCCTCTGCGCAGCCCAGAGCCTGCAGATGCCTCTTCCTTGGCTGGAGCCGCCACCGTGGGGTGAGTGGGCAAGGAGGTGCTGGGGCTGGCACTGGGTTTGGGGTCAGGCAGGCAGCTGAGCCATGTCAACAAGGTTCCTGCCAGCAGCAGCTGCATGCCAGGCTGGGCATGAGAAGCATGCCTCGGCACTAGCACAGGTGGGGGCGCAGGATCTGTGCGGAAACTTCTGGCCTGTTGCAGGAGTAGTTGCAGAGAGGGCAGCCATGAACACAACTGCCCTTGCTTCGCCATGGCATGACTGCCCCTCACCCCAGACAGAGAGGGAGCGTCCCAACCACTGCCACTGTCGCCTTCTCTCCTCCCCTCCCCTCTCTTCCTGAGCCGTGCTGAGCTGGGTCGGGTCATCCTTAGAGAGTGCTGCCTGGGCATGGCTGAGCAAGCCGCTGTCTGCAGCAGCATGGAGGCAAAAGGAGCAAGTGAGAGCACCGGGTGGGAAATCAAATGGAGGTGAGGGATGGAGGCGAACCATGACTTTTTGCCTGGGGGGGGGAGAAGGAGGGAATGGCAGAAGAGGCCCAGCCTGTGCCACAGCCTCACACTCCTCAGAAGCCCCTCCCCCCCAGATGGCCTTCTTGCCCCGCCAACCAGCCCCAGGCTCTTCGTTAAAAAGTTAAGTTTTAACTTTAAAACATTAGCACTCTTGCAATATTTTGTTTATTTAACTGACACTCCTTGCTCTGAATTATTGCATCAAAATGTCTATGCTTTTGCAATCTTGAATATACTGTTCAAGAGTGTATCTGTAAGCTGCAAACCTACTTTTGATTTATTGACATTCACTACAGAAATCTCATGCTCAGAGTTCTGAGCCTAGGGCCCAGGGGCAAACATTAAATGGCTTGGCATTGCAACCTTTTGTACATAAGCTGCTTCATGTGCTGGTCAAGAACATGAGAAGGCACCAAGACACAGACTGAGGGCTATGTGTTTGTCTAAGTGGTCAGTATCAGCCTACTATCTGAGAAGTCTAAGTTCAAAATCCCCAAAGGGGTGAAATGATCGAGGTTTACAAGATTATGCATGGCATGGGATAGAGCAGGTTGAGAAAGAAGTACTTTTCTCCCTTTCTCACAATACAAGAACTCATGGGCACTCAATGAAATTGCTGAGCAGTCGGGTTAGAATGGATAGAAGGAAGTATTTCTTCACCCAAAGAGTGATTAATGCATGGAATTCACTGCCACAGGAGGTGGTGGCAGCTACAAGCATGGATGGCTACAAGAGGAAATTGGATAAACATTGTCCCGGCCCGGGCCGGGACAAGCCCCACCCCCCGAGCGGGGACGGCGCTGGAGCAGCCGGCCCCCCCCACGAGCCCCCGAAACGCACCTGGAGCCCCGGCCTGGGGCAAAGAGGGAGAGGCCAGGAGGCTGACGGAGAAGGCCCCGGCAGAGACAGGCGCAGCAGCAACAGGAGAAGGAGAGAGACGACCGGGGAGAGCTCGGACGAGCCCGCGCAGTCCGCGAGCAGCGGGGGCGGGGTCCGGAAGCAGGAAGGAGAGCCGGGGGCCGACAGGACAGGCAGGCCAAGGCAGGGCCGCAGGAGGACGGGCGGGAGGCACAGGGGCGGTCTCGGCGTCCTGGGTTTTAGGTGGGGGCGGAGCCAGAGGGCAGACGGAGTCCGGAGGTTGGCGGGGGTAATAAAAGGAAGGTGAAGGACAGCAACCGGGGAGGAAGGGATCTGGACTGGCTGGGGAAAGGAGGGAGTGCAGAGAGAGAGAGAAACTCCCCCCTGAAGCCCTACAGCTGTGCTGAAGGCCAGGTACCAGAGTGGGCCGTGGGGAAGTGAGGGAACTTGCCCACCGGACCCACCATCTGAGGTTGCTTGCGCCCAACCCCTTTAAGGACCTCGCCAACACACGACTCCGTGTACCTCTTCCCTAAGGTGAGAGCAGGCGGACAGGAGCGCCAGCGGCCACGGCCACCGGAGATACATCGCTCCCCTGCGCTACGGAGCGTGACAAACATATGGAGCAGAGATCCATCAGTGGCTATTAGCCACAAGGTATGGATAGGGACTCTCAGTCTGGGGCAAGTGATGCTCTGTATTCTTGGTGCTTGGGAGGGCAACAGTGGGAGGGCTTCTAGTATCCTGGCCCCACTGGTGGACCTCCTGATGGCACCTGATATTTTTGACCACTGTGTGACACATAGTGTTGGACTAGATGGGCCATTGGCCTGATCCAACATTGGCTTCTCTTATGCTCTTAGCATGTGCACACTTCTTCACATACATTGAAACAAATTTCCTCAAATATTACATGCAGTTAGGGGGAGTTAGTTGTCAGGACTAGAATAACAATACAGTAGGATCCAGTTCTTTTGCACAGGACAAACTGGTCAAACCCTACACCAAGGGGTAAATGGACACCAATCTGACATCAAGAATTTCAAAACTGAGAAAAATGTAAGAGAACTACTGCTGCAAAAGATAGTATTCGTTTTGGCAGTTATATCAGTTGAACACACTGAAGCATCAGCACTTGACCTGAAGGAATCGGTGACATAATTTTCAAATGAAAAGGCACACAAAATGAGATTTTGATGTGCCTGAAATGGAAGCGTTCAAGAGCCTTAATTTTTGATATCACAATTCACAGGATTATTCAAAATGATTGGTGAGTTGTGTGCTAAAGCTGTTTTCTGTTTGAGAAAGAAAACCAAAGGCTGTCATTTTACTTATCCTCACAATTCTTTTTTTAAAAAATGACAATGTCAAGTTTTGGGCTTTTAATTTTCCCTAGAATTCATCTGTTTTTGAAAATTGGTTAGTAGTGGGGGGGTGCTAGTAGTTAGCCTTGCCTAGGGTGCCAAAAAGCCTGGCACTGGCCCTGCATGCTTGTAGCCGCCACCACCTCCTGTGGCAGTGAATTCCATGTGTTAATCACTCTTTGGGTGAAGAAGTACTTCCTTTTATCCATTCTAACCTGACTGCTCAGCAATTTCATTGAGTGCCCACGAGTTCTTGTATTGTGAGAAAGGGAGAAAAGTACTTCTTTCTCAACCTGCTCTATCCCATGCATAATCTTATAGACCTCAGTCATGTCACCCCTCAGCCGTCATTTCTCCAAGCTAAAGAGCCCCAAGCGTGTTAACCTTTCTTCATAGGGAAAGTGTTCCAACCCTTTTATCATTCTAGTTGCCCTTTTCTGCATTTTTTCCAGTGCTATAGTATCCTTTTTGTGGTGTGGAGACCAGAACTGTACACAGAACTCCAAATGAGGTCACACCATTGATTTATACAGGGTGTTAGGTGGATCTGTAACTAACACCCAAAGAGTGCTTGTGAATGGTTCCTCATCTTCTTGGAGAGGAGTGACAAGTGGAGTGCCTCAAGGATATGTCCTGGGACCTGTTTTGTTCAACATCTTTATCAATGATTTGGATGAAGGGAAAGAGGGAATGCTTATTAAATTTGCGATGATACTAAATTGGGAGGGGTAGCAAATAAAGTAGAAGACAGAGTTAGGATACAGAATGATCTTGACAGGCTGGAAAACTGGGCTAAAAGAAATTTAATGAATTTCACTGGGGATAAATGTAAAGTTTTGCATTTAAGCAGGAAAAATCAAATGCATAATTATAAGTTAGGGGAGACTTGTCTTGCCAGTAGTATGTGCGAAAAGGATCTAGGGGTCTTAGTAGACCATACACTGAACATAAGTCAGCAGGGTGATGCAGTTGCTAAAAAGGCAAATGTGATTTTGGGTTGTATCAACAGAAGTATAGTGTCGAGATCATATGAAATGATGGTACCACTTTACTCTGCTCTGGTTAGACCTTACCTAGAGTATTGTGTTCAGTTTTGGGTACCATAATTTAAGAAGGATATAGATAAGCTGGAACATATCCAGAGGAGAGCAATGAAGATGGTACCTGAAGAACTGTCATGTAGAGGATGGTACAGAGTTGTTTTCTGTTGCCCCGGAAGGTCAAACCAGAACCAACAGGTTGAAATTAAATCAGAAGAGTTTTCAGCTAAACATTAGGAAGAACTTCCTGACATTTAGAGTGGTTCCTCAGTGGAACAGGCTTCCTTGGGAGGTGGTAGGTGTAAAGTACTGGGTTTCGGGCCTCATGACTCGGACGACGACATAAGAGAAGACGCG
Organism: Gekko gecko; assembly: GCA_029375565.1. Taxonomy (NCBI): domain Eukaryota; kingdom Metazoa; phylum Chordata; class Lepidosauria; order Squamata; family Gekkonidae; genus Gekko; species Gekko gecko. The sequence goes on along the minus strand of JAPDNY010000011.1, from coordinate 57,737,834 downwards.
TTTATTCGTACTTCACACAAGACAAGAACAAACAGTAACGGCCGGAGGCCAACTATATACAGTTAGGGGGGGACGGCCCCATATTCCTATTGGCGGGTTTGAATCGCCCGCCAATGCTGCCATTGGTTCTCTACTGGCAAGCTCAGGAACCTAGTCCCTATTGTTCTCAGAGAGCGAAGCTTGGCTGTATTTTGCCAGCTCTGCCTTCTGATCCCAGGACACAACACCCCTCCCCCATAGTTCGTCTCCTATCAGGTGACGTAGTCTTTTAAGTATGCTGGTGCCCTCCGTTCCCTTAGTGATCGTCGGGGGACCGGTACCGGACTGGCGGGGCCCCCATCGTGTGGTCCTCCCGCACAAGGAGCTTGGATCTCCGGTAGTAGCTGTGGTGGTGACGGTGGCGGCTGTAACGGCGGCGGCAGCGGCGGCGGCGGTTCAGCTGTCTCTGGGACCCCCTCCGGACTCCGTGGTCTTTCCGGCGCTGGCTCCGCTGGCGGTGCCTGCAGCCGATCGGATGCTGGGGCGGTAACGGGGCCTGGATCCCTGTGTCGGGGTCTTGCCGCCTCCAGAGCTGGTCCACGTGTTTACGGAGGACCCTGTCCCCATCTGCTAGGACCTCGTATGACACTGGCCCGGTGGGTTTTAGGATGCGCCCGGCCAACCACTGAGGCCCCGCCCCGTAATTCCGGAAGTAAACAGGTTCCCCCGGGAGGAAGCTTCGGGGCGCCTCCCGGGTTTCGACCAGCTTTCTCTCTGGGGCTCGGTCCGGGTGGAGCCTGTCTAACAAAGTCGTGGGGCGGCGGCCCATCAATAGTTCTGCGGGACAATGCCCGGAGATGGGGTTTGGGGTGGTGCGGTGTGTTAGGAGGAAGCGGGCCAGCCGGAACTCCCAATCCCCCTCGGTTATGCGGCTCAGGGCTTCTTTGGCGGTGCGTACCGTTCTCTCCGCCTGTCCATTTGTTGCCGGGTGGAAGGGCGCTGATCGTATGTGCCTGATTAGGTTCCTTGCGAGGAACGCTTGAAACTCAGCAGATGTGAACGCTGTCCCGTTGTCCGACACGATTGTGTCTGGCAACCCGTGCGTAACGAATATTTTCCGCAGGGCCCTTATTGCCGCTTTGGCAGAGGTGGTAGACACTGGGCTTATTTCCACCCACTTCGAGTAGGAGTCTACCGTCACCATGAACTGAAGCCCCTGAAACGGCCCGGCAAAATCTACATGTAGGCGTGACCACGGCTTGTGGGTAGACTCCCAGCTTTGGGTTGGCGCTCTCGGGGGATTGGGGCGGACTTCCTGACACTGTGTGCACCCTCGGACCCAGGTTTCAATTTCTGCGTCCATCCCGGGCCACCACACGTAGCTCCTTGCCAGAGCTTTCATTCGTACAATGCCGGGGTGGGCCTCGTGCAGTGTTTCTAGAACCCCTTGTCTCATGGGCCCCGGGATGACCACCCTGTCCCCCCATAGTAAGCACCCTTTCAAGGCGGATAACGCTTCCCTCCTGGCTTTGTATGCCGTGAACTCTGGCCCTGTCTGTTCCGCTGGCCATCGTGCAGTGTTTCTAGAACCCCTTGTCTCATGGGCCCCGGGATGACCACCCTGTCCCCCCATAGTAAGCACCCTTTCAAGGCGGATAACGCTTCCCTCCTGGCTTTGTATGCCGTGAACTCTGGCCCTGTCTGTTCCGCTGGCCATCCCCTCACCACCCAGTTTAGGACCCGGGAGAGAATGGGATCTCGGGACGTGCGGGCGGCCACGTCTGCAGCCTGAAGGGGGGGGGTTGGCAGCTCCTCCATTAACGATACTGCGGGAGCTGGGGCCGGATCTTCCCCTGTATGTGGCAGCGGCAGGCGGCTCAAGGCGTCGGCATGACCCAGCGCCTTGCCCGGCCGATGCTCCAACCGGTACTGGTAGCCCGCTAAAAACAAGGACCAGCGCAACACCCGGGGCGACAGTACCTGCGGCGTTTGTTTGTCCGCCGCGAACAGTCCCAAGAGTGGCTTATGATCGGTTACGAGCATGAAGGGCCGCCCGTACACAAAGTTGTGAAACTTTTTAACCCCCGCCACCAGTGCCAAGCCCTCCCGGTCGATTTGCGCATAGTTCCGCTCCGCGGGGGACAGCGTGCAGGAGTAGTAAGCCACCGGGACTTCCCTCCCATCTGGTAGCTTGTGGGCCAAGACCGCCCCGACCCCATACGGTGATGCGTCGCACGCAGGGATTACCGGGAGCTTTTCATCAAAGTGGGTGAGTACAGCGTTAGAAATCAAGAGTACTTTAACCCCCGAAACGCCACCTCCTCCCTCGCTCCCCATGCCCAAGGTGTCGCCTTATCCAGCAGCCTGTGCAGGGGTTCGGCCACGGCGGCTTTGTGTGGGAGAAAGGCGTGGTAAAAGTTCAGGAGGCCTAAGAACGCCTGGAGCTCTGCCTTGGACTTCGGGGCGGGGGCCTCCACGATGGCCTTCACCTTGTCCCTCGCCGGATGCAGGCCTGTTGCGTCTACCCGGTACCCCAAGAACTCCACCTCCGGCACCCCGAGGAGGCACTTTTCCCGCTTCACTTTCAGCCCCGTGGCTTGGAAGCGTCCCAGTACAGTTCGGAGGCGGGCGGCGAAGCTTTCACGGGTGGTCGCGGCGATGAGGACGTCGTCGAAGAACGGCGTCACTCCAGGGATCCCTTTTAACAAATCGTCCATGAGATTTTGGAAGATCCCTGGGGCCACACTGACCCCGAACTGCAGCCGCTTCACCCTGAAGGCCCCCCGGTGGGTCACTATGGTTTGCGCCTCGGCAGTGGCCTCATCCACCGGGAGTTGCTGGTATGCCTGCACGAGATCCAGCTTTCCAAATATGCGCGCCCCCGCCAGTGTGGCTAAGACGTGGCTGACCACGGGTACGGGGTATGCGTGCGCCTGAAGTGCCTGGTTAATGCTGCACTTATAATCCGCGCAGATGCGGATTTCCCCGTTTGGCTTTACGGGTGTCACAATCGGGGTCTCCCATCGAGCGTTCGGGACGGGCTCTAGGACTCCCTGGGCCACTAACCGGTCCAGTTCGGCCTCTATTTTAGGGCGGAGGGCCAGGGGCACGGTGCGGAAGCGCCGTCGGATGGGCGTCACTATGGGGTCTAAGTGGAGCGACACCGGGGGCCCTTTATAACACCCCAGTTTCCCGTCAAAGACCTCGGGGAATTCCTTGCACACCGCCCCCAGTCACGCATCCCGCACTTATTCACTCCCCCAATCGTGATGCCTAGGGCCTCGAACCACGTCCGCCCCAGGAGACTCACGAGATTTCCCTCCACCACCACCAAGTCCAAGTTCCCCTCAAAGTCTCGGTACTGCACTCGGAAAGTGCCGACTCCCCGGATGGGGACAGGGTTCTTTTGAAAGTCCACCAAGCTTAGTGGCGATGGACGTAGAGGGGTCCCCTAACGGGCAAAGTCTTTTTAAAGTGTCCATGGAAATGATGGACGCCGCCGATCCCGAGTCCACTTCCATGCAACAGGGGGACCCCTCGATTCGCACGGTTACTTGGATCTTCGGGGTAGAGGAGAGGTTGGGGTTGGGGAGGCGAAGTACCTGCAGCGGTTGGTCGGTGAGATGGTACAACTCGGCGACCTCTTCTGTCGTCTTGTAGGCGGTGGACGATGCGCGGTGTGGTGGGACCGATGATCTCGAATTCCGGGGGCCCTTGGACCGGCAGACCCGTGCGAGGTGTCCCTGCTTCCCGCACCCGTGACAGACAGCATCCCAGAACTTGCAGGATTTCCTTCCATGGCCTTCCCCGCAGCTGGCACAGACGGTCCGGTTGCCGGAAGGCTTGGCTGGCTCCCTGTTGGCCTGCTGGAACGGCACCGGCCGGCGGTGTTGGGGTCTGAGGGCGAAGACCTCTTCGGTATCTGAGTTCCCGGGGCTGGGACTCCTCCCGACCACATGGGCGGCCGCGGCCGGGCGTTCCCCTTCAGCGGCCTCGTGGGCTGTTGCGGCGTCGATGGTCTCGTCCAGGGAGAGCCTCCAGTAGCCAATCAACTTGCGCCGCAGCTTGGAGTCCGCCAGGCCCCACACGAACTGCGTCAGCAAGTTGTCTTCCACCTTCGGGAACCCGCAGTCCACCGCGAGCGCCCTCAGCGCGGCCAGGAAGGTGGCAACGGATTCCCCTTGGGCCTGGACTCGCCTCTGGAACTCCATCCTCTTGGCCAGGAAGGTCGGCCGGGGGCTGAAGTACACGTTGAGGACGTCCAGGATCTCCCCAAACGAGCTTTCCAAGGCTGTGCGGGGCACCAAGAGGCTCTTGGCGAGGCGGACGGTTTGGGTGCCGCACGCGTTCAGCAGGAGCGATCATTTCTTGTCTGGGTGGCGGATCTCGTTGAGCTCCAAATAACTGATGAGCTGGTCGACCCATGCGTCCCAGGTTTCTGGCTGCGACGGATCGAAGCGCTCGAGTGTTACATGAGAGGCGGCCATGGCTCTGTCTGGGAAGGCATGCGCCGGGGCGAGCGGTGCGGTGCTGCTCTCAGGGTCAGCGATGCGATGCTCGGCGAGCGGTGCGGTGCTGCTCTCGGGGTCAGCGATGCGATGCTCGGCGGTGTCCTTTTCGTCGCTCATGGAGTCACGGAAGGCGTTGAAATCCCACCTTCGTCGCCACTGTAAAGTACTGGGTTTCGGGCCTCATGACTCGGACGACGACATAAGAGAAGACGCGTTTATTCGTACTTCACACAAGACAAGAACAAACAGTAACGGCCGGAGGCCAACTATATACAGTTAGGGGGGGACAGCCCCATATTCCTATTGGCGGGTTTGAATCGCCCGCCAATGCTGCCATTGGTTCTCTACTGGCGAGCTCAGGAACCTAGTCCCTATTGTTCTCAGAGAGCGAAGCTTGGCTGTATTTTGCCAGCTCTGCCTTCTGATCCCAGGACACAACAGTAGGCTCTCCTTTGGAGGTATTCAAACAGAGGCTAGATGGCCATCTGACAGCAATGCAGATTCTGTGAACTTAGGCAGATCATGAGAGGGAGGGCAGGAAGGGATGCCTCAGTGCTTAGTTCATGTGGCCCTTTCTTACATGCCCTGAGAAATGCTGATTGCCACTTTGGGGTCAGGAAGCAATTTTTCTCCAGGCTGGTTTGGCCAAGGATCCTGGAGATTTTTTGTCATCTTCTGGATGTGGAACAGCCGTCATTGCAGGTGTGGAGGGGGAGGTATTTGTGAATTTCCTGCATTGTGGAGGGGGTTGGACTAGATGACCCTGGACTTCCCTTCCAACTCTATGATTCTATGGACTTTAGTATTGCCTTTAATAAACTTCTACATATCTGTAATTCTGGAGTACTGACTCCCATATGGATAGTAAAATCCATGCAATGGGGCTATGCAAAAAAAGGAAAGAGGGTTGAGTGTATGTAGAGCATGCTCTAGGTATGCAGAAAAATGAGAGTCCCTTCCTATCAATTGAGACAAAAAATGGGACAACCCACCATCCAGGGTTGTCTGTACATATCTGGGATGTATCACACACACACCAGTTCAGAAGAGAACACACACACAATGCTTGATTAGTAAGGTATACTTCATACTGTACATGGGGATCAGTATTTTCTAATGCTCTCTCCATGTAATAGATTAGTGGACTGTGTTCAAAAGACTGTGCTAAATCTTTCTCCCTGCAATCATAAATAGTACAAAGTAGCACTATAATTTACTTCATAAGGGAAATGTTCACATAGGACAAAAATTTTAAAATATTCATGCAGTTCATGCAGGTTCTGGCATAGTCCAGAATTCTCTCATCCTAGTCAACCACCTCATTCTGTGTAACGTGTAGACCATGCCTGATGTACCATATATCATTCAAGAGCATAGGTAGTAGTACTTACAGACCATAATCCAACCCTGTGTTACACATACCATGGGGCTCCACTTCAGGAGCAGAGCATCTGCTTGGCATGCAGAAGGTTCCAGGCTCCTTCTCCAGGGAAAAGGATCAGGTAGTAAGTAAGACACTGGAGAGCTGCTGCCAGTCTTAGACAATATTGATTCTGATGGACCAAAGGTTTGATTCAGTATAAGGCAGCTTCATGTGTTCATGTATGTAATTAAAACATTCACTGATGTTTACCTCTAGAATCCAGATCTTAATACTCAGACCCTTGTCAATCAACTGCACAGCCTTGCTGTGGCAAAAGTTCTGCTAAGCCAATAACTTCCTAAGTGACAATAACTTCTCAGCCTTCAAAACTCACCCTCCTGTGGCACTGGATCACGATTCATTTGGAACCCAGAGCCTATGAATACACTAGATTTTTTTTGAAGCCACCATTTTTCAAGAGACAATCCATGGCAATGTTGCAAAGGGGCTGCAAACAGAGGAACACCTGCTGATGCACACTTATGTTTATGGGCTGCAGATAATGGCTTCACTCAGCTGAACAAACATGAAAGGAATCTATCGAAAGATTTCCTTGCAGACTTCTGGTGACCACTAACTTTGGCAGAATCCAACCAAAGCTATGGAGATGAAAGGATACATATCCCATTACTGAGCCTGCAAACAATCCATTTCTGCTCAGCTATGAGAAATATTGCTTCCCAGTCACAGTGCTGTTACAACTTGCTTGCTTACCCACAAGCCATGCCAGAAGTGTCAGCAGGACAGAAAGTCGTTTGATCAACATGTCAGTTTAACTGGTGCATATTAAATTGCTGCCTTGCAAGTGACTCCCTTGCTCGTCATGAATAGCCCATTGTTTTCTATTACATTTACCCTGACTGAATGTTCCCTATCGCCAGTGGTTTTGTGATGGACTAGCACAAGGCAGCTATGAACGAAAGGCAATTTAAATCCTCTGTTTAACTTGGTTCTACTTCAGTAGGTTGGACAGCAGACAGAGTGGATGAGTGGCATCTGTCTGTATGAATAAATAGCATGCCAGGGGGGAAGCTTTCATAACTTTTGTGACAACCTCCTACTGCTCGAGTTTCAGTTCATTACACAAAGCAGGGGGTGGAGTTCCTTCAGGGATGGGATTGAAAGGCATTCAGACTTCACAAACATTCTGTATATTACAGACTCGGATCAGTCACACCTCTCTTTCTTGGTATGAAGACAAAATCTTGGGGGGGGGGGTATTTTTGCATGTGTGCATGTGTGTGCCTGGAAATCATGGTGACCTCTGGCAACTCCTACTGGGGCATGGAGGACATTCAGAGAAGTGGCTTGATGGCCTGCCTCTGGCCTCCTGGCCCTGGTATTCTCTGGAGGTCTCCCATCCAAATACTTGCCAAGGTCAGTCCTGCTTAGCTTCCAAGATGTGATGAGATCAAGCTTGCCTGGGTTATCCAGGTCAGGGCAGTACGGAGACAAAAATCTTTTCAAATATACCAGCCACATTGAAGATAACATTTTGCTGTCACCATTAGAAAAAGAACTGCTTCATTGAGGAGTAAAGAACAAAGTTCTTCCAGTTCATGTGAGATTCAGGAGAATCCATCAGAGTGGCAGAACAGATTGGCGGTCACATTTGATAAATATTTGCTAAAATCCACATCTTGTGACATGAAAACAAGTTTAGCCAATGGGTTGGTTGCAATGTGATTTTAGAACAAATCCTTGTGTAGTGCAATGGCCTGGGCAGAAGGGTATGGCAACCACCAACCTAATGGTCAGTATGGCCAGCTTTGACAGGACTTGATCACTTGTTTGGGGGAAGAGAGGGCTGGTTTTATTCATCTCTGTCTTATGCAGGTGATTGGTGCAGAGTAATTTCTTGATTTTTCATGGACCTCATCCAGTAGTGGTCATTGTCCATGCAATCCAGATGCTGATTTTTTAAAAAATAAAATGGCATGACCACTCTTTACAGGTCCTGGGTCTAATCCAGCAAGGGATGTCATATCATAACTGAGCATTCTTTGATGCATATATTTATCATGCATGGAGCGTTCCTAGCCGCATGGAGAAGTTCTGGGATTAATGTTATATACTTCATGAAAGCAGTATGCCAATGTGGGGATATGTGGAACAGCCTTGCAGTGGTTCATCTCATTTCTACATGGTTGAGAAGAAGAGGAGGAGAAGGAGGAGCAGACTGGATTAATACCCCATCCTTCACTCAGAGTCTCAGAGCAGTTTACAAATTCCATTCCCTTCCCCTCCCCACAACAGACGTCCTGTGAGGTAGGTGGGGCTGAGAGAGATCTGACAGAAACTGCTCTTTCAAGAACAGTTCTGACAGAACTATGGCTTACCCAAGGTCATCCAGCAGCTGTAAGTGGAGGAGTGGGGAATCAAACCCAGTTCTCCCAGATTAGAGTCCACACACTTAACCACTACACCAAACTGGATACAGGGTGGCATTTGGGGAGGGTTTCACTGTGTTACCTTTTGGTATGCAGCATCCCGCAAGGGGTGATTGTCTCCCCCATGTTATTTAACATCTATATGCATGCCCTCACCCAGATAGTCCAGAGTTTCAGATTGAGTTGACATCAGTACTCTGATGACACCCAGTTATATCTATTGATGGACAGGCAACTGGACTCTGCCCCAGATATTCTGGCTAAGGGTTAGGAGGCCATGGCTGGGTGGCTAAAACAGAGCCAGCTGAAGCTAAATCCACCAAAAACAGAGGTTCTGTGCTGGGGGTGATGGGAATCCCACTCCCAGCTCTCAATGGGGTGCTTCTGACACCAGTGCCAACAGTGAAGAGCTTGGGTGTGAACTTGGATGTCTCGCTATCAGTGGAGGCCCATGTCATGAATGTTGCCAGATCTTCACCAGGTCAGGCAACTGGCTCTTTACCTCTCTTCCCACAACCTAACCACAGTGAATCATGCAATGGTCACCTCCAGGTTGGACTGCTGAAACTTGCTTTATGCTGGGTTTCCCTTGAGACTGATCCAGAAGCTTCAGCTGGTCCAGAATGCAGCAGTGCATGTCCTTACAGGGACAATACTGAGAGCACACATACAACCAGCACTCCACCAGCTGAACTGGCTGAAAAGTACTACGGCCGGAGGCTCAGCATAGTGAAATCAGCAAGATGTTTATTGATTACATAGCAGAACGAAGCATGCTTTAGCCGGTCCATGCCTGGTTTATATGCATACCCCTGTACCACACACACCCATCACCCATAATTGGCTCTATTTACAAGTCTTCCAGTTAAACACCGGTTCAGGTTCAAGGTGATGTTTTTAACCTTTAACACCCTTTGTGGTCTGAGATCAACATACCTTCAGAACCATCACTCCCAATATGTCCCCAGAGAGCATTACGTTCTATAGACCAACATCTGCTGATGATCTCTGGCCTGAAGGAGGTTCACCTAGCCTTGACTAGGGCCAGAATTTTTTCAGCTCTGGCCCCAGCTTGGTGAAACAGTCTCCCAAGTAAGATCTGGGCCCTGTGGGACTTAATGCAGTTCTGCAGGGCCTGTAAAATGGAGATGATCTGCCAGGCCTATGGTTGAGGCTGCAGCAATCAAAATTGTATTGGACTCCCCCTGCTTTATTTTGCCTCATCCAAAATGAGTAGATGTTTTATTGGTGCCATCGATAGTGGACTACTAGTATACTGTAAACTGAGATATTGAATTTTAAATTGTTTATTACGTTTTAATTGGTCAGTATCATGTTGTGTATATGTTGTTGTAACCCACCTTAAGCCTGGTTGCAGGGGAGGGGAGGCAAGAAGAAGAGGAGAAGGAGGAAGAGGAGAATATTGGATTTATACCCCATCCTTCACTGCTCAAAGGAGTCTCAGAGCGGCTTACAATCTCCTTTCCCTTCCCCTCCCCACAAGAGATACCCTGTGAGGTAGGTGGGGTTGAGAGAGCTCTTTCGAGAACTGCTCTTTCGAGAACAGCTCTGAAAGAGCCATGACTGACCCAAGGTCACACCAGCAGCTGCATGTGGAGGAGTAGGGAATCAAACCCTGTTCTCCCAGGTAAGAGTCCGCACTCCTAACCACTACACCAAATTGGCTCTCAAAGCCAAATAAAATAAATACGTAAATAAATTAAGAGGTTTTATTCTGTTGTTTTAAAGTAACAAGCATTTATTCCTTTCCTTGTTCTTCTACATGCTGGCCATCTCTGAGCTCTTTTCTAAGGCTCAGATTTCAATCAAGTGCATCAGGTTTTCAGGAAGCAACACTTGTCCTTCTGCTCACTTTAAGTAATTTATCTGGGCCTCTATATCAACTTTATCTGAAAGTCCAGAGTTCTTTAAGCTGGCTTCCACATTCTCTGGCAGTACTGGGACACTTTCTCACATCATTGCATATGTAAAGTATCTGTGATCCATTGTGTAAAAAAATTCTTCTGAACTTCCTGCACATATTCTATAGCCAGTTTGGAAAGCCTTAATACCTTTGAGGCTTTCATTTTCCAGAATAGTAAAACATTAAACCATAAGCATGGTGAACTTGCCAAAATCTTTTGGCAATCATTTTATTAAAAAAAGGAAAAGTACAAAAGCATCCAAACTGAATAAACATGCAATTTTTGATATATCCTTTTATCCTGCGGTGAGAAAACTTACAGTGCAATCTGAAGCACACTTACATACTCCTAGGTCCATTGACTTCAATATACTTAGAGGGGTGTAACTCAGTTTAGGATTGCACTTATTGAATTTATAATATGTTAAAGTAATGTTTTACAATATAAACTGAAGTTATTATTTTGCAAAGGAGGTAGATTGTGATCTCAAGGGAAATAATCTACATAACTCTCATTTTATGCAATACAATTACTCTTTTTTAAAAGTATCCTGGGAATGTTATAATTCTCACTGAAGTGTGCACTGCAATTAAATGTCATGTGACATACTGACCATTTTTTAAAATGTTACTGAATGATCTCCAGATCTTGGAAGATGATTCCCCTTAATAGTCTTCACTCATCGCATCGGTTTCATACCACAGTAATGCAGTGTTCGTAGAATATCTTTTTGCAATGACAATTCAGGTTTTAAACTTTTAAACAAGTATTAATAAATTGTTACAGTTATATTAAAACTTTCTTTCATAATGGAACATAAGGTGACTCATGTGAGTCACCTGTTCTGTTCAGGAGGTCTCTTGTCCAACCATGGACAAGACCCAAACTTGCTTAGTTTTAGCAAGAGTTCTATATTATATGGCTTCCAACCATTTTTTGAAATTTAACCCATTCTTTATCTGCATAAGGAGAAGAACACTTCCTACCTTATGCATCAAGTTATTTACATACCTAAAACTGTATTTAGTACTGATCACACTGGTGATAATATTGGCCCATATCCATTTCGGTTCATCGAAACAAAGGTTACTGTCTCGGTAGGAAATTGTTCATGATTTAATTAAATGATGAAACATCTAGATGCATAAGAGAACAAGGTTTTTCCAAGAACGCCTTTCAAATTCTTTGCTTGATTACCCTTAAAACCCTCCCCCTACAAGTAGTTAGGGAAGGTAACAGTATAATAATTATATTATTTTATCTCACCCTTGGATTTTGGTGAGTCTCCAGTAAAACAGAATTCCTAAATTATCACAAGAATTCAAGCTGGATCATAGGACCAGCTAGAGCTCAAAACAGCATTAATGTTTGACTTTCCCCATTGTATCTTCACAACATCCCTGTAATATATGTTAGGCTGGGTTCAGGATCATTCAGTGAGATTTTTGTAGCAGTCTAGAGATTTGAACCAGGATCTCCTAGATTTTTTTCTAACCACTACTGCACACTAGTTTTCTGGGAAGCCCACAAGCAGGGAATGAAGGCCTACACCACAGTTGCTACCACTAATTGATATTCAGTGAAACATGGACTCTGAATTCAAAGGGGCAGTCACAGAAAACTCTGTGTGGCATTGTGGATGACTTGGCACTTAGATGTTGTACTTGAGAATACCTATAGCTCTTAAGGACTCAAAGGGCTGAAAGTATTCTTATAAATATTATTTTGTAACAGGAAGGGTTGCCAGTCCTGCAGCTACAAGCCCCAGGAGCTTTGGGTTGCAAACCCTGGGGAGGAAAGAGCATCACAAATGGTGTGTCATCACTTCCAAGTTATTACCCTGAAGTGCTGTCATAGCATCTGCAATATTCTAAGAATTTTCCCCAGGGCTCGTTTTGTAGCAGGAACTCCTTTGCATAGTAGGCGACACCCCCCTAATGTAGCCAATCCTCCAAGAGCTTACAGAGTTCTTCTTACAGGGCTACTGTAAGCTCTTGTAGGATTGGCTACATTAGGGGTGTGTCGCCTAATATGCAAAGGAGTTCCTGCTACAAAAAGAGCCCTCTCTATGGAGACTGGGATAATTCTTAGAGCATCAGAGATGTCACAGCATTTGTGCTGTCATTCCCCACCCCCATTTTTCTCCTGCTACTTGGTAGATGGAACACAGGTGATTTAGAGCAGCCTGGGAGATTATCTGCCACAGGAAGGCGGCTGGCATGCTGAATATGAGACCCATTATTACCACAGTACCACACAGACAGAGTCTGGTTTTTTAGTGTATGTAATGAATAGTTTATTTAGTATGGAAAATCATAAATGGTAACATGCTTACAGGTTTGATGAAGAAGGAACAAAATTTAATATTGACCAGTAGCCCTTGAAGTCAGAGAGCAGAATGTGTCTTAACTGAACTGTGGATAAAGAGACAATAATGGGTTAGAGCTACACATTCTGCCATCTGCCCATGCTGTTAGTGCCCAGCATTAATTGTATAGATGGGGGGGGGCTGAAGAATTCCCACAACAAATGCAGCATGAACAAATGGATATAGACACTGCACTGCACTGCATTCTTTAGCGAACCCCTCAGGCTTGAGGTGACAACCCCAGAGAAACAGAAAGATTTCAGATAGGGGGTCTGCACAACATTTCCCTCTCTGAAAGGGAAACAAAAGTCAGACTGAGGTCACAGTCAATGCTTGTTTATTCTTTTTTTCCACCAAGACAAGGACAATAAAAAGATTGTAAAAATGCAGAAGGAAAGAGAAGAAATATCTAATCAGAAGACTGAAAATGGATCTTGCCTCCAGTTTCAATAGAGATGGGCATGCTACAAAGAAGGATGTCCCACTGAGCCAGAGACAGGCTTTTTTGATTCACAATGTTTTCTTTCTTGTAAACAGGCTGTTAACTGGGATTTTTAAAAGATGAAATGGTGGAGGCTTTGGTCCTCTCTAGCTGGAAGAACGTGGACAAGTCACTTAAGCAGTCTGATATTTTCCAGCAAAATGGAAATTATTGATTTCTCATCTTCTGAAAGCAATTTGGATCTCCAGGAGGGATACAAGATACAAAAAAAAGTTGGTTTGTGCTTTAATGTAGACAGTGTGAGATGAAGTGGCTTAATGAAAGTTACTGGAGGGTTATGAATCTAGAAAAAGATTGTGGTGCATAAGGATGCCAGCCTCCAGAGGAGAGCTGCAGAACCCCTGGAATTACAGCTCATCTCCAGATTACAGAGAACAGTTCCCCAAGAGAAAATGCATGTTTTGGAGGGTGGACTCCCGGCCCAAAGCTACATTGGAGCACTTCGGGGCCAGGCCCCATGACTTCCTGAGAAGGCCCCACGACTTCCATCTAACCCAGGCCTGCCACCGCTGCCTCTTCCTCAAGCATGGCTTGCTTCTTCACTGCAGCTGCTGCCCATTTCCTAAGCAATTGGTCAGTTTCCCTGGCATGGCTCTGGCATGGCTCTCTCCAGCTGCATGGCAACAGTGGCACAATCTGAAGGCAAAGACCTGCCCAGGTCTTGGAGGAAGAGCCACTGCCTTCCCAGCTTCCCAGAGCCTTGTGGAGGCTGGAAGCTGTCAAGGGAGGGAGGGAGGGGATGGCAGCCAGAGGGGCACTTACCAGGATGGCGTGGCCTGCCAGCAGGAGGAGCAGCAGCGTTAGTGGCCCTGTCTGGCCACAGAGCGCTGGCAGCATCAACCAAGGGCAGTGGCCAGACCGGTCAGGAGTCCAGCAGGCTGGGGAGGAGGCTGCAAAGGGAAGGTGAGGCTCCACTGCCGAGGGAGCAGGAGAAGCCGAAGGCGGGCCAGGGCTGTGGGGGCTAGCCAGTCCTTCTGCCTCCCTCCCTGTGGGACTAGGCCAACCAGCATCAGGCTACCGTGCTCAGAGCTGTCTCGCAGGCCTGAGTGCTTGGGAACTGCTTCCATTTGCATTTATACAGGAGAACTTAGCAGCCTCTTTGGCTCCAAGCAGTTTACAGGTGCTCCAAATGGCAAGCCTGAGGTTTTTTTAATTTTCTTTTTTTGGGTGATCTCAGTGCCCCCTGACTTATTTAAAGGCCCCCTGAATTAAAAAAATCATGGCTACGGGCCTGGTGGGCTCTATGGCATTTTACTCCACTGAGGTCCCTGTCCTCCCCAAGCTCTATCCCAAATCTCCAGAAGTTTCCCAACCTGGAAGGAAGGGAAAGGAGTCCCCGAAGTAGCCCGGGGTATCTATTTGGCAGGAAGAAGGAGCAGAGGCTAATGAGAGAGACCTGTTGGCAAGGGAGAAATTGTACAGCGGCTGGCATGGCCTATCAAATTGTGTTTATTTATTCAAAAATTTTGATGCCACCTCTCCAGGGAACCTGCCTGAGATGACTTACAAAATAAATCAAAGTTTGACATAATGAAGACCCTAATATACAGAAGTCACCCTTTGGGGATAGTAGCGATCGCTATTCTGAAATAAGTGGAACCTGAAATCTGTTTGATCATTGATTTTAGTGATCCCACCGTGTGAGGGGGGAGATCACGCTATACATGATTCTCTTGACGTGTGCAGTAGCCATCTTGTGTGCATCCAGGACAACAGGCAGATTTTCTAGCTTCCATCTGTGCGATCAGAAACTCAGAGTTTTGAGGGCCTGCCTTCACGCAAACTGAAGTTGGAAAATACATGCATTTCTTTATGCATACAAAATGATAGCACACTGTCCTATTATCTGAGGCTGGAGCACCACAATGAATGAAATTATGTGTGTGAGAGAGGCAGAGGAGAAGGAAGTGACGGTGATGGCGGCAGTACTCTTTGCCGATTGGCAAGGTACCATAAGGACTGATACGTTAAATTTAGAGCATTCAGGCCTTATATACACACAACCAGCAGTATGAGGTAGCAAAGGCCAAATGTTAAGAGTGGATTGTGCCTAGTAGTGAAACTGGCCCTGAAAAGGGAAGGGGGGACATTCTTGTCTTTAAGAATGCTTTCACAAGCGCCTTCTTTTACAAACTTAAATGCATTCATACAAGAAGCAAGCTGTTACAGAGGGCTTTAAATAAGGATTTCCACATTCACAGGTCAAACAACACTGACAGAGCTTTCATGTCACCTTTCTAGCAGAGGCCACTCACATATCCAGCAGCAAATCACTGAGAGATGGGCTAATGAGCAGCGGTTACACACAGATGAGTCAGCCCACTGGTAACAGAATGGCAAGAGCTCTTGCCAATGATCCCTGTGGCAGAATTCATATGTCAGCTTTTCTTCCACTATTGGCATGCATGTGTGTTAAAAGAAACCCCACAACAGTGCAGTTTTAAATGCACTTGAACCGGGTTTGCAGGTGATAGCTACAAGGCTGGGTTACAGCTGCATTTCAGCCTTCTGGTGCTATACAACACAAGTTTGATGGCGTGACGTGAGCTTCTGTTTGTTGGAGTTATTTCCCACCAGTTGAAATGTGTTAAGGGCATGAATGTTCTCCTTAATGGAATGCAATAATTTATCTAATAAAATGGTTTCTCTTGCTGAACTAGGAGTATGCAATTTGGCATTCATCAGAGGTTCATAAGTAATAAAGCTACGAGAATAATATTTTGGTGCTGGAATCTAATCTTGTCTGTCATTATTTGGCTATCTTAAATTGTGGGGGAGATGACTGTCTTAAAGCTATCAGAATGTGTGTGAGTTACATAGTAGACTACTTTTTAAATAGACTGTCCTGCTAGGGCTTCTAACAACCTGTGGGAGGGGGGGAATTGTCCCTTTAATAGATGCTTAATTAGTGGAAACTGGAAGATGAAGCTTTTCATGGTATTGAGACAAAGAAACTAGTAAATTAGTGTTGTCTAATAAATCCCATTAAGCTTCTATTAAGGGGCGGGACATTTTTCTCCAGGATGCTGGCAATCTTTTTGCCTCCTAATTTAACTCCTACTTTGAGGAAACATATTCTGTTCTATAAGGTAGGAAATGCTTTTTTTCCATACAATCCTGATGACTTAAACATTTTAAATTCTCCCTTGATAAAATGATTGTACGCTGAAGCATGCATCTCAAAAGTATATGGGTAAGTGACATAAGAATGGACATCTTTAGGACTGGATGCTATGGTGATACATCTATTTTAGTGCTGAATAGTCTTCATTAAAAAAGAAAATCCGCAGTGAGCTGGTGTGTGCCTCGCAAAACAATCCTAAGCAGGTCTTACTCATAAGTAAGTCTGGATTCATTTTGTCTCCACTTTTTCCTCACCAAACTCCATTCCCTGAGCCACAGAATAAAAGCCAAAGCCATGATATAAAAGCATCTGTACAAAGCAGTACTCTGAGAAGAGGATTAATTTTTTTTTAAAAAAAATGTTGGGACTAGAGCAAAATTAAAAATAGCCTCTAAAATGACTGTGCTTTTAAAAGTCTTATTTAGGACAGTTTGTGGAGCTTTTGCTTCTTAGAGGGAAATCTGTAATCTGTCCTGGATAAAATCCAAGTTTTCATCTGAGTTTACAGTGGAAATAAAACAATGCAATATATGAGGATGTAATGTTTTTAGAATGTTACCTCCTCATTCTTTGTTGTGGTCTAGTGATGGACCAATGGGTTCTTTCAGTAGAGTGATTCAGATTTCATTTGATTCTTCTTTTGAGGGCTATGATTGTGGAGCTACTGTGCGCCACATCAGTTGATTTATGGTTTAAAAATAGAAAACTTCCTTATGTCAGTGACTAATTAACAATCATTAACAGTGAGATTTTGCTTCCAGGAGCCAGAATTGATCCTTAGCTCAGTTTGTTTTCAAGAGCTTGTTTAACGATGCTACACTTACTAAGACTTCTGGCACAAGAATATAGCAAAACCTGTTCAATAGCAGCTAGGTCTTCAGAGAATAATTGAAAACCATTGCCATTTTTTTGCATCCTGAGACTTGCTGAAGAAGCTAAGAGGTAATGCATCAAAAACCTGCCAGATTTTAGAGGATTATAAATGGTAATTCCACTATACGGTTGCCAGGTCCTCGCCATCGCAGCTCACGAAACTCATTGGGTGGGGCTGGATGATGCCATGGGACAGGATTTAGTTATCTCATACTATTCACCTCTTGGAAATGTCTCGTATGCTATCATGAATGTGGGTAGTTGCAATCATGTGGTTTTGAAGAAATCTGCTATTCACCATTAGCCATGCTTCACTGCTTAAGGTCATGTCCTGCTCACTGGCCACAAGGAAGGACCAGATTATTTCCATTTGAATGGATCTAAGCAAATCTGTATGTAACCAGTCTGCAGAATTATACTACTTTTTCACACTTATTCAGCAAAATCAATAGAAAAGAGCAAGAGTCCAGTAGCACCTCAAAGACTAACTAAATATGTGGCAAGGTATGAGCTTTCATGAGTCATTGATTACTTCTTCAGAAACTTAGGTTTAGGATATATTGGACACCTCACCACCCTTCTAGAAAAGGACGAAGTAACGCATCTAACTGCTGATGTTGTAGCTTACAGGATACATCTCTTAAACATATGCTTTTAGGCATGTCCAGTCTTGCAGTCTTTTGGGGACAAAGTCATTACTCCTATCAATTTTGTATTAAATGTTCATTGATTTTTGAGGATGCCTATGTACTTTTAAACTATTCCTGTTTTCTGGAGGTTAACTCATGGTTAATGGAAATGGACCCTCCGTGCCCTTGCTGTAGCTAAAAGACATTACAGCATTGGAGAGATAAATGCCCATCTCCCATAATTCAATGGATTGAAGACCTTACAGTCTTATCAGTATTTGAATACATGGTATACAGACAACTATCACATGGACTTATTTTTTAGATATTTGGAAATCTTTTATAGAAGCTTATGTGCAGATATGCCGTTTCTATCTTTTTGTTTGTATGATGAATATTTTTTTTAAAAAAAAAATACTTTCTCGCATAATTAGACTACTTTCCCTGCTGCCACCTGTAATTTTAAAAAGTGACATAGTAAAAAAAGGTCAATCTGAGATTGAGATTTACTATTTAGGGGCTTCAGAGGGCATCCATGTTGATCTACAGTAGAACAGCTAGATTTGAGTCCAGTAGCACCTTAGAGACCAACAAGATTCTTTTTTGGGGGGAAGGGGGAGTTATATGCTTTTGTGGGTCTCTTAATCAGGAATGAAAAGTGCTTTGGCCCTGACAAAAGGAGCTTTGACTCTCAAAAGCTTATTACTCCCCCCTCCCCATTTTGTTCCTCTCTCAGGTGCTACTGGACTCAAATTTAGCTGTTACTATTAGATGTCTTTTATGTGTGCTTTTTTGTCTGACCATTAATCCAGATAATCTTGTGATGCTCTGTCAATCACTTTTGAATAGATGCAGCTAACTGCACAGGTGGGAAAAGCAAGATCATTTGAAGGATGCATCCTATATTGCAGGTGTAAAGACAGGGCAAACTGCAAGCAGTTCTGCGCTTTACAACACAAAGTCAGTCAGTTTAATGACCTGAATATGCTCCTGGGAGATAATCTCTCTCTCTTTTTTTTGTTTTGGCCCCCCGAAGGGGATTTTTAAAAATTGCATTTCCTATAAACTACAACAGAAAAAAAGGCAGGGAACTACAAGCTATAGGAGAAAGTAAAGAAAACCCACTAAAAACCCAAGAGATGGTAGTCATACAGGATGCTTATAAAATCAACTTTTTAGCCCAAACTTACACATAAAGTTCATTGAAAATGTTCATCTAGTAATCTGTTTAAACTTGAATAACTAAAAATTGAAGCCCCCCCATATCTGCCTCCATAAAGAATCAAATAAGGAAAGATTATATAAATTTTTAAAAAAAAACTTTAAGAAGTTCCAGAGTGCAATAACTACTCCTTCCCTCCCCCCCTTTTTCTGTCTCAAATGATAGCTTAGTTTTGGGGCTGCCACCCCCAAAGCTGAGTCTGAATTGTCATCAGAAGATGCCAAAGCTCCCTCTTCCTTGCTTCCTTTGGTGCTGTCCTCTTCCTCCTCTTCTTCTCCTTTTGCTGGATGACTATGAGGAGGCAGGAACTCACATGCCTTTTCAACAGAGTTAATTTTTTTCTTTTTTGTCCATAAATTTGAAGATTATGCCCTCAGGCACAATCCATCTGTAGGTGATGTCGTTTTTCTGTAAAAATAAAGCCAAGTCCCTATATTTCCTTCTTTTCCTTCTTATTTCAAACGGAATGTCCTTCAACACTTTTATTTCTTTGTCCTTGATTTTCAAGGTAGCTCCATTAGTCGCTTTAAGTATTTGATCCCTCACTTGTCTTCTGGAGAATCTCATCATAACTACCCCGGGCAGATTATTTTTCCTTATAAAGTTTGAATACAACCTATAGATCATATCAATTTCACTTTGTGATACATCTGTTTTAACATCTACAATTGGGCCCAAAGCATCACACATAATCCGTTTCAGGTCTTCTCCCTTCTCTTCTGGGACACCTTGGAATCTTAAGACATAGCTTGCCCTATCCATTTGTAGCTGTAACAAATGGGATTCATTGGATTGCCTCTTTTCCCCCATCATCTGCAATTGTTTCTGAAGTTTCTCTGAATTGGCATCCACCTCTTTAAGCTCTTTCTCTATTTTTTCTGGGTTTTTTAACTGCCTCATTCAGTTGAGTCTGCTATACATCGAATTTCTGATGTAATGCCGTAACTTGTTCCAGCAGGGGTTGCAGCGCTTTAGTCAGCATCCTTTGAAGCTTTGTTGTTGTGTCCTGTCTAGCAACAGAACTCGCTGGGCTGGCATTTCTGGTCGGCAACTTAAGTTTTGCTTATTTGTCTTTCTCTTCCCTCTGTGGAGGCGCCATGTTGAGAGATTGTTTACTCTTTGTAAAAGTTATCACAGTCTCTAGAACTCTTTGCAATGCCGAGTAAGTTCTTATAAGTTCTTTATTTTAGTCCATCTTGCTTCTATAGTCAACCCCCTTTAAGTCCATAGCTGAAAAGCATTCCTCACTTTTTAAGGGAAGGTTTTCTGGCTAGATTAGGTGCTTGTTGCTTTCATTTAGACTAACATTTCAGTGATGTAGCTGCTTAGAAAATTCACATCGCTTGGCCACCCACCACTTGTTTCGGTGTGCGATTCTAGTTCCCATCCAGGACGCTCCGCAGTGGGACCTTCAGGGCATAGAGTAGCCCCCCTTCACCAACAAGGTTGCTGGGGGAAGGGCTCTCTAGTACCCCATGGCTGGGAGCCCAACACAAGGGCTCTGGGGGTGACATGAATGATTGCGCCTCCTCCCAACAACGGGCTCTGGCACATGTCTCACAGAGCCTCAGGAGAACATGACCGCCATAGTGAATGCCAAAACCGGAAGTCTCAGATAATGTCTCTTCTGTGATAAATGAGATGATTAACAATCCTACACCTTTCTAAATTCATTCAAGTCAATGGGTTTAGAAAGGTGTAACTCCACTTAGGTCAAAAGCAGCTGCAAGAGTCCATGACCTGGCCCTGTAGTACAGGTGGCTACTGAGCAGGTGCAAAGCTGCTCCATTCAGTCGAATGAAGGGTTGCCAACTCTGGGTTGGGAAGTTCCTGGAGATTTGGGTGTAGATCCTGGTGAGGGCAAGGTTTTGGGAGGGGAGGGATCTCAGCAGGGTATAGTACCACTGAGGTCACCCTCCAAGGCAGCCGTTTTCTCCAGGGGAACTGATCTCAATAGTCTAGAGATCAGTTATAATTCCAGGAGACCTAATAGTGTGCTCAAGGTGTTGAGGAGCACTGGGGCCATCAGATCAGGAGCTTTTCTGCCATGAAATTGAGGGAGTTAGAGCAACATAAGGTTACCTGGCAATTGTGTTTGCTTGTTTATCAAAACCAGTGGAGCATGTTTCTGTGGGGAGGCCAGGCTTTTCTTCTGTTTTCAAGACAAACAAGACTTTTGTACACAATGCACCCTCCCAGTTATATCTTACCACACAAGCATGACCACTGTATCCTACAGTTTTATGTGTGCCATTTGCACCAATGAAGTCAACATGTATGGTGGCATTTCTATGCACACTTATTTGGGCATGTGTGCCACTGAATTCAATAGGATTCCAAGGAACTGTGCTATACAAGTAAGATGCTGAATCTGCAGACTGCTTTTTTGTGCAAAAGAAAAACAACAAAATCTCCCTCGCTACTTTTTTGCCTGTCTCAAGTCTCCAAAACTCTAAAAAAAATGTTAATGTTGTCTCATTATCTCATGGCCTGACTGTTATGTGTAATGACGTAAGTAGTTTCAGTCAAGATAGTATTTCAACCCTCAATATTTGTGTGGGATTCTTCTCTAGAACAGCCAGTGTAAGTTCATGACTAATGTGACTCCATTGTTTGTGGTCTTTTATTTGCTTGAGAAGCCATTAGACTGTTAATCAGGAAGCTATGCTAAAATAGGAAGCTTTACTTCATAGGCTATTTATTTATCAACAAAGACATTTTTGTCTCAGAGAAAATCTATGCTAGCAGGAAAACCAATTCTCTGTGAATGCTAGCATTCTCCTCCTTTCATAGCAATAAGGAACTGATTCTGTTGGCATGACTCTCATCAGCATGTTCCATTGTGTTGACACACATTTTCCCCTCTTTCTTCTCCTCCCACAGAATTCATTGCTACCCAATGGAAGGCTCCAAAAAGTGTCGATACTCACTGTGGAAAGCAGGATGACTTACAACACGCATACCTCAAGGTGGTGAACTAAGCCATAACTACAAGTCAGGTCACACACTGGCTAATTTCACATGTGTTGGATAATGCACTTTCAATGTGCTTTAGCAATCCTTTGCAGTTGGATTTTCCCATGCAAACAGGAAAATCTACTTGCAAACAATTGCTAAAGTGCACTGAAAGTGAATTATCCAGTGTATTATTATATGTATTAAATGATCAAGGAATTAAGTATTGAAAAGACTTTCTGGAAAACACCCATTTTAGAGACAGGAAAATTATTCTAGAGCTGGACGGATGACAACAAATATAGCTTTCTCTCTATTCCATGTACATGGATAGGACTCAGACAATTACAGAAAATACTTTTTCTCTGAATTCTGCTTCCTAGGGAAGAAACAACAGGGAAGTCTTATTGCCCCCATGCCCTGTTGTAACTTCCCTACAAGCTGTTGGTATAATCTGACTCCCCCGGCTGCAGTAGTCCTTGCAGCAGTTGCAGCTGGCAGCCGCCTTTGCCACCTCAGAAGGAGGAAGAGGCGTGGAGTGGCATCTCTGCTCCCAGGGTGCACAGCGGGGGTTGGAGCTGACTGATGTACAAGGGCAGCTCCACCCCTGCCCTTTCAGTCTCACCATGTGCCCGGCGCACCCTCCTGCCCAGTAGGCAGCACAGGTTTCTGCTGGTTGCTGTTTTAGGGGCCAGGTAGGAATTTTTCACCCCTCACTGATT
Source organism: Gekko gecko (assembly GCA_029375565.1). Taxonomy (NCBI): domain Eukaryota; kingdom Metazoa; phylum Chordata; class Lepidosauria; order Squamata; family Gekkonidae; genus Gekko; species Gekko gecko. Next base: position 57,715,211 of record JAPDNY010000011.1, on the reverse strand, counting down.
GGCTCTAGGTGGGTTGTTGTTGTTTTTTGCCTACCTTGGATTTGGTGTTGTTGTTTAAATAAATTTGGTCACTTAGCAGGTTAGTGCAGGAAAAAGGGAAAGCAGATCGGTGAGCACCAGCTGGCACCCCCACAATTTGGGGGACAAGGGGACTGTCATGATCAGCCTTGGGTTGTGCCGCTCAGGGTGGGTGAATGTGGACTGCCTGCGGTACTGTCCTGGATAGGTCCTCCTCTCAAGCTGTGCAGCTTGGGTGTCTGGTGCTCCAAGAGGGTAGCCTGCTATGCTGGCCAGGTCCAAGCCACATAAAGATGGCCATGCCAGGGGCAAGGTGGCTTGCCCAATATGGCAAGGGAAGGTGGGAGGTGACCCCTGGCCTTGACCTATTCCACATTTTTAGGTTGGCCCTTGCCGCTTGCATGGGCAAATAACTACATAATTAAAATAATGAATAAAGTGGCCCATATTCATCCCAACCTTGTGTCCATCTCTTTCTTCCAATTGGGGTGGGGGGCAAACTGCTGAGCTTGATGGAAACAGATGAGTTTACTGAGGACATAAACTTAGTGTAAGACAAAAGAGAGGTCTAAACCACTGAACCATGGCTTTGGCCTGACCCATGAAAGTAAACCAGTTAATGTATTAAACAAAGCCTCAACAATTAAACAAAGCCTCAACAATGCAAGAGGTTTTACTACTCTTTTTCTACCTGACTTGTTTTAGTTTCTGCTTTTTATTGTATTGCTTTAATTGCGAGTTACTCAACCAGGTCTCTGAAGAGGTGGCATAGACATTTTTTTAACTAAATAAACTTCCAAATCTTTGTCTGGCAAATTAAGCTTAGAGCAGGCCTGTAGCTACAGTGGGGCATTTGGGGGCCTGCCTCCCCCAACTTCCCCGTGAGTTTCCCTCCAGCCCAGGACCCTGACTCTCTGGGCCTCCTGGAGGACTCCCCCTGCTGCCACTGCCCTTTCCCCAAGTGGGGCTTGCTTGAAGCAACTTCCCTGCTTGCCAGCAACTCCGCCAGCTCCATCCTGGGCTGGCAGTTGTGGGGAGAGGAGGGGTTGTGGGTCCTGAGTTGGCAGGCTGGCTGAGCTCGCTTTGGGTGGCTGGCAGCTCTCAGAACAGGCGAGCATACTGGCATGCTCCTCCACCACCTTGCCTTACCACCTGCCTGCCTTCCTTGGGGGTGGGGGAGAAGGGGGAGTTAATTTAATTAGCTTTAATTTTATCAACTTGGAGCCCCCTAAGAAATTTAAATGCCCCCTGAAAAAGGAAATCCTGGCTACGGGCCTGGCTTAGGCTCTGCACTAATGCAAAAGTCACCCCACCACCAAAATAAACTAAACACACAATTATTCTCAATATACAATAGAAAAGAAACCCAGTCAATGAACCCCAAACTGTTGCAGCCAGACATAATAGGATATAATATCAGAGACATAGTAGGATCCCAGTTAGCCACTGAAGTAAGAGGATTCAGAAATATGGGAATTAACTGCAAAGTATCAAGAGAGGATCCCAACATTTCTGCCATATCGTGTCATAGGAGTGAACACAATCCACATCAACTACCATTAGTGCTTTATTACTTTTGTGCGCCTCGAAACCTGCACGTGAATTTTGCCTTGGTGATAACGGCTAGAGATTTCCAGCATACACAGCTGTGGCCACAATGATGAAGGGTAAGGCGTCAGAATATAAATTGATGAACACTACCAAGCAATGGCATAGGCTAAATGTAAGAATCTGCAAAACTATTAAAATCACCAAAGCAGACAACAAGAAGTAAATGCCTTGGATCCAGTCTATTCTATACAAGTAAATGGCTTGGATCCAGCAGGTTTTTTTCACTCAATCCCAAGTCCCTTTCCCACAGGTCTTTTGTCAGTGCAGGTCTCATGATCTCCAGCACACACATTTTGGTTGGTAAAAGGGGAGTCTTCTTTTCTTTTTCGCCAACCCAGTATGCTTAGAATTCGACTATCTTTATCATGCATGAGCAGGGCTGGAGTAAGACACAGTGAGGCCCTAAACTTCTCATAGCTTAACTAAAAAACTGGTAATTTGGTAAATTTTTAAGAGGCCCCTCACAATCAGCCAATCTTTCCCCCCTGCATTTTGTGTGTATCTTCCTGCAGGCCATTCCACAACAGAGTTTTGGGGAAAACAAACAAAAACATATTGCAGGGTTTTTAGGTAATTAAGTTCCAGAGTCTTGAATATCATGTAAGCACTTGCTGGTTATACAATAAGTACACTATGTTTGTTAGGTAATGCTACGTGTCTGCCATAATTACATGTCTTGTAAACGTGAAGGGAGAAAATTAACCTGTAGTCATTCTCCACCAAGAGACGGCAAAGGTTCGTGTTGCCTGCATTCCTTGCTTGACTGTACTTTTTAAAAGAGTACAAATGAATCTGGGAAAGCTGAGGGATTGTCCAGTCCCTAGAAGACAAAATGTGAATGGCAGCATTCCACAGAGAGCTCAGATTCTGCCGTAATTGCTCTTAACAGCACAGAGGTTACCCCCAAAAGAAAAACTGAGGAAGAGTGTTTTAAAAAGGGTGCACACACCCACGCACAGTGGCTCTTTCCAGTCAAAGAAAACCTTAGCTGCTTTCACCTGGAAGAAAGCCCTGCATTACAGAGCAAGCTCTGGCGGGTTGCAGAACAAGTTCACTGCAGTTCAGGTGTTCTGGGTGTACATACTGTTTGGGAGGAAGCATTGTGGCTAAGGAGAAAATAAATCAGTTTTAGTAGACTTCTCCTGTAGCAGGTAGCTTTCTGTCTGATTGTATTCTTTTTAAAAATATCTACCTAGCCAGTCTTGAGGGGGACGAAAAACCGATTTAAGGTTGATCGTTATAACTTCTACTTTTTGGATAATATATTATTTTTTCTCCTGGCTTTCACAGTCTCCCTATGGACTCTGTGGATATTTCTGTATCATCATCACATGTCAGGGCTTACAGATTGTGGCTATTGCCATAGCACTAATGTCACAAATGAGCCTCCTACCTGATGCACTTAGAGTTGCCAACTCCATCTTAGGAATTTATTGGGATATAGGGTTGCCATCTGCCTGGTGGGGCCAGGGGATCCCCCAATTTTGGGGTCCTCAGTCTGCTACCAGCCAACTGGCCAGCAGGGGAAGTGGGGGAACACAATGACATCACCAGTAGTGATGTCATCACTCTGGGGGCATCATGTGGCAGTGCTCTGGCATTTGGGGGGAAAATCTATGGTTACTGTAGAGTTTTTGTCTCAAAAGCTAGAGTGTCACCATGCAACAGCCCTAGCACTAACAGTCACTACCAGTGACATCATCACGTTTCTGCATGTGGCAGAAGAGTCCTGCTGAGAAGCCAGGAGCCCCCCACTGCAGAAGAGGTGAGACCTGGCAACCCTAATGGGATAATGCCTGGAGAGGACAGATTTTGGGGAGGAAGGGATGTGATGTCATAGAATTTGTCTTCCAAAGCTACCATTTCCTTCAAGAGAACTGATAGATTGCCAACTCCAACCTAAGAAATTCCTGGAGATTTGCTGCCCTGAGCCTGCTCGTGGGGAGGGCAGGGTATAAATTGAATTAATAAAATAAATAAATAAATAAACAAACAAATAAATAAATATATCTCACCTAGAATCTATGGTATGCCATGTAGTCTGATCTCTGAAGCTGCTGTTTTCTCCAGTGGAACTGATTTCTGTTGTCTGGAAACCAATTGTAATTCCAGGAGACATCCAGGACCCACCTGAAGCTCCTAACACTGCTGCACCCCTTCTCCTTACTTACCAGAGGTGTGGAGAGATGGGATAGGCTGTCTTCCCATAGAAGGCTGTTATTCTGAGTGTTCCTGGAATATCCATGCCACCTAGGATTACCTGAGTGACTGGGGGTGTAAGAACATGGGGGTGGCCATTGGATATGGCATGCTGTTGCTTCTGGGGAAACCCAAAAGTGATATTGTGCCTCTCTAGTAATCACTGGAAACTCTGTGGTTTTACTATTGAATTTTCAGCAGTTCCTAGAGAGGTGTGATGTCATTTCTGGTATGTCACACCATCACTTGTAGCTTCCCCCCCCCACTGGGATGTGGAATGCCAGTTGTCAACAGCCGCTGAGGTGAAAGGTCTCCGACCCCCAGTGGGCATATGGCAACCCTACAAGGGCCGCACGACACATGTGTGATAGCAGACTTTATGTCTCTGCCACAATTTTTTGTCAACAAAAATAAATATATCTCTCTCCCCTCCATTTCCTGTGCCTATGGAAAGTATTCAAAAAGTGAGGAGTGGAAGAGAGAGTCCCATTTGCAGCATGAATGCCTGAAGTGAGGACTGAGGCTTCCAGACCTTGTAACTGGCAAGATTACTGCCACATGTTAAGGCCTGAGGGCCTCAAAAGGCCAGATCCATTTTGAAACCAGATGGTTTCACGTCTGCATTGAAACAAATGAGACTGCAAATAGCAAGCTTCCCAAATCCAATTCCACTTCCATCTAATTGCAAGCTAATGCAAGTGCTATCAAGTTTTCAGTCTGTTAAAGTTGTTGGTTTGCAAATAGTGCCAGCTTTTTGTTTCATACCGAAGTGAAACGTCAAAACGAAGCCACTTTCCTCTCATAGCTCATCATATAATTAACCTGCATCAGTATGCAAGGCCTTTGCTCTAGTGCCACTGACATGAAGCACAGTGCAGAGTGGAACCCTCAGTAGACCCACTATAGACTTTTCTGGAGTCCAGAGCATCCTGCAGGAATCAAAGACGAATCTGGAACAAGACGCTCTAGCTTTCCACCAGAATGATGTTGGTGGTATATTCTGACAGCATTTCTATCATAATTATTAGGTAACAGAAAAAGATACTATAGAGCAGATCAGTATCTCAGAACTGAGATAGCAGATTTTTATATTCTTGGGGGCTGCTCTCAGGTTACAGACCACGGAGCAGGGTCTGGAGTTCTCCTAGAATTACATTTCCAGACTACGGGGATCAGTTACACTGGAAGAAAAGGCAGCTTTGAGGGGCAGACTCAGCAGCATCACATCCCCACTGAGCTCCCACCACTCCCCAAACTCTGCCCTGCCCAGTTACCTGCCCCAAATCTCCAGGATTTTCCCGAGCTGGAGTTAGCATCCCTAGACTCCTGTATTCTCCAAATGGTAGTTCAGTGGCTAGAAGCATGTGTTGCTGGACCACTGGAATTGCTACTTATCTGGTAATGGTGGAGGACCTCCTGGGGATGCCCCCTGTCCCCCACCCTTGGTCAATGGAGCAACAGGAGGGAAAAAGCACTGTAAGTAACTTCCTCTTTTAGAACTGGAAGTGATCTCATGACACTCTAGGAATTTCAAAAATGTCTATATGATTTTACAATAGAAATTTTGAAATTCCTTAAACATCCTGACATCACTTCCCCCCCCCCAGTGCTCCCAGGGATTGCCAGCCAAGGGTTGGCATCCCTATGGACAGGTGATGCACCCTATTCTTGGGGCAGGTGATACACCCTATTCTTGGTGCTGGGGGGGGCAGCAGTGGGAGGGCTTCTAGTGTCCTGGCCCCACTGCTGGACCTCCTGATGGCACCTGGTATTTTTGGCCACTGTGTGACAGAGTGTTGAACTAGATGGGCCATTGGCCTGATTCAACATTGGCTTCTCTTATATTCTTATGTAACTATTCAGTTCCCTCTTTGGTTGTTAGTCTCAGTAGTAAAATAAAAATCATATCACAGTTGTGGAGCACATGGGTTCAACAGCTGGAGCATTAAAGGTAACATTAGTGTGTAAAATCTTCCTTTTGAAAACAACGTTATTAGCCTTATGAATGAAATGAACGGGAAATTATCACTGGAAGAGAAGCAGATAAAATTGTATTGTGCCCCCCTTAGGCTACCAACTGGCCTCGACTGAACTATATTATACAACTCAATTAGAACAGCACATTTTGAGACTTACTCTGTTCTCTCTGTCAGATTTGCTGAGAACTTTGTACATTATTTTTCAAAGGAAAAAGCTTAAGCTATCTCCTGATGCACCTGCAGCCAAAGGCTATAATTGTCTGCACTTTTCAAAAATGCTTCACAGGAGTCAGAGAGAGAGCACTGCTGCCAATACTGCTCTCACTTATGATTATGACAGAAAATTTATGAGGCAGTCTTGAAGAACAGATGGGTTAACAAAACATTTTATAACACTTTCAGATGTACTGAGGTTCGGCTGCCTCGTTTCTTTAACATGTTTGTGCAATATGAATTGCCTATTTCACAGTAAAAGGATTCACCAGAGGAAAATAAATGTGTTCCTTTATTTCTTGCCAACAGCAAATAATAAACATTTGATAGCATATTACAAAAGAAAGAGAGAACAACAAACCACACAACTGAGCAGTAATATAATAATGATTATTAAGTGTATGAGATCAGGCAGAATTTGGATGCTCTCCTATGCCTTACGTTTTGTTCCAGGTATCAGCCCTAATTTCATTCTTGTTCCTTCTTCCAACCCCACAGCATTGACCAGGGCTCCTAGGGCCTCTCCAAGCCCATTCATTTGTTTTGACCTCATCTTTCTGCGGGGGGGGGAGAATCAATAACAGCTTACAAATTTTAAACCAAAGGTCTAAGCAAGAGGCAGCTGAAACCGCAATTGGTCATAAAAATCATAGTAAAAACAGTAAAAACAATAAAAATCAGCAACCCTCAGTTCAAGATTAAAAGATCAGCAACAGATAGGTTCATCCAGCCCATTTATACCACCTCTCACCAAGACTTTATTTATGTATTCATTTATTTTATTAGTTCTTTATTGATTATTGACTTGATCTTTATATCAATATGATTAGTTCTTACTGACTCATGCTTATATTCTAGGTTGTTTTTTATTGTTTAAGTTGCAAACAGCCTGGAGAAGGTCTGGAGAGGTGGCATACACATTTTTAAAATAAATGCATTAAAAATGAGCAGATCATGCCCACCGGCTTTATTTTCATAGATATGAGCACATGTGTAATGTATCCACTGGAGAACATGGGCTCTGGACAGCCATGTGCTTGGACTGGTTCTAACCGGTCCACCATGTGGCCAGGCGAAGGGCCTGAGCTTCGCCCCGAAGGACAATGGACTAGTGGATCCTGACTCCCCTCCAATGGAGGAGCAGGAGTTAATCCAATCAATGTAAATAGCGAATCACCGGGTGTGTGTGTGTTTGGGGTGTGGGTCACTTGGGGATAAAAGCCGGCCTGTGAGCCGGCTCAGTTGTCTTGTTCTTCATCTAATAAAGTATGTGAGAGCTGAAATCACTAGTAAGTCTCAGTACTTTTCACTGGCGACGAGGATGGGATGCCAACTCCCTCCATGAACAACGACCACGAGACGAGCACCGCTGACCGCCCCAACGCCGAAAGCACCGAACGCCGCCGCCGAGCTTCGTGTCCGCCTCTTCGGTTCCTGGGCACCGCACCGCTCCCTAGCACCACTGACCCCGAGAGCAGCCTCGCTTCCAACGCCGCCAACTCTACGCCTGAACCGCGACCTCCACGGGTGAGCACCATGGCCGCTAGCAACGAGAGCTTCCCCGCCTTCGACATATCTCGTCCCGCACACTGGGAGACCTGGATCGAGACGCTGGAGCGTCACTTCGAGATCCATGGCATCACGGATGCGGGTACGAAGAAGGCCTATCTCCTGCGCTACTGCGGCATCGAGGCACACCTCCTCCTGAAGGACCTGGTGAACCCCCTCCTGCCGAAAGACGCGGCCGCCACCTACGACATGCTGGTCAAGGCGTTTACTGACCACTTGGCACCTAAGCCCACCAAGTTCGCGGAACGAATGGAGTTCTTCGCGAGAACGCAGGGCCCCGACGAAACATCTCCGGAATTCCTGGCCGGACTACGCCGCGCAGCCACAAGGTGTGCCTTCCCCAACCTCGCAGATACCCTCCTAAACCAGTTCTTGGTGGGGCTGAAGGAGGCGAAGCTGCGCCGCAGGCTCATCAGCCGGGACGACCTCACTCTGGAGGCCGCCATCCAAGAAGCGGCCGCCTACGAGAAGTCCCACGCAGATCGCCGGCCTAAGACAGTCCATCGCCTCCAGGACTCCGGCCCCTCGGATGACTCGAACGATGAGGAGGTCCTACAGGTGAACCGCCGATCACAGCCACACACCCAATGCAACAGGGGATCCCCCGCACCACCAAACCAGCCCAATGCATCTGCCTGTGCCAGCTGTGGCGACGCTCACGAGCGCCGGACCTGCCGTTTCCGGGACGCCATCTGCAGGACCTGCAACAAGGCCGGACACCTCGCCCGAGTCTGCTGCTCCAAGGGCAAGCGCCTGGGATCCACTGCCCAGCTGGACGCCGCAAGCCTGCACACCGTGACACAGCGCCGGCAGACGGTATGTAACTTGCCCCCTGAAAGCCCGGACAAGGTGCATGTGACTGTCCAAATAGAGGGGTCCCCCTGCCAAATGGAAATAGACTTAGGGTCCTCGTTCTCTATAATTTCCGTGGAGACCCTTAAAACGCTATGCCCCAAGGGGGGACCCCGACTGCACAAGCCATGGGGTTTGAAACTGACGGACTTTAACAAAAACCCAGTGGCAGTCCGTGGCTGGGGCAAGTTTCAAGTCCGATTTAAAGGGTTCTCGGGCTTGCTGGACCTGCTGGTTGTGGAGGGGCGCCTCTCAAGCCTCCTGGGACTGTCGTGGTTTGGGCCTTTGGGACTCCAAATAGCAGGAGTAAACCACCTCGGGACCGCTGACTGGGAGGCAGTTTGCCGGGAGTTCCCCAAAGTATTCGATGGGACCCTGGGGAGGTACAATGGGACCCCGATTTCGCTAGATCTGGACCCTAACGTACGACCCATCCGCATAAAGGCACGGCCCCCTCCCCTAGCCATGCGGGAAAAAATAGAGGCCGAGCTCGACCGCCTGGTCGCCCAAGGCGTGCTGGAACCGGTCGCGTCAGCGCGCTGGGAAACCCCCATTGTAATGCCAATTAAACCGAATGGGGCTATACGCATTTGTGCAGATTACAAATGCACCATAAATAAGGCTCTGCAGGACCACGCCTATCCGGTCCCGGTAGTGAGCCATGTCCTGGCCTCCCTGACGGGGGCCAAAGTTTTTGGCAAATTGGACCTGGCGCAGGCTTACCAGCAGCTGCCAGTGGACACGGCCGCTGCGGAAGCGCAAACCATCACCACCCACAAGGGGGCTTTCCGGGTCAATAGACTGCAGTTTGGGGTTTCAGTGGCGCCAGGGATTTTTCAATCTTTCATGGATTCCCTCCTGAAAGGAATTCCAGGGGTCCAGCCCTTTTTAGATGATGTCATCATCGCGGCACCGGACTCCACCGCCTTCACCGAACGGCTGCGTCAGGTCCTGCAGAGGTTCAACGAGGCTGGCCTCAAGGTGAAGAAGGAGAAATGCCTCCTGGGAGTGCCCCGCATCGAATTCCTGGGGTTCACAGTCGATGCACAAGGCATCCACCCCACAGACGAAAAAATTAGAGCGATCACACAAGCCCCGGTCCCCACGTCCAAACCGGAACTCCAGGCCTTCCTGGGCCTCTTGAATTTTTACCACGCGTTTCTGCCCCAAAAGGCAACGGTGGCTGAACCCCTCCACCGGCTGCTGGACAAGGAGGCGCCGTGGGCCTGGAAGCCGGAGCATGCGGCAGCTTTCCAGGCGGTAAAAGACTTGTTGGTCTCCAACGGGGTGCTGCACCACTTCTGCGAGGCTTTACCTGTGGTTCTGGCGTGTGATGCATCGCCCTACGGGGTGGGGGCGGTGTTGGGGCATCGGTTGCCGGATGGCCGGGAGGTTCCGGTCGCCTATTATTCTCGGACCCTGTCTTCTGCGGAGCGTAATTACGCGCAGATAGACAAGGAGGCACTAGCGATAGTGGCGGGGGTTAAAAAATTCCACCATTATCTCTATGGCCGCCCGTTCGAGATCCTTACAGACCACAAGCCTCTCCTGGGCCTCCTTGCGCCCGATCGACAGACGCCGCAGATGGTCTCGCCCAGGGTTCTCCGCTGGTCCATATTCCTGGCGGGGTACTCTTACACCCTCACCCACCGCTCGGGAAAGGCCATGGGTCACGCGGACGCGCTCAGCCGCCTCCCACTGCCCGCAACGGACCCAGACCCGGCCCCCGCCCACATCATCGCACTCCTAGAATCGCTGCCCGATCGCCCAGTACATGTCAAGGAGGTGGCCCGCCTCACGGGCCGCGACAGGGTTCTCTGTCGGGTTTTGAACTGGGTGGGGAGGGGATGGCCGACAGCTAGACAAGACCCGGAGTCTGCGCCTTTTGTCACAAGGCGCGATGAGCTGTCGACCTATAAGGGGTGCCTAATGTGGGGAGGCAGGGTGGTCATTCCGAAACCACTACAGGAACGGGTACTGAGGGACCTTCATGAGCACTACCCTGGGGTAGTCAGGATGAAGGCTCTGGCGCGGGGGTATGTCTGGTGGCCAGGGTTAGACCGGGATATTGAGGACATTGTAAAAAGGTGTCAACCCTGCCAGGCCTCCCGACCCGCACCCCCGACGGCCCCAGACAGGGCCTGGGAATCCTCTCACCGCCCCTGGTCGCGCCTGCACCTCGACTTTGCGGGCCCGTTCCAGGGGCAGCTGTTTTTTATACTTGTAGATGCCTACAGTAAGTGGCTAGAAGTAGAGCCGGTACCATCCACCTCCTCCCGGGCGGCCATCCGAGCGATGTGGCGGATTTTCAGCTTGCACGGACTCCCCGACACCCTGGTCACCGACAACGGGACGGCCTTCACGTCCGGAGAGTTCCAGGAGTTCACCCGCCAGCACGGGATTCGCCACATCAGGTCGGCCCCGTTCCACCCCGCCACCAATGGCCAAGCCGAACGCATGGTGCGGACGGCCAAAGAGGCGCTCCGTCGGACCGAAGGAACGGACTGGGACTTCAGGCTGGCGCACTTCCTGTTCGGCCAGAGAACGACGCCCCATGCGACAACCGGCCGGAGCCCGGCGGAACTATTGATGGGCCGACGCCTCACCACCAGGCTGGAGCGGTTAAATCCCGATTGAGTGCCCGAGCGGGAGCCCTACACGGAAACGCCAGTGGCGGCGCGAGGGTTCTTCCCAGAGGACCTCGTGTACGCATGGAACTACGCGAGAGGGCCCCCGTGGATTCCCGCCCGAGTAGTCCGGGTCCGTGGCCCCCGGTCCTACGAAGTCTCAGTGGAAGACGGCCAGATCCTGCATCGCCACATCGATCAGCTACGTCGCCGGGTGCTACCCCTGGAGCCGGATGAGGGGGAGGAGTGGGACGAGCCAGCTCAACCAGACGCGGGGGCGGACGCACCAGAAGAAATCCCGGGGGACTTCAACTCCGGACTGACAGCCACCGCAAATGACACACCGGCCGAGATGGTGAGCCCAGCCCCGCCAACACCAGAGCAGCCACCAGTCCCCACAGCCGCCCGGGAGGCTGTCAGTTCCCCCATGCCAGAGCCCTGTCGCTCCACGCGAGAGCGGCGGCCCCCCACCTATTTGAAAGACTATGTGTGCGGGTGTTTATCGGACCAAGGGGGAGGGGTGTAATGTATCCACTGGAGAACATGGGCTCTGGACAGCCATGTGCTTGGACTGGTTCTAACCGGTCCACCATGTGGCCAGGCGAAGGGCCTGAGCTTCGCCCCGAAGGACAATGGACTAGTGGATCCTGACTCCCCTCCAATGGAGGAGCAGGAGTTAATCCAATCAATGTAAATAGCGAATCACCGGGTGTGTGTGTGTTTGGGGTGTGGGTCACTTGGGGATAAAAGCCGGCCTGCGAGCCGGCTCAGTTGTCTTGTTCTTCATCTAATAAAGTATGTGAGAGCTGAAATCACTAGTAAGTCTCAGTACTTTTCAACATGGAACAGGACAGCAGCAAGTGATCTCAAAGTGGAGGCAAGTTCATGGGTGGAGGCTTTCCCTAGGTACCCTGGTCATTGGTTTTACTGTGCTGCTCACTTCTCCTGTCACATTTCCCTTATTGCCATGCTTTTGTGCACATTCTCCCAATATGCTGACATACAAAGATTAGTGTGGCAGGCCCCACAAGTCCTGAGCAGCAGCAGGATGCCTCCTATGGTTTGGTTGGAACAAGGGAAGGGGGGCTTCAGGGTAGCAGCAAGCCCTGGCCCCAAAGGACTGTGAGGTGGACTCACTAGAGGGGCCCATGAGCCAGTATCCAAAGGGCCAGGGCCAGATGGGACTGTGAGGGGAGGTAGCTCAAAGGACTGCTGCTGCATTCAGTGGGCCACCAGGAGCAAGGAAATGGAGCAAGGGGAAAGACTACTTACCTTGGGAAGGTACAGAGGTCTAATGGTGGACATGGGGAACAAGCACTGTATAGATGTGAAACAAGCGGCTCAGGAGAAACCTGGAAGGGGTGCCCTTGCACAGCAATGCACAGGGTCCCTGGTCTGAGGTCACGACAGGGAGTGACAACTAATAATAGCAAAATGGTAATATCTTGAGTTTAGAACCTTTATTACTTACTTATCAGGGACCTCACACAGGTAAATCTATTAATATGTTATTCATTTGAAGCCCAGACATATTGACACAGCACATCTGAAGATCAGTCCACAGACTCACTTCTGAATATTCATGTTAGTATTTTGAACTTGGGCACTGATTGCCTTTTGAATTTAAAACCTGTGCATTTGACTCCTGCCTGTATAATTTTGCTGCCACTGAAAGATTCAGCAAACTAGAAGAACAGAATGATGAACTTTACAAAGGAAAATGTGTGTGTCTCTTTCTTCCCCATGGCCACGTGGGTCAACTTCTGACCCACTATGCAGGTTCTTCTGGTTCATCAGTCTGAGGTTTAAGGGGTCACACTGTCATTTTTGCAGCCCTGTCATTTGAATGCTGCCTATGAAAATAATATACAAAGTAGAATTGGAGGCCAGGCTTTAAAAAACACATCATAAAACAAGCATGTCAATGACTCTTTGCTTACATGTAAATTAATGGAAACTTTTGCCTCTTGTATTTGCAACAGAAGGAACAAGGAGGGGAACAAAAACTCCATCCCCCCCCCCAAAAAAAAAAGAATTAAGAACCAAAAAGGTTAATTGGATACAAAATAAGGGGCCCAATATTAATTTCAATAAGTATAAAATATCAATATATAAATAATGCAAATTATACAAAAATACATGTATTTACTACAAATTGGTTTAAAACCAATTATAGGCCCAAATATAGCCTCAATAAGAATACAATCCATACAATATTTCAAAATTAGGTCCTTATGCAACTCTAAAATGCATTTTGGTCTACTGGCCTTCTTCAGTGGTCAAGCATAAACGTTACGCACAGGCTTAATTATTGCAATAATAATATTAGACAATACAGGACCAAGTGAGAATTATGTTATGATAGATAGCAGTGGCTCAAGGCAAGGATGTACTTTATAATCCTCATATGGTATCACCTTGTGTCCGAATCAGATACATGTAATCCAAATGGTATCACAATTATGCACCTTCCTAGTGCGGTCCAAAAAAATCAATTTGAAAAGCAATAGGGAGCCAATGTAACCTAATAGTACTATTAGCATGTGTTCTCAATGGAGTCAATGCATCTCAGTAGTGCCACTATAGTCATAAAGTGCTATAGCAGTTTAGCACTATAGTGCTCACCTTAAAAAATAATAATAATAAAGTCCAAGGAAGATCATGCAGCAAAAAAGGGATGGGGAAAAGTGGCATGTAAGAAGTGGGTTTGTATGAACAGGTGAATAAATTCCACTAGCAGCTGGTTACTAAAACGGGTCTGTCTGAAATGACAGAAGAACCCTATTAACAACCAGTTACTAAAATGTGATACAAAGGCAGTTTGAAAGGGGCCAAATGTGTTTGCATTCTGACACACAAACAAACAAAAAGAGTTAGCTCCTGATTCAGATTCTTTAATGTTGAAATTAAAAATAGCTGAGTAGGAAATAAATCCAATAATGATTTATTTTGGTTTAACAGAAAACACATTTTCACGTGAAAATCACCCTGCTATTGTGATGAGATTTTAGAGATCTGCATCCCTCCCAATAGGAATTCATTCTCCCAAATGCCAGGCAGGTAGGAGAGAGCATCCCCATTTTAAGCCTCCTTCAAGCCACCTGGAACCACAAAAAAAGGCAGGGTATACAAGTTTTAATAAATACATTTAATAAATATGCAAGGTTGCTGAAACAATGAGTGTTCCTATATCAGTAGTATGACAATTTTTATTATTATTATTATTATTACCTCTTCTTGCTTGGATTTATTTATCACAGTACATCAGTGGAATTGTTGAAGGCAAATAGCTGTTTTCATGGAATTATAGAATCACAGTGCTGGACGGGGCCATATAGGCCATCTTGTCCAACCCCCTGCTCAATGCAGGATCTGCCTAGAATATCCCTGACAAGGGTTTGTCCAGCCACTGCTTAAAGACTGCCAGTGAGGGGGGAGCTCACCACTTCCCTAGGTAGCTGATTCCACTGTTGAACAACTCTTACTGTAAAAAGGGTTTCCCTAAGATCCAGTTGGTACCTTCCCGCCCTTAATTTAAACCCATTATTGCGAGTCATATCCTCTGCTGCTAATAGGAACAGCTCCCTGCCCTCCTCTAAGTGACAGCCCTTCAAATACTTAAAGAGTGCAATCATGTCCCCCCTCAGCCTCCTCTTCTCCAGACTAATCATTCCCAAGTCCCTCAGCCTTTCCTTATAGGCCCCCAATCAATAACTGCAGGATTACACAGTTTACAAACTATGAAGCTAAGGGGAATACACCAGGCAAATAGTGTGGTTTGCAAGTATTTGACACCATCCTCCCTGTTTTTTTGAAAACCCTAGCAGGCTGGGGGGGGGAGGAGAAGGCTTCCCAAGCCCCCATGTTTTGCATACTTAATTTGGCACGATAGGCCACGTATTATTCTCAGAGTTCACCCATATTGTTTGTTCATTTACATGGGACTAGTGTTTTTGGTTTTATTGTTGTTAATTTGTTGATATAGAAAGAACATGCTTCTAAGGGAAATAGAAGTTTTAAATGAGGAATATGTTCTTCTCCTAATAAGCAAAGTAAACAAGAATTCACTGTTTCTCCTCATATGATAAGCATAGTAATTCATGGGGTGCTCCAGTTCCTCCAGAATCTTAAACGGAGCAAGAATAAACACTGAAACAATATATCACATCAGTTATTTGGAAACTGGTTTTAATCTGGATTTCCCCCTTTGGCAATCTTGATTTTTTTTTCCTGAGTAGGTTCAGTGACCTTTCATGGGGTAATATTTGTGTTGCTATGGCAAGCTTTGCAATATTATTAAAAGGTGCTGTCAAAGCACTGCCTCTGCAGAGAGAAAAGGCTGCCAAAAATTCCACACAATGGAAGGAAGAGGAATTTATTGTTAATCACTGGAATGATAAAAAAGTAAACCAGAAGACACCCAAATGCATTTTATGTACTATTCTATTCTCCTCTAATTAATTAAAACAGCTATGTGCCAAATCTGAACAAAATAGTTGAAAAGTGAGGTCACCCCTCCAGAATTATCCAGTATTGTAGTTTTGATAGTTTTCTGGAGATTGAATGAGATATGAGTGAAGAGTATTGAAGCATATCTAAATATTGGCTTCATTCAAGCTGTTGTCATCTCACTGGCTTTGCTGGAGTTCTGTACAAGTTCTGTTGATATTTTTTTTACTTAAAAAGGCTTGGCAAGAACATTAGCATTCATAGATACTCATCCAGTAATCTTTTGTTCTTTCTGTGATAGAAAAATAGATCAGTTGATGAGTTCTGTAGGGAAAAAAATTAATCTACAGTGATCATTCAGGAATCTTACACTAATCCTGTGAGATACGGCAGCCTTATTATCGCTGCAAGTGGGGGACCCACAAGACTCACGCAGCGGGATCCCATCCTCTTTGGCCCCCACTCCCTCACTGGGCTGCCCAAGCTCTGGGCTATTCACTCACCAGCTAGCCCACCCTCCTAGAGCATCGCCACCTCCTTCTCCCCCACCCTCTCTTTCCCATCCTTTGTTCTTCCATAACATCTCCCCCATGTGCCCTCCATCCAGCCTCCACTGGTGCCAAACTTGGAGGTGGGGAATCCCAATATCTGGGGTTGCAGCTGGCTCCCCTTGCCTCCCCACATTTATTGGCAATTCTGAGGGGTGGGAGCAGGGACACAGTGACAGCCCAACTAGTCAGCACCATTCCAGCCTTTTGCTTTCTTGAGAGCCAGTTTGGTGTAGTGGTTAAGTGCGTGGACTCTTATCTGGGAGGAACCGGGTTTGATTCCCCACTCCTCCACTTGTACCTGCTGATGTGACCTTGGGTCAGTCACAAGCTCTGGCACAGCTGTTCTCTCAAGGACAGTTTCTATCCGAAGTTCTCTCAGCCCCACCTACCTCACAGGGTGTCTGTTGTGGGGAGGGGAAGGGAAAGGAGTTTGTAAGCCACTCTGAGACGCCTTTGGGCAGTGAAGGGTGGGGTATAAATCCAATCTCTTCTTCTTCTTCTTCTTCTTCTTTCTACTAGTGGCAGTGGAGATAGCGGGTGGAGGTTGACCCACAGTAGGGCCTCTGATGGAGATGCCAGGCTCCTTCCCATCCCAAACAAACACTGCCAGCACTCAGCATCCACTTCTCCAGTTTCTTTTCCTTCTAGCTGTCTTCCACTATCCTTTCTAACCCATCTTGGATAAGCAACCCCCAACATGGTGGCTGACTGAGATCTCTTGATGGGACATCAGGAGATCTCACTTTTCTTAAATTTTTAAAGGTTTTTAATCCCCATCACCTTTAAAAAAAACTGGTGGCTATCCCAGAATTGTAGATAAAATTTCCTTTAACTGTACACAACCCTAATCTCTAGATTTCAGTATTCTCAGCTATGGCCCTAATGAGATATAACAAGTAAGGCTTGCAGAAGATGTGGGGTCCCATACTTTGATCTTGATACCCTTGCCCCCTATACTAGGTATTTCCCTCCCTTTCCCCCCCCCTTGCATTCTTTTAACTCTTCCTGCCTCCACCTCAGCTGACCTGGCAGTGGCACCTCTCTCACCTTCCCCACTGCTGCCTCCTTCCTTTTCAAAACTGCCTTGGACTCTGCCAGGCCTGCAGGCCTGATTGCTTGCTGCGCAGCTGCCTCCACCTGCCTGCTTTGCCCACCCTCTCCTCTGCCTTCTCCTTTGCATCCATCTCTACCAAGGAACTTTGTGGGAGAGAGAAAGGGAGATGCCATTGCCTTGTCCTCCTCCTCCACCCCCACCTGGTCTCCGCCTCTCTGGGGCAAGGGAGTTCTGCCTGGGAAAAAAGGAGCACAAGGTCTTATTTCCTCGGCTTTGCCTGTGCAAGCAGACAATGCTCCTTCATTTGGAAGGATTTTAATCCCATCCACATTTTAAAAAACTTTTGCAATTTTTCTGCAAACCTTGAGGATTCCTCCGAGTCTGTAGAAAAATGTCTCCTGTCTGTCCCTGGCCCTATTGACTCTTTCAGTTTTTAGATCCATACTGGCTGCCACTGTTGTTGCTCATGGCCCATTGAAATGTGTAAGGCTCTACCAACCCCGATTTGAGTGTGTCTTGGGCTCATGCTCAGATATTCTCAAATGGAACATCCAGCAGTACAACAGTTTTGTTCCACTGTCGGTCTGAGGTCTCCTTCCTACTCAAATGCATGTTTCACAAATGCAGACTGCTTCACTACTCTTGTTCAAAACCACATGGCCACTGGCTATTGTAGATTCCTGTCTGTTTGAAGGAGGAAAACATTTGCAATCATCTCTTTGGTGAAAAAGATGATAAGCTTGTTTTCTGCTCTTCAAAAGATGGGGAAACTCTGGATGAGGAAGGAAATGTTACTGCCTTTTTGCACATCTGGATGACAGAAAAGATGTCCTTGATCAACAACAAAAAGTTATCCCCTTCATCAACAAAAAGAGGAAAAAGTTATCCCCTTCATCAAGAATTAGATATATGATAATATTGTTGATGACGGAAATCTAAGAAAAAGGGGGGCTGAGAAAAAGTAATTGGGCCAGTGGTACCTAGTAAGATTCATTGCTGATTTGAACCTGAGTCTCACAGTACCTAGAAAGGTACCCTAACCATTATAACCACACTGACACGGCTGAGTTGAATTTTGAACTCAGGACTTCCTTAGTCACTACATTAGCTCTCAAAGCTACTCTAGCTTTTGAGAAGCCTCTGAACTATCTTCTTCCCTATGAGATCCAACATTCTCCCGTTCTCCATTTATATCTTCACAACAATTTTTGAGATAGGTTAGGCTGAGTATGTGTGATTGGGATGCCAGTCTCCAAGTGGGACCTGGGGATCCCCCAGAATCCCCCTTGAGAAAACGGCTGCTTTGGATGGTGGACTATATCGCATTGTACCCCACTGGGGGCCTGGGTACCCCAGGCTCCACCCTCAAATATCCAGGAGATTCCCAGCCTGGATCTGGCAACCCTCTTGTGTGACTGGCCCAAAATCATCCAGAAGGCCTTCATGGCAAAGTAGGTTTTCCATCCTAGTCCAACATTCTAACCAGTCACTATACTGGCTCTCATCATTGCTTGGAGGTCAGCCATTCCATATGCCATTTGTTAGCACACATTCCTGTAAGAGCTGTGAATTGTTAACTGAAAGCAGGTCTTGAAGGCCTTGAGTCTAATATTTCACCCACCACAGTTATCATATTCCTATGTAGATGAAGAAACAAAGTATATTACGAACAGAGTTAATGCCTGAGTACATTTAAATACATGCATGTATTACCGTATTTGCAACATAGATGTCCTTTGGAGCTACTGAATGACACATCATACTATTTTACAGTTAATCATCATCCAACTTTTAATTATTTGGTTTGTAATTAGTATTAGTTTTATTCATTATTAACTCAAAATACTATGCTGGATGTTAAAAAAAAAATCTCTCCCCCTCAGGAACATACCAGATCCAAAACAGCCTTAAAAACAAATATCTGTGTCTGCAACTTTCCACTTAGTGGACAGATCCGACCAATAAACTAGGCATTTAGTTGATTCATTGACCAACTGAAGCTTGGAGCCATATTTGTACTACAACTGAATGGAAGACAGTTGCCTCATAATGCGTAAGCCACAAAGGGAAAACCCTTCACCACAGACACTCTCTGGCACCAGGATGGTTAAGCATTAAATGTTGTGTAGACAAAGAAAAACTTATCTATGGCTTAACCTGGAGGGACAGCTCTTGATGCTTCTGACGCCAATAATCTTAGAGTGGCAAATATTCTCTTATTTCTCATGGCAGAGATCCCAGCCTTTAAACTGCACACTTCCTTCTCCTCTTAACCCATAAATTACTGAGTCCTCCTTGGCTTTCAAAAGGATATGCAGTGCTGCAGTGCAAGCAAGATACAGGATCCTCCAGACACCTGCCCATTTTCTGGAAATTGCTGATTGCAAAATAATCCATCCCAATAAAGAGGGTGCCCCATTATACCCCAATAACAAGATGGTCAGTTGTCAATGGCTAAGCAAGCCCATTATTTTTAATCACATCTGTAGCCAAACTTAGCAATACAAGGTTCTTGAACCCCAGACCTCCCCTGCCTCATTCATTTTAAAGCTGTTTCAGAGGGCTCCTGTGATTCTTCTTCATTCAACAGTTTATTTTATAATTGTCTTTAACTCAGGTTAGAGGGAGGATTGTTTAGGGTTAGGGTTATCAGTATTAAAATTAGGGTCAGGACAAGTGGAGACCCGCAAGAAACTTGCGGGATGGTTATCTCATTCGTCACATCTTTGCTTCCTCTGCTCACCCCTACCTCTCTCACACTATTTCTCCCCTCTGCCCCCCTTTTCTTACTCTATTTCTGCTCCATGCATGTGACTTCCTCACTCTTTCTGATCTGTCATCTTTCTCTTTGTTTTTCTGCCACCCCACTTCATCACTCTTTCTCTC
This sequence comes from Gekko gecko, assembly GCA_029375565.1. Classification (NCBI taxonomy): domain Eukaryota; kingdom Metazoa; phylum Chordata; class Lepidosauria; order Squamata; family Gekkonidae; genus Gekko; species Gekko gecko. The sequence goes on along the minus strand of JAPDNY010000011.1, from coordinate 57,695,203 downwards.
TCTTTCTGCCCCCCACCCCATCATTCTTTCTTTCTGCCCACATCACTCTCCCAGCCTCCTGCCTGCTTCCTCCCCCACTCCACAGAGCAGCAGTAGCAGTGGTGGCAGTGCTCTCAGCCACCCACCTGCTTCCTCTCCCCCCCACAGCAGCAGTGGCAGCACTCTGGGAATCACAATGGATCTCCCAGCTACAGAGATCAATTCACCTTGGGCTGCCAGCTCCAGGTTGGGAAATTCCTGGAGATTTGGGGGTGGAGCCTTGGGACAGTGAGGCTTGGGGAGGCAAGCAGCCTCAGCAGGGTACGATGCCATAGACTCAACCCTCCAAAACAGCCATTTTATCCAGGGGAACTGATTTCTGTCTCCTGGACAACAGTTGTAATTCTGTGTGATCTCCAGTCCTCACTCAGAGGCTGGCAATGGTGGTCCTCGTGGAGGAAATGGCTGGAGGGTGGAGTCTATGGCATTACACCAGTCCAAAGTTCCTCCCCTCCTCAAATCCCACCCTCTCCAGGCTTCACCCCTCAAATGTCCAGGGATTTCCCAACCTGGAGTTGGCAACCCTATTTCCTTCCCAACCAACAGCCAACCTACCTTTATCTGCCTCTCTGTCTCCTGTTTTCCATCTCCACCCCCCAGCCTCTACCTAGGAAAATTACAGTCTTTCTTCACAGTGAGGGCCAAAACAGCTTTCATTATTCCCTCCTCCTTTTTATCTGCACAACAATCCTGTGAGGTTGGTTAGGCTGAAATATGTTACTGGTCCAAAATCACACAGTCACCTTCCACTGCAAGATGGGGATCTGAACCTGGGTCTTGCAGACCCTACTTTGAAGCTTTAACTGCTGCACCTCACTGGCTTTCATAGGGTGGCTGCTGATGAACGCTGGCAAGCACCCAAGGCTAGGTGAGTCATGCAAATCAGGGGGGACCTGGCAACCCTAGACTACTGCCAGGCCTAGAGTGGCCAACCTCCAAATGGGCCCTGGAGACCCCCTAGAATGACAACTGGACTCTAGACAGTAGAGGTCTGTCTCCCTGCAGAAAATGGCTGCTTTGGAGGGTGGACTCTGTGGCATTATACCCAGCTGAGGCCTCTCCCTTCCCAAACCCAGCCCTCCTCCTTAGAGTCCACCACAAAATCTCTAGAAATCCCCCAGCCTGGCAACTCTTGTGAGGCCTGGCCCCAAGGATTCCTCCCTCCCTCCCTCCCAGGCCGAAAGAGGCCTGGAAAGGGCCCTTCCCCCACCCCTCTTTTACCGACAGAGCCAGTTAGAAGCCCCCCCCCCAACGTTCTAATCTCTCACCATTGCTGCCTGGAGTTAGGTCCCTGCAAAGGCCATTTCAAAAGGCTTTTTGGGGAATTCAAGAGTTCCTGAAGGGATTTCTTCACTTCTTGGATTTTTCTACAAACCCAGGAAGTCTAATGACTATGCAGGAAAAGCTGTTGGGGGACAGTGAGCCCCCTGTTGGTGGGAATAGGTATCTGCACATTTTGGCTATTAGAATAAGGATTAGGGTTATTAGGGTTACGGTTACAGTTATTGTGGTTAGGGCTAGGATTATTAGGGTTAGGGTTATTAGTATTAGAGTTAGGGTTATTAGTGTTAGGATTACTAGGGTTAGGGTATTAGGCTTATTTGGGTTATTAGAGTTATTATGGTTATGGTTATTAGGCTTATTTGGGTTGTTAGGGTTAGGGGTATTAGTGTTAAAGTAAGGGTCATTAGGGTTAGGGTTATTAGGGTTAGGGGTTAGTGTTAGAGTTAGGGGTTAGGGTCTGGGTTAGCATTCAGGTTTTTAGGGTTAGGATTAGGTAAGGGTTGGGTTACTACAGTTAGAGTTCATATTAGGGTTAGAATTAGGCTTAGGCTTATTGGGGTTAGGGTTTGGGATAGAGTTTGGGTTCTTAGGGTTAGGGCCAATCCTCCCTCTAAGCTGTGGAGTCTTGTGAGCAAAAATTCTACTTTGTGAGCTACTGGCATTAAAGTTGTGAGCAAGTGATTTGGCTGCTGTATAAATGAGTTTGCTCTGGAGCCATCCTTCCTGAGCTAAAACAAAAATATGTGAGCTGGAGGCTAAAAAACAGTGAGCTAGCTCACACTAACTCAGCTTAAAGGGAACACTGGTTAGGGCTAGGAGTTAGGGTTAGGGGTTAGGGGGTTAGGGTTAGGGCTGCCTGCCTTCCCCCCTGAGCCTCTCCACTTTTGCAGAGAGACTCGGGGGGGTTAAAACACTGGCTTCCCTGCCCAACCTTCTCTAGGTGCCCCACAGTTGCTCCTCTCTTTGCCCATCTGTAGAAGATTGATCAGGGAAGCCAGGCATGACTGCCTCCATGCCCTCCCCATCTCCAGCCAGCCTGCCGATGAGTTGGCTGGAGACAGGGAAAGCACGGAGGCAGACACGTCTGCCTTCCCCCCTGAGCCTCTCTGCTTTTGCAGAGAGACTGGGGGGGGGATTTAAACTTAATTGCATAACTCATTGCATAACTTTGTCAGGGGGTGTGGCATATGCAAATGAGTTATGAAAATGAGCTCCTGCACCTCTTATTATAGTTATGGGAAGGATCAGGGTTATTAGGGTTAGGGTTATTGTTAGAGTGAAGTTTAGGCTAATTAGGGTTAGGTTTAGGATTAGGATTTTTAGGGTTAGGGTTAAGGTTAGGGTTATTAGGGTTAGAGTTAAGTTTAGGGTTAGGGTTAAGATTATTAGGGTTAGGGCTGAGGTTAGGGCTGGGTAATTTCGGTTAGGGTTAATGTTAGGGTTAGGATTAGGGCTAGGATTAGGGTTAGAGTTTTTAGGGTAAGTGTTAGGGTTATTAGGATTAGGGTTATTAGTGTTAAGGTATTAGGCATTAAAATTAGAATTAGGGTCTAAGGTTACGGCTGGGTTATTTCAGTTAGGATTAATGTTAGGGTTGGGATTAGGGCTAGGATTAGGGTTAGAGTTTTTAGGGTAAGGGTTAGGGTTATTAGGGTTAGGGTTATAGGCATTAAAATTAGTGTTAGGGTCTAAGGTTATGGCTGGGTTATTTCGGTTAGGGTTAATTTTAGGGTTAGGATTAGGGCTAGGGTTAGGTTTATTAGGGTTAGAGTTATAGGCATTAAAATTAGGGTTAGGGTTATTAGGGTTAGTGCTAGGTTCAGGGTTATTAGGGTTAGGGTTGTTAGGGTTAGTGTTAGTGTTATTAGTGTTACATTTAGGGTTAGGGTTAAGATTAGGGTTTGGGTTAGGGTTTAGAGGTTACAAGAGGCGGGACCCACAATACTCACAGGGGGAATATTCCTGCCCACCAAGTTTCCCCCTTCCCTCCCCCCCCAGCAGCGGCAACGGTGAGGCCAGCTGGCCTGCCAAGATTCCCCTTTCCCAGCAGCAATGGGGGTGGCGTCGGGGAGACTGGATGGCCCGCCAAGATTCCCCCTCCCTCCCTCCCTCCCTCCCAAGCAGCAGCAGCAGTGTGGCGACGGGGAGGCCAGCCGGCCTACCAAGCCTCCCGCTTCCTCCCTCCCCCCCCAGCAGCAGCAGCTGCAGGACCCATGATACTTGTGGGGGGGAGTATTCTGGCCTGCCAGGCTTCCCCTCCCTCCCCCCACCGTGGCGGTGGCAGCAGTGAGGCTGGCCAACCCGCCAAGGTTCCCCCTTCCCAGCAGCAGCGGGGGTGGCAAGGCCGGCTAGCTGGCTGGCCTGCCAAGCTTCACCTTCCCTCCCCGGTGGCAGCGGTGGTGAGGCTGGCCCACCCAGCCTCCCCTTCCTCCCTCCCTAGCGGCAGCAGCAGAGGCGAGGCTGGCCAGCCTGCCAAGCTTCCCCCTTCCTTCCTCCACAGCGGCGGTGAGGCCGACTGGCCCACCAAGCCTTCTCCCGCTCTCCCGTTCCCTGTGGTGGCAGCAGCGGCAGCAAGGCAGTTCACAGAGCATTACTTTTTTGGGGATTTAAATATCTCCCTTATACTTTTTTCAACTTTTTATATTTTTCTGCACACCTGGGGACTGCCCCACGTGCGCAGGAAAATCTCCCTGCCCCCCAAGTGCCCCCGATGTGCAGATTTAGATATCCGCACACAGGGGGCCACTTGGGAATTAGATATATAGATGGTTAGTTAGGTTTATGGCTAGGAGTTAGGGTTAAGGGTTAGGGTTAGGGATTAGGGTTATTAGGGTTATGGTTAGGGATTAGGGTTATGGGTTAGTGTTACTGATTAGGGTTAGGGTTATTAGGGTTAAGGGTTAGGGGGTTAGGTTTAGTTTTTTAGGATTAGGGTTATTGTAAAGAGTTAGGGTTATAGGGTTAGGGTTAGGGTTAGGGTAGGATAGGGTTATTTGGGTTAGAGTAAGGGTTAAGGTTAGGGTTAGTGTTAATCCTAGGTTTAGGTTTAGGTCTAGTGTTAGGGCTGGGTTATTATGGTTAGTGTTAGGGTTAAGGTTATTAGGGTTAGGGTTAGGTTTATGCTTTGGGTTAGGGTTAGGGCTAAAGTTTTGGGGTCATTTATTTATTTAGGGGTCATTTATTTATTTATTAACTTCAATTTATATCCTGCCTTGCCTGCACAGGCAGGCTCAAAGAGGCATACAGCAGGTTAGTGGTAGGGTTAAGGTTAGGGCTGGGTTATTATGGTTATGGTTAGTGTTAGGGTTAGGATTATTATGGTAAGAATCAAGGTTAGGGTTATTAGGATTAGGGTTTGGGTTAGAATTTGGGTCATTATAGTTTGGGTTAGGGTTAGGGTTAAGGCTAGGAGTTAGGATTAAGGGTTTAGGGTTAGGGGGTTGGGTTAGAGTTAGGGTTAGGGTTAGGGTTACAATGGTTAGGGATAGGCATTAGTGGTTAGGGGTTAGGTTTTAGAGTTCAGGTTAGGGTTATAGGGTTATTAAGGTTCAGGTTAGGGTTAGGGTTTGATTATTAGTGTTATGATTAGGGTTAAAGTTGTACCCAGAATTTATATCACAAAGCTCTAGGAATTTCCCAGATCTCTATGTGTTTTACCAGTGTTATGGAGATCAGGGATTCCCTAGAGTGTTGTGATGTCACTTCCAGGTATAGCCGCAAATGACATCTTAATGTCACTTCCTACCCCATAGTGTTGTTCTCTCTGGAGTAAAGAGCAATGGTGAGGCTGAGAACTGGGGCTGGGAGATTACCTTCCATACTGTGAAATCTGGTAAGGTGATTTGCTGCCCACTTTACCCACCTGACAGGTAAAAATATTAACTTTAAAAAGGAGGTTGCTTTCCTTGGGTTCTTTTTTTCCTTCTTGTTCCTGCTGGACTATAGTGTGTGTTCAAGTTTGTATCCCTAGTATTGCAGCCATATTCGTTTTGCCTGCCTGACTCCTAAAGCCAAATGTGCTCATGTTAATGAAATGCTTTAAACTGGGCCATAAGTACATTATAGATTCTCCCATGAATTGTAGTTTGATTGAGTAAGCTCTGAACAAGTGCCGACCAGATGAATGCCACTCACTGATGAATGCTGCTAGCTACAAAAGGCACAAAAGAAGCACATGCTGGAAGTGTGGCCGATTTTAAATTGTGCATAACCTGCTCATGATAACCCTGGGGCATACGTAATCCAAGCAAGCCAGTAAATTGCAAGCATGCACCAACAGCTGGCTTTCTGGCCAGCTGCCGTGCTGAATATTGCCAACTGTGTAGATGCAAAATCATTTAAAATTGAAACAGGTCATAAGCACATTTGTACAGGGTACGCAGCTTATGAGAAAATGGTGATTGCAAACTAGGCAAATTCAGAGCACGGTGAGATGGAAATTTTGTTCAATATTAAGCTTCATTGGATAGAGCATTACACAATGTGTCTTTCTTTAGAACTTCAGAAGAGCCTGTTAATGTGAATGAAAAATAAATTGTTTTCTAGCCTTAACATTCCAGCCTTAACTTTTTAAAAATATGCCTAGCTGCCCAGCAACCTCTTTTTCTCTGCACTGAACACATTCATTTTCTTTATTTTTATTCCACTTTTCATGAAGCTCTGTGGTTCCAAATGTAGCAGGAATTATATGAAACCTCAAAATGTTAAGGATTAATTTTGGACCATATACTACAGAGCTGTCTACTAAACTAGGGTCAAAGTAAGACTAGCCTGTGGAGTTTTTTCAGCGTAGAACTCAATACACCATAAGGAAGGAATATCTAATTTGATTTTACAGGGTTAGACAGGTATAGCCAGGAGTTGCAAGATTACATCAGGACTCTCAGTGTGGCATCTGAGGGTGCCATGGTGCCTGCTAATGTGTTTCTGGCAACTGTTTGGGATAAAATCCAAAGGGCTTGAATGAAACAAAAACAGTCACTCCCTACCAGTTGACTGATTTGCAGAGCACTGATCTCATCCTCGGCTTAGCCATTAGACACAGACTTTTACATTTATGGGCTTGGAAACATCTCCCCATTCCTGCACAGGAGCAAATCATCTCCTTTTCTGGGAAACTGGAACCAAACAGCATCTTTTCTCAAAGAGTCTCTGGCTTTCCTCCACCTCCTCAGCACAGATGGTGCTTCAAAAAAGCCCAGGAGGCATCACCCTTGTATCTGCAAAGCGTGCCATTTTGAAAGCGACTTCTGTTGTAGGATGACTTTTGGCTTCAGACCTCCCACCATTTTGTGATAGGCCCTGAACCCATGTTAGTCAATTTGTGGTGGCACCAACTACAGTTTCTTAAAATTCAAAAAGTGCCCAAAGACTCAACAAAGTTGGGGACCCCTTTCCAGTTAATGACTATCTGATATAATCCAAAGTCCCTAAAGACTTTCTTATCTTCTACCCCTATTTGCTAGCCTAGTAATCTTTATGGGCAGGGGAGAGAGAGAAAGAAACACTTCACAAATACCTAAACAGTTTCATCTGTCTGCATTTGTTTAATATATCCTGCTATATTGTGACATATCAGTAGTCTTGCACTTCAAATGCTAGTGGGTTTTGTTTCCTTTGGATGAGAGAGCAGTGGAAACTTGCTACTGAAAGTTTTACCTACAGATTTACAAACACAGCATAGTGAAAGCAAACAGGCACACCTACAGCAGGTTAAAAAAAACAGACAGGGTTTCCATAAGTCAGCCATGGTACCGTACACACAAACACAGAGCAGGTTGCAAGTCTAGTGATCCTTGTATCATGTGATTACAGCATTCAAGAGTATCTAATTCCCACTAAACTCCCCACTAAATCTAAATTCAAAGGTCCAGTTGCCTTCTTTGCTCACACACTTATCTTACAGAGTCTGACTCTTCGGGGCGGGGGGGACTACTACAGTTACTACAGGAAGGGTTCAGTGTCAGATCCCAGACTCCCCTCAAGCAACAGTTTAAGCAATACTATAGTATGGGCACAAACTGTGACAGTTAAATGCTCTTTAGTGAGTATCCTGGGGGTGGCAGCCCTGCCCCCACACTCACCAGCTTCAGAGGAGACTCTGGCAGAGGACAGCCTCCCCCAGTCACCACTGACTCAGGCAGCCTGGCTGGGGCACTGGGAAATGGATTAAGGAGGAGGCCACACCTGGGAGTGTGCTAGCAGCAGTCTCAGGGCCTGGCAGGCTTGGCACATGCCTTAGAAGGGGGGCTGGGCTCAGGCAGCAGCCTGCATCTGGAAGCATGCCAGAGAAGGAGGCCATCAGTGGCTTGGGCTGCTGGTGCCTGCGCAGGCCACCAGAGCAGCCTCTTAAAACCTCAGGAGGGAAGGGCAGGAGAGAGGTGGGCCCAGTAAGGGAGGCCATTGGCCCAGATTCCCTTCATTCACTATAGGTCCTTTCCTGAGGAGAGGGCATTGGACTCCAGGGCCAGCCCACCCCCAGGCAGTCTTTTATTAGGCCAGCACAGGAAGAGCCAAGGAGGAAGGGACAGGCCATGCCTTTGCTGCCAAAGGACTGATACCGTGGAAAGAGAGGGCTCAGGGTGCAGCTCAGTCTCCTTCCTCTCCCTAAACTGAGGCCCAACCCTTGCTGAAGAAAGGATGCTGGAGGGCACTCCTGCCTGCTCCTACAGGAGATGGGGCCAGAGAGAGAGAGAGAGAGAGAGAGAGAGAGAGAGAGAGAGAGAGAGAGAGAGAGAGAGAGAGATCTTTCTGAAAAGCCATTTCCTTCCTATCTACCCACATTTCTCTGGCATCTTGCACCATTCACTTTTGAAAAAAAATATAAACCAGTCCATAAATATTTACATTAAAATGATGCTAATGTTGTGGTAAGGTTACACACAGCATTCAACAAAAATACAAAAAGAAGTATTAATTACTATGTATTGGAAAATAGCTATCATGGCATCTTTAAGGACAGGGAAAATGCTATAAAATGTCTTTAATTTGCCCAATGAAGACAAAAAAACCATTCAAACAAGTTGAGTGCACAGTCAGTCACAAAAAGTTATTGAATCAGACTTCAAGTTGCTAATAGATTTGGTATGAAAAATCCTTCCACAAGGTCAATTGAGCCATTTAGGCTGTATATCCTATTGTAGTAGAGGGTCAAGACCCTTTTGACTGGGTCGCTACTCTCAGCCGATGGGGAGCACATTAAAGAACAATGTAATATGCAAAGCTTCATGAGCAGGCATGACTTCAAAGTCATGTCATGAGCCACCAAGCAAGTCTGAAGCAAAGATGAAACTGCTGTTTATAGTATTGTTAGTAAAATGTGCAAACCTTTCATATTTGACTTATAAGTGATTGAATCATTATTGATTCCAGAACCAGTTAGCAGCAGAAGGAACATGACTATTATAACTACTGTGGTTATAGATTCCACATGGATCTCTGTTCTGCTGGGGATTCAAGTATGGCTGGGGTTAAAGTGTGTAATCTATTGTGTCTCTTTTTTCAGTAAAGGATCAGCTGGATTCACATATCCTTGATTCTTCAGGGTACATCGTAGGGATGTACAAGCAGAGCAGTCCCTGAAGCTGAAGTGGTCGCAAAGTGTGCAGCTCATGTAAGAGATCTGTGTGAGTGCTAGAAAATCAAAATGAGCATTGTGATTTCTGCATCTCGTCCTAGGCATTTCTCATTGTTTTCTTGTAATTCACTGTATGCTCTGGTTCTGCTACTGTATATTTTTATGGTGGGGTGACATAATATAGCATGCAAATGCTATTTTCCCCCAATACCGATAATACCTGTTTATTACAGAATCATACTAGACACTTTTCACCACTGAGCAGCCAAGTTTCAAAGACATTGAATCCATGTTGAGAACATTTTCACTAATTCTGGTGCAGTGGTTAAATATGTGGACTCTAATCTGGGAGAACCGGGTTTGATTCCCCACTCCTCCATTTGCACCTGCTGATGTGACCTTGGGTCAGTCACAAGCTCTGGCACAGCTGTTCTTGAAAAAGAGCAGTTTCTGTCAGAAGTTCTCTCAGCCCCACCTACCTCACAGGGTGTATGTTGTGGGGAGGGGAAGGGAAAGGAGTTTGTAAGCCGCTCTGAGATGCCTTTGGGTAGTGAAGGGTGGGGTATAAATCCAAACTCTTCTTCTTCTTTTGATATTACTTTTAGGATACATATACAAACACTGGCCTGGTTCTGATGTTATATGAAACCCCAGTTTATTTCAACTGTCTGTAAACTGATTGTGTGAATGTGGGCCACAGTACTATCTATGATTGGTAGAGTATCCTAAATCAGAATATGAAGCCAGAATGTGAAGTTGGTGGTAGATCACCCCACGTTAGTCTTAACTATGGTTTTATATTACTTATGAACATGATATCCTATCTCATTTACTGTTGATGGTCCATGTCTGCCATCAGTCAAGAATGCCTTGAAAATGAAACTACTGTGCTTTTAGCTGAGTCAAAATACACAATATTGAGTTAGATGAACCGGTGGTCCAATTTGTTATAAGTAGCTTCATATGTTCATATCTCCATGCTGAAGAGATGCACATTTCTATTTTGAACAATATAGATAAAGTCAAGGAACAGAAGCATCAGACACTTGCACTTTCCATCCCTTCTCCAAGCCGTTCCTAATAACATAACAGTTGTTAGCTGATCACAAAATATGCAAGTATTCAATATTTATACAATATGTTTGCTGTTTTTGATCCACAACCATACAGTCATACAGTTTTCAACATCTTATACATTGTGCTAGTTTCCATGGCAATTTCCAAGGCACTGTTGGAAGAAATGGCAGTTTAATAGAGTGCTTTCGCATTTGAGCAAATCTGTCTTGGCAGAAAGCCAGAAAAATGGAACAGCAACAAGTTCATGATCCTCGAAAGCATTGTCGAAGGTTGTATGGGGGTCACATTCCAATAGCTAAAATCCCCTGATATGGAAATTTGTGTTCAATTTGTACTGCAAGAAAGCATTTTTCAACCAGTTATATGTATCGAAAGATTCCTGGTAAGACAAAATAATGTTGTTGGGCTGGGATTGTAGAAGGGGTGGAGGCAGAACCATGCACGTGAACCTATTGCTTAAGTCAAAAAGATTGTATGCCTAATAAAAGTCACCTCCTGAGCTGAACCACTATGCTGCAGTCAGGGACTCTTGGCTTGTATGTCTCCCCCCCATCATAAAAAAACCCCTAACTTGCCTACCTGCTAGATGGTCACCCTTTTCCAGGTTTTTCCACCAATAGACAATAACTAATAGGCAGGTAGCCTTATGTGAAGGTTTTGCATTCGTTTATTGTAATGACTGTTTTACTGTTTCATTTTGCTCTTCTTGGTTTTCAGTTTTCTCATTCTTTTGGGGTGCTACTCCCAAAGTAGTATCTTGGTATATACAGGTGGAAGAACCAAAAGTAAATTGCCCAAGTGATGTATGTTGGGTCTTACGCACATAGAGAAAGCTTTGTATCTTATTGGCCCTGTACAAGTACCTGTTTGGGTAACATTGGGGGCCATCTGTACAGCTAACCAGCAGAATGCCTTTTTTGCAGCTGCATCAGCTTTCTCCCCTCCAAAATGAAGCTTTTAATGACCTCCCAAAGCAATTTGTTGGATCAGAAAAATATTTGTGTTTGGGGAATAGGCAGATCTTAATTTTGGGCAAAGCCAAGCCATAGAATCTGTTTTTAATGTCAGAATTGGGATTCCTTGAATATTTGAGGTATTAATAATCACCGTGGACTAACGCACTCAGATGGATCAAGGCTTATGGCACAGATAGCATCTGGCATGGATTCTCATCCAAGAATTTATTTAGAAATTAAACACTGAAGGTGGTCTTATTAAGAGTTTGTTCTTTGCTCTAATGCAGTTCTTTAAAAAGTTTTGGAAACACTGATTTAATATTTACCTAAGCAAATTGGACTCAACTCAGACCATTTCTATTAACGTCATGCATGATCAACTGTTATAATCTCTATTGACTGGGAAACCATGAGGTCAAGTGACTCTTTTGAAAACAGGTTCCATATGACACACAAAATAATAAGCAATGACTTTGAGGCTTGTAAATAACTGCAGGCTGGGAGAAGATAGCATTTTCAGCTAGCAGTAAAATCTCTTTCAAGAATCAGGGTGACTAAAATTTTCTTCTTTGTTAGACCTTTGCCCCCCCCCTCTTCCAGCTAATGGGCCATACCATTGTATTCACGAAAGGAACATGCACATTGATTTGTGAAACACAATTGCTCCATCACCTCTCCAAATCTAATCACTGACCCTGTACATCAAGGACAATAAGTGTTCCAGCTCACTTGATTAGGAGGTTGGTCATAAATTGTCAGTAAAGTTTATTATTTATCCCAGAATTTATTATATAGCCGAATCAGAGTTTCATCATCTCTCAATATGTTTACCTATGCATTGTCTTTTATTAGCCTTCCATTTGGGTGCTATTGCATACATTTTTATAAGTATCACATATTTCCTTTGGATAACATACCATAATTTTTCGGTTTTAGTAATGCTGAATCAAATTTAACAAAAATAAATATAATGAATTTGTCCAGAATATAGCATTTTATTTTATTTTTTTTAAAAAAAACAAAGTTAGTGTTAACAAATTTCAAGTTCTTATCAACTAATCTATGTTGGCAACCATGGTTTTTAAAAAGACAAAGAATGGGTGCCCTATTGTGTTAAATGTATAATGTATTATACATTTTTGAATTAATGTTATTTTATTTGTTGATTATTTATTCAGTTCCAGCGATAATATATTGACCAATTTCTACTTGTGACTAATATATCGACTTCTTTGTACTTGTGATGCAATGGATGCCATTTTTAGAGCAATTATGGGATTGTGCTGTAGCTTTTGAGAAGTCAACCAAAAAAAGTTGGTTTTAGATATGATTCTGAAACAATTCTTATAGGGTATAATAATGCCTTCCTTTGGAATATCAGTTTTATTTGTTTTAATTATTTTAATAGTTGTACTTGTATTCCAATAATCTTTGCCTATTTAAATATCAGTTTTCTAGGATTTCTTCAATATATAGTAAAAAGGTGGTAGCACACAAGGAATTGTGTGACAGAAGAACAATCTGGACATTTTCTGCCACTGCAAGATCTTCTCTTCCAAGATCCAATAAGCCCTCAAGGACTTGACCATGCTAATTTCCCCTCCTCCTCTTTTTTCTTTAACTGACTGTTAAAGGGCCTAGCTATGCATTATGTTTTCCCTGAGTCTTTGCCAGGTCTGTGTGATCAAAGGTGCACTGTGAGTTTGATTCTGGGAATTAATTCCAGGCACATGCAAGCCAGTTTGGATTGGGATCACGGCAGACAAGGAGAGGAGGTTTAAACCTATCCCTAAACTCCCCCCCTTGATATATATCCCTTCCCTTTCCCACAATGTGGGGCTCAGGGTGGCTTGCAACCTTTTAAAAAATACAACAAAACCATAAGTTTCATCATTAAAACAGTTTAAACAGTTAAAATCTTGACATTCTCCTAGTACCTAGAAAATATTCAAAAGAGAAAATGTCTGAAAACAGCTGAAAAAAGAAGGATTAACTAAAGGCCTGCTGGAACAATTCCATCTTCCATGCCCTGTGGAACCTTGACAGGTCCCACAGGGCAAGTGTCTCCTCTGATAAAGCATTCCACCACAATGGGATTATGATGGGGAAAGCCCTCATTGGTGGAAGCAATATGGACTTTCCAAGGACCAGGTGAAAAATTATGTGATGATGACTGCAAGCAGTTTAGGGGATTATATTGGGAGAAGCTGTCTTTCAGATATGCCAGTCCCAAATCTTGAATTAATTTGGAGACAAATTGGCAACCAGTTCAGCTGCGTATGGGTATACCAAGATGAGCCAGTCAACAGCCTAGCAGCTGCATTTTGGATTACCTGAAGTTTCTGAAGTATCCCCAGGGTCAGCCCTATGTAGAGCACATTGCAGTAGGCTAGTCTAGAAGTGACCATGGCATAGATCACTGTGGCAAGATCAGCCCAGCCCAAATATGGGTATGTACAAAGTAAACCAAAATCCCATGAAAAATTCTCAGAAAATATCTATGTTATAAGCCATGAATTTAATACATTTAACAATAAATAAAGTACAAAAAACACATCAAAGTGTCTAATTTACTGTCCTAAGCTATTGATATAACCCATCTCAAACTCATATCAAAGTGAATGAAAACGTATCAAAGATGCTTGACAATTCAAAGTTTCATTGAGTCCATCTCAAAATAATATAACAAAAGTGTCCTTAGAAGTCCTCTGTAGTGAAAATTAAAGTTTGTGTCATACCAAACTTCTTCAGGTTATCTCAACATCATTTAGCTATTCACTTAATGAAGACTGTTTATCAAACTAAAGACAATACAGTATCAGCTGGAATGGATCCAAAAATTCAACGGACATGTGATAGTGACCATTTCAAGAAACCTCTTTATCAATAGTTGATAATCCTCTTATTCGAGTGGCCAATCGCCACTATTACTGGGATGTTAACTATGGAACACAGCTGCCTGCAAATGTACAACAGAAGTGAGGAATCAAGCCACATCCCAGGTTCTTTACTGACCCCACTAGACTAAACAGAACTCCATCAAGAGCCGGTAATTGCAGTCCTGCTATCTGACCTCTGAATTTATATATATATAACTACATTGGGGACGGGACTGAACCTTACAGAACACCACAAACTAGTGCACACAAGGAGGAGACTTGTTCCTCAATAGCTAACCTCTGAGAGTGTCCCTGAAGGAATGAGTAAAACCAGTTCGAGGCAATACAACATACCCCCAGCAAGACCAGGCAGTTGATCAGGAGTAAATGGTCAACTGTATCAAAAGCTGCTGACAGATCTAATAAAATCAGCAGCGACAAACTGTCTCATTCTAACTTTTGGTGGAGGTCATCCACCAGAGCTACAAGTGCAGTCTTGGTCTGGAAACCATGCCTGAAGCTAGATTGGAAAGGGTTGTGTGCGGAAGTTTCATCCATGAAAATGTGAAGCTGAAAACTTCAATTAACTTTCCTAGGGATGGTAAATTTGACACTGGGTGGTAATTGGCTAAGGCCCAATCTGCATTTGCTCTGTAAAGCTGTTCCATGCTGCTGTGGCACCGGCTTCCCATTTCACTCAATATAAAGCTCTTCTCTGTCTACATCAGGACGCAATTTATTTAGGGAGAGCGCGAGAGAGAGGGGGAGGAGCAGCCTCCCAGGGGCACCAGCAGGGCACTGCACTGCATTGCACTGTGGGGAGGAAATGGCACCTGCAACCCCCCCCAGAAAGTAAAAGGGGGTGACCTGGCAGAAGGGGAGGCAGAGGGGGGCAGGAAAGACAGAATTAGTTGGGTAAAAAACACAAACACCCAGCAATTGCTAGGCAGGGTGTTCTGGATACTGCCCCAGGATATAACAAATAATTCAGGGGTGGGTGTGCTGCCAAACCCCCCCCCATATGATCGCAAAAAATGTTCCCTGGCTGCTTTTAAACGCAGATGACTGGATTTTCAGCTAACTTGTTTCCTTTATGAAAATTTGCATATCTCCTTAGAAAAGATGGGGGGGGAGAATTCAGCTCCAGTTGTCTGCTTTTTGCTCACAGCGGCTCAACAGTGGGGAGGAGCAGTTGTACCACCTTAAAACCACATTCAGATAAGGTAGTGAGATGCCACAGTGACTTTGAAGTCACCACTAAATGGCAGTAAAATGATGCAGACAGCTGATGCTGAGATGAAACAATAGGAGAGTGGACGCGGCATGAAATGCAGACAGAAATTTGTGAGACGACGTGAGATCATTTGCACAACGGTGGGAAATACCAATGCAGATTGGACCTAAGTCCTTTTTATCTAGAGATGGTTTCTTAAGGAGGAGCCTAACAATGGCCTCCTTCAAAGGCCTAGAGAAGCAACCTGAGGGAGAGATTGATTAATAATCTCCCTCAGGGGGCCTCTTATCACCTCTCTGAGGGCTTTCACTAGCCAAAAAGGGCAAGGATCCAAGGACCAGATTGTAGGCTTCACAGCCATCAGAATCCTGTCAACATCCTGTAAGGAGAGCAAGTGGAAGTGGCCCAAAACAGGACCAGATGGAGCCATTGGAGCCTCCAGTATACTACCAGCCTTCAAACTGGCAGTGAGGTAATGGAGAAGCTGTAAGATTTTTTCTGCAAAAAAGTTTGCAAAACATCACAGCTAAATGCCAACATTATCAGTTTGGGACTCTACTATCAGGGAAGTCAGATTCTGAATTACGCTAAATAATTTGCTGGATAAAATTACAAACTAGCAGACATGATGGAAGCAGAAAAGACTTCTTTGCTGCCTTCATTGCCACTTCATAGATTTGAGCACCAAGGAGTACCATTTACTCCACTGGGGAAAACTACATGTAATCCATCAGTGCACATGGAGCCATCAACAAGGCAAAATCAGTCTTCTGAGGCCATTTCAGATCAGGAAGAGTAAAGTCCCCTCTCCCCCAGCACTGTGTTCCAAATGCCTGTGGTTAAGTTCCTAGAACAGAATTTGCAATACACATTTAATCTCATAGACTGAGGGAGGACTTGGGGGAAACATAGCATAGGCCTTCAAATGCACGTTAGGGATGTACACCCTGCAAATTGTTTCTTTTTTAATTTGGTTTTTGGAAGGACACAAATACAGGAATGGAACGGTGTTAGGGTCTCCTGATACAATCTTGGGAATCAGGTTCAGTATTCCGGGGGTGGGTTGGAGGGGGAATAATTCCGAAATTATTCAGATTCCATTATATCCAATGGGGGACATTTCTTATAAGGGGCTGAAGAGACTTTGAACCAAATGACATCACATTTGCAGATGACCAGGTGCTGCCTGAACACTATAGCACTCCTAAATTTCAAGCCAAGTGGACCAATTATTTTTTAAAAAATATTCTTCTGATTCTAGTTTTACAAGAAGAAATGCCATGGAATCCTTTATTGTTTGTGAATTCCTGAAAGAATACCACGTGATTTACATTTGGGGACTTAAGCCATGGAATTTTGCTCTTTGTTCCAGTGTCCCAGTGGATTGCTACTTCACATGTGAAAGGATACAGAAAAGTATCCTTTCTATCTTGCAGTATGTGAGGAGGCTACGCATCATTGTTTCCTCAGGTGCTCCTTGCCGAGTATTCCCAGGATGTACATGTAGTGAAGAAAAATGGCAGTTTCCCCATTAAGGGAAATAGGTAAATGCTCAATTTTAACCTATATGAAGCTGCCCTCACTTTTGACACAGATAGTTCTGAGAAAGGACAGACTGAATGCACTGGAAGGATCAACAGCACAAGTTGGGCCTTGAGTAGGTCTAATGAAGCAAGGGGGGATTGTGATGTCGTTTGAGTGATGATGGCTGGCTGGCTGGCATCTTTGAATTTGCATTCATTGAATTCTAAGGAAATAGCCGTTCTCCCTTGACTTGGGAAACAGTGTAAGAAACCAGTCTGAGGATTCTGAATGATAGTTTCCATGTGGACCCTGAGGATGTTTTTGCTCATGAGATTTACATCAGCTTTCTTTTAACCTGGCTCCTAAAGCAAATATAAAGGCTGTATTGCCTGCAGCATTTAATTTCTCTTCTGAATCATCTCTCATGTTGACACAAGGATCATGGGAAATATTTAAATGCCCCTATTAGTGTCCTCATGAAATGCTCCAGCACTTTTCTCCTGTATGGCTGGTAGGTAACTGATAGGATCTTTTAAAAGCATTTTAAAAAGAGACCAGTTTTCTAGTTTGCATGGCTCCAGGAGAAAAACTGAAATAGACAGAGGAAGCTTTGTGACCAAACAGAAATGCAAAGTAGCATGCATTGTGTTTTGTCACAAGAGGTAAGATCTAAAGAATCTGAATGCTTGGGATCATTAATATGAAGGATTTTTCCCACTCCAAGGGGCTAGAAACTTTCCGTCCACCAAAAGCCCAGTGTCTGTTAAATTAGATCACTCCCAATTCATATCGATCAGTCATTAATAAAAGCTGAATTTCAATAAACTCATACTCTTCAGCATTCATCATAGTAGTCTTTAGTGACATTACTGGCTGCCGATCAGTTTGAATCAGCAGCATCTTTGTGCAGGCACAGTTTTGGGGAAATCCAATGCAAGCTGGTTCAGCAGGTATTCACAGCTGTTCCGCACAAACCGAACAGACCAAGTGATCAGCTGACATTTAATTACTGCCTTCAAATATGATAAGTTCAATAGCAGGAGGTGTTCTCAGTGCAATCTGCAGCATCCCTAAAGGAAAGAAAGAACAAACAAAAGAAAGAAAATGCCGCAAGGCCCTGATTTGGACTGGAACCATAGAGGGGGTTTCATAATTTCCATAACTGAAATACATCCCCCTCCCAGTGCACTGGTTATCCTTGGAAGAACAAAATGGCTAGATGCGTAGATAGGTGCGTATATATATATTTTTCTTTTCAAGGCCAATAACAATTCAGAGAAGTTTGTTTCTATTTGCAAAACTGTGTGGAGTGTAAAGGTATGCCCTCCAGACAGGGGAAGAGGCTATCTTTTCAACATTAAAAATGCTAGAAGGTCTGTTAATATGGTTGCCAACAGGCCAGGAGAAAAATGTCCTGTCCCATTAATAGCGGTTTATTGTGTAAGTAGGTAGATGAAGTTTTCCATGGCATGGATGTAAATAATATCCTCTATTAAAAGAGGAGAATATTTTTTTTTCTTCAGGCCTGTTGACAACTGTGTCTGTTTATGAATCTGATTCTAGTTTAGTCACATTCTTGGCAAATCACTATATCAATGGCTGTGTGGCAGATCATGCCTGATCTGGCCTGCAGGCCCCATTTCTGTCCTGCCCTCCGATTCCCTAGAGGGGCTCTTCTTTCTCTCTAGGGTAACTCGTCGCCACCACCTGCCATTTTGTCAGGAATTGCCCCCTAAGAACATAAGAGAAGCCAATGTTGAATCAGGCCAATGGCCCATCTAGTCCAACACAGTGACCAAAAATACCAGGTGCCATCAGGAGGTCCAGCAGTGGGGCCAGGACACTAGAAGTCCTCCCACTGCTGCCCCCCCCAGTACCAAGAATAGAGTGAATCACCTGCCCCAGACTGAGAGTTCCTATCTATACCTTGTGGCTAATAGCCACTGATGGACTTCTGCTCCATATGTTTATTTAATTCCCTCTTGAAACTGTCCATGCTTGTAGTTGCCACCACCTCCTGTGGCAGTGAATTCCGTATGTTAATCACTCTTTGGGTGAAGAAGTACTTCCTTTTATCTGTTCTAACCCGACTGCTCAGCAATTTCATTGAGTGTCCGCCAGTTCTCGTATTGTGAGAAAGGGAGAAAAGTACTTCTTTCTCAACCTGCTCTACCCCATGCATAATCTTATAAACCTCAATCATGTCACCCCTCAGCCATCATTTCTCCAAGCTAAAGAGCCCCAAGCGTTTTAACCTTTCTTCATAGGGAAAGTGTTCCAACCCTTTTATCATTCTAGTTGCCCTTTTCTGCACTTTTCCCAATGCTATAATATCCTTTTTGAGGTGTGGCGACCAGAACTGTACACAGTATTCCAAACGAAGTCACACCAGTGATTTACACAGGGGCATTATGATATTGGCTGATTTATTTTCAATTCCCTTCCTAATAATCCCCAGCATAGCGTTGGCCTTCTTTATTGCAGTTACACACTGTCTAGACATTTTCATTGAGTTATCTACTACGACTCCAAGATCTCTCTCTTGATCAGTCTCTGCCAGTTCAGACCCCATCAACGTGTATTTATATTTAGGATTTTTGGCTCCAATGTGCATCACTTTGCACTTGGCCATATTGAACCTCATTTGCCACATTGATGCCCACTCACCCGTCCTCGACAGATCCCTTTGGAGAGCCTCACAATCCTCCCTGGTTTTCACCACCCTGAACAACTTCGTGTCATCTGCAAATTTAGCCACTTCACTGCTTACTCCCAATTCTAAATCATTAATAAACAAGTTAAAAAGCATCGGACCGAGTACTGATCCCTGTGGTACCCCACTGCTTACCATCCTCCACTGAGAAAGTTTCCCATTTATACTCATTCTCTGTTTCCTATTTATAAGCCAGGACTTGTGGGAGGAACAGGACTCCCTTCCTTTCACAGTTCTGAGGCCTTGCCTCTGAGTCTCCTGCTTCCCAGTTCCTGGTTACCATGAGGACAATTTACTGCCTTGGGCTCCATTGGAGGAATAGCCGCTTGCCAACCTCCCTGAATCCCTTTTAAAATAGCGTGTCTGAAATGGTGGCAGTCTATGAGGTACAGAGAACAACAGTTTAAAGCATTTATTAAAAAGAAAATGTTTATAAGCATACTTTTAGCACAATGCCAGATTAAGCAAGGAAAACAAAAGAAACTGGCAAAAATGCAAATTTCTGTCTCTCTGTCTATAGATGCCCTACCAGCTGTTAAAATAGGACGGACTCTTGAAGCTTAGCTGGTTACGGATCTCTACACAGTTAGCATTACCTTCAAGCTTGCTCCAGGTCTCACAGGTGACCACATGGCCAATGGCCACCTGCTTGCAGACCAGAGCTCAGAGTTCTTTTCAACTCAGGATTTCAAAGAAAGACCTATTTCCTGTTGCACTGAGATTTTATCATCTCTGCCTCACCTCCCACTTGACCCCAGTCAGCCCAGGTCAAGGTGGCTTTTTCTATTGTCTTCAGGAATCTACTTCCTCAGCCTCTCTAGAAGTTGACATCCCCAACTCTGTTTTCCCTGCTTGGAGAGGTGATAGAGAGGTTTGACCATCCCTTTGTCTAAACCTATTAGCATTTGTATGAAAGTGAGCCTGGAAAGCCATTTTATAGACTTCTTCCATCCCAGAGAAAAGGAAAAAAACTTCTGCCAACCTCCCAGGAGAAAATGCATTTCTTCACAGGCTGTTATCTAAAAAAATCTAAAAATGGAAAATTTGTGCATTTCTGCTAATCAGACACTGGAGACCACCAAGAGGATCACCATGCATTACCTGTGAGCTTCCCAGGGTCATCTGGCTGATCATGTTCAGAGGCAATAATGCTGGACTCACTATTTAGAGACAACGATGCTCATCTTTCCATAAAAGCCATTGCTTCCTTTGCCCCGGCACCTGTGCCACCATCTGATCCTTATTTCAGTCTAGTAAGGGCAAGTGGAAAGTAAGAACACATAAACTGAAATGCCCTGCTCTGCCATCGTGTTGGGTTTTTTTGGGGGAGGGGGGAGATGACTTCAGAGAACAGCACTCAGTTTTTAGGATCAGCTGCTCTTGCGGTTAACCAAGCTCTTTTCAGTTATTACTGATTCCTGCCAGTTTTTTCTTCAATAGACTATTTATTGCCAGATGTTGTAAAGAATGTAAAAGGGGGAAGGGGAAATAGCATTGTAGCAGACCTGGAGACCAGATGTGCTACTATTTCGACTCCAAACTGGACCAGGACACTGAAAGTACGACTCACATATTCTACTGGATGAGGTGAGAAATGTGAATGGGGAACTCAGTTGAATTTAGCAGGGAAAGCTGCTATGATAAACATTGTGGTTTCTTTGAAGCCTTCTCTGCCTTACAAATGCCACTTTGCATGAAGAAAAGAGAGCTGCTATTGAAGCCAACATGGATATATTGCAATTCAAAGCATCACAGTAAGGAATGGTTTCAAAATATGGCATGGAGCATTTGGCCCCAATTAAAACATTTGTGTTCTAATGCACACACACACACAATGCCAGCCAATGCTAATCAGACCCTGAAGTATTGCACATTGCCGTAGAATTTTTAGAACAGCCCCATAATATGAATGGCTCTGAGATGCCGACGGGACAATTTGCAGGCTCATATGAGCACCAACTGGACAGCGACGGCAGCTGGAGAGTGACTGCAGCCTTACTGGGGCTGCCATGCCTATGCTGGCGTTGAGCCCTGGAATGGACTTTGTCAGGGTGGTCCAGAGCAGAAACAGACAAGGCTGATTTGAGAGCCTAAATCCCCAAATGCTGGTGCAGTCCTATGGTTGCATCCATTATAGCCATTCATCATCATTACCATTTGATAAACAAGAATGAGATTTTGCAGTTTTACCTGATACAAATTTTGTGGCCCGACCCAAAGTTAAGAATGGAAGAATTAGCCCTAAGTTGCAACAACCTGTTACTATTTTTTCTTGTGTTTCTTCTGGGGTTATTTTTTCTGTTGCCTTCTACTGATGGACCTTAGTTGATAAGAAAACACTTGACGTGAGAAACCACATGTCCTCTGTTGCCTAGTCAAAAAGAAGTCTACCACAAATAAAGCCACTTCAATCCTTACACAGTATAGGAATGAATTGTTACAAATTCTATTATGCCCTTAAAAGGCACCTGCAATTCTCTTCTGCATTCTTGCTAAAATAGAAATCCATGCAGGATTACCTGATAAAGCTTTGCCACAGTTGCCAACAATGTTTTTACCAATGATGATGACAAAACATAAGAGGCTTCTTATCACAAATTAAAGGTTTTGAGTATTTTGAAGATGGATTGAAAAGCTTCTGTTTCCTGTTCCATTTCAGAATATATTTTTATTGGGTAGATCAGAAAATAGCAGATTCCAGATATCCATTTTAAAGGTTTTTTTGGAATGCATAGTTAATTTCCTGCAGACATGAGTTTTAGGTTTCATGTAGTGTTCTAATAACTTATCCAAAATATCAGTTCAACTAACTTAAACCAAGTGAATGATCCAGAAGAAATTAAGCACCTTTAATTTCCATTGATGCCACCTGTAGAGATGTGCTTAACTTTGCCATCAAAACCAATGTGAATAAAAAAATGATTGACTTTAGTTGAATCATTCTGTAAATTCTACAAAATGGTTATTTCTCCTATAGATACCATAAGTACCATAAAAGTACATATTTTGAAGCACTGTGTAAATGTGCCAGCCAACATGATCATTTTTCCTGAATTAATGTCTAAACTTAATTTATATCAGCAAAACTATTAGATCAAACAAGTGGGGACCCGGAAGAAACTTGCGGGACTGGCTATCCCATTCCCCATCTCTGCTTCTTCCCCTGTCCCCCTACTTCTCTCATGCACTTTCTCCTTCCTGCTACCCCTTTTCTTCCTCTGTCTGTTTCTTCCCTCCATGCCTTTCACTTTCTGTCTGTCCCCACCCCATCATCCTTTCTGCCCCTGTCACTCTCCTGGCCTCCCACCTACTTCCTCCCCCTTCAGAGCAGCAGTGGTAGCAGCCACTCTCCAGGAATCACAAAGGATTGCCAAATACAGAGGTCCGTCTCTCTCAGGCTGCTAGCTCCATGTTGAGGAATTCCTGGAGATTTCGAAGTAGAGCCTTCAGAGGATGAGGTTTGAGCATGGAAGTGACCTCAGCGGGGTATAATACCATAAACTCTACCCTTCACAGCAGCCATTTTCTCTGGAGGAACTGATCTCTGTCATCTGGAGATCAGTTGTAATTCCAGGAGATCTCTGCCCTTCACCTGGAGGTTGGCAACATTAGTTCCCCTGGAGGAAATGACTGCTTTGGAGGGTGGAGTCTATGGCATTATATCTGTCTGAAGACCCTCCCCACCTCAATCCCCACCACCCCCAGGCTCCATCCCTCAAATATCCAAGAATTTTCCAACCTGGAGTTGGCATCCCTATCTCCTTCCCACCCAATAGCCAACCTATCTTTATCTGCCCCCTGTCTTCAGCTTTCCATCTCCTTTTCCCCTACAGCTTCTACTGAGGAAAACTATGGTCTTTCTCCACAGTGGGGATTAAAGCAATCTACATTATTCTCTCCTCCTTTTTATCCACACAGCAACCCTATGAAGTAGGATAGGCTGAAAGTATGTGACTGATTCAAAATCACCCAGTGAGCTTCCAAAGCAAGATGGGGATCTAAACCTGGGTCTCACAAACCCTACTCTGAAACTCTGACCATTACACTACACTGTCTTTCATAGGGTGGCCACCGTTGAACAGTAGCAAGCAGCCAGGCCTAGTGGAATCATGCAAGTCAGGTGGTATCGAGTCACCCAGAGGGTGCTGCTAGGCCTAGGTTTGCCAGCCTCCAGGTGGAAACTGGAGATCCCCCAGAATTACAACTGAACTCCAGAATTACAACTGAACTCCAGACAACAGAGGTCTGTCCCCCTGGAGAAAATGGGTGGACTCTCTGGCATTATATCCAGCTGAGGACTCTCCCATCCCCAAACTCTGCACTCTGCACTCTGCACTCCTCAGACTTCACCACAGAATCTCCAGGAATTTCCCAACCAAGAGCAGTCAATCCTAGTCCCAGGCCTGGCTCCAACCCCCCTAATATTTAGCCATTCATACTGCAGGAGGAATCCTTCCCAATCCCAGATCCAGTTCTGCTTTTTGCTTCCTCTCCTCTCTATCTCTGTCTCTGGCTATCATCAGCCAGTCTACTATCACTGTTGATGTAGTGGGGCCTGGTATTGGGGGGAATTTAACCCTGCTCAAGTTCTTTTTTTTAATTTACTTTTTGGATTTGTCTGCAGACTCATGGAGTCCCCTGAGTCTGTAGAAAAACCTGTTGGGGGAGAGTGTGCCCCCTACCTGTGGAAATAAGTATCCACACACAGAGGAGACTGTTGAGAACACTAGGTGTGGCGTTCTATCAGCTGTTATCAGTAGCTACAGTGAAAATTAAGTTGTATTACATACACTAGCAATGTGTATAGTATACAGCAAATAAACTGGGGATAGATTTTGGACAATTGTTTGGAAATTCTGTGATTAATAGAACCCCATCCTTGATTTGCCAGATTCCCAACAATGGCTTTAAAAACATTATTGATGTTTGATTTAAAAAGAAATCAGTCCAGTTTTATTATACAGTCAACCAGCCTTTCAGAAGTACAGACATTTAAAATAAAATATAAGAATGTGCATGTTTGATTAAGTTCTTTCAAAATTCAAATAGACAGCCACTTTTAAAATAATCTGAAATGTAAAATAGAGGCTGCCTAGAGTGAGACCTACTACTCTTGCAAATTTCATCCCAATTGATTGGGTGACAAAAAAGGTTACAGGTTGAGAAATGTTTCTTATTGAAAACCAGTGGCGATACCTTAACTAGAATACAATTGTGACTTCAAACACAACACAGCAACATCAAAGACTTTGACAAAATGAGCCAACTCCAAATGAAATGTTTGTGAACATTCCAAAAGACAGCACCATTCTGATTTATCCAGTGTGCATTTGGATAGCACTCTCTCTATCGGCAGGTTTACCATCTGTTGTTTGTTTTTGAGCACAGACATGTGTTCCTGTTTATCCACTATGTGTCACCAGTTTACTGCAACAAATTTAGTGAAGTGGAAATCAGGTCAAGGTGAAGTTTATTTCATGTGCTTATATTCCTGTTCATTTTCATAGCTTGTCACATGCCAGTCACATTTGTTTAGAACTGTCCTTTTAAAATAGGAATCCACAGGCTGACTTGTCGATTATGTAATTTCGGTAGATTGCTTCATTCATTCATTCATTCATTCATTCATTCATTCATTCATCCATTCATTCATTCCATCTACAAATATCTCTAGGTTGGGATCGCAACTTTTTTTTTTGTATGTGCACTGGGGCTCCTTTTTTTGTTTGCAAATACAGCCCTATGCATCTGTAGAGCATCCTTGAAGATTTCTTGAAATTTGTCCTAAGCCAGCATCCTGGGACAAATGTCAGTAGGGACCTCAGAAGTTCCCTTTTGACCCAGACAATGGGACTATTGTGAAAGTTCAAGTGAGACTCAACTTCTGATGCATTTAGCTTCCTCTCAAAGTTTTGCTACTGTTGAATGATAACCATTCACCTTCTCTTTCAGTATGTGTCAACAAATGAACAATATTCAAACATAAACTACAACGCTGATGAAAAGAAAGTAGAAAGCAATTATGGAAATTCTTTTAATTTAATAAAAAGGGACCATTTCCAAACAGCTTTGAACTTAGCTTCTTATGTATTCTGGGCTTCCTCTTCTGGGTCGTTTTCTTTAGACCCATGTAAAAATTTGTTACAAATGAGGAACACAACACAGGAAAGCTGTTTTCACATGCCTTCTTCTTCCTTCCCCAGGGTTGAACTGACGGATCCTTTATGTTTTGCCTTAGACTGTCGATGCGGCATTCCTATGAGTGGCTTCTCCATAACTGACATAATGTTGTCACACCACAATCACATATGTAAGGGAGCCATTACAGACTCCTTTCCCATGGAATTACTCCCACCTTTCTCAGCATAGAACTAATTCTATGATTCCAAGAAGTTGGCTCCTGCCCACATGGTTGTGTCATTTCAGTGTGACTCCATCTGTGCAGGAGTCACTTGTAGTAAAGTAGCTCCCAGGCAGCTAAAGAAACCATTAAAAGTCTCATGAGACTCACTGGAGATGTAAGAAAGCTTCATGCTGTTATAATTGTGTAAGGCAACTAGTATTTGTTCTGCAGCTGACAGGTCCTGAGAAGAATGGAGCTGATAGGGAGTTACTTATTTAATTATTTGTATGTCATGTATCTCTTGAGCATCACTGATACTTTGAGGAGATTATGACAGAAGAGCCCTGTCTCACATATCCCACTCCCAGCATGTTCTCTTGAAATCATAGCAACAAGAGTAGTGGCAGCTGTATGCTACTTAAACAGGGAAGGTGGATAAGGAGAAGAGTTAGAAGCAGTGGAATAGTGCGGCAGAACTATTTCCCTGTTTAATAAAGGAGCTGGCAGTGGTGGATTAGTTCCTCATGGGGGGGAAACATGGCTGATGATTACCTTTTGGCACTTCCACAAAATGGCCAAAGACTGATACTAAATGGGGTGACTCGGGGCTTGTTTCACAAACAGTGGAGTTGAAAAATGTGCAGCAACAATACCACAAACATTACATCACAACCCAATATCCAACAGTAATGTAAATAACTCAGATCTCTCATAGCAATGGCAATGTCATTTAAATTTCAAATTGGTGAGAGAAAGCCCTTGTGATAGAACAATTAGCTTGTGAGGGGGGGAAATCGGTTACTGGATTACACTAAGTAGCTGATCTGCTGTAGTTCTGCCAAAGGCCAATCTAGACTCCAATTATTTTCTCTGTCAAAAACTGTTCAACTGTGCAAATTTCCAGACCACCAGAAATAGCTTTGATATTCTGTTCTTTTTTTAATCTGAGTGCCATTGGGCTTTTATATACTGACAGTTTTCTTTCTTTTCCCTAGCACCTGTATATGTCCTTGAGGTCAACAGATGCTTTTTAAGCTGTCCAATCTTAAATATCAGCTTTAATTGCCAGAGAACACAGTGATGTGCCACTCTCACTAAACTGATAGTGTTCTCCTCTGACGAGACTGGCGCATTCAGTTTTGTCCTGCCTGGAAAGAAGTCCCTATACCTGATTTAATTATAGGAAATGTCTGATACCTCTGCAACCTCTATGACCCAAAGAATCCCATATGGCATCCAATTTCACCCAATCAGTTTCTCCCATTCTTCCTCTAGGGAGCTATGGGTAGTGTACATGGTTTACGTTTCCTCATTTTTTCCTCACAACATCCCTATTAAGTGAGTGCTTGGCCCAAGAAAGAGTGACTGATTGGCCCAAGCTCAGCAAGTTTTTAGTAGAGTATGTATTTGAATCCAGATCTATAATTGTACTGGTTCTCTCAGGATTTCTTCATAGTTTAAAAGTCTACATGGGCTCTGATGAATGGATATGGATGTGTGTGTGAATGCATGCACATACACAAAGAACTCCCCACCCCAAAAAGGCCATTCTGTTCACATGATTAAAGAAACAGTTCCAGGTGCCTAATCCTATGCATATTTTTTTCTTTCTTGTTCAAGTGAAGGGGAATTCCATGTGGTGGAAACATGATTCAAAATCCCTGCTCTTGGATTAAGGCAGTGGATTCCATGTATGTGTCAGAAATGCTTCTTTGATGTTTCTCACTGAATCCATTGTTATGTGTTCCCTACCCTGCTTTGCTGCTCTGCGCTTGCGTAGCTATGCAGGCAGAAACGTGGGAGCTTCTTCCCTGCCGCTTTTCCTTATCACGGTGGCCTTGAATGTAGGCTTTGGGCTATTCTTGTGTTGCTGAGAATTTTCCAGTCCTGGGAAGGCAAAGGGAGGGGGGAGTAGTCTCCCGCTCATCAAGTATATCTCCCGCCGGGAGTTTCCCGCGCGCGCGCTCATATTTCATTTGCTAGGTGCTTTTTTGCATCACACTATAAGTTAGCTTGCATTGCTTCGCCCCCCATTCCTGACAATGACCTCCTACTGTGGGTTTTAGCAAGATTATCCAATAAAACCTTTCTTTGCATAAGAATGCCTGGATCCACTTGTTATTGAACCTGACAGAAATTGTCAGGAATCACCATCATTTCCCCACCTTCGGTTTCTGCCGTCTACCACGATGAGCGGAGCTGGGGGGGGAACCTCTGGCGCAGTCCCAGTGACTACCACTTCGGGAGCCATGGCCCCGGTTACCACCGTGGCAACTCCAGTGATCGCCACTCCGACTACCACCATTGTTCCAGTGACTACAACTTCGGTAGTGGCAGCGCCGACCCCGCAGTCCGCGGCAGGATTGGTCTCCCCTCCATCGATCAGCACAGTGGGAGCTTCGTACACTCTCCCAATCTATAGCCCGGCCGGGCCAACGCAGAGTCAGGGGGGAGCCATTCCACGAGCCTATGTGCCGGGGGCCCCAACACCGTGGGACAAAGGGGTGACCTACCGCAGGTCACGCGATTGGACTAAGAACCTGTTGGACACTACCCAGACGACCTGGTCCATGCTGGGGAGCCAGAGCCGGGACAGCCTGTTGGATCCCAGAGGGAGCTTCGGACTACCCCAGGGACGGATGTCTCGAGGATCTCCCAGAACAGGGTCCGGTTCCGATCCAGAGGCTCGCATAGACTCGATTCAAGAGGATACCCGACGTTTGGTACGGGACATGGGCAAATTAATGCAATCCCTACCACAGATGATGGATCAAGCAATTCGAGCCCATTCGCTGACGCAACCAAGACCAGCGCCAGTGCCTGCACCACCGGTGGCACCGGTACAACCACCTCCTGCTCCACCGGCCCCACCTCCACCAGCCGGCCCAGTACCGGGACCCGGGCCAGGGCCGCCAGTACCTATCCAGCCACCAGCTTTGCCTCCGCCTCAACCCCCTGCTCCAGCACCCTTCCCGCAGCCGGCTCCTGCACCGATCATGGCCCCTGCTCCCCCGGTGATCCGCCCCAAGGACATGTTGGAGATCACTTTTGACGGGGATCCCGAAACTGTGTCCTTTTTCATATTGCAAGTAGGGAAATTTGTGCAGAGATGGGGCTATGTGTTCCCGGATGAGGAGCAACAGGTGGAGTTTATCGCTTCAAGGTTCCGGGGGAGTGCTACCAGCTGGTACGTAGCCCTTCATGATCTGGAGGCAGCGGAACTGGGGAATGTCGATGACTTCATGTGGGCTTTGAGGAACCGTTTTGAGGATCCGGGGCGGCCCAGAAGGCAGAAGCCTTCCTTCGCACTTTCAGACAAGGTAAACTCACCGTGCGGGAATATTCAAGGGAGTTTCAAAGACATGCGGTGAAAATTCGAGACTGGACTGATGCTGTGCTGGCTCAACAATATCGAATGGGACTAGCAGTAGATGTCCGCAACGATGTCCTCAGCTCTCAACAGCCTCGCACTCTCCAAGGCTGGATGGAGGAGGCCGAAAAAGCTGAAAGCCGCCTGCGTGTCATGAAACTGGACCTATCTCTGGGTAATAACCACCCGAGCCTCTCGGCAGGACAAACCAGACCCAGACCAACCTCCACCCCGAGCGGGGTGAGAGATCAGCGCATGCGACAGGGCCTTTGCCTGTGGTGTGGAGAGAAGGGGCACTTCGCCTCATCCTGTCCCAGAGGGGATCCCAACAGAGCCCTACCACAAGAGGAGCCCAGACGATGGCCAACCCCTACTACAAGAAAGGGAACAGCGAAACCACGCAGCACACGAGCCCTTTTCGCCAACCCCAACCAAGCGGATACCATGATGCTGGAGGAGGAGAGTGAGATGCAGGGAAACGAATTGGTCCTGTTTGTGAATGGCGCTACACAACAGGACCCGGTCCCTGAGGCGCCTAAACTGGTGAGCAATTACCCCTCTCTCTTCTTTGTGACTGTACTTGTGATGAACCCAGCAATGATGACCCATATCAGAGTTCGAGCCCTCATTGACTCGGGGTGCGGGAGGGATTTGATAAACCCAGCTATGGTTATGGGACTGGAGGCGACTGTTGTCAATCTAAAAGACCCGATAACTTTTACTCAAATGGATGGGTCACCGATGAAAGAACCATGTCGATTTGAAACTATTCCTTTGAGAGTAGGCATTGGTGAGCACTGGGAGCTACGCTCGTTTGTAATAGCCCCTCAAGCCCAGTTCCCATTAGTGTTGGGTAGCCCATGGTTACATGGTCACGATCCTTATATACTTTGGGAAGAGGGGAGCGTACGATTCATCTCCCCGAAATGTGCAGAGCATAAATGGGACCCAGGGTGGGGAAAAACCCCATGCAATGAACCTCCACGGGCTTGCCTAGCCACGGAGGACCTTAATCGCATCCCCAAAGAATACCGGTACTTAACCAGGGTGTTTGAGGAGGAGGAAGCGGACGAACTACCTCCCCACCGTAACTCCGACTGTGCAATTGAAATCCTTCCCGGCCACAAATTACCAAAAGGAAAAATTTATGCCATGAGTCCCATAGAAAAGGAAGAACTACGCCGATTTATCGATAAGAATCTGGCCCGTGGATTTATTAGGCCAGCATCGTCCCCTTTCGCAGCACCCGTGTTGTTTTGTAAAAAAAAAAGATGGGGGGCTCAGACTGTGCACGGACTATAGGGGTCTTAATGCGGTATCTACAACCAATGCCTACCCAATGCCCCTCATCAAGGACTTGTTGGCAGAGGTGGCAAAGGGAAAAGTGTTTTCTAAACTGGATTTACGTGATGCTTATTTTCGGGTCCGTATTAGACTGGGGGATGAACATAAGACTGCATTTAATACCCTGCTGGGGCAATTTGAATATCGGGTTATGCCCTTCGGATTACAGGGGGCACCCGGGGTCTTTATGAACTTAATCAATGAGGTGTTACACCCCTACTTATTCAAAGGGGTGGTTGTTTACTTGGATGATATCTTGGTCTACACCCCAGATCAAGAATCTCACACCACGCTCATGCGGGAAGTCTTGGAAACGTTGTTAGAACACAAACTGTTTGTTAAGCTGTCAAAATGTGAATTCCACCAGGAGTGCATTGACTTTCTAGGGTACCGCATATCCTCCGCTGGATTAGAAATGGACCCAAAAAAGGTCCAAGATGTGTTGGATTGGGAACCCCCAAAACCAGGCAGCAGCTCCAAAGTTTTCTCAGTTTCGCCAATTTTTACCGTCAATTCCTGCCTCATTTTGCCCAGGTGGCCCTCCCCCTCACAGACCTTCTGAAGACTAAAGGGAGAGGGGCTAAAGCTTCAATGCCCGGGTCCCCTTTGAATTGGACTCCCCAATGTCAGGGAGCATTTGAACAACTAAAGCAGTTATTCACGTCTGAACCCATATTAGCACACCCCGATGAGACAAAAAAAATTGTGGTCCAAGTAGACGCATCGGATACTGCCATGGGGGGGTGATCTTGCAAGAGAATGCTCAGGGGCAGCTACAACCCCTTGCCTATGTGTCCAAAAAGTTTAATGATACGGAGAGATTTTGGCCCATTTGGGATAAAGAAGCAGCCTCGATACGCTTAGCGTTAATCACCTGGAGGCACTGGTTGGAGGGGTCCCGGGTACCTTTTGAAATCTGGACTGACCACAAGAATCTTGAGGTGCTGTGGAAGCCTCGGAATCTAAATGCAAAACAATTCCGGTGGGCTGAGTTTTTCTCCAAATTTCAATTCACCCTCCACCATTTTCCAGGTAAATCTAATCATCTGGCTGATGCTCTCTCCCGCCTTCCCCAACACCTTTGTAAGAGGACAGAAATAAGAGAGTCTATGTTCACCCCAGAACAACTAGTTGGGGCAGTAGTAACCCGAAAAACCCGGCAAGCACAATCATTGACCCCAAGCCTTGGCACGACCTGGGAAAAGCAATTTGCCACTGACATTACTAAACAAGAAGCAGCTGACTTAAAAGCTCGGGGAGACGTGGAATGTAGCACGAATGGCTGCTGGTATAAGGGAAATAAAATCTTTGTTCCAGAAGCTACCCGAGCCCAGGTGTTGCAATCAGCCCATGACTTCAAATCTGCTGGGCATTTCGGGTATGTAAAGTCGCTACACCTACTGCAACGCAGCTTCTGGTGGCCCCGAATGAAACGGGATTTATCCCTCTATATACAATCCTGCCCTACATGCAATCGTTGCAAGACTAGACCAGGGAAACCTCCAGGTCTTTTACAGCCTTTGCCCACCCCGAGCCGACCCTGGGAAGTAATCTCCATGGACTTTATCACTGATCTTCCCCCCAGCAAACATATGACAGTCATTTGGGTGGTAGTGGACTTATTTTCTAAGCAGGCTCACTTTATACCATTTGCTAGCCTGCCAACGGCCAAAGTCCTGGCCAAAGCCTTCCTTCAGCACATTGCCAGGCTACATACATTACCGCTCAAAATAATCTCCGATAGGGGGGTTCAATTTGTTTCAAAACTGTGGTTGGAGTTGATGACTCTTATGGGTATTGAACACGCTCTCAGTAGTGCCTATCACCCAGAAACCGATGGGCAAACAGAAAGAGTAAACCAAACTTTAGAACAATACCTAAGATGTTTCACTAACTATCAACAAGACAATTGGGTAGAGTTATTACCACTAGCAGAATTTGCGTATAACAATTCATGGCATGCTTCCACGAATATGTCTCCCTTCAAAGCTGCCATGGGTTATGACAGCCCCCCTCTTCCGTTTTTGAAGCCCGGCAAGGCTGGTGGGAAAGCCACAACATGGTGTAAAACTTTTCAAGAGTCCTGGCCCCTAATCATTGAGACTTTAAACGAGGCCAAGGCACAATACAAAAAACAAGCAGACAAAAAGAGGGCGGGTGGCTGGAATCTGCAACCGGGAGACCATGTCTACCTCTCCACCAAAAACTTAAGGCTGGCACAACAATCCAGAAAACTTGCTTGGAAATATATTGGTCCATTCAAAGTAGTGCGATGTATAAATCAAGTAACTGTACAACTGGATTTACCTAAATCTCTTAAAGCAATACATCCAATTTTCCATTACAGCCTCCTCAAACCAGCATTACCCCCGACTAAGTGGCATCCTGAGTTTCCAGCACCTCCCCCACCACTGATGGTCGATGATGAGGAGCACTATGAAATTGCTGACATTTTGGACTCTAAAATCCTCCGTGGACAACTGCTGTACCTTATTGAATGGGTACACTTTGGGCCTCAACACAGGGAGTGGGTGAAAGTGTCTGATATCAATGCACCTGATCACCTGAAGGAGTTTCACACCCGCTACCCAAATAAACCTGGGGGCCCATCATTCTCTCCTTCCTGAGCGGTGGGTGGGTGGTATTTTGGGAAGGGCAGAATGTCAGAAATGCTTCTTTGATGTTTCTCACTGAATCCATTGTTATGTGTTCCCTACCCTGCTTTGCTGCTCTGCGCTTGCGTAGCTATGCAGGCAGAAACGTGGGAGCTTCTTCCCTGCCGCTTTTCCTTATCACGGTGGCCTTGAATGTAGGCTTTGGGCTATTCTTGTGTCGCTGAGAATTTTCCAGTCCTGGGAAGGCAAAGGGAGGGGGAGTAGTCTCCCGCTCATCAAGTATATCTCCCGCCGGGAGTTTCCCGCGCGCGCGCTCACATTTCATTTGCTAGGCGCTTTTTTGCATCACACTATAAGTTAGCTTGCATTGCTTCGCCCCCATTCCTGACAATGACCTCCTACTGTGGGTTTTAGCAAGATTATCCAATAAAACCTTTCTTTGCATAAGAATGCCTGGATCCACTTGTTATTGAACCTGACAGAAAGTTGGGCCTCATCTGCTGGGTTGTGGGATAGTCCAGGCCATTTTCCATGGAAGCGCACTGTCTTAAGTGATCTGTATCTCTGTAAGAAAAATTAAGGGGGATATAATATGAATATGGTAAGCATTAAATTGACTGGGAGTCTTGAAAACAGACTTAAGGTTCGGGGCAGTTACATTTATTTCACTTGGCATTGACAAAACTACATCACTTTCACCAACCATTTTTATGTTTTACAGGACTGGGTTTATAGGATTTGCCTTGAATCCACTTCTGCAGAGGTGTTTGGGAGTCTCACTGGAGAACTCTTTGAAGCTCTGAGGTAATGTCTGTTCCACTTCGTTAAAAGATTCCCAGCAGCAACTCAGCTCATCAAAACAAAACGTGAATCTAAGCTTGAGGGGAAAGTCCCACTAGGTTTAGAAGCAGAACATGTTGGAGAACTGTCCTGCATAAAAACATAGATTGGCAGTGAAAATAAATAGCATGATTCTGCTCCCTTTATATGAATAGGGAGTGCGTGTCTGGAACTTACATATGAGTGCACAAGTATATGCTGCTAGTAAATCATTATGGCTAGCTTAGTTTGGGGATTTTTAAAAGATATCCCCAACAGGCTAGGGGGTGTGCATTCAGATATTCCCATACTGAAAATATACCCGACATTAGCTGTCTTATACTGGCTCAGAGAAATCATGAAATGATCCCAGTTCCCAAACGCTCCCAAAATTCTGGGAGTAACAAAACTTTATCTCCCAGAAATTTAGGAGTGTTTCACAGAGGGAGATAAAGGAGGCTGGCCCCAGCAAACAACTGTTTGGTGGTGCCTGGCCTTTTTAAATTTTAAAGGGCCATTATTTTCTATGAGAAGACCTGGCCTCTGAAGTCTTTTCCCATAGAAAATAATAGCTCCTTAAAATTTAAAGAGACCATGCACCTCCAAATAGCTGATAGTCTGACACACCTGACCTCCTGAGACCTGGTCTACCCACTGCCACTATTTCTGTGCAGAGGTAGACCAGGCATCAAGTGGCCAGGACCCATGCTCCCTGTAAGCTGTGGAGTCTTGTGAGCAAAGATTCTACTTTGTGAACTATTGGCATTAAAGTTGTGAGCGAGCGATTTGGCCACTGCATACATTAGTTCGCTCTGGAGCCATCCTTCCTGAGCAAAGTCAAAAATGTGTGAGCTGGAGGCTAAAAAACCATGAGTTAACTCACACTAACTCAGCTTAGAGGGAACACTGGCCTGGACTATCCCAGAAGCCCTTTAAAGTTTAAAAGGAAAGGAAGGACTGAATCAGCCCCAGACTTAGCTGGCCAGCATCAGCCCCACTGATGGTTCAGGGGCCCTGTTGCAGGCCTTCATCCTTGTTACCTTCCTTATCGTCAATTGTGGTAAGGCTGTTGTGGTAAGCTCTGGCTCAGGACAGCCTGGTGTAGTGGTTAGAATGCTGGACTAGGATCTTGGAAACTCAGGTTCAGATGCCCACTCTGCCATGGAAGCTCACTAGGCAACCCTGGAAAAGTGTCTTTCTTTTAAAACCAAGGATGAGATCCAAGTGCGGAAAGGACCACCATCCCCTCTCTCAACCTGACCAACCTTCTCAGGGTTGTCCTGAGGATGAAATAGGGAAGTTTCAAAGAGACTGGACAAGGGTCCAACTCTATGAGTCCCCCCAAAAAGTGCCCCCATCCTCCATTATTTCCAATGGTGGGAAGACATTTAAAAGCAACATGGTCCCTTTAAATGTGATGGCCAGCTCACCCAGAACTCACTTCGGAGTTTGGTCACACTTCTTCCCCCGCTTTCCTGGAGCCTCCTGGTTATCTGCCAGCTTGTTGGCCTCACCTGGCAACCCCAGATCTCTTTTCTCCAAGGAACTAGGTATTCCCAACTAGTGCCTGAAAAGCAAGTACAAAGCAGCATTTTTCAGTGAAATGACACCTGTGTGCATCTTCTTTATATTGTGAGACATGGAAACAAAGTGATGGTGTCACAGCCTGGGCCATGCTACCCCTCGGGGAGATAGGGTGGAGTGAGGGAGCAGCACTAAGGAAGGTAGCAGCCCAGTTGCAGAAGTAAGAGAAGAGCCATTGGGGCTGACAAAAGTAAGGAAGCAGAAGTCAAAAAGAAGACCAACCAGCACTAGCTCCCTATGAGGAGAAAGTGTAGTGGTTAGGAAAATGGACTGTAATCTGGGACAACCGGGTTTGATTCCTTACTCCTCCACATGCAGCTCCTGGTGTGACCTTGTGTCAGTCTCAAGTTCTTTCAGAACTGTTCTCTCAAGAGCAGTCCTCAAAAGAGCTCTCAGCTCCGCTCACCTCACAGGGTGTCTTTTGTGTGTGTGGGAGGGGAGATTGTAAGCTGCTTGAGACTCTGAGTGAAGACCCGGCCGCGGAAGAGGGAGCTGCCGCCATCAAATCATCTTATGACTTTAGAGATAGAAAGCCTAGATAAAGGCAGGAGGACTCTGGAAATTGCCTTTATGAAGCAAACTGGAGGGGGTGCTCTGGAATCTCCTCATAACAAGTAACAAACTAACAATTTAACTGAGATAGACAGGAACTCACAACACGCATTGTTTATTAACACTAAAATGCTAACATTTAGCTTAACACGGATATGATCTCCTTCTCTTGGGGTTTTAGTATAGTGTGGGTTTACTTTCCTTTATCCCTAGATGTAGTTCCCTTTCCCTTTTTTCTTTGTAGTTTTAGTAGTATATACAAAAATCAATAAAAAAAATCCCCTTCAGGAGGCCAAAAAAAAAGAGAGAGAGAGCATGGGGGGTATAAATCCAATCTCTTTTTCCAAGAGAATGGGCCTGCTCAGGAAAAGGAGCAGAACTGGGAATGGATGGGGGGAAAGTGACGAAAGGCCCTAGCTGTAAGCAGTAAGGTAGGCAGCTGGCTGGAAGCTGGGAATGAGCCTTTGCATGCTAGAGAGTATCCAGTGTCCTGTACATTTGGGCAGTAGTGGCATTCCTGGCCAAGAGGGAAGCCAGAAGGAATTTCTCCTACCTACTCAAGGCAGGCTGTCTCTCTCTGCTCTGTGTGTGTAAAGTGCTGTCAAGTCGCTGCTGACTTATGAGAGCCCCGCAGGGTTTTCAAGGCAAGAGACATTCAGAGGTGGTTTGCCATTGGCTGCCTCTGTGTATCAACCCTGGAATGCCTTGGTGGTAGGGTTTCCGACCTCCAGGTGGCAGATGAAGATTTCCTGGGATTATGATACAGATCAGCTAACTGGAGAACATGGCCACTTTGGGGCATTATACCCCACTGAAGTCCCTCTCCTCCCCGAACTTCACCATCCTCAGGCTCCACCCCCAAAATCTCCAGGTATTTTCCAACCTGGAGGTGGCAACCTTACTTGGTGGTCCAAGTACTAATCAGGGCTGACCTTGCTTAACTTCTGCGATTTGACAAGATCAGGCTAGCCTGGACCAACTAGTTCCGCTCCCCGCCCCAGCTTAATCCTGAAGAAAGATTGCAGAGGACAGGACAGGAGTTTAAGGAACTGGGAGAAGGACTCAGGCTGGGAAGCAGTTCCAGCACCTTGTCATGGGCGTGGATGAGGATGAGCTGACACAGCCTGCAGAAACCACAGCTGGTCCCTCTGAAGCAGCAGAGGAGGAGAGATGGCAAGTGCCTGTAACTGCAGTCTTCATACCTGGCTCAGATAAAAAGGAAGAACTGCAAGCTGAAAGTCCTCCTGACTCATCCCCACGTGTGACTTGTTTAAGGGAGCGACTGTGGCAAAGCTTAGCAATGAGGTGACGGGAGGCCAGGCTACAGGGTAGACACTCAGCTAGCCCAAAGTTCTAACAGGAGCCTGGGCAATTGTGCAGCTGGCTAATTGGTAGCAGCATTTAACTCCACACTCTAGGCAGTACTCTTTGTGGAAGCAGTGAGTCAGCTTTGTGCTGCTTGCATCCACTTTGACTTGGCTCTTGCACCCAGACCTTGGGACTCCCTGGCTTTGGACTTGTCTCTGTGTTCCTGGCTCCTGACCCCAGCCTGGCTTGGACTATGCTTCTGGTTAGTGTTTTTGGACTTGGCTCTGTGTTTCTGGCTCCTGACCCCAGCTTGGCTTTGGACTAAGATTCTGGTTAATAATTTTGGACTCAGCTCTGTGTTTCTGGCTCCTGACCTCAGCTTGGCTTTGGACTTTGCACTGTCTTCTTGACTCCTGACCATGGCCTGTTCTGGACTCCCTTTGACCAGCACCCCAACCCATGACACACCTTGCAGTGAGTAGGTAGAGGTGAAGAGAGGTGAACTGGCTGAGCTACAAAGGGGTGGTTAACCACTGGAACTAGTATTGTAAAGGAGTCAAACAGTTAGTGCAACCTATACATTTCTGGTACTGTGGAAAGAAGATGGCAGCCCCTGGAGATGGAATGAGGCCTTTGGCCCTGAGGGCACCATAAGAACATAAGAGAAGTACAGAAGCCAATGTTGGATCAGGCCAATGGTCCATCCAGTCCAACACTGTCAAACAGTGGCCAAAAATGCCAGGTGCGATCAGGAGGTCCACCAGTGTGGCCAGAACACTAGAAGCCCTACCACTCTTGCCCCCCCAAGCACCAAGAATACAGAGCATCACTTGCCCCTGACCGATTGTTCCTATCTATACCTTGTGGCTAACAGCCACTGATGGACCTCTACTCCATATGTTTATCCAATTCCCTATAAGAACATAACAGAGGGTCATGTTAAAACTGGAGTCTGATATAACTGCCAAATTCTCTAATATAAAAAATATATTAGAAATGATTTAGTGGTTGCTATATCCTACTATAACAAGAGGTTTGTCAGCCTGCTTCCAGCAAGCAATGGATTATACAAAACCAAAATCTTCACACTGTGCTGCCTAGCTGTGCTCATAATGGTTTGTGGCTAAATCACTGAACAAATAATTTGAGAAAATGTATGTATTTGTTCCATGTGCTCCAACAACAGAAACCTTTTCCATTTGAATGGGATTCCAGATGAAATCGATGGGAGTTCAGCTTCCTGAGTTCAAGGCTGCAACCCAAGTGAGCAAAAGAAAGATGTGAATTTCCATCATGCTTAACTAAAGTACAGTAGAGCTGGAAGCAGAATGGAGCTTTGACTGCCATCCTCTTTCAGACTGCTTTGTTTGTAAACTGAAGATAAGGATCTTGGTGCATCTCTTCCTCAGCTGAAGCCATTACTGCCAGACAGGACGTCTTGAGTTTATCTCAATTATTTTAATTACAAACATTTGTTAAAGAACATTGTAGGGAGATGACAATAAGGGCCATTGTTAAATATCTTTTTGGTTTCAGTGCAGCATTTAACAAAGACCGTTTAAGGCTCTGACTGTCTGCTAGTATAAAGCTTCCAAAGCGGAAGGTATATGTGATGGTCCATAACAGAAAAATAAATGGTTGAAAGATAAGAAGCCTAAGAGATTGTTAATTCTATTGATACGAGACTTAAACAAAATAACTTGCCTTGTGTACTGGAACTATCTACTTCAGAGCAACATACATTCATCATTCCTACAGCAAAAGTTAGTGTTTAATATTCAGCTATGTGTATGCGGATCAGAGGTCAAAGGTTAGAAAAAATATAAACAAGATTAACAATGGCATGGTATGGCCTACCATGAAAGCATGACAAATAGACTCTTCACTGCACACAAATGTGTACTTCACCCTTACCTCCACCACCAGTCTATTTATCTTCCTATTTGGCTATAGCTCATTGGTTCTTCCAACAGCTATGTATGTACATAATAGGCAATGGTGGAGGGGGAGTAATTGACATACCTTTGGGACCACCTCTCTCAGTATGCCCTCAATAGAGTGTTACGCTCAGGTAGTAAAAATCTCCTGGTGGTTCCCAGCCTGAGAGAAATACAGCTGTCCTCGACCAGAGCCAGAGTCTTTTTGGCCCTGGCCCCTGCCTAGTGGAACTCTCTGCTGGAGAACATCCATGCCCTGCAGGATTTATTACCTTTCTGTGGGCCCTGTAAGGTTCTGCCTGTAATGTTCTGCCAGGCTTTTGGTTGAGGACAATTATGGGACAGAATGTAGTCTGTCATTCTCAGGTTTCCTCTCCCCACCCCCCCTTACCTGCCACCTTGGAGGCTGGGTAGTTTTAATCTCTATTTAAATTATTTGCCACCTTGGAATTGCTTTTTACTTATGATTCTGTATTGTGTTTTAATGCTGGTTTAATTTAACCTGGATTGTGTGTTTTTATTCTGTGGTAAACTGTCCTGAGCCCCACTTGCAGGGAAGGGCAGCCTAAAAGTCTAAACAGTAAATAAATAAATGCTGGCAGGTGGTAGAGTAGTAAGCTAGCTGGTTAGCTGCCTAGTGGAGCTCATGAGCTCTCATCTCAATGACTGCATGGCACCTTTATGCAAAGTAAGACAAAATGGCACCCATTAGGCAAATGAAATCAGTGCATATGCACAACGCAGCCAATGTGCATCCATAAAACAAAAACAAAAAACCTAAACCATCCTGACACACCTGCAGTCCTTAAAATCAGCATCTTAATTCTATTTAAAGTTTTAAATCTGGAAACTGGTCTAAAATAATAAAAAGTGGCCTAGCCACCCAATTCCCACCAAGCTGCAACTATGTTTACTGGTGAGAACTAGGGGTGTGCATCCCAAAATTCCCAAGCCAAAAATATACTCAAATTGCTGCTTTAGGTTGTTTAGGTCCAGCATGGTAAATGCAAATCCAGTATTCTCAGACATTACACACACACACCATATACACATGAATACACAAATTCCTTTTTTAATTTGTATGCTTACCAGTTTTCAGCATAAAAGTTTTAAGAAATATATTGTCAGTCAATCACTGTAAGCATATTTTTATTTATTTATTTATTTATTATTTGGATTTATATCCCACCCTCCCCGAAGGCTCAGGGCGGCTTACCACATATGTAAAGAAACAAGATGCAGCCAGGATTTTTTAAAAAGGTAATAGCTGACACTCTCCTGCTGGGCTGCTGCCACCCCTACCCCCAGAAACAGTGTAAAATGTAAAATCTAACTCCTTTGTCCATTCTACTTGAGATGTAGGTGGCTTTAGACTAGAGGGAGGACTATATTCTGTCCAAATTTGGTGCCATTATCTTTTAAAATAGCTGCATCAGATCCTCAAATTCATTCCCCATTGGGAAAAAAATGGTCCTCACCTTTTAGGTGAGGGTTGGGTCACAAGTTAAATGTGAGTAGGGTTTAGGTTTTTTCCCCACCCTAACTTTTGTGTAATGTCTTGTTTAATCAGACCCCTACTGTCCTTAGTAGGAATGGGTGCAAACTGAGAAAATGGCAGTTCATTGGGTTCCAACAAACCTCTCTAATGAACTAGCCAAACCTCCACGGGAAAAAATGGTGTTTTGTTGTTGGTTTGGGAATGGCATGACCAAGCGAACCATGTCAAAACGAACCATGAGCCAGCCCTGTGCGAGTGAAAATTCAGTTTGTTTTGTGGTTCATGTTTATCCTGAGTCCTTCGTTTCTTGGAATTTTGAAGTGACAGGTTACTTCGTGCTGATTTCTAGCCTCCAAAGACAGCAGAACTTTGAAAACATCTCAGAAGTTGTCTAGATGTTGTTTTGATGTGTTCATGATTCATTTGGTTGAAAATGGCCAGTAAATGTTTGTATTTCAACCAAAAATAAAAAGCTTCAGGTTACTGAACTGTAAACATGATTGTCTTTGTTTTGGTTCTGTTTCAGTTCAGGTTCAGCCATCATTCTGACTTTTATACAATGACTGTGGATCTGTTCCAATGGAGGAAAAAATAAACACTGGGCCTGTATTTCCACTTAGGTTAAGGTTTGATTTGATTCCACAGTTCAAATTAGGGAAGTGTGTAGTAAGCATAAGCCATTTAATACCAACAGTGGATTTGCCCAAATAAAGAGAAGGAGCTGAGTTATGTCAACTTATTTTTAAAAAACTGAATAGCTTTGAACAATGTAAAGTGAAACTCTTTGATTCACCTGGTTTCTGTATGTGATTAGCCATGCTTATTTTTACCTGGATTGCAAACCATGCTCCTAAATTACACTTTTTTGTCTCTCATGTCAAAAACACATTTGCTTGGATGGAAGTTTCCCAGATTTTTGTGATGGCTGTATCTGAACTGAGTCTTATAGCTCAACACAGAACTGTTTTAAACAAAAGTATTTGTAATACAGTCAATGGCAGGAATCCAATGAGCTGCTTAGGAGTTTACACAAGGCAGTGGAATATTTTTACTTTTGTTCTTTGAACAGTTACTTCTCCTTACCCTACAGTGCTGTATATCAAACTGCATTAAAGACTCCCTTCTCCATCACATGGCAAATTGATGGCAAAAGAAGTCTGCTGTTCAAGGAAAACAAGTCCCAAGCCCCCTTGGGCCCTAGAACTAATTTCATGGCTTCCTGTATCCTGGCCAGTACATTTTCATTGATGTCAGTGAGAATGAACCTGCTTCAAGTTAAGCATCCTTCCTTGGGGCCACCGAGCGAATGTGGACTTCCTTGGGGAATAATGAGGAAAGCAACATTGCTGCTGAATGGGGACCAAAGTCGGATAGCCGGGATAGAAAAATCCAGGTGGTGAATCACTCTCTAAAAGTAATATCCAAAAATGCGTGGACCAAGCCTGAGTTCATATAAATCACCATGTCCATGTTTATTGCAGTTAAATCCATCTAAAATTAGCTAAGTGACATCAGCAAATTCCTCCTCAACAGCCGATATGTATTTTAAGTGTTTAACCACAGATCACACGCCGGCTCCAAAAGTAAGGAAGCAATTAAATATTTGTTAAAGTAAAGAAGAAACCCTTCATTTCTTGCTCAACATTGTATCTTCCAGAGGCAACTGAAAGAAACAAAACCATGTTTCCAAGTTCAACGCCTGTCCCTTTGCCTGGGGCTTGGGATGACTTTCAAAGAAAAAGCCAAATATTAGATAAGCATAACTTGGCAGGATGAGTGAAGATTTCTGCCAGATGAGTTACAGAATGCAGTTAGGAGAGTCACACAGGAATAATCATTTTATAATGATCCTGTCTTGGGATCCTCTTAAAATCTCTCGTTGATGGTACATTTCTTTGCAATTAAGCTTTTCCACATTTCTGAAAGATTGTGGAATGGGACATTATGATTATTCTTGCATCCATTTATTGCAATGATAGGTGTGATCCTGTTTTATTTTGACAGATGCCATATCCTTTTTCCCTCGCGTTGAAAACAATGGACCCCCATAGAGTGACTCCATCTATGAAGAATTTATAAATGTCAACTGTACTTAGCCTTCCTGACTTAATAGACCCAAGCACTTCCTACTGGCCCCTTGCTGATACATCCTCAAGAATCCATGGTAGCAGACAGACCTACAGGCAGGTCACATATAGCCACATTGCTGAGGAGCATCCTGAGAAAGGATACAGAACGGGCGCAAGCCAATGAGTGCAGTTTGTGTAGTTCCCTCCTCAGCCCAGCTGTCAAACTCAGAAGATGTTTTTTTGAAGAAAAAAAAAACCAGTCATCTATGTGAGAGGCAGAGCTGGAGGGGTGCATTATTCCTCCTGCTCTCTCCTTCCAGTGGCATAATTGTCCCATAGAGCTACAGGCCGGCAGCCCTAGCTGCTGTGCAGGTACACCTTTAGATCGTTAAATTACTTTCAAGACTCTGAGTGATGGAAGAATAGGTTTAAAAGTTAATAATCTGAATGTATTTAAATATCACAGAATCTATTTTATTTAAGACCACTATGTTGATTTGTGAGATAGTATAAGACGTGTTCCACTTATTGCTTTCCATTAAAATTTATAATGACATCTCTCCAAATTTCAGACTGTGATGAACTATGTATTTTAAGAACCCTTGGGATGCTTTTGTCCAGCAGCCTTCGATAAAATGGGTGCTTCGAGGCTCAATTTAAGGTGCTGGTGTTGACCTTTAAATCCCTGTATGAACCGGGACCAACATACCTTAAGAACCACCTTCACCCACATGAACCTATCCACCCACTCCAGTCATCCTCGGAAGTCCTGCTTCAGTTGTCCTTGCCATCTGAGGCTGGACAGGTAGCCACCTGAGAAAGGGCCTTCTCATCACAGCACCAAAACTTTGGAACTCCCTCCTCTGGGATAAAGGATATAAAGCGCATGTCAAACTTGAACTGAACTGAGGAAAAATTTCATAACGGCTTTTCTGTCTCCACCAGCAATGTGGAATGTAGTGAAAAAAGGCAAGCTAGATGGCGAGACTATGGGTAGAGTTAGATCTCTGGGAAAAGAAGGTTACCATCAGGCCAGTTGTCATTGGAGCCCTTGTAGCAGTGCCTGGAAGTCTCAAGAAACCCCTGACATTCTGGGCATTGAACAAATAACACCAGCTCAGCTCCAGAAGACACTGTTGCTTGGAACAGCAACAATCCTGAGAAAATACATCTACAATTCCCAAGAACCTGACTAGATCTCAAATTGTAGAACACCATCTACCAGTCATATATCTGACTGTGACTATTCATAACAACAGCAGCAGCACAATGCAGCACAGTAAACTGAAGGCACTCATTTCCAGGTCAGGAATGGTGACAATGGAGCCATTTTAAGAGGAGGGATTCCCATATAGTGCTAAGCAGAGTCACACTCTTTTTAGCCCATTGGTTTCAATGAAATGGAAGACCATAACTCTGTTTAAGGTTATGCAGTCAGTATGCTTGGGAGCAACTTGACTTGATACTTAACCACACATCTCTTAAATGATTCCAATTCATACTGTGTCATCACCTGATGTCACAAAACTGCATTGTTTACTGCAGTAAAGTCTGAAAGAACTCTGGAACTGAATGGTGCAGTATTTTAATAGATCTTCTGGCTGGCTGCATAAGTTAAGAATACAACTGTTGAATAAGACAAGATTTACAGTGCTTAGTAATTATTTCATGCATTAATCATTATGAAAACACAGAATTTTATTATGCACATTAACAATATCTTTACCATAGTCCCAACACTGGATTCAGAGGATTTTCCATGTCAAACTGTTGATAAACATTGAACTTTGGCCCAGAGCGGTTTCTCTTTCTTCCCAGTGAGACACAAACCACTTTCCCTGTTCCAAAGGATATTGTGGGCTCTTCCCCCCAGTTGTTGTTTTGGAATGTACTTGCATTTGGTTTGTGACTTTTAGAAC
Source organism: Gekko gecko (assembly GCA_029375565.1). Lineage (NCBI taxonomy): Eukaryota > Metazoa > Chordata > Lepidosauria > Squamata > Gekkonidae > Gekko > Gekko gecko. The sequence goes on along the minus strand of JAPDNY010000011.1, from coordinate 57,650,563 downwards.
AAAAGCTGTCACTTATTTTTAAGTGCAACATATTCTAGAGAGGAAGGAAGAGGGAAATAGCAAGGCTGAGTCAATTTTTCTCCAACAAGAAGAGAAGAAGAAGAGATTGGATTTATACCCCACCCTTCACTGCCCAAAGGTATCTCAGGGTGGCTTACAAACTCCTTTCCCTTCCCCTCCCCACAACAGACACCCTGTGAGGTAGGTGAGGCTGAGAGAACTTCTGACAGAAACTGTCCTTGAGAGAACAGCTGTGCCAGAGCTTTGATTACCAACAAACATTTTTGATGCAAAACAAATTGGGGGGGGGGCTAAAATGTTTCACCCACTCAAACTTGATTTGAAAACCTGACTCCACAAATTTGGATTCTGCACCGTATAGAGCATAACATGGTGCAGTCCACAAATCTAACCCTATGATAAGCATATGGAGGATAATTGGCATGATTCCAATGTATCTTTCATTATTATCCAGTTTTGGCTTTGTTCCAGGTGTAACCACAGCACTGGACCTTTAACATTTGCTGACCAGAACAGAATAGATGTGTCAGCTTTCTCTCATTTCTTTTTCCACTGAGAGTTTTCCAACACAGTGTAAGTTTGACAGGATAATTGATACTTTGAGTATATGAATGCTGGTTCATCTCTGCCCTGCTTCATTGCCAAGATTTTGTAAGTACTTCTGTGTGGCACTGTGGCATGCTTGCACTGCCACAGTGCCTCTTGTTCTGGAGTGTGCCACTTGTTCTCATGGCAAACCAGCACCTCCCAAGACAGTTCACTTTCCCTGAGATTCTCTGGGAGAGTCTGACTTCTGGGTGGCTGCCTGCTTGCCTGCCTTCAGTGCGGCTGGCTGGGTTTCCCCATTGGAAACAATGGAGGTAATGGGGGTAACCTGTTTGGATGCCCATAGATTTAGGCCCATTTGGTCCAATTGCTTTGAGACGTGGGGGTGTATATGGGGAGTGGCTCCCAAAGCTACCCTGAAAATTTGGAGCCTCTCCCTCAAACCCCCTCCCCCCCAGAGCTACTAACAGCACCGTGGGGAAAAAGTAACTTTGTCCCATCATAGAGAACAATGGAGGTTACGGGGGCAACCTGTTTGGGGGCCCATAGAATTGGACACCCTGGTCCAATGTTCTTGAAACTTGGTGGTTATCTTGAGGAGAGGCTCCAAAAGCTACCCTGTGAGTTTGGAGCCTCTCCTCAAACTCCCTCCCCTCCATCCCCCAGAATATAGCCTATGTTTTCACCATTGACTTCAATGGCCCATAGGATATAATGGGGCTGAAATTGTACATTCGGCTGGCCGAAAGACTCCCGAATCGGCTTGTACGGCCAAAACAGACATGCGGGAGCCTTTTTGCCCTCTGAAGCTGCCGGAGCTCTGCTCCGGTGCGCTCCCCCCCCAAAGACCCCTGCCTACATCCCCTCTCCCTTTCATTTGTTTTCAGAGTTTATTCAGGAAGGGGAAAGAATATGTTTCTTTAGTATGGTAAGAGAGAGAGAGGCCAACTATGCATGAGTGTTTTCCCTTGCTTTCACTGTGCATGCCTGTTGGGTTTTCTTTGTCATTCTGCATTGATTTTCCTCCCTTCAGTGCTCAGTTTGCTTTCTGGTAGCTGTTTCCCCAGGTTTTCTGAGAGTGCTTTTGTGCCGATTTTCCCCTTGTTTAACTTCCAAGGTGAAGGTAATTTAAAAACGTACAGATTCCCCACACACACACTCTTTTGCCACCCTTTGAAGGTCACTCCCCGCCCACATCGAGGTTATTCTGCCCACTCTGCATCTTCTGCCATCCTCCCCCCTCCATTTTAAAATTATTTTACAAGCGGCATGAGTCTAGCAATATAAGACTAGTCACAGATCACTGAATTTTAAAAAATTAAATGATGGGGGAAGGTTTAAAAGGAGCTGTGTGAAGTTAATTCCCTGTTGGGATTGATTTGAAAGGTGGATTGAAGAGAAGGCAAACAGCAGCGTCCTCAGTACAAAAAAAAAGCAAACAAAATAAAGGGGGGGATCATCAGTGTGGAATGAAATTGACATGAGATGTAAAGAGAGAGAAAGAGACTGGGATGGGAAGCCTAAAGCTTTGAAAACATTTTTTTTCCTTTTAATGCTTCAGTGAACAAAGCTGGGGAGGGATCATTTTGGCAGTCTCCAGAAACCTAGCGTTAGAATGGTGGCTGAGCCACATGGACCTTCTGTGACCCACTGAACTTAAGAATCACTTGGGATCAATCCATTTGGAAGACGAGTGCAATCCACACAGGACAGGTTTTAAAAAGACTGCCAAGATCACAGTGTGCAGGATCAAATTAGAGAATCACAAAGAGAAAAACCACATAAATTTGCAAGGAAAGACAGGAAATTAGCACTACTATGCAGCTGAAAATACCCCCCCTTTTTTTTCAATTTAGTGGTACTAGACTAAAAAAACTCTCCAGAGCTTCTGCCAGGGGACTCTTCCCCCATACAAATTGCAGCCCTGTGCAAAGCGTGGTGGAGTCTCAGCTGACTTTGCACAGGTGCGCATGTACACAGACACACACACATATGTTGCCAGCAATCACAGCTTGCAGTGCCAGTGGGTTCTACCATGCATTCTGTACAGTCAACATGTTTCTCCATATTATGAGATTGTCAATTTCAACATCGGTTTTCCCCCTTTGCCTGTGATCCTTTCTGTTCCTTTCATTCAATGAATGAATGCTAAAATGCATGCAAAAAACCCCTGAAGCACAAGGATTTAAATGAAACATGTTTGGTGGCTGCTACTATGCAGCTGCGATAAGGCAATCACATAATTTTTTAAAAAAATCTTTGGACTCCCCTTCCCCCCCACATCACAAGTGATGTTCCACCCCAATTTAGAAAAGTGTGGGTTTTTTAATTGCAGCGGCAGAATAAATACACCGGAGGAAAAAGAATGGTGCCTACGGTGGACACAGAATATGAACTCAAGATCAAAGCCTTACTGCTCTGAAAATCTGCAGTTAGATGTGTGTGCGTAATGGGCCAGAGAGAGAAGCAGGTAGCATGACTGGCTGTAAAAGCAATCAGAAGAAGCTAACTGGGAAATGGAGCAGAACAAGAGTATCAGGGAGCAAAGAGTAAGAATTTGCGAGTAGAAGAGCCAGAAACTTTAACGCAGCACTGGATAATACCTTGTTGGCCAAGCAAAGATAATATGATATTAATATCTGTCTAGACTAATCCAGATTTTTTTTTCCATATCTTCCAGTGAAAAGGATGAATGTTAAAAATCCTACTAAAATGGACTGTGGATCCTAAATAGTCCTGATCACCCATAATCCTTCTGGTCCCTGGTTATAACCTTGCACCTCTCAACACAAATGTCATTCACAAGTATACATGTGCACATCTGTTCATTTTACAAATGAAACCAGGGATCAGCACCTGGGTAAATGTGTGGTTTCAACCACATATTCAGCTGCAGATTTGTTGAATATAACATGACAATTACTCAACCCATGTATAAAGAGAAATCATGTGTACACTGTACAAGGATTATATTGTATTCTCTCTAACTTGTGAACAGGGCTACAGATAAGGCAGTATCCCAAATGTAATATAGTAAAAATACATGTCTGAACCAAGATCTGCCACATTGTCTTTACAATATCTTGGATTATGGGGGTGGGGGAGATCTAATTTTACTTTGGGAAATGATAGCTAGTACTGGCCTGGGTGATATTTCAACAACAGGTTAACCTATTGCAAATTGAATTACATATTGTAGTAATAATAGGTTTGGCTTGACTTTTGGTAACTGAACTTGATTAGTCAGCATATTTTGTTTCATTCAATGAAGGGCTTAAGTATAGCTATGCTTCATGGAAGTTCCATCCAACTTTACAGCAATTGGCTAAACACTCTGATTTAAGGGATAAATTAACTGTTACTTATTGGCTGTGAGTTAAGAGTTACCTCCAAAGAAAACATGTCCAAAGTGTGCAGGCAGACCATTGAGTGAGGAAACAGCAGACCTCATCACAATCCCCTTTATTTACTGCCAACCAATAATCAAGGCAAGTGCTAAGAACATTTCTCAGAGGATGAGGAGTGTAAAAGGAATCGTTGAATTTGCTACAACACAGAGCTACCCTACATCCTGTTGACAATCATAATAGAAGAATAAGGAGGGTAAGGTTTCAATTCCCTAAATTCAGACCTCACTATGTTCAGTACTTCATAGAACAACTCAAAATGTTATGAAAATAATGCTAATGGTCTGGTTCAGTTTCTACAACACACAAGGAAAGGAAACTTAGAATTAACACTGAAACTCCATCCTTCAGCCACAATGTTATGTTTATGGGAATGTGCGCATACCCTGGAAATGTATGGGCCCAATTATAAAGAGTGGTTCCATTTATCTCTGGATCTCTCATCATTCTTCCTCCTAGATTCCTAAAATTACATAATTCCTTCTGCATGTCAGTTTCCTGCATGTCAGATATTTGCAGATTGGCTGTTATACTAGTGCTCTGGAGTTAGCAGCATCTATTAAGATAGCATTTGTATTTTATTTGTGCTTGTTGTCCAATTAGTTTACAGAGGCCATGAAAAAGACTGTTTAATGGTTTTGTTGTAATTTCTTATGCTGAGCTAAGAAAATGCTTAGCTGTACAAAAATGAATGGAGAACTTTCACAAAAGCTGGAGCTCAGGGCTTATCCAGTGCTCAAAGCACTTGCACACTGGGACCCAGTCTTCAATATATCAACATGGTTGACAGGACCTATGACAGCATCAGAGCAGTATGCAAGGTTGGTTCCCCAACATCAGCCCTGGTATATTCCAAGAAGGTGTCAGTCTTCTGCAGGACTCTGCCCACACTCTTTCAATTGTGTTCTGTCCATTCTAAAGGTGGAATGATTTGGTGGGCTTTTAAAAAAATATAAAATAAGAGAAAGTATAGTAATTTAGAAATATATACAGTGAGCTGGAAGCATCCAATTCAAATAGCTGATGATATACTGTCATTGTCATTAGTTTAAATGCACTTCATTGTCATTGCTGGCATTGTTTTTAATGCCATTTTACACCGTATGTAATCTTTGATACACACACCCCAGCTACAGGCTATTTCAGTGCCATTTTTATATGCAGTGGATGTAAAAAAAAAAGAACATTGACAAATGAATTTGATTTAATGGGGGGGAATGGTGCCACGAAAGAGAAAATGATGCAAAAATATTCATGAGTCCTTTTCTCACAAGGGAGAAAGGAAATCAAAATGGGGATCTTCAAATCAGCCCAGACAGCTTCTCACATTCAGTCCTATCTCTACAAGTCACAGTATGAACAAATGGCAGCCTTAGTAACTCATCTGTAATGCAACTAATAATATGGGGATGCAAAGGCTGCTGTACCTCAGAAGACTGTTGTAAAGATTATCCAGACGATGGCTTGAAACCAATGGAGCATTTCTGCAGAGCAGCATTGGAGGACATTTGAGATTGCAGTGGGAAGTGGGAAGTAAGAAAGTCACATGCAGTGGATGGAAATCCTTCAATCCACAGAAAAACTACACTGGATCCAACCCAGTACATGCAAGGTGCCCTGAAAATTTAGGAATGAGTGTTAGTAATATTATTGCTGTTGTCAATAAGACCAAAAGTTGGCCTTATATATTTCAGCTCAATTCTTAGTTCATATTGTACTTGATTTCTTCTAAGTGACCCTGTTGTGGTACTACAAACAAGGCTGCTTAAATTAACAAATCTTTGCATGAATACTTACTACACCCCAATGAGCAGTTTGAGGGACCCACAGTGCTCCCTGTCAACATATGCAGAAGTTACCACTCATCTACTTTAGTTCTTCCTGAGTGTGAACTTATAATATATTGTTACTAAAAGAAAAAAAATGGTTTAGGAAGTGGGAAATTACTGTCACTAGATTCTTATGAATAGAAATCAATAATCCAAAGAAATCCTTATGATTTTTCTCACTTTGTAATTAGCATTTTTAGTGGTCATTTCTCTTCCAAGAAGTAGGGGTGAGGAAGTAGGGAATTGCCATTCTCATTCTTCAGCCTGTGTGTGTGTGCATGCGCACACACATTTTTATTGCCAAGTCATCCTGCAAATCTCTAATTTGATCACTGAAAGCATTTTCTTCTGCCTTGAGTGATCAAAGCTTTCATCAAAACTAAATAGTTTATGTCAAATTGGATTGAAAAGCAATCCAAATTCCAAAAGAAAACAAACTCCAGAAACTAAGTATACACTGCAGTAGCTCTTTGCATTTGCTGGTTGAATGAACTCCTAGGAGTACAGTAGATGTATTAAACCTGACACTGCTGTGTTGAACTTGCAGACTTATTAATGGGAAACAGTGGAATTTGGCACAATGGTTCTGATTGTCCTCTTGTCTCTCATCGGGACAAATCAGCAGTAACAATTCCATCTTGCCAGTTATGTGGTCCCAAAGGAAAATGAAACATTTCCCTCTTTTGATTGTCAATCTGCAGTTTCCAAGCAGGAGAGTGAAGGAAAAACATTTGTGGTAATATGAGCTATTTAATCAAACACCTTTACACTTTGCTAATTTAAATTTAACAAATTCAATTCCTTCCTAATCTTTCCCTTATAGGCTTAGAATCCATTATGATGATACAATGCCAATAGTTTTTAGCCAACCTCTAATCTTTGTCCTTACTCCAAGGAATAGCTAAATTATAAAGGAACAACTGCTTTAAGCTTGATCATGATGCTTCATGACATGATAAGCTAGGCTGCTGGGCCATGAAGCAATTCTCTTACGATTTGTTTGTGGCATCATGATAGATTCAGAGTCTACTAGAGAAAGGTTAAGAAAAAATGGTGAAAGAAGGTAAGCTCAGAAGAAAGAAAGAAAGAAAGAAAGAAAGAAAGAAAGAAAGAAAGAAAGAAAGAAAGAAAGAAAGAAAGAAAGAAAGAAAGAAAGAAAGAAAGAAAGAAAGAAAGAAAGAAAGAAAGAAAGAAAGAAAGAAAGAAAGACCAATAGGTGGTACCAGGGCCTAACACATGCATGACACACTCCAGGAAAGTTTGCTAATATTTTCAGTGCTTTTTGGCTTATCTCAAAATTCCTCAGATGTTTTGCACCTAAGGACGAACCTTCATTCTCTCGTCAACTTTCACTTTGGCCGAAATCCATAAAAAACAAGGACTGTAAGAGACCCACTGAGAAAGTTTGCTTCTTTCCAGGCTGAAGTAAATGGAAATTCACGTATTAGAATGTACACAAAGTAGAACGGATGTTTCCACGGGGGATGAAGTTAACCATACATCAGAAGCAAGTACGGGGAGCTGGCATGAGGGTCACCATCCACCAGGGCAATACACATTGCTGAGGTTCCTTCCCTCCCCAAACCCCACTTTTCCCAGGCTCGGAGGCTCCCCCCTCCAATCTCCAAGAAGGATCCAATACAGAGTTGGCACCACTAAGCCAACTCCTTCTACTGCTCCCCAAGACATCACCTCAAGTAGTTCTCCCAGCAGGGGAGGCTTCAGCTTTCTTACTCAAGAATCACTTTTTATGTTAAAATTAGATCCTGCCCATCCTCTCTCTTAATTGAAGTGCTCAAAATACAAGGGCCAGGCCTACCTCTCACTACAGGCTCAGCTAGGTTTGGTTTTAGGCCATTTCCACGTGGGTCATCTGTGCCTAGTTTGATACAGTTGGGAATGTTTTGTGTGTGAGAGAGTGGATTTTTTGGGAAGGGGGTTAGGTTTGCCATTCCCCTGGGGGGCAGGGGTTTGCGTTCTTTAGAGGCCCCAATCCACTGGCCCGGATCTGGCTGGTGGTGGGAACCCCATCCCCAAAGTGCCGGGATTGTGCCAATGTGCACACTCTAGCACTAAGCCTCAAAACCCTATGGTACCATAGAGTTTCTGGTCAAATGCTAGAACATCCCCCTGGCAACGTGCCTAGAGCACTTCTGGGTGACATCCTCATGGCCTACGCACTATGCATGTGGGCCAGAAGATCCTGTAAAGAAAGCTCCACCCCCCCACACTGGCAGCAGGTAGGGACCTGGCAACCCTAGTGTGTGTGCTTGAAAGCCTGTAATTCATGGTAACTTCTGATGACCTAATGGGGGGCTAGGATGTTTCAGAGTGGTGGCTTTGATATTACCTGCCTCTGCATCCCAGCCCTGGTATTCCTTGGAGGTTGCCCTTACTTGCCAGGATCGGCCCTGTTTAACTTCCAAGATCTGGCGAGATCGGGCTTGCTTGGGCTATGCAGGTCAGGGTTGGTTGGTTGGGGGGGGTTGTGTGGGTGTTTTTTTTTTTTGTCTTGCTGCTTTCCCACAACCTGTGGTGCCTTTAAGTACCTCCTGGGGTTTCACTGGCTTTTACAAAATCTGCTTTGCTGCAAAGTTTTGAGAAAGGTAGTAGCAATGCCTGGATGGCTTTGGGGGGGGGAGTTTGGATTTTCTCAGTCCCACCCGCACAACAGTCATTTCCCCTGTCCTGCCTCCACAGCATCTATTTCCTCCATGTGCCACTTGGGGGAGGGGCTTTTATAATAATATTAAGAAAACAATTTGTGTATCAGGTTCTCTGAATTCCTAACTTTCATTTTTAGATAAAAGTCTCTAGCACCTTTTATTGTGGAGATATAAAGAGAAAGACACATATCTACAACAAAATAACCTAGAGTCATTTATTTTTTAAAAAAAGCTAGGAACTCAAAGAACCTGATATACAGATTGTTATAAAAATATAACATTATTAAATTGCTGGTTTTAAAAAAGAACAGAAAAGGCCCTGGTGGCACATAAAAACTATGGGGAAACTCACTCTGTGGAAATTCTATTGTCACTGCACTATATCAAGAGCCACTGGAGCACCTGGGGCATAATTTGGTCCTTGAAGTGTCTCCCAGGACCCTCCAGAGCCTCCCCTACCTGAATCTCTCCATCACAACTTTCTCTGTGTAGCTAAGGAAGGCAACCTGGTCTCCAAATCTGTGTGGCAGTTTACCTTATCCAGATCCACCATGTCACCTGCTCCTCTCCTACTATGCACTAGTCAGATAACTTGTCCTGTTAATTGGAATCAGATAACCTGTCCTGTCAATTCCAGATGCCTTAGAGTCTACAGCATACATTGGCTGAGGGCACTTTCCTGCCAAGCAGAAAGTGCCAAGTAGAAAGTGCCTCCCTAATTAGTTTAAAACTTCCTTGTATCCAGGGGCAATATCCAAAAATACCCTAGTTAGCCTCAAGGGGAGTAGTGCACACCCTTTAACTCCAGCAGAGGAATAAGCAGGAATGGGTTGGGGGGAATTATGGCTCTCCGGAACCAACCATACAAAGGAGGACTAGATTCTGTCTGCTCAGGCTATAGGGTTTGGCTGGTGATGGACAGGGCAGAACTTCTGCCAAGAAGGAAAATACTGAGGCTGAGTTGCTGTTTTTGCTTTGTGAGGATCCAGAATGGGGAATAAAAGCAATGAACAAACTCCTGAGGAAAAGAAATCTCATCTTGAGGTTGGCAGGACAGCAGGTACCATCCCTGAATAAAATGATATCCCTGTCAGTGTTATTTCATCACAACAAGGCAAAGATTTGTGGTGCAAGGATTTCACCGGCTAAAAGGAGCTGGAGGAAAGAAAGGAAGAATCTGTTATGCAGCACTGCCATCCTGTGCCATCCCCCTGTATCTCAGACACAATCCTTTTCCGGGATAGTCTCTGTAGGGGGGACCCAGCATGGCAGGAGACTTTTCAAGGAGACTCTTGCCTTGAAAACCCTAAGGAGTCTCCATAAGTCAGCTGTGACTTGGTGGCAAAACAAAAACAAAGCCAAACTGTTTTAAAAATTGATTTGTATTATATTTTAAACTGTTGACTGCCTTAAGTAAGAATGGACACAAACCAGGACGAACCTCCCCTGGATCACGAACTGGTTTGTTTCATGAGGTTCGTGGATCTTCCCTCCCTCCTTTCTGCTCTCAATGGCTCCCTGAGGCCAGCAGAATGGAAGAGGGGAAACATCAGACATCATAACGTCAACACGTTTTTCATCCATTGACATCAGCTCCAGCAATCTACCTCTGGTGGAGTCACCGAGTCCATGATAAGCCTTTGTGTAGCAACTCTAGGCTCCCCTTCACCACAGGAAGGCCAAAGAGGGAAGCCCCTGCTAAAAGAAAATAGGTCCACAGTGTGGCAGAACAGGTAAACACTTATTTCTTTAGAAAACTTTCAGATAAAGTTCAGAGGGATGGCCATTTTTGTCTGTTACAGCAAAAACAAAATGGAATCCCATGGTGCCAATTTATCACCAATGTGCATATATACATATCCACTGAGGCAGACAGAACTGCCACAGGGGTTGGAATGGTATAACAAAGTGAGACCAGAAGGCCCTGACAAATTCATCACTAGTTTAATTACACAGAGCGTAATACAATTATAAGCCACAATCTATTCACTTAATATATTTATTTATGTATTTAATTTATACCCTGCCCTCCCCAACAAAGGTGGGCTCAGCCTATGTAGAAGAAGAAGAGCTGAATTTATACCCTGCCCTTCACACGGAGTCTCAGATCAACTTACAATCTCCTTCCCTTCCTCTCCCCACAACAGACACCCTGTGAGATAGGTGGGGCTGAGAGAGCTCTGAAATAACAGCTCTGAAAGAACTGTAACTGACCCAAGGTCGCCTAGAAGAAGAAAAAGAAGAGATTGGATTTATACCCTGCCCTTCGCTTGGAGTCTCAGAGTTGCTTACACACTCCTTCCCTTCCCATCCCCACAACAGACACCCTGTGAGGTAGGTGGGGCTGAGAGAGCTCTTTTGAGAACTGCTCTTTTAAGAACAGCTCTGACAGAACTATGCCTTACGCAAGGCCATCCAGCTTGCTGCATATGGAGGAGTGGGGAATCAAACCCAGTTCTCCAGATTAGAGTCCGCCACTCTTAACCATGACACCAAACTGGGTAACAAATATCTTTCAGCCCTGCAGTTCTGCTGTTCAAATATCACAGCATACAAATTGCTGAAAGAACTGGCAAAAATATGCATTCCTTCCAAGTGTTGCTGCATAATTCAATTATGAGCTTTGTTTAATGATTCAGCGCAAGCTTTAGATCATTTTTCCGAGCTCTTTAACAAAATAATCGCCATTCTTTCTTTAACAGGATTAAGAGATATGGAGTCATTTACTTAAATTAAAAGAGAAGTAGTTGGAACTATATTCATTTGAAGATATTCAGTATGGAAGTAATTTGAATGCCAAGAATAATTTCCTTAGTAATGCAAAAGACTATGTTCTGATTTTAATTACTATGCACTAAAGATCACCAAAGTGAGCACTGCCAAGCCATTCTTTAAAAATGAGGTTTCTAGGCATATTAAAGCAAAAAACGTTCCAAAGTAATCGCCAGAGTCCTGGAACATCAACAATAGCTCTAATTCCAACCAATATTTGAAAAGATTGCTTGCTTCTCTGGTTACAAAACAAAACTGATACCAGCACTTATTTCCCATTGACTTGGTGCCAGCCAGATTTTTTGTGCAATCTTACCCAGTTCCCTTCCTTACTACAGCCCACCCCACATGGCTTTTGTCATACAAATCCCTTTATTCCCAACATAGCATTTTCAGGGGTCAAAGGGGACTTCCCCCAATGGAAAGGCAGTGTGTGTGTGTGTGTGTGTGTGTGTGTGTGTGTGTGTGTGTGTGTGTGTGTGTGAAAAAGTGCCATCAAAGTGCAGCCTACTTATGGTGACCCCAGAGAGTTTTGATGGCAAGTGAAAAGGAGAGGTGGTTTGCCATTGCTTCCTTCTACTAAATCTTCCATGATAGTCTCCCATCCAGGTACCAACCCTGCTTAGCTTCCGAGACCTGACAAGCATTGGACTATACTATACCATTCCACATCCCTTGAATTGGATCTACCCACTATTTTAAAAAACCTTTAATTTGACTTATGAGTCTCTAGGGGTTTATTTTTCTAAATAACCTGATGGGTATCCAAACTGCATGGAAAGCCATGGTTAATGTTGATTTAATAAACAAGATGGCCACGGCCGGATCGCCCATAGGGTGAACTAGGTGCTCGCCTAGGGCGCGCTGGCCTCAGGGGCGCCAAATGGCACCCCACTCCCCCCCGAAAAGTGCCCCCCACCACCCTAACACGGTGCCCGCCCCCGCCGCCAGACCACCGCCCCCTTCCCAGCTTTCCTGGGGGTCCCGCAGCCACAGAGCCCCCAGAAAAGCCGGCGCTGGGAGGGAGGGGGAGGCAGCTAGACCCCTCGCCCCCTTCCCGGCTTTTCTGGGGGTCCTGCCCCCTTACCTGGGTTTCCTGGGGGGCCCCCGCAGCTGCGGAGCCTCCAGGAAAGCCAGTGCTCCGCCCGCCCCCCGGTCTCCAGGCCCCACCGGGAGGTTGGCATCCCCGGTGGGGGGCGTCCCAGGCTGTCCTGCCTAGGGCACCCAGACACCTGGAGCCAGCCCTGAAGATGGCACTGAGAATTCAGGCAGTAAAGAAATTTAAGCAATTCACACATGATTACACATCATGCATGCTGCTTGGATGTTAAACTTCATGGCTGAGAAACTATTTGGCTTAGCCATGAATGCAAAGGAATGGCCACATGGTCCATGCTTATTCCAGTAGCACAGGGAAAATGAAGATCATTGTGGAAATTATGTTGTGTGGATATGATATGACTCAGACTTAAATTACTAATATTCCTTGATACTATATATTATATTTATTTATTTACCACACTTATATCCCGCCCTATCCTATGATGGGCTCAGGGCGGCTTACAACAGAAATAAAATACAGTGAATATATAACTTAAAACAAATAAAACAGGATGGCAGCTAAGAAACATAACATTACTCCATAGCAGCCCAATATACTTCCTGTTAGACATTAGCAGGATAGTAGGCATCTGTAGGTGGAAACATACACCACCTCAATCAAAGGCCTGACAGAACAGCTCTGTTTTGCAGGCCCTGCAGAATTGTGGCAAGTCCCACAGGGCCCTGATCTCAATTGGGGGTGTGTTCCACCAGGTGGGAGCCAGGGCAGAGAAGGCATTGGCCCTGGTTTAAGCTAAGTGGACGTCTTTCAGGCCAGGGACTACCAGTAGAAGTTCTTCTGCAGAGCGCAAGGCTCTCTGGGGCATATATGGAGAGAGATGGTCCCAAAGGTGTGCTGGTCCCAGGCCACATAGGACTTTAAATGTCACCACCATAACCTTGAAGTGGATCTGATAACCAGTAGCCAGTGTATGGGTGGAGAGCTAGCATGGTGTAGTGGTTACAATGTCAGACTTGGATCTGGAATACCTGGGTTCAAATCACCACTGGAAGTTTGTTGTGTGACCTTGGGCCAATCTCACACTCTCAGCCTCACCTACCTCATGGGGTTGTTGTGAAGATGAAATGGAGGAGAGAACAATGGAGGCTGTTTTGAGTCCACATTGGAGAGGAAGAGGGGGTAAAAATAAATAAATAAATAAATAGTGCTCTGGTTCAAATCCTGAACTAAGTCAATTTGGTATTAGGTATTTTAAATATGTCCACTGCATCCTGCCCAGTGAATGCCCTAACAATTGAAGGGAAGATATTTATGTATAAACAGAGGGGGAAACTGTGAAGATTCACTGGGGGAGCCATAAGCTGCCAGTGATGACTTGCGGTATGTCTCCACTGAGTGTTTGATAGCATGACTTTCCCCCATCACGCCCCATGCCTGCCATGTGGAAAAAGTGGTGCAACCCTCAGAACTGCAAGTTAGTTCAAGTCTCATTCCAGCTGTGGGTGTCCTGGATGGTTCTGGGTATGTCAGTGGCCCTCAGTCTGTGCCGTGTAGATGGTGACAATGACTTTTCCACATGGCTCTGATGGGAATCATCATAAAGCCTTCGGGGAACAAAGAGCTTCATCACAGTTCAAAACAATAAAATAAAAAGGACATAAGCAATCCATTTTACTAGGTGATTTTAAGAGGTAGGCCAGTTCTTATTTTTTTCCCAAGCCAAATCTATTTTGAGCCTTGTAATCCAATTGTGTACATTAATAAATGGATATCAGGAGAAAGTGGATTGTAAGTGCTCTTTTTATTTAATTTTGAGCTAGTGGTGGATATTGGTTAAGAGAGCCAGATGGTTGTAAGGAAGCTAAACACTCCGAAGGATTTAAATGCAGAATCCATTATAACCAAATCCATTATAACAGCAGTCTGGAGAGAGAGAGAAAAACCCTGAACATTTTTTTAATGTATTTTTGTAATGTTTGCAGTTTTATGTGACAGAACATATCTCAATTCCACAAAAGAGAGAGCCAGATCTTCTTAACAGTGAAGGACTTTATAAGCAAAGTCTTCTAAACAAACTTGACATCCAGAAGATTTCTGTATGCTGTTGGTTAGATGTAGCAAGGCCCATTTCTCTCATGGGAAAGATGAGAGCAAAATGACTTCTCAGCCTCCTTAGGACCTGTTCCCAAAGAACATGGGAGATTCTCTCCTTGCTGTGATATACAGCACATCATGATCCCAAAGACAAAGGCCCAACAGCAACTCACTATTGAGCAAGCTTGCTCTTGATCTCAACAGATTTCATGAAATGGGAAGAAAAGAAATATGAACAGCTTTTACTTTATTCATTTTGTTTAAAATATGTCTTGCCCCCTCATAACTCACATGGTCCTGGGTTCCAAACAACCTTACAAATGCAATGTAGACTATGAAATAATCTAAGACAAAAATCAAAATGCATAATATCAACAAATCAGCAGAAGGCAGTAAAAAAAAATTAGGTGACACTAAAAATTGTAAATCCCTGGGTGCCTGTAGCTCAGCACCACAGATGCTGGCAATGGATGTGGTAGGAGACTGTTGGAAGTGAGATACCACACCAGGGAACACCCAAATGTCTCAAAAAGTAGGTAATTCAGAACTCAGTGTCTGAAGATCTTAATAGGATTGGCAATTTTGGGTCTTTTGTATCCCCAAGTCAGTAAAATGCTACTTCCTCGATTTCTCTTCTTAGACTTTAATATTCCCAGTTTTTAGCTGGGATATAAAAAAGGCAGGACAGAACTTATCCCTAACACATAAGATTATTATAAAAAGGTAAGCTAATCAAATCCGACTCTAAGGGACGGTGCTCATCTCCATTTCTAAGCCAAAGAGCCAGCATTGTCCAAAGACGTTTCCACAGTCATGTGGCTGGCATGACTAAATGTCGAGACACACGGAACGCTGTTACCTCCCCACCAAAGTGGTACCTATTTATCTACTTGCAACTTCTTGCTTTCAAACTGCTAGGTTGGCAGGAGCTGAGGCCAGAGACAGGAGCTCACTCTGTCACGTGGCACTAGGACCTTGAACTGCCAAACTACAGACCTTCCAGTCTGTAGCTCAGCGTCTTAACCTCTGAGCCACTGCAGCCCCCAAAAATGCCTGGTTCAATTCCAGAACCTTCTGGAACTTTTTTCTTACAGACTATCCCTTTATTTCACATGTCATTGTTTGGCCATCTCTTGTTATAAACATTAACGAAGGATAGTTCCAAAGAACTAAATAGAAGCTAGTGTTCTTAGAAGGGTACTAGGGGGACCATAATTTGACCATAAGGACCATTATTTCTAAGAAACTTACCTTTTCCCCATAAATTAAGCACTGGTAATGTCTTTCCATAATGTTTGACACCAAGATTAATGTTTGACACCAAGACACCAAAAAAATGGATTAGAGAAAGCTCAGATTAGAAATTATTGGGTAAAATCTGTGATCTGAGTAAAGCAAATGATGAAAGCACTGAAAGGGTGCAGTGAACCATCACAAAAAACTCAGAGAATACCCTAAAGAAATAAATTTATATCACATTATTGATGCTAATGCTGTGAGCTTGGCCAGTGCTTTGGTTGGGAGCCTCCCCAAGAGAACCACGTGCCCTTCTGGGCTTCCTGAAGTGTACTAAATATAATGAGAAGCTCTTTCTTATCTATGAAAAAAGTGGTAGAAATAACTTTTACTTGTCATCTAAGAAATAATTCCCCCTCCCCATCTCAAATGAGAGCCACATAACGGAGGACAATCAGCTTGCAGAACTGAATACGGCACTGCTCAGCTGTATTCAGTCATCACTAACAAACCTCTGATGCACACTTCTTCAGATACATGCATGCATACGAAAGCTTGTGCCTTGCTGGTCTTAAAAGTGCCACGAGACTTGGACTTTGTTCTGCTGCTTCAGACCAACATGGCTACCCCACCTGAATCAGACCATCATTTGTTCATTACAAGCACAGACTTCATTTACTTGTGGGCTCACCTTCTCCCTCCCTTTTCCTCTGGCACATGGAATGTAACTGAAAACTTCTTGCTTTCTCATTCCAGTTTGCTGAGATGTCCAAGTGCAGACGCTTCAACAAATTAGAGTTTGTTTCTTTCCCAGTAGCCAGGATTGATTCCGATTCAGAGTTCATGCCACACAAAAGGAGAGGAGGAAGGGAGTATGACAGTTCTTTGGTTGTCTCAAATTCTGGCCAGTTTGTGACATCTGCATGAAGTTACATGGAGGTAGGAAGGCATTATTTACAAGATTTCTTGAAGAGATTTTTTTTCTACAGTACAGTGAATTGCTATTGGCAGGATTAGGTTTGTAACACTAGTGGCTCTGCCTCAGCCATTGGAGCAAGAAACTGAATACTACTGGCTCTTCTTACTCTTAAGTAGAATGAAATGGGGAACACTGAGAAAGAAGATGAATATGTGAGATCAGTAGTTATTAGTGTTGGCAGAGTGTAGCTGTGCAGTAAAGCAGAAAAGCTGTTTAAAGAATGAAGTAGGTTTATTAAGAACAAACTTTGTAAGAAAGAAGAGAGAGTAAAAAAGTTTAACTGTCTAACTAGCTAGGAGAGGGAGTCGGTAAATAAGAGATCTCAGCAGGAGCAGGAAAAAAACCTCAATTGAGCCAATCAGAAGACACGATGGAGACGATCTGAAAATTGTAGGAAGTCCCTAATCTCACTAGACTAACTAGTTGTCTCTCTGCTGCCCCCTGCAAGACATTCTTGCTTTGTTTATGCACGGTAGACCTTGCATATTCAAACAATTAGGTCTATAGTTGGCTGCTGTTTCAAAGCAGGTCTTTGACAATTGTGGTTGTTAAAGAAAACTAAGGATTCTTATGAGATAAAAACATCAGAATAGGAATGGCAGATGCCCTGGGACTTCACTGACTTGTAAACTGAGGAAAGAAATTGTTGCTGCCAATGTCCTTGTTGCATCATTGCTTGAATCAGCCACTTCCTGAACAGAAATCATAGCTCTGATATGGCTTTCTCTCCTCATCATTCTTACATAAATTTCTTACTGGGGAAGGCAACTGAACTCCATCACATCAGACCAGCACTGAGAAACTATTTGCTGGTGCTGGACCAATGTTCTGTGAAAGAGGTCACTCCAGTAGCAGGGCGCAAGTAGGTCTTTGGCAGCAACTTTGAAGAAGAAGAGTAGGTTTTAAACCCTGCTTTTCTCTTCCTTAAGGAGTCTCAAAGTGGCTTACAATTGCCTTTCCTTCCTCTCCCCACAGCAGACACTTTGTGAGGCAGGTGGAGCTGGGAGAGTTCTGAGAGAACTGAGACTGACCCAAGGTCACCTACCAGGCTGGGGAATCAACCCCCCCTCTCCAGATTAGAGTCTGCCACTTTTAACCACCACAGCATGCTGGCTCGCACTACACCATGCTGGCTTTGTCCTAAAATAGCTATCACAGAGTTGGTAAATTCAAAATACAGCATACATTATATAAAATTATTCATCAATTTAGATGTTCAAGAGCATTTCTTCAGAGCAATGGTATAGATTTTTCACAGCATAGAGCTGAGATGTGATTTTGTTCTTCTGGACTGCTGTGTTTACATACTTTCCTGGAAGATGCCCAGTTATGTTATCCAAATAATTGTATCTAGGGCTGCCAACCTCTAGGTGGTGGCTTGCAGTCTCTAGGTGACAGAGTTCAGTTCCCCTAGAGAAAGGGGCTGCTTTGGAATATGGACTCTATAAGCACTAGACCCCATTGAAATCCGTCCCCAAACCCCACCTTCCTCAGTTTCCACCCCCCAAATCTCTCAACCAGGAGCTGGCAACCCTAAACATTACTAAAAGAATACCAACAGATTCACCAAGAGTTTCAGCTTAAAAAACCCAAAATCCTTCCATCTCTGAGAATTAGGTTTCTTTTGCAAAGTTTATTGTTATTTCTCTTCTAGTTCCAGATTCTACCAACTAGTGTCACTCTATCAAGATGGGAGAATTTACTTGACATTATGAACCCAATTTGCTCACAGTGACTGCAAACTAATTCTAAGCAAAAGAGAATTAAAAATGAAAATGCTGGCAAACGAAAAAGTGCTTTGGAACATTGAAGCTTCTCCAGAGCTTTTGTTTATGGGTTGCCTAAGAACATTGTGTTGAAAGAAACCTATGGGAACTCAGTTTCTAATTTTCCACCAGTTTAATGAGCAAGTACATAACATCTTTAAATGAATTAACAGCTTAATAACCTATTTTTGTAATGCATCCACTCTGTTGCTTTTCATACGTATTCTTTGTGCACATGTGACAAGTGATACGTTGATGAAAAGTCTTGGACAAAACTAGCTCATATGGACAACAGTATTGGGGGAGGGGGCACAGATGAGATTTGATTAGTTTGTTCATTATGCTCAAGTTCAGTCAATATACCTTCTACACTAATACAGCTGCTATTTTTTAGTCAAAATGTTGATATATGTGTGTATGTATGTATGTGTGTGTATACAGATAAATATATGTAGGTAGGTAGGTAGATAGATAGATAGATAGATAGATAGATAGATAGATAGATAGATAGATAGATAGATGATAGAAGATAGATAGATAGATAGATAGATAGATAGATAGATAGATAGATAGATAGATAGATAGATAGATAGATAGATAGATAGATAGATAGATGGATGGATGGATGGATGGATGGATGGATGGATGGATGGATGGATGGATGGATGGATGGATGGATGGATGGATGGATGGATGGATGGATAGATAGGTAGATAGGTAGATAGGTAGATAGGTAGATAGGTAGATAGACAGACAGACAGACAGACAGACAGATAGATACACACACACACTATATATATATATATATATAGTTTTTGTTCACACCAGGCCCTCCTGTCTTCTGCTGTCCTCTGGAGTTGGCTTAATTTCATGTTCGTTGCATCAATAACACCGTCTAACCATCTCACCCTTTGCTGTCCCCTTCTTCTTTTACCTTCAGCATTTCCCAGCATCAAGGTCTTCTCCAGTGAGTGCTCCCTTCTCATTTGGTGGCCAAAGTATTTGAGCTTCAGCTTCAGGATCTGGTCTTCCAGGGAACAGTCAGGGTTGATTTCTCTTAGGATGGACTGATTTGATCTCCTTGCAGTCCAAGGGACTCTCAAGAGTCTTCTCCAGCACCATAATTCAAAAGAATCTATTCTTCAGTGCTCGGTCTTCCTTAAAGTCCCACACTCGCAGCCATACATTACTACTGGGAATACTAGTGTTTTGACCATACGGACTTTTGTTGGCGGGGTGATGTCTGTATTTTTTATTATGCTGTCTAGGTTTGCCATCACTTTCCTCCCAAGGAGCAGGCATCTTTTAATTTCATGGCTGCAGTCACCGTCTGCAGTGATCTTGGATCCCAGGAACGTGAAGTCTGTCACTGCTTCTATGCCTTCCCCTTCTATTGCCAAGGAGTGATGAGGCTGGATGCCATGATCTTAGTTTTTTTGCTGCTGAGTTTCAAGCCAACTTTTGTGCTCTCCTTTTGCATCCTTAGCAAGAGATTCTTTAGGTCCTCTTCACTTTCTGCCATTAGTGTGATATTGTCTGTATACCTGAGGTTGTTGATGTTTTCCCCGGCAATCTTAATTCCGGCTTGTGATTCATTTAGGCCAGCATTTTGCACGATGTACTCTGCAGATAAATTAAATAAGCAGGATGACAATATACATCCTTGCCGTACTCCTTTTCCTATGCTAAACCAATTAGTTGTTCCATATCCGGTTCTAACTGTAACTTCTTGACCCTTATACAGGTTTCTCAGGAGACATATGAGCTGGTCTGGTACTCCCATCTCTTTAAGGACTTGCCACAGTTTGTTGTGATCCGCACAATCAAAGGCTTTAGCGTAGTCAATGAAGCAGAAGTAGATGTTTTTCTGGTATTCCCTTGCTTTCTCCATAATCCAGTGAATGTTGGCAATTTGATCTCTAGTTCCTGTACCTCTTTGAAACCCAGCTTGTACTTCTGGCAGTTCTCTATCCACGTACTGCTGAAGCCTAACTTCTAGGATCTTGAGCATGACCTTGCTAGTATGTGAAATGATTGCAGTTGTATGACAGTTTGAACATTCCTTGGCATTGCCCTTCTTTGGGACTTGCATTTTCCAAATTTGCTGTCATATTAAGTGCAGCACTTTAACAGCATCATCTTTTAAGACTTTGAATAGCTCAGCTAGCTTTGTTGTTAGTAATGCTTTCTAAGGCCCATTTGACTTTGCACTCCAGGATGTCTGGCTTGAGGTCAGTTATCACACCATTGTGGTTGTCAAGGTCATTGAGATTCTTCTTGTATAGTTCTTCTGTGTATTCTTGCCATCTATTTCTAATCTCTTCTGCTTCTGTTAGGTCCCTACCATTTTTGTACTTTATCATGGCCAGCTTTACACGGAATGTTCCCTTGATTTCTCCAAATTTCTTGAAGAGATCTCTAGTCCTTCCCACTTTATTGTTTTCCCCTATTACATTGCATTGTTCCTTCAGGAAGGCCTCCTTAGCTCTCCTTGCTGTTCTCTGGAAATCTGCATTCAGTTGGGTAAATCTTTTCCTTTTCACTTTTGCCTTTCACTTTCCTTCTTTCCTCAGCTATTTGACCCTGGTATTCCTTGGAGGTCTCCCATACAAATACTGACCAGAGCTGACCCTGCTTAACTTCTAAGACCTGATAAGATCAAGCTAGCCTCAGCTATACAGGTTAGAGCTTTCCTGGCCATACAAGATCTATTTTGACGAAGTATCAAATGCTTCCTGTATAATAGTCATACTTCTTGCGCTCTTGTTCTCTTTTCCTCCCTATGAACATAGATAACCTGTTATATTTTTATGACCAACCAATCACTTCCAGTTTACTTTGTTCACTGATTGCTTCCTGTTTATGCAACAGCCCAGTTATGGTTCCAATCTGTTTCCACATTTCATGGCAATTGGGTTAAGTAATTGGATTCTAGATAATATAATATCTTTTGTTTTAAGTCTCACAACCATTTATTTATCTTTTAATTTTAATTACCATAAAACTTTCTTCCATCTCTGAGGAATTTGGCGAAGATGAGCTTTTCACAGCAAGGATTACACTTCTTGAAAGCAATATGGAAAACCAGAAATGTGTTTTGCCTATAAAATTGGGACCCTTTCTCCTATTTATCTTAGATTTGGCAAGAAGGATCCTCCCAGTGAGGGGTACAATCTGGGAACAATTCAACAAAGACATAGTAGTCACAAACAAACTTCCACCAAACTAAAGGAAATGAAAACTATGTGGGTTAATTAATTCCTTTTGATTCTGATTACTTTTCATTTCCAGATAAAGGGACCTTTTGGTTTGTTTTTGGTAAGCCTTAAGAAGCAAATGTATATTTCTAACATCATGCACTCCCTGGACTAGATATCAGTAATTAACCACAGCCAGCAAGATGCTTAGCGCCCCCTTTCCATTCTCCCATGTTTGCAGCTTGCATGATACTGCCAAACAGGGCCTTTTTTTGTAATGGTATTCACCAGTACTGAGTACCAGCACATTTTTTCAGGGCTCTTCCAAGTAAGGCTGCCAGGAGGCCTCTCCCCAGCAGCTCTCATTGCCCACTATCACTCTGAGTGGCACTGGGATGGGGGGGGAGAGTTGGCATTGTGCATTGCACTACATTGCTCCAGGGTTTTCCCTGGAAGTGATATAGCAGTGCACACAACAGCATGGCCTCCCATGTCCCAACCCCGAAAGCTCCCACTGGTTGCTAAGCCCCGATTACTGGCACTTTTTAATTAAAAGAAAAGCACTGCTGTGAAAGAATGGGGTTATCAACACCAGGCAGGCCACAGTATGTGGCTGTAGGCACCACATATGGCCACAGGGCCACATCTTGTGCAGAGCAGACCTGTCCTCAGCTCCTTCTTCCCCTCCCTCCATCAGAGCTTTGCAAAATACAAGCCCATCCAAAGTACAGTTTGAATATACAAAGCTGAAAAGAGAAATGCTTCCTGCAGGAACAAAGCCAGCCTAGTATTTGGTTTAGATGTTAAGGGTTCCCCCCCCTTTTACTTTCCTGAAAGCAAACAAGTCTTTGATGCAAAGAACTGGGCATGTGGTTCTCATTGGCAACAGTGAGAACATTGTGGAGAAATGACTCGGGTTGCATTTCAGGCTAGATCTTATCTGTTGTTATTATTGAACAATTTCTAATTGTGTTTGTGATTCTATTTCTTTCTTTTTTTTAAGTACGAGACATGTCTGATACTGACGCCCAATACCAAAAGTGGTGATCTGGGGAAAAGGTTCCTGATCCCTTAATGATTGTGCAAGGGAGAGAAATTAATCCTGCAGGAGAAGGGATTTCATGACAAGCTGCACCTGTCAAAATTCCCTCTTCTAAATAGCAATGAAAGTGTGCAAGAACCCCAGCCTCACATTCAGTTGGGCATCTTCCAGAGACACAGTTTCCAATGGCCACAACAGAAAAGGTCTTGTCCTTGGTGGTCTTTCCTTCCACACTTCTTCTTACAGGAACTGTGACTAGGAATGGGCATGAACCAAACTACAAAGCAAAATTTGTCACAAATTTTGACCTGTTAATGGTTCAGAAAAGACTCTGAGCCCCTTTAAATGCCTGCTTTCTGTTCCCCTCAAAAACTGCAAAAACAGCTGAGTGGCAGGGAGGTACTCCCTGCCATTCAGCTATTTGGGGCTGCCGTCTGCAGTCCCTTTAAACGTTAAAGGACTGCAGAAGACAGCCGAAAAACAGCTACAAGGTGGGGAGGTGTTCCCCACTGTGCGGCTGTTTTGGGCTGTCTTCTGCAGTCCCTTTAAGCTTTAAAAATACTGTAAAGGTAAAGGTAAAGGTTCCCTTGCTTGAAAGCCAGTCGAATCCGACTCTAGGGTTGCGGTGCTCATCTCCGTTTCAAAGCCGAAGAGCCAGCGCTGTCCAAAGACGTTTCCGTGGTCATGTGGCCGGCATGACTAAACACCAAGGTGCACGGAACGCTGTTACCTTCCCACCAAAGTGGTACCTATTTATCTACTTGCAATTTCTTGCTTTCGAACTGCTAGGTTGGCAGAAGCTGGAACTAGAGACAGGAGCTCACCCCGTCATGCGGCACCCGGGTCTCGAACTGCTGAACTACTGACCTTCCACAGGCTGCAGTTCAGCGTCTTAACCACTTGAGCCACCGCAGCTCCCTAAAAATACTTTTTTTGACAGTAAAATACAGTAAAAATACTGTAGAAGACAGTATAAAAAGCAGCTGAACAGCAAGAAGGTGTTCCCCATTGTGCGGAGGGGAGAGCATCCCCACCCAAAACAGGTGTAGAGGGGAATGCATCCCCACCATGCTGTTGTTTTTCATGCTGTCTTCTGCAAGCTGCTCCCCACCGTACAGCTGTTTTTTGGGTTTTCTGCAAATCCTGTTTAAAGGGACTGCAGTCCCTTTCAATGGGGTTTGCAGGGCCATGAACCACGAACCAGTTCAGTTTATGAACAAGCCTCCCAGTTCGGTTCATGGTTCAGTTCTTGGTTGTCATGATCTCCTAGCTACCTTGGGGGATGTCCCCCAGTTGCCATGGTGCTCTTGGGTCATGCTCTGCCTGTCCCTTCAATATAACCCCATAACACGCGAAGGGGGTATAGCTTGGAGAGCTCGCAGAGGCTCTCAGGGTTTCAAGGAAGAAGGGGCCTCAGACCAGGGATGCTACAAAAGAGGTTACATCACCCCTCGTGTCCCTAAGAGAGTGTGCACTGTTTTTCTCTCTCTCTGTCCTTCCGTGCTCTGTCTCCTCTTCCTCCCCAGCCCCTCTTCCTCTCCCCCTTTTATTGCCGCTCCAATTCCCCAAGCCATCCCCTCTCTCTGGCCCCACCCCTTTCAATAGGACCGATGCCATCCCGCCCAGTGTCAGCTCCATCCCATTCTGGGCATCGCCTGTCTTCCAGCTTCTGTGTCGGCCCTGGGCAGTACTCCACGCCAGCCTCTGCCTGCCTGTCTCAGACTGGCTCTCCGGCACTTGCGGTGGCCTCCAACAGGCCTCCATCACCTCCATTGGGCCATCTCTCTCCTTGTTCCTGGGCCCTGGCCCAGCCAGCCAGCCGCCACTTCAGTGCCTGCCCTCCCACCACTGTCTCCTGCTGCAGTGGCCCCATGGCGTGCCCCGCTGCCGTCATTTGTTCAGTGCCACCTTCCCCCCTCTCCTGCTGGTGAATGCAGCAGGGACAGGCCTTGGGGGTGTTGATGGTGGAGGGGGGGTCCCCGGCGATCCTGCCCATACGCCCGGGCCGTCCCAGGACATTGGTTCAGCCACAAACCACAAATCAAACTGAACTGCATTTTCCCAGTTCATGTCCATCCCTAGCCTAGAGAAACATTTCTGGGGGACAAACATTCTTACTGTTAAATGATAGTACCAAACAGAGACAATTTAGAACAGCTCATATAGGAGTCTGGGGACAACTGGGATCTGCAAGGGTACTCTAGGGGATCTGTGAGCCACTGGTAAGGACAGAGGATGAGCCCCCATCGTGCCCAGCCAGCTAATGAAAAAAAAGGTGCAGTGATTATCCATTTCAAGGTAATTTCAAGAGATGTAATCCCTCTCCTTTTTAAGGGGCAGAAATTCATAAACTGCTGCCACCTGTAATCATCTAGCTTCCACGTTACCTCAGAGCAGTAGCCAGACTGGCACAGAGCTGCCAGGATCCAGCAGTTCATAACTAGGGATTCAGTCGGCTGAGTGGCACCAAGGAGGTGGCTACTGCTCATAGTTACTTCAGGCATTTAAACTGCTGCTGCCTTGTGTGGATCAAGCCTGTGACTGTTTGTTGTACACCCCCTGTCTTTTCCTGCAAAATTTTTCAACATAATTTGTTTGTCAAGAAGTCAGCATTATATATTTTCTGAACATTTCCCATGTAAATGGCTCCCTTGTGTGCCTAAATGCCACCCAAATTATGTATAAAAACATGTAACGTGCAAATGTAATAGCAAAACAACAGAGAACCAAAACTGTGGACAACAATATATTTCAGATGTTAAACATTCACTCACCCCTGCTTTCAGCGCTCCACTCATGTTCTCTGAACTAGGTAGGTAGGAGTCCCACGGTGCGTCAGTTCTGGAAGCTGCCTTATACTGAATCAGAGCATTCGTCTACCAGGGCCAGAATTGTGTACTTACACTAACAGCAGCTCTCCATGGTCTCAGGGAGAGCACTTTCGCATCACCTACTACCTGGTTCTTTTAAAATGAAGTTGCTGAGGAATGAACTTGGTACTTCCTGCATGCAAAGAAGATGCTCTATCACTGAGCCATGGCCATTCCTCAAGATTTCCTGTGACTGAATACCTGAATAAAGGAGGTTAGACTTAGAACAGCTCCCTGTCTCCAGGTGGCTTTGTTAGATATGATAGATTTTGGAGCAGAGGATGGGGGATGATACACTCTTTTCCATTGACTCGAAAAGCGAGCATTGAAAAGGTCTTTTTTGTTGCCCTGACCTGGATAGCTAAGGCAAGCCCAATCTCATAAGATCAGATCCTCGGCCAGGATGGTGGGGTATAAATCTGGCAAATAAATAAATAAATAAATAAATCTTGGAAGCTAAGCAGGGTCAACTCCGGCAAGTACTTGGATGGGAGACCTCCTTGGAATACCAGAGCTGGGAGGCGGGGGAAGGCTTTATTCAGCCACCCCTCTGAATATCTTCCAGGCCCCCAGTAGGGCTCAGTCACCAGAGGTCGCCATGACTTCCAGATGCACACACTCACACTCACACGCATACATGCATATATGAAAAAAAGAAAAGAAAAGGTCTCTTTTGTTTATAAATGGTTTGCATACTAATCAAGCCCTACAACCGATATCAGCTTGCAATTGTTGTTTTGCTCTAAAACTTGAAATGGAAACTGTGGCCTTGATGAAAATAGTAAAATTCCAGTAAATGTTATTAGTCATCCTTTTGTGTACCCTGACATTGAGTTTCAAATAGCCAGCGATAACTGCTTGAGCTGCCAAGGGGATTCAAACTCTCTTCAGAAAAATAGCCATGCCCAGGATGAATAACACTTGACATTTCAAACTTGGATTTCTTTTCTTCCTTTGCAAATGTCTGCCTCCCAGAGGATAGCTGGATTTCCAAATATTTGGTTCATTGTGGTGACTCTCTTTAATACTGGAGCCATAAAATCCATCAGAGGAACACACTCTGTATAAAAACAATTTACTTAACTCTTTGCATCCTGGGAGGCTTGAAGGCAAGAAGTGAGCATGAGACTTAAATGAATATCCCCCACCACCACCACCAGTGCTTGCTTGATGCCCTATCAGACCACGGCTTGGTTGCCCAACCAATCTAAAGGATTCATTCAAGGCAGAGACATGGTCACCAGTGTGAATGGTCACATTCTTGGAGTCTGTGTGCTTTCTAAAGTGAGGACAGCTCTGGTCTTTTGCACACAACACTCTTTTCTTCATCATGCTTTAAACAAATGTGTTTTTTTTTTCTTTTTGCCATCAAGTCACAGCTGATTTATGGAGACCCACAGGGCTTTCAAGGCAAGAGTTGTTCAGGGGTGATTTGCCATTGCCTGCCTCTGCACGGGGACCCTGGACGTCTTTGGTGGTCTCCCATCCTGCTTCACTTCTGAGCTCTAACGAGGTCAGGCTAGCCTGGGCCATCCAGGTCAGCCCAAAACAAGCTCTTACACTTCCCTTATTTGCTATTTACTGTTGTTTTTAACTTCCAGCTTCATAACAAAAGTGACATCAGTCAGACCCTGCTGTTCATATTAACAATGTTCATGGTCTTCTCTTCAATATTTAAAAACCAAATCATAGCAGTGTGGAAAGTAGCACACTTTAAACACGACACCAGTGCCTTTAATTCACTCTATGTCAGTTCAGAGGCTTCCCACACTGTTTCCTCAGTGGGAATATGTTAAGACTTTTAAAATGTATTTTGTTTATAGTGCACCTATTTCCAAATGTAAGTAGGGCTTCACACATCCCACCTTATGTATAGAAATCCAGTATGCAAACCCCTGACATTTATGCATTTTCATATTTTCCTCTTGCAAAGATTAATATGCCCTTTATAAGACAGTCATAGCCCAACCTTTATACATAAAACATTACATCTGAAAAATGAGTGCAGCTGAAGGTTGTTGGCGAGCACAAGCATTTTTGTACAAGAGAATCATCTAGACTAAACAAGGTCAACGTGATGACAGATGGTGTGATTCTACCTTGAAATGATTTCCTTTTAACATTTGAAACACATTCCCACACCCATGTATTTCAGGAATTCTGCTGCATCACAGAGAAAAAAAACAGCATTTACCTTCAGTCTGACAAACTCTGTATATAAACAAAAGTGATTTTTAAATGGCAATCTCATCCGAAAGTGAGAAGTGTCAAGAGATTCCTGATTTAGGCAACAAAAGAAAGATGTGTCATGTGACAGGAAAAGAAGGAGCCAGAGTTATGACACTTCCCTTGTGGCAAGATTAGGGTCATGGGCCACCAAACATCACCACCAGTGTTCCCTCTAAGCTGAGTTAGTGTGAGCTAGCTCACAGTTTTTTAGCCTCTGGCTCACACATTTTTGTCTTAGCTCAGGAAAGATGGCTCCAGAGTGAACTGATTTATGCAGCAGCCAAATTACTTCCTCACAGCTTCAATGCCTGTAGCTCATGAAAGAGAATATTTGCTTACAAGACTCCACAGCTTAGAGGGAACATTGATCATCACCAAGGAAAGTCATCGTCCCCCTCATCAGGTGAGGTTGGTTTAGGATAGATGGGGGCAACCATGGTGGGGCAGGGGGAGCATGAGATAGCAATTAATAGTGTTCAATAAAAAGTAGAATGCCAATCAAGCAGCACACCAAAATCACTGGCACTAACAGAACTAAGATTCTATTCTTAAATGGCTTTACTTTAAAAATAAAAAAGCAGTCACCAGTGGGCCGCTAACCTGACATGAAGGTCTTAATGGAAAAGCACCTGATTTGTATACATAAAGCCCCAGGTTCAGTCCCTGGCATCTCAAGTTTATTTATTTAAAATATTTTATGCCATTTTTCCAGCCAGTTCACGATCCCCAAGGCAGTAAACAGCCCAAACATTAAAACACATTTTAAAACATACGTATACGAAACATTAAAAACAATTCAACAAAACATAAGCACATAAATACATACAGAAACATGAAGAAAGGCCAATAAGAATCACTGAGGGAATGCTAAATAAAACAGAAATGTTTTCACTCATGGGTGGAAGACGGGGGGGGGGGGGAATCTCCCTTAGAGGGAATTCAACAATTTTAAAGCCACAACTAAGAAGGCACTTTCTTGGGTTGCCAGCCATCTAGCCTGAAATAGCAGAGCACCTGAAGGAAAGCCTCGGACAATGACTCTAGTGGTTGGTTAGGTCCCCACGGCTGTAGGCAATCCTTAAGGTATGCTTCCTGCACACTATATATGGCTTTAAAGGGCAATTCCAGCACCTTGAATTGGGCCTGTAAACAAATTGGGAGCCTATATAGGTGCAACAAGACTTGAGTGATCTGGTCTCCCAACCCATTCCCATCAGCATTCCAGGCACAGCACGCTGCACTGAGTTTAGCTTCCAAACAACCTTTTAAGGGGAGCCCTGTATAGTGTGCATTGCAGTAGTCTAATCTAGCTGTTACCAGGGTATGCACTACAATGGCAAGACCATTTATTATCCTGGAAAGGCCACGGCTATCTCAGCAGCCCAAACTGGTGAAAGGGACACATGGTAAACACCACCACTTGCTATCCAACAGGAATCTTGGGTCCAGCAGCAACCCCCACCCCCCAAGTTATGGACCTCCTCCTCTAGGGGGAGTTAAACTCCATCCAAAACCAAAGACCCCTCAATTCTGGATCCATCTTTCCTTTTATCAGCAGCACTCCTGTTGTGTCCAAATTAAGTTTCCCCAGATTTTCTCCAGGCACTGGTTCATGGTTTCTACAGCCTCCCTGGGAGACGCAGGAAGCATGAGACAGCTGAGGATCTTCTGCATATTCATGACATCCCAGACCAAATTTCTGGGTGACCTCTCCCAGCAGCATCATGTAGATGTTAAAGAGCCTGGAAGGCTAGATAGTACCCTGCAGAGCCCCGTAGGCCAGAGATCATGCAGCAGTGCCCCAGCACCACATTCTGGAACCTACCTTCCAGGTATGACAAAACCACTGCAGAATGGTGTACCTCAATATCAACCCTGAAAGGCAATCCAGGAAGGTACAAGGACTGATGGCACTGAAAGCCAATGAGATGTCCAGGAAAATCAACAGGATTACACTCCTCCCCATCCATCTCCCAGCATAGATCACCAAATTAAAGGGATTAGGTAGCAGGTAATATGAAAAGGTTCTGTTCAGGACCCTGCAGAGCTGCTGCCAGTCAAAGTAGACAATACTGACCTTCATAGATTGACAGACTGACTCAGTACTCCAACCTGGTCTATTGCAAGCTCTTAGAAGAAGGTGAAAAAAACCAGCCTTAACATTTATGTTTAGTTGAAACACAGGGAGTAATCCAAAGTAAAGTTGTCCATTTGTCAACTGATAACCTTAACAAGTAGTGGGGAAAACATTGCCAGACTCTGGCATATGATCTGAAATCTTCACTTCTTGGCAAGACAATACAAATGACCAGCTTACTGCATGCCTGTGTGTGTACATATTCTATAGTAAGTTACTTTTTTGGTCTGTATTCTCCCATCAAATATTTCATTTTTTTTGCCCCCCCCGTAGGGGATTTTTTATTGCTTTTTCTATAAACTACAACGGAATTGGGGAAAGGAACTACAAACTAAGGGAGAAAGTAAAGAAAACCCACTAAAAACCCAAGAGATGGTGGTCATACATAATGCTTATAAAATTAGCTCTTAGCTGAAAGTTACAATACAAATTCATTGAATGTGGTAATCTGAAAATATAATTAAACTAAAAGAAACCTTGAAACTCCCTCTTATCTGACTTCATAAAGAGCAACATAATATATGTTTATACATAATAAAAATTTTAAGAGATTCCAGAGAATAATTTTTTTTCATTTTTTGTCCTTTTTCTTTCTCAACTGGTATTTTGTTTTTGGGGCTGCCACCCCCAATGCTGACTCAGAGTCCTCATTGGAAGATGCCACTCCTTCTTCTTCACTTTCTTTGGTGCTGTTATCTTTCTCCTCTTCTTCTCCTGTTGGACGACTATGAAGATGCAGAAACTCTCACGCCTTTTAAACAGAGTCAATTTTTTCTTTCTTGCCCATAAGTTTAAAGATTATGTCTTCAGGAACGATCCATCTGTAGACGACATTGTTCTTCTGTAAGAATAAAGCCAAGTCTCTGAATTTCCTTCTTTTCCTTCTCATTTCAAATGGAATATCCTTCAACACTTTTATTTCTTTGTTCTTAATTTTCAAAGTTGTCATTTAAGTATTTGGTCCCTCAATTGTCTTCTGGAGAATCTCACCATTACTTCCCCCGGCAGATTATTCTTTCTTGTTAATTCTGACTATGACCTGAAGATCGTTTCAATTTCGCTTTGTAGTACATCGCTTTTAACATCTGCTATTGGAGCTAAGGAATCACATATGATCTGCTTCAGATTCTCCTCTTCTCTTCTAGGACCCCTTGAAATCTTAGGACATAGCTTGCCCATTCCATTTGAAGCTGTAACAAATGAGATTCATTAATTACTCCCCTTTTCTCCGTCATCTGCAGTTGTTTTTTAAGCTTCTTGGTATTGGCATCAACCTCTTTAAGCTCTTGTTCTGTTTTTTTCTGCTTTTTTTGTCATCTCTGTCAATTGTGTTTGTTGTGCATCGAACTTTTGGTGCAATGCTGTTACTTGTTCCAGCAGAGGTTGCAACGCTTCAGTCAGCATCCTTTGGAGCTCTGCAGGTGTGTCCTGTCTAGGAGCAGGACTTGCTGGGCTGGCATTTCCAGCCAGCAGTTTAGGTTTTGTTTGTTTGTCCTTCTTTTCCCTCCTCGGAGGTGCCATTTTTCCAAGTTGTTTACTTTTAACAAAAGTTCTCACAGTCTCTAAAAACTCTTTGGAAAGTCCAGTAAGTTCTTATAAGCTCTCTATTCCAGCACATTTTGCTTTTATAGTCCACCCCCCCCTTTCAAACACTCAGAATTCATTTGTTTTCTTCTTATTGGGGGAGAGTTCCCTCCTCCCTCACTCTCTAAGGGGAGGTTTTTGGCTATTTCTTCAGTGTTTCTCACTTCAATTTTAACTCACATTTCAATCTTATCGCCGCTTTTATAGCTCATACGCTCGGCCACCAAATGCTTTTTCCGATGTGTGTTCTTAGTTCTGTTCATGGACGCTCCACGGTGGGACCTTCAGGGCATGGAGGAGCCCTCCTTCACCAGCTAGTCACTGGAGGCCAAGCTCTTCTAGCACCCCATGGCTGGGAGCCCAACACAAGGGCTCCGAGAGTGGTGTGGACAATTGCACCCCCTCCCAGCCTCAGGCGCTGGTCCACGGTTCCCGGGAGCTCAGGAAACTGTGGCTGCCATAGCAGATGCCAAAACCAGAAGCCTCCCATCAAATATTTCAAAAGGGTAACAGACACTTGATGAAATTCTGAAAACTCTGTAGACGCCAAGAAGCCCTTTCTTCTTGAACTTCCTGGTCTCATAATTTAGAGACTATCAGTTCAATCCTAAAGAGAGAGATACCTTTCTAAGTCCATTAAAGTAAGTGGGCTTCAAAGGGTATAATACCCTTTAGGATTGCATTGTATATCTTGCAGGATGCAATGCTGCGGAATCAAACTACAGGTAATTTTTGTTCTAAGAATGCTACAAAATTAAGAAGATTTAGAATTTTAATACAAAAGTCATTTTGCAAAAACTCCAGCCAAAGAGAAGAGCATGGCTACAGGACAACCACCTGTAAGTGCTACAATCATTTAATGATTAACTGATGAATAGAGATCCCTTGATTGTGCCCAGAAAGCTATAAAAAATTAGTGCAGATTCTCTATCAGTATATATGATCTTTGTCTGTTTTCTAAGGAGCCCTCAATGCTCTGTTACACTACTAGTCAGGGCTTATATTGAATTTGTTTCTAGGAGCTTTTGCAAGATTTGGGGAAGAAATCACAAAGTTGCTGCATTTTTGTAGATGTGCACTAGGTGGCAGTGTAAGACTGAAGGCCAAGAGATTTGTCCTGTAAATAAGCAGGTCTTCCGGAATCCTGGAACCCAGCTTCTGGGAGAAAATATTTGACTCTAATTCTCTCCCAGCTGACTGAATGAGGCAGAAGCTCCATGGCCAACCATTCATCTCAGATTCAGTCCTGGAGAAGAAAACGGCCTATGGCTACCCTGATTTGCTTGGGTTTCAGACATCAGATGATTGCCTGCCTACCTGCAAAGCTGCTCTGATGAAAGAGCAGAGGGATGGCGGGCAGAGAGCAGCTGCCAATTTTGTCTCTTATCCACTTGCCTAAGAGAAGGTGTTATTCACCCAGCGGACCAGCTAACAATGTCCTCTGTTTAAACTGGAAGCACAAGAGACTGAGGCAAATTCTACTAGAAACATAGGGGCAGGAATAAATTAAATCAGTTCTTTTGCCTTTTTCAGACTGAATGCTGCACACATTTAAACATTCTTCCTGGCTTCTCATTCTCAGTGATAAAGATCATAGCCACCATTTTCAATAGAGACCATTTCTCTAGGACAGGTCAAATGTTACTTTTCTTTCTGACACATTCTCAGACAAGAACAAGCAATCCCCACTCTTCAGAAACCTGTTTCATTATATTCATGATTAGGGATGGGCACAAACTGGGGAAATGCCCAGTTTGTGGCATGCCTGGTTCATGAGCCACAAATCGTCATGAACTTTTAAGCGCCAAATGAACTGGTTCAGTTCATGAGATTCATGATGCTGTAGAATGCCCCCTTGCATGCTAGAGACACCAAACTCACAAGGGATATCTGGAAGACTCTACTCTATCTGCCCTCCAAGTTTGGTGAGGATTGGGTTTACAGGTTCTGAGTTATGGCCCCACCAAAGACTGCCCACAGGAAAGTGCTTTCAGGAGAAATTACAGATGCAAGTTCAGGAGGTTTAGGAGTGTATAGAATGTGCCCTGTGCAAGCTAGAGGCATCAAACTTGCCGGGAATCTCCAGCTCACTCTCCTCTATGTGTTCTCTAAATTATTTACAGATTGGACTTCGGGGATCTGAGTTATGGCCCCTCCAAGAAGATGCCTCGAGGGAAAATGTCAGGTACAAGTTCAAAAGTATATAGAATGGACCCTTTGCAAGCTACATACACCAAATGTACAGGGAACATCTCCCTGCTGCCTGCTCCTTTACAATTCCTCCAAGTTTGGGGCAGATTACATTTCTGGGTTCCCAGTTATGTACTCCCAGAAAGGTCTCCCCAGTGCTCTCTCTAGAAAAGACAGCTGCAGTTACAGGAGTCTATGGAATGACTCAGGAACAAGCCAGTGACACCAGACTCACAGGGAAACTTCACCTGGGCAGCCCCCAGCACTGGAAGTAAGGCAAGCATCTCCTCTACACTGGCAGCCCCCCCAAGTCTCCAAAGGCAGGTTCTGAAGGACAGAAAAGAACCATCCCCAGAGTTCTGACATGGTGGGAACCTCAGCCACACAGGACAAGCAAAAGAAGTGTGCTTACAACTCTCACAGCCCCCCCCCGGGCTGAAACACACAGGCCCAGAGCACACCCATCAACTGTGGTGTATTCTACTCTGTAGAGGAATGGAAACATATGTTGAGCTGGCTGGGCCACCACCATCCCAGTTCTCCAAAAGCAGAATTTGAATGACAGAAAGGCAGACATTCCAATTCCAACAGGAGTCCCCCAAAGTAACCCCAAGGCAGCTTGGTGGGCACCCCAGCCACACAGCACAAGCAAGGGAAGTGTGCTCACAACTTTCACAGCCCCCCCCCCCGGCTAAAATACACAGGTCTAGAGCACACCCAGCAAACATGGTATATTCTTCTACTCTGCAGAAAAATGGAAACATATGTCAAGCCAGCTGGACTACCCCAGAGTCTCCAAAGGCAGGGTTCTGAAGGACAGAAAGGCAGACATCCCCAGAGTTTTGACAAGGGCTCCCCAAAGTAACCCCACGACAGCTTGGCAGGCACCCCTGGCAAGCACTGGAACCCAGTGAGGCATGCCCACCATGCTCCCAGGAGCCCTCATGCCAAACCTATAGATCCTCTGATCACAGCCCATCTCTAGGTGAAATTTCTGGTTATTCACCATTAGTGGAACCCAATGTGCACATAAGAGATCACCTCTTGTGAATTGTACAAATGCAATGGAAAGGGGTAGTCAAATGGAGGCTCGCTTGTACAGGCAGATGTTTGCTGTAGATATTTGCTGAGGTGGATGTTGTTCCACAAGGTAGGAGTTGTGTTATGAGGTAGATGTGTCATGAGATAGGTGTTGGGTACCCCCAGCAGAGGCAGCCATATTCCCACCCAAATGCCAGGGGCAGAACCCAGAGGACACATGCCAGAGAGAAGGAGGGATGGGGGGCAAGCAGGGGGACCACAGGGGAGCTGGGTCTTACCCTGTGAGGTCCAGAGAGGGGTAGCCCAGCAGGGGGAGGTTGACTATAATGGCCAACTCATCCACCCTGGCTGGGTCCAGGGAGGAGCAGTGGAGGCTGAGAATATCTCCCAGGTGGGAGAACACTAGCTCTGGGCTCTGGTGGGAGGGCAGGAGAGGAAACTCATGGCCATGGCCATACAAGAGAGATCAGGGCAGATGGAAGCCATGTATAACCACTACTCTAGGGGACTGACAGAGGCAAGCTCAGGGGACTCGGCAAGGTACTCCCTCACCGTCACCTCTGCCAAATCCTCCACTATCACACGCCTGGCATCCCTGCTGCTCCTGACTTCCCAGTTTACCACTGACAACCAGTAGCAGGGCTTCTCCCTGATTGGGCTCTTTGAGGCAGAGGTGTCAGGCTGCAGCTCCTCCTCCTCTTCTTCCTCCTCCCCAGCCTCTCCTACCCACTGTTTCCTCTGGCCAGGCCATGTCTGTTGGCCTGCACCCTCCATACTTCTTTGCAGAGTTCACACTTCCATTGCATGGACTCTGCATTCAGGAGAATAATGCTGCCTCTGATCCGGGGGTCACAGATGCAGGCCAGCTTGTATTCCCTTTCCGTGCAAAGAATGCAACCTGATGGTGACGCCCACCTGAAACCTCTCTGCCAAGGCCTGGAACCATGAGAGAACAGCTTTCCTCTCAGGGCCCAGCTCCAGTGTGGAGACCAGCGCCCGGTCCAGCCCTTGAACCAGGGGGATGACTTGTCCCCAGGCTGGCCATATAGCTGCACAGCACATTGGTGGTGTCCTGGAAGGGCTTGAGGACATGTACCAAATGGGAGAGGGTCAGCCAGTCATTGGAGCTGATGCTGAGCATCTCTTCCCTTTGCAGGATAGTCATGGAGGAGATGACATCCTACACTGTGCTCTTTTGCTCCACGAAACATGCAATCCTGGCATAGGTGAAGTTCCAGTGGGTGGGTAAACTGAGGAAGAGCCAGAGTTCAGGCTCATCCCCTCCCCCTGCCTCTCACACAGCAGACAAGAAGACTTGATGCTGCATGAGAAGTGGGCAGCCAGGTACTGGCAGGTTTCTAGTAAGGACAATATCTTGAGGGTAGCAGCATCCCAGGTGGTCCTGACAGTGTTCCACAACCCCAGAGAATCCTTCACCACTAGGTGAAGCATGTACACGAGGCAGATGATGCCCTTGAGGCATACAGCCTTCACTTTTGCCAGCATGTTGGTGCCAGCATCCATGACCATGTAGCCATGGACAATGTTGCTGCTGCCCATCCACTCCCTCAGGCTACTCTGTATTGCATGGCAGCAATGTTTTGCGCTGTCTGGTCTGCATCCATCCCCTGTACATGGAGCAGATCCACTTTGTAGCCCAGTAACAGGACTGTCCCCTCCTAGTGCCTGGGTCATGCCCTGACAGTCCGGACAGTCAAGTCCCATGCTGCTGGCTGCTCCAGAGGTCTGCCATGAAGTGCATGGTTCTCCCTTGTGATCTGGAGAGCTCAGCTTTGACCATTACCTTGACCATTGCAGAGTTGTAGATGGCAGGCAAGATTCATCAGCTCATGGCGAGGGACGTACCAGGGAGCCAGGAGTGTCAGTAGCTGGTGAAAGGCTACGTCCTCCACAAGGGGAAAGGTTGACCATCGAAAGCAATCATCTCACCAATGAGGTGAGTCACTGCTTCCTGGGCCCTCCACATAGCCCTTTGGGATGGCACTATCAGCTTCCCTGGGGGAATGGCCTCTTGGAGGGTAGCCTGCTTTGATGTCCCACCCATGGCACCCTGAGTTCAGGGACCCTTTCTTGGAGGGGATTCCTGCTCCCTCTCTCCTTCCCTTGACTAAGAGGGAGTGGGCCTCTTCCTCCCACTGGCTGCCACTCTTTCCTCTAGCTGTTAATGAACAAATAAGGGACCACGGTGTGTACATAGTAAATAAGAAGAACAAGACCAACACCATGTAAATATAATAAATCGATTCTTACATTAATAAAATAAACAATTTATAAACTGTAGATATGGATTCTTCAGTCTCAATAAATATTGCAGAACATATATCACCATCAAAGCTCTCTTATTCGTTCAATATCAAGTCTAAATGCATTCAGTATGCCATGCATCAACAAACAAATACAAGCAGATGCATAGATCATATAGTCAAGTGTTCATATACAACATGAAACACTCTCAAATAGATCATGATGGAAACAAACAAGAATATTACTCCTAAAGAATCACACACCCAAAGTCTGTATCATAAAGAGTCAAGCAACCAAGGTGTGTCCAGATTTCTGCCCGTTTCACTGAGTCTTCTTCAGAGTTGCAATTTCTGATGACATATTCAGATCGATCTGGAACCCATGCTCACAGATTCTTATTTGTTAGCTAATGTCAAAGTGAGATACTTCTGTTGGTGTATCAGCTCTCTTCAAAATCTTCCCAAATGGCAAGAGGAGGACAGGTGTTATGGGTCCTATCTGCATGAGCAGAGAGACAGGGTGGCTCAGAGCCCTGAGTCCACTAACCTGCGAACACTAGCAGGGGAGAGGAATTCACAATCAGGAATGAAATAATGTGCTGTGCTTTCAAGAAGTTCCCTGCCTCTCTGTCCAACTGCCAACAGAGGGAAAGACAGGGTGTGGAGCTGAGCTGAGGGTATATATAGCATTTTGATCCCATAGAGCAGAATGAGAACTCTGTTACTGGCAGCCAGCAGAGCCTATTAAGCTCTGGAGGTCCCCTATTGGTGTTTCCAAGGCTGGAGAAGTCTGCACCCTGTTGCTTTGAAGTTTTGTAAACAGTTTAATTGAGCGGCGACAGTCTTTCTGGAAATGTGTCCATCAATGAACCACCACAAACTGCCACAAACTGCATGAAAGTTCATGGAATGTTCATGCCAGTTGTCCTTCCACAAACATTGCTTTGGAAACCATGGACCATCCAAAATTCATGAAGAACTTTCATTTATGAGCCGGTTCATGTCCATCCCTATTCATGATTAACCCTATTTTTATTTATTTATATATTTATATTTTAATTGCATTGTGGAGCTCTTATCAATCCAGCTTGGTTTTCAATATACTAAATATTTTGGTATCCTTTGAAAATTAGTCTCCTACACTGGTAGTGGTAGAAAGTGCTGCCAGGTGGCAACCAACTTATAAGGACCTCCTAGGGTTTTCAAGGCAAGAGACATTTGGACATTTGGTTTGTCGTTGCCCTCTTCTGCGTAGTGACCCTGGTGTCTTTAAAACCTGCATAACCATACCTCTATTTATGGCTTAAATGGGTAATAATGCTACTTTCTTTCTGTGCTGAGGCAACAATTTATATAGGACCTGGCATAAGGATTGAAGTACCCCAAACAAGACATACAGAGGCAGCTAGGACCCAACTCAAGCTCCCACATGGCTGCAGAAGCTGCCTTTGGAACATTTGTCCAAGGGGTTTCCCCCTGACCAGTGTAAAAGGAAAGATAAAGACTGCTGCAGTTATGAAGTGTGCTTGCCTTAGACAAACTAAACTATGTCAGTTCATGCATACATACCCCTCAGTCCATCCAGTCTTCTGAGAACAGGAAGAGGTTCCTCACCTCCAAGATGGCACTGGTCATATATTTTGCATATAGATTTCCTGGAACAGAGGGGCTGTGGCTCAGTGACAGAGCATCTGTTTGGCAGGCAGCAAGTCCCAGGTTCAATCCCTGGCATCCCAAGTTAAAAGGATCAGGAACTTGGTGATGTGAAAGACATCTACTGAGACCCTAGAGAGTCACAGTTTGTCAGAGTGGACAATACTGACCTAGATAAATCAATGGCCTGCCCCAGTATTAGGCATCTTTGTTGCCAGAGGCACTGCCTTTTACTCTTGGGTAGCTCCAAAACGGGGTTGCCCTACTTTTTAACCTGAACCAGAGTCCACAAAAGCCAGGCACTCTCAGCTTGAACCACAGAGTCAGGTTGCAAGTAGTCTGCAAAAGGGATTTCATATTCAGGTTTCATAAGGTGACCTCAGAGCAAGCCTCCAGTCTTCCCCCTCCACACAGCAGAGATTATGGCATAACAGTGAGTTCCAGAGGTAAAGTCTTTAGAAGCCACCTGGCACTCTCCAGTACCCCACCCAGCCTTTTGTGTCCTATGTGTAAATTCTTTGTCTTTCTTGCCTCTGTCCCTCAAGATACCGGGATAAACCAATCAATCATTCAAATGTTTAGCAATCCTTCCTGAGCTAATCAGAGACATCTCCCATCTTTTGTCCAACCTGGCCAGGACCATTAGTGAGTCAGATAATCCATTTAACTAGCTACCCAACTCCTGGCTTCTATTGTTAAATCCAGATCCTGCCTCTCTGGAAGCTCATTGGTCATACCTAAGGTCTGCCCCTTCTGGCATCACACATCCCTGGGACTCATCAATGGTCCAGGTAATCTATTGTTCTTACCTGAGACCAGCCCCCAGGGCCACCCATTGGCCTGCATTCTTTGCCAATGCCTACATCCCAGCACTCACATGGCCTTAGACCATGTGTTTTCTGCCATGATCCAAAATGGCAGGCCACCCCTGAACTCTGAGTTTAGGCCAGAATCCATGGACCTCTGCACATCTGGACAGGTTGTATCACTCCTCTATAACCCATCAATCACCTCTGTTTCCTTAGTTCTATATTGTGTGAATATTGTTTGTATGTTTGAGAATATTTAGTAAAGAAATCATTATTTTAGCCACTCAGTTTCTGTGTCTGTTCCTGGGTGCTTGGGAATTCTAACTCTGGTATACACAGGTCAGATCCTATGGATAAGCCAATTGCATATTAATAATTATAATTCCCCATCTTTATTAAATAATAGAGCAATTTGGCTAACATCTTCTGGTGTTCTTATGTGTAGGCATCTCTCTCTCTTACAGACACACACACACAAACACAAAGAGAGGGGGAGGGACGGGGGAAAGAGAAGTACCAACGATGAACACAAACAGGGGTTGAGGAGATGGGCTAAATGGGATATGTCTTAATTTTTAAAACACATGATAAGCATACCATTGTTTTGTTAAAAGTCAGTCAAACATTCAAACAGGCCAAGAGTTCAGTTTATTCCCATGGACTTTGATATGCTTGTGCACTCTCTGTTTCAGAGAAAGGCATTTCCCTTCTACCAAATGCATAGATCTCCTCAATTCAGATGTCCTAGTATATTTCTTCATCTTTCCTCAGTGCTTTCTTAGGGACACCTGGGCTTCTAGTTAACGTTAGCTAAGCCTGGAATCTTCAGCACCACTTGATTGGACTCAAGGCTCACTTAACACTGCAGAGCAAAAGTAGAGGAGAGATTCTTCTCCCTGTACAGACACAGGGTGGAGCTCAAGTATTTTCCCTTCGTTCATTCTGCACTGGTATAGCCATTAACCCTTTGCCTTGAGAAGAACAAAATGGGTTGTAGGATTCACTGTGAGGGTTTGCTATGAAGGAATAATTAAATATAGAAACAAGCAGACAAAATCAATGAACTACTCTTGGGAGGAGAACAGAGAATGCTGCAAGATTTCCTTCAAACATTAATTTGGTTGTAAATATTTTTGTAGTTTAAATTGCTTTGCACTCTGCATCAAAAACAAGTTCTCTCTTTCCTATGAAGATTCATTTTTCATCCCTGACAAATTCAGAATTCTTCTTTTTTTACCAAAATATATTTCCTTCTATCCCTCTAGGCAGTGCATTTTTATTGCACCCTGTAAGTAGTATACATGGTTCTCCCTTCATTTTATCATCACAAAAAGGTAGGTCAGATTGCAATGGGTTAGACAGAGAGAATGACTGGCTCAACATTACCCAGCAAACTTCATGGCAGAATGGGAATTTGAACACAGGCCTCCCAGATCTTAGCCTAGCTCTCTAAATACTGCACAACATAGACCCTTCTGGTTTTTTCTTTTACTGCTTACCTGGGCATTGATTGTCTTTCTTGAATTTTGGTATATCCTTTGGAAGAGACACATCCAGAAGGTGGAACAACCATCCTACAT
Organism: Gekko gecko; assembly: GCA_029375565.1. Lineage (NCBI taxonomy): Eukaryota > Metazoa > Chordata > Lepidosauria > Squamata > Gekkonidae > Gekko > Gekko gecko. Next base: position 57,609,588 of record JAPDNY010000011.1, on the reverse strand, counting down.
CTACAACTTCCTAACTGGTGGCTATATCAAAGAGCTATGCCAAAGCTGAAGGTTGTTTAAAGGCCATAAAACAACTCCAATAACCCACCAATTTAAATATTCTCATCATCAGTTAACAGCATATTTTTTAAAAATCCAAACTCTGACAAACCAATCATTTCAGCAACCTTCCTGAAACTATCAGGTTTTACAAACTTTTTAAACAACCAGGAGGAAAGAGATTTGATCGACTATTCAAGGAATGCTGGTCAATAATGAGGAAGCAGCCATTGAAAAAGTCTGATTTCTGAAGCAGGCTTGTTGGAAGTCCCTGTGATGATGGGAGAGTTAGAAGAGATTGGAGGGCAGATCTGAGAGGCCACTTGGGATTATGTACCTGCAATCAGGACATATTGATGGCCATGAGCATAGATGGCTTTAAAAGGGACAGATTAATGGAGGATAGCCCATCAAAGGCCATGACTAAAAAGAACCTCCACATTCTGAGGCAGGAAGCCTCTGAATACCAAAGCTAGCAGGCAACAACAGGGGAAAGTCTTGGTCTTACCACTGTGTTTGTTGGCCCTACAGTGCAACTGGTTGACCACTGCTGGACTCAAAGAACGTAAGAAGAGCTCTGTTGGATCAGACTAGTGGTCCATCTGTTCCAGCATCCTGTCTTACACAGTGGTCAACCAGTTACTCTGGAGGGCAAAGAACAGGGCATAGAGGCTGAGGCCTTGCCCTGATGTTTCTCCAGACACTGGTATTCAGAGGTTTATCGCCTCTGGATGTGGAGGTTTCCTTTAGTCACTGTGATGCCCTTTTTCACTCACTCATTGAGTCCCACAGGCTCAGTCTTGCAGGTAGGAGAGGCAGTCACAGTCTGCTACCAGTCTTGCCTCTTTTAATATTATTGAGAGAGCCACGACCCTTTCACATACCAGGCCCCCTCTCTCACTCACAGAGACATTACCAGACAGGGTAGCCACTCCTCACACAGACACTGCACAGAGCTATTGGCAACTGGGACTCAACCACTGCTTCATTCACACACTGCCACCACTTACTCATATCCCTCTCTCTCTCTCTCTCTCTCTCTCTGTCTGACTGACTGACTGACTGTCTATATAGGCCAAGTTCTTAGCTCCCATTGGCTGCTCTTAGGGAGAGGCAGAACATAACCTGGCTGTCACAGTCACCATGGCTAGTAGCTACTGATAGACACATCCTTTTTTAAAGTAGTCCATGCTGTGGCCATCACTACATCCTCCGGTAGTGAATTCCACATTTTAATCACTTACTGAGCAAAGAAGTGTTTCTTTTATTATTCTGAATCAGCTTCATTGGATGCCCTCAAGTTCTAGTCCTCCTAAAAGTGAAAATCAATCCTGATCAAACAGAAATGCTACTGCTGTGGAGAAGGCTTGACCCAGAAATTAGGATAGCTCCTGTTACGGGTGAGGTTGCACTCCCCCTAAAGGCGAAGGTTCATAGCTTGGAGGTGCTGTTGGACCTGAACCTCCTGTTGGCTAATCAGGTGGCCATGGTGGTCTTACACCAGCTTTGGCTGGTGAGCCAGCTGCAGCCCTTCCTGGGTGGAAAGATCTTGCTACTGTGGGGCTACCCTTACACATTACAGCACTATCATGGGAACCATTTTTCCATGGAGTCATCATTCTGTGTGGCTGTAGCATTTAAAAACAAGCAAGCAGGTGGGGCCAAATGCTTGGGTCTGCCCTCCAGAAGTTGCCACTTCTTTCCCCACCTGATTACTTCAATTTCTGTGGCTCCAGGCTCTCAAAGATTACAGCTGCACATGGGCTGTTTTTCCACCATGGAAAAACAGCTTCCAGAACAGGATGGAATACACCAGGATGCCTAAGTCAACAAAACAGTTGCAGAATTGCTGCTTTCTCAGATGGGGCTGCAATGGAATGGCCCACGGGTATTGACCTGAATATTGTTTCAAATCAATCTCCTTCTCACTTACCTTCTCATATAGTACAGCCAGCTCTCACTGGCAACATAAAACTTCACATCAAAAGCACTGCTCGACCCTTAGCAGGTGCTCTCTATGGTAAGTTGCAACTAGCACAGTCAGCTGCTGGAATGTACATTTGGAACTGCTCTTCCCATTAGACAGAGTATTGGATGATCAAAGCAAAGAGTCCAGGTCACACTTCAATCTGTTCTGTCCCATAATAGGATTATTATTTGTGTCACACCCATGAAATGGAAATTTAAGTAGTTGAAGATACAAATGGAACATATGGGACAGACCTGGGAATGACCATTAACAGAACTTTGAGGGGGGGAATAGTGTACACAGAACACATTTAAATAAATACTTAGCACGTAAATAAATGTTTGTATTTCTTTTTATACAGGGAGCCTACATTAGAAAATTACTTCTAATCTGCACTAAACTCAAATGCATATTCCTGAACCAGATAAAAGTAAAGAACCAGAACTGAACAGAACAAATGAACGAAAGAACCTACCTTTTGGCTGCAACCCTAAGAACACTTTTGTGGGAGTAAACCCCACTGAAGAGAATAGAACTTACTTCTGAGTAAACTTGCTTAAGATTTTTTAGTTCTTATTTATTTATTTAAAACGTTTATTTGCTGCCTTTCTACCATATAAGAACTTAAGGTGGCTTATAATGTAAATGATAATAAAATAAATTAAAACCAGTAATTAAAATCAATACCTTAAAACTGTTGGTAGGCAGAAGTAATCAAATGCTGTCATAAATAAAGCTGTCTTCAGCTACCTTCTAAAAATCGAGAGGTTATTCCATAATTGTGGGGCTGCTACTGAAGAGGTCCTCCCTAGTGCACCTGTCAGACAAGCTTTTCAAAATCAGTGTGGCAGTCAAGAGGACCTCTCCCTGTGATCTTAGTTTCTGGGTAGGAACATAGGAGAGAAGACAGTCTTTCAGATACCCTGGTCCCAAGCCATGTAGGGCTTTAAAAGTCAAAAACAACACCTTGGATTGGGGTCAGGAGTGGATCAGAAGCCAGTGTAACTGCTGTAGTATTGGGGTCACATGATCCTGGTAGTTGGCCCTGACCAGCTGTCTAGCCACAGCATTCTTCACTAGCTAGGGATGGGCATGAACCAGGAAAATTCCTGATACTGAGATTTGGGGATATTGGTAAATACCAAAAAAAATTGGGTTTGGTAGATCTGAACCTGAAAAATTCCAATTTTTTTTTTGGTGCACACCCCTAGTAGGGAGTGCTGGGGGTGTGTGGGCTGAGCCACTGCATTATGACTTCAACAGGCTGAACAACCTCGTCTGCAGCAGTCAAGCATTGTAGGAGCATCTGCCCAGCACTGCACTGCTGCCTCTCCAGCTCACCTATGTGGGTTTTCTCTGCACCTCCCCCAGCCCATGGTGCTTTGCGTTGAGGATACACCAACTCAGAGCTTACCAGCTGCTGTCCTTTACACAGTTTCTATCTTCAGTACTTGGCATTACATTTTATGGCACACATGGGCTGACCCGACAAAGTGACATTTATGTCAGATCCGGCCCTTGTAACAAATAAGTTTGACACCTCTGATTTAGGGGGATTGCCCAACTGGTCTGCATACCCGTTATATCAACTTGGTTACATATTTTATATTATTATATGCTTCCTGTGTGTAACTCTGCCATACAATAAATAGTCTGTTTATTTGAGGAAAGCAGGCAAACATTTTGGACAAAGCTTGAGGTAAACAACTTATATTCGGTACCTTCTCACATTGGCTGAGTTGTAAAAAAGAAAGCTTCAAGGGAGTGAACAGTTTGTTGTCCAAGACTAGGACCAAATGCCCACTCCCCTGTCCTCCATTCTTTATTATTATTATTCTTGCAAGCAACGTGGTCAATAGGGAAAGGGTAGTTACAGTATACAGGTCTCTTTTCAGAAGTGTTTATTTAGATTACTTAAATTAAATTGCTGAAGGAGAGTAACTCCTTGACATCTAGAACCAATAGAAGTTCCTGCTGCCATAATGATCTCATGGCATCAGCAGTGTGATGCAGTTGCTAAAAAGGCAAATGCAATTTTGGGCTGTATCAACAGAAATATAGTATCCAAATTATGCGAAGTGATGGTATCACTTTGCTCTGGTTAGACATCACCTAGTGTATTGTGTTCAGTTTGAGGCACCACAATTTAAGAAGGATATAGACAAGCTGGAAGTATCCAGAGAAAAGGTTGAAGGAGCTGGGTATGTTTAGCATGGAGAGGAGATGACTGAGAGGTGATATGATAACCATCTTCAAGTATTTGAAGGGCTGTCATATACAGGATGGTACAGAGTTGTTTTGTGTTGTCATACCAGAACCAATGGGTTGAAATTAGATCAGAAGACTTTTCAGCTAAACATTAGGAAGAACTTCCTGACAGACCAGTTCCTCAGTGGAACAGGCTTCCTCGGGAGGTGGTGGGCTCTCCTTTGGAGGTTTTCAAACAGAGGCTAGATGGCCATCTGACAGCAATGCAGATTCTGTGAACTTAGGCAGATCTTGAGAAGGAGGGCAGGAAGGGTTGCCTCAGTGCTTAGTTTTTGTAGCCCTTTCTTACATGCCCAGGGAAATGCTGATTGCCACTTTGGGGTTAGGAAACAATTTTTCTCCAGGCTGGTTTGGCCAGGGATCCTCGAGGTTTTTTGTCATCTTCTGGGCATGGAACAGTGGTCACTGCGGGTGTGAAGGGGGAGGTATTTGAGAATTTCCTGCATTGTGCAGGGGGTTGGACTAGATGACCCTGGAGGTCCCTGCCAATTCTATGAGTCTATAATTCTATAAACTGGAATGGTCACACCTTCTATCAAGACATTTTAATCAGAATTTTCAGCAGGACTATGTAGGAAAGTCATTCAATTGAATAGTTTGTTTCTTCTTGAAAGGAGTTTTCCATAAAGCATAAAATGAAGGAATATGGTGGTTGGCTGATACTCAAAGAAGAAGCACTGATTAGATGAGAACATTCACTGGTACTACCAGGCAAAGCATCCTCACCTTCTCCTGAAACTTAAAAGGGATGGTACATTCTAATAGTTACAATTTGATAGAAACGTAACAAGCCATAATCAGATGTTTTTTAAAAAATGAGCATATCAAACTGAACTGAAAAAGTGGGACAGGGTTTGTTTCTTTTGTTTTAGGAAAGTGAAATAACAAAGAATGAATGCAGGTTTAGCGAAGTCCCTCAGGAACCTAGTAAAAGCCAAGCCATAATCCCCATGATTTAGGCCGAGCAGGCCCTAAACAAAATTAATTAGCACCAGTTTATACTTGCAACATCAATTAGACTCTCCTTCTGCAGGAATCAGGAGGATGGGAGAGCAGCACACAAAAAATTGATTACACTGTCTGTGCCAAGTGATTTGGTTGCTAGTTTTTCTGCTAAATTGGCAAAGCTTTGGAAACCTCCGCAATCACATCTTGCAGTTCTATATTCTTAAAAATATATAAATTGCAGAGGGGCTTTGCAAAACTTTATTCTGGTTGGCTTTTAAGAAAACAAAGCTAAACTCATTTGCACAAAGACATTTCCTCATCCCTGTTCCATAGTACTTTTTCCCATTCATTTGCTAACACTTTTAATTCAGCAACAGAAAGAAGCAAGAGTTCATGTTTCCAAAGATAAACCTTCCCAACCACTAGAATTTGTGTCATACGCTACTGCCACCAACAGTAAGCTTAAGACACTGAAATCAGAATTCTAAAGAGAGGTTCCCCCCATTCTGAACAGAAGGGATTAAATACATTTAATAGTAGGGAGAGGAAACCTGTTGCACCAAATACTCAAAGAAGACTTTTACCTCCTCCTAGCTGAACAAATGCTTCCTTGTGGCCTGTTGGCTTAACCTGTTAACTGGTTATTTGTGGAAACGAAATGGCCGAGAGAGGAAGGGTATTCTTTCCACTGAAACTATTCAACCTTACCAAAATTGCAGCATCACTTCTGCAGACTTGGAAGATAACCTACACAGACTAGTGTGAGACGTTTTCCTCTTGTTTATGGCAAGTGCATACCTGTGAGAGGCTACCATGCAAACTCTCTGGCCGTGTGGTTGTGGAAATGGTTTCAAATATATTTTGGTTCCTTTCCAAACTGGGATTGCATGAAAGCAAGTGACTGTGTGTCAGCTAGAACTCTACTAGCAGTTATAATACCAGTACAAGTCCTTAACAGAGTTGAAAAGTTTTTTTTAATCATAAATTAGATCTAAATATATGAGCTTCACTTGAAGCAGGCAGGCTTTTGTGACTCAAGTGCTGAAAAAAATGCTGACATCTATCTGCAAAGATGGTGTCAACAAACAGAGTGAGTGAGGAAGACAAGGTATAACAGACCCCTGACGCTTCCCCACTCCCAGGCAGAATTTCCCCCCCAAAAAATATTTTTAGTTCTCCTTAGTGACTGAGCCGCCCTTCAATAGTGTGTGTTTCTTCTTTATTTTATAAGCTTTTACTATTCCACCCTGTTATAGCTATTAGTTTAGGCTTCTGACCCAGCACAGGAACTTAAGGGGAAAATACAGGAGCTGTCTTGTCTTATATTTAAACTCTTCTTGAAATGGGATTTGAAGAAAAGTACATGTGCTTTTGCTTAGTACATTTCAGCACTAACACAGGTTCTTAATACTGTTTCTGGAGAACAGTGCTTGCTCATAATTTCTAGATTCTCCCTTCAGAGTTCTAGATTTTCCCTTTAGATATTACAGTTTTTCACTAACTCCTGAGGTGTCTAAGCTTCTCCCCTTTTTCACAGACCAGGGTTCTCTTCCCAACACCTTTCACTGGCACTATGTTATTCTCCTTGTCCCTAAGAAGCAATGACTCCTTTTAGAAGAGGAGGAGGAGATTGGATTTATACCACCCTTCACTACCTGAAGGAGTCTCAGAGCTGCTTACAAATCCTTTCCCTTCCCTTGAGAGAACAGCTCTGAAAGAACCTGTGATGGACCCAAGGTCACAACCAGCATCTGCATGTGAAGTAGTGGGGAATCAAACCTGGTTCTCCCAGATTAGAGTCCGCACTTATAACCACTACACCAAACTGGCTCTCAGTTGATGTGAATCCAGTGGTTCCCTTCTTTCAAAAGGAATCTTCTTAGGAAACCACTGGATCTAACCAAATGTGCTTACAAATGTTGTTTGGAAATTAGAAATTATGACACCTTCTCTGTGAAATTCTCAATATAGCCTGATCCATCTTCTATTGAAGTAAAAAAAAAAAAAAGGCTTTTCTATGGAGATATCCATCAGTTCATTTTCCCATTTAGATATGGTCAAAACTGGTTTGCACGACTAACAAATTCACCACCATTCTATTAAAGCTTCCTAGAAAAGTCAGTGATTTGCATTCTGCAGATTGCTCCTCTAACATCCCCTCCACATACACATACCTCAAGGAGACATCAGCTCTTAGTGGAGGGCTCCTCAAGCTCAAAAATGTAACGTCAGAAAGATGGAGCTGCTACATCCTCATCGTGGCATTTCATATATAATCAAGCATTCTCTCTTACAAGTATTTCTTAACTCAGCCGCATGCAACACTTGTCATCATTGCTATTTCAACAACTAGATAGCTCTGTACAATGTAATTAAACTGGTAATGATTATGATTATATGTACTATCACTACCCACTCAGGTTCCAGTCTCCACTCTGCCCTGGAAGCTTGCTGGGTGACTTTGGGCCAGACAACCCTCTGAGCCTAGTCTACCTCACAAGCTGGTTGTGAGGATAAAACGGAGAGAACTATGTAAGCCCCCTCCCCCACTGGAGAGAAAGACAGGGTATAGATAAAGTAAGTAAATAATAAAACAGAGGGTTTAAAGAATATTGATATTGAGGCTTAGTGACCCATGACAACCATGACAAACAGGGAAAGACAAAAATCACATACATAATCTTTTACTATCTTGATACATTTTATCAAAGGGCTCTGGTTAGAAGCAGCAATAAGTCAATTGATCAATAGTTTGCTAGCAAGTTATTTGTTCCACATAATTTAACACAATCTTGCCTTTCATTTATTACTTCATCAAGAACACAAAAATGTAAGTATCAAGATAAAAAAGGACAAAAACAAAAGCCAACAGCCAAAACAAATTAAAACAAGGAATAAACACACATTAAACCAAGGCACAGATTAAAAACGAACATGCCAATTTAAACCACAGCCAAACCAACCCAGCAGTTTATCCTCTGCAATTAAACTGTCTGGCAGGCTATCCCAGAGGAATAGAGCTACCACCAAGAAAGCCCATGATGTAGCTGTTGCCATACGCACAATCCTAAGCATGGGCACAGCAATAAGGAGACTGTCTGAAAAAAAGCGTAACTGGCATGTAAGAGCATATTGGGAAATGTGGTTTAATAGCTATGAGGAACCTAGGCTGTGAAGGGCTTGAAAGGTGAGATAACCAGTACATAGAATCATTCAATTGAAATGAATTTTGTATTTTGTATGAAATGGTCCCAGAAACCGTGTATTTGGGCTGCAGCCCTATGCACATTGTCTTAAGAGTAAATCCAATTCTGTTCATTGGATCTTACCACTATGTAAATGTTTTAAAATGTGGTTTGGAAGGGAAAAGTTTCCTAAAGGCATTTAAAATATGCCTACTCCATTTCAGAACTGGGAATTGAGTTACCACTCGTGTAGCGAGATAAGATACAGGTCGTGCAGCCAGGCTACAGGTTCTTTGCTGTGCTGGAAATCTGCTTGGCTCAGTGGCTGGCCCTGCTAAGCCCTTGATAACACCAGCTGGAATGTGTGCAGTAGAACTGCAGACAGCTGGAAAGAAAAAGGCCGGTCACAAATTAAATTAAGAGGTGTAAAATGCCCTGAGAAGAAAAACAAATTGAGATGGTGAAAACAGGTGCCAACTGACATTTACTCCCATGGTCAGTCACACTTTCTTTTCTCACTGTGTGATTAGCAGCTAAGCCGAATTAGGGCAGATTTCACGCTTCTGTGACCTCCAAGAGCACCCGTAAAGAAAAAGGAAAAACACCTGCAGGTAGATGTTTTTCCAAAGAGCTAAAACTGTAAAATCATCAACTACTGTTGAATTGGCTCGGTAACACTGATACACTAGTCAAGAGTTAAAGGGTAACTTTGCATTCAGGTCTACGGAATCATTAGCCAGTTTACATCACCACTTCCCATAGTATTAGTTATTAAAAGCATGATTATGGTGCATTAATGTGTAAACTGAATAAGAAGCAAAGCTGTAGCTTTTCCAGTTTGCTGCAGAATTAGTTATCTTCAGATAATCATACATTTTTTAAACCTTGATTTTAAGATGCTGGAACAATCAGAGAGACAAGTTAATACTGAATGGCATCCAAAGTAAACTGGTCTCTGTACCTACCTCATGTGGCTTTTTATAGGTAAAAGTCAGACCGAGAGGAAAACTGGACTAACTACAAGATGCATATAGTATAAAGAGCCCTATCACTTAATATTCATTAGGTCGATGCATAACACTTGCCTAATTAAGTAGTATCATACATTCCCTATATATAAATGCTATATTATGATTGGCTGTCATCACTAGTCATTTGATGGTATGACATATGTTCTAAATAAATGACATTTGCTCCTATGATCTTCTTACTTCAGGGTATGAAAGAACCACAACAAAAATATCCCTGCAGAGACAAACAAATGGCATATCAGCAACTTTGTAATGTCAAGATATCCAAGATAAATGCGAAACAGCTGGAATGTATACATATTTCAAGAACAATAGTGCTTGCATGCAGTCCCAGCTGTTGTGAAAATAAAACGTAAGGGAAAAAAGCTAAAGGACATTATTTCACAATGTGGGTCTAAAGATAACATAATACTTTGTGCAGGGTCTGCTAGTATTTATAGCTAATGGCAGGGATCCAACAATGCGTGAGCGGAAACTGTACTTAGTGCAGTTCCGCTTGCGCAAGCAATAGCCTGAAGGTTGCAGCAACACAGGGCTTCCATGATTTTTAACAAAATTGTAATGTACATATAGAACAATCAATAAAAAAGAACAATAATATTTACATATGATTTACATGACTGTATACTGTTTGATGGGTCTCTGGCCATAATAGATTGATTGATTGATTTACATGATTTTAGTTTCAAGACTGTATCAGAAGTAATTGCTTTTGCTACGAAGTGAGACTGAGTTAGGTTGAAATGTATTCACTCGTAATAATTTCTTACTAAGTGATACAGTGTACCACACATCAGCTTAGCCTGTTAAGTCTGTTGTAGTCAAACCCCACAGCCTTGGGGTATCTTAAAGACTAATGTGTTTTTTATAGCATACAATTTCATGGGCCAGAAATTACATTGTCAGATATGTGAAGACTGATTATATATTTTATAAACACACAAACAGAAGCAGGGTGCAGAGAGATTTATTATACAGAGAGATGGTTTTGTCCATCATTTCAAGAAATGAGTTGGATCCAGACAGCTTTCTTACTCATTCTCTCTCAATTCCCCTACATACAACAGCACCCATCCCTCATGGGTTTTGTACAGGCTTAGCATAGGTTTGTACAGGCTCAGCATAGCCTTTTTTTAATGCTCTTGCATAATAACTCCTTCCAGCCCTCCTTCTTGTAGGTGTCTATATAATATGGCAACTGAACGTAATACTTCAGACATGTGACACTCTAGCTCATGAAAAGCTCAAAAAAAGCTCAAAAAGTTTGTTAATCCTATATTCAATTATAACGAGAACCAACACAGCTTCTCCAGCACAAGATTTCCAATATCATAACAGCTTTTTGTTACAATGGCTCTGAAGAAATGTACATGTACACATATTAAGTCTCTCAGTTCTCACTTTTATGCAGAACTGAACCTTTGTTGGTCTTGAAGGTGTCACTGGACTCAAATTTTGTTCTGACAGCTGTTTGTTAACTCTTCTACTTCCTGGCAATTTGTATGCTAATTTACTGCCATTCATAGATCTTACCAACCGCTTTAATCCAATCTCAACTATAATCACCCACTTACTTAAGCATCTTGATTCTAACCAGCCCTTCTGGGCAACCTAACCCCCTCTTATATGTAATGGTTAAAGAAATTCTGTTTCACTGTATCTGAGGAAGTGTGCTTGCACACAAAAGCTTATACCTTGAATAAAACTTTGTTGGTCTTAAAAGGTGCCACTGGACTCAAACTTTCTATAACAGCTTTCTGCAGTCCTTCCATGCACAATACCTTACAGTAAAAAAGAGCAAGAGCCAGTAGCACCTTAAAGACCAACAAAATATGTGGCAGGGTATGAGCTTTTGTGCGTCACTGCTGCTTCTTCAGACCAGGTATCTGAAGAACTGAGCAGTGACTCACGAAAGCTCACATCCTGCCACATATTTTGTTAGTCTTTAAAGTGCTACGGGACTCTTACTCTTTTCCACTGCTAGACAGACTAACATGGCTAACTATCTTGATCCAATACCTTACAATTTATTCTATAGAGTCAGTAAAAAAAAAAAAAGACAAACTCAACACTTGATTGTTAATACTTTATTAGTGTATTTTTTCTGAGCTTTCTCTATTGGACAAAACATAATGCAAACTCCAAAGGAAAAACTTAAGAGTTCTTAGCTGTTCAGGAAGGGAAAAAAAGACTTTGCCATTCCAATTTGTTTTCATTCTTTGCTAAAGAAAGGGGGGATATCAATAGAACCATTAGGCACACAGTTGACACATACTGTACAATGATATGCACAAGTCATTTATTAACAGCTATATTAAATGTGCTCTTTAGATTTTCTTCCTTGTAACGTAAGAACCATGCTCATTTGAGCACAGATAAGAAGGGATTACAAGGAGTGACAACCAGACTTTTAAAACAAGTCCTTAAATAAGCCAACACAGCAGCAGTAACAGAATATACATTGTTGGTTAAGACAGTTTACCTTTTATCTCAAAACCCTTTTAAAAAAGCTTCTTTTTGTATACACAGTTATTCAAATACACATGCATTACATGAAAATATTGCACTAAAATTAAAACTGAGATTGTGGAATCCATATTTTACTTTTTTTAAAAAACAACAACAACAACTGGTACACATTCTGGTAGCATTTAAAGTTAATCATTTTTAGTTCTAGCAAACACCAGCAGCAAAAGTTTCATGATGACCCATATGAAATATTCCACCTTTACTGTTCATTTTCTTTTAATTAAGGCTAAAGTAAGTGCATTTTGTTGGACAATGGCACATTTATTTTCAGAGGCTGGTCACCAGCAATCATATGCCAGGACATACCTGACTAGACATTTACACAATCAATTTAGGGGCGCTTTGAAAAGTGTAAATGACACACAGCTGATATAATGTGCAGGGACAACATGTGAACTATAAATAGTTAGTCAGGGAGAGACATTATGGATGGTTCCTGCCTACAGAGACAATCTGAATTTAAATATGGATGACAAGACCCTATCTGTATGTAGAAATATGGATGACAAGACCCTATCTGTATGTAGAAAACAAATTAAATGAAACGATACAGCATTATATTCCATTCACACAGTTCAAGATTCTATAGATATTGAACCAACTTTAAAAATTCAACAGTTGAATATGACTCTGTAGCCTAATATAAATGCCTATAGAGAAGAGGCACTACATGTTTAATTGACTTATCATCCCCATTTTGGTACTGTAAACTAAACTGAGTATTAATGTATTCATTCAAAAAATCAAGGATTTGAAATGCCAAATGCTAGGGTTCTGTTATTACTTATATACACCCATCATGCTTTTGGTATCCCATATTCCATGTAGACTACAGTGTTTTACCATGCTAGACATTAACTGGGCTAGAAGAACATGCAGACATCAGGGGCCAAAATACATCTTAATGCAGTTCTGGGATGTAATCTCCTGAGATTTTTATTTGGACTTAAAAGCAGTTGTAGGAGCTTTGAATTTGATTGTGTAACATGTATTTTGGCCCCAAGAAGTGCTGACCTTATTCTCAATACAGTATTAAATCTGTTACTGGGATGAATCATTTCAGACGCACATGTGGCTCAGAAAAAAAGCACATGGCTTTGTATACAGAAGGTCCTGGATAGGGATGAGCATGAACCACATTTTTGAGGTTCGGTTTGGTTCATGACTGAATCACAAACCAAACCACGAATCTATATGAACTAGAAGGTTGATTCGTGAACTAGTTAGTATCAGTCTATGAGTAATTTAAAGTTTAAACTCTTGCTTTTTGCTCTCAGCAGCTTTTCGCTGGGAGCAGAAAGCAAGGGTTTCCAAACAAATGAACAGTTTAAATGGCCCTGCTTTCTGCTCCTTGCAGCTTTTTGTGAAGAGTGGAAAGCAGAGGTAAACCCTTGCTTTGCTTTCTGCTCTTCACAAACTGCCACAAACTGCACCAAAATTAGTAGAAGTTCATGGTGGATCCTCACTTTGTAAACATCACTTTGCACACCACAAACTGGACAAAATTCATGATGAACTTTAGTTCGTCAGCCAGTTCGTGCCCATCCCTAATCCTGGATTCAATCCATGGCATCTCCACTTACAGGATCTTGGGTAACAGATGTTGGGAAGGTCTTTTGTCTGCCTGAGAGCAGCTGCCAGTCACAGGAGACAATACTGAGCCAGCTGGGTCAATATTCTGACTGTGTAAGGCAGCTTCACATTTATATATGTTCAATACTTGCCATATAAGAAAAAAAAATCCCTGCACATAGAAAACTAATGTTCAAAGAAAAAGCTAAGACATAACTGTCAGTTTACTATGTGGAACAATGTCTTGTTTGTGAAGCATTCAATTATGTCTGAAGTGGTACAGCCCTGGGACAGGTTTATCACCTTAGTGAGAACTAGGCCACAGACCAAGATGTGAATCACCAAAAATGTTGGCAATATGAGCATGAGGGTCAAAATAGACTTGGATAGCTCTTCTTCTCTTTTTAAACTCTTCCAAGCAGTTGCATCATGCTCTAATTTGATCAAGAAACCAGAAATGGGAGACGCATCAACCTTTGCTTTTCATGGCATTTTCCTCTGTAAATCACCCTCCCCCCAGCTGCTATTAGACCTGTGGTATGAATACAGACAGCTTAGGAGCAATTCTGAAGGGAAGACAGAGGAAAAAAGGATGAAAAATCCCTTGTAAGGCACTTTCCTGATCAAATTAGCAGTCCCATGCAGCAGTTTAAATTTTCAGAAGTAAGGAGACTATTCTGATCACAGATCACGTCTAATTAAGAATATTTTTTAGCATTTTAGTTGCCACCTCTACTTAAGAACATGGAGAATGACAGACATCAGGACACTGATACTTCACATGTTATGTTAGCTCTCCTTTTATTGGTGTAAGAGATTACATGTATAGTATGTAGATATGAGGAAAGAATGCACTTGAACACATGCATACTGTAATAATGATGGCAAAAATTTCTATTACAGCATGGCCACCTTTAAGTCACAGTACAGAGAGAGTCCAAGTAGAGGGACAAGAAAGAAATGGGAAACCTGCTTATTCAGGCCTCAAACAGATGCCATTCTTGGGTATGCCTCACTGGACCTTCCCATTTCTTGCCTAGGGTTTCAACTATTGTCTTCTGAATTTTAAGTTACTACATAAGGACCTTAGTTCCAAGATCTTTAAGTACTGAATTTACACCCTCACTGGAAGTACATAGCTTGGAAGTAAGTCCTTTGATTAAAATTAATTTTCTTCCAAGAAATGTGCTTAATATGAGAGTATTACATGCTTCTTATTTTAGATGTTTGCACTTTCAGCTATGTAACAGGATATTCAGAGGTTTATAACCAATATCTAGTAATTCCTTGGTGGCTGAACGTGCTCAGGAAGAGTCAGAAAAGGAGATGCTAAGTCCAAGAAAAATTAAGGCTAAGCAAGTGTAGTCAATTATTACTTCATTCTCAATTAGACATTATGTTTAGAAGTAAAGAGGATAGTAGACGGGGCTTTTTGTGTAGAAGAGGTTTATTTATTAAAATTTTACATTATGCAAAAAAATAAAAAAGTTATTTAAAAAAATATTGTAGTTGTGTCTCTTATTTTCATATATACATAATGGTGCATTCAGGAATTTGCAATTGTTTGCATATGACTGTTTAATGAAGTCCAGAAGACTTTCATGTCAGTAAGAAACCAAGTCATTTTAGTATTTTTCCACATGAGGTGTACATACTTAAAAGGTATGTTAGGGTGACGTTAAATGGCATACAGTACAGTCCTTTTGAAATAGGTTCTCAATGGATTTATATTATAATTTGCTTCTCCCCTTTTTTAAAACAGACCCCTTTTTTCTAGACACCCACCCCTCCCTTTAGTAGGTGGTTATTATGAATCTTTTCTTTTAAACTTATATGCAGATTGCGTATAAAGATGCTAATTCAAACCACTGTTTATTTTCCCTACACTTCTGCCCTTCCCCACTGTATAATAAACCCAACCAAGACAGTTTATTTAGTTTATTTTCTGAATCCAGGAATGGGATTGTTAATAGGGATTTTGTGCCACAATTTCACAGCTTTCATTTAGCAAGTGTAGTTTTGTGGGATAACAATATTTCTCAAAACCAACAGCTCCAAAAGAATTCCTGCTAGGTCAAGTTGTCCAGAGCTGTGACCAAGATTTACAAAGCATCAACAGTCATAATGCAAATCAAATCACACCTGATTCTCACATTGCACAATCTCCCATTTGCAAATGAAGCAGTCAAGTCCTCCATTGCTATCACCATAAGTTGTGCTTTACTTATCTCCCAGTAGACAGTCTAGCACTTTTTCATTGCTGGCAATCATCAATTCTGTCAGGAGTGGAAGGAACAGATGTTCTCACAGAACAGGCTAGTATGCTTCTCAATGTTGCATGACAATGCACCAAATCATTTAAGACACATGAACCCAGTTCATGGCGTAGTGGTTGCGTTATAGATGAAGGATGAGAAGAACCACATTTCTTATGGATGTATTAATAATCTAATACGTGACACTAAAAGACTGGTGCAGAAATAACAGCATGAGAGTTTTAAGCCCCAGAGAATTTGCCCAGGACCAGGGCAAGTGGACACCAACATAATAGTTTGGAGTGTCACCTTTTTTGTAAAGAAGGCGCTTGTGTAGATTGTGGTCTATGCTTGTATCGTTGCATTTGCTTTGAATGTGAATGCAGTTTGTTGAAGAGCTCGCGGAATTTATACATTGGAAATAAAGTTTCCAAAAAGCCCTCCAGAAAGACATACACCATCCTCTTGTTGAGCTGGGTATGCTGGAACATTTCAAAGACACGGAGAATGCCTTTTCTTGTTGTCTCAGCCCCAAGGATATGCTTCAACTCATCTAGATAAATCACAAAGTTATACAATTAAGTTCTGCAACAACTTTATCTTAACTACTGCATCTTAAAATAAGATGTTCAAAGAAATATCACTAAGGCAATGAGAAAACACTAATGAAATGAAGAAAAATTTCTTAGAGAAATACAGTTTCATTTGATGTTGAATATATTGCTCAGCTGCAGGTAAACAAAGCACTGTTTCACTGAGAACATTTCCTACTTTGACTCGAGTCATAATAACAATTTGAATTTGATTCTTCACACACCTGGCATTATTCCCAGTAATTTTGTTTTCCCAGCTATTCTTGTTCGCATTCTGATGGCTTTGTCTCTGCGTGGAACAGCCTCAGCTAAAATGCCATTGGGCCAAAAGGCATCTCTGTAAGCAAAGTTTATGGATTAATATGAAAATCATGTTAGATTTGTTTGGGGTTTTTTAAATAAAAAACTTCACTGCATATCAAGAACATTTTTAGGATACCAACATTAGAGGTGCTGTGTTAAACCCTCAGTATATGAAGAAATGTTTTAAAAGATCAGTGGGGCTCTCACTGTATGAAAATGGATGCTACTGGAGGGATGAGGGCAGTGGAACACCAGCCTACACAAATAAGCAATGTCAACAGATTGTGCTCCCTAAACTGGAGTGCTAAGAGCAAAAGAAAGGTGAAGGAACAGCAGCAGACTGGAGCATCTACAAGAGTTTGCCTAGATAATTAAATGTGAAGAAAGCTACAGATGTTTTGGCAAGCAGGGACACTAGAACCTCGAGCTATCCATATACAGGAGGACACCCCTCCTTCTGTGTAGGAAAACTACACAACAAAGGAAAGATGGAGAGCATACAGTAGATGGCCTTAAAATCCTCTCCCCACCTTGGTAATTGTTGTTTGTATTTATTTCACTATCTGTCATCCAAAGAACCTTCTCCCCACTTTAACAGCCATCCCATTAGGCTGAAAGACAGCATATAGCCTAAGGTCACCTACTGAGCTTCATGGTGAAGTGGGGATTGCATTCATCTCCCACTGCTACACCAGGACTCTCTTCATTTTCCTGACTGTGTAGGTATCAGTTCACTAGGCAAAACACAGAAAATTCAAAGGTATACATCAGGATGACAGTGGTAGAGCCTCTGCTTGGCATGCAGAAGGTCCCAGGATCAATCCCGGGTATCTCCAGTTAAAAGATCTGGAAGAAGAGGATGTGAAAGACCTCTGCCTGAGACCGTGGAGGGCCTCTGCCAGTCTGAACAGACAATACTGACTTTGATGGGCCAAGGGTCTGATTCGGTATAAGGCAGTTTCATGTGACAGCTAAGGTCAGTTTCTGGACTGTGGATTGCTCTGCAACTGGACAATGCCCCACAAGTATGCTATTGCAAAGTTTGGATAAATCCATGACTAAGTCTTTGATATACACACACAGCTCTGTGGATGAGAGAAACTTTCCATAACACACAGTGACCAAAGAGGCCATGCCACTAAGTTGTGTATGACTTACAATTTATTTGCAATGCCATATTTCTACAAAACAAACACATAGGTAGTAAAAATGCTTACTTTCTGTTTAATAGTGGGGAAAATATTATTTTTAAGTAGTTCAGTGCTGTTTATGATAAATGCATATTCATGCTACAACCAACCAACTTTAAAACAAACATTAGATCCAATTATCAAGAAGGAGCTACATAAAAACATTCATGAAAAAGCCCTCTGAAACTGTATAGCTCTGCAAGCATGCCAAAAGACTGGTAAAAATAGAACTTTTCACACTGTCTCTGGAGCCCATTCTCATGAATGGGTGCAACAACAGAAAATGTCTAAGAACAGGCAATGGTAGAGTGAGCCATCTTTAAAGAGGCTATTGTGAACTGAAAAAGTTGGGTGGAACAGAGCTGGCATATAGGTTCAGAAGGCCGATGGTATTTTTGGAGCAAGGGGACAGAATTACAAACCAGCATTTTCACAAATGCTGACTTCCTAGAAAGCTATCTTTTTATAGCCAAGGGGATTTACTAGTTCTAATGTACAATGCATAAGTTGTCAGTTAATTTAGCACGGTTGTATATATCTATTTAGGCATGAAATATCTCTTGCTTTGAACACAGCATGTACAAAATGAACATACCTGAACCGTTTCACTGCATCTGCAACTTGTTCAGGAGAGGTCATCCAATCAACGTGATCAACTATTTTCCTGAAATGAAGATGGACAGAAATTTTTGCTTTAATTATTTTAAACCAAAGATATTGCTTTACTGTCTTCAGTATAAAACCAATGTGTCAAAGAAATCAGGCAACTGTTTCTAGTCCAACACTCCTTGGAACAATGATAGCTGAAAGAGGAGAGGGGACTGATACCTCTGTCACAATATATAATTTGGAAGAGAGAGTTAACAGGACTGCAGCTGTTGGATGTTCCTGAACCTTTGTGTGAAGATGACTAGAATAAACTTAGCCTTGGCAGAGAACCTTTAATAAATTACTGTACAAAAGTAACAATATTTAACACAAGATTTTCCAAAGAAAGCTCCTGAAAGGTACCTTTTGTATTGGCAGAGGCAGTTTTGAACTCACGATATTGCTGTACAACATGCCAGATGCCTGAGAGGTGCTGACTAGCACAAGGCCAACTGCTAAGTGTCACAGTGGAACAAGGATTTTATCATATACCTCACCAGTGCAAACCCACTCTTATTTCAATACATGACACTGATTCTGAAGTGGTGAGGGATGGGAGATGCTATGTTTCCACAATGGACCTCAGAGAGTCCATAAGCTATTGGGATAAAAGCAAAAAGAGCCCAGAGACTCAGGAGTGATAGGAATTGGATGATGTGAGCTCAAGGAGAAAACTGCACAGAAACAGCCACAATTCCCTTGCATACTCTTAATAACACTGCTATAAATTAAGAAGTGTTCATTTCTGTTGAGGAAAGGCTCAGACACTTATATTTATTGACGATTGATTACTGATTCCAGCATGAGCTTTCATGAATCACAGTACACTTCTCCATTTACTACATGGAGCTCTCACAAAAACTGATGCTGGAATAAATTTTGTTAGTCTCTGACTTACCACGGGACTTCTACTTTATTTTGCTACAACAGACTAACATGGCTGCCCCTCTGAATTTTACGCAATACTCATTGTAATTAAATAGCACTCTAATTAAAGAAACACAATAGTTTTCCATATGTGCACTTCATATAACACAGAGATTTTAAGAATACAGAGAATAAAGCAGAGATTTTAAGAATACAGAGAATAAAGGCAGTACTTATTTAGTGTGTCTCCATGCATCGCTCTAATAAGCTGCTGAAGCAAGTTTTTAATATTTCTTCGTAACCACTGATTCCTCTCCTTCAGATCAAAGATTTCATCCATGAGTAGCAGCATTATTCTAAGGGGGATCGTGTCATCCACCTAGTAAATTTGGGAGGAAAAAACCCACAATTTTTAAAGGAACTGGTAACCCTCTTGAGAGGCTTTTAGTAATGCTAATTATCCTGAAATGGGCATACTAACCTTGACTACATTTTTGGTAATGAAACAAAAAATAGCTCCAAACAACCAGTTTTGTTCAAAAGTGTAAGCACAATGGAAAGTTTCAGCTCAAACAAATATTACTTCTTCATGAACTACACATTTTGGGCTTGCTACTAACGCACTGTGTTTACCTACTAAAAGCTACCTCCCTCCCATCACTGAATGAACTGCCATCAGCACTTGGAAAGGCAACTATGCAAAAGTAGAATACAACACTTTACTTCAAGTTCCTGCTTTTAGGAGCTCTTATATTACAGAACTTAAAATCAGATTAATTTAATAAAACATCCATTATATCTACAGCATTAAAAAATAAAAATTGTTTTGTAGTCTAATCACAGGAGTCTAAGGAACTAATTTAGAATAGCTCACCCATTGCAATTTTTACTTTAAACATCAGCAGATCCCCATGTCATATCATAAACTAAGTTTGCAATATTTATCATGTTTCAATATGTTTTGCTAAGCAAAAATGGTGAAGGGCAGTTCAAGGAATATAACTGCTAAGTATCCAGAATTGAGGGATACAACAATGCAAATGGCACAACTGAATATCCATCAACTCTGCATTTTAGAAAATGTAGCACTCCCATATTATGCATGTACCACAGATCTTACACAATTAAAGACACAGAAATTTTGCATACTTCATCAAAATGAGTATGTAGATAGGTAAACCTCAGGATAATTAAAAATGCATAACATGAAAGATGTCATGTGCAAGGGGAGGCATTTGTCAAAGTCATAGTAGCATAGTTGGTATACAGGAATACAAACTGGAATGCTTTGATGTAGAAAGTTTAAAAAAGTGTGAAGTGTAGAGCAGGTGCAGATTTGTGACCATGACCAATCTACATATAATCTGTAGTAATCTTATAGACTGTCTGCCCTTATTAAAGATAAAAGATTTTTTCTCAACTCATTTTCACATATTTCATCGATGTTTCAACCAAAACTGCACAGCTTTGAAAAACATCAGGGGTTCAGCTTTTTCAGCTTCTACATTATATTCATGTTTTCCTCCAGTGCCTTACATTTAATTGTATAATGAAGACTCTCCATTCAAAAATTATTTTTGTCAGGCATAGTAATTACTCTTATTAGTTATATTTATGAAAAATGTCATATTTAAACTGAGACCAGATACAGAATTCGGCAAATTATTTTCATGCCATTAGCACATAAAAACATATAGGCTTCCAGTTTTTATAACCATATATAGACTGGGATCCAAAGAACTGCATAATTAGTTCTACAAACCCAGGGTATTTAAGGCATTTCTGAACTAGAAACCTTCCACTCCAAATACCAAATGAAAACCTTCATGTGAAATGGAGAGGAATTTCAAAAACACCACGGGCTATGGTATACTGGATGACTGTTCAGGGAAACAGTCATATCACTGTGGGCATGCCCAAATCCTTAGGTGCCCCTTAAGTAGATTTTTGGATTTCAGCTACGGCATGGTATTTAAGCACAACCTGCAGTAGTTTTCTAAGTAAAACTACATATACAGTCAGAGAAAAGAGCATCTACTTCATTTCGTGAGGTGCAATTCATTCAATAATGATTTCAGCTCAAAACAAGAAGACAACAAACTCACAACGTCCTCAAGTTGTGCTCCAACACGGCTGTGTTCAGGATCAACATATGTCTTCTGCATTAAAGGAGACTCCTAAATCCCAAAGAGAAATACTTGACAAACAGCAGTGGCAAATGAGACATACACACACTCACACCACCTTTATAGAATCAAAGGACTGTAGAGAATTCAACACTGCACTTCATACATGGTAAAATTTTACATGGTAGAATTAAGATTATTTTAAAATTGGAAAAGAAAAATAACAAACTGAGATGCACTGCTAATCTAATGTGAGAAAGGTTATGCTATTTTCTTGGCAATTACCAATATAGTTGCAGGGAGAAATCCTATGGGAACTACACACACATACAAACAACTTATGTGTACTGTTTCTAAACAGTCCAAGGCAGAAAGATTTTATACTTGTAAATATTCTTACTTTTGAGTTTAGACAGCCTTTTATGCTGATAAAATAATCCAGCATTTTTCTGGTTTCATCTTATTATTGTTATTATTTACAAAATTTATACGTGAGCCTTTTTGCTCTCAACAGAGCCACCAAGGCAAGTAAAAGATTTAAAAAATACCTAATAAAAATACATCTTAAAAACCAGTGCAAGCAAATAAAAACACATCATTCAAACAATCAAAACCATGTTAAAATACACATACAATACACATTTTAATCCAGCTTTAACCAGCTCTTAAGGTTAGGAAGATACACTACCTATTCTACTGTTACATCTGTTGTTAGACACTTACACTTTGCTTAAATTAACACAAATGCTGATTCATGCAATACAAACAAGATGAGAACCAGGGGGGGAAGGAAGAGGAAATACAAGATACCCATTAAGCTTGCCTTGCGATTGCCATGCACCTTTACTTCATTCATTTTCAAACTTTACACACTTGAAATATTCTGGTTTATAGAAAGATGCATTCATGTGTGACAGAGCAGAAGCTGGGTTAGCAATGACAAGGCTAAATGGACTAGGTGTACCATATTCAGAGGAAGGGGGACTGATGAAAAGCAAGATCACTGGCAAAATGGAGGAAAATTGCCTCAAACATTTGCCCCCATCCAGCATCTCTAGTGCAAATGTGGAGCGCTAATGCGCTCAGGAGCTTGACTCAAGCAAGGGGTACCCCATTTATACCAATGCAGAGTGTGCACCTTAAATATATGGTACATCGAGCATCCTGTGCATTGGAGCCCTGCAAGGCTTTGGATTGCAGCCAGTAAGTAGAAGCAAGAAAGAAACAACTGTGTTGTCATAAGCCCTCATCTTTCAGTACTTTAGTCCATGTCAGTAGTATTTGGAACAAGTGTTGAAGTAAAGGTCATGTGTACCATTCTGAGAAGTTTGAAAGAAGGGATGAGAAGACTGAAGCTGCAAGTACAAGTTTTCAAGAATGCCAGGAAACAGGCCCTAAATACCTCCTTATTTCTGAGGGAAAGTATGTGTGTTTGAAAAAATCAACCCCTGTAATATGACACAACAACATATGCAGCATGCTTGTGACAGGACAAAAAAGAAAGAACACAAGACAGATCCCCACCCATAGAGAAAATGATACTCCAAGCCTATTCAACACAGTTTCAGGGAAATAATGGTTCCCCATGATAAAAGGGAAACTGCTTATACTTGCAGTTACATTAATCTGACATACAAAAACAAAACAGGTGTTTCCCACAGCATCACATTTTACACAATAATACTCATACATGGGGACCTCTCTGATAAATCAGTTGTATTTACAATGAAAAAAGACCTGAAATCTAAAGGAATGAACAATTACCACAGCAAACAGAAGCTAACTTAGACCAGATGCAGTAAATAACTGTTAAATTTCAGTTCTCTCTGAAAATATCTGACTACAGGAAGTTTCCTTCTCCATTATCTGCTGTGTGTAGTCAGGTGCCATATAAAACACCAGGCTTCTCAAGATTAATGAGGCAGCAGAGAGCTCAGTGCCCAAGAAAGATCTCCACAGTATCTTAAAGCAGACAGTTCTACCTTGCATTTAAAAAAAAAAACTTGGAAAAGAATTTCTGATTTTCAGAACTACTGATTTTCTTGACTTTCAAACTTCCATTAAAAAACAAGCCAACGCCATTGATATAAGCATTATCCAACTCTGTGCTTCCCATATTCTTGCTTGCTCAAAATGAGGTAGCCCCAAATGGAACAGTCTGCTGTTTATTACTTCAATGCATTCTTACCTTGAAAAATGATTGCTTTATGTCTTGTCCCAATCTTTCTGATATTTTGCCCATGTTGTCTGACATTTTAGTCATCCCCTCTGTCAAGCTGTCAGGGAGGGACTTGACAGCATTTGAAACATTTCTCATAGAATTACGCAGTGGGTTTACAAATGTGTCCATCTGAAGAGGAAAACATTTACCACGATTGCATAAGTCTATGAGGATTACGACTACAGTCACCCAGTAATGTGTGCTGAAAAAGTCACACTGTTTTGGAGAACAGTAATATAAAGCCATTACTACAATTTTTTGTTCTTTCAAGCATCTATAAAGGCTCATTTCAACAAAGACCAACTTGGCTACCACCAGTGAAAACAGGGGAATAAGAAGTACTGCATGAAAAATGTCATCTGCTGCATGATACTTTCCCACCATCCCTCTCTTACCGCCTCTCCCCTCCATCACAACTTAAATTTAGGCTGCAGGTTTTATGGGCAAGGATTTTCATTTTCCTTATGATGCTATGCAATGTACACGTATACTTCTAGTGAATAAATCATTACTATATCTAATAGTAAGGTGCATGGTGCCAGGCTACCCAAAGAGGAGGTATGGTTTTCAACTTATATAGAGGACTTGATAGATACACAGAAAATGTGATTTTGTAAATTAACTGCAGTAGCAACCCCCCCCCCCCGCCGCAACTGCCTGCTAAGGATTAAGAATGCTCCAGGAGAATGTTGAGACCGAGTTAAGCTTTGAGGGGAAAGATGGTGAAATTTGTCTACCTCAAGCCTTGAAGAGTTTAAATTACCCTAGATAATGAGATCTAGATTGGGAAGGTGAGGTCCCAGCTGTTTTGTTCCCACTGCAATTATTTGCTGACCCTCAACCTGTACTAATACTTCACTAACTAAATGGAAATAATGAACAGGTACTCAGAGATAAGAGAATTAAACAAAGAAAAAAACATGGCAAGTATTTTCTGGTCCAATAATGCACATACTATCTATTGAGGAGTATTAGGACAAGGCACATAATGACAGTAAACATTATCCTATGCACATATATGTTATTCTGATAATCAAAGATATTGCATAGTAAAGATATTGTATGGTACAATAAACCAAGGGCCGCTGTTTTCAGCAGAAATTCTGAGCTGAGTTCTTCCCTCCTGTGACATATACATATGTAACAGGTTTTACACATGTTCTGATTTCACATGATTATATACATCCTTCACCACCACCAGCCAACATGGGCCCAGGAAATACAACACTGTGATATGAAAATACAGGTACTTTCTACTAAACACTGTGAAAAGGAATGTGGGGATCTGAGGTGGGACTGATGTTTTCAGCACAGTACAAGTTAATTGTAGTATACAGTTGGGGGGGGGCGGTTTGCCATCAAGTCATAGCTGACTTATGGCAACCCCATGGGGTTTCCAAAGCAAGAGTTGTTCAGAGGTGGTTTGCCATTGCTTGCCACTGCGTCACAACCCCGGACCTTCCTTGATGGTCTCCCATTGAAATACTAACCATGGGCTCAGCTTCCGAGATCCAACAAGACTGGGCTAGCCTGGCCTATCCAGGACAGGGCAATGTACAGTCCTTCCCTAAGCTTAGTTAAAATACTTTCATTGATCTATGCAGCTATTCTAGACTTTTTTTCTTACAATTTTAGGACTAGCACAGAACCTCACTGCTTCTCTCAAACTCCTTGCCTTTAACCTAGGTTTGCCGTTTCCTATTTATCTGATATTTAAGTATTTATCAAAAGCTACATTAACCATTACGCTGAATTCCAGCACAGCCTCCCTTCCAAACTGCTGAGTTCTTAATGTGCACTGTTTGCTAACTCCTGTTGCCTGCAATCACCTCTTTAAAACTCCTTGGAACTCAGAACCTTCATCATCACATGCGGAAGTGACCACACCCCCAACTATAGGGCAACTTAGGACCATCTAAACAATAAAAACAGTTTGCAATGAAGGTCTGCAGGACAAGACACAGGGCAGTGAATAAGAACAGGGGAGACATGCCTCTCTTTGTCAAGAGTCCCACATAGCTAGAAAGTTTCATGAAGAGCTTGTGGAATCCTTGAGCTTGTGCACTTCCTCTCTTCAAAATGTGGGTGGGAAATTTAATGCTTCCATAATAAGCAAATCACATGTTTTAGTTTTATCCACATAAAATTCTGACATTGTTATTTGGAGGGGCAGGGAACAAACCACAGCTCAGTATTTGGAAAAAATGAACTATGGTTAGCATTAGAACTCCTTAATTTTCTGCTCAAGCACAAGAAGTGAAAACCAAGCATTTCCCAAGATTGTTCCTATGTTTCATTATTTCACAGTAATCCTGCCTGTATGAGTGCTTGCAAGTGAGAAATCACAGGTCACATCCAGAAGTCCCAACAAATCTCTGATCAGGATGGGCAGAAATGCAAATTGTTCCCATGCACTCTCCTCCCTTCTCCCCTTGCACACAGAGCATGACTGGTATCTTCCTAGGATGGGAAGCCCTGATTGAAGCTCATATTTGACATGATGTTCAAATTTAGGCACTTGGGTAAATTGGAGTTGGTTTTTTCCCTACAAATCAAGGTTTCAAGTCCTAGTTTATGTGAAGGAAACAGAACTGTAATTAAATTGTAGATACTGTAGTTAACTATGATTAAATTGTGTAATTCATTGCCAGAGGATACAGTCCCAATCACAGAGTGCTTTAAAAAGGGATTAAACAGATTCGTGGGGTAGAGATCTATCAATGGATAGTATCCGTCCACTGGAAGCAACCATCCAACAGAAAGCAACATGAGGGGAAGCCCTTGGCCTCTATGCTTTGTTTGGTGGCCATCCAAGGTAACTAGCCATAGTATGATACAAGATGCTGGACTAGGATGGACGACTAGACCGATCCAGCAGGGCTCTTCTTGTGTTCTCATAATGAAATCTGACCACTAATTTTTGAGGAAAAGGTATGGTCCCATAGCCTTGCAGCAAGGAATTTTGGGGAACAGATTACCTCATACCTCAAGCAAACCACACACTGTGAAGTAACGTGGATTAGTGGGGAAAACACATACCATGGAGCAATAAAGATAATCTGCTGACTCTGAATACTTAAAATATATCTTAGAAGTCAGCTCAGTTTCCAATCATTTATGGAAACATGAATAACTACTGACACATGCATTTTAACTAGGTAATTTAAAATTTAAAAATTTATCACAGCAATCTGTAGTTAACCCCATACAAGAGAATTCTCAAGGCAAAATGAATAAACCATGCAGTGTAATCTGCAAAGGTATCTAACTTCAAGCACAACTGGTGAATGATCAGCTCTGACAAAGTGCTGCGTTTGTAAATTTGGTGCTTAGTGTGCCATAGATTCTTTGATGTGAAACAGCCTTTTTAAAAAAGCAGTCTTAGAGGGAAACATGCATTCTTTCTTTTGCGCAGGAGGGTGGCAATTATGAAGCATGTAGCACTTGAAATGGACAAAGGATTTTAGGGTAGAGAAAAGGAAAGAAATATTAACACTCTTCAATAACTGGATGTATTTTTGGATAAATAGCAGATTATAAATAATTTATAATACCTTTGTACTACAAGGAACTCATTCTGGAAGTCTGGCTTCTTTGACAATAAGTGCCAATGCAAAACAAAGCCTTGTTAACTGGCATCCACATGGAATTGGCTAACCAAACATGCCGGTTTACTAGCTCTGGCCTGAGTCACTCAGGCGGCACACCAGTAAACTAACCTTTCTGTTTCAAAAATTTAAATTCTTATTTACATAGTATCATTATACCAATGATACCTGTTGAAATATCAATTACGTACACAAGCTTAACAAATGCTTACACATATACAGCAGATAAAAATGGACTACATCAACTTACTGTGCACAACACTGTAGCATCACTACATCATTAAGACCTATACTGGACAATAGACATCAATCTTACCTTCCGAGCAAAATCTCCCTTTCCTTTATTGTAGGCCTTATTTTCCAAGAAGTCATATACACAGTGTGCTAAACCTGGGGAAGCTTTCATCGTTTCAGGAGTTAGCAAAAGCTGAGAAATAAAAGATGCAAGGAATTTTACCTAACAGTTAGGAAGATCAATTATCAAGAATGAATCACAAAACTGTACAACACAGTACAAGCCAGACTATACATCTATTTGTTCTGCTTCTACTACAGTAGTAAGGAGAAATAATTTCTTTTTCATGCTGATACCATGAAAGTTGCTTAATTTTTTAATACTTGTAGACATATTAATTTTGAAGAATATCAGCATGATATATAAAATATGTTTTGTGAAAAACATAATTTTAAACTCTATAACTATGGTAATATTGTAATTATCTGGTTTGGAATGCAACAAGAAACTCACTGTGTTTCTTGCACTCAGAGACAGGGTGATATCCTGACTGATAAGTGATTCCTTCCACTAGGTCTTGAGACAAGACTTAGTGGTTCCCAAACCTTTTTGGGCTGCTGCCACCTTGGTTCCATGAACTCATCCCCAGTGCCCTCTACCCTAACCTATAAAAAAATCCAACCATTTGCATACACAGCAGATAACAGTCTATGGTGTTTATTGAAAACAAAGCAGAAACAGTGCATACATCATTATGGGCAGCTCAACAACAGAAAACTTCATTAACATTGAAACTTATTAGCGGAATGATTTTTCCTTCTTACTATAAAGCTCAAAAAAAATAAAAGCTAAGCAAGGGGTCACAGATAATATAATTAACAGCCTTTGCAAGGCTATAATCTGGATTGGGAAACTTCCTGGAGCTTGATCAAACAAGGTCAGCGATTGCACAATATTTTTCTGTCTCACATTTTTCATGAGGCTTGAAAATCAATTTATCTGGAACTGTATCAGAAATACACTTAACTAATATAATAGCTATTAACAATGACTTGACTGAAAACCCTCAAAGCACGTAGTTATGTCTGTGTGATATATATTTTGACAGAACTAACCAGTTTTGACACTGAAATGTTCCAAGTTGGGAAAATGGAGGTTCATGAGGTCTCATGAACCTCCACTAACCTTCCTGTTTAACAAACCGGTTTGTGGTTCATGATGTGGTGTGACTTCCAGTCACAACTTCTGGATGACCTTGCTACTTGGACATCACTGGCATGCCGTACAGCTTGCAAGAACCATTTAAAGGCTTTTGCAAGCTGCGCCGCATGTGAGTGACATCCAAGCTTGCAAAATGGCTTTTACAAGCAATGCAGTGGTGGCATGACTCACAAGTGACCTCTGAATGTCTTCTGAGTTCACTTGCTGAGTCACACCACAGCGGTGCAGCTTGGAGAAGACATTTACAGAGCCCACACTCTTTTTAAATGCCTTCTCTAAGCCCCACCACCAGCATCAGTTTGTCTGCTGACACAAACCACATGAACCTCCCAAAGCCACCTGGGAGGGTTGTGGGAGGTTCGTGGCAGTAGGATGGCACAAACTTTGGTTCATGAAACATGACTGGGTCCAGTTCATCATGAATTTAGGCTCATGAGCCAGTTTGTGCCCATCCCTAATTATGACTACAACTGAACAATTTGTTGTAATTTCAAGAGGTCAAATAAAAGCCCAAAAGAATAAACAGAAAAGGTGAATTAGAGAACATACCTGCAAATATGTATTTAAATCTTTTTTCCTTTTTTCTAAAAATTCTCTGTCCATGTTATTGAATGTTTTTTTACCAGGAAGTTTTAATATACTTGCTAGGTTTTCAAACTAGAAAAAAAGGCATAGCAGAGTAACTGTTTAAATATATCCATAACTAGAATTTATATCATACTTGAATTCCCATTTGTTATTTAGCAAACACATTTTTAGACCAGTGTAGATTTAACACTGCCAACATCTTAGCCATGGCTAAAACATGCAGGGTGAGTCCCTCCTTCCCTTCTCAGCATTAACCATGATGTAAGGTTAAATCTTCAATGGTGATAACCAGGGTTAGTTTTTAGCCAGAGTTTCAAAAAAAATATAGATAATTTGAAAACCATAACCAATCACATTTGGTGTTAACGCAGACATAATAAAACATGGATAACTCTGACTAGGATTGGAAAGATTTCTGAACCTCATTTAATAGATTAGCTTGACATGTTTCTATATGAGTATTGAGATCAGCTGTGGTTAATAACAAATGGAATGCCATTCCTAACTTGGGCTCCTAATTTTTGTTAAATACGTCAACAAAAAGGTTACTTCCACACAAAACCAATGGATTCAACAGAGAAGCTCACAGAAGGAGCTAGTACAGTGGATCTTTTCCTGCCTTCCCCTTCTCCCAGTTGCCTGCTGTTCTTCCCAAAACAGCAAGGGACCCACATGAACAAAATGCACCACAGTACAGAGGGCTGGAGCGAGGAAAGGGAAAGCATTCCGCTGCACTTGAACACATCCTTGTGTGAACCTCAGTACTTCTCCAGATCCTGTTTCATAATACAGATTCACAAATCTATTTTGCTACACAGACAAACTCTAGGAAGTTGTAGTTTGTAGCAGACTCCTGTACTGCATACACAGTTTTCCTGAAATGTTATATGTATTGACTATCCTATTCAGGACCTCCAAAGATAAAACATAATGTTGCCGAGCATTCCAGAAATCCACAGAATGTTATCACTTTACTTTTTTTATACCTTTGGGGGGGAAATGTATTAACATGAAATGATATTCAACTGAAATATATGTCCTCCTTAATTTTTTTTCTCTTATTTATGTGGGTTAATGGAATAACAAAAAGCAAAATGTAGAATTGATAACCAGCCAACTCTAATTTTTAACAAAATAATATTAAATATATCATAGAGACAGTGATGTAATAGTTACAAATATACATATCTAATCACTAAGCCAGAGTATGCAAGCTATGGCTTCAGAGCCAAATGTGGCTGCTAAAATAAAAAAGTCAAGGTATACTGGAAAGGTAGGTGGGATGCCTACAAATCAGTATGTGATGGGAAAGATATTTATGGCACAAGAAGTTTTACAGCTAGAGGTGAACAGTTGCCAGTAATCTATGTGGGAACCATGCAGAAATTTATGCATATTACACAAGATGCCCGTGTATATATTTATTATTTATTGTGAGGTGTTGTGTGTGTCACTTTCTAATGGACTCACCCACAACCAGCATATGAGGTGCGGAAACTTTTATGGATGATTCATCAACATGTCAATCATTAGTAAAGTTAAAGTGTATTAATTGCTGTAGATTTTCCGGGTTGTGTGGCCGTGGTCTTGGCATTGTAGGACCTGATGTTTCACCAGTAGCTGTGACTGGCATCCTCAGAGATATAACACAGACAGATGGAGTACTCTCTGTGTCAAGGTGAGCAGAAAAATGGTAGGCAGGTAATTTATATCTACCCTGGAAGGTGGGGTAGGGCTGAGTCATTATCTTGTAGTAGTTCTCCAGGCTTTGAACATGCTAATGGAGGAGCTTTTCTGAGGAGGTTCTTTTGTCTATGCCCTGTCCTGAAAAACACAAAATGCTCTACAGCTGACAACAGCACTGCAGATAAGATTAGAGTTTCAATAGCCATTCCACACACAAAAGAACCTCCTCAAGAAAAAGGAAACCTCCTCAGGAAACAATCCATAGACAAAATGACATTCCTACAATGCCAAGACCACTGAAAAGTACTGAGACCGGAGACTCAGCATAGTGAATCAGCTCTTGTTTATTAGATTACATCAGGAACAAGACAACTAGCCGGCTCACAGGCCGGCTTATATCCTAGAGCAAAACCCACTCCCAGAACACACCCTACTCTAGTGATAGGCTATTTCTAGTGGCCAAGAGTTCCATAGGTCCTGGCCGGGATCTTAGCCCTCTGATTGGCACGAGTTAGGATCCACTTGGGCCATTATCTCCCGGGGTGAAACTCGAAGGCTTCGCATGACCGTGTGGGGACCTAGCCTCACACACGGTCGGGTTTAGATACATTACAGCCACACAACCCGGAAAATCTACAGCAACTAATGAACTCCGGCCATGAAAGCCTTCGACAACATATTAAAGTGTATTATTTATTTATTTGTTTGTTCAATTTATACCCAGCCCTCCCCACCGAAGCAAGCTCAGGATGGCTTACATAAAAAATTAAGGTACAGAAATATTATGTTCTGTTATTCAAATAGGTTCTCTTACACTGGCTCTTTTTTGACCACTTCTTCTGAATTTTGATATAGTTCAGAATTTCCAGGCTAATTATGAGCTTAGTACAAGTGTTTCCAAAGTTCAGACTCAGCTTTTTCTTAGCATCAGCCCTCCTCCCACTTTCCCAATGAAACTTACCTGAGGGCAACAACAAGAAAATCTACTCCTGTGCCCTGCCTCAATTGGTTACAGCAGCATCGTGATGCCATGATTCTTAAGAAAATATAGCTTTGGGCTTTCTGGGTCTTGAGTAAGAAATCCTGGGAAAAGTACAATTCCCATGAATTCTATAGCTCACAAAACTGCTAAATGTATGTTCATGGGAACCTCATGAAGACTGGAGACCACCTTGCATTTTCCCCACAAGGAATGTGGTTGGCAAGAAGGTTGTTTGGAAAGACCTCATTATTTTCCTTATAAGGAACAAAAGAACCACAAAACGCTTCAAAGGCCTGAGTCTATATGCTAACTCATGTCAAACCCAGATCTAGTTTATTTTCAGTCAGGCCAGGCCAGGCCAAGAGACTCATCCATTTCTAAACTAAATTAAGGAAAGAGCTACCCAGCCATATGCCCATTTAACTGTGATCATTACCTGTTCAGTAATCCTCATGTGGAAGTCATGGAAATCACTGTAGCGACGGTATGTTTTCCACACTTCTTCACCATTTGGAGTTCGACGACGAACAGTGATAGCATACAGTGCATATGTCTTGCCATGATCATTACAAACTCCTGCCATGGCATATGGGTCATAGTCAGCAAAGACTAGCAATTTGAAACAAAGAAAAATGGAAAGAAAAAAAAAGGAGATACAGAAAAGAGGAGAAAGACGAAAGGGCAGAAGAGACATGAAATGAAAAGATGTTGGAAAACGACAAAATTGGAGACAAAATGGATAGGAAAACTGAGGAACAAAATGAACTGCTGTACTGTTCGTGAGAAATCCTCTGTAGATGCTGCAGCAGACATGTTCTCTAGGCCTGAAATCTAGCGCACTCCATTCAAGGAACACAGAATACATTTTTAGGCCAATTACCTTCCTTGAAGGTGAGGTGACAGAAAATTGTTTTCAAAAGCTGAGTTTATCATCCTTTTTTAATTAGTACGAAGCACCTGACAACATTTGCCACTGACCATCCTGTCAGCAACTGTATGAACATGCACCTCTGCTAGGTAAACTGTTAATCTCAGTATTGTATGTGCACCAGAAGACTGCGGGGCATGGGGACTGATTGGTAGAGCATCCGCTTGGTATGGAGAAAATACTAAGTTCAAACCCCAGCATCCTGGGTTCAAACCCCAGCATCTCTAGTTAAAGGGAAATGATAGTAGGTGATATGAAAGACCTCTATCGAAGACCCTGGAGAACTGCTGCCACTGTTCTTAATAGAGTACGAATAGGATTCAGCATAAGGCAGTTTCACATGTTCATGTGACCTTGTGTGCAAATTCAAACAAGACTGAATTATGGCAGCGCATTGTAGAACAATACATGAAGGTTTCCACCCATTTCTTGTAATGGGCACCACCAACCATGGGGCTTTTTGCCCAGAGAGGGCAATGGAAGATCCCTTTTGGAGCCTAAACCATTGCCTAGAGTACAAGCCCTCAGGACCACAAAGTCTGGCTAGTCCTATCATATGGAAATAAAACGTCAGTCATTATTACTGCTGATAGAATACAAAGATTCCCGAATGAAAATCTATTTTAGATAACTTGAATTTTACCAACATGTACTGACGTATATCCTGGTCTGATCTGTTCAGTGATGACTTAACTCTACAAATCTTTCAAAGTCACAAATGAAAAAACTGCCATTATTGTTTATGTTTGGAATAAAGACAACTTTCCTTATAATCTAGATCTGAAGAGCTGCTGTTTATTTTGTTACCAGAAAATAAATCAGGTCAGAGTACAATGAAAATGTTTGCCTGGTGGAAATGCCAGATGAATGTCAGATGTGAACAAACAAAATTCTGATGAAATGCATGCAACTTTATGAAATTCAATGGTGACACTATTACACATTAGTATTTTATAATTAGAAGAATAAAGTCTAATCTTAAATAGTGTAGAGCAGTGTTCCCTCTAAGCTGAGTTAGTGTGAGCCAGCTCACAGTTTTTTTAGTCTCCAGCTCACACATTTTTGTCTTAACTCAGGAAGGATGGCTCCAGAGCAAACTAATTTATGCAGCAGCCAAATCACTTCCGCACAACTTTAATACCAATTACTCTCAAAGTAGAATTTTTGCTCACAAGACTCCACAACTTAGAGGAAGCATTGGTGTAGAGTTCAAGGAACTTAGGTAGAAACAAATGGCTAGGGGTTTGTGCTCAATATAAATGGAACCAAAAAAAAAACCTGATAAATACCTTATTGGTATTTATTGGGTATTTTCTCAGCCAATCACCAAAGGGGCTGGTGATTCGGCTATCCAAAAATGTCCGGCCGTCCCCGTCCCCCCCATAGCAGTAGTTACAGGGCATTTAAAGGGCTCTCAGTCCATTTAAATGCCTTTGGAGTTCACTTGCCATGGTGTAGCAGCTTGCACAAGGCATTTAAAGGGAATTGAACCCCTTGATCCAATCTTTTTGAAACTTGGTTTCATTTTGTTTTGTTTTTAGGAGAGGCACCAGCCACTATGCTGCAAATATTGGTGCCTCTACCTCAAAAAATAGCCCTTCCCCCGATTGATTCTTCATTATAGCCTATGGGGACCACTGGCTATAATGGCTCCCACAGGGTACAATGAAGCCAAAAAAAATCAGCAATCCCAAATATTTCCCAAATCCCAATACCACACTGATACAAAAATTCCAGAATATCAGGAAATACCAATATTTTTCGGGTTCAATATACCTGAACCTGAAAAATACCAATTTTTTTTGAGCACACCCCTATAAGTGGCATTTCAGTAATTCAAAGACATTTAAAATTTTCAAAGGAACTGTGGAACAACTGCTGTAAGCCCAAGGGGATTTAGGTTGGCTTTATTTAATCAGTAGTGCTCCCCAATAAAGGGAAATTTCAAAAGCGATTTGTGGTATGGTAATTGGGTCACCCTTTTTTCAGTCAAAAAAATCTGCTAGGCTATAGCAAACCCTTTGCTTAATACTCAGCAGCTTTTTGTTCCTGAGTTTAATTCCAATAACTGCTAAGCAAACAGAGATCACAAAGAATGAAAGGTCATAGGATAAAGAAAAAGGAAGGATTCAGACTTAAGTGATCCATAATTATTTAACAGAGAAATGCTATTGAAGTACAATACCTATGTAAGTACAGTGATAATGCCCAAATATTAGAATGGAATGTGTCAGTAGTAAACTCACCGGTATCTGAAATACATGCACGTAGTTGTACAAACTCATCAGAAGACACATTTGAAAGGTCATCTAATGACTGGAAGAAAACAGTCACACTTAAAACTTTTATTGTTTAAATATATATTGTATTATTAGCAAGATAAAAATAATTGGTTTATCAATATTTTATTGCCGCATCCTGTTGCCTCTCATAACCAGCCAGCAGGACACAAAGGTGATGATCAATCCCATGTTTGTACCAGGTTTCCAGTATTCAGAAAAATAATGCCCCTGAACATGGAGGTTCCACTTAGCTATCATACCCACAAGCAGTCAGTAGACTCTTTGACAAAGATGTCTAATCCCTTCTTAAAAACCAGCTAAGCTCAAGGCCAACTATGCAGAGTGAGAATGCTTGAGACTGCAAAGCCTGGAGAGTCATATACAGAAATAAAACCTCCACATAACAAAGACATCATATTTAAAAGGTTTAGCATACCCATCTTACTGATATGCTAATTTTTTCATTCCCAGTTTTAAGAACTAAGCTAGTTTTAAAGTAGACATACAGCATAACTAAAATACAGCCTCAAGAATGATAGAGCGTCCTTAACACTCAACCTCACCATCCAAGATCTTCAATGCAAGTGTAGTCACTTAGTGATCAGTGTGTTGAGTTAAAATATGAGAGATCAAGGTTTAAATCCTCAATCTGCCATGAAGGTTCTAGAAATTCTCTCTCAGCCCAACATACCTCACAGGGCTGTTGTGAAGATAAAATGAGGATGGGTGAAACACGCATCCCACCCTGAGTTCCTTGAAGAAGGGTGGGGCAAAAATAAATTACATACAGCTATTAAACTGGGTAGTTGTTTTTTTTTTAATGAAACTATTTTATTTGTTTAAAACATTAGTCAACTTTCTCCCCTGTGGAACTCAAGGCTCCTTACAATTTATATAAAACAGTTTTAAAAACACAATAAAAATATGAATAAAACAAGAATTGTAAAAACACATAAAAGGTCATAATTTAAAAACTCCAATGAGGACTGCCAATAAATAAGAAACGAAATCAGTCAAATGCAGTCCTAAATAAAATTATCTTCACCTTGCAGTCCTAATAAAATATTTACCATGTAATACTTAGTTTAGTTTTTATTACAGTCCTTAGACCAGATATGCTAAGAGAAACCATTTAATACTACAGAAATTATGTGGTAAAGAATGGAAGGGACAAAAGATATAGAAACATGTGATTTCTATGGTGGCACACCAGTTCAGTTGAAAAAACCCTAGTGGCATAAGATATAAAAATTCTGTAAGAATAAAGTCTACCCATGCATGTATTTACAAGCATTACAAAAATAAGAAAACAGGTCCTCATACATGCACACATTACCTATAATAGCATACCCCAGTGCCATTTATTCTTTCAGTCTCTGGAAGATCAATTGTTAAATGTCTAAAATCTGATAAAAGAGCATGAGCACATTCTAAAGCTGCAAAGGTGTGAAATACAAAGCAGTCCCTGTATTTGAAGTGAATAAGCAATTTAAGTTTCTCAGACCTCTGAGGCTGAGCTGACAATCCATCTAAGGAGGACCATAACTAGGGATCATTTCAAGGCGGAATGAGCTGGAATGGTGTTTCGGGAGTAAGAAGCCCAGGAGTGGGTACCACAGTTCCCTGTAGTGTGCGTTTGTATGCAAATTCACAGGGATTTCTCCTAGTGGACATACAGCTTCTCCTCCTCTACGCACGGGAGATTCCTCTGGGACGCCCTGCCCTCCCACTTAGCCGGCTTGCCGGTGGGCTATATAAAGGGGGGCGCTGGAGGTCGCTCACCTGTGCTTGCCTGCTGGTGTGAAATAGGAACTGCCCCCTCACTTGCTTCTACCATGCTGCAGTTTCCCTTGCAGCTCTCCCAAGCATCTTCCTGGCTGAGTGCTCCTGGAAAACATCACCTCTAAGCACCAGCCAGCTGGGCTCAGGCTGTGGGGAGACTGCCAGGAGAGCGGTGTGTGTGCAGCCTGGCCCTGATAGATGGCAGGGACCTCCAACGAGCCTGGGGGGGGGAGGCAGAAGGGGACACATGGCCTGCGTTCACCATCCAAGGGTCAATGGGGGAGGAGGGGAGCGTGTGGCCTGGCCCTGGCAAGCCCATCAGGGGGAGGCAGGAGGGAGTGCCCAGCCAGCATTTGTCCTCCAGCAGCCTTGTTAGGAGAGGAGGGGAGTATGTGGCCTGGTCCTAGTGAGCCTGTGGGGGGGAAGTGGGAGGGAGTGCCCAACCTGCACTTGTCCTCCAGCAGGCTCAATGGGGGAGGAGAAGAATGTGTGGCCTAGTCCCAGCAAGCTGGTGGGGGGAGGCGGGAGGGAGCGCCCAGCCTGCACTCATCCTCCAGCAGGCTTGTTGGGGGAGGAAAGGAGCATGCAGCCTATTCCCGGCAAGCCTGTGGAGGGGGACCTGGGAGGGAGCACCCAGCCTGCACTCACCATTCTAAAATCCTCCAACAGGCTTGGGGCGGGGAGAGAAGGGAAGTGTGCAGCCTGGCCCCACAGCTGGCAGGGACCTCCATCAGGCCCATAAGGAGGGGGCACATGGACTGCACTCGCCATCCAAGGGCTTAGAGGGAACACTCGATACCAGCCTCCAAGTGGGACCTGGGGATCCCCTGGAATACCTCATCTCCAGATTATAGAGATCAGTTCCCCTGGAGAAAACAGATGCTTTAGAGGGTGAACTTGGCACTACCCCACTGAGGTCCCTGTCCTCCCCAGGCACCATCCTGAAACCTCCTGGAGTTTCCCAACCTGGATCTGGCAACTTAGTCCTCCACCATCACCACCACCCAGCGAGGGGGGACACAGCAATTGCAAGCTGGTAAAGGAGGGGGCAAAGGATTCAGCCCATGGGAGTGGGATGGAGGAAGTAGATTTGGCTTTCTTTGTGCTTCATTTAGAGAAATCCATTCCCATCCCTCTCTCCTCTCTCTGTCTCTTTGTAAAGTCTGCAAGACTGCCCAGCCAGATTCTGGTGGTCATGGTTCAGAGTGAAAGGCTTAAGTAGGTGCACAAGAAGTTTCAAGGCTGGCAATTTTTGTGTGATGAGTTTCTTGTTCCTATTCTCACAGACTGTGGTAATGTGATTCATAGACTGCTTGTTGCCATGAGTTATTACAGTGAAGTGAAGGTAAGGCTATCTTGTGCTTAGCCATCTGGGAAGGGGTGTGAATGAGTACATGAATGGAACACTTCACAAACAAAACTATGTCATACTCCATCATATTGCATTACAGTTTCTGAAGCATTATGACGACATTAGGGAGGACTGCAGTTAGCCAATCTTCCAAGGCTAAGCAGTTTTTCTTCAGGTAGCCTAGCCAGCTCTGAGTTGGGAAAAACCTGGAGATTTTTTGGGTGGAGCCTAAGCGGTGGGTGTTGCCTTCTGGCACACTTCTGGTGATCTCAGGGTGTGTGGCATATGCAAATAAGTTATGCTAATAAGTTCCTGCACCTCTTTTTCTACGAAATGACCCCTGACCATAACCATTTACAAAATTATTTATGAATCAAAGTAGGCTGAAATCCTTGTCAAAATAAGCAAGAATGTGCCATTTGTTGTTTGGAGTTAAGTTTCTTTACAAATACAAAAGATCTGTACCCGCAGAATTTTATTAAAAATACAATTTTCCAAGGTACACTTACCAAGTTAATGCTTCCTGTAGGAGACCCATTAAATGATTCTACAATAAGAAAAAAGGATTTTTATGACAAAATTCAGAAGAAATATATATATATATATAACTTGCTTGCTCAAATTCAGAAGATATAGATATAGATATATAACTAACTTGCTTGCTCATATGAGATAAGTCAGGAAGCCTTGGCTTATCTGCCTGTATCCTCCCAACTTATCCTCTCAAGACAGACCAAGACTAAATATTTGTGTCCTGCAGGGATATAATGATAAAATCCTGATTTCTTTCAAACCAGGAAGTCTTAAACTTTGGCTTCCTGTGGGAGTTCCTGTATTGTTCTCTCACAAACCAACCAAAGTCATTTTGATATCTAAATGCAGCTAGCATTTAAGCTAACAAAATAATTTCGTTTAATTTTTACATACATAGAACTTAAGCAGGCAAAACATTACACCCCTGCACCCAATGAACTGGTGATTATAATGTGTTCTAACTGATGTATCTGGATATACCTGTACCTGGGGAGGGACCGTGGCTCAGTGGAAGAGCCTCTGTGTTGCATGCAGCAGGTCCAAGTTTCTATCCTGAGCATCTCCAGTTTAAAGGACCAAGCAGCAGATGATATGAAAGACCTCTGCCTGAGACCCTGAAGAGCCACTGCCAGTCTGAGCAGACAATATTGACTTTGATGGACTGATGGTCTGACTCAATGTTAAGAAGCTTCATGTGTTCTTATGGTCACTAAAGCACCTGACAAGCAGGCTATCTCCCTATATAGAATGATTGCAGCACGTTTATCTTTGAAGGTTAAGCTACAATGTCCAAGTAGAATTCCGAAAAAAACAACTTAAGCCTGCCGATGGAATATGCTGTTTAATACTGAGTGGGATCCAACAGAAGGATACCCTCTTTCAAAAGAAGATTCCTGGAAAGGAATCAGTTGATTCATTCCACTGTTTTCTAGCAGGACACAGAATTCCCCTTAAAATTTCATGAAGAGCCACACATTTGAGATACAGTATGAAGGAAGTTAATCATACCAGGGGAGCAGGCTATACAATTCATAGATCAGGGAGAAGCAGAGATGGTGTTAAATAAGTTTGTACATGGGGCAGAAGTAGTGTATAGGACGATGAGAATATGCCTGGAATTATTTTGGAAGTGTGGTTTGGAGTACGGGTACACTGTGAGCTACAAAAATGTATTGGAATATGTGTGGCTGTTTAAGCATTCTGGTGAAAAACAGTATGCTAAACCTCTTGGTTCACTAATATTGTACACATAAAGCTATTAGAACAATGCAAACATGAAAAAAAGAATAATTGGAAAAATGATTTCAGGAACCAAAAGAAAAGGATTATTTGTGAAATCTATGAAGCTACAGTTGAAAAATACTGGATGCTGCATCCACTACATTACTTCCATACAATAAAAATACGTTACAAGCTATGGCGTATGCTCCTTAACAGCCAGTATGCTAGCCTATCCCTCTTTGAAATTCAGGAGAAATCCACATGTTCTGTTAATACGCACCACTAGGAAGCAGTAAAGCAAACTTCCAGTATTTGCCTTTTTATACGTTGGTGGATTTATTTAACTATAGTGAAAGTGTTCTAAGGGAAAGTAAGAGTATGGAACTATTATTACCAATAACAAAATTCTGGGATATGAGATGCTATTGGATCCTTTAAAGTTCTTGTTAACCTGCAAGGAATGGCTGCTATAGCAGAAAGAAATGGTAGCTTATATGATTATGGCTGCTAGAATATGTACAATAATGAAAGGAAGAAAAACCTCATCACTTAAGGAATAGTAAAATAGAGTACAAGGCTTTTCAATTATGTCACTAATAAATACTGTGCAAGCAAAATAAAATCAGACAATGGATTTTGTATTTTAAAATAAAAACTGACAAGTTTTTATCGATTTTATAAAACAAGATTTGCACTGAAAAATAAAAGATGTAACCATTATCAGAATTTTTGTTTTTCCCCTCAGGTTCAAATCCCCAGTGACACTGAGCAAGTCATACTCTCTCAACTTAACCTACCTAACCTGTTGTGAGGAAAAAATGGAGGAGAAGAGAATGACATAAGCTGCTTTGGGTCCCCACTGGGGAAAAAGGCAGTGTATAAATGAAGTATATAAATAAATAATCTTGTGATTCTTGATAACACTAAAAAAATTAAATGTATAACAGGTACAATACAAAGGTATCTTTGTGAATGTCCCCTTCCCCATGATTCCCATTGATATTCCACTCAAGCTGCAATCCCCAACTGTTCCTGGGGGGTCTTCTAGCCCTCAGTAACAGTTTTATGGATATTGGGTGAGAGGGCTGCAGAGGATGAGAGAAGCAGTAAGATCCATTGTCCAAGCATAGTTTTGCTACTGATTCTCAGGATTCCTCCCACTAGCTGTATTAGAGCATCAGTCCTACAAGGTATACATGGAATTGGTGATGATGACAGAAAAATGGTTCACAACCTATAGAAACAGTAACATTTTTCATCTAAAGGAATGCACAAAGGGGTATAATATAAAATCACAATTGATTTTTTATTTGATTTTGAGAGGGATGACAATTGTTACTATCACTTGCTATAGATTACAATCTTTCAAAAGTCTCCAAGGAAGTTTGACATTCAGATGCTCTTTATACATTTCAGAATTATCAGGAAAAGATTAAATTGTGGCAATTATCATCAATATATCTAATTCTCAACGTGGCCCCACAGGTGGATACTTAAATCCAAAGACTGGGGCCATGGGCAGAAATCTTTCTACCAAAATGAGAAAAGCCCTAGGTTTGCAGAAAAATCTGAAATCCAGAAAGAAACTACATTGGGGGTGAGCTGTAGGTTAAAACCCCCAAATGACAGAAGCAGTGTCTGTCACTTTAAGAAACGAATGCCCTCAGTAGCCATTGCTATGTAACTATAACAGTATTGCCAGTTTTCAAGCCTTGGTTTCTGTCAGTAAAAGACAGGCATTTGGGTACAGGCCCCTTTCCAGGGCAATTTTGGCCTTTGAGGGAAGATTCACCAGGCAGCATCCACTGGATGACATGCTACCACACAACTTGCATGCCTCCCCCAAAATGGCTACTTAATTCAACAGCAGCCATCCCCCAAAGATTAGGGATCTTGGAGA
Organism: Gekko gecko; assembly: GCA_029375565.1. Lineage (NCBI taxonomy): Eukaryota > Metazoa > Chordata > Lepidosauria > Squamata > Gekkonidae > Gekko > Gekko gecko. The sequence goes on along the minus strand of JAPDNY010000011.1, from coordinate 57,567,526 downwards.
CCCATGTTCACATTCTTGCTCTGCTATGGAAACTCACTAGGTAAACTTTTTCAAGAAAAGGAAAGAGGACATAGTGGTGGAGAGGAAAATGAGATGCCCCCTGCAAGTCTCCCACTTGAAAGATTATAACCCAGTGCTTGGTATGCTTATATAAGCACATAATTTATACAATGAAATTCATTTAAGTTTTTCATCTAAACCTAAATGCAGATTGACTGCAGAATGCAAATGAACATGTGAAAACCCACACCAATTACTACACAGAAGTTGCAAAATGAGGAAACTCTCTTGCTCTGATTCTTATCTGTGCCTGGCCTCTCTAACAACTCTTTGTGTTTCAGTTACCTTTTAATAACTGGGGACAGAAAAGGGTTTCAAGTGCAGTTTTTACTCTACTTTTAAAAGATTTCTCCTGTATATTGTTCTTAAAATCCTGAGTCCATGTGATTAGGTAAGGCAAAAACTCAAACTTAAAGCCACAAACTTACCTCCTTCGCCATCATCTGATCCTCTGAAGCTAGGATCTTTCAGCATATCTAGTTCAGCAAGCATTCGTACATACAGTACATGCTGTTTGAATGAAGGGTAGAATCTCTCATCCCGTAGCATCAACTCATATACCTTATGGAATTAAAGTGAAGGATTATCCAAGCTATATCATTACATTGTAGTAAAACAGTATACTCAACATATCCCATTAGAAGCTGCACAACAGAAACGATGTCTGCAATCTTAAAAACACCTTCCTAGAAAGTTGTCAAGTATTAACAAGGAACTTTCTGCTAACCAACCCTATTTAAGATAATTCCTTAAGGATAAAATTAGTTCTCAACATAGATGTGAGAACTTGATAGACTTCTCCTTAATGCATGAACATGCATCAAAGATGCATGAACAAACTCTACCCTCATTAAAGAGGGTTTCACAATCAATACATTTCAGAAAGTTTGTGATATTGTATAAATTGGGCAGGTTTGCAGGTGCGTGAGGCACATAGCTTTTAAATCAGAGACAGAACAGGTTATGTATATTAAATTCAAACACCAACTTAAAACACAGCTTAAATATGTTTCTGACTTAGAAAATTAAAATTCAATTTTAGAAATATCTTAAAACATATTCTATTAAGAAAATAATTGCTGTGTTGAACACCTATGTGTGCGCGTTAAGTGCCTTCAAGCCGCTTCCAACTCATCGTAACTCTATGAATGAATGATCTCCAGAATGCCCTGTCATTAGCAGCCTTGCTCAAGTTTTGCAAACTGCGGGCTGTAATGTCCTTTAGTGAGTCAATCCATCTCATGTTGGCTCTTTCCTCTTCTCCTGATGCCTTCAATTTTTCCTAGCATTACTGTCTTTTCCAGTGAGACTTTTCTCATAATGTGACCAAAGTGCTATAGTTAGTCCTTTTAACTTCTAGGGAGCATTCAGGCTTGATTTGATTTAGAACCCAACTCTTCTGACATTCACATTCACATCCATACATAAAAATGGGGAATACTATGGTATTGAATTATCTTGATCTTGGTCACAAGTGACACAGCCCTACAGTTGAGGATCTTTTCTAGCTCCTTCATGGCTGACCTTCCCATTCTCAATCTTCTTCAGCTTTCTTGGTTGCAGTCTCTCTTTGCTTTATGATTGAGCCAAGGAACAGAAAATCTTGAACAATTTCAATTTCTTCATCTTCAACCTTAAAGTTGTATAATTCCTCAACAGTCATTACTTTTGTCTTGCTGATGTTCCACTGTAATCATGCTTTGACACTTTCTGCTTTAACCTTCATCAGTTGGATGGAATGTAGATTGTGCATTTCCAGTCTGTGGCCCATTGTTTTATTTTCCATACTAGCGGGGAAGCCCGTTGCGGGAAGAGGCAACGGGCGCTAGGGAGTGTTGTGGGTGGGGCAAAGTGCCTGAGGAGGTCTGGGGCGTTGCGGGTGAGGGGAGCGTTGTGGCACCATTTCTCCCCCGCGGAGGATCGCCCCCAGTGCCGGGCGTGCAGCGTATAGGGCGGAGGCGGCGGCGGGCTGCAGAAGCACGGCGCAGCCCACCGCCCCGTCCCTGAAACCAGGCAGGGGCAATGGAGCGCAATGTCAGGCTGGGGAAGCGCGGTGGTGGCCGTCGTGGCTGAGAGGCCCCCCCCAGGCCGGTCGTGCAGGCTTGCGCTCAGAGGGCTCGGCGGGGTTTGTATTCGCGGCGCAGCCCCCCCCCCCAGAAGGTAGTTTGGGGCCGTGGAGTGCCGCGCTGTTTGAGGGAAGCGCGGTGGCGGCATTTACCCCTTGTGCAGCAAGAGTGAGGAAGGGACGCCTGGAAGAGGCACGGGTCCCGAAGAGCGGAGGATCCATGCCAATGGGTGGCTGGACGCAGACTGGAGGCGGGAGGCTGCATGCTGGCTGAGTGGGTGGGCGCACGCCCACGCAGGATGGCAAAGCAGCCAGTGGCGAGGGACCCCCTCTCTGAGTGGCAGGTCCCTCGGCCAACTGATTCCGGCGCGCATTTTGACCATATAAGGTATGACCAAAACTCAAATATATATAAGGAAAGGATTTGTTGTCATATTCTTGTCAAGATTTTGATGGACTCTGGTTCTCTGTCTTGAAATAGCTCTACTGATATCCCACTTACTCCTTCTTTGTTTCTCCCAACTGCTTTCACCTACGCTTTCCTTATTCTGTACTTTAGTATCTCAAAACCTCTTTGCCTTTTACACTTTCAAGATGGTAACCAAACAAGACTTGTTCCAATATATTTTGGAACTCAGAAGCTGGTTTGAAACCTTGCTTAAAACTAATCACAGTTAATTGCTGTTTTATAAAACACAACACAGTAACCTGAGGAGGAAAGAACTCATATGCAGAAGGGGAGGTTAGTAACTGGTAATTTTCAATTCGCACCAAGCCACAGAAAGCAAACTACAGCAGCTGTGAATAGAGGAAACTACGGCACATTGTTCCCAGGAGAATGTTGATTTTACACTAACTGACAAAATTGCGCCTAAACCAACAATTTTCACCAATCCACATGAAACAGATCAGAAACGTGCCATACCTTTCTCTGAACCTCATCAAAGATTTCTGGGGTTGGGTCCTCATGATTCAGTTTTTCTGCCAGCTTTGCTACCAAGGCGTCATCAATATTAACTCTTGGCGATGCCTGTCACAGAGAGCTAAATAAACTTGTGCACTGTGTGACCTTATTTTAATGCCATCCATTTGGAAAAAAATTAAAACACAGCCATTGTTATTACAGAGAAAATAAAACTAGAGATAGGCCATACAAAGTAATAAATATGCAAGTTATTTAAATCAAAGCAAAGCAATACCCCTCAGGTCTACTATCACCCTGACATGCAACACAGTTACGTAAGTTGTTCAGGACACACTTACCAATGTCCACATTCAGCACAATATAAGTTTTTAATCCCTATTTGCTTTAATAGGAAAGGTTTAAGCACTTGACATTCTTTCACCCAAACCAATGGGATTCTGAAGTTCTTTAGTCTGGCTGTGTCACAACTTTGGCTAGACATATATGGTTGGGGGAAATATGAGCTGAAACAAGAGAACAGGAGAGGAGGCGAGGGAATGAAGCAGTGGCAAGATCTATGGTTACACAAAATGCCAAGTCCTGTAGCTCCTTAAAAGCTAACAAAACTTATTCCAGCATAAGCAAGGAAGATCTTATCTATCCACCTGTATAGCTGCAGCTAGTACTTTTATAAGGCATTTCTGGTATTTAATGTATTATGTTCCAGACAAGTGTCCTCATTACAGTTTGGATTTCAGGTTTAAATTAAGCTAAACACAAAAAGCCAAAAAAGAGAAACAAAAATGAGTATCTTCCTAAAGTCACAAAGCAAGGTATTAGGTTCACCAGGCTCCATATTCAATCTTTAGCTTGCTTGTCAACCACTCTATTTTAAGATTGTCTGTAATTCCAAATAAATAGGGTTACCAAGGACTGTTCCAGCTCCAGACAAACATGTCACAATACCATAATTACAGAAATTTCCCCTTGCTGACCTCTCCAGAACAGCCAAGAGCCACCATGGGCCCCCCAACAAAGATTCCATCTGGGGCCCCCCATATGACCCTGATCCAAACCAAATATTATAACAAAATGAACAAATCACATGGCTTGCTGTTACCATCATAACAGTAATAAAAGAATTTGCCCGTCTGTCCATTTTTGTTTATTTATTTACACCAGTTTGGTGTAGTGGTTAAGTGCATAGACTCTAATCTGGGAGAACCAGGTTAGATTCCCCACTCCTCCACTTGCACCTGCTGGATGACCTTGGACAAGCCATAGTTCTGGCACAGCTGTTCTTGAAAAAGAGCAGTTTCTGTCAGAGCTCTCTCAGCCCCACCTACCTTACAGGGTGTCTGTTGTGGGGAGGGGAAGGGAAAGGAGTTTGTAAGCCGATCTGAGACTCCTTTGGGTAGTGAAGGGTGGGATATAAATCCAATCTCTTCTTCTTTATTTATATCCCACCTTTCTCCCCAATGGGGACCCAAAGTGGCTTACATCATTCTCCTCTTCTCAATTTTATCCTCACCACAGCCCTGAAAGGTAGGTTAAGCTAAGTGTGTGTGACTGGTCCGTCCCCCCCCTTTTTCAGTTTTGGTCCATGGTCACCAAGCAAACTTCCATGGCAGAGTAGGGATTTGAACCTGGATTTTACAGATCCTAGTCTGACACTTTAACCACTACACCACCCTGGCAGGCATAATTCATCAGAGAATAAAGCTGGAGACTCAAAACTGCCCACCAGCTTCAGGATGACTGTGGGAGTTCCATGGCCAGAACTGAAAGGCATGGGAAAATCCCAGCCCAGGTGAGACAAACCACCACCATCACTTCGTACTATTTCCAACTGAAGCTAAGGGTCTCTGTGGCAAGTATAACTCAGAAAATAATGCTACATGTTTGAAAACTAGCCACTAACGCCAGAATGATGATGGAAGTTACAGTGCCAAAAATGAAGGGAACCAGAACACCATGTTATCTTCACAACAGACATGTGATAAGAGAGCTTTTAAACAACCTGCCATGTATCTCTAATACTCAGATCCCCAACCCCCCATGGAAGGTTGCTGGGTGACACCACCTCAGCCAGACCTACCTCACAAGGCTGTTGTGAGGATAAAATGGAGGATAGGAGAACAATGCAGCTTTGGGTCCTTATTGAGGAGAAAGACTGGGTATGGTATTTGTTATAAATCTAATTTGAATGATTTTTAAAATTGCATCATTTGTCATATAGCAAAGCAGCCTTTACAAAGAGTATTAGATCTTCTACCAGCACAATAATGACTAACAATCTTGTGCCTGAACTGGGAGTTGTAACTTCTGTTCTGCATGTAAAACTACTAAAACAAATTAATGTTCTATTACCATGCATGTAAAGGGTGGAAGAGGGAGGAAGCATCCTTTTACTACTTTGTTAGATAATAGGAAATATTAATTTCCCCCCTTCTGTTCATAGCATTAACAAAGGTTTGCTACTAAACTGCTCTTAAGTACATTCTGCCACCAAGCACAATAGGGATGAGAAGGTCTTGAAACCAAGAAGTGAAAATAAAGGAGGAAGGGACAGAAAAATTAGGAGGAGGGAGATAGAAATGAATGAGAACAGTATGGAAAAGAGGAAGAGAAATTCACAAAATCTGGCAAAGTTGGGTGCAAGGTAAAGGAGGAGGAAAAGTCTAGACTCTTATAGAAAATGACCTTGGTTAGCAGACCACAGGCTGACAGTTAGTGTACTGCTTCAGCCCTGGAGAAAGGGAAGTCTCACCGATATTAGAGTGCCTTTTACTGTGCTCAGATTTCCCTGTGCCTCTAGTGGCTGCAGCCAGAACTGCATTAAAATAAACAGAAAGATGTTTGGCTAGAGACAGCATGAGGCTGCCTTCAAGGGCCCTCCAGCTGACTTGTGCCCCCAGAATTTTGTATCCCCGGTGCCCCTCCGTTGGTAGCACTTGGACCCCTCTTGTACTGTAAAAGTTGATCCAACAAAAGGTATCAACTTGCCAATGTAGTTTCTATGTTGAGGTTTCAGTGTTCACAACTTTATTTTAAGCTTGTGATGTAATGTTTTTCTTTTATAATTCACCTTCACAAGCATATTCCCCAATGCAATTATAGCCTAGTGCTCAGCTTTCTTTTAAAGGCGATTCCTACCTTCTCTGACAAATACTGGTCAAAAACTCCAACAGCAGCTGTTCTTAACAGGTCTTTGGTTTGAGTTGTTTGATGCCTTCCATCTTTCTTAGGGCTTGATAGCACAGCTAACTGCTGCTGTGCTGTAACCCTGTATCCTTCTACAGTCATCCAGAAGAAGAGATGCGCTTGGCCTCCCACCTGCTGCATGTAATCTACCAAAAAAACCCAAAAATCCATTAACTATGAGGATAAAAATACTCCGGAAAATAATTTGTCTTGATGAACTGAATGTGATGGGTTAAAAAAAAAAAGAAAATGGCAAAACTATGTTGTTCATCTGAGATTTGGACCAGAACTAGTACAAATACGATTGTATAAATGACACAAACGTTGAAAGCATCAGATTACTGACCAAGTACATAATACTGGATTCCTTACAGAAACAGTCCTGAACAGTAGCTAAGAAAACAGAAACCCAGATTGATATCAGCACAATTCTAGGCGCATCTACTCAGAAGTACCTCCTAAGTTCAAAAGAGCTTACTTCTACATAAATATATTTAGGATTGCAGTCTATGAGTGGAGTAACAACTTAATCTAAACTGGTTAGAGAACAGAAAATACAATAGGTTGCTGGGGGCAATTTTGCATGCAACATTTCTCAGAATACTTCCTGCTATTCCAAAAATAGTCTCTATATTTTGCAGTGCAGAAGAGTGGAAAAATATTATTTGTCAGAACTCCAGTGCAGCCTCAACCTAGAGGGCATTTTCAGTTTGCACACCACTGGGAAAAAGACAACTACAGAACAGCTAGATGGACCAACAAAGAAGTCTTTTAAACAGGCAGAACAGATAATGTTGTAGGGCTGAGTCTCACAAAAGCTTCCAGATCAAGCTCCTTCTGTAGTTTAACCATTCAGAGGACTCTGTTGCTACTTTCCTTCCCATACTTGTAATTTACCTCTAGCTTGCGTTCACTTCATCACACCTGCTTACCCCACTCCCAGACCCTTGCTCTTCTTACTTGGCAGGGATTGAGTACAGCCCCATTTTGCTTTGCATATATGATAGAAAGCCTGAATTTAAAAGCCCACTGAAATTTTAACTCACAGATTTCTTCCCAAGCCAAGAGGATCTTTTCATTACTCCTCTGGAGACATCTTGGTTCTTAAGAAATGATTTTTAGGACCAATACATCTGGTCAACCATAATTTCCCAGTGTTAAGCTGTTTTGTTTTACTAGTAGTAGCAATGCTCCAATTATTTATTGGAGTGATGCTTAGGGACTTATAAGCATGCACATATATCTCCTTTTATTCTTTTAACATCCTTTCCAATGATCAATTACAAAGAACAGCTCTTAGTGTGAGGGAAAGAATGCTGATAACTGCAAAGTGTGTGGCTACAGCTAACTGAATACACTGCAGTGCACTACAGTAACAGTGGTCTGTGCAGTATTTTTAGCCAGAGAAGTAGCTGGTATATGCTTGTTCTGAAGACAGGTGGGGTATGGGTGGGTAAACATAATTTCTTCTCTCTTTCTGTAATGCAAACTTGCTCATAGCATCTATAATGGTTCCTCACTTCTCAAATTCTGTTTTTCCATTTCTTTGGCCAGGCAGTCCCTTTTTTGTTCTTTGTTTTGCTGCCTGTACCACCCAGTTGTTTAAATGTATACAGATATATGCTGACCCAGCCTAGAGAACTGAGAGACCGATTAAAATCCTTCTTTTGTCTGGTAATGGCACAATGCTGATGGTAATTCACTTTTATGGGGAAATGGTCAGGTTGGAATCAGGTTTAGGACTTAGAAGATAAACAGGCACAGGAATGATTGTATAAATATACACTTGGTATAAATATAAACAATAGATAGTTTGTCACAACCAAGTATCTATTTTGTTATGCAGACAGGTCTTTAAAACTGTGGAGAGAGATCTCTTAGTAGTCACTATTTAAATAAACAAGCATAAGCTTCTTTGTCTCAAAAATACTTAAGTTTGTGAAGGCAGGAACATTCATACCAGTTCCAATTTTTCTTATTAACTACTTGATAAGGATCAAAACCCCTCCCCTTTTAGGAGCGACTTCCCTCAGGGAAGGCCTACTAGTCTCATTTCCCTAATTCACAATCCTCCTTGATCTCCTCACTCTGATTAACTGTTCTCACTCTACTCTCAACTGTCATTCTTAACTGACACTCTCAATTGTAGAATTCTATTTGAATTCCCTGTCACTCAAGGTTCTCGGATTGAGTTAAGGCATTAACCATTTACTGTTACAGCATCCTATGAATATATTTCATAGAATTAAATTCATAAAACCAATCAGGCTTTTAAAAAGAAAAAAACTAATGTTCTTACCCATAAAAAATTGTAGTGCAATATTGTGTACTAGAATGTTGTCCAGAGGGACTGTGCAAAGTTTTCCACATTTTACAGCCAGTTTCACAGTATCTATTTCCTGGATAAAGACCACAGCATATTAATAGGTTCCTTAGTTAAAAGAGATATCACAAAATAATACCATTTTAGAATAACCATGTATCCAATCTTCCCAACAACCTGCTCTTTCTATGTAGCTACAAGTTCAGTAGCTCCTAGTCACTTTGGATCATCAACAAGGCTTTCAGATTAGTAAACCTTCTTTTAACATTTCCACTTGTGATAATGGAATTATCAATGAAATACACTGAGCTGGATATGATCTAGGCTTAGGACTGACTTTGTTATCTAAGAGGCATATAATAAAAAGTAGTAGTATTATGAGAATGATGCAACAGAAGATTATATAAATTTGTCAAGTTAGAATCAAACTAGTGACATCCGATTCTCATCCATATATGTACATAAAGAGCTCAACAAGTTGGGTCAAGTGCATATGAACAGTGACATCCAAAATATTGATGCAATATTTTTTTCATTATTAACTTTTGAAGTGTCTTGTTAGAGATTAGCCCAAGTAAATATGCATTACTGTAAAAACTCAGTGCAGAGAAAATACACTTACTTTTCCAGTTTGCAATCTCAGTATTCTTGAATCACATACTTTCTTCACAAACAATAAGCTATTTATTTGATTTTTAATATTGTTGATATCTGAAAATAAACACATTAGTAAATAAAAAGCATGGGAGGCATTAACTGGAGTATTGTGATGTTATGACAAAGTACGAAGTATTTAAAGTTGGTGCTTTAAGAACACATATATTAGAGGTAATGATGGAAAAGACAACAAGAATACTATTATTCTTGTTGGGAACAATAAAATACAGAAAAGGTAGTGTTTTTCCATTACATGCTGGCAATGTAAACTAATAGTATACTGCACCCAAGCAGTTTAGGCTTGCACTGGATTTTCAGGAAATGAAAAGGGAATAATGCTACTGGAAAGAACACTAACATTACAAAGATTTTAGAACAGACGGTCAAGTTGACTTGAGGAATTATATATTTTTTTGCTTTTAAATGAGCTACATTTTGACAATGTCCCTTTAGCTACCCTTAAACATATCTGGCAACAGGTCAGCTACTGAAATCTTGATGCTGTGACTGCATCACAAATATACATGACTTGTCACTAAGATGCTGAATTCATGTAGCCAAGAAGGTCTGCAGTTTGTTTTTGGCCCTCCTGAATGTAAAGTTGGGTTTGAAATGGGCAAGGACCTAAAAATAAATCCCATATGCCAGACTGGGGGTATGTAGGATTTTTAATGCATTTGTATGAGATTCCCACTCTCTGCATACCCCTTGTCCCTTAATATGACTACCACAAGAAAAGAAAAAATAGCCCAAACAAGCACATAAAGAAGTTTATATAATCCAGAATTTTTATTGTAAGAGCAAAGTATATACAATCTTACTTCCAATATTTGCATTTCTAAAATATTAAAAGGTGTAGGTCTAATTTGCATAGTTTCTGGAACAACATCTGGTCCATAACTGAGATCTAAAATATGTCTGTAACACGATCTTTTCAGATCAACTTTTAAGGAAATTTTTATCAAAGAACCTAAACATGTGCTTGAATACTGTCCAGTTTTTAAAAGTACAAGATTTTCCAGGACACTGAATATTCACAGCGCATCCTCCACCATCCCTACAATGTTAACTTAGGTAGAATAGGAATGACAAGGTAGAATAGGAATGACATTGATATCTATGGGGTATACCAGTGTTCTGTGTTACCTATTCAATAAAGTTTTGTTTAATCATTATCTCCCTTAGAGACTGAGGGCTGTGCCCTGAGAAGGCTGAAGGTTTTAAGGTTTTAAGCATTCAGTGACCAGGAAGCACAGTAATTCAGTAGTTAATATACTGTTGTATTCAGTCAGAGGATTCAGTTTCCATGTGACTGTTTAAAGTAATGCCCCATCATGGGGACAGGGGGTGTCTATGAGACCACCACACAGGTGTGTAGAGCAGTGGCATATAAATGATCTAGATAAACACTAAAACATAAGGGGAAAACAAGAGACTACATAGTGGACATGAAGAAGCTAGAGATCTAAGCTACACAACAGAAGGCCAAAGTGTGAATGAGGGGGAATGAACACACACTGGTTCTACATAAGTAGAACTTTCATATTTGAAGCAATGCTTCAATAGAACTTTCATATTTGAAGCAATATCATTCCACCCTTTCCCATAAATCACAAGTCACTATCACCTATAGCTCAGCTGGTACTGCTGGTCTGACCTCGTTTGGAATTCTTGCTCAACCATAAATTTGCTGCATGGTTTTGTGTAAATTGCCATCTGCCTTAGAACACCATGAAAACGCAGATGGCTTGTATCACTCAAGCCTGTAGGTAACTCAAAAGAGACAATCACTTTAATCATATTTAACATAAGAATGACTGTAGAGAAGAAGTATGCCTTTGCATCCTTCTTCTGTCTTTAAATGAAATGCGAATGTTGATTTTACCAGAACTTTGATGTTGACCAGTATGTTTCCATTCAGTCCCAAGAGAGCGAAAATAACAAAAACCACTGTGAATGCACACTGTATATGCTCTGTAATCACCAAAAATTACTTTCTAATAAATCTATTGCAGAACAATGTCATTATATTTATGCGTTCATTTATAATTAAAGTTCCAGATATTCAATAAAACATAATTGGTATCTCTAACACTCCCACCACATAGAAAGACAACAGTAGACATAAAGTTGATGTCCCCAAACACAAATGATAAGCAGCTCCAAAAATAAAGTCTTTTGCCTGCAGATTGCAGATGAAAATGCTGCCATTGTGCAGCTTGTGACTTGCGTGTGATCTATTGCTTGACGAGACTCCTAGGTTAATGATTCTCATTTCTGTTCTTATCAGAGTGCCAATGTAAGTCTACATAAATATAATGATGTTATGTTATAGATTTATTAGCAAATAATTTTGATGGTTACAGAGTGGATATAGTGTGATTCATACACAGTGGTTTTTGCTATCTTCACTCATTTGATACACTGTGTTCCCTTGTATTGCTTATTCATCTAGTCCCAAGAGATTTTTTATCAAAACTTCTATGTAAACTATATTTCCTCTTATATATCAGCTAGTTCTTATGTTTTGTTTAAAGATCATATGATGGTTTAGCTGTATATGTAAAGCATTTAAAATACCAACCATCTCCAGCTGTATCTAAAGATCGAAGATACTGCAATTCTTCCATTGCTTTATCTCTTACTGCTTCCAGCTCCCCTACATTGTCACTCAGTTTAATAATGTTCATAAAGGCCTCATAGCTGCAAACGGAATCACGGATCTAAAAACATGTAAAAGTAGTAAAAACATTTTAATTAAACAAAAATTAACTATGCATGTAATCATTATTTTTTCCATATAAATCACAGTTAAGGGGTTTTCCCTTCCTTTTCCAAAATCAGTGCTTTTAACCATCTTCAGACTGTATCCTCTTAAGAAGCAAAACTTATAATCCAGCCCTTGTTATCTTGTTAACAGCAATAATTTTGTTGGTTTTCTTTGCCCTGCCCACTCCCGCCTACCTCTCTCGTACTTTTTTTGATGACCAGACCAAACCACTCCCTCTCTTCTGCCCACCCTGAAGATGTTGCTTTTTAAAGAGGCACTAATATCAAGATAGTGTTATAATGGTATTTAAGCAGGTTTTCTGAATTTCCAGCTGTCATTTTTTTACTGCAAGAGAAGAGTCTCTAGCCTCTTCCCTTGCAGAGCTATATTGATATTTCAGTGTTGTTGTTTTTAAATGCAGCCATGATCTTGATATAATTGATACATATCAATGCACAAAAGGGGGAGGGGGAGAGGTTGCTGTGATGCCACTGATGACAGCACCCACCCTTGAAAATCCTCATTATTTAAGGCACGTGCGGAAGAAAATAAACTGGCTCCACAACTGTAAGAATGCAGAGGGAGGGCAGACATGCAGAAGAACCCTGCTCAAGCTGATTCCAATGCTTGTGGATCAACTGCCAAGAAAATCATGAGTAAGTGGAGTGTGTGGAAAGGCCCTGAGTATCACTGAAGGAACACAGTTATATTAAATAAATATATTAAATTAATACAGTTATATTAAAGAGTTATTAGCAGACATCCAACCAACTTGAAATCTGAACAAAATGCAGAATAATCTCTCCTTGCTAAGACAGCTGTTATACTTCCACAAAACATTTACAGTCTCATGAAACAAGCGGTTCACTAAACAATACAGTAAGAGCAGGTATGAAACACCATTACAGCACGAAATGTTAATAATTCAGTGGTAGGTTATATTTAGATTCATAGGATAAGTTTTCTCATTTTTGTGAAACACTTGCCAATCTAACCACAGTAAATTTAGAAAGCCTGAAAAAAATTCAGCTTTGGAATGTTAAAAAAAACTAAGATGATTATTTATTAATATGTATGTTATGTAAATATTTATTACATAGTCTTGAATATTAACTTCCTTTTCTGCTTCTGGAAGGTGGTTCCATCCATGGAAAGGGTGGGCATTAATTTTCAGAAATTCCTACAGCAGATCTGCATTCTGCCTTATGCAGTGTGGTCCACTGACTCCAGCAGTATGATTTTGTCCACCCTGACAAAAAAAGGAGGACTCCAAAAATTGATTAAAAAATTGAGGATTACTGCAATCATGAAGGTTTGATTATCAATGCAGTAAAATCTAAGGTCCTAATATTCAATAAAAGGAAAAGAACAAAAACCTTTAGATGGCATATAACAGGCCAACAAATGGAACAAGTCTATCAATTTAAATACTTGGGCATCCATTTTGACACATCCCTTTCATGGAAACAACATTTGGACTTGGCAAGGATTAATGCCCTGAGAACTGGGAGGACAACTGTAAAATATTATTATACAGCAGGTGGCAAACTTGTCCCCTCGACTATAAAGGTATATAATGCTAAAGAAATCAGTACTTATAGGGTGCGGAAATTTGGATAGATGCGGTCTCTGAGAGAATGAATTCTATTCAATATCATTTTTTTTTGGCACATATTGGCTACCCCCGGATGTGTTTTGGGTATAGCACTGAGAGCTTAATTGGGCAAATCATTGCTGGAGGGTAAGCATGGATTAAAAAAATTCTTTTGAAAGTTAAGACTTCAAAAACTGAGGGACGATTTACCCTCCTTGGACTTTTACAAGCAGATGCATATAATAGCCAATGGGATCAATTACTAGAAAAGAAAATGAAATCTCTAGGTATAACAAATGATATCGTCAATGTCATGGAGACTAAAGAAATAATTGGGCTAATTAAATTGCACATTAAGAAATTGGATATTAACAGCACATCTGTCAGGGCCTGCAGGGTATGCACAGTGTCTTATAGGTATTCCCCCCCCCACCCTGATGTGACTGCTGAAGTATTTTTATCAGTTGACAATACCAAAGCTCAGAAGAGCTTTTACTTTGACTAGAATGAATTCTCTTCTGTCAGCGGTCTTGGAGGGGAGATATAAAAAAGTGCCATATACAAATAGAATATGTAGGTGCTCATCTGATGAAGTTGAAACCACTGAGTATATGATTATGGAGTGTCCTACATTTAACAAGTTGAAGGCCAGTTTAATTACTCCTTTACTCCAAATGATAGAAAGGACTAACGAGGCACCTGATAGTATGAAGGCACAGGTGACGTGGTTATTATCAGACACCACTGTCTCTGTTACTCTGTGGCCAGGGCTAGACTGTCATAGACAAATTTTAGGCAGCTGCCTGGAGCACCTCCTTCAGGGAAACCGCCAGGCTGGCCTCCCGCTCCACCCCTCCCTTGCCTCATCAAAAGTTCTGCTGCTCCAGACAGAGAGAATGGAAAGAAGAAGCAGAAGCAGCTTCCCAGGGAGTGTCCCGCCCGTTGTCACCTCCCTCCTTCTCCCCACTCGAGCCGTGCTGAGTTGGCCTGCATTTCGCGTCCTGCTCTCTGCCGCCTCCCGCCCCTGCCAATCTGTAGCGTTGGGCTGTGCAGCCGCTCTTTCTCCTCCACAGGCCCGGAGCAGCAGGAGCAGCTCCCCCGAAGCAGCTGGGACAACTTTCTGAGGAGCCGGCACCCAAGTCCCCGTGGAGCCCATCGAGCTGGCGTGAGGAACCGCAGCTGTAGCCACGTGGCACTTTCTCACTGCATGAGCGCTCCCTTTGCCCAGCAGCCTGGGAAAGCTGGAGTCACCAGCTGCAGCCAGCTCCAGCTCCCCAATGGTGCCATCTCCCTCCTTCCCTCTTCCCTGCCCTCCCTCTCAGCCGTTAGCACCTTCCTCTCAGTGCATTGTTCCCTCAGCCCTCACAGGCTGTGCAGGTGCATCCCGTGCTGGCAAGGATCTCAACACCGGCCCTTGTTTCTGGAATTCCTTTGCCTGGTCTCTGCTTCTGAAGTCTCCCTCCCCCAACCCCCACAGGCAACCAGTTGCTTCTTTCTCCTGCTGTTGTGTCTTTCTCCTCCTGTCTGCTGTCCTGGCATTTGGTTTTTGAATCTGTCCCTCACAAAAGAAAACTTTTAGTCCATGTTCGCATCAGTTAAGTGGCCGTGGGGTAAGGAGGCTCAGAAAGTAAAGATAGTGGAGTCAAGAAAACAGATGCCCAGAGCCTTGGCACCTTGCAGACTTAAGATATCTTTGATATCAAGCTTCGGGCACAGAAGTGCTCTCTCCTTTCTCTTTGAGAAGGGTTGTCAGATGTCTTTTCTTTCATGAAAGTATCTTGATTTTGGAGCCGTGGTTGCTTATCCCAGAGGGGCACCTCTGCTAGTTTGCTGCACCAAAACAAACAGTCTTGTGCCAGCCTAACAGTTAACACTATGACTAGAGCCCACTTCATCAGGAACAGAAATTCCCTAGCTTCGTACTGCTATATTGCATGGGTGCCACTGTGAGCCTATTCTTACATCCTCCCCTAGTCCTTCTTTGGGGGGGAGAGACAGGAGTGTTGTCCTTTTGCATGTAGAATGTATAAAAATGTCAGCTGTAGTCATGCCCACCTCTAGGCCAGTAACTGCATGCCAGGGTGCATGCCTTGCACTGCAAAACAGCTACCAATGTCCTGCAAGAAATTAATTAAAAACGAATGTTTCCCAGCCCAATGTACATATCAACTGAGGACATTGCTTGCTGGGTCTCTGCATAAGTCACTTTTCTAGACTTACCTTCTTCTAACCACTTTCTATTAGAGTCTGGTAATTCTGCCCTATTTCTTTATGAGATGGGGGGGAAGTCTGGATCCACACAGAGCCTCATGCACCCTCTAATTTTTAAAAGAGAACTTCACCACCTCCAATATCAAATCAAATGTAAAAGCCAAGACTATGGACTGTACCATTTTAAAAAAACCAGATCCAACACTATGTGACTCTACAACAGTGCAAAAATGTGGTTCTGAGACATGGATATGATTTTTACATTGAAATGAAATAAATAGGGAATTGGCCAAAAAGACTGACACAGCCACTTTTGACTTTAAAAAGGGAAACTTCTCTGATATGAGGGGACATGTGAGGAGGAAACTGAAAGGAAAAGTAGAGAGGGTCAAAACCATTGGGGAAGCTTGGAAACTATTGAAAACTACAATCCTAGAAGCTCAGAAAAAATATATACCGCAGGTTAGGAAAGGCACAAATAGGTATAGAAAAATGCCTGCATGGTTAACGAACAAAGTAATGGAAACTGTAAAAGGTTAAAAGGATTCCTTTAAGTGGTGGAAAGCTAGTCTCAGTGAGATTGATAAAAGGGAATACAGGCTGTGGCAAACAAAATGCAAGTCTGTGATCAGGCAGGCAAAAAGGGAATATGAGGAGCATATAGCGAAAAACATAAAGATCAACAATAAAACTTTATTCAAATACATTAGAAGCAGGAAACCAGCCAGGGATGACCAAGGGGTAAAAGGAGTACTGAAGGATGATAGGGAAACGGCTGAGAATCTGAATGCATTTTTTGCCCCTGTCTTCACTGTGGAAGATGAGAAGTGCTTGCCCACTCCAGAACCGCTGATATCGGGAGGGGTGTTGAAAGACCTGAGTCAGATTGAGGTGATGAGAGAGGAGGTCCTACAACTGATGGACAACTTAAAAACTGATAAATCACCAGGCCCGGATGACATACATCCGAGAGTTCTGAAAGAACTCAAATGTGAACTAGTGGATCTCCTTACAAAAATATGTAATCTTTCATTAAAATCTGTCTCCATTCCTGAGCACTGGAAGGTAGCTAATGTCACTCCCATCTTTAAAAAGGGCTCCAGGGGAGATCCGGGAAATTACAGGCCAGTCAGTCTGCCATCGATACTGGGTAAGTTGGTGGAAGCTGTTATTAAGGAAAGAATTAGTAGGCACATTGATGAACAAAACTATTGAGGCAGACTCAGCATGGGTTCTGTAAGGGAAGATCTTGTCTCACTAGCCTGTTAGTGTTCTTTGAGGGGGTGAACAAACATGTGGACAAGGGGGACCCAAAAGATATTGTTTATCTTGACTTCCAGGAAACTTTTGATAAAGTTCCTCATCAAAGTCTCCTAAGTAAGCTCAAAAATCATGGGATAAAAGGACAAGTCCTTTTGTGGATCAAAAACCAGCTAATTAATAGGAAACAGAAAGTGACTATAAATTGGCAATTTTCTCAGTGGAGGGTGGTAAGCAGTGGAGTACCGCAGGGATTAGTACTCGGTCTGATGCTTTTTAACTTTTTCATTAATGATTTGGAGTTGGGAGTAAGTCATGAAGTGGCTAAATTTGCGGATGATACAAAGTTGTTCAGGATGGTAAAAACCAGGAGGATTGTGAGGCAGTCCTAAAGTACCTGTTGAGGATGGGCGAGTGGGCATCAATATGGCAAATGTGGTTCAATGTGGCCAAGTGCAAGGTGATGCACATTGGAGCCAAAAATCCTAACGATAAATACACAATGATGGGGTCCTAACTGACAGAGACTGACCGAGAGAGAGATCTTGGAGTCGTAGTAGAGAATTCACTGAAAATGTCTAGACAGTGTGCGACTGCAATAAAAAAGGCCAATGCTATGCTGGAGATTATTAGGAAGGGTATTGAAAACAGATCAGCCAATATCATAATGCCCCTATATAAATCAATGGTGTGACCTCATTTGGAGTACTGTGTACAGTTCTGGTCACCACACCTTAAAAAGGATATTATAGCTTTGGAAAAAGTGCAGAAGAGGGCAACTAGAATGATAAAAGGGTTGGAACACTTTCCCTGTGGAGAAAGATTAAAACACTTGGGGCTCTTTAGCTCGGAGAAACGACAGCTGAGGGGTGACATGATCGAGATTTATAAGATTATGCATGGAATAGAACAGGTAGAGAGAAAGGTACTTTTCTCCCTTTCTCACAATACAAGAACTCGTGAGCGCTCAATGAAATTGCTGAGTGGTTGGGTTAGAACAGATAAAAGGAAATACTTCTTCACCCAAAGAGTGATTAACACATGGAATTCACTGCCACAGGAGGTAGTGGCAGCTACAAGCATGGAGCGCTTCAAGAGGGAATTAGATGAACATATGGAGCAGAGGTCCATCAGTGGCTATTAGCCACAAGCTATAGACAGGGACTCTGGGGCGAGTAATGCTCCATATTCTTGGTGCTTGGGGGGAGGGGTGTCAACAGTGGGAGGGTTTCTAGTGTCCTGGCTCCACTGCTGTACCTCCTGATGGCACCTGGTATTTTTGGCCACTGTGTGACAGAGCGTTGGACTGGATGGGCCATTGGCCTGATCCAACATTGGCTTCTCTTATGTTCTTGCTGTAGGTCATCACGCTGTAGGTCATGTCTCAGTCTATAGGAAGCACCATAAAAATCACACATCCACTGCTTCACGGTACCGCAGTGGCACAAAAATGTGGTTCTGAAGCATGGTTACATGGGATTTTTGTGTTGGGTCACCCCAAACTCTATATTAGAACACAGATTGCAGCACAAAAATCACACATACACTGCTTCATGGTACCACAATGGTGCAAGAAGGTGGTTCCCCGGCACTAATCTTCATCTCCAGGATTTTGCATTACATCCCCCCAAATTCAGCATCAAATCACATATCATGTCCACAGCCACAGACTGTGTCACAAAACCCACAGTTCCTTGGTGCAATGGTTCAAAAATGTGGTACCACCATTACTTTATTGTGAACTGCAAGCAGTAGCTCAAAGACTTCCAAAGTCTATGCCACCACAAAGAGTACTTGTTCTCACAATTTAAAAAAAAAGAAATCAGCAATTTCAAATTTTGTGTTTTTCATTCTTTCTAAAATGCATTTATGTTTGAAAATTGGTGGACACATGGGGGGGAGCGCCAGAAGGTAGCCTCGCCTAGTGTGCAAAAAAACCTGGCACCGGCCCTTTCTGTGGCAAAATTTTTAGGGGCAATAATTAAACAGCAGCAGAAGAATATCAAGTAAGGCATTGTTTTGTTTTATTTTATTATTTTGTTTTCTGCTCAAGGCTACAGCTATATGAACAGTAATAGAAAGACAGACTATGATTTTGAGGGTATAGCAGGCAGCAACAGGAAGGGAGAGGCAGAAAATTCCTCTTCATCTAATGGAGGTCCACTTTATATATGATAGGATCCGCCCCATGATCAATTTCTGCTATATTTGAAGGAACTGAAATACACTGGAAAATTTAAGATATACTGTGTACAGAGAAAAGCAAAGTAAATATACTGACCATGGTTTATAAAACTTACCATCCATATGACATACTGATTAATATAATCAGGATCACTGAGCTGATTTATTAATGGAAGAAGAATTCCTCGAGCAATGATTTCCTGAAAAATAATGGACAATAACATTACAGCTACCCTTCACAGTGTTATACCCTTCTTTAAATATTAATTTTATCAATGTTTCTACCTAAAACTAAAGTATGCAAAATAAAGAAGCAGATACAAATGAGCAAAAATTCTTACATAACACGAGTCACAAGAAAATAAATGCATTCTTCAATTGTCCTTTATGTTTCTCAAAAAATATTCTAGTTATTACTAATTCTCAGCCTTCACCAATTTAAACTAATACCCACCACAAACCCACAATACTCCTTTGCATTTTCAAGATGGTGTAAAATACATCAAAAATTTAGAAGCTCATCTAAGAATTTACCTATGTAACAATTAAATTAGTACTTAAATGGACCACATCTCCCAATATATTCCAGTTCCTCAGATGATGTCCTCCTTGCTGTACCCCACTACAGCTCTACCTCTCTTCTATAGCCTGGACAAGGCCACTTTGGTTTAAAGCACTGGTGTTAAGGAACAGCCTGCCCAAGACAGTGTACAAGGTATCCTATCTCAATTTCTATAGGGCATGTTAAAATGTATCCTATTCCAAAGAGCATTTTCAGAGACTGATAGAGTCGAATTGGTGAACAGCTTAAAGGGCAGCTGTCCTGTATTTTAGGATGCTTAGCTTTTTTGTGTCTATGTGGTTGGGATTATTGGTATTGATTTTACTGTTCTTCTGAAACAAGGTGCCTTGAGTCAGAAAAAGGTGGGAAGTAAGTATTTAAATAAAATGAAATAAATATGTTTAAGACTGAGATGTAGGTAAATACTGGTCTGCAGCTAGGATTTCACTACAAAGCAAACATTAGTTGCTATTCTTACTGTCAAACAAAGGTTTGGATCCAGCAATGTGCAAGCAGAAACTTAAGTGGGCTTAGTGCAACTCCACTTGTGTAAGAGTCTGTGCAACTCCTAGTACTATTTATCACAGTGCCCACAAAATTGGTTGCACAAGATCTTGTGCAAGCTGAAACACAAGCAGGGATACAATAAATCTGATTTAGCACAAGTGGCTCATCTTTTTCTCGGGTTTCCACTTGCACAAATTCTGTACTGGACTCAATCCAATGAAAGCTGTGACAATGCAATTTAATATTGTAGTTAAAACAATAATTAGCTAAATAACCAGAATTCATTTACAGTGACCTAGTTTACAGAAAGAAAATTTAGTATAGGACTACAACAATCACAGTATCATCCTAAGAACACTTTCCTGGGAGTAAGACCCACTGAATAGACTTCAGTAGGATTCTGAGTAGTCCTGGTTAGGAACGCTCTATCAGACATCAGCTTTCAAGCCTCAGATTGCTCCCTGAGAAATCTGTCAAAACACAGCTCAGAACATCAGCTGAGCAGTTTCTGTGTGGTGAGCTTGTGGTCAGCCTGAGTGGAAGCAATAATTACAGTTGAGTTGGAGCAAAGAAACTCAGCTGGGGTAGAGAATGTACAGAAAATGGAGATGAGAACCTTTGAAAGGCATACACAATGCAGGGCATACCCATGTATGCTAGCTCCATCCTCTTGGAACCAACAAAATGGTATTTCCTTCTAGGCATTCAAAGTATCAAATAATTTATAATTTCAAACTCTTTAACACTGAAGAAATACTGTTATTTTCATTTAGGAGCCAAAATATAAAGGCACATAATGGGAATAATCTAGCCTCTTGCTAGTGCAACACTTGCATGTGTAGAATTCCAAGGGGAAAGTTCCCTTTAAATGGCTTTTGCAAAGCCAAACTGCACACGTGACTCACAGAGTCATGCTGCCATGGCACGACTCTGCGAGTCAAACATTTAAACTTTAAATCCCTTCTGAATTGATTCACTGACATGCACCACCACAGCAGCACAACTCGGTGATTGCAGAAGGCAGTTAAACTTTAAAGGCCTTCTGAACTCCATTATACCCTATAGGGACAGTCCCCATAGGGTATAAGGGAGCTGGATAAATTTGGGTACCCATATCCCAATACAATACTAACAATGGAATTTTGGAATACTCAGGAATACTAATATTTTTCAGGTCCAACAGACCTGAACCAGAAAAATACCATTTTTTTTTTACACACCTTTATTCTATACCCCTGTCTTTCCCACCATCTTGCAGCCTAATGGCTACTGATGTGAAGGTACCACTGCATGTGTACAGGTACAAGGAGGGAAATAATGGGCCTATGTACATAGGTGCTGAGAGACTGTGCTCATTTAGCAGTTCAACAGCAAGCGTTTACATTTAACCAAATAATCCCTTAAAACAGCACCACTGACAAAGATCAAAAAAAGAGAAAAAAGATCTTTCATCAGTAACAGGGCCCGGTCACACTGACGTTTTGATCAGGGTTCGCTGCTGTTCCCTCGTGCATGTCAGTTTCACATTCACACACGCCAATCTGCCTCCCGCCCCGAAGCTGGCTCATTCGCACAATGCTGCCGGGTTTTCCTGACCCCTGGAAAATCAGGTGTTTTCCTGGCACTTGCGGCTTGAATGCGCGATTTGGCCCATATGGACAGCCCATCTTTCGCAATGATTGTGATTAGGGCCGTCTGACTGCTCTTTGTGCTTTTTTTTTTTTTTTAAGCTTTCGGTTTGAGCGCTTGAGCAAACATGCGCTTAATAAATCCATTTAACATTTAATAATGGATTTATTAAGCCCATGTTTAGTCAAGCGCTCAAACCGGAAGCTTTAAAACACACACACACACACACACACAAAGTTGGCCCTGGAGGCAGGAACGAGAGGCAGGGGCTCCAGCAGCCTGGAGGGGGCCGGCAAGGAGGATGGCGGAGACGACGGAGACGGCGGAGCCTGTTTTTGTGGGGCAATGGTGGGAGCAGCGGCACCCTTCCCCCAAAGTGTCGGCAGAAGCAGCAGCCGCCTGAGCCTCCCCCGTGGCCAGCAGGATCGCCTGGAGGGACAGCGTAGCAGCACGCGAGCGGGTGCTGTAAGAGAGGGGCTGGCTGCATCTAGTCAGCCCAATGTCAAGAAAAATGTTCCCGATTTAAACAAAGCGGGAACAAAGCCCAATTACCTTTGCAGCGTGGCCAGGGCCACAGACCCAGGCACGGCTGCTGGTTATATATACATGATGCATCTCTTAGGTTAAAGAACTTAGGCCACTACTGTGATAGGAAAGGAAACTTAATTTACCCTGACAAAATATCTCATGATCTTGTTCTGGAAGTCTCCAGGAGGTAGCAATAAATACAGTAAAACTTCACATAGATCCCTTAGGAACCCTAAAGGCAAAGGATAACATTGTATAATAACATACAATACAGAAAACATATTCCTTTCTTAACTTTTAAAAGTCAAAAGAAACATGTATACATTATAGGATATTTTTAAAATAAAAGACAGTAATAACAGAAAAAAATGGCAATGAAAATATACGACACATGCTAAAACTTACAGTACTAACTTGTAATACATATTGCCAATTTAAAACAAATATATTTTTCCACTGATTAATACACTGAACTAAATTCCAAACCCATCAAATACAACTACTCATTGAACACTGCTGATCCATCTTGAAATTTCAGCTTATCCAAGACAGCTGATTGTGGCACAATTTCTCACAACAAATATAAAGACAGAGGAATAACCTTCTTCGTCTTTGGGAGATGTGCAGACTAGATCACGACAGACTTCCTTCTCCATTTCAACCTCAACTTCAAAAAATGTATCTACAAGATCCTCCGCTGCATACAAACACAAATTGAAAATATTGAGTTGATCTGAAGCATACACTGAAGCATCCCTGTCTGTCATCCCTATTAAATTATAACAGCTACACCTCAATTACACCTCTACATTTATTTGTATCGCTTTTTTCAGCCAGCTAGGCTTCTACAGTGATTTACCATAAAAAAATTCATCATAACATATACATAACAGCAATAATTCATGAAATAAAACAACTTGAAGATTCTATCTGATTCATGCTTCAGCTGAAAATGTAGCTATTCATAAATCTTTGCATATTTTTCACCCTTGTATGTAAAGGCAGTGCCAGTTAAAAGGGTACATAGAAGTGTGTACTCCCATCAAAGTCAAGAAGGGAAGACAGTAAGGAAACTGGTCCCTGGGCTTGGTGGAAATGGCAGAGTGGCACACAATCACTGCTGCTGCATTTCTTGGAACTGAGAGTATCTTGGGTAATATAGGGTAATGGGGTCCTTCAACCTATATTTGAAAGGCTGCTTTATTTTTAAATGGTGCAAATCCTCAGGAATATAGTTAAAACTATCCCACCTAATCCATCTCATTAAGGCATTCTTTCTCCACCCATGTGGCTGCATTCTTAAAGGAACTCAAGGTATATGAGATAAAAGAAGACAGCTTCTCCAGCAAAGAGAAGCAGTTTTCTCTAGCTAGTCATTTCTGTCCAAGCCATTCCCAACTAATTGATATAGTAAATTTGTAATAATATGAATGTACATAATAATATGAACTAACACATGCTCTTGTCTCAGGCATTGCAGCCAATATGATTTTAAGTATGCTTTTTACTACAGGTAGGTAATGATCTAATGTCAAAATATACAACAGTATCAAAACAGCAGTAAACTGCTAACGTGTGCACAACACAGATATCTGATCTGGAAGAAAATGGCAGCTTAGACAAATTATTTAAGTCATCCATATAACAAGGAAAATCTTGATTTTTCTCAGTGTATTAAACAGAATGTTTAACATTACATGTTACCTTTCATTTTTTCATCTTTTTCTGTTATCCTTTGTTGAGCTTTTCTGAATATTCTGAGATGGGTGCCAAAGTCATCTACAAGTCGAGTAGCAAAATAAGGCAACCAATCTATTTCTTTTGACCTTTTAAAATAAAAGTAACAAAGATGACTATATTTTCTTTACAGTCTATACTATCTGCAGTGAACTGGCACAGGATAGAGATTATTGAAAACAAAGAATCAAATTTCTGCAGTTTGTGGACACCAACAGATTAAATAGCAGAAACTTTCCCTTCTAATACTTAAAACAGCACATACAGAAATCAGAACACTAGGGGGCAAGCTTTCATAACTCTTTGCTCAACATCTTTGCAAGAGAACAAAAAAAATGATGGCATGATGATTTAGAAAGGATTTGGCAATTGATAAATCGACAGAGAATGCATAACTACATGATCACAATGGAACTGTATGCCATTAATACTAATAAACATCTTCTTATGCCATACTACTCATTAGAAATGGTAGCGTTTTATGAAGACCATTCCATATGTCTCACAATAGTACAAGCAAACTTTCAAGTTCCCCACACCTCTTCATCAGAACAGATGTACTTATAAGGGGGAAAAGAAAGGGAGGAGAAAGTGTTTCAGGCCACATTTGAGAAGGCCAAATGTCTACAGTTTACAGTTTTCTAAACTGGTGACCAAGAGCTGTAACAGATATAGTTGAACTGCATGGTGCAATGTGCAAATGAGAGCTCAGAACATTTCAGAGGCTCTGGGATTTTTAAAAAATGCAAAAACAGAGTCTTGCTCTTTGAAAATATAAATATTATCACTACTTCATCAAAATCTTGTTCAGCAATTTTCAGAGTATGCATGTTTCTGAATGGCTTAGAACAGCAGGAAAATATGGAAATTCTTGTATAAAATTTTTAGATGCACTAGAAAGCCTTATTGATGATTACACAATGCTTGGAGGGCATGTATCACCCTATAAGCAGATTCCTACTACGAGATCCCTTCTTTCCCTTATAAACAGAGTCCCTTTCTCAGATAGCTAAAGATACTATGAATAGATCTAATTCTCAACATGGCCAAATTTGTAGATACTTAAATCCTGAAACTGGGGTTATGGACAGACAGATCTTTCTAGAAACCTGAGAAAAGTCCCAGTTGTGAAGAAAAATCTGATATCTAAAAATCCCACACACACTGGCGGCTACCCCCCAGTAACAGAAGCGGCACCAGTAGCTTTAAGAAACAAATGCCCTTTCAGTGGCTATTATGGGGTTATTAGGAAACCACAGTTCAAGCCTTGGTTTCTATCAGTAAAAATGGGGGGAAGGGTCCTTTCCAGGTCTGTGTCGGCCTTTAAGGGAAGACTCCTCAGAGCCAGGCCTGGCAGCAACCACTAGGCAACATGATACCATGGGACTTGCATGGCTTACCCAGGACTGGCAGCTTCCTACTGTACAACAGAAACCACCCCAAAAAAGCCAATATGGTATAGCAGTTAGAGTTTCAGAGTAGAATCTAGGTTCATATCCCTACTCTGCCATGGAAGTTCATTGGGTGACCTCAGCCTAAATTACCTCTCAGGGTTGTTGTAAGAGTAATGGAGAAGAGAAATATGTAAACTGCTTTGGGTTCCCATTGTGGTAGAGAGGTGTGATATAAATGAAGTAAAAAAATATGGCTCAAAATGGGGGGGCCACATAAGGGTAGGCTAACTAGTGAGTGTGAAGGAGACAAGGAAGCTGGGAAAGGGGAAAATATGAGGGTTGACAAGAGGAGGGAAAAGGGAAATAATATGTGGAAGGGGACACAGGGCTCAACCTGGCATGCAACTGAGAATCTGGTGGCTGGCATTGTGCAACTAGGCCATGGTTTTCCCAGGCAGACTTGCCAGGAAGAGTGAAGGATGGAAAGGTGAAGACGGGATGGTGGGGCAGATAAAGGAAGGCTGACTTATGGGTGGGAAGGAGAAAAGGAAGAAGGAAAAATAGGCTATGGGGGTTTTCAAGAAAGGGAAAGCAAAAATAGTGGAGAATGGAAAATGAGATGCCCCCCACTTGTTTCCCCAAAGGCACAAATATTTCCAGCTTTACAGATATGACAACTACAAGATTTTTCTGCTGCTCTCAGCCTTACAGAGGCATTCGTATGCCCAGACAGAGCTGACAATGACTCTGATGAACTGATGATTTTTATATTTTCAAGGACAGAGAATCCAGGAGCCTGCAAGATACTTTATTTGCATTCAGCAACACAATGAAATCTTATTAAGAATGCAAAATCTCCTGGTCTCTATTGTAACAAAGCTGCAAAGTACAGACTTTGGGAGTCTTCCAACAAGCCCTGAAGCATCTTCTCTCTCTTTCTACTTCCCATTTTCTCTTTTTCATTTCTACTTAACATCTAGCCTGATAAAGAGCTCTGAGAAGCTGGAAAATCTGTTATTTGATATTTCTGCTGTTTTTAGATTTTATTTTCATTAGGCTCATGGATACCTTACGGTACTATATGTACAGTCCTTTGAAATAAATCAGCTAAGAACAGAGAAGTCAATAAAATTCACTGTTACAAAGAAAGTTGTGCTTTACTGCTCAAAGAAGTCATGATTGCCCAGTTACTAATTCTAGATACTGTTAAGTTTTTGCCTAAACCTAACAGATGGTGAGTTTCTTCTTCTTGTAAAGAGAAACACTAACTTCATTCTCTAGAATCAATGAAGCAGAAGTGAAAAGCCTAACTTCCTGAAAATGGAGCAGTTTGTTTCACAGCAGAAAGAGCATAACATCACTCGTAGACTGTTTCCACAAGAAGTTTCACCCATTTATTTTTTTTTGCACAACCCTACTGCAAATTGAAAAGCACACAGTATCTCTTAATGGTGGAACTGAAACAATTGAATAAGATATTGAGAAGGGTTCTCTTTCCATTTGATTTTTTATTACTGAAGTTTCAACAGTTATTGAATTTATGAAATATTACTGATACAGATTTCAGAGCTATTTCCCCTCTGTCAAAAAGTATTTTATCACTGATGGGGCAATAAAAATTCAGCATACGTGTATTCTGTCATCAGGCACTTGTCTATTGTTTTGTTATGTAACCTGTTGTTTTCAACGTACAATTATGAAAAAAATTATCCACTGGGAAAATTTTAGGGAAAACTTTATGAATGAGTTTGACAGGGTTCAGTCTTACCTAGTAGAAAATTTAATTAGTGCATTTTGAAGAGTCTTCCTGATTTCAACAAGAAAGGAATCATCATCACTTAGTGTGTAATACCAATACTGTACATAGTCTCTCAGAGAAAACTGAATAACCTAAAATAACAACAAATAAAAAATTAATCCCTTATGAAAACAACTAATTCTTCTAGAGTTTTTAATTATCACTTCCAAAAAAATCACCTTCTGCCACTACTTATAAGGATTATAGTAGCAATTAAGGAAGGTATTAAGTGTTATGAAAATATCCAAAAATGTTCATAATCTGTGAAAACTTCAGGAGAGATACGGATCACTATTCTGCAAGTGATTTTCGTAAGTGTACTTCTGGCACTCTTCTTGGCACTCTTCTTGCTGATGACAGAAATACATACGCTCAGCCTTTCATCTTTCACAGCGAACAATGCATGTGGATACGTATGTGGATACGTGTACGTGATTAGTTTAGTCAGAGCTCTCAAAATGAACCCTTGGGTAGAGACAAATGCGCAACCATGACCTCCCTAGAACTTACTGTATTGTATATCTGATCTACACCATAGTGTTTAGATGAGTGCTTCAGCTAGGGAACTGTATTTGGCCTCCTGGAAGCTGTGAAGCTTATGCTGGGGGCTGATGAATTTATAAACATAGTGTATCTGATAATCTCATTTCCCCAAACCTACACCAACCATGGTACATATATACAATATTTTAAATATTTTTGTGTAAATCTAAATAATTTTGGGGAACAATTAATATATTACATGTTTAATGATGGTTTTCAATGTTATAAAGTTTAGTTTAACATCCAACAGGCTGGCAGTCCTACTTATTGTGACTGTATGAGAGAGTTTCTGTCAAGATATACTTCATTCGTTTACTACATTTTTTTTGTATCTTCAAGTTTTATTTTTCTGCCTCTCAGATGCCAAAAATTAATGATACATGCACTACACTAGCATGCAACAATCTGCAACTCTTTCTCAAGTATTGTAATTTCTCTTACAGAAAACGAAGACATTTATACTTTTAAATTCCATAAATACGTCCAATAGTATAATTTTATATGCTAACTGATAAACTATCTCATTTCATCAGTAAAAGATGTTTAGTTTGATAAGGTATCGTAAATACTTCAATCCCCCGCCCCACAATTTCCTTTTTTCTGGGGAGGAGAGAAATGGGGGGGAAGTATTTTTCCCCCCACGTCTCCAAAGTGCTGGAAATTTTACATCTCTAGCTTTCCCTAAACACAGCTAACAACTAAAAAAAAAAGCCATATAGGGAGAAGTAATATGTCTTGGCCACTGACTATATTGCTTCCTTGTCAATTTCAGAAGAATAACTTCTCTTCTCTTCTATTCTACAATTAAAGTACAGGGAAAAGACCCAGTAGGGCGTGCATGGGCATCACCTAAGAACATAGAAACAGAAGTTACAGGTACTAGGCTGCAGATCTTGAGAGGTTAATACATTTTTCCTGTAACAAAGAATTATTATTATTATTATTATTATTATTATTATTATTATTATTATTATTATTATTATTATTATGTGTAGTATGGCCAGGAGACAATGCCATACAATAACAAAGAGTTCTGCTAGAAAAGCACAGAGACATTTACTTCACAGAGGGAAAATTCCTTATTTATATTAACTCAGTATCAGACTTTGGGGAACAGGCAAGATTTAAATAACTTAATTAAATAAATAAATCTATTCAAGGTTACACTAAAATATATGGCCAATCGGAGCATCAAGATTTCATTTCTCAAGTTCTAAGATTCAATGTAAGCGCAATGGGTAAAGAAGAAACGTATGCCCCATGCACTTAATTCAGGAAACACAAATTCTATTTTAGGGCTTTGCTTGCTGGTCTGTCACATTCATTTCCCGTTGTTTGCATTCACCATGTCTATGGCCAAGATCATAAGACAAAGAGTAAAAAGTCTGCCTGTTCCATATCAAATGCACAAAAATCCAAGTGCCACTGAAAAGTAATCCAGAGCACAGCCTTATCAGAGAGAATGGCTCATTATGTGCTGGAAATGCAGATGGGTCTGCTTGACTAGGTAGTGATTTGGGAAGAGGGAATGGAGCAAGTAACTATGAAAAATTCCCATTATTCCCTCTCAGTTGCTGGTTTGGTTCCTTGCCTCCTCTTCTGGAAGGTGGAAGTAAAAGGTGGAAGCCAGAGTTGCTGCCTGGCAAAGGTGAAGAAACTCTCTCCCATCTGGGGGGTGGGGGGAGAGACCAAAGCTTTTCCCAAGATTTGTCTGAAAGATCTGGAAAGACCTAGACCATTCCTAACAAAGATGGAAGGGCTTTGTACATCATTAATTTCATATAGGTGGATAGAAAAAGAACAAAAATTAAATAAATACAACCCTTACATGGAGAAGGGAAGTATGGGTATACCTAGATACACCAACTTAACAGTTATTCCCAGAAAAAGACTATGTAGGTCCTGCTCAGGACCAGTCAGCTCTTAAGCGCAAGTGAAATAAATAAGAATGAATCTGTACACTGTAAGTTTGTTCTGCTTTATAATACCTTTTCCATTTGAGCAGCTATATTACTCTCTCACACACCATAAACAAATTTGTCAATCCTTTAACATGGAGGTAACAAAACATTGTGCATGTAGTTATTATAAATAAAATATTTGTAAGACTTACTTGCTGTAGAGGTTCATCAATTATATAGGCACCGGTCAGCCTTCTATCAATTTTAATAGACTTGTTTTCTTGTTTCATTTCATCTATGCACTTTGAGAAAGGTAGAACACTTTTAGTACACAGTTTCCACAGAGAAATAAAATTATGATAAATGTCTATTGTCACAATAAGAAATTCTTTGAATAGTCCCCCAGTGTGCCAGCTTGCTTCCTCTCTTAACAGCAGCCCCTTAAGCCAAATCCTCAGGTTTAACCCCTCCCTTTAAAAACAACAACACCACCCCTTTGCGATGTGGCACATGAGGGCTGCTCTTAGGAGGAGGAAAATATTGGTTTCACCTGGCTCACAGCACTAATCTTGTACATCTCTGGAATACTTAACACAAAAAAGATTTTAATATATAAAGACTGAGAATTCAGAATTAACTACTCTTATTTAAAAGGGGGGGGGGGACTGCTGGGAACACCATTCAAGTAACTCCAAGCATGGCTGGTTTGGCTCGGCAAGTAACTCCAAGCATGGCTGGTTTTATGGTACACATGGCCCGGCATGACAAAGGCACATTTATGTCATATCTGGCCCTTGAAACAAATGAGTCTGACACCTCTGCTCTATGGTATTAACAACAGAGTAATGACCACAGAGTTTCCAGAGCATTAGATGATGCTATATTTGGGATTCTGCCCAGTTGTGACATCACAGACACCCCTTGCCCCAGCATTCCTTTTTGGAGCATAATATTTCCTAGCAGTTAAAGTACCTCGTAGTCAATCAATCAATCAATCAATTCTTTATTCGGCCAATGACCAGTACAAGTCAAGAATAAAAGCTTTACAATAATGTCATTAGGAGGTAAAATTGGTCTGATCTATTGGCAATAATTAGTTAAAATCTATACATAAAATATCTCTACGAATTCTACAGGCTACTGAAAAAAATTTGGCACAACTAACAGTAACCTGTTGATTAGCATCCATTAAAAGTTTCTTTAAAATATAAACATCAGAACATTCAGGAAAATTGATAAGTAGAGGGGAAATTATATTAGAACGAGCTTCCTGATAGAAGCGACAGTGGAATAATACATGCTTGACTGACTCCACCTCTTCAGTGCCACACAGACAAATCCTTTCCTTCATGGGAGTCTTTTTATATCTCCCCTCTAAAACTGCAGAGGGGAGGACACACCATCTTGCCACAGTAAAAGCTCTCCATTGACTGGGTACCTCCAGGATGACCCCCCAGTCAATGTAAAGAAGATGATGAGGCAACCTAAAAAAGGGGTAATTTCTAGAATGGTTATCATGACAGAATATGCA
This sequence comes from Gekko gecko, assembly GCA_029375565.1. NCBI lineage: Eukaryota > Metazoa > Chordata > Lepidosauria > Squamata > Gekkonidae > Gekko > Gekko gecko. The sequence goes on along the minus strand of JAPDNY010000011.1, from coordinate 57,536,164 downwards.
GCAAGCAGGGCCAGTAACATACTTGGAGAACACATACACAGATAATAGAAATGAAAAAATATTTAAGAAAAAAGCTACTACCCTCATTTTATGTATTTCAGCTATTACCATAAATCATTTTCTGACATTATGCAATGTCACAATTCTTATTTTATCATCTCATTTTCATTCTCAGAGAAATAAATTTATTGACAAGCAGCAGAAGACACCAGCAGAGTTCATCAGACCTGGAAGATGCACTGTGACAGAGCAGAAACACCACAAATTAATAAAAAATAATTCCAGTACATTTTGCTCATGTTGCTTACTTTAGTAATGCCAAATGATGTTGGAGGAAGGAAGGAGTGTTCACACTGTTCAAGGTACTTCTCTGAACTGGTTTTTCCAAACAAAAACGTTACTACAAATCCCCTAAAAAGAATTAAAGTATATATTAAGTTTTAGATTCTGAGACTATCATTTATTAACATTCCAGCCAAAATATTTTACTGAAACAATTTTTTTGTCATTTTTTACTCTTTCCTAGCCCCACTCAATACTAATGAATTTTTGCTATGCCTCAAAAATGTTTTATAAAATTGAACAAGCATATTTCTGTGAAATCAACTCCTGCTTAATGTCTTTAAATTAGCTTCATTTCCTCATTATGAATAGAATATACATCAACCGTTAATCCACCATATCATGCATGGAAAATTAAAATAATATATGGGTGTAGAGAAGTGATTACGTGGAATAGTGGCATTCAGTATAAATACTGGTTTATAAGACAAAAAACAACACACACTCCCCCCAAAAAGGCCAAAATATTAATGTTCTTAAAAGTGATTTTCAGGGCAATCCTAGGTATGTCTACTCAGAACTAAGCCCCATTACATTCAGTAAGGCCAGGTATATGTGCAGGTAAACGTGCATAGGATTTCACTCTTAGTCTCAAACCAAGCTTCAGTGGAACACAGGTTCAAAACTACCTTAGTATTTAGAAACAACTTGTTTTTGAACTGAACTCCAAAATTAGACCTAAGTACATATAGTTCAGATTAGACAATGTCTAATGCTTTATCAGCAAGATCCACCAAGTACACTGAAGCACTTTCTCAGGTGCCAGTCACACGTGCAAGATAACACAGGGGAGAAGCATGGCTATTTCCTCCAGAGAAATTTAACCCGCAGTTGTGCGATCATACAGTCCTTTGAAGCTGCAGGGCAGCCTGCCACTGCATGATCAGATGCAACCGCGGGTGAGTCAGGGTTTGTTTTTTGCCATTTGTTCCCGATGCGTTTAAACGGGGAATCGATGAATCACATCTCAGCACTGAGGGCTCCCTATGAAGTGTGCGATGATGCGCATACTGAGAAGGGGGGAGGGAATAATGACACAGAGTCAGGATGGCCTGATAAGATCATCCCAGCACCATGAGAGCGTGCTGGAGCAATCAGACAGGAGAAAGTCCATCCATGGCCTGTAGCAACCTGTTTGCTACCAGACTTTCCCTGGTGCCTTTTTACTCCGCTTCTGCGGCAGAGCAAACTGGGTTGCCGATGGGTGCAGGCGCTTCCCAGATGTGCGTGTCTGATCGTGCCCTTTAAATCTGCCCAGCACTTGCACCTATGGCGCACCTAACTGTGCATGTGATTGCACCCTCAAATATGTTTGATAATTTCAAGAGAACAAGCAGTACAGATGAGTGTCATCAAGCAATTCTGGTAAAGTTCCTTAAAGAGTGTTACGTCCTTGCACAAACCAGAATTTTGTGCACCTATTTAAATAATCTGTATTATTCAATGCATCTTCTGCCTTTGAGACAAATCAGTTTATGATGATCTGAAAAATTTGCCCCAATAGAAATAATAATGTATCAGTATTAGTTTTAATTTGGACAGCTTCTTTACATAATTCAAAATAATAATAACTAAATCATGATATACTTACCCACCAACAAAGCAGAAGATGTAAAATATAATAAATGGTCCAAACTTTATTAAAAAAAGCACGATGACAAGGCTTCCCCATCCCCATATGGAAAGACTGGTCTGAAATCAAATAAATAGAATTAGTAATTTATACATTTTATGTCTAATAAAAAGTAATTATCACATTTAAGAAGATCTGTGAAATGCACAGGTACCATTAGGAATTAAATCTTGTCCATGTTTCCAGAAAATTTAAAAGACTACTCTGGCTTATTTTAACCATACGGTCACAGTTAAAACTAAATCACAAAAACAGGTGTGGGATAGGGAAATTTGCAAGAGTTGGGGAACACAGTGAATAATCCTGTGATTAGCTTCCAATCCTGGTTCCTGTTTGAGTGACCTGGAAAAGTGACAACAGAATAGTCAAATAGTTTCTTAGGGTTGCCAGGACCCCTCCAGCCACTGGTGAAGCAGGGGGAGTAGAGTTGCCAGATCCAGGTTGGGAAACTTCTGGAGATTTGGGGATGGAGCCTGGGGAGGACAGGGACCTCAGTGGGGTACAATGACATGGAAAAAGTGCAGAGAAGGGCAACTAGAATGATAAAAGGGTTGGAACACCTTCCCTATGAAGAAAGGTTAAAACGCTTGGGGCTCTTTAGCTTGGAGAAACGACGGCTGAGGGGTGACATGATCGAGGTTTATAAGATTATGAATGGGATTGAGCAGGTTGAGAAAGAAGTACTTTTCTCCCTTTCTCACAGTGCAAGAACTCGTGGGCACTCCATGAAATTACTGAGCAGTCGGGTTAGAACAGATAAAAGGAAGTACTTCTTCACCCAAAGAGTGATTAACATATGGAATTCACTGCCACAGGAGGTGGTGGCAGCTACAAGCATGGACAGTTTCAAGAGGGAATTAGATAAACATATGGAGCAGAAGTCCATCAGTGGCTATTAGCCACAGGCTATAGATGGGAACTCTCAGTCTGGGGCAGGTGATGCACTTTATTCTTGGTGCTGGAGGGGGCAGCAGTGGGAGGGCTTCTAGTGTCCTGGCCCCACTGCTGGATCTCCTGATTGCACCTGGTATTTTTGGCCGCTGTGTGACAGAGTGTTGGACTAGATGGGCCATTGGCCTGATTCAACATTGGCTTCTCTTATGTTCTTATGACATAGAGTCCACCATCCAAAATATCAATTTTTTCAGGGGAAGCTTATCTCTGTAGTCTGGAGATGAACTGTAATTCTGGGGGAATCCTCAGGTCCCACCAGGAGGCTGACAACCCTACTTTCTATCCTAAAATATAACCCCTAATCAAACATATAAGACCCAACATTGCATAATGGTTGGAGTGCTAGACTAGGACTTCATGGAAAGTTGCTGGGTGACCTTAGGCCAGTCACATACTTTGAAGCCTAACCTACTTCACAAGGTTTTTGTGGTAATATAATGAAGGATAGGAGAATGTTGTAGGTTGCTTTGGGCTCCCCATCAGGCAGAAAGGTGTAGTATACATAAAGTTTTAAAAAATGACTTGGAAGTTTCACTATTGTAAACAGAAATTACTTCCATGGATCAGCACTCCACAAAAGCATTCACCAGGTTAATAAATAAATTACCCAAGGGGAAAAAGAGCAAACAAAAATCCATAAACAAGAGCTAATCAAAGTTAGGCACTTCTCACTTTCAATGTCAGAAAGACTTTGGTTCTAATTCTAAATTTGCTGCCTATCCCAAAAGCGGACAGCAAAATGTAAACAATTCACTGAAACATCTCCACCATTTTGCAGTTCAGACTGGTGCTCTCAGGGCAGTCCCAATTTCTAGGCAACCTCCAAACCACCTCCTTGCACTAATTTCCCCATCCTTTCAGCTTTGGAGCTAACTACTGGTTAGCATTAAATCTATACTAGGACTTTGGCTACCTGTTCTCACTGCCTTCTAGGAGGCACAGAATATTGAAAGCAGTTGAGCACCAGTTAGAAAATGAGGAAAATGGGGGGAGGGGGGGAGAGAAGCGGTCTAATGAAACCCCCTGATACGTTATAGCATTCAAGGATGGGAAAGTTAGAATGGAGAGACCTGTATTCCCCAGCCTCAAATTCCCTTCTCAACTCTTTCATACACCAAATAGGGAGTAAAAATATACCTCCTTCCAGCGCTGTACCATTAAGTTTAACAGCCAGTTGACTGCTCACATGGCTGCAAGCTTCAACAGTCAGCTCTATAGGACACTTTGCACTACAGCACAAGATTGCTGAGGCTCAGGCCTTGATAAAGAGGAAGTTACTCTTCTAGTCTCAAAGCTCAGCAGATATTTTATTATGCTACAAGGGGAGAGAAAAAGTGTACTATAAGTGCAGGTTGGGACAGCTTTCCTATCATTTATTCTCTCCAGCCTACTAACAAAAAATATTAAAACATAAATCCATAAAATTTTCACATAGCTTCATGTTATATAATTTAATGCACACCAATGAAATTCATTAGGTGACCCAGAATTTTTGTCTTGAAAGAAAGCATTTGAAAATCTCTCAACCTACTTTGTCATGCTGCTTACTATATATATACAAAAGCCCTAGCGTATTGGCATTTTCCGGCTCTCCCACTGGCTGTGCTGTGTGCTCCATCAGCCATTGGCCTGACAAGCGCCCTCAAGAGTACTCACATGCCATTGTCTGGGTGCTGGGTCTGCTCCTCTCCCCTGCCCACTGCCAGCTTGGCCATTCTCCCCTGTCTGAATAAACTGCCAAAACAGCTGTTCTCCTAATGAAGATGCTTCTACTGCCAATGTTTTGCTCCTCTGCATCTGGCTGGCTACTGAAACAGCTATTCCTGCTCAGGAAGAGGCTTCTACTGCTGTAGCTTCTCCTGCTTGGCTCCTCTGTGGCTGGCTGGCTACTGAGGTGAGACACCAGCCATCAAAAAAACATTCTCTTCTCCTGCTGTGCAGCTCACTTTCCCCTCAATGGCTGTTGCTAGGCAATCAAGCTTGATTCTGTCAATAAAAAGGAAGGGGAAGGAGGCTATTTCCAGGTCTACTTCAGCCTTTGTGAGGAACTCATTGGGGCCAGTCCTGACTAGGGTTGCCAGCTCCAGGTTGGGAAATTCCTGGAGATTCTGTGATGAAGTCTATGGGAGTCAGAGTTTGGGAAGGGGAGAGGCCTCAGTTGAATAGAATGCCATAGAGTCCACCCTCCAAAGCAGTTATTTTCTCCAGGGGGAGAGAGATCTGTTGTCTGGAGTTCAGTTGTGATACTAGGCAATCTTCAGGCTCCACCTGGAGTTTGGCTACCCTATGCCTGGGAGCACCCTCTGGGTGACTTGATTACACCTGACTAGCATAACTTAACTAGGCCTAGCTGCTTACTCCTGTTCACCAACAACAGCCCCCCAGGACAGCCAGTGAGGCATAGCAGTTAGCACTTCAAAGCAGGGTCTGCCAGACCCAGGTTCTTGCTGTGGAAGCTGAGTGGGTGATTTCGAACCAATCACAGAATTTCAGCCTAACCTACCTCATAGGGCTGTTGTGCAGATCAAAAGGGAGAGAGGAGAATGATGTAAACTGTTTTGGTCCTTACTGCAGAGAAAGAATGTACTTTTCCTCCTGGGGAACCATTGTTGCCAATCTCCAGGTAAGGGCTAGAGATCACTCAGAATTACAACTGCTCTCAGATGGCAGAGATCACTTCCCTTGGAAAAAATAGTGGACTCTGTCATTATACCCTGCTGAGGTGGCTCCCCATGACAGCCAGTGTAACATAGCAGTTAGTGCTTCAGAGCAGCTGGCCTTATTCCTAGTCGTTTTATAAACTATCATGTCTTCCCTTGGTCTTTTTCTAAAATTAAAGAGACATCTGGGATGCCTTTCCTCAAAAGGAATTATTTTGGGTGACTTTTCTGGATCTCTTCCAGCTCTTTGATAACTTTAAGATAAGTCCCAAGAAAAGTACCTAGTATTCCAAATGAAGCTGTAATAGTAAAGGGGCTGAAAATGAGAGTATGACAAGTACTAACAACCTCTAACAGGAAATTTGCTTTTGTGCCAAAAAATGTACATAGTATTCTCAATAAAGCTGTAATAGTAAAGGGACTGAATACAAGTGTACGACAAGTACCAACAACCTCTAACAGGAAATCATCGCATATTGAGGCAACATTTTTTTTAAGCTGAACCACATAACACCAAAATCTCTTTTTCTAGGCAATATCAACTAACATCTCATTAGTGTGACTGAGATTTTATTTATTACATATGTGTTCTGCTTTACATTTTTTCACATAGAATCTTATTTTCATTCTATTATATATTCACCCAGTTTGGATACCTCTTCACAGTGTGCTTTGGCTTATTATCATGAGCAACTGTTAGCAAGACTGCACTTCTGCAAGACCTCATGTACATGTAAACACAGCATGGTAAAAATGCCACTTCTTCATTTGAGGAAAGGAGGAGAGAAGGACATCCTGATGTTTGGGTACTCTTCCCACAATCCCTGGAAGCAAGATATTAGGTCACTATCTTCCTGCCCCAGAGAAGAGGGGTACCTCTTTCTTTAGTTTTCCTGCCTCCTTCGCATGTGCAGGCCTCAGAGGAACTCCAATTGCCTTTTGGCCTTTTTTCTGCTGTGGACTTCCTTTTTAAGTCATATTTTCTTTCCTCCTGGGTACCCTTTACTTAGTTTTTCTTCTCAATTGCCTTTGTTAGAGGAGAGAGAAAAGGGGAGGGGGAAAACCTTGTTTGTCCTCCCACCTCCACTCTAAGTGACTAGTCCTAACACAGACACACCAAGCTATTTGCATCTTAATCGTCTGAATTTGAAACAGCAGGCACATTAGCTGATGATTTAGGGTCATCATGCTGGACAACAGAGGGCTGCAGAAACAAAAAACCAGAAGTGTAAATTGGCTGTTCACAAGGAAACAAGAGAATAAACAAAAGAGCTTCAAGCTGAAATCAAAAGCAGTTCAGCCAGTCGCAAGGAGTTCTTTGGTGCTAAAATTTTCAAGCCTTCTTGCATCCCCTGCATCAGCTGCCACTTCCCCTGCAGCACACACGTAAACTGATCAAGAGGCGGGTCAAGATGAGTAGCCCTGTTTGTCTGTCTGTAGCAGTAGAAAAAAAGAGTTCCATAGCACCTTAAAGACTAACAAAAATTGTGGTAGGGTATGAGCTTTCGTGAGTCACTGCTCATTTCTTCAGATACCGGACTCAGCACTTTCCTGAGTTAAAGGAGCAGCACTTTCCGGCCTTAACTGCCACTTCCCCTGCAGTACAACTGCAAATTGATTAAGAGGTGCTGAGTGTGCCAGTCAACCCTGCGTCCCCAGGCCCCTCAGGAGAAGGTGGAGATGCCTTTGTGCTCCAGCAGGTTTTCAGGAATGGCTGACCAACATCTTTAATGATGAAATAATCAGAAGAAAGGGGAGTGTCAGACGAAAATCCTCCTCAGCAGGCTCCTCACTCTCACTAAAGGGGTCAAGGAGGAATGGACTGATCCTTCAGGTCAGTGCTTCCACACTGGCATGCCAAAAAGTTACACTCCTTTCCACTAAAGGTCTCTCAGTTCCTCAAAATACCAGCAGTAGATGCCCCAGTGATCAGTAGTCTCAGGTGTGGCCTTACCTAAAGAAGGGGAAAGCTCCTTAAAGGCTTCCAGAGATTAAAAAATGAGGCAGCCTTACGCAGAGCTCATGAAGCGATGGCCTGATCCTTTAGAGTTTCAGCAGCCACTTTTCTCATGGCTAGAGCCTCTATCATGAGGCTTTGCAAACTCCTAGGGAAACTCCTAATTTATCAAGGAAGCTCACTGGCTACGTTTCTAAACTAGAGAGAGCTGCAGTCTTCATGGGTGATGCAAGCTTTGATTCTATGAAATTTTCCTCAAAGGCTACGGCCTGCACTGCAGTGGAAAAGAGGAATCTATGGCTGACAAATTGGACCGTGGACACTGCTTCCAAGGTTAATGGTAGCCACATGGCCTTTCCTAAGGGGTAAACTATGGCGATATCCTGGATGATATGTTTATAGAGACCAACAATAAAAGAAGGCTATGCCCTTTTTCTTCAAGAAAGAAGATAGGTGATGGAAGGGGTTTAACTCCCAGTCCTTTTGCAGCTAAAGGACTCTTCCCAGATTCCATACAGACTATAAAGATGGACTACGCCCACGCCAAAGTCTTCAGGTCCAACTCTCAGTCCACCCAGAGCCAAAACTCAGGCAACATAGGCAACAAACCTCACCTACAGCATTCCTAATGCCTCTACTAGTGGGGGGCAGACTTCAACTCTTTTGGAACAAATGGAATGCATCAACGTCCAACTCCTGGGTGCAACACACTGTCGGGCAAGGTTATACCATCGAGTTTGCCTCCCAACCCCCTGCACAAGCACTTCTTACAGTCCCCTCATTCCAACAAACTTGTTGCATGCAAAAAAATTCCAAATGGAGACACTGAAGTTAATTGCGGAGGCAATTACAGGAGGGGACTTCATGATATTCAGAAACCTCAAAGAGGCCTACCTACATGTCCCCATTTCCCCTCCAAGCTTAGTACCTCCACTTTGATTGGGGAAGGGAGCACTGTCAGTTTGGGGCCCTGTTCTTCAGATTAGCATCGGCCCGAAGATGTTCACGAAGGTGATAGTAGTTCTTGTAGCAAGTCTCAGATCCTAGGGTAGCCACATGCATCCCTGCTTAGATGACCTTCTCATCATGTCTCCCTCAGCAGAGAGGGTGTCTCAGGACGTGCAGTCCACTATCCAGCTTTTGTGGTCACATGGCTTCCTCATCAACATTGAAAAGAGCCTGCTGATCCATCATAGATCATGACTCACTTAGGAGCAATTGTGGATTTAGTCCGCATGAAGCTTTTCCTCCCACCAGAAAAAGAGTGCAGCAAATCCTGTCATTGCCTCAGTATTAGTGGACCTCATGTTTCTGACCCAGCTCCTGGGTTCCATGATTGCAGCCACTGCCACAGACCCATGGGCTCAAGCGCACTCCAGTGACCTTCAGTGGTTCTTACTTCCTCTCTAACAGTCAATTCTCCTCAAGTGGCTCTTGAGACGGAGAGGTGATTCACAGTTAAGGAATTCTCTTCATTGGTGAACTGTCTCTTCACATCTAATCAAAGACAAGAGATCTGTCCAGAGACGGATAACCTACTGATAACCACAGAAGCAAGCCTTTTGGTCTGGAGAGCCCACTGTTCTCTGGGTCAGCTCCAAGGAACATGGTCAGCCTCAGAACAGACCATGAGCATCAATTTCCTGAACATCAGGGTGATTTACCTGGTGCTAAAATTCTTCCTGAAAACATTCCAGCTTCCCTGGGTACCAGTTTGTTCCAATTTAATCCAATTTAAAATGCTGGTTATGACCATTATAGCTATTCACAGCCTAGGATCCCCAGATCTACAGGCCTCAATTTAAAACATACTCCACTTAACATATGCCATTTGGCATCAACCAGTGTCTGTACCTTCTTCACTGACACTCCCACTCTGTGAAATCGGTTTCTTGAGGAGGTGATGGAGTCAACAGACATTTTTAAGAGGTTCTGAAAGTCTATTTTGTTTTCCAAGGCTTTTAATATAATATAAACTGCAGGTATAGACTACGGGGAGGGTTTAAAAAAAATGGTGCTCTTAAAACTGTAACCTTTAATTATGAAGCTTGAACCACAAGGAAATGTGGGATATAAATATTTAAATAACTAAATTAAACAAACAAACAAACAGAATGCCCACTAATCAGTTTATCAGTTAGCTCTGGAATTTAATCCCATTAACCTCTATGAGACTTGGATTTTTAAAATGCAACTTAGTGGTCCAACATTTTTCATAATGAAGATGGCAGAAAAACTAAATGAATCCCTGTCTTCATTCTGTAATCCTTCCCCATCTTTGCCATGTGAGGTTAAAAAGCCCTCAGCTTCTGATAAACAATAACATTTATTTACACGCATTTCAACGTTTTTGCAATATGCACTTCAGATTCTTTGTTGGTTTGCCTTACTGCCAACTTATTTCTTTTTCCTTGTTGTGCTTCTTGTTTTCGACATTTAGACAATAGTTCCTCCAACATCTTATCCACAATTTCAGGTCTTAACAACTATATTTTCTACTGTTACTGGTGGGGGGAGGTTGGGGGGGGTATTTTTTTGTGTCTGCCCATGCCTAGAAGTCATGGTGACCTCTGGCGATTCCTACTGGAATGGAGGACATTCAGAGAAGTGGCTTGATAGCTTGTCTTCCAACCCCGGTATTCTTTGGATGTCTCCCATCCAAACACTTGCCAGGGTCAGCCCTGCTTAGCTTCTGATATCTGACGAGATCAGGCTTGTCAGGGTTATCCGGGTCTGAGCTAGTGTTACTGGTGCTGATGGGCACCTCTTCCATGGATTCCTCCCCCAAATTATCAAGCCTAAAGAAATGGTCTAAGATATCCATGATGCCCAGAAGCTTAGCACCAGGCAAGCACTAACACACTCACCAGCCTTTTTGCGTTTAATCTCCCAGTCCCTGGATTGGATTACTAGGGTCAATACCATTCATACCTAAGGAATTATTTCCTTCTTCCTCAGTATGATACTTTCCTTCCCCAAAATTCTCAATTTGTTTAACAGAGAGCTGTCAGCATGGGAATGGGAAATCTCTGGAAAGCCCCAGCCTCCCCAGGTCAATCACCTTCACTCCAAGATAAAGAAGCTGTTTCCCAACAGCCAAAACTTCAGAAGGAGGAGGAGGAGGAAGAAGAGGAGGAGGACTGGATTTATACTCCACCCTTCACTACCCAAAGGAGTCTCAGAGCGGCTTACAATCTCTTTCCCTTCCCCCCCCACAACAGACACCCTGTGAGGTAGATGGGGCTGAGAGACCTCTCTTGAGAACTGCCCTTGAGAGAACAGCTCTGAAAGAATTTATGACTGAACCAAGGTCACACCAACAGCTGCATGTGGAGGAGTGGGGGATCAAACCTGGTTCTCCCAGATTAGAATCCATGCTCTTAACAACTATACCAAACTGGCTTTCACAACATTTCCACAATTTTAGCACAAAATACACAGTCATATGTGATACTGAGTGCACAACATAGTCACTCAACTGGTAGGGAGATGATATAGAGCATTTTAAATTTGCTTTCTGGACAAAGACATGAAGAATAAAACAATGTTATCAATAGTAAACAAATCAATAAAAGAAAAAAATGCCACTGATCATCAGTACAATCTCTATATAATAATTCTCTTAACATATTGGCCGTTTCCATTCTCTTCAACCTCCTGCTGTCCAGCTGACTTTCCCCTAGGGTTGCCAATCTCCAGGTGGGACCTGGAGATCTCCCACTGTTACACTTGATCTCCAGATGACAGAGATCAGTTCCCCTGGAGAAAATGGCTGCTTTGGAGGGTAGATCCTATGGCATTATACCCTGCTGAGTCCTTCCATCTCTCCCCCAAAATGCTGCCCTCCAGAGGATCCACCCCCAAATCTCCAGGTATTTCCCTAATCAGAGCTGCCAACTGTACTTTTTCCTCTGTCAGTAAAAGGTCCTTTCCACACCTATGTTGGCCTTTGGGAGAAAACTAATTGGGGCCAGTCCTGATAGGGTTGCCAACTCCAGGTGGGACATTCCTGGAGATTTGAGGGATGAAGCATGGAGAAGGTGAGGCTTGAGGAGGGGTGGGACCTCAGACAGGTACAATGCCCTAGACTCCACTCTCCAAGCCAGCCGTTTCCAGATGGGGAACCATTGTTGCCAATCTCCAGGTGGGGGCTGGAGATCACTGAGAATTACAATTGGTCTCTAGGAGGGAGAGGGGAGGGGATGGAAAGCTGAAGCCAGGGGGCAGATAACGGTAGGTTGATGGTTGGCTGGGAGGGAGATAGGGTTGCCAACTCCAGGTTGGGAAATTCCTGGAGATTTGAGGGGGGGAGCCTGGAGAGGGTGAGGTTTGAGGAGGGGTGGGACCTCAGACAGGTATAATGCCGTAGACTCCACCCTCCAAACCAGCCATTCCCTCCTGGGGAACCATTGATGCCAATCTCCAGGTGAGGGCTGGAGATCACTCAAAATTACAACTGCTTTTCAGGTAGCAGAGATCAGTTCCTCTGGAGAAAATGCTGGACTCTGTGTCATTATACCCTGCTGAGATCGCCACAGCAAATTGTTACGAGTGCCCAAAGCCGGGGGGACTCTCCCAGAGCCTCTTTCTAGAGCTCATTGTATTTATTTCCACAATGGGCCTTATTCCTAGTATATCCATAAAATGCAGTTTCAGCCCCCAACAATAAAGACCATCAACAAGGCAATAATTAGCCAGACATCACAAAAAAAGAATAGTTCAACCAAGGATGCAAAGGTCAGAACGGATAATTCAATGGACCTCTGGAAATGATTCTATAACCATGGTGCCACCACTTTCAATATGTTCCTTCAAGAAGATCCTATTCTTCTTCCAAGCAGTGGTCTCTCTAAGCTTGAGTTAATGTGAGCTAGCTCACAGTTTTTTTGCCTCTGGCTCGCTCATTTTTGTCTTAGCTCAGGAAGGATGGCTCCAGAACAAACTAATTTATGCAGTAGCCAAATCACTTGCTTACAACTTTAAATGCCAGTAGCTCACAGAGTAGAATTTTGCTCATAAGACTCCACAACAAGAGGGAGCATTGCCTCCAAAGACCTCAAGATGGTATATGTTTCTTCTTCACACCTGCATTTTTCCTCATATATGGAGATGCCAGGGATTGAACTTGGACTGCATGCAAACTATGTGATTTACTACTAAGCTACTGCTCCTTCCCTCATGTTGGACACTTGTTGAATTTCTTCTAAAAAGGTAAAGGTTTCCCTTGCTCAAAAGCCAGTCGAATCTGACTATAGGGGGCGGTGCTCATCTCTGTTTCCCAGTTGAAGAGCCAGTGCTGCCCGAAGACTTCTCCGTGGTAACGTGGCCGGCATGACTAAATGCCAAGGCGCACAGAATGCGGTTACCGTCCCACTGAAGTGGTACCTATTTATCTACCTGCAGTTTCTTGCTTTCAAACTGCTAGGTTGGCAGGAACTGGGGCCAGAGACAGGAGCACACTCCGTCATGCAGTACTAGGGTCTCAAACTGCTGAGCTACAGACCTTCCAGTCTGCAGCTCAGCATCTTAACCACTGAGCCACCGCAGCCTCATGAATTTGTTCTAGGGAGATCTAATAACAAAGAGCCTGAATACAGTTTCTTTATTGAAAAAAAGTGTCTTTGTGATGGCATTCTGTAAGATTAGCTGCCATTTTTTTAAACGTGGCAAAAGTTGGGTCAAGTTCTCTTTTCATAGCCACAGAACTATTCTATTTGATAATGATTAGCAGCTTTTCAAAGCAGTTGATTCTTTAACTTTCTATTTGAAATTATACTAAGATTTTTTTTTTCATCTGGTATGTTTAAACACATACTTGAAGAAAAAACTTTCTTCTACCCTGTAGAGTCTCAGCCAGAGAAGACAATACCAAAATAAGATGAAAGAAAAGGTCTGATGGTAGACAACAGAGCCACATAAAAAGAGATTTGAGGGACACAGAATCAGAAACCAGATTTCACACAGGCAATGATCTGTAACGAAACACAAGTGCAGTCAAAGAGATGCCAAAGGGGCTATGCTCTTCCTTATCCCATCTGCAATTTGGAGTAGTACCAATTTTCCAGTTACAAGAAGGGCAGACAATCCCCAGCAGCCAGGATGAAAAACATGCTGAACCATTTCGCTTGGCACAGCAGCTACTACCTTGCCCTACCTCAAAAGCAGAAGCTTAACTAAGATGGAACACAACCCTGAGACTTCTGTGGATGTGATGCAGAGATGTCTTCAGCCAGTGCTCCTTCTGGTCACTCCTCTCAGTGAATGCCAGCAGCCCCAAGCAGTCTGAGCTATACTGTACAAGCCCACGAAGTTGCTTCTCAGTTTGCTAAGACTGTGATGAGCACACAGGATTGTCAGCTGTCATCAGTGCAGCTATCTCCCTGAGGAGACCCCTTTTCAGGCAGAGCCACCTTTATAACCAGCAAGGATCAGGGATACCTACAGCTCATCAGACCCAGCTTCAAACCAAGGGATCATCCACCATGCCCCATTTGAGAATAAAAATACTTTTGAAAATGAAGAGCTGTATATATTCTCTTTCTTGGTTCGAACACAATTCTGGAGAAGGAAAAAAGGAACATGAGTTAAAGTACATGCCTTCTGTTGATGCATCATACAGACACCTCTAGGTTACCCACATTGCTAATATTTAGAGGGGTCTATGTTATCATGCCAATATCAACCTTCTTTTAAAATAATAATAGATTTGCCAGGACCATTTGTGAAGAAGCACCTATAATATCCCTTACCCTGAACAGACATTAACTCTTAGGGTGAAAATGTATATGAAAAGTGTAAGAAAAGACAGAAACAAGTTATAGAGATAGGAACAGACCATAATGGATTACAGATTAAACCAATGACATTCACTGGCAAGCATTAACAATGTGCTCACATCTAACCAGACAGTTTAAAGTCAGCCAGAAACTCTGCTCATTTCTACCCTGAGAGGGCTCATCTTATCTTAGAACCACTTTGCCAGGTTCTGACCAAAAATACTAGATCTAAGTAGATGAAGAACCACTTTCAGGAAGTACAAGAACAAACACCACAGCTGAAATCTCTGTACAATCTCCATTCTTATCCAACATTCAGAAACACAATTGCGTATTATTAAGTGATCAAAGATCCCAGAGCTCGGGCTTCCCGTGAAGCAGAAACAACATCAAGCATTGTTCCCAGTGTCTGAAAACTTGGTTGGTGCTATACAAGAGTGAGTCAGAGCAAGCAGTTTTCTCTGCAAGACAGATCACTCACAGCTAAGTGAAGAGACTACTGTGGAGAACACCAAAAATAGAGCAAGTGCTATAAATATAATTTCATGTAAAGCAGATGGAGAAGCCAAAGAAGCTTAATTATGCTAGCAAGGAAGTAAAATTGGCTGCCAGAACACACACATGGATTGCAAGGGGAAATTATTTTTCCTGTGAATTTCAGAAGCCTAATGGAAGACAGGAGAATGATGTACACCACATAAGATTATATAGGATTCCTTCTTCCTTCACACCAGGGTTTCAGGAAGGGAAATCAGAGATTCCTCTAAAGCACAGTGAACCTGGGAAACTGAAGAGAAGCAATAGCCAGAGCAACTATTGCTGCTGAATATGAAAGCAATCCTAAGCATGTCTACTCAGAAGCCTCATGTTCTTCAACAGGGCTTACTCCCAGGAAAGTGTTCTTTGGATGCCTTTGTAATGAAAATAATTAAACAGCAGTGCTTGACAAGAGGTGATAATCTAACCACTCACTTCTCCTCTCCCACTTGCAAGTTTTTTCTGTATAACTCGCTCAGTAAACATAAGGGATAAGGATAACAAGAAGGATTTCTCCTGGCGAGCTAGCATTCCATGTGCAGGTTTTTTTTGGGGGGGGGCGTTTAAATGGTGTCAGAACTGGTACAGTGCAAACAGAGCTGCTCACTGTGATTCTAGGAATCTATCTAGGAATAGATAGACAGACAGATGAGATTAATCTTGGACTATCTTACTGCATTACTAAGGTCACAAGCCACTTGCTCCACAGATACAACACAACCTTTTCCCTCCTTCCTCTGAACATGCACACAAGCAGACAATGTGATATATATACATTATTGGGAACTAGAAACCTATTTACCCATACCTAGCCACTTCTCTTTGCCCACAGATCAATTTAGAGAAAGAGAAACTACTTCTGAAATTCAAATGTGTAGTTACCCAAACTGCAAGAGCTTTAAAAGACACATAGATGTGTCACAGATCTATTGACAGTAAAAATTCAAACCTGAATGTAACCAAGAATTCATCAAAGGTGGATAATCAACAAGCAACTTATTCTACAAAGAGGGATAGGGGGGAAAAGTCATTACTGCTATAGAATCAAGCATAGCATAGCTTACCCTTTAGGCTGACTATACCCAAATGAGAGGACAGACTGTAGATACAGTGTCAACACAAGCACTAAACATGATAATAAAGGAATTTATGATAAAAAGTAACATTTTGCTCAAGGCCAGAGTAACTGATGAATTTTGAATGAAGCCACATCTGCGATGATAGTATAATGTTTAAGTGGAGAATGGCACACCACTTGGAGCTACCACCACCCCACTCTCTCTCTGTCAGTACAAGGACAGGAAACAAGAGAGCAGTTAATTGCTCTCAAGCACCCCAATCCCTTTTATAGCTCTCAAAAGCACTCAGTGCTTAAAGCTTGGTTACACAATGAGGGCCATCTCACAACCTAGCAGGAATGCAACACCTAGGAGGGGACAGGGACTTGGGGGAGTCAAATGTTAGACTGTATCTTCCTGAAGACTAGAAAGAGAAGATTTGACCCAAAGGGTAATAGGAAGACAGAGGAGGTACATTCCTTTGGCACAAAGGAAATGGGATCTATTTTGTCTGATTCCATCTAGAAGATGGAGTTCCCTCACCTAGGTTCCGTCTTAATGGCCACCATTGCCACATGGAGGAGAGAGAGGGCAGGCAGCCCAGAGAAACACTCCAAGGAAGGGTTCTTTTTATAGCAGGAACAACGTTGCATATTAGGCAACACACCCCTAATGTAGCCAATCCTCCAAGAGCGTACAGAGCTCTTCTTACAGGGGCTACTGTAAGCTCTTGGAGGATTGGCTACATTAAGGGTGTGTTGCTTAATATGCAAAGAAGTTCCTGCTACAAAAAGAGCTCTGCTCCAAGGTAATTGGAAACCTGCCTTAGTACAAGAGCAGGTAGGGTATGCATAGGGATGAGGGATAGAAGAAGAGATTGGATTTATACCCTGCCCATCACTATCCGAAGGAGTCTCAGAGCAGCTTACAATCTCCCTCCCCACAATAGACACCCTGTGAGGTAGGTGGGGCTGAGAGAGATCTTTCGAGAACTGCTCATAGAGAACAGCTCTGAAAGAACTTGTAACTGACCCAAGGTCACACCAGCAGCTGCATAGACCTCCACTATTTGAACATGTTACCTAAAAGGGAGTCAGGGAAGGAAGGTAGTTGGTTGCTGGATCTCTATTTCTCCAGAGGTGTACAAGTGCTGTAGCAACCGGTCATTGGGTAGCAGGAAATACAGGCACTAGGTGGAACCTTTAAATGGCAAAACAGAAGAAATGCCAGGAGTGCTAGACCTTCTTAGTGGATAAGACTTTGATTGACCAGCTGGTGGCAGTGGAAATACCAGAGAGAGGCAAGTAAACTCCTCTGAGAGTCAAGAGGACTCAAAAGAATGGCATAATGACAAGCGGAGACAGGCCAACAGCTGAGGAGCCAGACGCCTCCAAGGGCCAAAACAGAATGCGGTTCTCAGGGCCATTCCATGACATTTCATTCCATAACCTGCTCACTGTACAGTACAGAACAAGCCCAGAATAAAAGATCTGTCCCCTCAAATCTTTCCAACAAATCTTCTATGTTCTGCTTATGAAAAAAATAATTACCTTGATTCTGAAACCAATTCTTAACTTCTACAAGCTGGCTGAAGCAAATACCAGCGTTGTTTTAAACTTACATATGCAGAACACAAACTGCTTATACTCCATGCTATGGTAACAGCCTTGACACTTTACTTTCACACACAGAATCTGCATTCCAATTAAATCTTTTATCAGTGAAAGTTTCTGTCTTCTCTCCACCTTATTTTTTTTTGCAAGATGCTTTAAGATATTTTGTATGGAAAAATATACATGCAAAAAATTTTATTGGGATTGGTCCTCATTGGTTTTTCACAGGGATTGGAGATCTACAGACAGAAATCTAGCATTTCAGATATTTTCTTAAAAGCATGATTACTGATTATAACTTCAATTTTGTCTTACAAGTTTTGCTGTTGTTATGAGGAAAATATCAATTTATCTTTAAATAAATGATTCCACAAATCTCTATCAGGACACTGGCCAGTTGAAGGCCAAAAGGTATATTTACTGGGAACTACCTTTTCTCATGGAAGGAAATGGGAACACAAAAAATACCATTAATATCTATTTTAAAAAGGCATAGTATCTGTATGTGACAAGGATCACCTACATCAAACTCACTTTGCCCTTGAAGAAAGTGTGGTAGACACTTTGATTCAGGGCAACTCTAACACAACTTTAGAACAAATTTAAGGCACAGTTGCCATCACATCTTTTGCCTGTTGTGTTACTAATTTTAAGCAAAATTCACCAAATGTCAGCTTTAGTGACAACAGTTTTAAGCTGATGCAATTTGGCTAAAATGAATCTGTTCAGCTCCAACCTTTCCTGGAGATGTTTGAAACAAATCAGTGCATTTATTTATATATACTAGAAATGTATAATGGTAGGGCTTTACAAATCTAAAGTGCAAGGTCTCTATGACACCTACTATTTTCAATAATGATTTTACTGTAGTGTCTCTCAGCAATCCTCATTGGAAATACAAAGCATACTTATTTCATATCAGAACATGTTTTGTTGCATTATATAAAATGCATATGGGTGAATTTCTTGTCATTGATTGTTTATATGTTAACTTTACATCATTCATTGGTGGTAGATGGTGGTACAGGAATTCATTTCTTAATCAGTTTCTTTCTATGCGGGCTCCAATAATTCAATTAAAGAAAGCGTTTTAAAGGGATAACAAAATTATGAGAAAGTGTGTGGGGGGGAATAAGTTAGGGTTAGGTTTTTGTTGTGATGACAATTGGGGTATCCCCATATTTATATTCTACAATCATTTTGTCATAGCTTCAATAAAATTATGAGAAAATGTAAATTGTTCAGGGTTTTGGTTGCAATAATTAGAAAATAAGGTCATTAAAATACAAAACCTTGAAGATCAAAAAATTAGTCTGGCACCTAAATTTCAGGGGACTGGGTCCTAAAGCCATAAACTTTGTCAGTGCCTGCCTGATGGTGAAAAGATTCTGGCAACTAGTCCTGGTGAGACTCAAAAAAATCTTGAGGTATAAAAGCACATGATGCAATAATGCTTCTATTAGGTTTATTAAAGGTAGATGTGAAAAGTAACATATATTATCCTGAGCAAAAACCTGAATGCAGTAAATTTTATCAACAGTTTTTGTTTATTTAAAACATTTCTAGGCTGCCTTTCCACCCATGAAGGGATGCAACTGGCTCACCAGCAGAAGGTGGTGAAAGGCATCCCTGGCCCCTGCTGCTACCTGCTTATCCACCAGGATGCCCTGGTCCAAGATCACCCCCAGGCTATGAATTTGTTCCTCTAGGGGAATGCTATCCCATCGAGAACAGGAGAGAGCCCAAATCCTGTGTCAGACCTTCCCCCACGCACTCCAGTAGCACCACTGTTTTATTGGGGATATAAATTCATCTATTAATCCTCATCAATCCCAAGGCTGCATCCAGGCACATTTACGTGGTTTCTACAGGCTCCATGGGATTTGCTGGAAGAGCGAAACAGCTAAGTGTCATCCGCATATTGGCAGCAAGGATAAGTAAGTAGAATAAGCAGTTAGCCTTTTGTTATTTTAAGTGCATAATGACTCCACTGAACTATATGCCTTGCTTTTAAGAACTTTTCTTGAATTTCTTCAATACAGTTTTGCTTCATTTTTGTGTGAGTCACTGAGGAGTAACCTGAACCTACCTGGACCTAAGTTTGGTTACATTACCACAAGAAGGCACAGTCAGCCTTGACAGCAACTCAAACCAAATCTCCTGATTACCTCTCTCAGTGGCTTTATGCAGTTGATGAAAAGCATGGAAAATAAGATAAACCCTTACAGAAGCTCAGAGGCCAAGGGCTGGAGGAGAAGTCCCCAGCACAACAGTCTGAAATGTATTATCAAGACAGGACAGGACTAAAACCGCAGCAGAACACGTGCCTCCAGGCCCAACCCCAAAAGGCATTCCAGAAGGATACCATGAGCAAGTATACCAAAAACCATCAAGAGGTCCAGGAAAATTAACAAGGTTGCATTCTACCTGTCCTCCTCCTGGTGCAGATCAACCACCAGGGTGATCAAGGCCATTTCAGTGCCATGACCAGGCCTGCCACCATTCATTTAATCACCTAGCTCAAGAATTGTACAGACCCAGAAGGAAGATATCTAATCCTAGAAGTGAGACTCCCAGTGTGGGGGAATATCCCAAGGTAAAGTGTGCATGTTAGCAACAATTTATGCACCAAAAATGCTAAAATTAAATTTGAGAACTTTTTCCAAACTATGCTGGAATCAGAAGAAGAAGAATCAGAAGAATCAAAAGAAGAAGATGATGACAACAAGGAGGAAGAGATTGGATTTATACCCTGCCCTTCACTGGGAGTATCAGAGTGGCTTACAAAATCCTTTCCCTTCCCCTCCCCACAACAGACACCCTATGAGGTAGGCAGGAACAGCTCTTGACAGAACTATGGCTTGCCCAAGGTCATCCAGCAGCTGCAAGTGGAGGAGTGGGGAATAAAACCCAGTTCTCTCCACACACTTAACCACTACACCAAACTGGCTCTCAAGATGAAGATATAATGGTTGTTGGAAACATGAACGGAGTACTAGTTTCAAAGGACAGATCCAAAAAAAATTAATGTGGGAAATTACCCAAAAACATATTCCAACATTTGGAAATTCTAGAATTAGAAGATGCCTGGAGGATCAAGCACCCAAAGGGCAGAAACTTTACTTTCTTTTCTGATAGACATCAAACATACTCAAGAATAGATATGTGCTGGATATCAAAAACCCTAACAATAAATCTAGACAAAGCGGAGAATCAACTGAAGATATTTGCAGGCCAGAATCCCATAGAAGTAGTTTGACAATGTGACAGAAAACAGGAAGATGGAAACTAAATGATGCTCTTCTATTACAAGATGATGTAGCAAGCAAGTGTAAAAAAGATCTGAAAGAATTTTTTAAAATAAGCAATACAGAAGGATGTCCTCAGCTACAGTTTGAAAAGCAAGCAAAGCTTTTATCAGAGGAATCTTCTTAGAAGTTGCTGTGGGGGGGGGAATGAGAAAAATCAGAACAAACCAAGATAAAAGTAGAAAAATCCAGAGACTGGAATAAGAACATTAAAAAATGTTAGCAGAAATCAGACAACTAAAAAATGAATTAGACATGTTCGAAATAGAAGTACAGAAAAAATTAAAATTTCTAAAACAAAGGCATTTCGAACATGCAAACAAACCCAGCAGGTATTTGGCATATTGTCTTAGGAAGGAGAAGGAAAAAAGTAATCAGGTATAAAGAAAGGGGATCATATGCAGAAAAAGAAATACAAGAACAATTTATCAATGCTCTCTCAGGATTATAAAAGAACTGTCTCAGAAAAAGTAATGAGAGAATATTTCAAAGACATCCCAACCACAAAGTTCATGCCAGAACACAAGAAAATTTTAAATCAAACAATAACCATTCAAGAAATTTCCCAGACGATTAAAAAAAAAAGCTCCAGGCCTTATTGAGCTAAAAGCAATGTATTATAAACATTTTGAAGAAGCCCTAATGATACTATTACAAAAGTTATGAATGAGATAAAAGAAGGAAAGACAATACCTCCAACATGGCAAGAGGCATATAACATTAATATATAAAGAAGGGAGTGATCCAAAGCTACTACAGTCATATAGGCCTATTTCTCTGCCATATGGAGTTTACAAAATCTTTGCTACAGTACTGGCAGAAAGGTTAAGAAAATGTATACCAAATCTAATTCACATCAATAAAACAGGCTTTGTAGCAAAGATGTATATGAAAGATAATACACGTTTTATAATAGATGCAATCGAATTTGTAAACAAGAAGAGAAAAAAAGCAGTGTTTTTATTTTTGGATGCAGAGAAAGCATTCAACAATTTAATATCGTCTTTTTTATTGAATGTACTTCAAAATTTGAACTGTAGCCCTGAATTCTGGAACTGGATGCAAGATATATATTCGAACCAACAAGCAAAGATTTTAATAAATGGGAAATTAACAGAAACAATCTCTATAGAAAAGGGAGACTTCAGCTACAAGGATCAGATAAGACGCAAGGATTAAAAGAATAAAAGAAGACAATATAGAATTTAAAATGAAAAACTATGCAGACGATGTGGTTCTAATAGTCATGGATCCCCTAAAATCACTACAGTATGTAATGGAATATATCAAAGAATTTGAATCATTTTCAGGATACAAAATCAATAGAAAAGAGACAAAAATGATGACTTTTTTTTAACGCAACAACAAAAAGAAAGTATCATAAAGAGTATGGAATGCACAGTAACCAGCAACCCCATTAAATATTTGGGAATAAATATGATTCGGAAAAACTGTAGTCTCTTCAAAAATAATTACCAGGAGATTTGGAAAATGATACAATAATAAATATTCAGTGGCTGCTATGTTATCAATCAGCTTCAAGACTAAAGAAGATCATTAACACAGAAGGTGGTATTCTAAGAGATGTGACTGAATTCGAGCAGTTGATTACAAAACAAAAAGATCATTTACTATGATGGAGCTAGAAACAGAAGAAGAACAAGTGCAAAAATGTTGGCTCAGGCCAGTGGCCCATCCAGACCAACACCCTGTGTCACACAGTGGCCAAAACCCAAGTGCCATCAGGAAGTCCACCAGTGGGATAAGAACTCCAGAAATCCTCCCACTGTTGCCCCCCAAGCACCAAGAATACAGAGCATCACTGCCCCAGACATAGTGTTCCATCTATACCTCGTGACTAATAGTCACAGATGGACCTCTGCTCCATATGTTTATTCAATCTGCTCTTTAAACTGCACCATATGTTTATCCAATCCCCTCTTGAAACTGTCTGCCACCACTTCCTGTGGTAGTGAATTCCACCAGTTAATTACTCTTTGGGAGAAGAAGTATTTCCTTTTATCTATTCTAAGCCTATTCCTCATTAATTTCATTGAGTGCCAATGAATTCTTGTATTGTGAGAAAGGGAGAAAACTGAGTCTATTGGCTGGATCACGCACAAAATCTCTGTAGATAGAAAGGACTTCACTCAGCGGAGAAGAACTTCTCTACCTCTCCCCTCTCGCTTCAGCCTAAACTGCCCCTTGAAATGCTGCTGGGGGGCAGGTAAGTGATCTCCAAGAACAGCATGAGGGCACAGTCTGCCATAGGAGGGGGGAAGTTGGCAAAAATCCAAACTCAGTATCCCCCTCAACAGCAGGAATTGCAACTGGATCCAACTTGGAATGCACCAATTCTCCCCCACTACCCCCAAGAGAGTGAATACAAATACTGGAGGTAATAATCTCCTTGTTGGTATGTGTTCAGCATAAAACTGTCACATCTGTGGGTATTTCAAGTTGTCTTCCTTCTCCAAGAGTCTTCTGTGCTGGTGCAGGTTGTGAGCAGCAACTTGTTTATTAATTTAAACTTCTTTCCACTTGTGAATTGCCCTTGCTGGTACCTACCAAAAGCCACATTTCTAATCACATGGGGGGGGGGATATAGTCCATAAATGTTAGTAAAAAAATTCCAAGTAGCGAGTTTAGGATCAGGGAAAGGCAATACACTGGGAAAGTCAATATGCCATAATACAAAGAGCGCTAGACTTGATCCACAAAAATTTTGGGGATGTTCAGTTGTATGATAAAAGCTGGATATGGGCAAAAAACTTGCCATACACTAAAATCTAGCCTATAAAGCAGTAGCAATTAATTACTTATCTGTTTTTGCAACTATATCTTGGTTTTAATTATTGGTTAATTTAAAATGTTACAATTATAAATGTCTTGTTTTATTTAACATACAACTTACTCCTCAACATAGCAATTATTTGTGTTTTTTTAATCATCCTTATTCAGATCAAATATAATTTCCAAATAAAAGAAATTGCTTAGCTATGTTATCAGGCTCGGTTCAACGTACTTGTCACCTACAAAGCTCTTCGTGGATTAAGGCCCACATATCTCCTATTATGCTCAGCCACAACAGCTTTGGTCATCTAAACAAAATCTTCTGAAGGTTCCTCCTGCAAGTTTTAAGATTGGCAACTGCTTGTTCATGTGCATTCAATGTGGTAGCTCCCACCTTGTGGAACAGCGTGTGTCAGGAAGATTCCCACAGCGCTATCATCCCACAAAATGTGCAAAACAGAAACATTCAGGAGGACACTCTTGTAATGGAATTAGTACCACAGTGGCATAAAAGAGTTCAGAAGTGCACCTTCAAATGGGAGGGAATACTGGATTGCTTCACACCTTTGTAATCCCACATCCTGTACTGAAGTATTACTATTGTTTCCTTCCACCCCCCAAAAAAAATACCTGGAAAAAACTCCACCTCCAAAACAACACCCAACAAAGAAATATAAGAGGACTGAAGGGAACTATGTAGCTGGCTGCTACTCTTACACCTGAAACACAAAGTAATGAGATGGTTGCCACTGTGCATATTCCAGCAGAATTAACTGAAGAACAAAATTTATGGCAGCCACATTTAGTGAACAAGGGTTACTGGACTGTAATTTCTTTTGCCTTTTATTCAAGAGAAATGGCTGGTAAAGTGAGGCAGGAAGTAGGAGCTGGCCACTGCCTCATTAGAGAATGAGAGCAGGATACTACATTCTTACCAATGTATGCCAAGAAGCAGCAACAGAAGCAAGGAAGGCTGAGACAGCACTGTGCAAGCAGTTGGCTTTTAATTGGCCAATGAGAGAATGTTAACATCTGTGATCCACTCTGCACAAAGGGCTGATCCAACCTACCCTGGCCTCCAATTTCACTCCTCGATGACTGCTGGTGAGAACCTGCCCCCCACACACACACTATTCAGTGATGGAAAACAAGCACTACCTTCCATCTTACTAGCCTATCACTTGATCTTGAAAGGAAAGGCAACTTTCCAAGCTGCCCGTTTGGCAATTCTTTGTTGTTGTTCAGTCGCACAGTCGAGTCCGACTCTTTGCGACCCCATGGATTAGATCACACCAGGCCCTCCTGTCGTCCGCTGTCTGCTGAAGTTTGCTCAATTTCATGTTCGTTGCATCGATGACACTGTCTAATCATCTCATCCTTTGCCGTCCCCTTCTTCTTTGACCTTCAATCTTTCCCAGCATCAGGGTCTCCTCAGTCCTCTACCCTTACCACCCACCTACAGTGCTGTCACCTCTGCCTGACTGCAGTGCAGTTCCACCATTCCCCTTGTCCTCCCCACCAGCATGGCATATACAGCAGTAGCTCCAGCTTTTCTCTCCTGCTCCTTGCCCATGCCCATCTGGCATGTATAGAGGTCCCAGGAAATACATAAGACTAATGAAAAAACCACCTATAAAATATTTTCTCTTTTGGAATGGGTGAAATGCTTTTAAAGACAATGTGGGCATATACAGCTCTCAAATCCAAGATCTCTTTCTGCACCTAGAAGGATACCTAATCTTCAGCAAGGAAGCATACAGGGATTTCATTGTTTCTCAACAGTTGCATGCCTTCTGTTGTCCTTTGGACCTGACATGGCTGACCTTTTCACCATTCCTTCAAACCAATGTGACACATTTACCCACCATCTAGGTAAAAAGGAGCTTACTGCCCTACCTTGCAGGGCAAGACAAAAGATCAGAAAGAGATTAGGAAGAGCCTGTACCAAAGATTCAGTGGAAAACAGAGAACTTACCTCTCTCTAATCAGATAGCAAAAATTAAGGTACACACGCTAAGACAGCATAGGGTGCATCAGCTTGCACTTTTCTCTCAAGTATAGCTTATATTTGTAATTCCACAAAACTAAAGCATTTATAACTTTTAAATTCCAGTATGTCAAACATTGCAATTTTATATACTAAGTTATAAAATATTCATATTACAGCAGTAAAATTAGTGTGAGTTTGGTAGGACAGTGAGTATTGCATATATTTTAATTTTTCCCAAAATTTCCATTTCTTCAGGGGGAGAGGGTTTTTTCCCCCTGTGGCTTCAAAATTTCCAGAAATTTTATATCACTAGGTACACATGTGACATTGCACCTACACGCTCTTGCTCTCATGTGACCATGTTAGTTAGCGGCTCCTCCGCAGCCACCTGAAAGGTGTCTTTGTAAGCACAAAGTCCTCTCTTTGGGAGGATTTAAACTCCATTCCACGTGGTGTTCACATTTCTCTGAAGACCACAAGGTCTACTGAAGGATACGCCTTCTCCGAACCTGGCCAATTCTCTGTGTCTATTGGACCACATGGAGCTAGGTTCAGCATTAAATATAGGATGCAGCACATGTGTTTGATCTTTAAAATGGAATAAGTAGACCAACACTGAAAGTTAACTATCAAAAATGACTATCCTTAAAATTTTAAGTATCATAACAGTTGGTAGTTACTATAAAGCTACACAATTCTGCTGACAGACTTGAATTTCAGCATCTAAGATCACCAAAACCAAACCACTGAAAATCAATAAGTTGCCTTCCCACTGAAAGAAAGACATTGCATAATCTACTCCATAACAGGTAGACTTAAAAAAACAACACAATACAGCTGCTAAAATAGGTACATGACGTCTCTTAGTTCACAAGATCTGTATTACCCCCATGAATTTCTATGATGTGCCCTGCCTCCAAGCTACAATTTGAAACAGTGATTTGAAGGGCAAGCCAAGTTAGCAATTTAGGAGTTGCTTAGCTAGTTCAGCAAAAGCTTAGAACTGGAGGAGGGAATACTGGGCAAGAGAAAAGCAGAACACAAATGAGCTGACAGAAACACTCCCACAGCGAGACCAAGTGATGAAACAAGTATCGTTTTAATCTCTTTATATCTTAATCTGTTAAACTTCCCAAACAGCAGAATTCAGCTCCACTCCACAGCAGGGCAGTCTGCCCTCCAGATCGTAGACCTGCTGAAGCCAGGCCCTGGCCCTAGAGTCCAGTGGCACACTCAACCCACCAGGATCAAGGGAGGGCATGTCCAAACTACCAGGCAAGACAGAAACAGCCAAGGCATGGAGTGGCCCTGAGCCTTAACATATCAATACCAGCTGGCTGGGGGAAGGTGGGGCAGCCATTTAAAGGAAGCGGAGGCAAGGCTGAAGGTCAGCCTAATCCAGTCACACCCAATTGGCAATAGCTCCCACCAATCAGCCTAGGGAGGTAGGAAGAGGAAGGGCCAGCCATACTTCGGGAGTCTCACTCTGAAGGTCCAGGGGTTCTGATCTAAGAGGACTCTTTATCCCACCTACTAGCTAACTAACTATAGGGGAGGGCAGTAGAAAGACAGGAGGAAGATCTAGGATACCATTAACCCCATCCCCTCTCTAGTCTGAGGTCTGCTGAAGCCTCCAAGGTGTCTCAGTCCCACACAAATCTAACAGTACCAGCAGATAATCACAAACTGCTTCTCCCCTATATAACTGGATTTTAATATAATGAAAGTATTTTTAAATGCTGAATGGGAAGACAACTTATCACAACAACTGGCTTACTACAGATGTTCCAGATCAAGTCACACCACATATTTTCACCTGAACTGACAATACACTGTGTTTTCTGTGATTTAAGTGTGAAGCACAAATACTTAAATTAATTTTTAAAGCTGTGATTTAGTATATATTCTTGAATGTAAAAATATGACATTTTTAAAAATTAGCAGACCATATGCAGCGCTATTACAGCCCTTTGTGAGAAAACTGGAGAAAAGAAAAGAGCCTTAAAGTCAACATCGCCTACTCCATCAGCCAGCAACAGTCTGCTGATGAACATGATACTAGCATTAAGAAAGGACTATTTGTCAAGGCAGATGCTTGTTTTACTTGGCAAAGGCTACTTAGCATAAGGATATTCCTTAAACCGTATGCACATAGAATAAGCCATATAGTATGACCAATTCATATTTTCCTCATTCCTGTGGTGCCAGAATTTTTCCTACATAAATTCATATGGAAAAAACAAGAACAGATGACATATTCCTAATCTAAACATGGAGATACAGGCAGGTTAATCTCATGTTCACTTTCGTACCACAGATCATGGAAATGTTTTACCCCAATCCTAATGTATATCAATAGAGCAAACTCTAAAAGTAAGCAAATACTTAACATGTTTATTAGGAAATAGGTTCCTTTGAACTCAGTTTGTAGTCCATCAGTGTCAGCCTAGTAAAAGGTAAAGGTTCCCTTGCTCGAAAGCCAGTCGAATCCGACTCTAGGGTTGCGGTGCTCATCTCCGTTTCAAAGCCGAAGAGCCAGCGCTGTCCGAAGACGTTTCCGTGGTCATGTGGCCGGCATGACTAAACACCAAGGTGCACGGAACGCTGTTACCTTCCCACCGAAGTGGTACCTATTTATCTACTTGCAATTTCTTGCTTTCGAACTGCTAGGTTGGCAGGAGTACTGCTATCTTAAACATATGCACTTGGAAACATGCTTGGAACTTGGAAGGAATCTTCTAATTTAGGCCCACTTTCATATGTAGTGGCAGCAGAATTACCAGCATGAATGCTAGTAATCATATTGATACCATTCTGTTTGAAGAGCAGTTCACACAAAGCAATGTCCATGTAGTTTGGTCTCCAAACATGCCACCCTAAACAAGCAAACAAAAAAAACACCTGCCTTAACAATGAAAAAAGTTGGTGTCATTAGAATTGGCCCCAGCTATACAGACAATGGTTCATATAACACCATGGACTATAGAGTAGCTCACATGAGTTAGCCCCTACCAGACAAACACACTAGTTGGACCAAAGTTCCTGCAGCCACTGACACTAGCACAGTCTTTCCACACAGTGACTTCTTTCCATATATTATAGCAGAAACATTTTCAGATGCAACTGAACTGCTGCTGTAACACATGAAGCGATTCTTAAGTGTACTTAGGCTAAGTGTACTTCGCAAGAAAAATGGACAAGATGCCAAGATAAAGGTGAGCCCAAGATTATAAAGCCCTATACAATTTCCATGTGGCTGCTTTCCAGTGATGATCTAATTCTGCTTATGTCCAAAATGCTAAATTAAAGCAGTTGAAATTTCAAACTGCTTTTCTTCGGAATAAAGACGCTTGATGTCAAAAAGCCAAGAAGTTAAATAAATTTTAACAAGAACTTCATTTAGAGTGAACGGCAGCAAGTATTATTAAGCATTATAATATTCTAAATTACACTGGTCTGCTAAATGCTTGCTCCAGTTTACATTTACTATGATGTTTACTGTGTTACATCAACGTTGCTCTACCTTAATAACACATTGCTGTAGGAACAGTGATGTCATCACAAGCAAACACCACAAAAGCACAAAACTAACATTGAAGGAACTCTTATTAAGAACACATAAAAGTAGGACCACTCTGCTTACCAGATATCAGGCCTAAAGGCAAGAAATAGTGCAACTGAAATGCCCTCCTGTTTAACCATAATATAATTATTGAAAGCCAAGTATTGTTTTTCACAATTTCAATTCAGAAAACCAATTTTAAGTTTGCCTGTGGGAAAAGAAACAATTAAGAGATGAGGCTTAACTAGAGGTCAGGAGTAGACAATTATGTGCTATTTGGGAGTGGGAAGATTCTCATTTAATCTTCCTGGAAAAAGGATAGCTGTGATTTTAATAATGGCTGCAATCAGTCAAAGAGAAATGTTGGAGACTGTAGTGGTAACAGACCATTGACCTAGAACACAGCACTACCTCACTATTGTGAAAACAAATGCAAGCACATCCTAATAACAATTCTTTAGAAAGAAACTGGATAACTAGCCTAAGACTGAACATCTGAACAAAACCACCTGGATGGAAATGACCGGACTGAAACTACCAAGTTACCTTTTGCTATCCCACAGATTCTGTCTAAAATTGTAAGAAACTCAGCTTGCACATGTAAGGTAGGCTTCTGACTCATGCAACTTACTGGAACAAGCACAAATACATACAAGATCAAGCTCCTCTCATACACACACTTCAATGGGGACCAGAAGAATTAATTAATAAAAACTGCAGAGAAGATGTATGTGTAAGTACTTAAAACTCTCAGAATATTTCAGATAACAGATGCAGAACCAATCTAGAATGTTCTTTCTGCTTTTCATGAAAAATAACTGGGAGCCATTTAAACCACTGCTTTCTGTTCCCTGCGAAAAGCTGTGGGGAGCAAAAGCAGGGGGTAGAACCAAGCCTAGGGCTGGCTGACCAAGAAAGCCCCTTTAAAGCACAGAGCCATGGGAGCAGTATGCTCGCGTGGCTCAGCTGTTTGAAGGCGCTTTCTTCAGCACACTGCCCAAGAAAACTCTTTAAAGAGTAGAGCTGCGTAGAGCAAACTTTTCCACAGGGCTCAGCAATTTATAGGGGCTTTGTGAGGCACTCAGCCCCCTTAAACATTGAAAGACTGGCAAAATACTTTGTTCCATGCAGATCAGCTATTTAAAGCAGCTTTCTTTGTCACACTGCCCAAGAAAGCCCCTGTAAACAGCTGAGCTGTGTCAAGCAGTTTGCTCTGTGGGGCTAAGCTGTTTAAAAGTGCTTTCTTCAGCACGCTGCCCAAGAAAGCCCCTTTAAACAGCTGAGTCACACAGAGCAAAGTGCTCCACATAGCTGTTTAAAGGGGCCTTCTTAAGCAATCAGCCCCTTTAAACAGTTTGTGCAGATCAGCTTTTTAAAGATGCTTTCTTGGGTTCAGTTCCAAACCATTTAAACCACTGATTTCTGTTTCCTGTGGAAAGCCACTGAGACCAGAAAGCAAGGATTTAAATGGCTCAACTGTTTGGTTTAAATGACTTGGAGTTATTTAAATTCCTGATTTCTGCTCCTTGCCAAAAGTGGTGGGGAGCAAAAAGCAGGGGTCATGAACCCATATGAACCAGTTCAGTTCATGAACCAACCTCCTGGTTTGGTTTGTTGTTCAGCCACAAACCAGGAACTGAACTGGAAAAATGGGGTTCATGCCCATCCGTAGCCACGACCTTTAGAGCTGTCTAAATTCCAAAGGTCTAACAAAGACTGCCTAGATGTTTCAATTCATAATGATGAAAGTAAGGCACATAATGAAAGGCTAATCTGAGACTCCACAATAACTATCTACAGGCAATGATACTTTCAGTAATTTGTAGCACAATTGCTGTACTGATTTATAGACAGATATATGAAGGCCTGGGGAGTGGGGGGAACACACCTTTCATTATGCTTTCCTGAAGACTTTATTTCAATTTTTATGACATACTTGAAATTTCAGGGAGCTTCTAAAAGCCTACTACAAAACCAGAAACCTCCAAGTCATTTATATTTTTTAAATGTTATAAATATACCAAATAATGCAACTGTATATCCCATGTTACACACACTGCATTTTATGTTGTTAAAGCAGTTTACACTTATAAGAAAGAAACTATTGCATGTATTTCAATTTTAAAAAATTCTATTCCCCCCCACTGAGGGGGGGACTAGATAGAGGTTTGCCTCAACATTTACAGATTCCTGGACAAGTGGTTGCCTGTAAAGAATACTATACTATGAGACATATCATTCAAGATGCAAACTATAAGAGAACACAAGTGAAACAAGTCAAGCATTTCTGGAAAATTTCATTGTTCTAGAAGAAGAAGAGTTGGATTTATACCCCACCCTTCACTCGAAATCTCAAAGCAGTTTACAATCTCCTTCCCCTTCCTCTCCCCACAGCAGACACCTGTGAAGTAGGTGGAGCTGAGAGAGCTCTGAGAGAACTGCTCTTGATAGAACAGCTCTGAGAGAACTGTAACTGACCCAAGGTAACCCAGCAGCTGCATGTGGAAAAGTGGGGAATCAAACCCAGTTTTCCAGATTAGAGTCCACCGCTCTTAACCACTACACCAAACTGATCCACATGGAACAGTTTGATTTCTGAGGATCAGCTTTTTAAACATGCTTTCTTGGATTCAGTTCCAGCTCAACCAAATGGGACCAAGAGGATCAGAACAGATTTAATTATATCCATGTAATAAAATGTAACTGATAAAATAATTTCACTCTGCTGTGTAAACAACTCATTTCTTACTGAAAGTGCTATTTAAAACTTTCTGATAAATTTCTATTCTTTGTGTGTGTAATTGAGAAAAAAGTACTGGTGACTAATATACAGGGAAATGTGCTACCATTAAAGTAGTTTGGTGTAGTGGCTAAGTGCGCAGACTCTTATCTGGGAGAACCGGGTTTGATTCCCCACTCCTTCAGTTGCACCTGCTGATGTGGCCTTGGGTCAGTCACAAGCTCTGGCACAGCTGTTCTCTCAAGGACAGTTTCTGTCAGAAGTTCTCTCAGCCCCACCTACCTCACAGGGTGTCTGTTGTGGGGAGGGGAAGGGAAAGGAGTTTGTAAGCTGCTCTGAGACGCCTTTGGGCAGTGAAGGGCAGGGTATAAATCCAATCTCTTCTCTTCTCCTTCTTCTAGTTCCTCAGACTATGAAATACAGTGATTCCTGTCATCATCACCTTTGTAACCACTTAACTGTGCTACGAAAAGATGTGGTGAACTGGTAATAGATTTATTCTCTTCATGTACCTGGTCCATCTCTGAGTACGCTGTCTAGACTGCAAAGATGCAATCTGCACACATAAATTCTAATGGCCGTAAAAAAAAGTATTCTGAGAATACTGTATTTAAATTCACCAACGTAATTAAACCCATATAAAAAAATAATAGCTCTGCCCTCAACCTGGCACAACAAAGTATCTCAACTATTTACAGCTCCTCTTCAGACTTTGAAGCAGGGCTCCCAAAAGAAGTAGTCTCTCTAATTACTCTCTCCATCCTATGCAGTTCAACTCTGATTTCCATGAAGAAAGTCAGGAAGTAGACTATGGAACTCCTTTTTAAGCAATCTGCTGATTGTAAAGGAAAAAAGACAGCATTTCAGGGAATTTATTCTGTATGATATCGTGGGACAGTTTGCCCTTGATCTTCCTGATGATCAGTTGTCCAGGCTCAAGACTTTTTAGTTTACTGAGCCTTCCTTTTAATTGAAAAACAAAATATTTTTATACTTGATTCAGTTAGAGAAGTATAAATCCATTCTCACTTTGCTATAATTCTATTCCGCTACACATTTTGTGGAAGCAAAGTGTTACAGGAGAAGTAAAATTACAGCTCTGTTTTTTTTTTGTTTTTTTTTTAATAAAATCTTTAATTGCTTTATATACACATAAAAAGAGTGGGAGATCAGAAACGGAAAACCAAAACATTACATGCAAAAATATGAACTTTTGCTATGTAAATACACATTGCTCAGTTTCATGGGTGATGCAGTGTGGAAAACCTGCACACAATTTTTTTTTTTAAAAAAAATTTAAATTACTTAACATCAATTACATAATATATAAAAGCATAAAAAATTATAAAACCTCGCATATCAAACATAGACTATCTGAATAACAGTAACTTGTATTTGGCCTTAGAAATAGTTTCCCAATCAAAGGTGTCAATGTCTATTTTCTCTAGGATAGGGTACCAGATACTTAGAGGGTTAGAGAAGTCACTCTCGTTTTGAGTATTGGAGTGATAAATTGAAAAATTGTCTAGCATAAATAGGTCCCATACTTTATACCACCATTGTGTTATGCTAGGCACCTTACAGCTCTGTTCAAACAAAAACCTCCAGCTGTTTACAAAGTAAAAAGAACAACAGCATTTTGGCAACATATTAGTCTCAGCAACACACAAACTAGTGGCTCATTACTAGGAACCTATCCCATTACAGAAATTACAAGAAGCACCAAAAAGGAATAATCTGACCACAGAACCCAAAACTGAACACAGCACATTATTTGAGTGATATAATGTTATACATTATTGAACTTTCATGCCTTATGAGTCTGGACATTATGGGCTATTTTAATGACTAATAAGTAGGTTTAAAGAAGTGTACTATTATGAAACACTTCTACAACATCTGACTGTTTTGATATGTAACCTATACCCTGGACAAGAGGCTACTGTTAGGGCAGAATATGGAGAAACAGAATGGTTTCCAAGTGGCATTTCCAAGTGTATTTTATCTCCCTATCTGTTCAATCTGTACACCAAACATATCATATGGAAAACTTGATTAAATTTAGATGAAGGTGGAGTGAAAATTGGTGGAAGGAACATTATTTATGATATATGCACACAGCACCACATTACTGGCGAAACATAGCAAAGACCTTAAATGACTACTGCTGAAGGTTAAAGCAGAAAGTGCTAAAGTAGAATTACAGTGGAAAATCTAGAGGACAAAAGTAATGACTACTGAGGAATTACACAACTTTAAGGTTGATGAAGAAGAAATTGAAATTATTCAAGATTTTCTATTTCTTGGTTCCATCATCAACCAAAAGGGAGACTGAAACCAAGAAATCAGAAGGCGATTAAGACTTGGAAGGGCACCCATGAAGGAGCTGGGAAAGATCCTTAAGTTTAAAGATGGGTCACTGGTGACCAAGAAGAAGATGATTCATACTATAGTATTCCCCATCACTATGTGTGAAAGTTGGACAATCAAGAAAGCTGACAGGATAAAAGTTGATTCGTTTGAAATGTGTTGTTGGAAAAGAGTCTTACAGATACCATGGACTACCAAAAAAGACAAATTAGTGGGTTCTAGATCAAATCCCTAGAAGCTAAAATGACTGAACTGAAGCTATCATTCTTTGGTCACATTAGGAGAAAATGTTGAAAGCAGCAGGAAAAGAGGAAGACCCAACATGAGATGGATTCAATCAAGGAAGACATAGCCCTCAGATTGCAAGACCCGGGCAAAGCAGTTAACAATAGGACATTTGCATTAATTCATAAGTCAGAAGTGACTTGATGGTACTTAACACAAGCATCCATTCCAATTATTTGAATGATCTTGATCACACCTTCTCATGTTTGACATGATACAACTGTCATGTCTAGTTTTGTCAACTTAGCAAACCTAGCCTACACTACTGAATTAGAGACATTCGTGGTTGATTTTTAAAATTAAAGGCATGAGGCTTAAGGCAGCATCACAATGACTGAGACTGATGCTAGATTTTCATCTACCATCCCTCCATCTCACAGAACCAACAAAACTGTATGTTTGCAAGCAACTTTGACAGATTGCCACTGCATCTTAAATCAGCAGGTTCTCAGCCTCAGGCCTGACCAGAGCGAACAAACTGCAACGCGGAACTTGCTTTCTCCAAACTTTTGCAGGTATTCCTCTGTTTTAATCTTTAAAGTACAACTGAAGAAGTACAACTGAAGATATTTCAGTTCTGAGTGTTCCTAGAATACTATTCAGTACAAATTTTTCCCATGCTTCCCCCAAGGATCTCCACTCTTCTATTTAGCCTCACAAAACCCTGTGAGGTCAGTTACAGAAAATGGCTGGCTCAAGGTCACCCAGTAAGTTTCATAAGCATTCTAACCACTATACCACACTGATAGTGTCTTCCCCGCATTATTTTATCTTTTTTAAAAAATAGCTAATTTTTGTTTAACTTCAGTTGTATCGCACTTTATACAGAATGCCTCGAAAATATTTTCCTTGAAAATATACTGTCCACACACCAGAATATCACACACAAAAAATCATTTTCAGAATGCCATCTCCAAAACAATAACAAAAAAGATTACTATAACTCAGTACAATATACAAAGTGGATAACTGGAGCATAAGAATGCATTTTGGAAATTCCCTCTATAAAAAGCAACCTAAAAATAGCTGCACACACACTGTCAAGAATGTTGTTTCTTCTTTGTCCATCAGCAACAGCATAGCTTCTTACTGAGAAAAATAAAAGTATCCTTGCCATCATGTCAACATCCAAAACAAGTATTTCTATAAACCAAACAGTTAAAAAGTTGTTTGCTACTAGCAGAGACCTGTGGAGTCAGTACAGATGAAATATTTCAGAAAAACTAAAGCATAAAAATTTTAATAAGTTAAAAAGTAAATACCACCTGTAACTCATAAGTTTGCATTTTATTGCACATCGGAGTTGGGCATTACCAATATACTCATGACACCCTACTACACATTTTGTAATCTAAGCCTCGAGAAGCAGCTGTCTCTGTCCGTTCTGTCCTGTTTATAAGTGCTGTGGCTAAGAGAGAACAGGCAAAGCTTAATTCACATAAGATGCAGTTGATGCTGTTTAGCAAAGCTGTGGCCTTAATGGGGATTTGTTGCCGCCCCTTGATGGGGTAAGTTTGTTGCTGTCTTCAGTTAAAAGCCTAGAGGCAGTTTTAGCCTTGGCTCTTTTACTACAGAAAAAGGCTGAAGAAGCAAAAAGTGCCTTCTATCAATTACACCTAGTTTGGAGGCTGTTTT
Source organism: Gekko gecko (assembly GCA_029375565.1). NCBI lineage: Eukaryota > Metazoa > Chordata > Lepidosauria > Squamata > Gekkonidae > Gekko > Gekko gecko. Next base: position 57,499,951 of record JAPDNY010000011.1, on the reverse strand, counting down.
CCTTCTAGGACTCAGTAAGCCTTGACACACTGATCCATACCAATGTTAATGTCAAGAATACACTATTATATCTCACAATACAGGGGGCTTCTGTTGAAGACAATTCTGAGTCTTCAAACAGTGCAAATCACCACAGTGGCTAGCTACTCAGCATACATTACACTAGTTCAGGGGTCTTTTCGTAGAAGAACAGCTGCAGGAGCTCATTAGCATATGGTATGCTAATGAGCGAATAGGCTATTAGCATATGCCACGCCCCCTGACATCACCGGAAGTGATGTCAGAAGGGGAAGCAAAAGGGGGGGGGAAGCATCTTCAAAAGCCTCCCCTTCCCTTCCCCAGCTGGTCTGGGTGGGGGAGCTAAGAGAGAAGGGGTTTAAAGTTTAAACTCCTTCTCATGAGAGTTGAGCCACAGAAGGAGGAAAGAGGGAAGGAAAGAGAGAGAGTAGAGAGAAGGAAAGAAGGAAGGAAAGAGGGAAAGAAAGAGAGGGAAGAAGGAGGGAAACAGGGAAAGGAGGAAAAAGAGAAGAAGGAAGGAAGGAAGGAAGGAAGGAAGGAAGGAAGGAAGGAAGGAAGGAAAGAAAGAAAGAAAGAAAGAAAGAAAGAAAGAAAGAAAGAAAGAAGAGAAGAATGAGGGAAAGAGGAAAAAGAAAGAAGGAAAGGAGGGAATGAAAGAAATTCAGTGGCAATTCAGCCCCATTATACCCTATGGGCCATTGAAGTCAATGGTGAAAACATAGGGTATATTCTGGGGGCTGGAGCGGAGGGAGTTTGAGGGAGAGGCTCCAAGATCACAGGATAGCTGATGGAGCCTCTCCCCAAGATACCCACCAAGTTTCAAGAACATTGGACCAGGGGGTCCAATTCTATGGGCCCCCAAACAGGTTGCCCCATTTCCTCCATTGTTCTCTATACTGGGAAAAAAAGGTTTTTTTTTCCCACCATAGAGAACAATGGAGGGAATAGGGGCAACCTGTTTAGGGCCCATAGAATTGGACCCCTGGTCCAATGTTCTTGAAACTTGGTGGGTATCTTGGGGAGAGGCTCCATCAGCTATCCGGTGAGTTTCGAGCCTCTCCCTCAAACCCCTCCTCCAGCCCCTAGAACATACCCTATGTTTTCACCATTGACTTCAATGCCCATAGGATATAATGGAGCTGAAATTGACATTCGGCTGCCTGAAAGACTCTCCGGGACGCCGGCTGGGGGCGGGGCTTGGCTCCTGAGCTCCCGGAGCTGCGCTCCGGTGCGCTCCCCCCCGAAAAGACCCCTGCACTAGTTTTGAGAACTCTATACTGGGTACTGGTTTATTGCTAAATTCAATTTGATGTGATGGTTCTCACCTTTAGCCCTTCATGACATAGAACTGACTCTTCCAGGATCAACCCACACAGCAGCACCATTGACAAACAACCATTGGTGATTCTCTCCTATCAATTTTGTTAGGTCTGTCAATATTAGATCTAGAGCTTTTTCAGTGGCTGCTCCAATTCTATAGAATAATCTTTCTGAAGTTGTTAGGAAGGCATCCACGTTGCTGAGATTCTGCAAGTCATGTATACTGGAGTTACGCAGATGGATTTTTCACACTAATGCACTGTTACTCGCTGGTAACTCACTTCCTGCTGCAGGATAGGTCATTTTACAATAAAAAGTAGGAAAATTGAATTTCAATAATTTAAAAAAACATAAATAAATTATCCTGCTGAGATGTTTTTGGTACGAAAATCTGATAGAACAAGTTAACAGTGAAAAACATATCACTACCTTCACATAGAGGTGGGGCAGGGCTGTAGCTCAGTGATAGAGCTTGGCATACAGAAGGTCTCAGGTTCAACCCCCAGCATCTCCAGTTAAAAAGACCAGGAAGCAGGTGATGTGAAAGACTTCTGCCTGAGACCCTGGAGATCTGCTGCCAGTCTGAGTAGACAATACTGACCTTGATGGACCAACAGTCTGATTCAATATAAGGCAGTTTCATGTATTCATGTATAAATGCTATGGTAAAATTGTGGTATAAAACTGTCTGAATTATTGAACTAGTATTGATACTCAGAAATTATTTCTGGTTCCCTGCAAATTAGATCACATTTATTCAGAAAAACCTTTCAAAGCAGCAAAGTTCATAAAGACTAGCGCATAGCCCGTATGCCATTGTTGCTTTTGAGGTATTTGCTTCTTTAAACCACTAGCTGTGTATAAATATGGCCAGGTGCTCAGTGTACAAGACATCTCCGTTTTCTCTGATGCTGATATCCACCAGTACTGCCTGGACCCTTCATTCTGGAATGAGCATATCTGGACAAAACTGGTAGATCAGTACAAAAAGTGCATATTTGACCTTATCGCATCCAAGCTTACAGTCTCAAAAGAAGCATACACGTTTTGAGAATGTAAGTTAAGTATTATAACAACTGAATACAGCAAACTCATCTTTTGCTTCTCCGCAAGTTTCGCTCAAAAAGCAGCAAACCTTTTAGATCCTATTGCATTGCTCCCTGATTGCCTTATATTGTGAGGCTGCATCATTTTATATTCTGTAGTTTGCTTTGAGTCACAGCAGAAAAGCCAAGTAAATAAATAAATAACTGCTTGCAGCATAAATAGCAAGCATAGGAAGAATCTGTATCTTACAATATAGCTACACATGCCATGAACTTATTGCATATACTTTCAGAAATACAATAACAAATACTGATTTTTCTTAAAGGATCATTGTAAGGAGTATCAAGATAGTGAATGCAAAACACTTTGAATACAACAGCATTATATACAATGCTCACAGCCCTTTCTACATAGATAATTCTTTTTGTACCAGTTTTGTTACTGAAAAAAGCAATCAACTTTTCAAAACTCCCTGTTGCATATTGATAGGAAGTGACCTCATCATATGCCTGCCACACAGTTTCCTGATTAAAACATTATTTGTGCAAATGTAACTTATAAATCTGCCTTCTTATTAAGGGGAGGGCCATTAATTCAAATGAATCATAGAATCATAGAGTTGAAAGGGACCTCCAGGGTCATCTAGTCCAACCCACTGCACAATGCAGGAAATTCACAAATACCTCCCCCTCCACACCCGCAGTGACCGCTGTTCCACACCCAGAAGATGACAAAAAAACCCTCCAGGATTGCTTCCTGACCCCAAAGTGGCAATCAGCATTTCCCTGGACATGTAAAAAAGCGCAACGAGACCTAAGCACTGAGGCAACCCATCCTGCCCTGCCCCTCATGATCTGCCTAAATTCACAGAATCAGCATTGCGGTCAGATGGCCATCTAACCTCTGTTTGAAAACCTCCAAAGAAGGAGAGCCCATCACTTCCCAAGGAAACCTGTTCTACCGAGGAACCACTCTGTCAAGAAGTTCTTCCTAATGTTTAGCTCAAAACTCTTCTGATTTAATTTCAACCCACTGGTTCTGGTCTGACCTTCTGGGGCAACAGAAAACAACTCCACACCATCCTCTATATGGCAGCCCTTCAAGTACTTGAAGAGAGTTATCATATCACTTCTCAGTCATCTCCTCTCCAGGCTAAACATATCTAGCTCCTTCAACCTTTCCTCATAGGACTTGGTCTCCAGACCCCTCAATATCTTTGTTGCCCTCCTCTGGACATGTTCCAGCTTGTCTATATCCTTCTTAAATTGTGGTGATCAAAACTGAACACAATACTCTAGGTGAGGTCTAACCAGAGCAGACTAAAGCGATACCATCACTTTGCATGATCTGGACACTATACTTCTGTTGATACAGCCCAAAATTGCATTTGCCTTTTTAGCAACCACATCACACTGCTGACTCATGTTCGGTGTATGGTCTACTAAGACCCCTAGATCCTTTTGGCACATACTACTGCCAGGACAAGTCTCCCCCAACCTATGATTTTTCCTACCTAAATGCAGAACTTTACATTTATCCCCATTGAAATTCATTTTAAATTTCTTTTAGCCCAGTTTTCCAGCCTGTCAAGATCATTCTGTATCCTGACTCTGTCTCCTACGGTATTTGCTATCCCTCCCAATTTAGTATCATCTGCAAATCCTTCTATCCCTTAATCCAAATCATTGATGAAGATGTTGAACAAAACAGGTCCCAGGACAGATCCTTGACGCACTCCACTTGCCACTCCTCTCCAAGAAGATGAGAAACCATTCACAAGCACTCTTTGGGTGCAATCTGTCTATTAGTAACAGATCTATCTAACAGTCATAGGATCCAAACCACATTTTTCCAATTTGTCAACAAGTATATTATGGGGAACCTTATCAAAAGTCTTACTACCTGCAAGGTAGTAACTTTCTCAAAAAAGAGATATTAGTCTGACATGACTTGTTCTTGAGAAACCCATGCTGGCTCTTAGTAATTACAGCCGTCCTTTCTAAATGCTCAAGGACTGTCTGTTTGATTATTTGTTCTAAAACTTTCCCAGGTATAGACGTTAAGCTGACGGGTCAGTAGTTACCCGGATCCTCCTTTTTCCCCTTCTAGAAGAAGAAGAGATTGGATTTATACCCTGCCCTTCACTACCCAAAGGTGTCTCAGAGCAGCTTACCAGCTCCCTTCCCTTCTCCCCACAACAGACACCCTGTGAAGTAGGTGGGGCTGAGAGAGCTCTTGACAGAAACTGCTCTTTTTCAAGAACAGCTTTTATCAGAACTACAGCTTGCCCAAGGTCATCCAGCCAGGTGCAAGTGGAGGAGTGGGGAATCAAACCCGGTTCTCCCAGATTAGAGTCCTCATACTTAACCACTACATCAAACTGGGGACAACATTTGCCCGCCTCCAATCTTCTGGCACAGAAATTACATCTGTGAGTTCTTTTAGTACCCTTGGATGCAGCTCATCTGACCCCGAAGACTTCATTTCATTTAAAGAAACTAGGTGTTTATGTACTACCCCTATGTTGATCCTAGGCTGCAACTCCATTCCCTCATTATGTGTTCTGTTTTTGCCATGTTAAGCACCATTTTCCTTGCAAGAGAAGACTAAGGGAAAGTAGAAATTGAGCAGATCTGCCCTCTCTTCATCACCTATTACAATTTCACTTTCCTGCCTCCACAATGGGCCTACCACGTCCTTGCTCTTTTTCTTACTTTGAACGTAAGAAAATAACATATTTCACATGCATACTCCCAGGTTTAATTCCCGGTGGCTCAAGTGGTTAAGACACTGAACTGCAGGCTGTGGAAGGTCAGTAGTTCAGCAGTTCGAGACCTGAGAGTGCCGCATGACGGAGTGAGTTCCCGTCTCTAGTTCCAGCTCCTGCCAACCTAGCAGTTCAAAAGCAAGAAATTGCAAGTAGATAGATAGGTACCACTTCAGTGGGAAGGTAAAACCATTCTGTGCGCCTTGGTGTTTAGTTATGCCGGCCCCATGACCACGGAAACGTCTTCAGACAGCGCTGGCTCTTCGGCTTTGAAACAGAGATGAGCACCACAACCCTAGAGTCGGATTTGACTGGCTTTCAAGCAAGAGAACCTTTACCTTTACCTATCTCCAGTTCAACTTTTTTTAACAGTAGCAGAGCAGGGGAAAGACCTCCATCTGAGACCCTCCAAAACCACTGCCACTCAGAGGCAGTAATTGGATAGCTGGACCAATGGGCGAACTCAATATAAGGCAATTCCATACATCCAATATATCACAGGTCAATTAGCTTCAGGACCAAGGCACTAGCACTACAGGTAGACAATCACCAAACCACAAAGGTATCCATGAGTTATACAACAGCAACAGTATTAAACACCAGAAAATAAAATGGTTTCAATAATCCAAGACAACAAAGAACCAACAGCAAAGAAAAAGCTCCTTTAAAATAACCGAATTTTTAACACTCAAAAACTATTTCAGTAACATAAGATGTGCAACTGAGGACATGCCACAAGGGCCATAGATTATTTAAAAGATGAACAAGCAACTTTAGGGTCTGTCACTGGCTATTAGTCATGAAGTCTAAATTAAACTCCTGAGCCCTGACACAGCATGCCAGTTGCTGGGGTAGCAGTAAGGAAAGGTTGTAGCCAGTTTGGTGTAGTGGTTAAAGGCAGCAGACCCTAATCTAAAGAACCAGGTCTGATTCTCCACTCTTTCACATGCAGCTAGCTGGGTGACCTTGGGTCAGTCACAGTTCTCTCAGAGCTGTTTTCTCAAGAGCAAGTCTCTCAGAGCTCTCTCAGCCCCACCTACCTCACAGGTGTCTGCTGTGAGGAGAGGAAGGTGGGAAGAGGAAAGGAAGAAGATTGTAAGCTCTAAGACTCTGAGTGAAGGGTGGGGTATAAATCCAACTCTTCTTCTTTTTCATGTCTTGTGCATGGACCTTTGAGACCACCTATCTGGCAACTACACAAAAAAAAGAATGCTGACCTAGAACATAGAAAGAGCCTGCTAGATCAGACCAGTGGCCCATCTTCTCCAGCATACTGTTTCACACAACAGCCAACCAGTTGTCCTGGACTGCCAAACATAGAGACCAAAAACGTATGCCCTTGCTCCCTCCCAGTACTGCTGACTACAAATATAGAGGCTCCTTTCAGTCACCATGGCTAGTAGTGAGTGACAGACATCTCCACTGTGAATCTGTTTAACCCCTTTAAAAACTGCCTGTGCTTGTGGTGATCAGGACATCCACTGACAGCAAATACCACAGTTTAATTATTCATTGAATAAAGAGGTATTTCCTTTTGTCTGTCCTATTTCCCAACAATTTCATTGGGTAACTGCAAGTTCTAGTATTATCAGAGAAGGAGAAAAACCTGCCTCTATCCATTTTCTCCAACCCATGAGTGGTTTTATAAACCTCTACCATGTCTCCTCTAGCTGTCTTTTTTCTAGAGTGAAAAGCTTCATCCCAACAAGACAGAAGGGTTATTGATGAGCAGAAAGTCTGACCCAGGACTTAAGGTGTCACCTGTTCTGAATGGGATTGCACCCCCTTTGAAGTAACAGGTCTATAATTTGGGGCACTCTTGGACCCAGGCCTACAGCTAGATAAGCAGGTGGCAGCTATGGCCAGAAGTGCTTTTTATCTACTCCAACTGGTTAGCCAACTGTAGACTTTTCTGAGCATAAAAGATGTGGACACTGTGGTGCAGCCCTGGTTACATCTAGATTAGATAACTGCAATGCACTCTATGCACTGCCCTTGAAAAATGTTCAGAGTTGTAGGGACCATATCACTCCAGACTTGGCTCATCAACATTGGCTCTCAATTTGTCACCGGGCATAACGTGAAGATGCTGGACCTGGTGCTGGCCTTTAGAGGCCTATATGGCTTAGGACCAGCATACCTGAAGGATCACCTTCTCCCTTACAAATGTACGCAACCATTATATTAGTCTTCTAAGGCTCTGCGTTGAGTACCCCCACCTTCTGAGATAAGGCAGGTGGCAACTCAGGAGAGGGTCTTCTTGGTCACGGCAACAAAACTCTGAAACTTGCTTGTCCCCTTCTGTTGCCATCTTCTACCAGCAGATAAAGATTTATTTGTTTCATCTGGCATTCCCTCAGTGATCCTTCCTGCCTGCCTGTGTTTTAACTGATTTACATCTTTATATTTGCATTTGGTTGTAACTGTTTTTAACAAGAGGGGATTGGTTTTAATAGTTTTAAGACATGTTTTTACTCTATTAGCTGCCTTGATGGACCTGATGAGAGAAGAAAAGTGTACTATAAATCCACTTTTAAATAAATATCCTTTTTGAGATACACTGACCAGAACTGGACACATATTCTAACTGAGGCCATACCACAGCTTTATACAAGAGCATTACAGTATTGCACATTTTATTTTCAGTCCTCTTCCTAATAATTCCTACTATGGAGTCTTTTCCACTGCTGCTACACAGTGGGTTGACAGTTTCATCAAACTTTCCACAACAACCCCAGCTCTCTTTCAATCTCAGTCTCAGCCATTTCAAAACCCATCAGTATACATTCAAAATGAGGAGTTTTTGTTCCAATATGTACCACCTTACTCTTGCACACATTGAACTTCATTTGACACGCTGTTATCCACTCACCCAATTTAGAGAGGTTCTCCTGTAGCTCTTCACAATCTGCCTTAGTTTTCAACATCCTGAATCTGCAAACCTGGCTACTATATTGCTGACCCCCAATACCAAACCATTTATGAACCAATTAAAACAGCACTGATCCCAGAAGTGACCCTTTTGGAACCCCACTGCTCCCTCCCCTCCACTGTGAAAACTACATGGACCAGCCTTGTGCTGTTTAGTACTGCTCTGACTCAGAATACCACAGCAATCACTGTTTGTACCAAAGCAGAGCAGTAACATCCAAACCCAAAGTCAGCACCCGAATAGTATGAAAAGCAGATCATTTAGATGGGATGAGAAACTACCAGATGCCTCACTCTTTTTTTTCTAGTCACACCTCCTCTAAAAATTCGGGCTCGTTTCCCACATCTTTTTCGTACTAATAGAACTCTGGGGAGAACACACACACACACATCAGCCAATCATTTGGCCTTTCCTTTCTAAATAAGCTCCAGAGTCACATGAGAGAAACTGAGGCTGATAAGGAAACTGCTGAATGGCAGACAATGAAGTACTGGGAACTGGAACCCGGAGTGCTCGTTTCTCAGCTCACTACACAAAGCTACCTCAACGTTCAAGGAATGGGCGGGGGAAACCCGTATTATTCCAAGAGGACAGGAGCTTCAGGCTCTCCGTCTGAAGGCAGTCTCCTATTGAAAGGCCTAACAGGGACAGAATCACAACCTTCCGACAGGCGACAGCCCGATAATACCATCGATGCCCTTACGAAAACACCCACAAAACCTCAGGGCCGGGCTGGCGCGAGACGGGGACAGCCCCTGCCCCGAGAAGTGAGAGCACCAGGCAGACACACAGAAACCACAACTCAAGGGGAACTAGCCAGAGGCCACCAGAGCACCAGAAGGCGACCGGGCAGCTGGCAAAGGGGCCTGAGAGCCTCCAGGGCAGCTGGCTCCTGCCCCAGAGAAGTCCCCAGGCGAGAGGCAGGTCATCATGGCTAGGGCTCCGCAGAGCCAGACGACAGCCCTCCCCCTACAGAGCCACCCAGCCCCCTTCATCGCCGCCGCCGCCCTCTCACCTCAGCTAACATCATTACTCGCGGTGGAAGCCTCCGGCTCTAGCCCCGCCGCATGGTGGGCTCGTTCACAGCCGCAGCAGCCCACGGGATGGGCTCTCGCCGCCGCAAGGCGCACGGAGCCGGCTGTCTGTCTGGCTCCTCAGCGCTCCCTCCGTATCGCCAATCCCACAGCAGCCGCCTCCGCAGGTCGCTCAGGAGAGGCGGCCATCTTGAGAAGGCTACGTGCGACGCCGACGCCGCGGCTCTACCCGCCGCGTCCGCCCAATAGGGCGGTGAGAAGCCGGGCAGCCCCGGCCGCTTCGGCCGCCCGACCCCTCCTCCTGGCTCGCTCTGCCCCGCCTTCGTGCGGCTGTAACGGAGGAGTTCCCTCGGGTTGACGGAGCGGGAGAGAGGAAGGAAGAGAGGCTGGCGGAGGGCGGGAGACCTGGACGGAGTGAGGCTGCCTAGGGAAGGGTGGTAGAGTGGCCGGCGGGGTGGTGGTTGGAAGAGACAAGGGGGTGGGGGGAGCTGCGTGGAAGGTAATCGCTGGGAAGTGAGGGGCACAGGGCCGCTGGAGACAGACAAGGCGCGCACGAAGAGTCTCTTTCTGGACTCGGGGCAAGTGACAGGTGGGAGGTTGCGTGCTCCCCCGTGTGAAGACAAATCCCTGCACGGCCAGAGCTGGCGTGTCAGGGTGAAGGTTCGGTCTTTAGCAAGTTTTTTCCACCCCCACCCCCCACCGCGGTGAATGGAGCGGGAAGGAAAGATTGGGAGGAATCTTGCTGCTGGTTGTAGCGTCTGAGCTGAATACTTGTTTTCCCTCCCTGTTTACAGGTGTAAAATTTCGGTGTGGCCAAAGGGCATGAGTCGAAGTGACACTGGCTCGGGATGTCTTAAAAGGAAGGACCCATCGGAAACAACAGGAAGAGCTCTCTGAAGGCTCCATTTGTGGTCAGGCCTGTAGCTACAGTGGGGTATCTTGGGGCTAGGCCCCCCTACTCTTGAGAAGGCGTCAGGGCCTTCTCCCCTGGATTAGTTTGATTAGCCAGTGCCCCCTAAGAAATTTAAATGCCCCCTGACTTAAAAAATCCTGGCTACGGGCCTGTTTGTGCTAATCGGATGCAAATGGAATTGAACCGGCTCTAGTGAAATGACTCAAAGAACTTCATAGGTGCAACTAAAACAGCCACATCTCCTCAGTTGGCATTTATGATTCTCATAGTTAATGGTCGTTTAGCGAGTTCCCATTGTTCTCAATGGGCATTTTTGTCACTTGTTTCAGAATATCCCTCTTGGCTATTAAGCCCTGGCTCATGCTTTGTGACCTTGGACAAGCTGGTCAACTAGGCCCAAGATATATATGTTTGTTTTGAATTTTATTTCTAATATTTTATACTATTTTGGGTCCCTTCAAAATGGAAAGTGAGAAATCAATATTTAAGTAAATGTTCCTCTGTGGGACCATACTAAAAAAATGCCTCACCCCTACTGGCAGGCTGAAGTTCTAGAATCCAAAAAAGGCTTTACAGAGTGGTTTTATTTGGGCCTTCAGACTTCTAATGTGAGGGCTGAAGAATCCAAAAAGGAGCCCATGAAGGGCTATTGGGGTAGGCTAAGGGTACAAACAAGACTGCTTGAGTGAATGGGATCGTTCTTAACACCTTTTTAAAAAACTAGGTGTCATCCTGCCACTTAGAGTGATGAAAGGGTGTGTTCTTTTTCCAACCTTTCAGTTTGTGTTTATAGGTGTGAGTGCAAATACTAATCCCGATTCAGTGACTGAGTAAAGATTATAACTTTACCAAATTAAATACTACTGAATGTCATCTTGCATGCATGGTGTGGGGCAGCATGACATAGCAGACTTTTCCAAACAGGATGTGGGTCCTGGGAGTAAGAAACTGAAATAGGATGAGGTAGCTCATAGACCAGAGTACCTAGACTGCTTGGACTGGGAATTGTGATCTAGGGTCAAGGGATGAGAGCTTCAGAGAAGCAAGGAAAACTGGTTTGGGCATTCCAGGTTAAGAGACAAGAATAAAAAGAGTACAGTTTGTTTGAAATTTGGGTTCAAGGTAATAGTTATGGGACTTAAACATGGAGAAAAAAGAAACAAGTATAGGGAATAACCATTAAATATAATTGCTACTTGTGGAATTATGGTTGAAAACAGTAGGAATAAAACTGGCGTAGTAGGTTGACACTAAATGGAGGAATAAGAGTTGAGTGACTGTGTTTCAAGTGGAGTGATGAGATGTAGAATAGCATGACAGCTCCAGAATACATTAGAGTGATGGGACCTGTGTGGGTGGATGACAATTGAATGATATCTTGAGTGGAACTGTAGGATGTGGGCTGGGAGAAACCATTGTAGGAAAAAACTATAATTTCCTTGATTTTAAAATGGGTGTGGGGATACTTTACAACCTTGTTGGATGGATATGTAGTGCTTGGGTACCTATTACAGTCTTTCACTATAATGTCATTCATTTTAGCATGTTTCTTCATGCAGACATAAACCTATGTATATAAGTAAGGATGAATATGTGTAGATGGCTTCTTCACAGATTTCTTTTCATTGTAAAGTAAAGCACTATTCAAATAGTACCTTATGTAGTTTTTAAGTATTTAAAACACTTTTGAACTAATAAACCACAGTGTTCAAGAAGCTTGATAGCACATTTTGTTCTATTTTCCGTCTTTCCCCCCTCCTCCCCATTGAAAATGGGTGTGGGTTGAGTGGATGTTCAAACTATAAGCAGAGAATCATGACAAATACATATATACCATATTTTATTCTGGTATCTTGTTGCACTATGTTTACAGCTTTCTTGATATCCTTGAAAATGTTTGTAGGTGAAACTGAAATCTTAATTTAAAACATAGAATGTGATCCTGAATGGGCACAGCAATTTTCAGAGCAGATATCACAATGGACTATCTTTTGCATTTTACTCTCACTCTTTGAAAATATGCATTCAAAGCTGAGCTGGTGTTTTAACCTGAAATGTAGAATTGTGTAATTTCAGTATTTTATAGTGCCATCCTAAACAGAGTTACACCCTTCTAAGTCTACTGAAATCAGTGGTCTTAGAAGGATGTAGCTGTGTGCAGGATGGCATTGTCAGTGTGCAGAAGAGTTTACAGACAAGTGCTGAGTGGGCTTATTAAAGGCTTCACTTTGTTCAGCCAAGTGACAACACTGTCCTCTGTAGTATAAGCCAATTGATTTCAGTGGGTTTAGACTGGAGTAACTGCACAGGATTGGATAGCTTTCTTATCCTGGTCAGACTGTGGAAATGTGAATAAATGGTGGTACTGTGGTGGTCACCTTTGAACAAGATACTGAGACAGCACTGGTGGATTGTGCAACATGTTCAGTGAAAGTATAAAGGAGGCATGTGGAATCCATTGTTCTCAGTGGTCTCTTACTTTTGTACTTGGTCACAGTGCAACCCTAAGAAGAGCAACACCGTATTGACTTCAGTTGACTTAGGTATAACTGCTTAGGACTGTAATGTAAGACTCTCACTGCAAATGTTGCACTGTAATGCTAAGATGGCTGAGCAAGTACTCCATTAATCTATCTAGGGCACCAGATGGGAAAAATGGGTCCCTATAAAATTGTAAGGGCTAGCAAAATGTCCTTTTGGATAAATAGTGTTGTGCATTGTTACTGAAATAGTATATGCTGTTTCTGGTAAATCCTCAGATCCTGCTATTTTTTTTCATTCTTCTGTTTGTTCCCTTTCCTTGCTTTTGGGAGGACGGGGGAGATTTGAAGGAAATCATTACTCCTGTATTACAGTCTTCCAATGATCACCCCAAGGAATTTTCAAGATGGCTACTGTACATTATTATTTCTGCTAGTTAAAATAATGATAGCTTTTTAAACCAAACACAGTTATTCAAGGCACAGACAACTCTTTTGGGCCACTGACACTGGTTAAATCTTTGGAGGGGAATGTAAGACCACTTGCAAATGATCAAGATAACAAGCACTGTAATTTGTATGTCATTCTTATTAGTAAACTGAGCGTGAGTTTATACATTCAGATTGGCATGCAGCCATCATAGATCGGTGCTTCTTACCACCTTCAGGGTTGTATTTTTGGATATTTCCTTGAGGGGGTAAGAGACAAATGTCCTTTGGTGACTGATAACATATGGTAGAGTTTCACACATGTAGTTCATTCACTTATGGTGGCAGCCTCCTTGTAAATAAAAGCAGATGACTGCTTAGTGGCACTTAAAAGACTAACAAGTCTGAATTCTAATAAGCCTTTGTGGGCTAGAGCCAACTTCAGCAGGTTATGTGGTAGGTTCTTATTAGGCAAATCCACAAAATTATGACAAGTAAGTCATAAACAGCAGGATCAAAGGGCTGTAAAATGCAGGACATACCAGGGAGAGATATAATTATGTAAAATTCCATTGTAATCAAGAGAAGTATTGAGGGCATTTGCAACAGTAGTAATCAGTGGTCCAAAGTCACCCAGCAAGCAGGAGTTTTATCTCTGCTCCTTGACCAACATTCTCACTGCCACATCACACAATAGCATGCCACTGCTGACACACTAATTCCTGAAGGGAGACAAGAGGGAAGAAATGAAGGGGAAAGGAGACAGAAGAAGAAGGGAGACTTAAAACATGGGATAAGCAAGGAGATACTAACATGGGGATAACAGATGGAGATGAAAACAACAATAGTGCAGAGAACAGAAAGCAAGAAAGGGCACAGAGAGAAAGGGGAGGTGAGATACCCTAAGTGATAAGAGAGCTGTGGGATGAAAAGGACTGGCTAATGTTGCTGAGTGATATTAGGGAATGTCAGGGGGTTCAAGGGAAAGGGTGCAACAAATAGCATGCAGAGTAGATGTGGGTAGGGGTGGAAAGTAAGAGGATACATTGTTATGGGAGTTCAGGCCTGCAATAATATGAAGAGAGTGTGTGCTATAAAGACAGGAAAAGGGATTCAGAGAGACTGGTGGTACTGCAGAGAGGGTTCTCTGTGATACTGACCAAAAGAGTGGTTAAGCAAGAATGAGTTTTAAAATGTGAACTGAGTTACAACTGTAAAAATGGTTTTCTGCAGTTGTCTTATGAGCCAGAGCCTGTTATAGGTAATAAAAATGTAGAAATGGCCTTCGAAGTGGTTTGTTGTACATCCTTGCCCTAAAGAGTAACTGTACCTTTGTTTGGGTTCAGTGGCACCTTTAAGACCAAGAAAGTTTTATTCAAGGTATAAGCTCCCATGTGCATGAACACTTCTTTAGATACAATGCATGTATGCACATGAAAGCTTACACCTTGAATAAAACTTTCTTGGTCTTAAAGGTACCACAGGACTCAAACTTTGTTCTTCTGCTTCAGACCAACATGGCTACCCACCTGGATGTACCTTTGTTTGTTTTACTCCTTCGGCTCATTGTCTCTGGCCCCTGGCTCTTCATTCCTTCCATTTCAGTGCTTATCCCATCTTGTTGCCTAGTACTATGCCCCACCGTTTCCAGTATATCCCACTGCCCTACCAACTTGCTTCTGTTTGTTCACATGCAGCCACACACAGCCCTTTGAAAGCCACTGCTTTTCTTGTCCTTGTGTTCTAACTTTATCCTAGTACTATGTCCTGATAGAAAAATGGAGAAAGAGCTTTTCTTCCTGAACAGAAAAAGATTACAGTAAAAGCAGAGCGTGTAAGACAGCAGCTACAGAACATTTCCTCCAGCATCTCTGTTACTCCTGTGGAATGGTGTCTTTATCATAAAAGGATTCATATTCTCCCACTGCTGGCTTGATAGAGAACCCAAATCCAGCAATCATAAAGTAATCCCCATGTATCAGGTCTTTATATTTACATTATGTGTACATTAATAGTGCTACCCTAAATGGAGCTGCACCCTTAGTGTGTTGACTTCAGTGGCCTTTGAAGGCTGTAACTCTGCTTAGAACTGCATTGGGAGACTTCAGGAGTGTGAATGCTACCCCTCTCATAATTTGTTGTTGTTCATTCACACAGTTGAGTCCAGCTCTTTGTGACCCCATGGACCACATCACGCCAGGCAATCCTGTCTTCCATCATTCTCTGGAGTTTGCTTCATTTCATGTTCATTGCATCAATAACACTGTCTAACCATCTCATGCTTTGCCATCCCCTTCTTCTTTGACCTTCAATCTTTCCCAGCATCAGGGTCTTCTCCAGTGAGTGCTCCCTTCTCATTTGGTGGCCAAAGTATTTGAGCTTCAGCTTCAGGATCTGGCCTTCCAGGGAGCAATCAGGGTTGATTTCTTTTAGGATTGAATGATTTGATCTCCTGGCAGTCCAAGGGACTCTCAAGAGTCTTCTCCAGCACCATAGTTCAAAAGAATCTATTCTTCGGCGCTTGGCCTTCCTTGTGGTCCAGCTCTCACAGCCATACATTATTACAGGGAACACCTTTGCTTTGACCATACGGACTTTTGTTTGCAGGGTGGTGTCTCTACTTTTTATTACACGGTCTAGGTTTGCCATCGCTTTCCTCCCCAGGAGCAGGCATCTTCTAATTTCATCGCTGCAGTTACCATCTGCAGTGATCTTCGATCCCAGGAACGTGAATTCTGTCACTACTTCTATGCCTTCCCGTTCTGTTTGCCAGGGAGTGACGGGGCCGGATGCCATGATCTTAGGTTTTTTGATGTTGAGTTTCAAGTAAACTTTTGCACTCAACTCTTTAGGTCCTCTTCACTTTCTGCCATTAGAGTGGTATCGTCTGCATAACTGAGGTTGTTGATGTTTTTCCTGGCAATCTTAAATCTGACTTGTGATTCATCCAGGCCAGCATTTTGTATGATGTACTCTGCATATAAATTAAATAAGCAAGGGGACAGTATACATCCTTGTCATACTCCTTTTCCTATGCTAAACCAATCAGTTGTTCCATATCTGGTTCTAACTGTTACTTCTTGACCCTTGTACAGATTCTCAAGAGACATGTGAGGTGGTCTGGTACTCCCATCTCTTTAAGGACTTGCCATAGTTCGTTGTGATCCACACAATCAAAGGCTTTAGTGTAGTCAATGAAGCAGAAGTAGATGTTTTTCTGGTACTCCCTTGTTTTCTCTATATTCCAGCGAATGTTGGCAATTTGATCTCTAGTTCCTCTACCTCTTTGAAACCCATGATTGCAGACACTCAGTAGAGAACTGACAAACAGGCAGTGCCGGCTCCTTAATGAACATGCCTGTATAATGTGCTGTTTGTCACAGCTCTGTTGAATACATGTTCATATGTTTATAGGGATGGAGCCATTTTGTTTTTAAAACTGGGGAGACAGCCCTGTTTTAAGAGCAATTTCTGTGCATGTGTACTGTACAGGTATTATAAAATAACTTTTAAAAAAATAGATTTGGGATTGCCATATTGAGCTACATTTTGATTTTAAATTAATCCTAACTGTTTATTTATACCAAGCATGCTCATCTCACCTAATCAAGTCAAAATACAGGATTTCCAACATTCCAACATGTATTATGACATATATAATTGCTGTTCTCCATTATTCTCAATTGTTTAATAAGTTCAAAGCTTTATTTCGAAACCAGCACAACATCAAAAATAGTCATGCCATTCTAAACAAGCAGATTAAAGAAACAGCCATCTACTTAGCTGGGGCAGAACAAGATTCAGAATGCTTCATGTTCTCATGTAATTGAGCCACAGTGCCCTCTGTGAGCACGAGATACAGTGTTAACTGATACACAAGGAAAGCACAGTGAGAAGGAAAAACAAAAGTAGAACAAGTGCGTGAGAAGTGATATCAGTTTCCCTGCTGAGAGTACTCAGAAACCCAGGAGTTATCTCATACAAGAGGCAGCTATTATAACTAAGTTTGGAATGACTGTTGTTGGCTGTGCTGATCCTGCTAGAACATATGCAGTCTGGTCCTGTATATGTTACCTAGAGCTAAGTGCTGGAAAAGGCACATTCATGTACTGTCTCGGACATGAAACTGACAGCACTGGATTTCATCTTTATGGAAGATCAAACATGCACAGGCAAGAGGACAAGAGACATTAGACATAGAATTAGGTCTGCTAAATTGAGAAGAGTAAATATGAAGTATTAGCCATTTTATGTCCCACGATATCACAAGAAGTCGTAAGTGGCCACAATACGTGAAACAACAGGGGCTTTATGAATTTATATTACTTCATATTTAGAAATTATACAAGCCAATCAACAGTGGCAGGAAGTTGGGGGGAGGGTCAACAGGACTTAGGGAATCCCAGTAGCAGTTAGGCAGGAAAGCACTTATTGCACTCCCTAATGGCAGCTGCCACTAGGCTGGTACACATGATAGCCCTATGTGTTCACTGAACATACTGGGAGGGAGAGCAGGTGCAAGCATGCTGGCTCTGCATCTGCACAATCACCTGGTCATCCACAAGGTGTGATGGTACAGAGGATGTGGCCATGTATCCATCCCCATAACTGGTGGTGCTGGTTTTGGAAAGCTGCTGACCACGGGGAGGGAAGAGTTCCCTCAGCCACTTCCTCCATACAGTCCCCCCTGCCATGCAGTCCCCCCAGGTGATCACACAGGAGGCCCAGTGTACCTGTCCACTCTGCCTCCCTGTATCCAATGAACACGTGGGGTTGTCATGTGTTCTGAGCGACTGTGTATCTGTTAATCAGTATAATTTTTGAATGACATCTAAAGCTAGAAGTACATGATGCATTTCCAAAATGTAAATAAAAGGCAAACGCTTGAATTTTGAAACCGTGTAACCCAGCAATCTCTAAAAACACTTAGCAGGTACCAGAAGAAGTGTCAGTGGGTGCCATGATGGTGCTCATGAGTACCATGCTGGGAGTCCCTGCTATAGGCTCAAGGAAGAGAGATTGGAGAGGTCCCTACAAATTAGCCCAGCCTAGGGAATCTTATACAGTATGCAAGAGAATCTCCTTTCAAGAAAGTACCTCAAACTCTTCTGAGACTTTGTTGTATCCTGGAAGTAAGGAGATGATGACTGTTTACCTAGTGACTGGGCAAGGCTGTGCCTGGACCAATAGGAGTCCTGGCCCATCAAGCCTTGAATTGCTTAAGGTCATACACCCCCCACCTTCCTCCATTGGTTTGTAACTCAGGAACTGAATATTTCTCCATGCCCAACAGACCTTTTGTTTTTCAGAATTGGATGAAACAACAAACTACGGTTTGTTCTCTTGCATAGAAGCCTAGAGTGCAGTTTAATTTTGTTTTGAAATCCTAATTTGTAAGCAAGGCAACATAACATAACCCTGTTGTTTCATACATTTTGAGTTACCCGAGAAACTATCATTCATTGGGAGTGCAGAACTGTAAATCCTCCATATGCAAGAGGAGCAGGGGCGGGAGCTTATAAGGACTAACAAGGGCTTCCACAGTTTGTCGTTATGTCTGTGGCTGTCATGGGGTGAAGGCTTCCCAGATATCAGGTAACCCACAGAATAATTTCTGCTGACATCCTTGATGACGTCTGATAGCCATCATAATCTTTATGACGCCTTGTAAGATGTTTCATTTGTGAAGATATGGTATCTAGGGTAAGGCTGGTAGGAATCATGTTTTAATTATGTTTTCTTTTAAAAACAGGAAAAAATGAGGGGGGACAAAATTCAACAACTAAGTGAAATTTCAAAAAAGAGAAAAATACATAAATACAAGACAAAATTATAACAGAGGCTGCAAATCTACACATATGTTTCTATGAATTATTTTCAAATATCTAAAAATAATGCTATACACGATTGCCATCTATATGCCATCGGTTCAAATGTTGATAGACTTCTAAGGTCCTTGATCCACTGATTTACTGGAGGTTGGCTTTTATCTTTCCAGTGTTGTAATACGAGTCTTTTAGTAAGGGCACGGAGGGTCCATTTTCATTTATCATCGGTTAGCCTCCAAGACATGGGTAGATACTTTAAAAGTACAGAAGAATCATTGAAAATCAATGAACACTCTAATAGTAAATTGCTATGAACAGTAACTTCTTTCTAGGAAAAGCAAATGACTGGACACACCCAATGCGGGCAGCCATGTTGGTCTGAAGCAATAGAACAAAGTTAAAGTCCAGTGTGCGTGTACATGAAACCTATTGCATTTTAGTCTGGCAACATTCTATACCCACCAAAATGAGTTGGCTCCATGATGTGTCAATCACAAGGTGTCTCTATCCACTGGCTGCATTGCCTGAGTTCTCTCCCACCCACTGCAGCCTAGGCCACTTTTCTCTGATTGTGCCAGTGTTTCAAGGTCATTTGCGTATGGAAGCTGACTGGACTTCATTCTGCACCTCAAACTCCCCCCCACACACACACAAGACAGTAGGAACTGTCAGTTGCATATGCAGCTTGATGTATTCTGTTGTAAAAATATGTCCTCACTCACAACACATCACTTCCCCTTCAAAAGAAACAAACCCAATAACACAACCATGCCACACTACAAAAAAGACAGATCACATCACAAGCAGAATACCACAAGGCAAAAAATGATAGGAAAAGGTGCCAGCAGTCCCCCCATTACTGCCACAGATACGTACCTGTGAGTGCTTCAGAGGATGGTGTGCAGGTCCCAGGTTCATGTTATAAAAGCTGTCTGGGGGATTATGGACCATTCGCAGACTTTCTACCTTAACATACTTAACAGGGTTGTTATGCAGATCATACAGGGGAGAGGAGAATGAAGTCAGCTCCTTTGGTTCCTACTGCAGGGAAAGACAACCCTTTCCCTAGGCAGAGGCTGGGGGGGGGGGGATGTAAACCTGAAGACAGACAAAAAGATAAAGGTAGGCTGATGGTTGCCTGGAAAGGACATAGGGTTGTAAGTTCCAGCTTGGAAACTTCCAGGATATTTTACGGCTGAAGCCTGCTGAGGGTGGGGTCTGAGGAAGAGGGGGACCTCCGACAGATACAGTGCCATAGATCCCACCCTTCAAACAAGCTGTTGCCAATCTCCAGGTGACAGCTTGAGAGCTCTTAAAGCTCTGGTGCTAATTCAAAGTGCTAGGGATGTGTTGTGTTCTGGCAGGATGCTGTGAGTATAGAAAATGAATGTGGAAAGAGTAGTGTTTTGGAAAATCTTTAGAAATTGTTTGGTCTATTTACCATGGACACCCATCAGGAGCCTCTGGCATTTTCTCACTCTGCTGGCATCAGAACCAGTTTAAGGCAAAATAGAGATATGGAGACTTTTCCATCCTACTTTGCATCAATCTGTCTTTGTCGGCAACCCTAGGCCTGCCAGCACTCTCAGGGTGACTTCATGCCTCCCGACTGGCATTACTTCACTAGCCCTGGCTCCTTGTTCCTGTTCAGCAGGAGCCTCCCTAGAGAAGCTGCCTGCGTGATTTCAGACCAGCCACAGACTTTCTGCCTAACCTACCTTGCAGGGTTGCTGTACAGATCAGAAAGTGGAAGAGGAGAATGAAGTAACCTGCTTTGCTCCCCATTATCAAGAAAGACAAAATTTTGCCAGGAGGCGGCTGCTGAGAAGGGAGGAAATAAAGTTGCCAACTTTAGGTACAGAAATTCCTGGAGATTTCAGGTGTGGAGCCTGGAAAGGGTGAGGTTTGAGGAGGGGTGGGACCTCAGACAGCTACACTGTCACAGACACCACACTCCGAAACTGTCAAATGTGTCCAGGACCACGGACAACAGTTACTCTCTACTGCCATAAGGTATGCTGTTCTTCACTCCCACATTAATTCTTTACACTGCAGAATACTACTCTGTGTTTACTCTGCCTACAAGATACAAAATCATTGACCCCACCCTCTTTCTAGAGCCTGATGTATTTTTCCCCCACAACGGGCCTTATTCCTAGTCTGGAATAAAACTTTGTTGGTCTTAAAGGTACCACTGGATCCTAACTTGGTTCCAAAGCGTATGTGTAAGGGACACGCCCACAGTTAGACAGTCCTTTGCTAAAAAGTCACTGTGGTGCCCAGTATATTCTAAACATAATTATTTGCTGAGTAAGTCTCAACATAAGAACCAGGAGTCATGTCTTAATGCTTATTGTTGACAATGGACTGCAGTAAAGGATGTAACATCAGTAACTAGCTAACCTGCCCTGAAGTCGCAGAGGGGTTCAGCAAGCAGACCATCCATGGCTGCAACTGACTAAGCTGCTCATATCCTAGAGAAGGGAACAAAAGGCCCTGCCTAAGAATTTTGTAAAAAAAAAATTAAAATAGAATCTGACTTTTAATTTTTGGTATAACCATAGCCACTAAAAAAAATGGGAGCTTGTTTTCAAAATTGGAACATTTCTGTTAAAACAAAATTTAATTTGCTGTAGTTGAGACCATGGCTCGGAAATTAAATTTATTAAAGGTATTCACATCCTGCTTTTCTCCCCAATGGGGACACATTCCCATTCTCTCTGCCTACATTTTATCCTCACAAAATAGATTAGGCAGAGAGAGAGAGAGAGAGAGGCTGGCCCAAGCTTCCATAGCGGAGTGGTGATTTGGACTTGGCCCTAGTCCAGTTTCTTAAACCCTATTCCACACTGGGTGGATACGGTGTAAGTTTAAGCAGGAATGGCCAGCTGCTTCAACCTGAGGAGTGGATTCTACCCAGCCAAACCTGGGCATCGGACTTCCCCATCATGAAGTCACTGCTCCTCCTCTGAGTATGTTAACTGGGCAGGGTCTGGTCCTTTCTGGAAATGCTGCAGCCCAACCAAATGGATGATCGGCCCTGGTGGAAATTATATCTCAGAAAGGAAACAGAAAAAACAGGTCGGGAGAATGGGGGCAAGATGGCTGACCATGTACCGATGCAAAATAATCGGTTACACTTTCAGCTGTGGGCCTGTAGTATTCTGTCCATTTGATTGGCTGTGTTTAATGTGCATCCTCTATTATCACTGCTTGGAACGTTTTGGACTAGAGACATTAAACATCCCAGTAAACATTTGAATAGCAATAGTAAGAGTAGCTTTAAGAATAGTACCAAGACTGCTTCTTTACTGAGAAGATGATAGAGGCAGAGAGGCTCAGTATTATTTCTTTCCACTGATGTTTTCAGTAAAAGGGTACAGGGCCTGACTTCTGTCCCATCTGTCACTCAGTACACCCACTGTGCTAGACTGTGCTATCCACAGGATTTCCTAGAACATCAGGACTCTTTATGGGAACCCCCAGGATGAAACAGATGGCAGATCTCACAGAGCATATTTATACTTCAGGAAAATGCTTGAATTTACTGGGGGGATTTCCTAATGCTGTCATATTAAGATGATGCTGAGTTCGTTTTAAATCTATTTATGCAGAAAGAAGGGAGTAAATGCACTTCCTCTAGAAATTTACAGTACCTCGATCATTTATAGGTATTAAATAATAAGAATCCAAATCTCTTAACCTAGGCTGAAATATAAGCTGGTAAAATTAACCTTGCAATCCTAAATATGCTTAGTAAGGAATGAATCCCATAGAACTCGATATAATCTTATTGCTGCGTGGACTTGTAGCCTCAGCACATTTACTAATGAGTAAATTGTATGAATTTCATGGGGTCTTATTCCCAAATAAGTGTTCATAGGATTGCAGTCTTGATCATGTCCTAAGCACTTTTTTAATATTTAGAAGTGATTTCCATTGTAGTGTCTGGGACTTCCAAGTAAAAGGCTCAAGGAACTGGGTGTAAAACATATCCTGTAAATGCAGTTTGCATTGCTAAACATATGAGCTTATTCTAGTTGACTGTCTACCTTCTCTTCTTTCAGTTCTCAGGATCAGTTGACTAGCAGAGTAACCAATCCCTTGCAAGAAGCTTTAGCCTAATCTAGTTCAGTGCCTGTTGCTTGTATTTATTTTTAATCACATTGTATAGAATCTATTCAAAATAAATATTTTCACTTCACCTTGTATTAAATTGAGAAGGAAAATCAAATTCAGAATGATGAAAGTGTGAATTTTTGGTTAAACCATCTGGGGGTTGATTAGCTCTAACAATGGTGGTCTACCACCTCAAAAAGGTCAAGTTGATAAAATGGCATCAACAAGAGTAAGGGAGATTTACTTTGGATAACATAGAAGGCTAGTATTCAAACACGGAAAATCATTACAATAGCTATGATCCCCCTGCTGGTCATAATGTTGTATTGCATATACCAACATACAATGTAAGCAGCAGGCTTTAAGAAGTCAAATAGAGGTCAACGCTTCGGGGCACGTGAAACTTTTTGTGGTACAAGTCAATAACATCACCTGATCAATAATATCCCAGTCAGCCTCTATTAAGAGGACAGAAGATATTTTTCCCTACAATCATATCAGTTACCACTTACCCCCTTTCCCACCTTCCCTGCCTACGGTATCAGCATCCATTCCCTTCCCTCCCATCTCTCCGCTGTCACCCCATGGACACATCATGCCAGGCCTTCCTGTCTTCCGTCATGCTCCAGAGTTTGCTTAATTTCATGTTTGTTGCATTGATAACACTGTCTAACCATCTCATCCTTTGCTGTCCCCTTCTTCTTTTACCTTCAATCTTTCCCAGCATCAGAGTCTTCTCCAGTGAGTGCTCCCTTCTCATTTGACGGCCAAAGTATTTGAGCTTCAGCTTCAGGATCTGGCCTTCCAGGGAACAGTCAGGGTTGATTTCTTTTAGGATTGACTGATTTGATCTCCTGGCAGTTCAAAGGACTCTCAAGAGTCTTCTCCAGCACCATAGTTCAAAAGAATCTATTCTTCGGAGCTCAGCCTTCCTTATAGTCCAACTCTCGCAGCCGTACATTACGACTGGAAATACCATTGCTTTGACCATACGGACTTTTGTTGGCAGGGTGATGTCTCTACTTTTTATTACACTGTCTAGGTTTGCTATTGCTTTCCTCCCCAGGAGCAGGCATCTTTTAATTTCATGGCTGCAGTCACTGTCTGCAGTGATCTTGGATCCCAGGAACATGGAGTCCATGACTTCCCCTCCTATTTGCCAAGGAGTTATGGGGCCGGATGCCATGATCTTAGTTTTTTTGATGTTGAGTTTCAAGACAACTTTTGCGCTCTTCTCTGGTCTGGTACTCCCATCTCTATAAGGACTTCTCATAGTTTGTTGTGATCCACACAATCAAAGGCTTTGGTGTAGTCAATGAAGCAGAAGTAGATTTATTTATTTATTTAATTTTTATCCTGTCCTCCCCGCTGAGGCAGGCTCAGGGTAGCTTACAATACATATACATACATACAAATAGATGCATACATTAAAACTCCACAATATACTAAGAACAAAATAAGTTAAAATCCCAATATATAAAACCATTACTACTCAGAGCATAAACATAGTGCAAGATGGTGGCATTTTCTCAATATTTGAATGGTCTCCTACCCCTAATCCAGGCTGCTAGTCATCAGGTTGGCAATGATGTTGGTGTTGGTATTAGGGCCAGGGCCATGATGTTAAAGGTAGCCCCCTAATTAAAAACCTGATGAAAGAGTTCCATTTTACAGGCCCTGTGGAACTGCAAAAGGTCCCGCAGGGCCCTGGTGTCATCCGGGAGCTCATTCTACCAGTAAGGGGCCACCACAGAAAATGCCCTGGCCTTCATTATGGCCAACCTAGCTTCTTTAGGGCCCAGGAGAGCCAGGCAATTTTGGGATCCTTCTCTGGGGGACATATGGGGAAAGGTGGTCCCTTAGGTAAGTAGGTCCCTGACCATAGAGGGCTTTAAAGGTAAGAACCAGCACCTTGAACTGAATCTGGTATGCTATAGGCAGCCAGCATAGTGCTTTCAGGGTGGACTGGATGTGTTCCCGCACAGGAAAACACAACAGCCTCATCGCTGATTTCTGCACCAGCTGCAGCTTCTGGATCTGGGACAAGGGCAGCATTGCAGTAATCCAATCCAATCCAGCATTGCCGTAATCCAGTCTCGAGGTGACCATTGCATGGATCACTGTTGCCAGGTCATTGCATTCAAGGAAGGGAACCAACTGCCTAATCAGCCATAGGTGGTAAAAGGCAGACTTCGCAGTGGCTGTTACCTGGACCTCCATCATTAAGGAGGCATCCAGGAGCACTCCCAAACTCCTAACCTCCAGTGCTGGCAACAATGGCATCCCATGAAAGGTCGGGAGAGGGATCCCTAACCTTGACCCGCTCCGATTCAGGCACAGGACCTCCATCTTCATCGGATTCAATTTCAGTCAACTCAGTCTAAGCCAACCAGCCACCGCTTTCAACACCAGGTCCAGATCTCCAAGACTAGAGTCTGACTGGCCATCTAGCAACAAATAGAGCTGGGTGTCATCAGCATATTGGTGACAGCCCAGTCCTTGCCTCTGGGCAATCTTGGCAAGGGGGTGCATATAGATGTTGAATAACATTGGGGAAAGCACTGCTCCTTGGGGCACTCCACAAATTAGCGGGTGCCTTCTGGATAGCTATTCCCCAACAGCCACCCTTTGTCCCTAGCCCTGAAGGAATGAGGAGAGCCACTGCAAGGCTAACCCCTGAATCCGGGTGTCAGCAAGGTGGTGGATCAGTAGTTGATAGTCGACCCTGTTGAATGCCGCTGACAGGTCTAACAACAACAACACTGCTGTACCGCCTCAATCCAGGAGCCTCTGAAGGTCATCTATGACCTCTCTGTCCCGTGGCCTGGTTGGAAGCCAGAATGGAAGGGATCTAATATGGAAGTGTCATCCAAAAAACCCTGCAGCTGAATCACCACTGACCTCTCAATCGGTTTGCCCAAATAGGGCAAATTGGATACCGGCTGGTAGTTAGCCAATTCGACCGAATCCAGGGATGTTTTTTTTTTTTAGGAGGGGGCAGACCACTGCCTCCTTTAGTATGCCAGGGAACCATCCCTCAATGAGTCAGTCCCTTAGTGCACCTCACAGCCCATCATGACCAGCTTTAATTAGCCATGATGGGCTACAAGTGGTCGGGAGAACAGATGAGAATAATTTGTCAACCTCCTCTAGGCTGAGTGGACTGAAATAATCCAGAACTTGACAAGAAGGGGGACTTGGCATCAGTCTTCATGGAGTCAGACGCATAGGGACTGAGCTCCTTGCCCAATACCTCCAATTTCACCTTCACTAGACTCAGACTACTCCAAAATCTTTTTTAAAGCATGGGAAAGAATGGGGGAAACAGGTCTCGAAACACCCCTGCATCTAAAAACCTTCTACAAGACTTTTTGAATTCAGGAAGCTCCAAAGGAGAAATATCAACTGCATCACTAACTAAATCCAATTTGGCCACCGGATCTTCACAGGATGATTCACAGCTTCTTACTACTTCTGAATTTCATGCTGCACTGAAATCCTTTCAATCAGATATCTTTGATACTTTTCAAGATATACTCAAACCTCTATCAGATCGACTGGAAACTATGCAAACAACTCTACAAGATGTGGCACACACAGCTGAAGTTGCAACTGAGAACAGCATTGCTAATCATGAAGATATTTGTAATCTTCAATCTTATGAAAAATGGGCTACTGATAAAATTATTTTATTGGAAAATAAAGTAAGAGAGAAAAATCTAAAATTTCGAAGTTTTGAGGAGAAAGCGGAACAAACATCAGATCTTGCAATATTTATGGCGACATGGCTAGCAACAACTTTGAAACTGGAAGATGGAGTTGCACCACTGATTTTAAAAGCCTACAGACTTGGCTCTCCATTTATACAAAGAGCAAGATTTTCCAGAGAAAATCATCATCGAACTTGCCGACACCCGCACAAAGAATAAAGAACACACAAGAAACTCCGGAGGATTTACCTTTAATGACAAGCCAATCTCTGTTTTCCCTGACCTTTCGGTGGAGACTCTGCAGAAGTGACGAAAGCTAAAACCTATTGCATCGCAGTTTACTGAAGCAGGAATAAGATACAAATGGCTACCAACAGGAGCAGTGCAAATTCGACATCAGAACAAATCATGGACAGTTGATGATCTTGAAGGAGGAGGTCTGGTTCTGCAAACCTTACAATTGCAAGTTCCAATGGAATGTGAAAAAGAGAAACGCTCCTACAAACACAAGTTAAACAATGTGTCACCTCTTAAAAGCAGCAAAATCCCTGTGAGAAACACTAACTGAGTCTGCAAGTAAAAATCATGGGAACTTATAAGGCTTTATTTTATCATGTCTGAGTCTATGCTTCTAATCTTAGTTAAATCTGTGGAAGTTGGGGGGTAGGGAAATGGGGAGTTAACTCAGTTTCTAAGCTCCTTATTTTTTTAGGGACCTAATGGAGGAGCCAGAATGGCTTCGTTCTGGAGTTGGGGGGGTCTTCCTCCCACTCCTAGACCCGAGTGGTCTTCTTTGCATTAAGTGCAAGCTTTTATTTTTAGTTTTTGTTTGGTTGGGTTTGCTCTTTTGCACTAATGTTTCCAAAGTAGATAGGCAAGGGAATAGTTGGGGAGAGGGGGGGGAGTTTAATTATATAGTTAGGTTTTTCTCTTCACATGTCTCACACTCTATACTCTTGTTAAAAATGATTTTGTCTCAGTAATAACATTGAAGTTTTTGGAAATGGTTATTTCAATTTGAATTCTAACAGTGAAGCAAACTGTTTTTATAAAAATATACGATTTAGGGAACTTAGCTATATCTCAACTTTTTGTTTATACATTTCTTTTTTAAGTTTCAATTTTATAAAAAACATCATTATGGCATGTTCTTTATATTTCGTAAAGTTAATGCAACTTTTTGCAGTATTTAAAAATGATTATTCTTATATAAAAATATAATTTCCTGGGAATTTAGATATATTATACTCTTTTTTTCTTATAGCATCTTTAACTTTGCAATTATAATCAGGAAATGTAATACTGCTAATGAAGAAAACTGCTTGAAAATGTTAAATTTTTTAATGGATACTATTTTACTAAGGTTCCTTTCTGTAATATCTTATTTATTATTTGATAAACATTTTGCTGTATACAGTAATCTTTGGAGGATGATTTTACAATTGATGAGGTACTATGTTATTTTTACTGAAATATTAGACTATACTGACTGTCTGCAAGGTTATCCTGAGTTCTCTAATCAGGTTTTATATCAATATTTTTTAGGAAGTCACAAAAACTCAATTTGGATACTAATTACAATGGCTAGTCATATTACAATACTCTCTCTGAATTGCAGAGGGATAAATAATATTATTAAGGCTAAGAGAATTCATGCCTATCTAAAAAAAACTAAGGAGTGATATAGCTATACTTCAAGAAACACATTTAAAAATAGTAATAATTTTTTATTTAATTCTTCTTGGTTTACAACACATTTTGACGCTCTTGGATCCTCAAGAGCATGAGGGGTGACTATATTAATATCTAAACATGATGGATTCACATGTACAGGCATAGAAAAGCACACTAGAGGGCGATATATATTTATCAAAGAAATCCTAAATGGCACTAATGTAGCTATGTATGCTCCCAATTCTTCTCAACTTGACTTTATACATGATACATTACGGGATTTGCAACAATTCCATAGAGCAGTAAAGACTGAACTCTTCCATCAAGCATTTTAATATGCTTGCCACACTGGCAGTACCGCAGCAGCAGCAGCACTTTATACAGAATGCCGCCATATTTTAATGTAACTCAGTATGCATTGTATTGTTTTTAGATGTAGTAATATTGTGTTTTAAAATTGTATATTGGTTTTAACTGCTTGCAAGCTGCCCTGAGCCGCCTTGGATAAAAGTCTAATAAATAAATAAATACATTAAATAAGCTGTGTTTTTCAAGAAGGACCTCTTATAATAGGTGCATACCTAAACTACATAATGAATACTATAATAGACAAAAAAACCTGTCAAATCCAAGAATAAACTTTCCCTTAATAATAATTTTACTAGTTTTAAAAAATTATATAAAGATATGATTTAATTGATAGATTTTTTCATGAAACAGAATGGGATTACACATATTTTTCAAGTCAACATCAAACTTAATAGTAGAATAGATTATGTTTTTGTCTCCAACCCTTTAATAAATATGGTTGAATCAGTAGACATAGAACCCAAATGCTGGTCTGACCATGCAGCAGTACAATGTACACTTTTATTAACACATTATTCAGATAGAAGTTTTACTTGGAAATTTGACAATTTTTTTATTAAAAAATCCAGACATTGTGAAATCTATAGAATGCAAGACATTAGATTTTTTAAATTTAACCTAACTGAAGGCATCTCTCTCAACACAGACTCATACAAAGCTGTCCTTAGAGGAAAACTTCTGCTACTTATAGAAAAAAAGGGCACAGAAATGAAAATGCAACTTATAAAAAAATGAAACTACTAGAAAAACATCATAAGGAAACCTGTTCTGATAAAACTTATAAGTTACTGGAAATAGAAAGAAAAAAGTGCAACTGCTGGAGACTCAAAAAAATTGTTATATTTAAAACAAGCTTACTGGCATAATAGTCCTAAAGCATTACGATTATTAGCTTGGAAAGTTAAAAAAAGATCTGAATTAGGTATTACAGGTATTCATGATTCCAAAGGAAACCAAGTCACCTCCACTAAATCAGTTTTAAATATTTTCACAGAATATTATACAACACTATATAGCTCAGGAAATCCTCCTTCACATATAATAGAACATTTTTTAAAATTTAACTAATCAACCAAAATTTTATCAGATATGCATAAAAATTTCCTAAATTCTCCTATTGAAGAAGCGGAACTTCAAAATGTTATTAAGATGATGAGAAACAATAAATCTCCTGGTCCGGACGGGTATACTGCGAAATATTATAAACAATTTAAATCCCTTTTAATTCCATATCTTTTAAATTTATTTAATTCAATTTTAGAATCAGGAACTATTCCTCAAACATGGAACCTAGCAAAGGTTATCCTCATTCCAAAGAAAAACAAAAATATAGAAAACCCCTCAGATTACAGACCAATTTCTTTGCTTAATTCAGATTACAAGCTATTTACAAATATTATCACTCAAAGACTTAATAAAATCATAGGAGAATATATTGCATTAGATCAATCCGGTTTTATCCCCCAAAGAGACCTAACTGACAACATTAGAAAAGCTCTAAATGTCATATATCATAGGAAAAGACCTAAAATTGATACTTGTTTACTTTCTCTCGATGTGGAGAAGGCATTCGATACTTTAGAACATCAATATATTTTTAAACTTTTGAAACACATGAACGTTGGAGACAAGTTTATTTCAATAGTCCAGGCTCTTTATTTTGCTCCACAATTATTTTTAAGAATCAACGAGGTTAACTCTAATTTTATATCTATGAACAGAGGAACTCAGCAGGGTTGCTCATTTTCTCCCTTATTATTCACTGTTGCGGTCGAACCTCTCGCTAATTTGTTGAGAGACGAACCTCTATTTGAAGGAATATCTATTAATAATCAAAAAATAAAAATTAGTTTATTTGCTGATTTTGTTTATATCAAACCCAAAAGACTCCTTACCAATAATAGTATCCCATCTAACAAATTTTGGTATAGTTTCTGGACTTAAAATTAATAATAAAAAAAATTATTGTACCCTATAAATTCATCACAAAATAGTAAAATTTACCTTAAATCTCATTTTGATTATGCATGGGTAACCTCGGCTTTTAGATATTTAGGAATTCAAATACCCCTAGATCGGAAAGACCTTACTAAAGTAAATCATCTACAGCTCTCTTCTCATACTCTAGATCTTACAAAACAATGGAATGATTTTAAATTAACTTTGCTGGAACAAATTAGAATAGTAAAATCTTTGCTTCTTCCAAAAATGGTATTTTATATGAGGGCTATCCCTATAATATTGCCTTCTACTCTTCTTAAAAAATGGCAAAAGATTCTTTCTAATTTTATTTGGCAATTTAAAAGGCCACAAATTAACTATACGACCTTTATTAAACCCTCAAGATTAGGAGGCCTCGCAGTCCCAGACCTACAACTATATTATAATGCCATAATTCTGTCTAATTTGATTAAGCATTATAGACATTCTTATTGTGCAGAATGGAAAAAATATTGAAAATTCATTTCTTCCTACTAATTCTATTCAAGAAGCTTTATGGAATTATAGATCATATAAGCTCTCAAAAAATGTTCCAAATCTCTTTCTTCAATCAATCTTTAAAGTATGGCATAAATATAATAAGAAATTAACATCACCAATTTCATCCTTAACAAATTTTACAGGACAGAATTGGTTTCAACCAGCTAAACACAACACTACTTTTAGCTGTTGGAGAAAATCTAATATAACCAGATTCTTTGAAGTTACAGCTAAAGGTCTGCTCAAAGATAAAAATTTGTTGGAAAATAAACACAACATAAAAATCCCATGGTATGAATACCTTCAGTTACAGACTCTATTACACACCCCAAAATTTGCCAAATTATGCCTAGCTTTGAAAAACTATTATATACTGATTCACATCCTGTAAAAGGTTTAATATCCAGTATATATAAGATCTTACTCAATGTACAATCTTCAAAACTGCTTAGGTATCAAACAGCTTGACATGATGACTTAGGACAAAACCTCAGTGAGGATCAATGGTTCCAGATTTGGAACTCACCAACCTATCTCTCCTTCTCTATGAATATACAATTGATAACTTATAAGGTAATATCCAGGTGGTACTTAACTCCAGTTCAGCTCCCCCATTCTTCAACGAAGATTCCACCCTGGTGCTGGAAAGGATGTGGAAATAAGTGAACCTTTTATCATTCATGGTGTCATGCCCAATAATCCAGCACTTTTGGGATCAAATTTTATTGGAAACAACTACTATTATAGCACATCAAATTCCAAAATGTCCAAAAATTATATTACTGAACCTCTGGGATAACTGTAAAGTTCCCAGATGTATCCAGGAACTAGCAGCATCTTTGTTTGCTGCTGCAAAAAGTGTTCTTGACTCAAAATGGGAAGAAAAAGAAACACCTACCATCCAGATGTGGAAACAAAAAGTATGGGATTATTTTATTTTTGATAAAATTACAGTTGATATTGAATCCTCTGCTATGTTAAAATGCAAAAAAAAAAATTGTTAAAAAATGGTTACCGTTTACAAAAAAGTTTACGAATCCATTGCAAGGAATAAATGACCAAAAGATGGATATTACGCAACTTAAAGAAGCATATTTGTTAATTATACATTAATATTGTTGTTTATTTCTACTGTACTGTATTTGTGAGACATGATTTATATCTATTTATCTATTTTATATTATCAAAGTTTTTTCACTGTTGTTGGCTATTGACATGTTTATACTAATGGTTATTATTGTTATTTAAAATAAAAATAAAATTTAATGACTGTGGGGAAAAAAAACTTGACAAGAAGATGTGCATGGGGCCTCAAGTTCCATTACCTCCTCAACTGTGGCAGGGAGGTCACGACGGAGCAACAAGACTTTATCTGAGAAATACCTTGCAAAAGCCTCACAGCTGATTTCCAATTCCTTAT
Source organism: Gekko gecko (assembly GCA_029375565.1). NCBI lineage: Eukaryota > Metazoa > Chordata > Lepidosauria > Squamata > Gekkonidae > Gekko > Gekko gecko. Next base: position 57,467,410 of record JAPDNY010000011.1, on the reverse strand, counting down.
TGTTTAATTTGCCCAGTGGCAGGGTAGTAAGAGACCAAATTGTTCTAAATAATTGGGCTAGGCAGGAGCTCGCAGACACAATCATGGCCGTGTAGTATTCTCTTTCTGCAGCCTTGACTGCCATCTCATAGGATCTCATAAATATCATATAGGATGCTCTTGATGCTCCGTCGCAAGCACATCACCACTGTTCCTCTAGCTGTCTAAGCTCCCGCTTCATAAACCTCAGCTCCTGTGAGTATCATGAAGTGAGTTTTGAGCAGGGGTGCAGAGAATGTCAGGAAGCAATCTCATCAATGGCTGCTGAGAGTCGGCTTCACCAATCCTCAACAAGCTTATCCAACAAGCCACCAGGAGGCATCGGATCCCGCAGGGCCATTTGGAACCATATAGGGTCCATTTATTTATTATTTTTTGCATTTATATCCTGCCCATCCTACTCAGGGCGGGTCACAGCATTTCAATAAATATAATAAAATTTAAAACATTAAAACACTTGGCTCCGCGGGCAAGCTAAAATGTGCTCACCTCCCAAACAGGATTGGGGTGGCACATTCATGTGGGCCTTCAGAACATGGTGGTCTGACAATGGAATGCCTGTGGCTGTAATCTGGTCCACTGTAACCCCCACCGTGAAGATCAGATTGAGCATGTGCCCTGCTCAGTGAATGGGGACCGAAACATATTTGGAGAGTCCTAGCACCGCCATGGATGACACCGGGTCCACTGCCTGCATGGAGGTCGCATCATCGGCATGGACATTGAATTCACCCAGGACTAACACTCTAGAGTGCTCCAGTGCCCAGCCTGATATGGCCTCCAGCAGGGATGGCAGGCTGTTTGCCAGTGCATTGGGTAGTCAGTATACCAGCCGAACAGCCAAACTCTCCCCAGCTTCCCATACAAAGCTGGCACTCTCTATGCCCATGAGCTTTGGCGGTGGGAGCGCTCTGAAAGTGTAAGTCTCCTGAATGAACAGTGCCACTCCTCCTCCCCACCCCTTAGTCCGGGACTGGTGGAGGATCGAGAACCTGGGGGGAGCTAACTGGGAAAGAGCTATGGTCTCCCCACCTTGCACCCAGGTCTTGGTCACGCATGCCATGTTTTTTCTGGTACTCCCTTGCTTTCTCCATAATCCAGCAAATGTTGGCAATTTGATCTCTAGTTCCTCTAGTTCTTCAAAACCCAGCTTGTACTTCTGGCTGTTCTCTATTCACATACTGCTGAAGCCTAGCTTGTAGGATTTTGAACATGACCTTGCTAGCATGAGAAATGAGTGCAATTCTGCGATACTTTGAACATTCCTTGACATTGCCCTTCTTTGGGATCGGAATGTAAACTGATCTTTTGCAATCCTGTGGCCACTGTTGCATTTTCCAAATTTGCTGGCATATTGAGTGTAGCACTTTGACAGCATCATCTTTTAAAATTTTGAATAGCTCAGCTGGGATACCATCACCTCCACTAGTTTTGTTGTTAGTAATGCTTTCAAAGGCCCATTTGATTTCACACTCCAAGATGTCTGGCTCGAGGTCAGTGATCACACCATCATGGTTGTCAAGGACATTGAGGTCCTTCTTGTATAGTTCTTCTGTGTATTCTTGCCATCTTTTCCTAATTTCTTCTGCTTCTGTTAGGTCCCAACCATTTTTGTTCTTTATCATGGTCAGCTTTGCATGGAACGTTCCCTTGATTTCTCCAGATTTCTTGAAGAGATCTCTAGTCCTTCCCATTCTATTCTTTTCCTCTATTACTTTGCATTGTTCATTCAGGAAAACCTCCTTATCTCTCCTTGCTGTTCTCTGGAAATCTGCAGAGTTGGGCAAATCTTTCCTTTTCACCTTTGCCCTTTGCTTTCCTGCTTTCCTCTGCTATTTGTAAAGCCTCATCAGACAGCCACTTTGCTTTCTTGCATTTCTGTTTCTTTGGGATGGTGGTGATTGCTGCCTCCTGTACAGTGTCACGAAACTCTGTCCATAATTCTTCAGGCACTCTGTCTATCAAATCTAGTTCCTTAAACCTATTCTTCACCTCCACTGTATATTCATAAGGGATGTGATCTAGGTCAAACCTGAATGGACTAGTGGTTTTCCCAACTTTCTTGTTTAGGCCTGAATTTTGCAATGAGTAGCTCATGACCTGAGCCACAATCAGCTCCAGGTCTCGTTTTTACTGACTGTATAGATTTCGGTGTTGCCCTTCTGGTGATGTCCATGTGTAGAGCTGCCTCTTAGGTTGTTGGAAGAGGGTGTTCGCTATGACCAGTGTGTTCTCTTGACAAAACTCTGTTAGCCTTTGCCCAGCTTCATTTTATTCTCCAAGGCCAAACTTGTCTGTTATTCCAATTACCTTTTGACTTCCTACTTTAGCATTCTAGTCCCCTATGAAGATAAGGACATCTTTTTGATGTTAGTTCTAGGAAGTGTTGAAGGTCTTCATAGAACCAGTCCACTTCAGCCTCTTCTTCGTCAGTGGTTGGGGCATAGCCTTGGATTACTATGAAGTTGAATGGTTTGCCTTGGATTTGAACAGAGATCATTCTGTTGTTTTTGAGATTGTATCCCATTATTGCCTTTCTCACTCTTTTGTTGACTATAAAGGCCATACCATTTTTTCTATGGGATTCTTGGCCACAGTAGTAGATATAATGGTCTTCTGAGTAGGGGTCATTTTGTAGAAAAAGGGGTGCAGGAGCTAATTAGCATAACTGATTTGCATATGTCACACCCCCTGACATCACCAGAAGTGTGTCAGAAGACAACACCCACTGCTCAAGCTCCATTTGACTCTTTTGGATTGCTAGTTAAGGGGGGGGACATGCAGATCTGCCCTCACAGAGGAGGGAGAGCTTGTATCTGAATAAACCTTGGTCTTAAAGGTGCCACTGGACTCTTTTGGATGGCCAGCAAGCGCAGGAAAGTGTGTAGCTGCTTGTGGGTCGAGGAGGGCGGCACAGAGGATGTGCATGGCCTCGAGCAGATAGGGGGCCAGGGTGGTGGCGGGCAGAGGTGCAGGAGGAGACCGAGTAGGCACAGGAGGCTGGGGTGGATCTCCTCGCAGGCCTCACAGGAGTTGCCGGGGTCCACCTTGCAGAGGCACCATGCCAGGGCTGGCATGAGGACAGGCAGAGCCTGGGTGGGCTGGGTGCCAACTTGTGGCAGTGCTCTGCTGGTTTGGCCAGCAGGCCGGGAAAGGTGAGGGGGGATGCTGGGAGCAGGGGGCGGGGTTTGCTGCATGTGCCTACCCCCTGGGCTCCTTACTGCCAGAGCTTCGCTCCTGTGTGCTCCTGCAGGAAATGAGCCCTGCTTCTGAGTTAAATTTGCCCATTCCCATCCACTTTAGTTCACTGATTCCCAAGATGTTGATATTCAGTCTTGCCATCTCATTTTTTTTAGATTTTTTTATTGCATTCCCACTACAAAACTACAATGGAAAAGGGAGTAAGGGAACTAGCCTAAAATACGAAGCTAAAGCAAGGATCATCATATTTTTTTGTATCACTGTGTTGGTATTCTTCCCACTAGTATATAAAAAAAGGAATGTTAGTGGTTAATATTTCAAAATCAAACCAATACAAGCATATTTAGCCAAAATAGGTGCATCGTAGTTAGTTGTACATAAAGAAAAAATAAGGCTTTCAGAATTAAGCTATATTTTGCATTTTTATCTCCTGCGCCTAGTTCATTCTAACTTTGAGAAGTTTAGGAGCTGCTGCTCATTTTTCAGATTCAGAATCTTCTGAGGAACTGCCTGAGGTGTTGCCCCTGTTTCCCAATCGATGTTCACTATTCTGTTTGTTTACTGTCCTTTGCTTTCTCTTTTTCTTTCACTGTTTTTTGGTGCTGCTTCAAGAACATCTTTGCTTTTTGTACAGAGTCAATCTTTTCCTTCTTTTCTTTAAAGGTGAAGATAAGTCCCTCTGGAAATATCCATCTGAAGGGAGTGGAATGTTGCTGTAAAAAAGACATTAGATTTTTGTATTGTTTTCTCCTTTTTCTTATCTCAAATGGAATGTCTTTTAGCACTCTCACCTCCTCTCCTTTGATTTTCAGGGTTATCTCATTCGTCACTTTCAAAATTGCATTTCTCATTGATCATCTGGAAAACTTAACGAATACCTCACTGGGCAGTTTGTTTTTCTTAATGAAGTCTGCATATGTCTGATAAACAGTATCCATATCACTTTGTAAGAATTCCACTTTAAGATCTGCCACTGGTGCCAATGCTTCACTTAAAATCTCCTTTAAGTTCTCCCCTTTCTGTTCTGAGATGCTCTGGAATCTCAGGACGTATAATGATTTTTCCATTTGTAGTTGTAACAACTGTTTCTTATCAGAAATCCTCTCTTTTTCCACAACTTCATCTTTGATTAATCAATTTTGTCTTAGCATCAACTTTAAGTGCCTTGACTGTCTCTTCTGTCTTTGTAGTAATTTCTTTCAGCTGCTTCTGAAGAACATCAAAATTACTGTTGAGATTAGTCATCTGGTCCAGCAGAGGGCACAGCACTGTAGCCAACGTGCTAGGGAAATCGGTGGGTACTTCCGGTTTAGGGGACGACATCCTGAAGAAGGCTTCTTCTTAACCACCATTTTATCCTCTCACTGTGACATTGTTTACACAAAAGAAAATCCGATTAACTCACTGAAAGTTAGTTCATTCTATGTGCTTTAAACTATTCTGCATGAGTCACTTTTCCAGTCAGTCCTGTCACTCTGCCCCTCGCTATCTCTCATGAAATGTCATTTTTTCCAAAGGGGGGGATTTGACTCCTCCCCCCTCTTTGCATCAGTTTGGGGCTTTGTAATGGTTATTCACTTCAGTGCCTGATCAGTTGTAAAAACACTAGCACTCACAGTTCATTCCGCTGGTTGCTTCAAAAGGTGGGTAGAATATCCAGGTGCTGGATCGCTTGCTCGTTCAGTCCAGCATGCCCCTCTACCTCCATACTGGTCTCGTGGCAGCAGGACCTCTTGGGGCAAAGAGGAGCCTCGATTCCTCGGCCATCGCCTCAGAAGAGGCTCCCCTTGTGCCCCAGGCTACGAGCCCCCTTCAAGGGCTCGGGGGGGGGCCAGAATCATCCAGGACCCCTCCCAGCTGCCACAATTACGGGCCACTTACATTGGAGAGCAATGGAGTGCACCCGTCCAGCAAGTCACCAAAACTGGTTTATCATCTCATTTTTGACCACATCCAGCTTACCTTGATTCATGTCACAGACTGGGGTGCCAGTCAAAGGGAGTCCAGAACAGGCTACGGTCAGGAGCCAAGAAGACAGTGCAAAGTCCAAAGCCAAGATAGGGTCAGGAGCCAGAAACACAGAGCCAAGTCCAAAATCATTAACCAGAAGCATAGACCAAAGCCAAGCCAGGGTCAGGAGCCAGGAACACAGAGCCAAGTCCAAAGCCAGGGGGTCCGAAAGTCTAGGTGCAAGAGCCAAGCCGAAGTGGATGCAAGCAGCACAAAGCTGACTTGTTGCTTCCATGGAGAGTACTGCCCAAATGTGGAATTAAATGCTGCTATCAATTAGCCAGCTGCACGATTGCCCAAGCTACTGTTAGAACTCTGGGCGAGCTGAGCATCTCCCTTGTAGCCTGGCCTCTCTTTGCCTGATTGCTAAGTTTTGCTGCAGTTGCTCCCTTAAATGAGTCACACATGGGGGTGAGTCAGGAGGACTTTCAGTTTGCAGTTCTTCCTTCTTATCTGGACCAGGTGTGAAGACTGCTGTTACAGTCACTTGCCAGCTACCCTCCTCTGCTGCTTCAGAGGGTCCAGCTGTGGTTTCTGAAGGCTCTGTCAGCTCATCCTCATCCATACCCATGACAATTCATAGATCTTACATTCCAGGTTCCTATGCAATATTGTTCTTTGCAGCATCAGACTTTCCTTTCACCATCAGTCACATCCACAGCTGAGCATCCTTTCGGCTTTGGCCCAGCTGCTTCACTCTGGGGTTACTTGTGTTTGCCCTCTGCTCTTCCCCAGTAGCATATTGGACACCTTCCGATCTGAGGGTCTCATCTTCCGGTGTCATATCTTTTAGCTTTTTGTTACTGTCCATGGGGTTTTCTTGGCAAAGATACTGGAGTGGGTTGCCATTTCCTTCTCCAGTAGATCACATTTTGTATGAGTTCTCTGCTGTGGCCTGTCCATCCTGGGTGGCCATCCACACCATAGCCCACACCTTCATCGAACCATACAAGCCCCCTCACCATATCAAGGCACTGATCCATGAGAGAGCAAAGCCATATAGCTACCCACTTAAAGGTGGTTTCTGTGGTGGTTTCTGTACTAACAAGGAAGGAAGTATTCCTTTCTTTTTGGTGTCTTGGACAGGGCTGTAGTAGCATCCCAGCTGCCATGGAGCCTGGGAAATGACATCTTTCCTGACAGGATGCTATTCGTCCCAGGGCTCATGGTACCAGGTACCCTGGGGCTTGTAGCCTATAGGATGCCTGACATCTATAAATGAGATCAGGTGCCCTGTAATGGCTATTTTGATTGGTACCTGGGATGCTACCATCGCTGTGTCATAGCAGTTGCAAGGAAGGTCCCTGGATGCTATTGTCACCAACAGTGCTGCCATTGTTCATATGCTTGGCAATGGAAAGGGGGTTGTAGGGGTGGGAGGAGATGGGACTTCATAATGCTCCCAAAAATGACATTGGTAGTGGGTCAGTGTTCAGTTTGACTTAAGATAAACTGAGTTGTTTCTGGAGTTTAGAAGCATGGTTTTTAGGCCCAGTACTTGCTCAGTGCTATGACATTTGCCGCTCACTAGCTCCCATTCTCTTTCCATTGGCAGGGAGAGGATGCCTGCATCTTTCTCACTCACAAAGAGTGCCTGCCTCTCTCCACAATCTCTCACCTACACAGGTTCAGGGTTACAAGCGGATCAGGCTGTTACACATTGCTACCCTTCTTGCCTCTTTTAGAATGTACAAGTGGAGACCTGCAAGAAACTTGTGGGATGGTCATCCCATTCCTCACACCTTTGCTTCCTCCCCTCTACCCTTACTCATCTCACACTCTTTCTCCCTTCTGGGGGTGGAGTCATAGACTCAACCCTCCAAAGCAGCCATTTTATCCAGGGGAACTGATCTCTGTCACCCAGACAACAGTTGTAATTCTGGGTGATCTCCAGCCCTCACCCAGAGGCTGGCAATGGTAGTTCTCATGGAGGAAACAGCTGGTTTGGAGGGTGGAGTCTATGGCATTATACCAGTCTGAAGTTCCTCCCCTCCTCAAACCCCACCATCCTCAGGATCCACCCCTTATATGTCCAGGAGTTTCCCAATCCAGAGTTGGCAACCCTTTTTCCTTCCCACCCAATTGCCAACTTAACCTTTATCTGCCTTTATCTGTCTTCAGCTTTTTGTCAACACCCCCTCCCCCACAGCTTCTACCAAGGAAAATTATAGTCTTTCTCCACAGTGGGGATCAAAGCAGCTTACATTATTCTCACCTCCTTTTTATCTGCACAACAACCCTGTGAGGTTGGTTAGGCTGAAAGTATGTGACTGGTCCAAAATCACCCAGTCAGCTTCCACTGCAATATGGGGATCTGAACCTGGGTCTTGCAGACCCTACTCTGAAGCTCTAACTGCTGCACCACTGCTGGCTTTCATAGGGTGGCTGCTGAACAGCAGCAAGCAGCCAGGCCAAGTTGAGTCATGCAAATCAGGTGGTATCAAATCACCCAGAGGGTGCTGCCTAGGGATGCCAGCCTCCAGGTGGGATCTGGGGATCCCCTGGAATTACTGCTCAGCTCCAGACTACTGAGATAACTTCCCCTGGAGAAAATGGATGCTTTGGAGGGTGGACTCTAGGGCATTGTACCTCACTGAGGTCTCTGTCCTCCCCAGGCTCCATCCCCAAATCTCCAGGAGTTTCCAGACCTGGAGCTGGCAACCCCACTACCCCCATCCCCTGCCAGTGCCCATGGGGGGACCTGGCAACCCTAGACTGCTGCCAGGCCTAGGGTTGGCAACCTCCAAGTGGGGCCTGGAGAGTGAACTCCAGAGATCTGTGAACAACAGAGATCTGTCTCCCTGGAGAAAATGGCTTCTTTGGAGGGTGGATTCTGTGGCATGATACCCAGCTGAGGCCTCTCCCTTCCCCAAATCCTGCCCTCCTTGCATTCCACCACAAAACCTCTAGGAATCCCCCAGCCTGGCCCCAAGGCTCCCTCCCTCCCCCTCCCTCCCTCCAAGGCCGAAAGAAGCCTGGAAAGAAAGGGCCCTTCTCCCACTCTTTACTGACAGAGCCAGTTAGAAGCCTCCCCTCCCCCCCAAATGTTCTATCTCTCACTGTTGATGCGTGGAGTTAGGTCCCTGCAGAGGCCATTTCAAAAGGTTTGGGGGGGGGATTCAACCGTCCCTGAAGGGATTTTCTCACTTTTTGGATTTTTCTACAAACCCAGGAAGTCTACTGACTATGTAGGAAAAGCTGTTGGGGGAGAGTGAGCCCCCTGTTGGTGGGAATAGGTCTCCGCACCAAAAAAAAAAGTCTGGGAAATTTCAGTTCTCAAGTACTCTCTTATACAGAGAGACATCAGTAGAGTAGCCTGTCCACCCCCCTTTAAATAATTTCCCCTCACTTGAACACTGCACAGAGTTACTGGGGTTGGGGTCTCAAACACAGTTTCATTCCCATACTGCCATCATTGAGCCAAAATATATATGTATAGACTGATATCTTAGCCTGGGGGAGGTCTTTCCCAGAGACAGCCAGCCCACAATGTTAAACGAACAAGAAGTTAACTTTTATTTATGGTTTGAACATAACTCTGAAGAAAGACAGGTAGAGATTATAAGGTTTCTTTTTCATTGAACTTTTGAACTTTTCCCCTGTTTCAGCATTTGGGATTTTTTTTGTTACACATTGACACTTTAATCAGCTTTAAGCTGCTCTTCATCACATCTTCGCACACTTTCAACTCTCTAACTGCTTTCTTAACTGCCATTTTCCAACTGTCTCTCCTTAACATTCTGTCAGCTCCCATTAGTCCTTCTTGGAGAGAGGTGGAATCTAACCTGTCCATCACAATGCCCTATAAACAGATTTTAGTGCCCTCCTCTGTGCTAGTGTGGGGTTTTTTTATGGATCACAGTGTTTTTAATTGAAATGGAACAGGCTCTTTCTCACCTCCGGTGGTGACAGACCTGCAATTCCCAGTGCTGCAGACATTGTGCTACAGCTGCCATGATACAAACATGGGGCTATTCAGCAAAATAAAGTATCTGGTTATGTCTAAATTGTATGTGTGTTCACAAACTATAATCAAATCAGAAAAAGAAGGGGGAGGAAAACTCATTTATTTTTCAAGAAATAGGAAAGATGTCGCTTGTTAAAGGTGCTTCTGTCTGCAGATTCACTGAATTTCAATTGACACTGGCAATCAAATTCAAATCTCATTTTAAAGTGCCTTGGCATTCCCTGTTTGAATTGTCACACAGAGAATATCTTCAAAGATACTTAAGGAGTCTAAATTCTAAACAGGCCACATTCTATATGAAATTAGACCTTGTCAAATCGTAATAAATGAAATTAATAATCAATAGTCACAGGCCATTGAAACCAAATGGTAAAGATTGCCTTACTATAGATCTGTTCAGGCTTTCTATATATGTATATTCTGTCTGTATGTAAGTAATATCATGCAAAATAGGAAGCTATGAAATGTTCCCAAGCAGCTGAGACACAATTTATCAATCTTGCAGCATTTCCTCAAATGAATCTTGTTTTTAATCAATGTCAAAGTTGTACTCATTTAATTGGTGCTTCAAGATGTTGCCAAATAATATGATCAGTGCTGTCAAAGCCATCTTACTTTGTCAGAGGAATACAGAAGGTGAACTCTGCAGCATCAACCTGGTTCTCAACTCTAGGTGGCAGCTTATTCCATCATTTTTCTAAAAATGAAAGCAACAGCAGATCGTGAGTCTGTGCTTCTTAATACATGTTTCAAAAGCTATGAATAATTTCCGAGTAACAAAAATAATTTCTGAGCAACAAAAAAAACCCCATCCATTTCATTTTATGTATTCCTAGATGAAAAGCACAACTTTGACCAAGACCTGCGGTATGACAGTATTTGGAATACTGTGTACAGTTCCAGGAATCTCATCTCATAGAGGATGTCACACAGCGGGGGTCATGACCCCAGTGGGTCGCCACCTTTCGCCACCACCACTCTGGACTTAGGGTCCCTTGGGAAGGCCCAGAGTACTCTCCCAAGCCCAACCAAAATGCCCCTTTTAAGCCAAGAAAATATAGGCATGATGACCAGGAAGAGAACACTTAAACAAATGGTTTATTAACATAGTACTGAAGCAAGGAAAACAAGACAAGGTGCTTTAAAATATATAACAGTGTTTAAAGGCAAAATAAATGAATCTAATGTGACTACCTAGTTTACTTGACTAGTTACTATTCAAGGCTTACAGCCTTCTTACCAGGCCTGTCCCTGTACTCACTTTGTTCCAAGTGAGGAATCTTTTCCTCTCAGACCAGCTTGTTCCCTCAGTGTGACTCTGTGAGGGAAGACCGCAGAGAGACAAGAACACAGTTTCCACAGCCCTCAGAGCTTAAGTTCCCTCTCAAACACAGTCCCTGGACACTGATTGGCTACAACCAGGCCCATAGCTACAGTGGGGCATCTTGGGGCCTGGCCCCCCAACTTACTGCCAAGCCCCCCCCAAACTTTCCATCCAGCCCAGCCTCCCCAACTTCCAGTTTATTTGTGGTGCTCCCTTGGGGGGGGGTGTCTACGCGGGGTGCCTCTTGACTTATTTAAAGGCCCCCTGAATTTAAAAATCCTGGCTACGGGCCTGGCCACAACCATTGCTAAGCCTTACGGGGATTGTAGGCTGTCTACTTTCCATTCCTACACAGGCTCTAGGCCTTTCTCCCAGGCCTACACAGATAATAACAGCAGGAAAAGGTACAAACAAGGATAGCCAAAGTACTTGGAGCATCCTCCCTATGGGGAAGAACTAAAGAGTTAGATTCTTTCCGGTTTAGAAAAAATGAACATACTGCATAATTAAGTTGAGAAGCACAGTGCTGCAGGATACACTGATGGCCACAAGTGTAGGTGACTTTAAAAGAAATCAGGGCAATTCAGGCCTATTTCAACTCTCAAGTCCTCTCTCACACACAGAGACATCAATAGATTTCTAGGATGGCCAAGTAGAACTTCCATGTTCAGACGTATTGTATCTTTGGGGGGTGCAACAATAGAGCAAGCCTTGGGCCTCTCTGTCCCTGTTTGCTGGCCTACCAGGGCATCTGGTTGGCCACTTTGGGAAACAGGATGGTAGACTAGATGGACCGTCAATCTGATCCAGCTGGGTTCTTCTTATGATGTGAATGTGCTTATGCTTTCTTAACTCAGTCTCCAGTTGGTTGGAAGAAAGAAGAAAGTACTCTCTGTCATAAGCAGGTTCCCCCCAGAGTCCAGGAACCAGGCTGAAACTGTTTTAAGGTTACTTTCCTTGCTCACTCCACCACCAGAGACCAACTAGTGGAGCAGAGAGAAGTACAGGTAAGGAAAGTAGATGATCTAGCAGGATGAGGCGCATGCAGTCACAGAAGAGGAGAATGGGTTTGTTGAGATAAGGAGGAAGGGAATGAAAGTTAAGCAAGGGAGAGGCAAGTAGCTGGAGGTAGCTGAAGGGGGCTTCTTCCAAGTTCCCCCCTTCTACATTTCTATTTGTTCATAAACTGGATGGATTCTGTGATTAATAATGCTATGTGAGTTTATAACAGTGCCCCTGCATTTTCTCTGGATCCTCCACTTCACCCTCTCTGATATTTGCAGAAATAACTGTAATGTTGATTTTTGGTGGCGGACTTTGCATAAACACGCTTTCCTTATTCTTTTGGGTCCCTGTTGCTCTATGAAAGGAGGTTCAAAGCATTAGTCACTACTGCTTATTCCTTGCTTGAGGTCATAATCCTCGCTTTTAAAAAATCTTAATCTTTTTTCCATCACTACCAGCTGGAATGTCAAAAACAAAGGATTATGACTCCAGTTCCTGATCCCACTGTGTTTTGTAGGAGCCGTGAGGACTCAGTACTAGTAAGAGAAGCTTGGTTACCTTCCATGGGACTAGTAGCTGGAAAACAGAATAGTCTGCTTCATCTGTTTGTAGAATGGGCTGGATCTCAGACTACAGTCCTGACCATGCACTTAGTGGGGAGTTAGAAGTAAGTTCCATTGGGATAAGAAGACATGCATAGGATCAGACCATATCAGGCAACCATTCTTGGCTATTAACCTAATAAAGGCCTATGTATTTGAAAAAGTGTGCATGCACACGAAAGCTCATACCTTGATTAGAATTTTGTTGGTGTTAAAGGTGCCATTGGACTCTAACTTTGTTCTAAGGCCTGGTCAGTCATTCACAGTAACAATGTGCAGTACCCTTCTGTTGGGTCTAATACATTCTATTACCTTAATTGAACAACATAAAGCCCATGTGTTGGGATTCTCTAGGATCATACCTAATTCATACCATGTTCCTAATTAAATTTGCCACATTTGATACAAGTAGGGTTACCAACTTCCAGGTGGTGGCTGGAGACCTTTCACTATTAGAACTGATCTCCAGGTGACAGAGATCTGTTCACCTGGAGAAAATGGCTGCTCAGAAAGTGGACTTTATGACATTTTACCCTGCTGAGGTTCCTTCCCTCCTCAAACCCCACCCTCTTCATGCTCACCCCCAAAATCTCCAGGTATTTCCCAATCTCGGGCTGGCAACCCTAGATCATACAATATGGGCCTCCTTTGCCACTGATAAGTGTACATTCAGGGGGACTTGCATGTGTTCAGCTGCTTCTGCCCAAATGGCAGCACTAAAACTTCTTTGCACTTTGCTGTAGAAATCCTGTCCCTGCTAAACCTGGTGACCAATGCTGCCTCTAAGCTGTGGAGTCTTGTGAGCAAAAAATCTACTTTGTGAGCTACTGGCATTAAAGTTGTGAGTGTTTTGGCTACTGCATAAGTTTGCTCTGGAGCCATCCTTCCTGAACAAAGACAAAAATCTGTGAGCCAGAGGCTAAAAAACTGTTAGCTAACTCACACTAACTCAGTTTAGAAGGAACACTGCTGGTGACCCTTTATAGTGGAATAGTTCCAGAATATAGAAATAAAGTTGCAGTGTATCATTTGTAGGTTATCAGACTCTGCAACAGTGTTCAAACTCAAAGCATGCTCCCTGTGACTTATAGCTTGAAACTGGAAAATACAGAAAGGGTGGACAAACAGGATAAGGATCTCAAGGAAAAAGCAAAGCCAGTCAGCATAACAGGAAGTGGATGTGACACATTTGTACTTAACAGTAAAGCTGCCTATAAAAAGCTACATTTTTATTTCACAATTCCTGTGTCATTCAGCTAGTGTTTCCCCTTCACTCTGAAACTGGGATTTAGAACTGTCACAGTTGTTTCCCAAAACCATATGTCTGATGCTATGCATCTTCAGATCTAGCTATTGCTAATCCATGTAAAATGTCTCTTATAAATTCAGTCAATTTATCCAGGGACCACTTATGTCCATAACCATAGCATATGTTCTATTCTTCTAGCTCAAACATTAATAAATCTTTGAAGGGCCTAGGGAGGTAGGCTAGTGACCAGTCCAAGGTCACCCAGTAAATTGCAAGATTAGCTAGGATTTATTTATTTTATTCAATTTATATTCTGCCCTCCCTGCAAGCAAGCTCAGGATGGGTTCCACCATAAAATGCACAGTACAACAAATTACAGTTTAATATATATCTAAAAACCTATCTAAAAATAATATTTAGTAAAAGACTGGTGCCTCAACAGATTTCAACAAGAAGCAGTTTGTTCCCAGGTGGCCATTCAGATTTGAGGTCACTGGAGTGGAGGCCAATAGCAGATGGGCGCCCACTGCCTCAATTGAAAGGCTGGTGGAAGAGCTCTGTCTTGCAGGTCCTGAAGAACTGTAATAGGTCCTGCAGGGCCCTGGTTTCTAATGGGAGCTCATTCCACCAGGTAGGAGCTAGGGCCAAAAAGCCCTGGCCCGCATTGAGGCAAATCGGACGTCCCTGGGGCCAGGAAGAACCAGGAGGTGTTGATGAATAGATGGTAAATTCCTGCAGGGCTCATACATGGAAAGGTGGTCCTGAAGGTATGCTGGTCCCTGGCCATATAGGGCCTTAAAGGTAAGTACCAGCATTTTGAATGAGATCCAATACACAATAGGCAGCCAATGCAGTTCTTGCAGCACTGGGTGAATACGTGTTCACACAGACGATGTGGTCAACACCCATGCTCCTGTGTTCTGCACCAGCTGCAGTTTCTGGAGCAGGGTCAAGGGCAGCCTCATATAGAGAGAGTTATAGTAATCCAGCCTGGAAGTAACCATTGCATGGGTCACAGTAGCTAGGTCACGGCTGAGATAAGGGATCTGAACCAGGGCCTCCCCTGTACTAGTCTAATGCACTAGCTGGTGTACCACACTGGTATACTGCTATACTGGCCCTCCATATTAATTACAGGAGCTGACAACTGCCAGCAACTCTGGAATGTGGAACTTGAACCAGATTTGGTGGGAATGAAATTATCAAGGTATTCTTTTTTGTATACTGACTAGAGAGTATGTTAGACTCCCCATTTTAGTGTCTGACTGTTAGACTTCCCATTTTAGTGTGGCAGTTCCACAAAGTGACTTACAATAAAAACAAATTACAATAAAACATGAATGGGTTAAAGTTAAAACAGATTCATCATAGCAGTCCAGCAAGTAACAGTATTCACTGTCCAAATAACTTGTTTGAAAGATTTGGCCATAAGAGGCAAGGGCCAGCGATAAAGGATCCTGCTGTATCTTACAGGGGATGGATTTCCAAAGGATGGCTGCCATTCTTGCAGTCATTCATTAGATGACTTAAGCACATAGGGGAGGGCACTTCTTGAAATAACCTTGTCCCAGATAATTTAGGAGTTGAAAAGATCCAAATCTGCACCTTGAATTGGTATGATACTTTGTGAGCTGCAGAACAGTGTTTGCCATATTTTCGGTCAATGGGCTTCAAAAGTGCATTTTTTCAGTTCCTCTGGTAGGAGGGAAACATCAAACATAGCAGGATCCATTCCCATCAGTGTGAGTCCCCAAGTAAAGAGTGGCTTCAGTGATTTTAATCTTAAAACCACCTGTTCCAACTATAATGTACAAGATGGCCAGTTCTTGTGTAGCTCTCCTTGGGCCACCCCAGCTCCATCTAGGTAAATTTAAGACCACAGTTGGCACCTTCCCATGCTGACATGGGAGGAGTTACTTCACTCATGTGCATTGCATTCCCCATCTCCTTGCTGCCACTTTTCTTTTGGACTCATGCCACTACCCATTGCCACAACCCTCACTGTTTGTCTCAGAGGAACAGGTGGATGTGTTTTCCATGTCTCACGAATATAAATTTGATAAATAAATAAGCTGTGAATCTAGTACCACATTTGTCTTTAGTGAACTTCTATTTGGCTAGGTTGTTTCTTTCCCTAGAGTAAGGCACAACTCGGAAATAAGCCAAAGATGATAAAAGAAAGACCTGGGCACAGATGCCATCTTGACATTTAGTTATAACAAGAGGCGGGACCCGCGATATTCACGGGGGGAGGGAGTACTCCAGCCGCCAAGCTTCCCCCTCCCTCCCCCCCAGCAGCGGCGGCGGCTGCGGCAAGGCCAGCCGAGATTCCCCCTCCCCAGCAGCAGCGGAGGGCGGCGAGGCTAGCCAGCCCGCCAAGCCTCCCCCTCCCTAAGCAGCAAGGGGGGCGGGCGGCCCGCTCGCCTGCCAAGCCTCCCCCTCCCTCCCTCGCAACAGGGTGGCGGCGGCGGCAGCGGCGGGGGGAGGCCAGCCGGCTGGCCCGCCAAGCCTCCCCCTCCCTCCCAAGAAGCATGGCGGCGGCGGCGGCGAGGCCGGCCGGTCCGCCAAGCCTACCCCTCCCTACCACCCACCCACCCACTCAAGCAAGCAACAGGCGGCGGCGGCGGGGAGGCCGGCCGGCTGGCCCACCAAGCCTCCCCCTCCCTCCCTCCCACCCACCCAAGCAAGCAACAGGGCGGCGGCGGCGGGGAGGCCCGCCAAGCCTCCCCCTCCCTCCCTCCCACCCACCCACCCACCCAAGCAAGCAACAGGGCGGCGGCGGCGGGGAGGCCGGCCGGCCCGCCAAACCTCCCCCTCCCTACCACCCACCCACCCGGGCGGCGGCGGGGGGGGAGGCCGGCCGGCCCGCCAAGCCTCCCCCTCCCTCCCAAGCACCAGGACGCCGGCGGCCATTACCGTGGTGGCGGGCGGCGCGGGCGGGGCCGGTGCGGCTTCCCAGCCTTGCCCTCATCCGTCAGCCCGGGAGGCGGCCTGCTCATGCTCGGCCGGCGGAGCCAGAGGGCGGCCAGGAGGGGGGCGGCCGGCCAGCCGGCCCGCCAAGCCTCCTCCTCCCTCCCAAGCAGCAGGACGGCAGCGGCGGCGGCGGGGGGGGAGGGAGGCCGGCCCGCCAAGCCTCCCCCTTCCTCCCTCCCCAGCAGCAGCGGCGAGGCCGGCTGGCCCCGCCAAGCCTTCTCCCGCCCTCAATGGCCAGTTTATAGAGCGTTCCCTGTGCATGCGCAGGGAGGGCTCTTTTACTTTTGGGGGATTTAAAGATCCCCATATCATTTTTTTTACTTTTTAGATTTTTCTGCACACGTGGGGACTGTCCCACGTGCGCAGGAAAATCTCCCTGCCCCCCAGGTGCCCCCGATGTGTGGATTTAGATATCCGCACAGGGGGGGCAACTTGGGAATTAGATATATAGATGTTGAGGGGCCCAAGAGCACTCTCAATCTTTGAACATACACCTGCAGGAGATATACACCAACACCAATGTTTCAGGATCAAGAAGAACTGAAGCTGGAAGACCCATTCTGTTACTGTCATTTTTAAAAATAGTTAAATAGTAGGTGAGAGAGGCAACAGGCTCAGGGATACAACAGAAGAATGGATCGACTCTTTATCTCGGTGATATTGTTGCAACTTCATGAGGGATGTTGAACATACAGCCAACCCTTTGTGCTTCCTCCAACAGGACAGTTCCAGGGGGCATTTGGAGGTGGCACAGAAATTAAGGGTTAATCTACCCTGGCTGCTGTTTCAGTCTGAATTTCAGAGGGGACATGACTGCTGTACTTACTCCCTCTCCCCACAAAAAGGAGGCTTGCCAATTCAGAGATCTCCCAGTGTTTCATCTAGTTCAGCTGTAACTTGAAGGAGCAGACACATTCAACTGGGGCTGATTCTGCTCCCATCTGCTTCCTTGCAGTTTTTCCACAGGCATGTCGGGAAGTTAATCTCCCCTTACAGTGCATGATGCTTTCACTTTCTTTGTTCATGGGGTTTTATGGTACCTTCTGCATAGATTTATGGCTATTCAGGGGTGACTTTGCAGTCAGTACAGTGTAACCCTGGGGTATCTGAATGTGGTTTTGAGTGGCACCTTTTCCTTCCTCCACTTCCGATTTGAAGGGAACAATAAGCAGACAACTTGACATGGCTTCATTGATCTTTATCAGTTCCCCCGCCCCTATTTCCCCCTCTGTATTTATCACCTCCCATGAACTAGTTGGCTCAGGTAAATAATGACCACTGAAACACGAAAATCTGCATACCAAGGCAGGAGTGAGCACTGAAAACAAAATAGACGACAACCAGACACTAGCCAATGCGGAAACCAGGATCCAGAGCAATGCAATGAAAACAGATATTCTGAAGCAATGGGGAACCAGGCTGAGTGCTGAGAAAATGTGGAGCGAATTCCAGATGCAGAATGAGCTACAGCTGCCCGTGGCTGAAATGCACGGTATCATTCAAGGGTTTTATTTAGGACTTTAATGCTGCAAATTACTCTCCATCTCTGTTGATTCAAGATGGGTAGCAGTGTTGGTCCATCTGTAGCAGTAGAAAAGAGCAGGAGTCCAGTAGCACCTTAAAGACTAACAAAATTTGTGGCAGGGTATGAGCTTTCATGAATTCAGATACGGGTTCTTCAGATACAGCTAGAATGTGAGTCCATCTGTCCTATATATTGGAAAGTGGAGTGATTTCAGATGTGAATGACATTAGCAGGCAAATGACAACAGCAGGTGAATGACAATAGCAGGATTTAGGTGAGATACATAGAGGGGTAGTAGGCGTGGGGAAATCAGTATTGTTAATGAGCCATGATTCAATTATGGGAATGTGTAGGGATTCAGAAGAAGGAATCTAAATTTCACAGTAACACTCCCAGAAGAACAGAATCTTTCCAAATGACCACTATGGTATCCCATATTACTTATGCACATGTCTAAGTAAAAGGTCTCAATTATGTACCCTATTTTTTTACACTAATTTTAGCTGAAAGTGATTCAGTAAACACAAATTTCCTTTAGGCTTACTGACCTGACAGTACACTGCAGGCAAGAAACTGAATGTTAAAAACAATCAAAAACCAGTGTCTTCTTCCAATAATTGGAACTTAGCCTATAAGTATCTATTGCTTTAAAAGTTGTTCACTTTTAAAGCACAGCTTGTTCAACTTGTTTTCATTTAACAAGCAAAGCAAGAAACCATCTGTCTATTAAAAACAAATATTTTATATCCACTTGGATTTTGTGGTTTCTTCAATAATATAATAAATCTGCCACTGTTATTATGATTTTTTAAAATTTCCTATATCCATACGTTGGTGTTTCTGAAAAGCTACCCAGCACACAAATGTTTCAATGGCATGTTAAAGCATTAAGGATTTAATGTGTATCCTCCAATTCAGGAACAGTCAAATCTTCAAGTATCAAATGTACCCCTACTGTGTACACAGAGACTTGGAGAAAATATTATAGCTATAATAGAAATGTAATTGTCTTTTTTAAACTCCCATAGATTCTGGGGAAAACCAGACATGTAGCATTTTGAAGCACTTTAAGCTGTACCCTGTAGAAGCCCTCAGAAGGTGAATGTGGTGTGAATGCCAAAACCAGTATCTATTCAATAGTCCCCATGATAGGTATAATCCCCTCCCATACCACCACCACTTACACAAGTTCAAGAATTTTTAAAAAGATTATATTAGGATTAATGTTGCCAAGCGGCATTTGCTTATGAATCTATCAATAAGATTATCATTGTGCTCCTGACAATATAGATGATTCCTGATCAATTGTCAGGGTAAATATGCCTATTAGATAACAAAATGTTTCCTTAGGCGCAGAATATGGGCATGGGAAATAATAGTAATAAATAATAGAATTAGTTATCACTCAATGATTTTATAATAGTTGGTGGTAGAACATACTGTCAAGTCACAGCTGACTTTATGGCAACCCCATGGGGTTTTCAAGGCAGGAGATGTTCATAGGTGGCTTACCATTGCGTGCCTCTGCATAGTGGCCCTGGACTTCCTTGGTGGTTTCCCATCTAAGTATTAACCAGGGCTAGCCTTACTTACCTTCCAAGGTCTGTCAAGATCACGATAGCCTGGGCTATCCAGATCAGGGCTTCTAGTAGTTATGTAACATAATTAAGGCAATGCAAGATATATTGAAATTAGCATACATATTTATTCTGACTGAACAATTGTTTGGAGGTGCAGGAGCTCCTTGCATATGAGATGCTATTACACTTTCACCCTCCTCACAGGGTTTCTCTTTATCTTCTTTTTGGCTGAGCAGCCCCTTTTTTGTTTTCTTCTTTGTTTTTCTCTGGCTACCCTACCCAGTTGGATAAATGTATATTGGTAAAAGCTGACCTAACCTAGGGAACTGAGGGGAGAGACTAAGATACTTCTTATGTCCTGGATTGATAATGACACACAACAGGCTAATGGTAGTTCATAAATAACAACAATTTAACTTGGAGGGGAAATGGTCAGGTAGGAAGCAGGTGTAGGACTGATGAGGTGAGCAGGCAACTGGAATGAGGTAATTTTGTATAAAAATAAATGCCAGAATTTGTCACAAGCAAGTAACTGTTTCTGTTATTCAGACAGGTCTTTAAAATTTGAGGGGAGAGATTTCTTGGCAGCCTTTGCTTACATAAAGAAGCATATGCTTCTTGGTATCACAGACACTAAAGATGATGAAGGCAGGAACATTTAAACAAGTTCCAGTTTCCCTTCTTAACCACTTAATAGGGATCACCCTCCTTTTCTAGGAGCTATTTCCTTCAGTGGGGATCCTTCTTGAGCCTTTCACTCCCTTAGCCTTCCTTCCTTCCCAGTTCACCGTCAGTTCTTAACTTCCACTCCTAACTGACACCCTCAGCTGAAAAATTCCTTTTGAATCCCCTGTCACTCAAGGTTCTCAGACTGGGTTACACCATTAACCATTTACTGTCCATTACAGATGGCCTTCCTGCAAGCTTTTCTTTTTTGGTGGTGGCGGCAGCAATCAATTAATGGCATGGAAATGCTATCTCATCTACTGTTGCATGTTACAGGCCGGGCTGCGGGGCCAGGCAAATGTGTGGGCAGTCAAAACACAGTCTGAGGTCAGAACCGGGCAACCCAACAATCACCAGAAAGAACAAGTTCAAGGTGCAAGAGAGACGGGGTAGTCAAAGTGCAGTCCACAGTCAGGAACCAGGCAAGTCAAATAACCGGAGAAATCAAGTCCAAATCACAAACCGTTAGTGTAGTCAAGGGGTCAGAGTTCCGAGAGTCAGGAGTCTGGGAGGCGAAGGTTCAAGGTGCAGAGTTGAGCGGAGTCAAAAGAGCAGAGGTCGAGGAACCGAGGGAAACAAGACAGGAGGCAGGAATATGAGCGGGGTGGTGCAGAGCATTGTCAAACTAACTAGTTGCTCGCACAATTTGTCAGCATGCCAGTGAGGGCTAAATAGTACTCCAAGCAGCCGGCAATTAGCACGCTCCAAGCACATCCTGGCTCCCGCTAGTACTCAGGGCTAAATGAGCACCAGATGCGCATGCATGCTTCTCGCTGCCAGGCTGCCATGTCCCATCGGTGCTGCTGTCGCAAACGAGACACGAGTGGTGGTGAATCGGGGTGTGTGCCAAGCGAGCGGGGATCTGCCCCAACTGTTGCTGGGCCCGCGTCTAAACTCGCCACACTGCCAGGTGCAGAGGTTTCTGATGTCGGGAGTTCATCCCTGGCAGCACTTAGCTCCTTCACTGGAGCCAGGGGCTTGGGCTAAGCAGGCGTCGTGACATTACACTTCTCAGCCATCAGTTGTAGATGTGAAATACAACCTGGTCAGCAATCACATAGCCAGGGGAAACTCTGCTTTTAGTTACAAGGCAACATCTCTTTGCTTCTGTAAGGTTCTTTTTAGGGCTAAATCAAAGGGGAGGGAGGCAAAGTTGGTGAATGTTTTCCTCTAAAACAAAAAAACAAATGCCACTTTGTTGATGTTGTTTTCCCCAGGGGACAGTGTAAAAGAAGGCAATAACACCAACAGATTACAATGTGATCCCTATTGGCTAGAATCACTTGCAGAAGGAGAGAATAGAAGAGGGAAGTGGCATCAGGCAGCAGGAGTAGCATGACAAAATGATCACTGGGAACACTGCCAAAAAAGGTAAAAACAAACAATATCCCCCCAAAATTGTTGGCCTACATATGGAACATCCAGGGGTCATTTCCTGTGGGAGTGCACTGGAGCAGAGCTCCGGCAGTAAGGAGCCCAAGGGGGCAGGCACATGCAACAAGCCCTGCCCCCCACTCCCAGCATCCCTCAGTCAAGCCACAAGGAGCAAGAAGCAGCCAGGTAGGTTGCAGAGCCCCCCCCCCCCGGCCTGTCTTCAGGTACAAGCTCTCCCTCCTCTGCGAGGACAGATCTGCACATCCCCCCTGCAATAGCTAGCAATTCAAAACAGTCCAGTGGAGCCTGAGCGGTGGATATTGCCTTCTGACACACTTCCGGTGATGTCAGGGGGTGTGGCATATGCAAATAAGTTATGCTAATGAGCTCCTGCACCTCTTTTTCTATGAAATGACCCCTGGGAACATCTAAATGCTTTTGGTACTCCGGCTAAACATTGAAACTCTCAGCTCTTCACCTAGTGAGTTCAGTAGAAGCCTGATAACAAATGTTTTGTTCTCACACTTCCTTATCCTTCTTGATAGTGCAGAACAAATAACCATTATCATGATAGTAATGATGCCAAGGACTGGTCACCATGATGAGAAGTCATAAAAGAGGAAGAGGCTTGCAGGAAGATGCATCACAGCCTGTGTCTCCCACAATACCCATTCACCAGGTCATTGTCTCATACACTAGTTCATTATTTTGTATCATTTGTTTTAACCTTGGCGTGTCCTTAAGACATCTGGTCTCCTGCAATTAATAATACTGACAAAAATAAATTGTTGAAGGGCAGTGCTGCATTGCATGACTAATTAGTCTCCTAAATTATGTGTTCATAAGTTTTAAAAAATGTTGTCCACACACACACATGCAAATGAAAGCTTGCTAAATTCTTCAAGTGTGAAGTAGCAGCATGCTGGCCTAGGTGATTTTTCAGTGGGAGTCCTTCACTTCTTTTCCAGAAGGCCAATGGTGACAGGGCCTACCATAATGGCCTTCCATTTACTTTATTATTTATTCAATCACCATCTCTTTTGTGGAGGAGTAAATTCATCATTTAAAATGAGAAAAGATACAAAACAAAATGTATTAAGGTTCTAGTCAGGAAATATTTTGCTAAGCAAAGCTTCCCCTGATCTGGATGGTTCAGGCTAGCCCAGTCTCGTCAGATTTCAGACACTAAACAGGGCAGACAACCAAGGCAGCCCAGGGCTGCTAAGCAGAGGCAGGCAATGGCAAAGCATCTTTGTTCATCTCTGGCCTTGAAAACCCTACAGGGCCACCATAAGCAGGCTGTGACTTGACAACACTTTCCACCACCAAGCAAAGCTTGGTTATCAATTGTAACACATTATAACCTATGGATGCTGATGCTTTGCAACTGTAATTATTATTCTTAATAACTGATAGTGCTAAAAGACCTGCTAGGATCAATTTTGATTAAATTCTACTGAAAATATTCAACCAAGTCAGTTCTCATGCTTACATGAAACAGTCTTATATTGAGAAAGGTCACTTATCCCATCTAACTTGATATTGCCTCTTCTAACTGACAGTTGCTTTCCAAGGTCTCAGGCAGTGAAAGGTCTCTACCAACACCTGCTACTGTAGGTTCTTAAAACTGATGATGCCTGCAATTGTACCTGGGACTTTCTTCATACAATGCATTTTATTTATTTATTTAAAACATTTTATGCTGCTTTCCACCCAATCAGGGTTCACAAGGTGGCAAACATGAAAACATTTAAACAAAATATAGTTCAAATATAAAATTTAATTTAAAACTTGTGGGCAGAAATTCTACCTCATGAGCCAAAAGTTGTGACCAAGCCTACATTTATATATATTTCAGTTCACAAACATACAAATCATACAAACATGAAATATAAACTACTATTTGTATTACAAATCAGATGGAACTTATCACTGATCTCTTTAGCTGACACCCCCCTGTTAAAACATGCATGTTCCTATCACTGTTTCATTTAGAAATCATCATTTCATTATCCAATTTGTTCAGTGTCTTCAGAATTGGAAACACTATCCCTCTAAGTATGCTGACAATATATATTTAACTTGCATTAAAAATTGAATTTTTTTTTAACCAGGCTTTGCCCATTTTAATTACAAGCTGAAAGTTACTCCAGAATATGTTGTGTTATTCACACTCTGCGTAAACTAAATGTGGCATCCCCATGTAACCCATGCAGTTTTGTAGCAGTTAACAGCATACAGGGATCAGGCACACCTGCTTTTGCCAATAGGTGGTGTGGCAATTAACTCCCTTTCCCGCCTCCTGTACTTAGTTAATGAGCATGCTCAGAGCTTGTAGCCTTCCCTAAAGTAGGCTGGGTATTCCCAGCAGCCAGCAGTTCACCCTGGCCCAGGAAGAGGCAATATCATCAGAAGGGTGGGGAGAGACCTGTATAGACTTTGCTGTGTTAAGGCCTGCCTTGAATTATTGCAGGTAAATGCTGTTAACCAATGTAGTTATTAGAGATCCTTCCAAACAAAGGTGAAATTACTTATTGGAAGTTATTAAATGTTGGTTTGGGACTATTAAGATTCTTATTTATAATTTCATATGATTGTGAAAATATGTAATTTTATCATTATTGATCCTTTTAAAACTATTGCAATACATCTTCCTTAGTATTCTGTTTGTTAATGCAACCGAGCAGTTCAGTCTGGCCCAGGAAGAGGCAACATCATCAGAAGGGTGGGGAGAGGCCTGTATAGACTTTGCTGTGTCAATGCCTGCCTTGAATTATTGCAGGTAAATCCTGGATTCAACTGAGAAGAGCTGCAGCCTCCAAAGTACAGCCTGGAAACCTCATATGCCGTTTCAGTATCTGTGAGCTTACAATATATGGACCTACAACAGGGGTCTTTTTTGGGGGGAACGCAACGGAGTGCAGCTCCAGCAGCTTCAAAAGCTCCCGCATGTCAGTTTCGGCTGTACAAGCCAATTGGGGAGTCTTTCCACCAGCCGAATGTCAATTTCAGCCCCATTATATCCTATGGGCCATTGAAGTCAATGGTGAAAACATAGGGTATATTCTGGGGGGTGGAGGGGAGAGGGTTTGAGGAAGAGGCTCCAAACTCACAGGGAAGCTGTTGGAGTCTCTCCCCAAGATACCCACCACGTTTCAAGAACATTGGACCAGGGGGTCCAATTCTATGGCCCCCCAAACAGGTTGCCCCCATTCCCTCCATTGTTCTCTATGGTGGGAAACAAGTTACTTTTTTCCCACGGTGCTGTTAGTAGCTCTGGGGGGGGGGAGGTTTGAGGGAGAGGCTCCAAATTTTCAGGGTAGCTTCGGGAGCCTCTCCCCACATACATCCCCACATCTCAAAGCAATTGGACCAATGGGCCTAATTCTATGGGCACCCAAACAGGTTACCTGCATTTTCCCCAGTGCTATAAATATTCTTTTTGAAGTAGGTATGGTGTGAGTGGTCTAATGAGGTTGCACCATCAATTTATACATGTTGTTCCTTTTGGTCTTTTAGGGTTTCTGTGTGGCACTGTGGCATGCTTGCACTGCCACAGTGCCACTTGTTCTGGAGTTCTCATGGCAAACGAGCACCTCCCAAGACAGTTCACTTTCCCTGAGATTCTCTGGGAGAGTCTGACTGCTGGGTGGCTGCCTGCTTGCCTGCCTTAAGTGCTGCTGGCTGGGTTTCCCCATTGGAAACAATGGAGGGGATGGGGGCAACCTGTTTGGAGGCCCATAGAATTGGACCCCCTGGTCCAATGTTCTTGAAACATGGTGGGTATCTTGGGGAGAGGCTCCAACAGTTACCCTGTGAGTTTGGAGCCTCTTCCTCAAACCCCCTCCCTTCCAGCCCCCAGAATATACCCTATGTTTTCGCCATTGACTTCAATGGCCCATAGGATATAATGGGGCTGAATTGCCGCCGAATTTCTTTCATTCCCTCCTTTCCTTCTCTCCTTTTCCTCTTTCCCGCCTTCTTCTCTTCTCTTTTTTCCTCCTTTCCCTGTTTCCCTCCTTCTTCCCTTCTCTCTCTTTCTTTCCGTCCTTCTTTCCTTCTCTTTCTTTCCCTCTTTCCTTCTCTCTACTCTCTCTCTTTCCTCCTTCTGTGGCCCAACTCTAGTGAGAAGGGGTTGAAACACTCCCCCACCCAGGCCAGCTGGGGAAGGGAAGGGGAGGCTTTTGAAGATGCCTCCCCCCCCTTTTGCTTCCCCTTCTGACATCACTTCTGGTGATGTCAGAGGGCGTGGCATATGCTAATAGCCTAGTAGCTCTTTTTCTATGAAAAGACCCCTGACCTACAATATATCTGTGCTTAGTATTTTCTTGTACTGTGCATCCTTGTGGGTGCTGAAGATATCTGTAACCAGTAATATCCTGAAGATTCATTGCTATGAAGTAACAGCAACCAACCAGGAATGAATGAGTATTTGTATGAAAACCTCCATGCTTTGTTTATATAAACAGTTTATTTTAGATGTTAAAGTGCATTGGTTGTATTGCCTCTCTTATGTCTGTTTTTAAGTATATGTGTAGTTGCAGCAGTTACACATTCTTAATAATCATAGGTGGGAGTTCTGCTGCCAAAACCAACTGAACTTGCCCACTCTCCCTGCTTAGTGGGTTACACCCGCATTTGGACACATTGCCATATGTAGTACAGACCTTCCTCAAGAACCCTTGGAACAGAAGTTCCAAGCCTTCCAACAACAACAACAAAATGCATTTCTCTGTTAATTTTATCCTATAAATCTGGGTTTTGCACTCTCATACTGAGGAGAGGTGGAGAGAAAGAGAGAGAGAAAGAGGAAGGAAGGAAGGAGAGGTGGGGAAGGAGGGAGGCCCGCCCCTGCGGCCGCCTCACAGTGCTAGTGATGGAAGGCCCACAGAGGAGCCCCAGGCCACGTTCCCAGCAGAAGCCCATCCAGGCACCTATTCACAGTTTGTCCAGCCTCCTTGGGATCTGCTGTTAGCACGAGAAAGATGTGAGCATCACCTGCATATTGCTGTCAGTTCAATCCAAATCTCCAGATGACCTTACCCAGAGGCTTTGTGTAGACGTTGAAAAGTATGGGAAACAAGATGAAACCTTGGGAAACTCCATAAGCCAGAGGTCAAGGGGCAGAGAAGCATTCCCCCAGCACCACACTCTGAAACCTACCCAGGAGATAGGACCAGAAACACCACAGAACAGTGCCTTCCATTCCTGGAAGGCAATCCAGAAGGATACTATGATCGATGGTAGCAAAAGCCAACAAGAGAGCCAGAGAATTAACAGGGTTGCACTCTCCCTGTCCGTCTCCTGGTGTATGTCATGCAGGTGGGCAGGGCTTTTTTTGTAGAAAAAGCCCAGCAGGAATTCATTAGCATAATAGGCTACACCCAACAGCAAAAACTCATTAGAGCCAGATTGGTGTAGTGGTTAAGTGCGTGGACTCTAATCTGGGATAACCAGGTTTGATTCCCCACTCCTCCACTTGCACCTGCTGGATGACCTTGGGCAAGCCATAGTTCTGGCACAGCTGTTCTTGAAAAAGAGCAGTTTCTGTCAGAGCTCTCTCAGCCCCACCTACCTCACAGGGTGTCTGTTGTGGGGAGGGGAAGGGAAAGGAGTTTGTAAGCCACTCTGAGACTCCTTTGGCTAGTGAAGGGTGGGGTATAAATCCAATCTCCTCCTCCTCCATATTACGCCACACCCATGACAGTGCAGCATATTAGGCCACACCGCCATGCCTTCCCTTGGCTTGCCCGTGCACCCAGCAGCTGGGGGGGGGGGGGCAAGCCATGCCTTGAAGTGCATTTTCCTTTCTGTAATTCCCCTTCTGCTCTACAAATTGCTTAACTCAAAGTCAAAAGTTTATTACAGTCATAAAACCAGTTGCAATAAATACAGTTAAAAAGGACAAGTTAAAATGAATAAATACATAAAAGATAATGGGGACATATGTGTAAAAGACACACTCATATATGTGTAAAAAACACACTCATTTCATTAATTTATTTTCCAGTAACTGATGTTTCCTTTGTCAAGTGGTACCGCTTTTTGAGTGCTATCACACAGAATTTTGCTACTGCATATGATATACGTCTCTGACTATCACCTAACAGATATACCTGAAGGGTTTCAGGACTAAAATCTATATAATACTGTAATGGTTTAAATCTGCAGAGTAATGGGAATAATTAATTGTAGCCTTTCTTCTTGATAGAATTCGCAGTGCAAAAGTATATGTGTGATGGATTCAACCACTTTGTTTGAACAGGGACAGCAACACTGCTGCAAGGGCAGGTGGGAGAATCTTCCATACACGACTGCGGAGGGAAATGCATCAAGCCGTGCTCTAGAGAAGGCCCATCTGCATCTTTCATTTGTAATATCCAAAAGATATGGGGATACAGTGTAGCAATTACTTAACTTAAATTGGTCTCTTCTCTGTTTATTAAATAAAAATCATTTATATTTAAGAAGGTTATTTCCCCTTGTTCTTTTGAGTGTTGGTCTGGTAACACCAGACTACAGTAACACCACATTCCTGCTCTCCAAACTTATGTTGATGCATTACTGAGGAGGGGGGGCAGGGCGGGCACTGTTAGGAAAGGTTAACACTTTCCCCCCGACGACGTCTCAGTGATACATGCTAGGCCAGTCCTCTCATCCAGAATTAAGTCATAGGTGGCTGCCACGTTACCATTAACTGACCTGGCATTTAAAAGCAAGATTATTGAAGCCCAGTGGAACGTTTCTACCATCAAACCAATGTTTCTCATTGATTAATTGTGACCAATAAATCCCATTCCTTTCAATGGAATTTTACCCCAATTAATTTTAGCCAGACTGAGACCAATATTTTATTTATTTATGCATTTAAAAATTATAAGCCAACCAAATCAAAGAACAAAGATAAAAAGATACAAAAACATAGTTCTAATAACAAAATTAAAAGCCATGGCACCTACAAATCAATCCTCTTTAGGAGCCAAAGGCTCATCTGATGCGTTCTGTTTTAAAAGCTCTCCATAACTGAAAGAGAGATGTAAATCTTCTAATTTCCTTTGGAAGACTATCCCATATAACATTGGAGCAGCCACAGAAAAAGCCTGCAATCTGACGGCAATGGAACGTTCCCTTGCAGGGCTCATGAGGACCAAAAGACATAGATACACTGAACATAGCTGCTGCACAGGCTTATTCCAGGAGAGGCAGTCCTTCAGGTATGCCATTAGAATGACCATCCGTTGTATGTGCAGAGACTCTTCTTTGACACGGCAAGCTATTTCTTTGTCATGACCTGCCATGTGAGCAAGTATAGCTTTAGCTGTCACTGTGGGTTGGACTCAGGCAAAATTTTCCACTAACAAAAGGGGTGGGGGTAATTTCCCCCAATTCCCTTTTCCTGCTGCAGACCCTCCAATTTGCCTCTCATGCTGTTCTTGAGGTTCCCCTGACCCCTTGGAGCAGTGGGCTGCAGTGGGATGGGGGAAGACAGGAACTTTGTGTTCTTCTGACAAAAGTGCCTTGCATGAGTGCAAAATTTAGTCTGGATCCCACCTCGTGGTTTTGTGAAGGTCTGCAAGAAGGAGCCAGTGTGGTGTAATGGTTAA
Organism: Gekko gecko; assembly: GCA_029375565.1. NCBI lineage: Eukaryota > Metazoa > Chordata > Lepidosauria > Squamata > Gekkonidae > Gekko > Gekko gecko. The sequence continues at coordinate 57,438,231 of JAPDNY010000011.1, read as the reverse complement.
GAGTGATGGACTAGTATCTGGGAGACCCAGGTTCAAATCCCCACTTGTGCCATGGATGCTTTCTGGGTGACCTTGGGCCAGTCACATGCTCTCAGCCTAACCTCAGGGTTGTTGTGAGAATAAAATGGAGAAGAGGAGAAGGATGTAAGCCACCTTGGGTCCCCATTGGGGAGAAAGGTGGGTTATAAATTAATTAAATAAATTGCCATCTGAAGAAAGAAGACCAGGTGACCACAGAAATCATAACTTTTGTAGTAAATAAAAGCTGGTGTATTATTTGGATGAGAAAAACCTTATACAGTCAGCCAAACTAGCAGTGTATGTGAATATTAAAATTTTAACATTGAAAACACCAAACGCTTCAATAGTGTATTATCACAACATTAGTCGCATTTGAACTGTATCCACACCCTTCAAAATATGTTGCATATGACAGAAGTACACAGGAATTATCATCTACTGCTGAAAAGTGTCTTGCTTAAAAATCTTCATATCCATTACACATTTAAAGTGAGTAAGACTTTGTCTTAAAAAGCAATTCACTAAGAAAAAAAAATTACAGAGCCCCCTCCCCTTGCTCTCCAGATTTTTAATTTTTTTATTTTGGAAAGCTGGAAAAAAAACGTTCTTGGAAAAAGCCCCCCCTTCCAATTTTAAATTTTTTTCTGGGCCTTTGCATCTTCTTATCCGACAACACGATGCATATTCAAGCCATTTCATGTTTAGCAATTAATTTCCTTAAAGGATATTACATTCAGTTGATAGTTAAATCACTTATCTGCTGTTACAAGAAGCAGAGTGTGAATTGTAAGCTTGAGTTGTTTAAAAGGAAATGGTTTGCCAAGTGGGATTTGTAATGCACTCTGCTTTGTTTTCCATCCCCAAAGTAAACATCCTTGCTCAATAAAATGTAAAGAGAAAAGCTGGATCTTCTACATGCTGGCCAAGCTTTTAAAATATGTTCCTAGACAATTTGCAGTGTACATTAAGTCAGTAGTCTTCAAGGGGTAGATAAATTGTGCCAGATTGACCTGGGATGACTCTTCGGGGCATTAATAGTAAAGGGTCCCTGCCAAGTTTGACAGGGAAGGATCAGTGTTGTACTGGGCAATCTGTACAAAATAGCCTAGAGAAAGGCTTTAGGTGGTGGTTTAGAATACTATACCACACTAGGTTTGCCTACTCTAGCATGGGAAATTCCTGGAGATTTGGGGGCAGTGCCCAGGGAGGATGGAGTTTGGGGGGACTTTGCTGGGTCCCCCCTGGTCACCAGGGGTGTGTGTGCAGAGATGAGCAGTAATTCTGTGGGAACCCCAGGTCCCACCTAGAAGCTGGCATCCCTAGGAGGGAGGGAGCTCAGAAGGGATGTCATGCTATAGAGTCTACCCTCTGAAGCTGCCATTTCCCCCAGGGTAACTGATCTCTGTCATCTATAAATGAATTATAACTCTTGAACTTCAGGTCCCACCTTGTGGGGTTGGTAACTTTAGGCGACAGCCACATTATTAGTCCCAACATAGAAGGCCAGAGTAGGTAGGACTGCAGAGAGCTGCTGTGGGCTCCCTGAAAAAGATTCCCTTTGGAGCCCCTCGCACCACCCTGATCCAAGCTAATTACCATAAGAAAGCAAAGCAGGTGCCTTCCCCAGCTCCATGGGTCCCTAGACTGATGAAGGCCCTGGAATTTTGTCCCCCTAGTCATTCCCACTTGCCAATCCTAACCACAGCTAACATATCACCTGTACTGATGGTCATGGCAATTTCACATAGGGCTTTTGAACCTGCTCCACGTTGCACCTGAGTTTTCACACATGAGGAGTCTATAGTTCTTCAGTGAGAACAGCAAACTATAAATAAAATAAATAAGTAAATAAAATTGCTCCTCTTCCGAGTGGAGAATGTTATGAACAGTAACTTCTTCATGTTCACATTCTCCCAATCCTTTTAGGAACAGCAGCTATGTACAAAGTCAGCACAAGGACAACAGTCCTAATTTTGTGACTAGTTAATTTTGCTTCTTTGCATACCAGAAAGGAATATGCAATCCAATATCCTTTTAAAAATCCCATAAGGCTTATGTAAGCCTAACAGCAGATTTTCTCAGCATACATTGAAATATCTGAATTCAGGATCACATCCTCAGAGTAATCAAATCTCATTGATCTAAATATAGAAGGCTGAACTTCTTACAGTCATACATTCTAGCTTTAATGGGACAGGAGTTTCCTCTCCTGGACTCGGTGCCAGAAAAAAAAATTCTAGTCCAGCAGTGCTCACAAGATCTATTTATGGTGAAATCATCTATCATCATTAACATATGAGCTATAAGAACAAATTACCCCAGGAAGTGAAGAAACAGATCAATAGGTCCAAGTAGGTTTCTAGGAGTCATGACAAGCCAAGCACATTAAGTAACAAAACATCACTTCTTGTTGTCTCAGATATGTCTCAGATGAAATCCTATGTGTCATCAAGGATTTTGTAGATAAAATCACTAGCATCCTCCCCACAGTTCTGCTTGGCCTGCCTAGAACATCTTTCTAACAGCCATGGATAAAGATGTCCTTGCAAGGGAAGGCATGCTACCTAACACTTTCAATATGTCTCAAAAGCACCTCTTAGATCTGAATAATTCCAGCCTGGGGAAGGGGGGCAAGATAACCAAACAGGCAATGATGTGGGACAATTCCAGGAACTTCTCCATGAGACATATAACATTTTCTAGATCCATACCAGTAAGGATTCAGAGAGGAGTTTGAGACAGAAGGAACAGAAAAGGGAAACTAGAATGATAAAAGGGTTGGAACATTATCCCTATGAAGAAAGGTTAAAACACTTGGAGAAATGACAGCTGAGGGGTGATATGATCAAGGTTTATAAGATTATGCATGGGATAAAGCAGGCTGAGAAAGAAGTACTTTTTTATCCCTTTCTCACAATACAAGAACTCATGGGCGCTCAATGAAATTGCTGAGCAGTCGGGTTAGAACAGATAAAAGGAAGTACTTCTTCACCCAAAGTGTGATTAACACATGGAATTCACTGCCACAGAGGTGGTGGTGGCTACAAGCATGGACAGCTTCAAGAGGGAATTAGATAAACATATGGAGCAAAGGTCCATCAGTGGCTATTAGCCACAAGGTATAGACAGGGGCTCTCAGTCTGGGGCAAGTGTTGCACTGTGTTCTTGATACTTGGGAGGGGACAATAGTGGGAGGGCTTCTAGTTTCCTGGCCCCACTGGTGGACCTCCTGATGGCACCTGGTATTTTTGGCCACTGTGTGACAGAGTGTTGGTCTGGATGGGCCATTGACCTGATCCAACATTAGCTTCTCTTATGTTCTTAACCTGCCTTAGTTGTCATGGCTGAAAACAAGGGAAATGCTAGTCTACTCATTCTTCAGGACCTCTCACAGCCAAATTAAACATGAAAATAGCATACTGATGTACTGGAATCAGATCTACTGTCAAATTCATAAAAGGAGTGTGGGATTTTGAAGCACAGCATGGATGCATAGGAGGGTAGGAGCTGTGCCTCTTCAACTATGCTGTTGCCTTGTAGCCTCTAGCTTCTTTCTTTGGATGGCAATACCAAACTGGAAGTAGCTCCTTGGGGGACAAACAACTAGGATGCAGTGACAAGGGGTGGGGAATCATGGATGCAGAAGAGTTCAGTTCCCTGTTTCCACGGTGCACTTTCAATTGCTACTAACCTGCTCATATAGACATGATGAGATGGGTTTGCCAGCCATTACATCTAGGGTGATTTCCCACTAAAGCTGCCTCGGGGTTGCGCCGCCGTTTGCCCCGAGATTATTAGTCAATTTCACACCCGAAGCCGCGGGGCTGCATTTTGACCCGCGGCTCGCCGATTTCCCCCGCAGTTGCGTAATCCTGTTTTTTGAGGATTACGAAACTGCGGGGGAAATCGGGCGAAGCCGCGGGTCAAAATGCAGCCCCGCAGCTTCGGGTGTGAAATTGACTAATAGTCTCGGGGCAAACGGCGGCGCAACCCCGAGGCAGCTTTAGTGGGAAATCACCCCTAGTTTGATTCGCAGCAAATATGATAGATGTCCACATTTTTCTGGACTGCCTGACATGGGTGGGAGATGGGGACACTGCTTGACAGTGTTTCTGTTTCTACCTAAGGGAGGGCACAGTAAGTAGCTCTGAGTGACTGTGAGTTAACTTGAGGGTACAACAAGATTCCATCTTGATCCCAGTGCTTTTAAATTTGTATATGCACTTGGTAGGAAGAACTGTTAGGCAGTTGCAACTGATATGCTGATGATACCCAGATCTATTTTCATTTTCTTCAAATTCAGTTCTTGAATTAATACCTGAACAAGATTGTGTGCTGTAATTTAACAAATTAAATTTACTCCATAGATAAATTGGGGGAGGGGGGAATCCAGACAAGATTCTAGTCTCGAAGTTGGTTTTTGTTTTTGTTTTTTGCAAAGTGCTCAACCTGGTATTTGATAAACAACTCAGTGTGTATTTAAACAAACTGAATCCCTTCATGAACAACTTTGATGGTGGAGAATGTGTATCTTTCCTACAAGGACCAATACACCATCTCTGTTCCCACCTCCAGTTTGGTGTAGTGGTTAAGTGCGCAGACTCTAATCCGGGAGAACCGGGTTTGATTCCCCACTTCTCCACTTGCACCTGACTGGATTACCTTGGGCAAGTCATAGTTCTGATAAGAGCTGTTCTTGAAAAAGAGCAGTTTCTATCAGAGCTCTCTCAGCCCCACCTACCTCACAGGGTGTCTGTTGTGGGGAAGGGAAGGGAAGGGAGTTTGTAAGCTGCTCTGAGACACCTCTGGGTAGTGAAGGGTGGGGTATAAATCCAATCTCTTCTCTTCTCTCTTTTTTTACCTCTCCTCAAGAAATAGTCTCTTGGGACCAAGCAACATTCGTCTGCTGACAATGGTCTTCTCTCATTTACATATGCCGAACAAGTCAGTCTCTAAACAAGATAATAAATTGATACAAATCAAGCAGAATGGCAATGCTCCAAAATAGGCTTACCAGCTTTAGGTTGGGAAATTCCTGGATATTTGAGGATGGAGCCTGGGGAGGATAGGGACCTCAGTGGGGTACAATGCAATAGAGTCCACCCTCCAAAGCAGCCATTTTCTCCAGGGGAACAGCTCTATGTAGTCTGGAGATGAGCTGTAATTCCAGGAGATCCCCAGGCCCAACCTGGAGGTGGTCATGTTTACTCCAAAACCAGTAAAGAGCATTTCAGTCTCTCAGGACATCCCACAACAGACCTTAAGGTTGCCATACTTCAACACACAAAATTTTTTAAAAAGAGATCATAGTATGAAGTTGCTGAGCTAACATATATTTATTTAAAATATTTCTACCCTGCTTTTCCTCTTGGCTCAAGGCAGCTTAGAAGAAGCTCTTAAAACATTACAGATTAAAAGCAATTAAACCCCCCAATACCTCCCAGTCCCCCTCAATTGGAAACTGAATTGTAGAGTTGGAAGAGACCTCCAAGGTCATCTAGTCCAACTCTCTAAAAGTTTAGGAAATTCACAAATCTCCCACACCCCCAGTGACCCCCATTCCATGACCAGAAAATGACAAAAAACCTCCAGATCCCTAGGCAAAATGACCTGGAGAAAAATTGCTTCCTGACCCCAAAATGGTGATCAGTATTTCCCTGAGCATGTAAGAAAGGACCACAGTAACTAAGCACTGATGCCCTCCCTCTCACATTCTGCCTAAGTTCACAGAATCAGCATTGCTGTCAGATGGCCATCTAACCTCTGTTTAAAAACTTCCAAAGAAGGAAAGCCCACCACCTCCCAAGAAGTCTGTTCCACTGGGGAACCACTCTGTCAGGAAGTTCTTCCTAATGTTTAGCCGAAAACTGTTCTGATTTAATTTCAACCCGTTGGTTCTGGGGCAACAGAAAACAACTCTACCCCATTCTCTATATGACAACCCTTCAAGTACTTGAAGATGGGTATCATATCACCTCTCAGTTGTCTCCTCTCCAGGCTAAACATACCCAGCTCCTTCAGCTTTTTCTCATAGGACTTGGTCTCCAGACGCTTCACCATCTTCGTTGCCCTCCTCTGGACATGTTCCAGCTTGTTAGTATCTTTCTTAAATTGTGGTGCCCAAAACTGAACACAATACTCTAGGTGAGGTCTAACCAGAGCAGAGTAAAGGGATACCATCACTTTACGTGATCTGGACACTATACTTCTGTTGATACAGCCCAAAATCGCATTTGCCTTTTTAGCTACCACATCACACTGCTGACTAGTGTTGCCAGGTCCCTACCTGCTGCAGCAGGGGAAACAGAACTTCCTTTCCAGGATCCTTTGGCACACGTGCACCACAATGACATCACCCGGAAATGATGTCATTGCGCTATGCACATTGCCAGGGAGATTCTCTAACATTCGGCCGGAAACTCTATGATTCCATAAAGTTTTTAGGTCGAGTGCTAGAGCGTCCCCCTGGCAATGTGCCTGGCGTAATGATGTCACCTCTGGGTGACATCATCACACCGGGCTTGTTGGCGTGATCCTGGCACTTTAGGGGCAGGGTTCCCCCTGCTGGCTGGATCCAGGTAAGCAGATCGGGGGGGGCTAAAGTGGGCAAACCTCCGTCCCCCCAAGGAATGGCAAGCCTACTGCTGACTCATATTCAGTGTACTAAGACCACTAGATCCTTTTCACACATACTACTGCCAAGACTAGTCTCCCACATTCTTTAATTATGCAATTGATTTTTCCTACCTAAATGCAGAACTTTACATTTATCCCCATTGAAATTCATTTTATTTGTTTTAGCTCAGTTTTCCAGCCAGTCAAGATTATCCTGTATCCTGACTCTATCTTCTACTGTATTTGCTATCCCTCCTGTTTAGCTCTAGAAAATAATTGGCTTCTTTAGGTGTTTGTGTTATGCCTATCCATTGTTATCTGCATTGCAATGTGACAGTACCATCTCAGCCTTGGTTTGTTTGCCCATTTGTCCTTACTCTGTAAAGAAACATATCCCCCCCTCCAGGTGGCCCCTTCAAGCATTTGACAAAATGGGCTCTGGCCTATAAAATATAGTAATAATAGTAGTCTGAAACTCTGGTCCTAAACAAACCATTGTAGCCATTATGCTTAGGATTGCACTGCAACAAAAAAATGCTTCTAAACTACATTGTTTCTGCATTTTTAGTGTGGTTTGAATGTTCTGGGAAGAAAAAACTACTCCAGGTCTCTACTCCATGTGACTTAAGATACAATAAACTTTGCTGTTTCCTATACTTATAAGCAATTTCTAGGTTATTTTCTGGATTCTCACATTTTCTCACATGGTATATTGTGAGGGGTAAAAAACTGTCAAGGTCATTTCTTATGGCTTGGATAATCAGAATAGCCTGCAATGGTCAATATATTTATAGACGTAGAAGTGTTATTGGCACTGAATTATGATTGGCTAGATTATGCACTCCAGTCTTACCATGTCCCTAACAGGAACAAAGCTAAGGGGGGGAAAAGAGAGTTGCAAACACTAATGAGCAAAGAAAAGTTCCGTCGAGTCTTTCAGGAAGGGGAGGGGGAATAATGCTTTCCCTAAACACGACTGCAGTTGACAAAATGCTGGATGTTTAGGTGGCAATTATAGCTCTTTCAGAAACTGTCAAATCTTGTCATAACACATGCCATAAACAAGGACAGATTTAGAGGTTCTTCATGACAGTTATGTGTAGGATGTAGACAGTTGGCAGCTAACTTTCAAGTGCAGGAAAGAAAATTCCCCCTTCCAAAAGATCTTTGCTTGTTTATCAGGAGGGTGTTTTCTTTTGTGAACTGAATCTTACATTTACTGCATCACGTATTTTCAGAGTCTGACATTTCCATTCAACTTTATTTGTGACAGTCGCTGAAGTGAAGATGGAGGTAAAAGCAAGGTACACTACTTCCAAAATGTGTGACGGTTTTAGAAATGCAGGGCACTTTCTTCTTTTTTATATTTCAATAATTTTTTCCCCTCAATGTTCCATCCCAATTATATATGGATGGTTACCTCAGAAGAAAGCAAACGTATTTGAAATAACAATGAAAGAGGGAGGGCACATTGTGAATGAATCTAAAAAGCTGGGGTAATATTCTAGGCTCTGTACATGGCTTACAACCCACAACTATATTTAATAATAATCATTAAAGTAATTAATCATTAGTACTTTTTAACCAGGTATTTTTTAGATGTTTGGAAGTAAGCACGAAGTCAGGAGTTCTAAACTTTATCTGCATAAAATGTTTGCAGTACAATGGTCCTCAATGGAAGCTAGTGCAGAATCTCTCTGGATTATCAAGGCTTGGTCCTGCAACTTTGTGGACTGCACCTCTGTGCTCAAGTGGTAGGAGGCTCCATTGTTGATGGAATGGATATTTTAGCCCTGATCTAGATAGCCCAGGCAAGCCCGATCTCATCAGATCTCGGAAGCTAAGCAGGGTCAACTCAGGCAAGTACTTGGATGAGAAACCTCCTTGGAATTCCAGCGGCGGGAGGCAGGGGCAGGGTGTACTCAGCCACCTCTCTGAATATCCTCCAGGCCCCCAGTAGAGGGGTCAGTCACCAGAGATTGCTATGACTTTCAGGTAAACGTATGCATGCACACACACACGTACACACACACACAAAAGAAAATACCAAAAATACCAAAAAAAGAAATTGTCCAAACCATGCCATGATAGAGAGCCTTTGAACAGAGGCTATGATATGTGTCGCAGCCAGCCCCTGCTGCCACCCCACCCAAGCTCCTGGTTCAGGAAGAGCCCCAACTGCTAGCCACCTGGGCAAGCCCCCAGGTCAAAGGTCAACTGCTATGCTAGAGGCACTGCCAGCAAAGTGGCCTCTACTCACCTGGATGGCCCAGAGGCCAAACACAAGGTGGCGACGAGGGTGGGTGTGCAAGACCCCGGTTGTGAGAACAGGGAATGTGAAGGAAAGGTGAGGAATACACACCAACCTGCTGTCTTGGGCTAGCAAAGCGGCTGATGATGAAGGGGCCACTGCAAGCAATGCAGGGCTCATCATAGCTCCACCCCACCCCAATGCTGAGCATCAGGGCTTATATCTGGGCATGGGCTGAGTGAGGGTATGGGCAGGGGGAGGTACAAGGGGTGGGGAGTCAAGGGAGTTAGGCTATAAAAGGAGGCAAGCCCAACAGGCTGGGGAGGAGATGGCTGGTGGCTCCAAGGCAGCCAGAGAGAAAGTGAGTAGCACCAGCGGGTCTCGAGGAGGGCCAGTGAGGGAACCGCCTCCCCTGACCATTTCTGAGGCCATGGGCTAGCCCCCAAAGAGGGGTGAAACAGGGATGAGGGTTGGGCAACAACCACAATGGGAGGGGTCAGCCCTGGGGTGGCGGTGGTGGAGGAGGAGGCGTGCAAATATGTTTGTCATTTATCTAAAGAAAGTGAATGGTTTTAACAGAACGACTGCATATCTTCTTATGTTTACATCAACTTGTTCCTTGATGAGGGAAAACAAAGATATCAAATATAGCTTGTGTTGTGTGGATTTCTGGCCATATATTATTCTGCAGTCATTTGTTTTTCTGGTAGCCTGAACTGATCCTTCCACCACCCCACCACTTCTTGAACACATGAAGCTCCCTCATAATGAATCAAACCCTCGGTATATCAAGGTTGGTAACAACTACTTAGACTGGCAGCAGCTCCTCTAGGTCTCAGGTTGAGGTATTTCACATCACCTGATAATTTTAACTGAGGACACCAGGGATTGAACCTGAGGACCTTCTGAATGCCAAGTGGATGCTCTAACACTGAACGATGGCCCCTGTCCTCTTCTGCAGTCTTGGCTATGTTACCTCTCTCAAAGTTTTGCTCTGAATACCATATTATTTCTGTATACTGTCCCTTGATAACATTATGCCACACACACAGGCCCTTTTCACATTACCATTCTAAACCCGATGTTATTCGTCGTTGGCCCAATTTTAAGTAAAGCGATTCTGTCAATGAGCTGTCTCTGAAACACTATGGTCATTTCAAACAGTGCTGCTTTCCCCCTTGCCCTTTTTTGTCATGTGATCTTTCTCAGACTTTAAAAAAATGTTCTCAGGTGAGCGCTATAGTGCTAAACTGCTATAGCACTTCAGTGCTATAAAAAGTGTACACAAGAGTTTTACACACCAAAGTAGGGGGAGCAGCTGGGGAAGGGTCAATTATCAACAGCTGAGAAGATGTTACAGAGTGGATAACAGTAGCAGGACAGGAGATGGTTTGAATCAGGAAGGCTCAGGAACTGGAACTAGATGCCACATGAGGTCCCTTCTAACCATCTGATTCTGTAATTGAAAGGCTTTGCAAATGCTGCCTTTCTAAATTAGATGCAAAATGTTTTTTGGGAAAAATCAAATGCATTAATCAGAACTGTACGCCAGAGTATGCACATTTTTGTTACTTTCTAATTGCCTGGCAGTGAACATGTTATATAACAAGTACCCTGAACTCACAAGATCATGAAATATTCAAAAAGATTTATGAAGTCCTGGCTCAGTTCTGTCAAGTCCTTGCATTTTCAGTGGAGAGGTTGGGATTCTGAGTTGCAAACATTTTTTTCCCCCAGACACCCCCACAAATGGGGAAAACAAATGTACCTTCCAATACATTGAGACATTTACTTGTACTGATTCATTTGAGAAAACAACAAAGCTTCACTGGTTCGCTTATATTTTTCTACCTTTAGATTTCCTTCAAAACATTGAAAATGGGCATGTGTAAATCCCATTCTCTTCCCTTTTGTTTTTCAATTGCACAAATAAATATTTAAGGTTCAGAAAACCACATGGCTCCTCTTGAGATGTACAGATCAATTTATCACATAAGCCCTATATAGCACAATATAGCAGTGCTTGATAACCACTGCTTTTTTTAAAAGTGCAAACATGGATTTGGGGAATATCTCCTACCAGAAAGTACAGAACAGGTGAGAGAATAGCAAAAGGCATGAATGTGGTAATAAGGGGGGAAAGAAGCCTGGTCACAGATGAATTTGCACAGAAAATTTATTTATTAAAACACTTCTACCCCATCTTTCCTTGTGGTTTGTGGCAGCTTACAATAATGGTTAAAAAGCAATTTAAATTAAAACCAGAATAAAATACCAAAACCCAAATACCTCCCTTACTTTCACCCCCCCCCCCGGTGCCTGCCATTCAAACCCCTCAAAAGCCCTGACAGACAAGCAAGCCTTGCAGCGCCTCCTGGAGATTTCCAAGAAGGGGGCTCCCCTCTGCCCTCCTCAGTTAAAAGACAGGTGGAAACCTGCAATAATTCACACAGTTGCTTTTCTAACTATGACCTGCAATAATTCATGGGAGGATGAAAGGGCATGCATATACAGAAGTTCTCTGTTTCGTGTAGTGGTTAAGAGGTCGGACTGTAATCTAGGAGAACCAGGTTTGATTCCCCACTCCTCCACATGCAGCTGCTGGTGTGACCTTGGGTCAGTCATAAGTTCCTTCCAGAGCTGTTCTCGAAAGAGCAGTTCTTGAAAGAGCTCTCTCAGCCCCACCTACCTCACAGGGTGTCTGTTGTGTCGGAGAGAAGGGAAAAGAGACCCTTTTCCTGGGAATATTGTTTTTAAAACATTAATAAACTGATTGTAACCCACAAGCAATTGGCTATATGACAGACTCACTAAAGGCAGAAACAGTAACTTAGCTTTATATTCTTACTTTTAGTATCACAGTTAAAAAGTGTGGAAAGAATCAAGAGTATGATAGGTTTTAAGGTTCGGCAAGCACCAAGACATTTTGTTTTTTTAAAAAATCCAGTACTAAAATCTCTTTTTGTTTTTCAGGGCTGCAAACTGGTGAGCTTGCAATACAGTCAAGTGGTGTAATGCATTTCATGATATGAAATCACATTTTGATATTTTCTTAAACCTTCAGGGTATTGCATAACATTATCTCCATGGTTAAATCAAGTAGTGAATGGATTTTACTGCCTGTAACATAGGCCATCACAATAAGGACTTTAAAAATTCATTTTCATAAAGGATACATTTTTTACTGATAACACGCAGTACATTTCAATAATTTTGTATTAAATACAGGCACTCAGCTCAGTGAGTATGTGTGACATCTCTATTGGCATTCATTTTATTGCAGCAGAAGAATATACTACATATTATTAAGTTAATCTGAAGAAGTCAGTGAACTGAGGGGGGGAATCTCATATGGAAGATGTAATTTATTCCAGGTTAGCCATGCAAGACTCCTCACTTGTTATTCTCAGGAACAACCGAAATAAAAACGAGGAAACTGTTCAGCTAGCACAATGAAAATCACAGTTGGTAGCAATTTACACTTCCTATCTTGCTATCCATTTGAATAATCCAGAAGTTTATGCTAGGGAGTTAAACTGGGGAGATCTGGGTTCAAAACCCCAGTTAGCCATGAAGTTTACTGGGTAACTTTAGGCAGGGGTCTTTTGGGGGGGGGAGCGCACCGGAGCGCAGCTCCGGGAGCTCAGGAGCCAAGCCCCGCCCCCAGCCGGCGTCCCGGAGAGTCTTTCAGGCAGCCGAATGTCAATTTCAGCTCCATTATATCCTATGGGCCATTGAAGTCAATGGTGAAAACATAGGGTATATTCTGGGGGCTGGAGGAGGGGTTTGAGGGAGAGGCTCCACACTCACAGGGTAGCTGTTGGAGCCTCTCCCCAAGATACCCACCAAGTTTCAAGAACATTGGATCAGGGGGTCCAATTCTATGGGACCCCAAACAGGTTGCCCCTATTCCCTCCATTGTTCCCTATGGTGGGAAAAAACTAAGTTTTTTTCCCACCATAGAGAACAATGGAGGGAATAGGGGCAACCTGTTTGGGGGCCATAGAATTGGACCCCTAGTCCAATGTTCTTGAAACTTGGTGGGTATCTTGGGAAGAGGCTTCACCAGCTACCCTGTGACTTTGGAGCCCCTCCCTCAAACCCCCTCCCTTCCAGCCCCCAGAATATACCCTATGTTTTCACCATTGACTTCAATGGCCCATGGGATATAATGGGGCCGAATTGCCGTCCTTTCCTTCTCTCTTTTTCCTCTTTCCCTCCTTCTTTTCTCTCTTCCTTTCCCACCTTTTTTTCTTCTCTTTTTTCCTCCTTTACCTGTTTCCCTCCTTCTTCCCTCTCTTTCTTTCCCTCCCCTTTCCTTTCTTTCTTTCCCTCTTTCCTTCCTTCTTTCCTTCTCTCTACTCTCTCTCTTTCCTCCTTCTGTGGCCCAACTCTCATGAGAAGGAGTTTAAACTTTAAATCCCTTCTCTCTTAGCTCCCCCACCCAGACCAGCTGGGGAAGGGGAGGGGAGGCTTTTGAAGATGCCTCCCCCCCGTTTTGCTTCCCCTTCTGACATCACTTCCGGTGATGTCAGGGGGCGTGGCATATGCTAATAGCCTAATAGCCATATGCTAATGAGCTCCTGCAGCTCTTTTTCTACGAAAAGACCCCTGACTTTAGGCCAATAACTCTCTCTCAATCTATCCTTAAAAGGGGGTAGGGGGAGGAATCTTCCACTCCAAGTTGCTTCTTTGGAGAAAAGACAAAATAAAAAGTAATGTCACAAGAGAGATAGTGCTATTTTCAATGGCAGACAGTGATGAGATGAGGCAAATAAATGCTGGATCCCCTTCAAAAGGGAATATAGTGTTATAATATAGGCATACATATACACACATAGTAGTGTTTGTGTTTGACATATATTTTACCTCTGTATTGATATGACTTTCTCCATCCTTTAGCAACTGAAGCTGGGTTGTAATGGAACATTCCTCATGCCTGTTGATAAAAAGGACACCACAAAAGCATCGTATAAATGTGCTGCCGATGGTTATGTGAGCATATGATCTCAGACTAGATGTTTACAGGTCTGTCACAGAGCCAGCAATGGCTCTCACAAGACACCATATTTCTTGCTTGCCCTTTTAAAAGGGAATATAGTATTATAATATAGGCATACATATACACACATAGTAGTGTTTGTGTTTGACATATGTTTTACCTCTGTATTGATATGACCTTTGACTGTCACAATTTAAATAAATGCTTCATTAAATATATATATATATATATACAGAACAATATTTCTGAAAGCTTTTAATAGCTGAACCTCTCCTTCTAATTGTACTCTAATTTCCTGCCCCCATAACCCAGCATATTCCAATAAGTATGTAGCCTCCTGCTGCATTGAAGGTTGTGGATCAGGTTTCAAACTAGCATCAGAAGAGGAACAGGATATGCCTGATCCTCTCCTATAAGCACATTGAGATGATTGGGCAGAAAAGAGGCAACCACCCCCACAAAGCCAATGTGGATTAGTGAAGGTCTTTTCCAGGGGGCATTCAGTCCACTCAGCTCTTGATGGGAGGATGAAGAAAAAAACATCAGCTTCAACATCTTATCTCTCATTCAAATCTTGTGCCCCTCCCCAAGGAGGGCATACTGTTATAAAATCTGTGTGGACCTCACCACCTGCAAACTGGAGTCTGGCAACAGAGAACAAGTAATTATTGTCTACTAGGAATAAGGCCCGTTGTGGAAATAAATACAATGAGCTCTAGAAAGAGGCTCTGGGTGGGTGCCCTGGCCTTGGGCACTCAGCATCAATTTGCTGTGGTGACCTCAGCGGGTATAATGACACAGAGCTTACCATTTTCTCCAGGGGAACTGATCTCTGCCATTTGAAGAGCAGTTGTAATTCTGAGTGTTCCCCAGCCCTCCCCTGGAGATTGGCAACAATGGTTCCCCAGGAGAAAATGGCTGGTTTGGAGGGTAGAGCCTATGGCATTGTACCTGTCTTGGTGGTAGCAACCCTATCTCCTTCCCAGCCAACCATCAATTTACCGTTATCTTCCCCTCTGACTTCAGCTTTCCATCTCCCACACACAAACCTGGAGCCTCTACTTAGGAAAAGTACGGTCTTTCTTCTCCTCAGTGGGGACCCAAGCAGGAGGGGAAGCAACCTCAGCAGGGTATAATAACTCAGAGTCCACCCTGCAAAGCAGCCATTTTCTCCAGGGGAACTGATCTCTGCCATCTGGAGAGCAGTTTTAATTCTGAGTGCTCTCCAAACTTCACCTGGAGAATGGGAGCAATGGTTCCCCAGGAGGAAATGGCTGGTTTGCAGGGCGTAGTCTATGGCATTGTACCTGTCTGAGGTCCCATGCCTCCTCAAACCCCACCCTCTCCAGGTTCCACCCCTCAAATCTCCAGGAATTTCACAACCCAGAGGTGGCAAGCTTATCTCCTTCCCAGCCAACCATCAACATACTGTTATCTGCCCCTCTCACTTCAGGTTTCCATCTCTTCCCCACTCCCTCTAGCCTCTACTTAGGTAAAGTAATTCGTTCTCCACAGTGGGGACCAAAGCAGCTCACATCATTCTCCTCTCCCCCTTTTGATTTGCACAACAACCCTATGAGGTAGGTTATACTGAAAGTCTGTGAGTGGTCTGAAATCACCCACTCGACTTCCACGGCAAGAACCTGGGTCTAGCACACCCTGCTCTGAAGCGCTAACTACTACGCCTAAGGTAGCCAGCCTCCAGGTGAAGACTAAAGATCACTGGGTATCATGACTGAACTCCAGACATCAGATCTCTCCCCACCTGGAGAAAATAACTGCTTTGGAGAGTGGGCTCCATGGCATTCTATTCATCTGAGGCCTCTCCCCTCCACAAGCTCTGGCTTCCTTAGACTCCACCACAGAATATCCAGGAATTTCCCAACCCGGAGCTGGCAACCCTAGTCAGGACTGGCCCCAAAGAGTTCCCCACAAAGGTCTGGAAAGGGCTTCCTTCCTTGGTTTTTTTACTGACATAACCAAGCTTGGTTGCCTAGCAACAGCCACTGAGGGAAAAGTTAGTACCACAGGAGCCAAGAAGGAGAAGTGTCTTCGTCGGGGAGGAGTGTCCAGGCTGGCAGTGGATGGGGGAGAGGAGCAGACCCAGCACCCAGCCAATGGCACACAAGTACTCTTGAGTGACGGTTGATGGGCCAATGGCTGATGGAGCGCACTGCACAGCCAATGGGAGAGCTGGAAATGGCCAATATGTACGGGATATATATATACTGATACTGTTATGGCAGCTTGGAGGCAAAGAAAATGGTTCTATCACATTCTGTGCATCACATTTGTATCCCATCCTTCCCACAAGGAGATTAGCATGGTGTGCATGAACACGTGTAGCCACTAAAGGCTTCCTAATACTGATTTAGACAATTGACCAATCAAGCGCTTAGTAATCTCGAAAGTTCTCTGGCAGAGATCTTTCAGAATACTCCTGTGAAGTAGGTTAGGCAGGTTATGAGACTGGCCCACAGTCATCCAAAGAGCTTCGTGGCTGAACAAACATCTTACTTGTTGAAGCACACTGGCTTTCTGGTCTCTGTTATGCTGTAATTTTAAAGTTACAGATAAGATGATTGCACCACATTGTACCACCAGAAGTACAAGCTGGGTTTTGAAGAGATCAAATTGCCAACATTCGCTGGATTATGGAGAAAGCAAGACAGGACCAGAAAAACATCTACTTCTGCTTCATTGAGTATGCTAAAGCCTTTGATTGTGTGGACCACGACAAACTGTGGCAAATCCTTAAAGAGATGGGAGTACCAGACCACCTCATATGTGTCTTGAGAAACCTGTATAAGGGTCTAGAAGCGACAGTTAGAACTGGGCACGAAACAACTGATAGGTTTAGAACAGGAAAAAGAGTACAGCAAGGATATATATTGTCACCCTGCTTATTTAATTTATATGCAAGTACATCATGTGAAATGCCAGCCAGGAAGATACAAACTAGAATTAAGATTGCCAGGAAAAACATCAACAAACTCAGATATGCAGATACCACTCTAATGGCAGAAGTGAAAAGGACCTCAAGAACCTCTTGCTAAACATGAAAGAGGAGAGCACAAAAGTTGACTTGAAATGCAACATAAAAAAAAACTAAGATCACAGCATACGGCCCCATCACTCCTTGGCAAACAGAAAGGTAAATCATGGAAACAATGACAGAATTCATGTTCCTGGGATCCAAGATCACTGCAGACGGTGACTGCAGCCATGAAATTAAAAGAAGCCTGCTCCTTGGAAGGAAAGCAATGGCAAATCTAGACAGTGTAATAAAAAGTAGAGACATCACCCTGCCAACAAAAGTCCGTATGGGCAAAGCAATGGTATTCCCAGTAGTAATGTATGGCTGTGAGAGTTGGACCATAAGGAAGGTCAAGTGCTGAAGAATAGATGCTTTTGAATTAGGGTGCTGGAGAAGACTCTTGAGAGTCCCTTGGACTGCAAGGAGTTCGAATCAGTCAATCCTAAAGGAAATCAACCCTGATTTTCCTTGGAAGGTCAGATACTGAAGCTGAAGCTCAAATCCTTTGGCCACCAAATGAGAAGGGAACACTCACGGGAGAAGACCCTGAAGCTGGGAAAGACTGAAGGTAAAAGAAGAAGGGGATGGCAAAGGATGAGATGGTTAGACAGTATTACCGATGCATCGAACATGAAATTGAGCGAACTCCAGAGGACAGCGGAAGACAGGAGGGCCTGGCATGATCTGGTCCACGGGGTCGCGAAGAGTCAGACTCAACTGTGTGACTGAACAACAACACCACATATGGAACTGGATGTATTACATGTGTGCCTCAGTGGGGAGGGAGGGGTATAAATTGAATAAATAAATAAATAAATAAATAAATAAATAAGTTGGCATTATTTAACGGTTTGGTGTCTCATTGTTATGGCCTTTTGTGAAAATATTTTTTGGTGGGCTTTTGGTTTGTTTTTGGCCATCAAGTTGCAGCTGACTTATGGTGACCCATGTGGTTTTCAAGGCAAGAGGTATTCAGTAGTGGTTTGCCATTGCCTGTGTCCATGTCATAAATCTAGTATTCTTTTGAGGTCTCCCATCCAAATACTAGCCAGGACCAACCCTGCTTAGCTTCTGTGATCTGATGAGATTGGGCTAGCCTGTTGTTTATATATGTGTAATTCTAGAACATTCAAGAACAACAAATAATCAGCTGAACAAAGTCTGAGTCCAGTGGCACCTTTAAGACCAACAAGACCCGTTTTATTCTGGGTATAAGCTTTTGTGTGCATGCACACTTCTTCAGACACACTTGCATGCACATGAAAGCTTATACCCAGAATAAAACTTCGTTGGTCTTAAAGGTGCCACTGGACTCAGACTTTGTTCTGCTGATTCAGACCAAAATGGCTACCCACCTGAAATAATCAATTGGTTATTATTTCTGGTTATGAGCCTGTACAGATTAACTGATTCTGTACACATTATTTTCAAGGTAAGTACCAGTGTATTCAGTGACATTTATCAATGTATTACCAACTCCAGGCAGCTCAAGTTTCTATACATGGTTCTTGTCTTTTTTATATTAGCCTCACAATCCTGTGAAGTCAACTGAAAAAGAATGATTGCCCCAAGATCAACCAATGAATTTTATGACAAGCAAGGATTGGAACCTGCCCCTGCCCCCCATTTGATGCTAAAAATCACTATGCAAGATCGGCTTTTCAATAATTGCTTCCAAATAAGATTGTATATAGGATTGCTTTTGTTACTGTCCATGGGCTTTTCTTCACAAAGATACTGGAGTGGGTTGCCATTTCCTTTTGCAGCGGATCACATTTTGTCTGAGTTCTCTACTGTGGCCTGTCCATCCTGAGTGGCCCTCCATGGCATAGCCCACAGACTCATTGAACCACGCAAGCCCCCTCGCCACATCAAGGCAGTGATCCAGTCAGTAAAAACAAGACCTGGAAAAGACTCACTGGAGAAGACCCTGATGCTGGGAAAGATTGAAGGTAAAAGAAGAAGGGGACAGCAAAGGATGAGATGGTTAGACAGTGTTATCGATACAACGAACATGAAATTAAGCAAACTCTGGAGCATGATGGAAGACAGGAGGGCCTGGCATGATGTGGTCCATGGGATTGTGAAGAGTTGGACTCGACTGTGCAACTGAACAACAACAACATAGGATTGCTGCCACATATTACCATTGAATGCAATGTAATATGAATTCAATGTGACCAAGTTTCTCTGTCTCAGCTTATACATTAACTGTTGTTTTTCTCAGTTAATCAGTTTTTTCTGTTTAAATCAATGCAACACTGAGAAATCTAGAAAGAAACAGTCACTGCTCAAACTGGATTTTTTTTTTTAGCAGCCCTTGAAGGGCAGAGAATTATAAAACTGTGATTTTGAAATCTGAACTTTTAAATAATGCAACAACTACCCTTTAAATCTTCTTAGATTTGATTCTCATGGTGTGGAAACCTCACCTTTTTATTTTGTAAATCCACAGACATGTGGGGCTTTGAGACATGTGGAGAGCTGTGGACTTCCCATTTCTTTATTCTTTGGGAATATGAAAATGGAGGTATAACATGTATTCTCTGAGAACATTTGCATGCTGTAACATCAGCTCTAAATACTGTTGCCAGAATATTCTTTTTTAAAATAAAACAAAGTGATAACATCTGTGGGCAGAAATTGCAAAACAGAGATGACAGTTCCTTTCTCTGCTCCTACTTGGTTATATTTCCCCCCTTTCTAATGGTGCCTTTAGGGCAAATAGGTATGTGTTGCATCTCTTGCTTAAAATGCGAAAAGAAATTAGCAGAATTTAATTAAGGATTTAATTCCTGGTTTGCTGACCAGATACATATTGGCTTAGGAAGGCCAACTAAGTGGGAGAGGGGGATGTTCCAGTATTAATAGGCAATTATAAGCATGGTTACTGAGCAGGCATAGTGGCCCAGATGAAGCCAAAATCACAGATGCATTGTAAAAAGCAAGAAGGGTGACATGTGGCTGTAAATCAGCCTTCCTGCATGATCTATCAATCAGCTCAGAAACCCAGTTCAAGACTTTATTGCATTTTCATCCCGCCCTCTTTCCAAGCTTAGGACAGCATACCTGGTTTGTTTGTGTATCTATTCACTCCATTTATAGCCTGCCTTTCTCAAGGCAGATCATACAATATAAACAATGTAGTTAGACAGCAGTAGACATCTGCTAAATGATGCAATAGGACTAGGATTGCAAACACTAGAAAAAACAGTGCAAAAAGAAAATGGTATCAGAAAGTATCAGAAAGGTATCAGGAAGTAGCTCTCAGGCTTCATTGTACACAGAAGACAGCACCTACATGATCAGAGCCTGTAGCTTTAGTATACAGGTTTAGCCGTGGGGGTGTGTGTACGTGGAAATCCCATGTTCTGATTTGGTGTCACATTCCACATACAAAAATTTAGCTGGGAACAAAGTATACCATCTTGAGGAGGCTGGCTTCTCATTTCACTGATTGTAGGATAGAGAAAGTTAAGATCCAAGCAGGCAATACTAATGGTGAAAATATTATCACATATCTTCCATGAAGACTCTAATACTCTTTGAGGGTCTGGTCACATGCAGAATTTGCCGTGGGATACTCATGAACGCTGGGTGGCGTTGATCACGATCAAATGGACACATCTGGCAAGCGTTGTGCACCCATCGCCAATCCAGATCATCCGGCTGAACATCCAGAGTTTAAAAGTACCAACGAAAGTCCACTATCAAACAGTTGCAACAGGCCATAGACGGACTTTCTCTGTCTGATCGCTCCAGCGCGCTCCTCTTGCCTCGTTGAAGCGCGCCGGAAACACGCACCTCCGAAAAAAGCCCCGGGTCAAATAGTGAAGGCACAAATAGCCACACCTTCCCCTTGCATTATGTGGCCTGTGTGATCGGGGCCTGAATCACCCTTCTTCCATGTTAATCCCATGAAGTAGGTTAATTGGAGAAATAATGTCTGGCTCAAGATCACCCTGTGAACTTTATTTATTTATTTTTCAAATTTCTACTCCGCCCTTCCCGTGAATGGAGGAGTTGGACTTGAACCCAGTCAATCCTGTTCCTAGACCAAATCACTGCACCACATTTCATTGTCTCCTGTTCTCCACACCAACAGTGGGAGATGAGAGTTAGGGGGCATAAGTGAATCTGGCTCATGAGCTGTGCTCTCTCACTGTAGCCACAGTCTCAGGCAAACTGAAAATTAGCAGAATATGGGAATTATAATATTGGCCTACCATACAGGGCTGTTGTAAGAATAATGAACGTGCAGGATTACAAACACTTAGAATGGGTTTCATAAATGTGTTGCTATTACTAATACACCCCATTAAAATCAAGGGGGCTTCTTCCCAAGTAAGTGGGTAACTTGATTGCTGGGAAAGAATAGACACAAGAGTAATTCAAATGAGATTTTTTAAAAATACTGATACATGATGTCAGGACAAAGGATTGTGTCATTTATCTTTATAATTTCCAGTGAATTCCAGCCTAAGAAATAAAGGCTTTATCCAGGTAGTCGGCCATGTTGGTCTGAAGCATTAGAATAAATTTAGAGTCCAGTGGCACCTTTAAGACCAACAAAAGTTTATTCAAAAGTGTATTTGAAAAAGTTTGCGTGCACACAAAAGCTCACACCTTGAATAAACCTTTGTTGATCTTAAAGGTGCCACTGGACTCTAAATTTGAAATAAAGGCTTTGGGAGGTAAAGTCCCAAAAATCCATGTTTCACATCATATTCATTGTAAATAGCCACCTACAAGGCTTTTCAGTGCCAATGTATCCCTCATGAAAGGCCACACCAATTAATTGTTTAAAACTTTCTTTCATTCCTAACATCTACATATCCTGACTGAAATGGCAGCATCAGGATCCACTTCTTTATTATTTCAGACAGATTTCTGTCCAGGAGGAGTGCTAATTTTTCATAAAATGTCTATTTAAACTAGATATTGGAAGAATCAGTTGTGATTGGTCCTGTAAAATGATATCAAATGCTTAAAGTACTCATGAGTAAACTATGGATATAATACACTATTCCATGTATAGTACTCATCCTTAATTTTACAAATGCTTTTTGCAGGGACAGAATTCGGTGGGTTGATCTCATGTTCCCAAGAAGGGCTACAGAAATGGAAACAAGGTAGGTGCTTCATTTGATAAGACCAAGTTCCATCTAGTCCAGCACTCTGTTTCCAAACCCTGGCTAGCCAAAAACCCCTACACAGGTAAGCAGCATGGGCTGAAGGTCATGCACATTCCGCTACGCGTCCCAGTAGCTAACAAAGACATACTTGCTTCTGAATATGAAGATCTCATATAATAACCATGCCTAATAGACACATATGAGAGGGAATAGAGCATGTTATAGCCCAGTTGCATCAGATCTAAGGAGGGTTCATATTTGAGGAGACCACCAGGAAAGACTCTGAAGAGGAAGGCCTTTGCTTTTCCCTTGTCATATTCATACCTTGTATGCTGCCATAATAAAGGTTTTGATTTTGACACATGGGTTCCAAGTCATTCCATTAAACCAACCATGGTACTTGATTTCACCTCATGTCTTCACAGCTTTCCCATGCATGGTTCACCATGCCAAATTCCACTGGAATCCAAACCATGCTGCTCCATTATGATTGTGGCAAGTTCTGCTTTAGCACTCAGGAGCCTATATAACTACCAGAACCTTTCCAGCTCACCACCGATTTACTCTGGAAAGCTTCTCCTGTACCCACACATACATTTAACAATGCTCACCTTGGGCTTCCGGTCGGAGTTAAAATGGCGAATTGACACACTTTGCGATTTGTGCAGGGTGTACAGCAGTATCTGACGACAGTCTGGGCTCTACCTGGCCCAGCGCAGCACTCCCCAGACGGGGGGGTGGCAAGCAAGCAGCGAAGCCTGAGGGGGAGTTGAGATCGGTGTGGATAAGCTTCGGAGGAAGCTTTTTTACACTTTGATCTCCTTCCGCGGAGAGGGCAGTTGCTAATCAGCACTACAGATACCAGCTGGGCTGAGAATTCAGCATAAATTCGTCATCTACCGACCTCTTTAACATCAAGATTAACATCGATTACAGAAGAAGCACTGCGAAACCCCGAGATTACAAGTAAGGTAACAAAAGAACAATTGCTTACCGGTTTAAAGAAGAACGCGAAATCGAAACATACGGATAAGCGTAGATACCTTTAATGAACTATTCCGCTTGATTTAAAAGTTAAAAGAAAGCTTTCCTCTAGAGAAAACGGCCAAAAACTGACTTTGTTTTGCATTCCTGTGGTCAGCTAAGTCTAAACTTTGCGTAGCAGAAACGAAACTGACTGTGACTCTATGATACAGGAAGTAGACTAGAGTGGATGTTTTTCGAAGTCGCTGTACCGGAAGTAGACGGTTGTTTTAGTGTGTGACACCACCACCACCGGAAGTTGGATTACAGTGACGGACAGACAAACAGGAAGTTCGGAAAGAGCCTACTCTAGCCAGAAAATCATAGAGAAATTGCGCCCGACATTTTGAGGAGGACTAAATTTTAAAAAGTTATTTTTAAGCCGAAAAAGCATTGGAAGAAGTTACAAAGGTGGCGATTTGGCTTGAAGATTGCTAATATAAAGATTGATTAGCCCGGAAGTCGTTTTCAAGACGGATTTGAGGTCAAGACCAAGAGTTGCCTCATCACCCAGCCCAAGAATGACTGCAAAGGAAAAAAAGAGTGGCAGGCTGCTATGGAAGCGATGGAAAAATGGATGACTGAAGTGGTGCAGAGTTTGGGAAAGCAAATAGAATCACAGCTGCAACAACAGCTGCAACAACAGCTGCAGTTACAATTGGAGCAAATAGAACAAGTACAAGTCCAAGTACAGAAAAAAAATATGGAAGAACTAAAAGAACTGGTACTAACAGAAGTGGCAGGGATAAAAAAAGATACGGAAGACGTTAAAAAAGAGGTTAAAAGTCTGGTGACAAAATCAGAAGAAATGGAACAGAAAGTTAAAAGAACCTTGTCAGAAAACACAAGATTGGAGTCCATGATGGAATATAGGGCTACTCAGAATCATTTGAGATTGAGAGGAATAGAAGAGGAGGAAGATCAGGACTTACGGGCCTTAGTAATTAATACATTGACAACTTACATAGGGGAAGATGTTGGAGACTTGGATCCAGACTTTGACCTGATTTATAGAGTAAACTCAGCTTATGCCAAGAGAAAGCAATTACCCAGAGATGTGATTGTTCAATTTGTGACTACAAAAATGAAGGAAGACGTTTTCAAGAAGCAATTTACACAACCGTTGGAAATTAATGGAAAAAAAATAATAATTTTGAGAGAAATTCCGAGATCGATCTTACAAGACAGAAAGAAATTCAAGAAATTAACAGACAGACTAAAAGAAATGAGTATCAGGTTTAGATGGGAAATTCCATATGGATTATCATTTGTTTACAATTCGGTGAGATTTACCCTCAAAACGGAAGGAGATATATACAGATTTAAAGAGAACAACTTTGATGACTTTAAAGACATTTAACTCAAAACAACTATGGATTACAAATTTCTATCTTGGAATGTAAATGGACTAAATTCACCAAACAAAAGAAGATTAGTGAGTCATTGGTTAGAGAAACAAAAGTGCAACATAATTTGTCTACAAGAAACACATATCAGAAAACAAGATAATAAATATTTGATTAATAAAAAATTGGGAGAAGAATTTCATTCCTCAGCAATCAATAAGAAAAAAGGAACAGTGATATACATTGCAAGAGAATTGGAACCTAAACAGATCTTCTCAGACAAAGAAGGAAGATATGTTGGCGTGGAAATAACGATGAATAGAAAAAAGACATTGCTTGTAAATATATATGCACCCAATGGTGCGAAAGAGACTTTTTTAAAGATTTAACTAAAGAGTTGGACTATTTAAATTATGATCAAATAGTCCTTGCAGGAGACTTTAATGGTACAGTGAATAATGTATTGGACAGAAAATCCAAAGCAACTGGAGAGACAGTTGGAAAGTTGCCAAAAAATTTTTTTCAGCTAATGAAGCAAGAGAAACTAGAAGATGTTTGGAGGAAGTGGAACCCCAAGACAAAGGATTATACGTTTTATTCTAACAGACATAACTCCTTTTCCAGAATTGATATGATTTGGATGTCAGAGGAGATGGCGCAAAAAACCTACAAAATACAAATCTTACCGAAAACTAATTCAGACCACAACCCCTTACTTTGGATATTTAAAGAAAAGCCCAAACAATTACATTGGAGAATTAATGAGGACTTATTGGATCAAAAATTAATTAATGAAACTTTGAAAAAAGAGACAAAAAGCTTCTTTGAACTGAATTTAAACAAAGGTACGGATATACAAGTTGTATGGGATACATACAAAGCGGTAATGAGAGGCTTGCTTATCTCTCTGAACTCTAAAGATAAAAAACAAAGGATGCAACAACAAAAGGACCTTCATGAAAAAATTCGTCAAAAGGAAAAGGAACTAAAGAAAAGACTAGGGAAGAAAAAGATTATTAAAGAGATCCACTTTCTACAGGATCAATTGAATGTTCTACTCAACAGAGAATTATACTGGAACCTGAAGAAACTACAGCAAAAAGCATTTGAGGGTGCAAATAAACCAGGAAAATTTTTATCGTGGCAACTGAAAAATAAAAAAGAAAGGAATTTTATAAATAAGATTACTGAAGATGGAAAGGATGTTATGAATTTGAATGGCATAAAAAGAGTCTTCTTTAAATACTACGCCAAACTGTTTAAAAAGAAAGGAATTGATCAACAGAAAATTAAGAAATATTTGGAGACTATCGAAGTTCCAGAGCTGGGAAAACAAATTAAAGAGTTATTAAATGGTTTAGTAACGAAGGAAGAAGTCACAATGGCGATAGAAGATGCAAAGTTGGGAAAAGCTCCAGGTCCAGATGGCTTTACTGCAAAGTTCTACAAGAAATTTAGAGGAGCTAACCCCTATCTTAGTACTTCTGTCGAATGAGATAAGAAAGACTAAACGGATCCCAGATTCATGGAAAGAAGCAAATATTTCATTGATACCCAAAGAAGGTTTGGATTTAACTCATGTCAAGAGTTATAGACCAATATCGCTATTAAATAATGACTATAAATTATTTGCAAAAATAATTTCGGAAAGACTGAAAAAACATCTGAAAGATACTATAGCGGAAGAACAAGCTGGTTTCTTACCAAATAGACAAATCAGAGACAATTTAAGAGTGGTGATTGATGTAATTGAATACTATGACAAACATCCAGAAAAAGAAGTTGGATTCCTCTTCCTTGATGCGGAAAAAGCTTTTGATAATTTAAACTGGGAATTTATGCTGCAAGCTATAGAAAAAATGGATACAGGACAGTCTTTTTAAAACATGATTGTGGCAATTTATTCAGAACAAAAAGCGACTTTGAATATAAATAAAGAAAGAACGGATTTCTTCCAAGTCCAAAAGGGAACACGTCAAGGCTGCCCGCTATCCCTGCTGCTGTTTATTTGGATATTGGAAATATTATTGACAGCGATAAGAAAAGATAACAGCATTGAAGGACTTACAGTGAAAGGTTTTGCATATAAATATAGGGCATTTGCAGACGATGTAATGTTTATGATTCAGGACCCAATTGAGAAAATACCACAATTGATGGAAAAAATTGAAGAATTTGGTTTAGTTGCGGGATTCTATGTTAATAAAAGTAAAACCAAGGTGATGTGCAAAAATATGACGAAGCAAAGGCAAACAGAACTACAAGAGAAAATTCAATGTGAAGTAGTTACAAAGACTAAATATTTAGGAATTGAATTAACCATGAAAAATATTGATCTGTTTAAAAATAATTATGAAAAGGTGTGGTACAAGATTCAGCAAGACATGAAGAAATGGGACACGTTGAATTTATCACTATTGGGAAGAATCGCAACTGTAAAAATGAATGTTTTACCGCGTTTGATGTTCTTATTTCAGACTATCCCAATATTAAAACAAAGGAAAGTATTGGATACGTGGCAGAAAGAATTATCCAAATTTGTATGGGCAGGAAGAAAGCCAAGGATTAAAATGAAAATCTTATGTGACGCAAAGGAAAGAGGAGGTCTACAATTACCAAATCTAAGACTGTATTATGATGCCATCTGTTTAACATGGTTGGAACAGTGGATTAATCTTGAGGATAAGAAGTTATTGGCCTTAGAAGGACATGACAACAAGTTTGGATGGCACGCATACTTATGGTATGGAAAAGTAAAAATGGACAAATTTTTCAAACACCACTTTATAAGACAATCACTGTTCGAGACTTGATGAGATATAGAAAATTCTTCTCAGAAGAAAGACCACTTTGGATAGTACCAGCAGAAGTGATTAATCCATATTCAAGAAATCAAGGGTTAGATTGGCTACCTTATAAAAGTCTTTTAAAATTAGAAGGGAAAAACTTTGTGTTAAAAGACAGATTTGATGTGGAATTTGAATATGATTGGTTGAAGTATAGACAGATTTATGACTTATTTAAGACCGACAAAAGAGAACATGGTTTTAGAGAAAATAATATGGAAATTGAAACTGTATGGCTTGAAAAGGGGAAAAAAATGATTTCTAAACTGTACAAGGTTTTATTGAAATGGTATACTGAGGATGAAATTGTAAAAGAGCAAATGATAAAATGGGCGGTAAATGTTAATAACGAGATATTAATGACATCTTGGGAATATTTGTGGAAAAGGTCAATGAAAATTTCAACTTGTGTAAATGTTAAAGAGAATTGCTATAAAATGATGTATAGATGGTATATGACGCCTAAAAAAATTGCTATTATAAATGAAAGTATGTCTAACAAGTGTTGGAAATGTAAGAAACATGAAGGGTCTTTTTACCATATGTGGTGGACATGCGATAAAGCAGTATGTTATTGGACTAAAATCCACAATGAGATACAAAAAATTCTGAAATGTACTTTTAAGAAAGACCCACAGATGTTATTGCTAGGTCTTAAAATGGAAGAAATAAATGTAGCCAAGAGAACACTATTATGGTATTTGATTACAGCAGCTAGACTGACTTTTGCTCAATGTTGGAAACAAGATAAAGTACCTGAAACATGGGAATGGATTAAAAAGACGTTGTTTATGGCAGAAATGGACAAACTAACAAGAAAGTTAAACAACGAAGAAGATGAAACTTTTTTTGAAGACTGGAAAGACTTTCAAGAATATCTGTTGAAAAATTGGGATATTAAACGTGGTTTGATTTGTTTTGATAGTTATTAAGAAGAAAATGAAAGAGAGTTAATTTTTTGAATTGTTACCGTTAGTAAGAGAATATAAGTTTAGAAGTAATTGTAATAGAATAAGAGAGGCATTAATGGGGTTGGGGCAGTGCGGGAAGCCTTGTTTGGGGGGGGAGAGGGAGTAAGAAAAATGGATATGTAGTGATTTGTTTGAATTGTTTGAACATGTGATATATCCAATAAAAAACTGTATTATAAAAAAAAAAACAATGCTCACCTTGATGGGCGGGGATAATTTTTTGAAGAACTTTGTTCAATGAAACCAATGCAGGTTAGTATATTGAATGTTGTACATTGAGTGCTGTTGTCTGATGATAATTCTGTAGCAAGTAAAATTTATTCAGACATTTGCTTAATTTTTTTTACAGAGAATACTTTGCTATCCATTTTCAAAAAATGGAAAATAAAAGGACAAATCAACCTTATTCTTTACACCATTCTCAAGGTGAAAGACAAAGCATGGTTCTTCTAATGTTGGAGACATTTAATATTTCATCTACAATATTTCACATACAGCCTGATCCTATGCATGCTTACTCAGAAGTATTCCATCCACAGACTCAAGTAACTGACTCCTGTATATGTGTACATACTGCAGCCTTAATTGAAAAGTAAAATGGAAGGTCGGTTAGTTGCTTTCACATTTTCTGTCCAGGAAGAGGAAGGAAATGAAACTGGGGCGGCGGGTGGTGGTGCTAATACCAAGGATGTGACTGATGGTTATGTCTTTTTGCAATGGATTTCCTCTCTTGAAATTTCCCAGTTGGCAGCCTTGTCAGGGCAGCAAAGGGAGCTATTTTAGTGTGACACTCATTATTGGGTGCTGAATGCATTTTGAAGGACAGAATATTTCAGGCAGTGAATATATTTGTGAAACAGTTCTGATGCAAAGGGAAAGAAATGCAGAGCTGGCTAAGAAATGACACACCTGTGCTGTGTTGGAAGGACAAGTACAAATTCTCATGAGTGAGTCCTTTTGCCTCTCCAGTGCCATGTTTAAATGTGGCCTCAGAGTAATGGGCTGAAAAGTAACTCTCCCACCTTTCATTGTATGCTAACATCAAGGTGATTTGGAAGGTCCATGTTAGAAATTAAGGGGTCTAGAACCACAGGTGGTAGTCCTTGGAAGTTATTTAGCACATAAGGTGAATGTGGTGATTTTGGTAGGACTTATAGTGCACCTGTCCCACCAGTGTATATTATCTGAAGGCACATGGTGCAGCAAGCTAGTAAGACTAAAAACAATCTTACTGGAATTATTCCAGCTGAAGAAAAGCTAATGGGCTTCGAGAACAGGTAGTGTGTACCACATCAAAATGGCTGCCATGGGGGGTAGGCCCAGTCACAGAACATTGGGAGGTTCCTAGCTAAGCATTCCCCTGTAAAGGTGGCACTGGCAGCTGCTTCCAAATCCCCTGCAGGCACAAAGGTGATATCCCCTGGATTCTTCTGAAGCACCTCCTAAAGAAATAGGCTCCTTTGCATTGGAGAAGAAGGCACCACTTTGGGAATTATTGGCTCAGACGCCACAGAGGATTGCATTGCAAGCTGACAATGCCTTAGGGCCCATGAAATGCGAATGCAAGACATTTATTTAACCGAACATTGAAACCATTATCGCTTCCCTCCGAATTCTTCCAATGACTTGGGGAAGAGGATGAGTGAGAGAAGTATAGTTTATAGGGTTCCCCCGACTCTCTCAAGCACCCAGTTCTAGGGCAGCTAGATTCGAGTCCAGTGGATGTTCGGGGTATACGCTTTCGAGAGTCAAAGCTCCCTTCCTCAGATACAACTTTTAGGGTGTCGTGCTCTCTGGGTTGTTTTCCTCGTACTGGCTCGGGGCTCTCCCCAGCTGCACAACACGGCAGACATCCAACAGGAAAGCCTTTGCTCTCGAGGGGGGCACCAAAACTGCACCTGTTGAGCCGTCAAGGGAGCTTCTGAAAAGAGGCCAATTTTCAAGAGTCGCCTCCCGACTGTTTTTAAAGGCGTCTGCTTGGTTGACCCGTTTTGGTTGAAAAGGGGGGAGAGGCGAAACCTCAGGTTCCCCGCAAGGCCCCCAGCGCCAACTCGGCCGGGCTACATCCATGCAAATAAGTGGTGGAGGGCTCCGTCCACCGCCCTCTCTGGAAGAAGCGGCAGCTGGACTGGACCCCCCCAAGGGGGGGGGCTTCCTCCGTCTCTGGCCCTCCCGCCCTCCCTTCCTCTCTTCGCCCGCGCCGGCGGCTTCTCCGCTCCCCCCCCTCCCGCGTCCGCCTGCTATTTTTAGCCAATCCTCCCGAGTCGCCACGGCGGGCTACGAGAGCGGCGCTCCGCCCCTCGCCCGGGCACTGCTCACGTAAGCCTCCCTCCGCCGAGGCTTGAACTTTTCCTCGCCTCTCCTTCGCGGCTCCCGCCGAAGATGGCAGTTGCGGGGAGGTCTGCGAGTCGCCGCTGCCACCGCCGCCGCCGCGCCGAGAGGGAGGGCAGCCCCGGCCAAGGTGAGTGCGGCAGCGACGACGGCGCTGCGCGGCGAAGGCGGGGGGGAACGAAGCTGCAGCCCCGCGGACCGGACCGGAGCAAGGCAGAGGGCATCGCTGCTCCGGCGCCCTGCTGGGCTCCTTGCGGCGGCGCTGCCGAGTCCTTGCGCCGCTGGGGCTGTCGGAAGTTCTGCTCTGGGCTCGCCGCGGGTAGCTGGACGGGGATGCTGGCGGGAAGCGGCTGGGCGAGTTCGCGTGGCTTTTGGAGGCAGGAAGCGGAGGGGCAGAGCAAAAGCCAACCGGTCGCCTCGGGGCAGCAGCGGCCAGTGTGTCGGTAGCTTTCTCCCGGGAAGCTCCCGAGCGGAGCCTCGATGCTGGGCCACTGGGGGACGCAGCGGAGGACGTGATTCCACGCGTGTGAGGTGGAACCGGGGAATCCAGAGCTGCTCGGCGGGGTCGCGGTGCGGAGTGTGTGGCGGGGATCAAACAGGTGGAAGGCGGCGCGGCGTTGCCTTTCCCCGGCTCTCTGCAACTTTCGCGGGCTGGGCTTCGATTTAGGCGAGCTGGGTCTGAAGACAGGTTTGTCTTCGTACTAAGAACGGGCTATCCGAAGCAAATTTTGGAGGTCCTCTGAATAACTAAGGCAGCTATCCTGGCTATGCTTATGTTGAAGCCAGTCCCCTGGTACAAAAGTGGAGTTGACTCCCTGCATAGAATTGGGCTGCTGGTTTGTGCATAGAAAATCCAGATATGATTTCCTTGTCGTTGCTGCCTGATTTCTTTAGCTGAACTCTTCTGATACGTAGTTAAAGGAACAGAACAAAGTTTGAGTCCGGTAGCACCTTTAAGATCAACAAAATTTTATTCGAGGTGTAAGCTTTCATGTGCATGCACACTTCTTTAGATAAATTGAAATAGAATGTCCTCAACCATTACATATAGGAAGGGGGGTTAGTTGCCAAGGAAGGGCCAATTAGAGTAAATTGGAAATTACCAGTCCATACATACAGGTAGAGGGTGAGCAGTAAAGTCTCATATAGCATAGAAAAGATTTTTAACAGATTCAAGGATCAGACAGGGATAATAAACTTAGTTTTTTTGGTTACCATTTGTTTGGGTTCAATTGGGGGGGAATGGTGAAGGAAATAAACATGTCAAAATTGGAGATTGATGTATCCTTAATTGTGGAATGCTGAGAATAATTAATTGAGACAGTTAAAGGAAGATTTTATCTGTCTTTCTGTATAGCTCTTTGCCCCTGAAAGGTGTATGTATTTCCCTGAGGCAAACTTCCAGTATGAGTAACTCTATTCTGTAACTATGGAAATAGATGTAGTAGCTTTGGGAGAGGTAGAAGTCTATAGAACAGAACGACAGTTGTTTTGATAATCCAACTTTAGACAAATACATATAAATCCGTATGTGTGATTCTATGAATAAGTGTGTGTCTCAAATTACACTGAACAAATTAAGTTGCACTTTAACTGGGATGAACGTGTCCTGGTAATACTGAAATGTTATTTGGGTGGTCTGGATTTTACACTGCATTGATGAAGTCTCAGTCTTTATGGTAATAAAATCCACAAACTACATCAAAGTTTGAGAAATAAAATAACGTCTGGAAGAGATGTTTCAACATGGCGAGGAGAAACTTGAGTGTCATACGGTCCTCATTATATACTAATCTTGGCCATTATGAATTAAATGAAACCAGCAAAGGAAAAGAGTGTGCCTTTTTTCTGCTGGAAAATAGTTTTTGGTGCATTATTTTTTTAAAATGAGTAAGACTTTTACTAAATTCCCAGAATATAATTTAAATGTTTTGATGCACATTTTTTTAAAGCTCATCAGAAACTAGAAAGGGAACTTTTTGTGTCATGGTGCTTCTTTCTGAGGACCTTCCTTGATCAGAAGGAAGGAAGAAAGGAAGGAATTCTTAATATTTCTTTAGGGAATACCTGTGACAGGTCCCCCAAGATAACCTAAGGCAGAGGAAATTAAACATACTGTGTTCTGGTTTAATTCACACTGGCCCACACATCTTTTCCTCCCTTTCATCCTTTGTGCTGGCCAAACTCTGAGCTGGATCTGTTCCAAACCATGGCTTTCTAGAAAATTGCATGTTGGGAATGGGATCTAAATAGTGGAGGGAAGGGTAAATGAGAACCAGTGAGGTGGAGCTGGGGCTCAGGGACAGAATCTGTTGTTTAGAAAGACTCAGATTTAATCCCTGCTATCTCCATTTAAAAGGACCATGACAGTGTCAGAAGGTAGTCATGTTGGCCTTCAGTAGAAGATCTTCAGTAGAACTCCAGTAGCATTGGAGATCAATCAGTTTTTGAGTCGACACTTCCTTCCTTAGATACATGTTGGAACGGCAATCTCTGAGTCCTTATATCCCAGTGAGGGATATGACAGAAGGTTATCAGAAAGAGCATTCCTTGATATCCTTGAAAGCCAGAGCTGGTCATCACACAACTCAGATGATTGGATTGACTTGGTGTAAGGCAGCTTCACATTTGAAGTTTGCTTATGTAACATCAGATTGCTTCTAGTGTTGTATCTGAATCGACTGTTGTGTGGGCTTGGACAAGCCAACATCGGTCAACGTTAATTCTCCTTTTTATAAATATGGTATGATAATGGTCTTGATCCTATATGCATATTCTTCGAAATGAGATCTCCTTTGTTCAAAAAGACTTGGAAATAATTGAGCACTTTCACATATGCTAAATAATGCCGTTTCAATCCACTTCAGCGACTGTTTGCAAGTGGATTTTGCCATTGAAAAGTGGATTGGAAGTGTGTTATTTGCTTCAGAGCCTAACTACATGCTCTGTTTTCTCTGTCCTCCCTTGGTATGCATGATTAAACATATATCGTGAGTTCCATGTTGGGAACTTAATTCCCAGGCATGTGTGGGCCTAATTTATATAAACAACATTGCATGCTGGGCAAGTGTGCTTAAACCTTCCCTCATCATGTCATTTTCCCAATCTGAAATGGCCCTGGGGTGGGGTTGCTATCTGCCCTACTGGGAAGCCTAGGTGTATGCCATCAAAACAAATGAAGCCCTCAATAGTAGCCTCCTCTGGTTGGAAACTGGTGCCGGGGGAGGGTGAATCTTAAGCCCACTTATTTGCACCATGGTTCCAATACAGATTTGGCCCATGTGTTCCATGCAGGGAACTTAATTCTCAGACACACAGAGTACATGTTTTAATCGTGCAGATCTGCTCAAATTTATAGAATCCTAGAAGGGAGGATTACAAAATAGTTTATCCTTTCCTATCATAGTCCTCCCAGCTTTTTCCTTCTAATGACAAACTTAATGGTTGCATACTTATCTCCTCAAGTCTACCCACAGATATGTCTGTATGCTTCCTAGATTCCATGGCAAGGTCTCAAAGTATGATTTTATAAATAACCCTTTCCACACATACATTAGTAGTATGATAAAGACTGAGTACACTTTTCATTTTTAGACTGCTGAAAGCAGTTCAGGGTCAGTTTGAAGAGACAATATTTATTTATTTAGATCCTTATAGCCTATTTTTATACCTATTAGGGACAAAAAACAGCTTACAATATAGTACTTCCTCAGTTTTACCATCACAACAACCCTGTGAGGTAGGCTAGGCTGAGAGGGAGTGAATGTCTTGTGGTCATCCAGCGAAGTTTCATCCCAGAGTGGAGATTTGAACCTGGGTCTCCCAGAACCTAGTCTGACACTTTAACTACTATGCCACACTGGCAAATATGCTGCATTGGCAACACAAACAGAAAAAAAAAAAAGTCTGTTCAGCCCCTAAGAGCTGATATTGTTTTGAAGGGTTTTATCCCTTCTGCTTGTGATTGTTTGTGGGCCTCCAGCATGTATTTTCTGCATTTTTTTTAAATTTTAGGATCAGCTAAGATTATTGCATAAAAGCCATTATAGGAAATAAGGTGTAGAGACCTGCAGCTGAATCACAATGTGGTAAAACTGCATGAACTGTTAAGTTCTCTTATTGCCTTAAGACCTTCTAAGAGTACACCACTGTGAGAATCTCCGTGGCATCCCGGGTCACAGTTACAGTATCCAGAGTTACATCTGTTCTAGTTGGTTTTTGAATGCTTAATGACAGCTAAACAACACCGATTCTCTTGTGGGGGAAGAACTCTGAGCAGTCCATAGTCATTTGATGTAGAATTAAGACTCTAGCTTGACTCTTAAAGCATCTAAGTGAATTCTGTGGAAATCAATATGACTGGCATGTGAGTAAATTTACAGCCAGCATAGACTGTCAGCTTGAAAGAGGAGTTTTTGATTTGAAACATTTAATAATATTTATGGATTTTTTCTATGAGTTTTAAAAACTCAGGTCCTTTTGTGCATTATAATATGTGAAGTGAATTAAGAGAAACATGAAGAATAATACATATTGGCAGGGCTTTTTTCTGGGGGAACACACCGGAATGGAGTTCTGGAACCTCTTTGACAAAATTCTTTTTAAAATGTTTAAAAGTTCATGAGTTTTCAGTTTACAGATTGAAAACTTCATTTCCCTCTTGAGGGTTCTGGCACCTCTTTTTTTTAAAAAAAGCCCTGAATAATGGTGTGTGTAGAAACAGAATATATTTATCCATATGTGTTCATATGTGAGAGAAAGACCCACTATAAATAGCTTTTTTTTGGGAGGGGGTTAAGTTTACTTTAGATGGATTTAAAGCTTCCAGCCTGTTGTTCAATAATAGGTATGCTTAATTGTGTATCTTTTATACTTGGAACACAGTCCTGCCAATTTATTTTTCAAAATGTTGTATGCAAATTTCTTATTCAAAACCCATCTTCCAAATTGGTATCAGGATATTTAAAAGACCACTGATTTCCTAATTTAATGGTGGCGGCTACCAGCTTCAAGACAGGCTCAAGAAGGAATTAGCATATGGAGCAGAAGTCCATCAGTGGCTATTAGCCACAAGGTATAGATAGGAACTCTCAGGCTGGGGCAAGTGATGCTCTGTATTCTTGGTGTTTGGAGGGGAGGCAACAGTGGGAGGGCTTCTAGTGTCCTAGCCTCACTGGTGGACCTCCTGATGGCACCTGGTATTTTTGGCCACTGTGTGACAGAGTGTTGGACTGGATGGGCCATTGGCCTGATCCAACATTGGCTTCTCTTATGTTCTTATTAGTTTAATACTACAATCCTGGTATGTTTACTTGGGGAGAGTCCTACTGGTCAGTTTGGTGCTGCTGAGAGTTTGATCTTACCTGTATATACATAGAAGCAAGTGAATTTTCAGTATTCATAAAATTTTCTGGAGATCATGCATTGGTGCTTGCATTTTGGTTGTAGTGTTTGGGTTTCAGGCAAAGAAAGTTTTAACAAACTGACTTCTTACACATCAATATATTGCCGTTGCGGGGATGTTATACAGGTACTGTGAGGAAAAAAAGCAGTTGTGCACAAACACAAGTGTGCCAACAAATAAAAAATATGTAATAAATAAACTATAGCATCATTATGTCTTGGGAGAAATGTATAAAACTTTTTTCAACATATTCTGATTTAGCAAGAGCTGGGGATGTGGAATAGTACAGCATAGCCCAATTTTGTCAGATCTCAGAAGCTAAACAGGGTTGATACTTGGATGGGGAGGGGTAACCACTAAGGGAGACTCTGTAGTAGAAGGCAATGGCAGACCACCTCTGCTTCTCACCCTGAAAACCCCTTGCTGGGGTCACCATAAATCAGTTGTGAATTGAAGACACATAAATCAGAAGAGCTGTCTTTGTTTGGAAATGCAGAGGACATCTTTGATTAAATTCCACATATGCAAAAATATGCTGAATAGGAAGAAACTTCTAATCCAGTTTCTAGAGCCACATAGCTTTGTGTTGCCATGGGACTGGTGAGTGGTCCTCTTGACAGTCCTGACCAAATGGGAAGACTAGTCTTAGGCAGCTCTTTTCCCCTCCTTCCTTCAAGTGATCAACAATGATTGATTTGTAGGCTGTGCACAAAGATTTCAGGATCAGGACCAGTCCTCTCATGAAACCTGTGTGCATTAAGCCTTTTCATATGGAACAGCTGTGTTGTCTCTTTTCCCAGGGTTTATGACACGTTATGTTATAGGAACTTTTATTTCATTTATTCCTCATTTATACATGTCTCTAATTTTCTTCCATAAAAGTCTTAACATAGGAAAGTGGCACAATGCATGCTTTCTGTATGTCTTGTTAATTTTTTTAAAATTGAGCCAAGTCCTAATTATACATTTCTGACATCTATCATTAAGACTCTGGGAGGCAAAGCTGTTAAATTCAGGCTTTGCTTTCAAAAAGAAGTGGATTAGCCAAAGGCAAGAGGGTAAGATATTCACGAAAGAGAAGACGTAAATCCCAGATGAAAAGTGAAGTTTGTAATGAAGTGAATGTGGTTTGTTCAAGATGCATTAATTGGCTAGGAAGTATATGAGGAATGGCAGGCTATTTAGTTGATTAAACTTTGAAAAGAGTTGGTGGTATGTTCATACGAAAGCAGGAACTGTATTAACAGCATCTTAGTAATGTCTGCCTGATTTGAACAGACTGGTTATATTTTGCTATTTAACAATTCCTAGGTTACATAGGCTTGCTCTATGTGATGCTCCAGCATGAGCAGGTGCAGGCCCGTAGCCAGGATATCCTTTTTTGGGGGGAGGGGGGGCATTTAAATTTCTTAGGTGGCACCAAAATTAAAGTTAAAGCTTCCCCAGCTTGGACACCTCCGCCCTGCCGACTAACTCATTTACTAATTTCAAAGGGAAGCTTCCCAACACACCCCTAGCTGGCTGGGGTCAGATCCTCCTACGGCTCTCTTGCCCAGTGCTCTTCCAGCAGGCAGGCAGGGTGGATGCCTTCCCCAGAGGCAGAGGGTGGCTGAAATCCAGCAGGCATGCTGGAAAAACAGGCGGTGTCTCCTCTTCTGCAGCGGCTGCTTTTTCTTCTTTCTCCTAGTCCGCTGGCTGCAAACCCAGCCTCCCATATCGGCGTGCAGTGCACCAACAGCCCATTGCTCTCCGGTTTACAGGGGCTGGGTAGGAAAAGCAGGCAGCAAGGCAAGGCAGCAGAGGAACACGCCGGTGCACTCGCTCACTCAGAGAGCTGTCAGCCAGCCACAGCTCCTCCCCTCCCCCCAAACACCAGCCCAGGATGGAGCCAGCGGGGCTGCTGACAGGCAGAGAAGCCACTTCGAACAAGCCCCACTTGGGGAAGGTGGCAGCGGGGGTAGGAGTACTCCGGGGCCCCCAGAGTGTTGGGGGGCCTGGGATGCAGGGAAACTTGTGGAGCTTTGGAAGAAAGTCGGGGGGGGGGGCCCCGAAATGCCACAGTGTAGCTACGGGCATGAGCAGGTGGCTCTTCCATTAATTCAGGGGAGGATTCTCTGATGTGCTGACTCCAGTGCTGCATCAAATCTCATTCTGGAGGGGCTCCTATGAGGGAGTGGTTTTTCAGGGGGCATGGAAGGGGAAGCAGGTCTGAAGCAATAGAACAAGGTTTGAATCCAATGGCACCCTTAAGGCCAACAGAGTTTAATTCTGGGCATAAGGTTTCATGTGTGTGGGCAGAAAAACATGATACAAATAATATAGTATTATACAATGGAATGAATTGGAGAATTCACCAGTGTGTATGCCAGTTTTGTTGCCGTATGCCAGGATAGTGTTTCTGCTGGGTCAGACCTTCAGTAGGGCTGCAGTGATCATCTGATAGAATTAAACCCAAAGAGGCTACTGTTTAATCATGCAGGTTTTAAACTAAAATCAATGGAAGTTCTTACAGAAAATGTAACAGACACCATCTAAGAAGGAGGCATTCTTCCGTCTCTGGAAGTAATGCCACTTCTAAGTTGTGTGTTGCAATACGGGGGAAGCGTCTGTTTTCAGGAGCATGCACTTTCTGTTTCATGAATATTTAGCTATATGCAGATTTAATAGATGCAAGAAATCTCAATCATGTGAGTTTTAAGCAGGTGACAACCAATGCTCCCTCTAAGCAGTGGAATCTTGTAAGCAAAAAAATCTACTTTGAGAGCTCCTGGCATTAAAGTTGTGAGTGAGCAATTTGGCTACTGCATAAATGAGTTTGCTCTGGAGACATCCTTCCTGAGCTAAGACAAAAATGTGTGAGCTGGAGGCTAAAAAACTGTGGGCTAGCTCACACTAACTCAGATTAGAGGGAACACTGGTGACAACCCCACTTCTTGCATTAACAGAACAGACTCCAATCACTGGACCAATTCATACAACCACTTTTAAACCAAAGGAGGCACTACTTGTTTTCTTTTTTGGCTTGACCAGTGCTTGTGAATGCTGTGACTTGTGATCATATTGTAGTTCCCCATGTCCTGGAAAACTTTCAGAATCAGGTTTGAGCTAGAAAGTGCTGAGATCCTTGCAGATCAGTGTGGTTGTCCATGACAGAGCGTGACTATATGTTTCTGGATATATCTGTTCTCTTCATGGCTCCTCCTCCGCTTTGCTTTCTTCTGAGTTGCTGCACTAAACAATGCTTTATAATAGTTGCCAGTCTCTTTCCCTTTCTTCTAGCCAGGGCTCTTTTTGTAGAAAAAACCCAGCAGGAACTCATTAGCATAATAGGCCACACCCCTGATAGCACAGCTCATTAGCATGTTAGGCCACACACCCATGTTATCAGAAGTGTGGTCATCCAGCCACACCCACCTTTTGCTTCTTATTCCGTTTACCTTGTTTGTTGTCAAAACCCAGGGCTTTTCTAGTAGCAGGAACTCCTTTGCATGTTAAGCCACACACCCCTAATGTAGCCAATCCTAATGAGTTTCTGCTGATGGGTGTGGCCTGTTATGCTAATGAGTTCCTGCTGGGTGTGACCAACTCGGGAGCCAGCTGGAACTCCGTTCCTGCGCGTTCCTGCCCAAAAATAGCCCTGCTTCTAGCACTAGAAGAAAGGAGGGTGCTTTTCTATCACAGCACTGTATTTACCCAGCCGAGTAAAATAAACTGAAGTTCTTGGTTGTGACAGGAGCATGAGGTAGCTTAATTTTCTGTGTTCTTGAATGCCATGGGGAAATAGCTGTGGCCCTTTTTGGCTTGCTCTCCTAAATTAGATACAACTGTAATTTCTATCAGGCAGTTAGGCAGAGACTTCATTATGACAATCTTCCAAGCTATCATTTGAAAGGTTGTTAATGATCCATGGGATCCTCCCTTTTTGCAAGTTGCTTTATTTTCTGTGCTTTTTAAAAAAAAATAATAAACTGCAGTTTGTTATTACTAGCCAGAACTGAAACCCACTTCAAAGTGTTTCCTGTTCTGGTTGCTGTCATGCTGGAAGCAAAGTGAGACTGCATGTGAGTACAGAGGAGAAAATGCTCAATCATCTGAATTGAACCATGCAATCTGACGTATGACAACAGAGATTAATTTTGAGTACCAATATCAAACTATTTATTAAGTGGGTTGCTTTGGACTGATTGGCGAGACCAGTGTTGTGAACAATGCATGTCTTCTAAGCTGTCTGCCTCTGTTGAGGTGATTCTGCAGGAAAACATGAGGAGTCGTCTCTTAAAGGTCTTAAATTAGGTGGAATTTGCTGATAAGCATTGTATTTCTTAATTGGCTGTTTTGCTAAGGTGGAACCCAAAAATTTCAGTCAAGAAATGTAAATGGTTTTGGTAAAGTATATTTTTGACAAACGTACTTTACAGGAAAAGAGAGGAATCTGGTGATATATTAAGGTGCATTGGGTTTTATTTTTCCAGAGAGTTCTCATAATTTGAGAGATACCTGTCCTAGTAATCCAATGAGGCTTTGTGTTTTGATGACCAAGCTAGTGGATACTTATGGACCCAATTCAAGAAGACTGGATCAAAATATTCTCCTGTGGAATAAGGTACACTGTTCATACCAATTAAAATCCCTACCCTCATGGAGGTTTCACTGACTTATTCTCTTCCAGGTATGTTTCTTCCCCTTCTGTGAGGGACACACTGAGACTGTGTATCTTGCATTTTACAGAGTACAAATTCTTCATAATTAATTCTTTCTCAATATTTATTTAATTTATTTACAAAGCTTATATCTCATCTTTCTGCCCTCATAAGTGTCACCAATGTGGTTCACAAATTAAAAACATCTTATATTCTAATCCCAGACTTTTTTTTTTCTGTGCGGATACCTATTCCCTCCAACAGGGGCCTCACTCTCCCCCAACAGCTTTTCCTACATAGTCAGTAGACTTCCTGGGTTTGTAGAAAAATCCGAAAAGTAAGGAAATCCCTTCAGGGCCAGTTGAATTCCCCCCAAAAGCCTTTTGAAATGGCCTCTGCAGGGACCTGACTCCAGGCCTCAACGGTGAGAGATTAGAACGTTGGAGGGGGGGGGAGAGGCTTCTGACTGGCTCTGTCAGTCAAAGGGCGGGGGGAGGGCCCTTTCTTTCCAGGCCTCTTTCGGCCTTGGAGGGAGGGGGGAGGGCGCCTTGGGGCCAGGCTGGGGGATTCCTAGAGGTTTTGGGGTGGAGTGCAAGGAGGGCAGGATTTGGGGAAGGGAGAGGCCTCAGCTGGGCATCATGCCACAGAATCCACCCTCCAAAGCAGCCATTTTCTCCAGGGAGACAGATCTCTGTTGTTCACAGATCTCTGGAGTTCACCCTCCAGCAGGCCCCACTTGGAGGTTGCCAACCCTAGGCCTGGCAGCAGTCTAGGGTTGCCAGGTCCCCCCATGGGCACTGGCAGGGGATGGGGGTAGTGGGGCTGCCAGCTCCAGGTCTGGAAACTCCTGGAGATTTGGGGATGGAGCCTGGGGAGGACAGGGACCTCAGTGGGGTACAATACCCTAGAGTCCACCCTCCAAAGCATCCATTTTCTCCAGGGGAAGTTATCTCAGTAGTCTGGAGCTGAGCAGTAATTCCAGGGGATCCCCAGATCCCACCTGGAGGCTGGCATCCCTAGGCAGCACCCTCTGGATGACTTGATGCCACCTAATTTGCATGACTCAACTTGGCCTGGCTGCTTGCTGCTGTTCAGCAGCCACCCTATGAAAGCCAGCAGTGATGCAGCAATTAGAGCCTCAGAGTAGGGTCTGCAAGACCCAGGTTCAGATCCCCATATTGCGGTGGAAGCTGACTGGGTGATTTTGGACCAGTCACATACTTTCAGCCTAACCAACCTCACAGGGTTGTTGTGCAGATAAAAAGGAGGTGAGAATAATGTAAGCTGCTTTGGTCCCCACTGTGGAGAAAGACTGTAATTTTCCTTGGTAGAAGCTGTGGGGGAGGGGTGGAGACAAAAAGCTGAAGACAGACAAAGGCAGATAAAGGTTAAGTTGGCTGTTGGGTGGGAAGGAAATAGGGTTGCCAACTCTGGATTGGGAAACTCCTGGACATTTAAGGGGTGGATCCTGGGGATGGTGGGGTTTGAGAAGGGGAGGAACTTCAGACCAGTATAATGCCACAGACTCCACCCTCCAAACCAGCCATTTCCTCCATGAGAACTACCATTGCCAGCCTCTGGGTGAGGGCTGGAGATCACCCAGCATTACAACTGTTGTCCAGGTGACAGAGATCAGTTCCCCTGGATAAAATGGGTGCTTTGGAGGGTTGAGTCCATGGCTCCACCCCCAGAAGGGAGAAGGAGTGTAAGATAGGTAAGGGTAGAGGGGAGGAAGCAAAGGTGTGA
This sequence comes from Gekko gecko, assembly GCA_029375565.1. NCBI lineage: Eukaryota > Metazoa > Chordata > Lepidosauria > Squamata > Gekkonidae > Gekko > Gekko gecko. The sequence goes on along the minus strand of JAPDNY010000011.1, from coordinate 57,395,863 downwards.
GGAATGGGATGACCATCCCGCAAGTTTCTTGCGGGTCTCCACTTGTACATACTAAATCACATCTTGATACACAATAAAATCATGCCCTGTAATGCCCTTCTGTTCCTCCTGGTCCTCTCATCTGTTCTCATGAACTTGACTCCACCCCAGTCAGCATGGATGGTATCTGTCAGATATGGAGGCCTGGCTTCAAGAATCTCTCAGTGAAGCTACATAAGAGAATAGTTGAAAGCAGTGTGAGAAACAAGAAGTGTCCCCCTCATTGCTTCTTCTGCTCAATGGCTTCTGCTAGAGTGAAGGGCACAAGGGGTGTGTGGTGTACATGCACGGAAGACTGAGTTAATGCTTTGTGATCTGGACCCAGAAGTTCCACAGGTGCACTGCAGCATCTTTATGAGACTTTGTGTTCCTCTGCATAAGCAAGTAGGGAGTCCTGCAAACTTGCTGTATATGCTGGAGCTCTCGCAGATGGAAGAGTTTGTTGGATTGAGGTGACTGTGTGCATGCCCTCTTGGCAGTGTAGCCGCCATTCAAAAAAGGTTCCTCATTCTTTTGCCAAAGTTTGCTTTGTTGTGCAAACACTTTCCCCCTTCTGTGCTGGAATGAAACAAAATGTTAGGCTGCCGTAGCAAAAGCAGTTGAGATACTGCTAATTAAATGACAACAATAAAGGTTAGCAACCAAACTGGTTTAAAGTCTAAATCCTTCTAAAATATTGTCGTAACAGTTTCTTCCTGCCAATATGATATTGCCAGGTTTTTAAAAGAAGCGAGCTAACACAGTCTGTTGTATATGTACATGTACAGTCCTTGCTTTAGAGATCTGTGCACAATGCATAACTGTACAAGCATGGTACAAAAAAAGAAAAGGGACAAAAGAAAAGCGAGGTATTGTGCTTTGAAGCGTTAATCCAAACTATTGAAGTATTCTTGCTTTGAGCAAGAGCTTTAGATTAAATAATTCCATGACAAGGAAAAAAGTTTCCTTTTACTATAAAACCTTCAGATCATATATATAAAATCAAATGTGGACTAAATAGGCTACACGGTTGAGTGTCCAGCAAATTGTTTTGTGTATAAGATGTGGTAATAAAAGCAGGGCTGGAGAAATGCTGAATATTTGGTATTTGGGTGTGCTTTATTTTTAATAGAAGGAAATGGAATCCAAGCGTTATTGAAGGAAACTAATAGTAATGTCTTGTCCATGAGATTTATTAAACTAATTATGGGATATTATAATTATAGATTCGTTTTGGCCTTGCTGCTTCTTCTTTTCTAACCTTTGGTATTTACTACATGGCTTTCAATGAAAACATGTTGGAATAAAGAGATTTTAGGTGAGACAGAGAGAGATCCCTGGCAGTGGAAGCTTTCTGAGTTGGAGGGGGATGTCATTCTTTAAGTACCGTACATATTTATTTGTGTGTAGTACAGGGCTTTTTTTGTAGAAAAAGCCCAGCAGGAACTCATTAGCATAATAGGCCACACCCAACAGCAGAAACTCATTAGCATGTTAGGTCACACCCCCATGTTATGAGAAGTGTGGTCATCCAGCCACACTCACCTTTTGCTTCTTATTCTGTTTACCTTCTTTGTTGTCAAAACCCAGGGTTTTTTGGTAGCAGGAACTCCTTTTCATGTTAGGCCACACACCCCTAATGTAACCAATCCTAATGAGTTTCTGATGTTGGGTGTGGCCTATTATGCTAATGAGTTCCTGCTGGGCGTGGTCAACTTGGGAGCCAGCCAGAACTCCGTTCCTGTGTGTTCCTGCCCAAAAATAGCCCTGGTGTAGTATATATAGGAAAGAGAAGGCAAATTAGAATGGTTCAGTCAGTGAAAAATATCTCAAGTTTTCAACTTCAGTTTATATTTTAAAATGCACGTTTGAGAATTTTCAGTGCTTCACAATTTAAAATGTATAGAAGCTTAAAATGCACTGAAAACAAGTGACTTACAGTGCATAAATAACTGCAATTACATTCTCTCTTGAGGGGGTTGGGTTCCTCTTCCCACAATCCCTGGAGGCAGGAAATTGATTACTCTTTCCATCTCTGGGGGGGGGAGGCACCCACCCTCAGTCTTTTTTCTGCCTCCACCTGAGAGAGCAGTGGGTTTAGAGAGTTCCTGGGATTTCCCTTCAAGAAGCTCCTTTGGTTGCACTTTGTTTCTCTCTTTCCACATGTGTGCCTTTCTGTGTGCCTTTCCCTTTGTTTAGAAAACAAACCTTGTTTGTACTTCTGACCTCATCTTCCCTGAGGCTGTTTGTCTTTTCCTGTTGCTTCAATCATGGCGATGTCTGCAGCTGAGGTCTCCAACCATGGGACCGCCTCCAAGGTAGAGTTGGAGAAGGTGATTCCCAGGCAGTAGAACAGGAAGTCCCTGCAAACCTGTTTGCCCAGACATCCCATCATGGCAGAGCTCCTGGAGAGAGCCATAGGCCATGAATCACCTAACTTGTATCATGAAGAAGCAGGCTCAGTTTTTGACCCCAAAACTGTGCCCTCTACTGATCAGCTGGGATGGCCTGTATTGGCCAGTCAGGCCTGCTCAATGCAACCTTCTGCAGACATCAGAGTGCTGAGTTGAAGGGAGACCATAGCTCCCTACCAGGGGGAAGCCAGGAGGATGGGGAGACCTTTGTTGTCCCAACAGGCTTCCAGGTCTGGCTAGAACAGTTTGTCTCCAATCAGTAAGAGAAGGGGGGGGGAAGCTTCTTTACCGCTTGTAGCTAGCAATTAAGCCATGGTAGAACTAAAGGGAGGCCTTGTATGACAAGGCAGCATGGCTTAGAAGATTTCTTCTAGAAGGAACAGAAGTTTTATTCTCTTTGCTCCTTTCCTATAAATTGGATTGCATTGGGACTGAATGTTTGTGGGAAAACTTTTCCATATCCTCGAGATTCGGTTCACTTGTGCCCTGGCGGTTAGCCACCCTGAGCCCATCATGGGGAGGGCGGATTATAAATCGAATGAAATAAATAAATAAAATAAATAACACAAATGGTCCAGCTGAATGCAGTGTGGTGTAGAAGTAAGAGTGGTGGACTCTAATCTGGAGAACTGGGTTTGATGCCCCACTCCTCCACATGAAACCTTGGTCCAGTCAGTTTCTCTCAGCCCTGCCTATCTTACATGGTGTCTGTTGTGGGGAGAGGAAGGGAAGGCGATTGTAAGCTGCTTTGAGACTCTTTAGGGTAGATAACAGCAGTTTATATAAAAAAGCCTCTTCTTTTTGTATGTGGAGGGGGGCCTTCATTTCCTAGCCAAACTATATGTGGGAGATTGTGATGTGTTTTTGGCCCTAAAAATAAACAGGGGTGGGGAATATTCAGATCAGGGCTGTGGTATTTGGCATGTTGGGAGTAAACTCTTCCTCACTTTTTTCAACTGGAACCAGTCCTTGTTTTTCTGGTGGCAATGAGCTCTAATATGGAAGGAAAATGTATACCTTTGTTTTAGACCCAGTGAAAAACTATGGTCCCATTCTGAATCCTTCCCTGCAAGTGCTTTTAAGGGTTAAAAAACACATTGGGAAATCTTATAGTGCATCTCCAGTGTAACATGTATCTTGGCTCAGAAATGTATGTGTGTATGTATGTATGTGTGTGTGTGTGTGTGTGTGTGTGTGTATATATATGTGTATATATATATATATATATTACAAAAAAGCTTTTCGAAGTGTATGAAATTCTAATATCTTTGGCATGGAAATTATTTCTTGAGAGGGGATTTTTCCCAGAGCATTTCTTTGGCATCTAATACCTTAAAGGAGTTTTAAAAAACGAGAGGAGAGATTGTCTGAATGCTATTTTAATGGACAAGGTACAGACTGTGCTTGATGATCCATTTCCATGAATTAATTTTTTTGGATTTTGTGTAGGACAGTCACAGTTGAACTTTCTTCTAATTTTCTAGTTGAGTGCCTATGACCATCAAGGTGTAGTGGGATAAGAGACATCAAAACTGGCAGGTGAAAAATTCAATCTGGCGTGCATCAGGGGGTCAGTGATGTGAAATGTTGTTCACTTGATCTTTGGAATGGTGGCACTGACTGTGACAGGGGAAATGACTTCCCCTAGATGTCCCATAGTAGTAACTGTATTAGAAAGCTTTTGCAGGGAATACTTGGCTGATAACTGTTTCTGTGTGAATTTCGTATAGCCCATGCTGACTTTCTTAACATATGACCAAACTTCAGTTTGATGCTGCATTTTAATGAGTCAAAACTTTTGGCGAGCTGTACTGTCTTGGGTTTTTGACTACATTTAAACAAATGTAGTCCTGTTCTTGCAAGAGCATTGGGAGAGCATTTCCCTCTCTGAACTGAATGAACTGAGAGAGCCAGAATGCTGTAATGTTTAGAGTGTCAGGCTAAGATGTGGAAGACCTACCTTGAAATACCCACACTGGGTGTCTCTCTCTCTTTGAGCCTCACCTTCCACAGATGATTGCTATGAGAATAAAATGAGAAATGGAGAACCATGATCTCCTTGGGTTGTGTGTGTCAAAATACAGTAGTCCAAGTCCAAGCATTTGCACAGATGAAGCTTCTATCTTTGTACAATCTCATGTTTTCAGGGCAAAGCTCATCTTGTGTAGCTAATGGCGTTGCATTTTATGCTGGTGATGCTTCTCTTTCCAGTCGTGTGCTGATGCAGTAGGTATTAAGGTTGCCATCTTGTCTAATACATTTTAAATCCCATCCTTCCTTCTAGAACCTCAGGGCAAGGAAATGACCCTCGTCTTCTCTATTTTTTCTTTTTAAGATAGGCTAGGCTGTGACAGTGTGACTGGCTCCAAGTTCATGCAGGGAGCTTCATGGCAGAATGGGGAATGGAGCTCAGGCCCTAATCTAACAGCGACACTATTCTCTTGGGCTGTTTGCTTTTTGAGCAGCAAGAAATACAGCATGTTGCACAGTTTTGTAGGTAGCCCTTCAAATTCTGTAGTCCCATATATATTGCAGTGCCATTCCAAAATGTGGATTTGTGAGTAATCATAGCCTACGGCGTGTTTGCTAATTAAAGAACTAAAGCATAAATTAAAAAACTAAGGTAAAAATTGAGTATAGGCTATAGCTGTAATGGTGCATTTATACACATTGACCATCTACAGACCATTGTTTCTGACGGGTCTTTTCGTAGAAAAAGAGCTGCAGGAGCTTATTAGCATATGGTATGCTAATGAGCAATTAGGCTATTAGCATATGCCACACCCCCTGACATCACCGGAAGTGATGTCAGAAGGGGAAGCAAAAGGGGGAGGCATCTTCAAAAGCTGGCCTGGGTGGGGGAGCTAAGAGAGAAGGGGTTTAAAGTTTAAACTCCTTCTCACTAGAGTTGGGCCACAGAAGGAGGAAAGAGGGAAAGAAAGAGAGAGAGTAGAGAGAAGGAAAGAAGGAAGGAAAGAGGGAAAGAAAGAGAAGGAAAGGAGGAGGGAAAGAAAGAGGGAAGAAGGAGGGAAACAGGGAAAGGAGGAAAAAAGAGAAGAGAAAAAGTGGGAAAGAAAGAAAGAGAGAAGAGAAGAAGGAGGGAAAGAGGAAAAGGAGAGAAAGAAAGGAGGGAGTGAAAGAAATTTGAGGGCAATTCGGCCCCATTATATCCTATGGGCCATTGAAGTCAATGGTGAAAACATAGGGTATATTCTGGGAGCTGGAGGGGAGGGGGCTTGAGGGAGAGGCTCCAAACTCACAGGGTAGCTGATGGAGCCTCTCCCCAAGATACCCACTAAGTTTCAAGAACATTAGAACAGGGGGTCCAATTCTATGGGCCCCCAAACAGGTTGCCCCCATTCCCTCCATTGTTCTCTATGGTGGGGAAAAAGTACAATGGAAGGAATGGGGGCAACCTGTTTGGGGGCCCATAGAATTGGACCCCCTGGTCCTATGTTCTTGAGACTTGTGGGTATCTTGGGGAGAGGCTCCATCAGCTACCCTGTGAGTTTGGAGCCTCTCCTTCAAACCCCTCCCCTCCAGCCCCTAGAATATACCCTATGTTTTCACCATTGACTTCAATGGTCCATAGGATATAATGGAGCTGAAATTGACATTCGGCTGCCTGAAAGACTCCCAGGACGCTGGCTAGTTTCTGAGAAGTCTTTGATAGTTTGTGATAGCAACATATCTTCTGATTGATCTCATTTTCCCTTGAACTTCTTACTTTAAAGTTTTAGCTAGTCAGTCATAGAGTTAACAACCAGATCAGAAAAAATCCTGTTAACCATTGGTTCAACTGTATGGAGACATTCTTTGCTAACTCAGATGAGCATGCAAGATATTTTCCATCCTTCCATGAGGTGGAATAATGTTGTACTGGCCTTTGTTGATTGGATGGCTGTAGAAGGTTGCAGAAAGTCCATTAAATGGTCCTCTGGTGGAGTCTTGTATTGAATTTTTTTGGAATATAACTGGAATAACCTGCAGCAGTTACATCGTTGTTCTAATACCAAATTTCTGCTGCCTGTGATTGGCTCATAGGATCAGACGATTAATCTAAATGTCATAACCTATGGTTACCAGTTGGAATAGAGAAACACAAATGGTTTTCTTTACACTTCCAAGAAAGCTCCAACCTAATATAGAACATCAACATTGCCAGGGAAAATCTACTATTCAACAGGCTTTATTTAGTGCCGGCCAAAACCCTGCCATTTTTTGAAACTGGAATTGGTTCCAAATGTTATAGCTGGAAAACTGACTAAGAGTATATACTATTTTATCTGGCCATGGTGTTAAAAGAAAACACCAGGGCACACTGTTGACTCTGAAACTTTTCTTGGAACAGTGAGAATGTACACAGTGGCAAAGGACCATTTTGTCCAACTCTCAGCTCCTGTCAATCACACAGTGTTCCATGTGGGCATGATAGTTATTTCCAATAACTTGGTCTGTTGTTCAGATAGAAACTGTAGAAAACTTGAAATGGCAATGCTGTCTTTGTGTGGTGAATTGCCAGTTTCACAGGAAATACATGAATGACAGTCTCAGTCTTCGGCATTAATGTTCTAGTCTTAGTTGTGGATTTCAGTTTTATAGCTACTATTTATCTTTCACTTGTTTTAGGTACTTTAGCAACTCATTGGCCTCGGGACCCTTCTGTCTGCATCCTACCACAGCCATAGTTTCAGCAGCAGCACTATTTTCTTTACAGTTCACATTTTCTACTTTTGTCCAGTGTGAGTTGAAGTGGATTAAAGGAAGTCACCTGCTAGATCCACCAATTGCTATTACCAATGACAGGAGGGGGTATTGCGAGAGGGGGGCCTTGGGCTTCCATGCCTGTTTGGAATTACAGGATGCAGTGACCAGTGGTGTTATCCTGCGACTCCTAAGAGGAGCCCCGCCTCTTAGTCACATCTACAATAATGGTGTTCTGACAACACGTATACTGCTGGCCATTCTGTAAAGCATGGGGCTATAGATGCCTTTGTCTTAATTCATTCACACATGAACACACTTGAAGCTGCCTTGTACTGAATCAGACCAATGGTCCATCAAGGTTAGTTCTGTCTACCCAGATGGGCAGCAGCTCTCTAGTCTCAGGAGGAGGTCTTTCCCATCACCTATTCCCTGGTTCTTTCAATTGAAGATGCCAGGGATTGAACCTGGGACGTGTGACATGCAAAGCAGAGGCCTCCTCCACTGAGCCACAGGCTGTCCTGTACGCTCCAATGATATTGGAATGAATCTCTGGTCAGAGTCAATGTTATACCTGGCTTTCCACCAGGCTTTCCACCAGGCACCTCTGGCTTATATGAGAGGTGAGCAAGTTCCCTCAGTTCTGCTTTGTTCTGCAGTTTCATCATGGTTCAGATGCCCTTAAGGTTGCCATCTGTAAAGGAAAGAGGCTTTTGGAAACTTTGGGGACTTATGAATGTATATAACAAATTAAATAATCCTATTCCCTGAAAGAAAAAAATGTTGTTGCCTTTCCATACAAGTACATCAGTACAGAGGAGTTTTTGTGTAATGTAAAGGCAAAATTAAAACAGTAGAGATCTTCCAGACTTACCTGGGAAATTCTGAAAAGATGTTCCTGTTAGTTTGTTAACTTTATACAAATTCTAACCTTTAAAATTAAACGAACCATTTCTCTCTTCAGCTCTTCTACAACAAACGGTTTGAGTATTGGGAAAAATATTTTATATTTTTTTAGTTTAAAAGGTATTTTGTTGTAGAAGAGTACATTTGCTCTTCTGCAAACCAAACAGATGCTTTAAAAAGCTTCAGAAGGGGTGGGGAGGGGGATCACTTTAGCATTCTGAAAATTGATCTGTGGAAGAATCCTGAATTCTATAACAGAGTGCTGCTCTGAATAAATGTATCCAGTAATCTAAAACCCAAATATGTAGGGAGAAATTTAGCAGAGGAGGATTTTGTAAGCATCACTGCTTCCTGTATGGCGGGGTGGGAGATCTGGATGGGAAATCAAGATTGTGCTTGGAAGTGCATTGTTAACAGTTAGCTGGAGAGTTATGGGATGTGTTCACCTTCATATTTGCATCAAGCTGCTGTGCAAAGCACAGTCACACATAAAGAAGTTCTAATAAAAAAAATCTACGGTTGAGTTTACATAATCAGCTTTTTTTCTAGAGGAATGTTACAGTGAGGTGAGAAATCTTTGTGATTCCAACCACAGCTACTTGAAATAGGTCTACTAAAAATTAGCGGTGCCTGATCTCTGTTTTTATCTCTACCCCACCCCTTGCAGACACCTATATAAGAACAAGAAACCATGGAAGAATTATTTCTCACTTTGAGGTGAGATTTTCCCACATGAATGTGTGAATTTATCCTAAGTTTAGGACTGGATTGTAAAACATAGTCTAGGGTGGTGGAATATTCTCTTCACAAGCAGAAGGGTCTGCTTTCTGGCTTTCACAGACAGAGGGGTCTGTTTCACAATCAAGACTGTGAAGGGCTCATGCCTCCCTGGGTTGACTTGAGACTAATTCTGATTCTTCTGGTCTAAACTGATTTGAAATCCCAGCCTTGATGGTTTATTATAGGATTATGATGTTTGTTACTGTTGTAATGTTAATGTTTTGTACTATCATGATTCCTATAGGAAACTGTGTGCTTCCCACCAGGTACAGTATGCCTTTGAGGGGCCTTAGAAGGATTCTCTCTTAGCTGAACGGCTGACCTGTCCTTATGATTGCTAGTATTATGGAGCATCCTCCATAATGGTAATGGTTTGGAATTTAAAATGTCTGTACGTTTAAGTATGATCCCATGATTTCATTGAAAGCCTTCTAGGCTTAAGGCAAGACTACGAATTTTCAAAATCTTCACACCTAGAAAGTACATATTATGCAAATTAACCATACCCATTAGATAATGTATTTTCTAACACACAACCCTTTTCCCCCTGGTCCTGGCAAATAGTCCAAAAATGAAGGAGTAGTGAAATGATATTCTCACATGTTTAGTGATGGAATTGTTGCTATAAATTATTTGTATCTGTATGAGCCAATAAGAGTGATGGAATTGTTGCTATAAATTATTTGTATCTGTATGAGCCAATAAGATGCAAGTTCTTTGGGGAGTATGACAGCTGAAAAATGGCAGTTAGGCTATGAAGGGAGGGTGAATCAGTTAACAGGCTAATGATTTTAATAGACTGACAGGGAAAGGTTATAGGAATAGTGGAAGTGGACTCTGTCCAGCTAAGAGCTAGTTGAATTCAGTAAAATTCAAACCCTTGTCCTCAGGTAAAACCATACAGTATAGTTTTACTTTACAAATCTTGTACAAACCTTCACTTATTTGTAGGCACCCAGCTTGTTATGAAATCTTAGCAAAAATTAATCCTTTAAGCCAGTGTTTTTTTGTGTGTGTAAAAATAAAAAGGTGCTGGTATTCCTATAAGGTTGCACTGATATCTACCAATTTGCCCCTCAGGACTTGGGAGGCCCCCCACAAAGGTGCTGGTACTCAGTACCAGTAGGTACCACCCCCCTCCAAAAGCCCCACTTCATACTGGGCTTTATAAAAGGAAAATACATTACAAACATATGAGAGATTTTTAAATAAGTCAGACATACAAACTTCCTCCCAAACCTTGAAAAAACAAGTCTGCCCCCCAAGACAATAGAAAGTAATAATGGAAATACATTTTTTTAGTATATGCAGCATTGTATTTTCAATGTAATGCAGTAATTAAGAGCGGCCAGGTTTGATTCCCCATGCCTTCACATGAAGCCAGCTGGGTGACCTTGAGTTACAGTTCTCTCAGAGCTCTCTCAGCGCCACCTACCTTACAAGGTGTCTGTCATGGGGAGAGGAAGGGAAGTTGATCGTAAGAACAGTTACATTTTGTTAGTGCCTTTTATATCTTTTAAAATGTTTCTAGTCTGAAGACCACAAGGATAACTATCAAGTATATTGGCAGAATCTTGTGGAATCTTAGAAGGCAGGAAGAGGTGGTACAGCTGGTGGGGGGGCCAGTGCCCTAAATAACTTTTTGTTCTTCCCTATTCCATTTACAGTTTTGCAAAATAGGTCAACATTTATAATATTGCTTAAACTGAGAAAAATCACAAAGTTGAGAGCTGATCTGATGGTTAGAATCTTGTAATAGAGGAAGACCCATGTTCAAATTTCTCCTCTGCTACAGAAGCTTGCTGAGGATCTGAGCCATGGTTTGAAGATAACCTCAATAGAGCCTTTTGAAACACCTGGCAGATCTTTGAATGAGGAAATGGAACTGCAGGAGAATTGTCTGGGTGGGTGTCCCCTAGTTGGATGTGACTAATGCTTATAGCCTGGAGAACACAGTTAAAGACACTGGAGTGTGTTTGTAAATTGAGTGCACAAAGTCCAACCTCTGGTGAGTTGTGCTACATACAGTGATACATTAAGTGAAACCTAATCAACATGCACAGTGTCAGCAGCATCAGTTCTGTTGATTTGTACTGTTCCGTTCATCTGCACATAACAGGCTGAATGGACAAAACCAGGACACGGCGAGATAAATGCTCAACAAACATATGGGAAAGGCAGCATGCTGCTAACGCAGCAAGAAGGAATCAGGGTACACTGCCGCACAAGCAGAAAAGGTTTATAACATTTTGACCTGGGGGGGGGATGGATAAAATGAAATAAATGTAAGACCTTTTAGTGAATACTCAAAACTAAGCAGGAAACAAAATAGTTTTATTATGCTGAAAACTGGTTTGACAGAAACTTCTCCTTCCAAGATGCACAGCCATACTTTTCTTTTGACCTACTGTCACTTCTTTCTAGTCAAATAGGTTCTGTGTTTGTTTGTTCTTAAAGACTACAAAATCCTTAAAATCCTATTTGAGTGCAGAGGAAAAAAAACAAAATGAAAACCCCACATACAGCAAATTGGAAGAGTGAGCAGTGACTCACGAAAGCTCGTACCCTGCCATAAATTTTGTTAGTCTTTAAGGGGCTACTGGACTCCTGATCTTTTAAACTGGAGGAATATTTACTTATTGAGTGATAGCTGTTGTATCCTTTGACTTTCTTCTCTGTTTGATGGGAGAACTGAAATCATAATTCAGAGGTCCTAGGTTCCATCCTTTTCATGGTGTAGCATGGTATGGTGGTTAAAGTGTTGAATGAACTATGTTCTGGGGAATTCAGATTTGAATCCCCGTTCTGTCATGGAAGCTTGCTGGGTGACCTTAGGCCAGTCAGACTTCCTTAGCCTAACCTCCTTCACAGGCTTGTTGTGAGGGTAAAATGGAGGAGAGGAGAACTAAATCAGCTGCTTTGGGTCCCCAGTGGGGAGAAAGGCAGGACATAAATAAAGTAAATAAATACATTTTCAAAGATCCAGGATAATGGATGCTGGGAAAAGACTTATTTCTGCTTGAGATCCTGGAGAGCTGCTCCCAAGCGAGAACAGATGATAGTGGTGGGAAAATTGTCCAACTCCATATAAGTCAACGTAAGCTGTGTGGGTGTCTCACTCTAGTAAGCCCCTTTCTTCCTCAAACAGTTACATTTCACACTGAGTGTTCTTCTGGTGCTTGCTGGCTATTGTCCAGTTGCTTGTCACAGAGATCTCTTGCTTATTAGACTCGGAGTTCCTAGGCAAAATCCTTTTACTCTGCAGAGAATTACTCAAGGTGGAACAGCTCCAAATTGCTGCCTGAGGACTGCAATCCAACTAAATTCAGAAGAACAGTTTTCATTACAGCATCTTAAGTGTCTGAGCAGCCCACTAGGATATTTTAGAAGGTGCTGAATAGTCTTAAAAATGATGCTGATTTATGTGTTAAAAACCAAAGGGGTGTAAGGAAGAGAGGGAAGTGTGTGTGTGTGTGTGTATCAGAATTTGGGTTTAGCATACTGTTCTTTTTATTTGGTGAACTAAGCAGTTTTACTTAATCTAAGGCAATTCATTCTCATGCCCTGAGATGGAGAGGAACTCTATGCAGAAATCCACATATTCGGGGTAGTCTCGTAGGGAATACTGAAAATAAGTCACGTCCACTGCCACCATGAGAATGCTCTAGTCCACATTCCTTTCTCCCACCCCTGTTTCCATTCAGAAAATACCAGGTCCCCCAAAGAAGAGTCTAAATGCTACATCTTCATCAGTTAAGCAATACAGTGTGACCATACTGGAATGTATCTTTTAGGAGGAACATAGGATTGAGCACCCCAAGGCTCCTTCCAATCAGTTGGGGTAAGGGAAAGGCTTGTTCAGAAGCAGTTAGGCTAGAGATGGGCAATACAGTGTTTTAAGAGTTGCAAGTGGGGTGAGAGAGGTGCTGTTTCCTCTGGCATACACACACACATTCATTTCATCCCCGTGTGTGTGTAGGTGGACTGGCCATCTAACTTACAGGGAAAGTTCCCGGTGGGTCATTGCTCTGGAGAGCTGCTGAGCAAACAACCAAGCCCCAGTAGTTCTGCTTAGCACTACAGGAGCCACACAGCCTGGCTTACTCCAGGGCCATGTTAATTTTCCAGTTGAGTGTTTACTCTGGACAGATGCAATGCTATGTCTTCCGCCATTTTATATGGCAGATTCAACAAGATAGCTCACTCAGCCAAATACTGCCCCTGTGAACAAAAATGTGTTCAGTCAATGACTCATGTCCTCCTGCATTGTCACCTGTATGTGGATCTAAGGTGTGTACATTCTACTTTAAGCAGCATGATGGATTACCCTGATGCACTTAAGGTACACAGACTTCTGAATGACTTCTCTTCTGACATCACTGAGAAGGTGGCCAAGTTTCTCCACTCTGCTTTAAAGCTGCACCAAAGGTTCCGGTAAAACAGGCCAGATAACATGGGGGGTGTGTGTGTGTGGCTATTTGCGCCGTCACTATTTGATCTGTCACTATGCGATCAGATGCGACAGTGGGGGACTGGGGCTTTTTTCAGGGGCACGTATTTCCAGCGCATTTTAACGAGGCAAGAGGAGCATGCTGGAGCGATCAGACAGAGAAAGTCCATCTGCGGCCTGTCGCAATTGTTTAATAGTGGGCTTTTAACTCTGGATCTTTGGCCAGACAATCTGGGTTGGCGACGGGTGCACAACACTTTCCAGATATGTCCGTTTGATCACGCCCTTAAACTCTGCCCTGCATTCATGAGTATCTCGTGGCAAATTCTGCGTGTGACCAGACCCATAGTATTTTTATTGGTGTTTTTTTAATCTGCTCTTAAATTGTATAATCTGTATTGACAATTTATGCCAATAAAGGCTAATTTGAATTTGAATTTTCCACGCCTATCTCCATGTCTCCTTTAGAGCCAGGTGCAGTTTTTTAAGCAACAACAACAGTTTTGCAGAGGCAGGGTTGGATTTGTGCACACCCTGGACAGCTATCCTCCTTTCAAACCACATTCAACTCTCCCCTCCTCAGATAATCCATCTTCACCCTCAGTGGAGACGTTCCTGTTGTTCAGGAGGGAAGTGACATGTGAATATTTTAAATAAGTGAGGAAAAAAATAGCCTCATTTTTTAACTCATTTCATCCAGTGCTGCAGCCTAATTGCACAGTGTGTAGCTCAAAGACCTCATGGGATGTAGCTAAATGTCCAGTGAAACTTCAACAACCTGCATCTGCTTATGGATTTGAATGTCTCACCAAAGCTAAGATCTTACCAAAGCATGTGGGGTGATTGAAGGTAATCTGTGCCTTAAAAAAAATAGAACATGGCTCTGAATGGAAGGGAACATAAATCTTTGATGTCTGCCAGAGCAATATCAGCTTTTCATATGCTTGGATAAAAGTTTGAAGGATTTGCACTTTCCCCCTCTTCATCCATAATTCTTGACAAGTCAAATTATCTATAAATAACTCATGCAGACAAGATTATTTATTTAAAAACATATACCTCCAGAATTTGTCAGCTAAAGTATGATTAGTTAAAGGTTACACTACCTTGTCATAACAGTGCATGATAAATATATACACTTCTATTTCCTACTCATCTTTAAAACAAGTAAAATGTCCCTCATCAAAAGCAGTCAAGAGAACTCAGGTGTAAACCTTTTGCTGATGTACAATGGCTAACTCAAAAATAAGCCTCTGTGTGGTCTGTTGTATATTTTGGTCCCAGTCCAGAGATTCGCCAGTGCATCAGGGTACTGTATTTTGTGCAAAGATCTTTCCCGCTAGCTAGACAGTTGGTCCTGTCTGCTCTGCTAGCTGGTGATTTAGAAGTTTCATATGCCTGGCTACTATGGAAAGGGCTTCTTGTATGGTGACACTCTGGTTGTGAAACTTTCTCTCTAGCTGAATTCAACTTGTGCGTACTTTCTCATCTTTCAGTGGAATGTCTGTTGTATCTTTCAGTGGAACATCAGTTGTAGGGGGGCATCAACAAGGGAAGGTTTGGGGCTTTCTGATTATCTGGTTGGCCGCTGTGGGAAACAGGATGGTGGATTGACATAGACTGTTGATCTGATGTAACAGGACTCTTACTTGTCTTCTTAGACACCAGATAGCTAATAATGCCTAATTTGAAAATAAATTCTTCTTTTAAAAAACTGTTTTACTAGGTTTTAATGCTAGATTTTTGTTGTTCTTAAATATTGCATATTTCCCCCATTTCTATACTTGTAAGTCACCTTTGTTGCTATTTTTTTTTAAATAAAGGAAGGGTAGAAATACCTTGCCAGGTACAAGTGAGAGTCTGAAATTAATCTTCCCCAAATTTGTTTAACTTCAGGTTGGGTCTAAAGTATTGTGAGCCGTGCTTACACAATGATTCCCTGAAATTCTGCTTATGGAGGTCACCAGTGTCCCCCACCCACAATATGGGCTATGTGTGATTTTTTTGGCCCACATGACATAAACAGGGCACCATATTCAAAAGAAGTACCTAGAGAAGCCCAGAATAAATATACAAACCAAGAGCCAATGCCAGCTTTTAGGTTTTTTTAAAGGCACTTTAGATTTCTTTTGATAAAAGGAAGTTATGAATGAAGCAAAAAACTTGTAGATTACTGAAGCTGTTTTGTGCAAAAACAGAGCTTTCAAAACCACTTCTCCTTGGGACTGGGAGCATAACTACTGGAATCTGTTCCAAGCCTTTGTGATTGAGGAAAGGCTCCCAGATCTGAAGGATGCTTTTACAGCTCTTGGGTTAGATAGGCAGATCTAGCAGAGCCTGGATTCTAAAGTCAAACCGAAGTTTAAGTTAGGTGTTACACACTCTCCTGCTGGCTGACTACCTATCTCTAGCCAACACTGAGAGAATGTGGGGGGGGGCAACAGTGGGGGGCTTCAAGTATCCTGGCCCCACTGGTGGACCTCCTGATGGCACCTGGTATTTTTGGCTGCTGCGTGACAGAGTGTTGGACTGGATGGGCCATTGGCCTGATCCAACATTGGCTTCTCTTTTCTTGTACCAAGTTTTTCTCCCTCAAAGGATTGTGTTTGGGGGGGGGGGTTGTTCTCCTTTCTGAATAGTTCAGACTGAGAAAGTATGACTGGCTCAAGATCACCATGGCAGAGGATGAATATTTGAATTCAGATTTCCTCATTCCTTGTCTGCTACTCTCACTTGTACTTCAGAAGCTACACACAGACTTCAGTGTCTGAAAATTAGGCCTATTGATAGATACTCATGAAAGCAGACCAGTCAGATGAGCTACTGGCGTATTGTCTGACCAGATCATGGAGCTGGAAGCTTTCTCCATGGAGCTGGTTCACATGGGCAAGATGAGCTGGTACAATCATGATTTGGGGAGCTGAATAGCTTTGGATTTCATGGGGATGCTTCTTTTGCCCAGAATATAGTTTGGAGGGATTTAGTGTGTTGGAACAGATGGAATAATTTCTTTTGTGTGATGGAAGCAAATGCCAAGGGCCAAAGGTCTGGAGGACAGGACACGAGACGCTATCCCAACAGTATAGATAAAGGGGAGTGGGGAGGTCTGTGTTCAAATGCCACACAAGTGAGAATCCTCCCAGCATTTTGCTTTCTGCTGTTCCTCTGAGGCACTTTGTCTTCATCCATGCTCTAAGTCATTTTAGTTAGGGGAAAGCTCCTGATGTTCATGTATGTGATAAAAGGAATCTGCCTTGTACTGAGTCAGACCACTGGTTTATCAAAGACAATATTGTCTACTTTGCATGGCATTGTCTCTCCAGCTTTCAGGTAGAGCTCTCTCACGTTGTCTGTTAGCTAGTCCTTCAGCTGGAAGAGAAATCAGGGTCTTCTGTGTGCAAGACACATGTTGTGCCACTGAGGCATGGCTCCACCACCCAGGGAGAAGGGGTATAGGAAAATAAGCTACAAGTGGGACAAATAGTTTACCAGTGCTTACTTGCATTCCTCTTTTGCCATTGTAATTTGATTCTCTTGCCCCCTCTTTTTATAGGATTGGGGCAGTTCTGTTTAAACACACACAAGTGCTGCCATTCATCCAGTTCAGCATCAGTTTTGAATATCCTGTTAGGCTGGGTTTGAGTCAGACTGATGCTGCCAGGTGATTACAGAGCCTTAAATCCAACAGTGATGTAACAATAAGCCAGAAGTATGTATAAATAAGCATATAACATATAAACACCAGATCTACATACCACAGGGTGGCTACAGCATGATTCACCCTTACCTGGGAGTAACACAATGGGACTTACTTCCAAGTAAACATGCATAGGTCGCCATTGCCAGTGTTCTAGTGAATGGGAGTTCATCCCACTTCCATTTGCTCACTTAACATTTGCTAAATTTCAGACTCTGGTTCATAATTTACCTCCCCCCCACATGCATACCATAAATATTTCTGTAGTCCTCAGTGGGTAAATACAGAATTGCAGAACTTAAATATTATCGTTTTGGTCTTAATGAAAGATATAAAATCATGCCTGATGTTAACAGCTATTCTATCAGGAGCTCTGACTTCTAAGCAAAATTCTCACCCTTCTGCCACTCATCCCATTTTCCTTTGTCTCAAAATGTTCTTAACTTTTGGCACAGACATTAGCCCATAAGAATATAAGAAGAGCCCTGCTGGATCAGACCAGTGGCCCATCTAGTCCAGCATCCTATCTCACACGGTGGCCAACTAGTTTCTCTGGCCAAGGCCTTCCTCTGATGTTGCCTCCTGGCTCTGGGATTCCGAGGCTTAGTGCCTCTGAATGTGGACGTTACCCTCAGTCACCATGGCTAGTAGCCATAGATAGACTTATCATTCATGAATCTATCTAATCCCCCTTTAAAGCTGTTTATTCCCGTGGTTGTTGCTATATCCTCTGGCAGCAAATTCCATATTTTAGTCACCCTTTGTGTAAAGTAGTAGTTCCTTTTGTCCGTCCTGAACCTACTGCCCATCAGCTTCATTGGATGCCCTTGGGTTCTAGTATTTTGGGAGAGGGGCAAAAAATCTCTTTTTAAACCCTCTCTCTACCCCATGCATCGTTTTATAAACCTCTGCCATGTCCCGCCTTAGTTGTCTCTATTTTAAACTGAAAAGTCCTAGACTCTTCAGCCTTTCCTTATAGGGAAGTTGCTCCAACCCCCTAATCATGTTGGTTGCCCTCCTCTGTACTTTTTCCAGCTCTGCAATGTCCTTTTTGAGATATGATGACTAGAACTGTGCACAGTATTCCAAATGAGGCTGCACCATAGATCTGCACAGGGACATTACAATATTGGCTATTTTATTCTCAATCCCTTTCCTAATAATGCCTAACATAGAGTTTCTTTACTGTTTTTACTACTACAGCACATGGGGTTGACACTTTCATTGAGCTATCTACTATGACCTCACAATCTTTTCCCCTCTCAGTCTCAGCACAAGTTCAGACCTGTACTTGAAGTTAGGATTTTTTTTTGTCCCAATGTGCATCACCTTTGTTGTAAAATATATCATACCCTCTAATGTTGAAATGTTATTGAAATGTTCAAAATATTATTTGTGTTTGTTTTTGTTTTTTGTTTTACAAAAAGTCTGTTAATTAGTATTAAAAACAGTGGGAAAAATCCAAAGGGAAGTGTCAAAGTAAGAAACAAATCCGTATGTTAATCACTTTAAGGAAGACAGATTAGAGAATGTTTTTCAGAAAATATGAGAGTTCATGGTTCAGATAGCTGACTTTGTTTTCTATAATGGAGTCGCTAAATAAGGATATGTTTGGCTATACTTTGTTTGAGAGATGCTGTTTCTGCAAGATGAAAATATAGGAAAAGAAAAATGAAAAAACAAACCTTTGCCCTTTTAGTACATATTCTTGATGTATGCTTAAGCTTCATTGTAGCTTCTGTTGCTAAATGTAGTTTAATGACAGTTTCTCTGCATTGTAATAAAGGTGTCTTGCTTAGAGCTAACAAGGTTTTTGTGATAGGCAGAAGGCATAATACACTGTGAGAATTCTGCTGGTTTTTTATTTCTGATCTTTTAATTAATTTTGAAGTTGTAGGCCTTCAAGAGGTGCCAAGTATCTGAATGCCTCCATTTGTTGCCTTAATTAATGTCCATGTATCTCTTTCTTTAAGGATGCCTTCCTCTTTTAATTTCTGCTTTAATGGCTATTCGCTTCTTTCACAACTGTCTCTTCTTTATTTCTTTTGTAATTTATAACCAGTGCCACATTTCTTATTCAAGGCAATATTCAGATGTTATGAATAAACTGGAGTTTGTTCATGAGAAGAATTAATCTTGCATATTCTTAGGTTTGTGGGTTTCCTACCCATTGCACATGAAGTCAAGACTGAAGACTTTCTTCTTTGTTGTTATTTCTTTTTGATTTTGCAATGTAAATTTTATTGTGTTTTGTGTTTCATGGTAAACTGTTTTATTTGGTTTTTTTTTTTAACAAAAATAACAAAACGGTTTTTTTTTTTTTTTGGGGGGTGTCAAACCACAGCCGACACAGTGACTCCATAGGGTTTTCAAGGCAAGAGATGTTCAGAGGTGGCTTGCCATTATTGCCTGCCTTTGCATAGCAGCCTGGACTTCCATGGTGGTCTCCCATACCCAGTACTAACCAGGACCAATGCTGCGTAGCTTCTGAGAGCTGATGAAAACAGGCTAGGCTGGGCTATCCAGCTCAGGACAAAACAGCTCTAAATAAATCAGGATACAGAATTCTCTAAATAAGTGTTTTAGGAAGCCTTCAGTTTATCCGGTTTGGGGGGGATGGAAAGGGTTGATTAGCCATTATGGCCACAGGTTCTTTTTCCAGTGGGCTGATGGCCTCCCTCTTAACCTGGTCTGTGCCAGCATGGTGGCCAAGAAGGCAGGGCTCAGCATGGCTGAGCCATGAGCTGTGAAGCCGGTTCTTGGCAAGCAGTGTCACATGCAGCCTGGACCTGGCAGGGCAGATGGGCTTCCTCTTTTTCCCTCCCTTCCTTGGGAGGAGTTTTCAGGGCCTTTTCCCCCCAGTCCACCTCTGGGCATGTGGATTTAGGCACAAAGTGGAGTTTGTTCCTTATTCACAAGCCAGGATTGTAAAACTTGTTTAAATTGTAGCTTAGAATTCCAGTTTATGAACACAAAGCCAATCTCAACTTTTATGGTGCCTGAATTTGAATACGAATACATTGTCGTTAGATTGAAGACATCTTAAAACAGTATAAAAAAGGCTTATTCTCATAGCAAGAAGAAAAGTATTATGTGTGGGTTAAGGTTGCCAGCCCCTCCCCCACTGGAGAAGGGGGATTCTGTGCCCCTGGGCCCTGCCCCTTGCTTGTGATCAGCTGGCCTGCATAGGGGGACCTGCCAGGGGACATTGCCGGTGACATGGCAACATCACTCCCAGTGCTTACCAGAAATGACATTATCATGTTTGCAATGTCACAGTGACACTCTGGTAGTTGGAATAAAACACCTATGGTAGAAGTATGTTTACTGCAGAGTTTTTGCCCTAATACCAGAGCATTGCAGTGACATCACAGCGTGAGGACATTACTTCCAGTATATACTTCCAATCTCCCACTCTCCCCAGGAGGAACCTGGCAACCCTAGTATGTGTATTCACAACATATTTCTTTCATTGGTATCGTTATGACTGCTGTAAACTGGTATTTTTATTTTGGTCAAGTTTTTCTGATGCTCATAAACCTGTATAGTGATAGTGAGCTTATCTCTGTTTTATGTCTTCTCATTATTGTGATCCCTGGTAAATGTAGTAGTTGCAGTGCTGCTGTTTGTTATAACTAATAGTTTCATTGTACTTTATGTTTTATGGAATACACTTAGAAAGCTTTACTAAGAAATGGGGATAAAAATGGAAGGGCTTGATATATCATTTTAACTTGAGATTGCAGTCTCGATCTTTAATCTAATATAGGCCTTTAAAATGATCAGTACCATTCCTGTTCTTTTTTAAAACCACAATTTCCCTTGGTGCCCCACTTAAAATACGGGCACAGCTACCTGGTCAACATTATTTTCAACCAATTCTTACTTGTCTCCTCTTGACTACTGATATTTTTATCAATATGTGTTTTAAGTCTAATTTGTCAGCTCTGCCAGTCTGTACTGTTCATTGTAATCAGGAAGTTATCATTATCTCTTGACTGCAAAACAAAGGCAGTTGATCTAACACACACACGCAATTTTATTTTCATTTCCTCCCCTTCCAAAAGGCAGCATCCCAAATCCTTTCCATAGGAAACTAAATGTGATAGTGGATACATGGTGAAAACTCAGGCATTGGACCTGGTACAGATAATTAGGAGAATGAGATAGTAGAGCACTGAGTGGACAGTACTCCTCCAGATTGTAAGTGGCAGATTTCAGTTTTTGTATAATCCACTCTACACAAACAGAAAAGTAGCACCACAGGGAGAAAGATTCTACCTCCTCTCCATGCTTGCTGTACTTTTTTTTAATTTGCAAAGTGTTTTTAACATAGGTGAACATTCCCAAATGTGATCCTCCGTGACTTTCTACCCACAGTGGTGCAGTTTATTCAACCACTTCAGCACTCTGCCACCTCATTCCTCTACATGGGTGAACCAGACCAGAGGGAATTTCACATTACCGAGATTCTGCCGGATTGAAGCTGTTTCTGATTCGTCTTGAAGTAAACCGGTACAGGGCTGCCATTTCACACATGGCTTTCCCTGACCGGAAAAGAGCCGAATCAGAAGCGGTTTGGCAATTCAGACTGCACCGCTTTGTTTTCCCGCCATTTCCCGCCGTGCCTTTTTTTAAAAAAAGTTCGCTTTAGAGCGCTATAGCACTATAGTGCTATAAAAAACACTGCAGGCATTCCAATGGGGTTGCTATGATGCTATTGTGCTATAGCGTTATAGCGCTCTAAAGCGAACGTTCAAAAAAAAAAAAAGCCAGAGATCGCCCGCGCGGGCGAAAAAAGGCAGGAAAAAAGCGTATCAGATCCGGGAGAAGAAACTGAGGACTACTTGGAAGCGGTTGACAGGTAAAACATTTCAGCCCCGTTTCCTGAACGGGACAGAAGCGATTCTGTGTGAAATTACAAATATATTCCGGTAGGGAACCGGTTCTAAAACGGTTCTGTCTGAAATGCCAGACCAGAAACCGTTTGGGAACCGTTCCTCTTCCGGATTATATCATCTGTCTGAAATTCCCCCAGGTTTTCACTGAGGTAGTAAACCTAGGTCTAAGCTGTATTTTTTTATTTTGCAAATGGGATCACATGAGTGCCCTTGGAAAACCATAGAGGAAACTGGCATGTCATGAAGAAGTAAAATTGCATTATAAACAGCCTTTGGCTGAGCTTGGACATGAAGTAGGATTGCCAGATCATATCTTCTCCCTGGAGTGTGTGACATTAAAAGGGCCCTCCAGCTTGGAGTTCAGGGAAGGCGTGTGGCTGCCCCTCCCTCCCCTGCTGCACCACAACATTTCCCCATGCCCCACCAACCCTAAATTTCTGGCTACAGGGCTGGGTGGTCATCTGGTGGGAGCCCCAAAATCAGGGGATCCCCCACCCCTATCTGGGGACTGGCATCCCTATCCTGGAGGGTTA
Organism: Gekko gecko; assembly: GCA_029375565.1. Classification (NCBI taxonomy): domain Eukaryota; kingdom Metazoa; phylum Chordata; class Lepidosauria; order Squamata; family Gekkonidae; genus Gekko; species Gekko gecko. Next base: position 57,373,460 of record JAPDNY010000011.1, on the reverse strand, counting down.
CTACCCTCCAGGTGGGGCCTGGAGATCTCCTGGAATTGTAACTGATCTCCAGATGACAGGTCAGTTCCCTTGGAGAAAATGGCTGCTTTGGAAAGTGGACTCTGTGCAGGGTTGCCAGGTCCCTCCTGGCAACTGGTGGGGGATGGGGGGGACTTACCAGGGGCAGGAGGGAGGCCCTGGTGATGGCATTGGCAGCATGGCTATGTCACTTCTGGCACACACAGGAAGTGGTGTCATCATCCTGCAACATCACAGCAGTGTTCTGGTATTTGGGCAAAAACTCTACGGTAAAAATGGCTTCTACCATAGAGTTTTTGCCCAAATACCAGAGCATCACTGCAGTGTCACAGGAGATGATGTAACTTCCTGTGCACACCAGAAGGGCTGTGTTGTTGGTGATATTGCCTGGGCCTTCCTCTTTCTCTTTCTTTCTCATTCTTCGCATCTAGATCATGCGAAGTGATGGTACCACATTACTCTGCTCTGGTTAGACCTCACCTAGAGTATTGTGTTCAGTTTTGGGCACCACAATTTAAGATGGATATAGTCAAGCTGCAAAATGTCCAGAGGAGGGCAATGAAGATGGTGAGGGGTCTGGAGACCAAGTCCTTTGAGGAAAGGTTGAAGGTGCTGGGTATGTTTAGCCTGGAGAGGAGACGACTGAGAGGTGATATGATAACTACCTTCAAGTACTTGAAGGGCTGTCATATAGAGGATGATACGGGGTTGTTTTCTGTTGCCCCAGAAGGTTGTACCAGAACCAACGGGTTGAAATTAAATCAGAAGAGTTTTCAACTAAACATCAGGAAGAACTCTTCCTGACAGTTAGAGTGGTTCCTCAGTGGAACAGGTTTCCTTGGGAGGTGGTGGGCTCTCTTTCTTTGGAAGTTTCCAAACGGAGGCTAGATGGCTATCTGACAGCAATGCTGATTGTGTGAACTTAGACAGATCATGAGAGGGAGGGTAGGAAGAGTTGCCTCAGTGCTTAGTTCTTGTGGCCCTTTCTTACACACCCAGGGAAATGCTGACTGCCACTTTGGGGTCAGGAAACAATTTTTCTCCAGGCCAGTTTGGCCAGGGTTCCTGGAGGTTTTTTTGTCATCTTCTGGGCGTGGAACAGTGATCACTGGGGGTGTGGAGGGGGAGGTATTTGTGAATTTCCTGCCTTGTGCAGGGGGTTGGACTAGATGACCCTGGAGATCCCTTCCAACTCAATGATTCTATGATTCCTGATAAGCCCCCCACTGGCTAGCTGAACAGTGGCTGGGGGTAGGGCCTGGTGACAGGGGACTCCACCTCCACTGGGGACTGGCAACCCACCAATCCACCTCCACTGAGGCCTTGCCCTCCCCAGGATTACCCAGTGTATCTCTAGGAATTTTCTAACCTGGAGCTGGCAACCCTAACTCTCAGTGAAGTAAATTTTACAATGAGGCACTGTACAATTGGAACAGTTGTTTTGACTAGATTGAATAATATGAAATTTGACCATTGGCAGCTGGGATAGTTCATTGACCCGGAGCATACCTTGGTCACGTTCACCAACCAGTGTTGGAATTGTTCATTCATATGGTTCATTGTTTGTGTGTCCTCACACGGAACTATCCCCCCATGTGCTTCATGTATCAGAAAGGACTTTATTGCCCCCTCTCCTATTTTTAGAAGGAGCCTATTAGTTTGAAGGCATCTGTCACTAGGCAGTAAAAGGCATACTTTTTGCTTGAGTATATTCTGGAAATGCTGCAGACTGGTAGGAGTGGGTAGAAACAGCACTGGAAGAGACTGAGTCGAAGGTCATATAGTCCAGCCCCCTACACAATGCAGGAAATTCACAGCTACCTCCCCACTACCCCAGTTACCTCTGCTCTATGTCCAGAGGAAAGAAAAAAAACCCTCCACGATCCCTAGCTGAATCTGGCCTGGAGGAAAATTCCTGACCCCAAAGTGGTGATTCGTATTACCCTGGGCATATAAGAAAGGGCCCCAAAAGCTGAGCACTGGTTCCTTCCTTTCTACCCTCCCTCTCACAATCTGCCTAAATTCATTGTGAGTCCTAGAATTGCTGTCAGATAGCCATCTAACCTCTTCTTAAAAACCTTCAAAGAAGGAGAGCCCACCATTTTCTGAGAAAGCCTGTTCCACTGAGGAGCTGCTCTAACTATTAGGGGCTTCTTCTTAATGTTTAGCCGAAAACTCTTTTGATTCCATTTCAACCTGTTGGTTCTGGTCCAACATTATGGGGCAACAGAAAACAACTTCGCTCCTCCTCTATTTTACAGCCGTACAAATACTTCAGGATGCCTATGGTATCACCTCTCAATCATCCCTTCTCAAGACTAAACATACGCAGCCACCTCAAACTTCCCTGATAGGGCTTGGTCTCCAGACCCCTCACCATCTTTGTTGCCCTTCTCCGGGCACATTCCAGCTTATCAGCATCCTCCTTAGGCCCGTTCTGCATATGTACTTTACCTTCTATTACAATATTTCTAATTTTTCGTTTCGCAGCTCGTTTTATCCATGTCAGGTCAGTGCTGGAGTTTCATTGGGGTTTTGTGTGTGTGTTTTTCAGAGCACTTATAGGGTGATTTTATCTTCAAGCCAATTGCAGGTCAGCTTGATTCCATGTGTGAAATGTTTTAACCATTATTTTTCGCAGCAGCAAACTATGCCCCTCTTGAACATCCTCCTCAGTATCCATGCCCCTTTCTATCTTTTCCATCCCCCTCCCCTCTGGTGCACACAGGGGGCATTTGGAGCAGGAGCGTGCAGGAGCGGAGCTCCGGCAGTTAGAAGCACAGGTGGCAAGCCCCGCCCCCAGCTGTCAGCAGGAGCGCGAAGCAGCATGTATAGCATTCCTCCTGGGCCCAGATAGGCTACTCTGGAACTGGAATGACAGCCCCCCAGTCCCTACGGGTGGAGCCTAAGTGTTGGGTGTTGCCTTCTGACACACTTCGAGTGATGTCAGGGGGTGTGGCATATGCAAATAAGTTATGCTAATGAGTTATGCTAATGAGCTCCTGCACCTCTTTTTCTACAAAATGACCCCTGGGCACACAATATATTTAGTGTTTGGTTATAATGAAGATAATGATATTGCGTTAATGATAGCTAAACACTGTTATTTTTAGGTGATCATACATGCAACAGTACGTTCATGTGTTATTTTAAAGGCAATCGTTCACTCCTCAACATTTTTTATTATTCTTATTCTGAGTTTGGATTATTTGGATTATTTCCTGTAAACGTTGAGCCTGCCTCCTCAAGTTGTCCCTTTGCTTGCATTGTACCAATGGCATCAATGCTCGCTATTGTTCCCTACCATGATATTTTCAAAAAAGTCCTACTGTACTGCCAGTTTGCTAATTTCTTCAGCAGCACACATTACTCAAAATGGTGCAGGATAACACATGATCAGTAGCCATGTTGAAGTGGTCTTTTTTTAAAAAAAACAAGAATGACCATTCTTGGGGCTCAACACATCCACTTGCTACCAGTGCTGTACACCTGGGTGGCACAGCAATGGTGTACAGGCCTGCTGTGACCACCAGGGCATCTTCAGAGACCACATGGCCAAGTTTCTTGACAGTGTCAATGATGCCTAGATCGTCACAGCATCTGGCCTCGACCACTTGTTGGCCATCTGGCTGGAGGGCAAAGGATGGCTTTTAGGCTGTGTCATGATCTGTGTAGACCTCTGGAGATCTGTGCAGGATTGGGCCTAGTGAGGCCTAAGAGAGCTGCTTGGGAGTGGGAAGCAGAAGCCTGAGGCCTAGGGCCCAGGAGAAGCCTGTGTGGTAGTAGAAAGCAAGCTGCCTACAATTCCCACAATGCCTAGAGCCAGCTGCAACCAATGGGGATACTGGAAGTCTCTGAGGTGATGTGTTCTTATACATGGTTTCAGTTTAACTGATGTTCTTTTTCTCTGCGGTCTTGCCTCACACAGGAGTGAGCTGAGGAGATTGGTCTGGGACAAAGTTCCCTCACTTGGGAGAGTAAAACAAGCCTGGTCTATAGTGGGCTGTAGGACTGAAGTAGTAACAGTTAAAGTGAAGTAGTTAGTCACATTAGCTTTGATTATTCTTCCTTTAAGCACTGTTATATCTTTTAAAGCACCTTGCCTTATTTGCCTTGCTCCAGTATTGTCATTAATAAACCATTGTTAAGCATTCTCTACCTGGTCATCACGCCTGTGTTTTCTTGGCTGTAAAAGGGGCATTTTGGATGGGCTTGAGAGGGTACCCTGGGCCTTCTCAAGGGGCCATAAGTCCAGTTTGGTACAGTGGGAAGGGCTGGGCAGCCAAAGAGCAAAGGGCACCTCCCCTGACTCCTCCTGCGCCATTTCCTGCAAGTAACCAAGGGTACCCCCGATGCCATATTTGGTGACGCTGTATCTCAAGGATGACTCACCATACTGTGCAGCCTACAACCAAGCCCACCACTAAATACGCATGATCATCGAGCAGGCATTCAACCAGCTGAAAATGTGGTTCTGATGTCTCCACCACACAAGGGACTGCAGAGCCAAGCAGCCTCTGTCAGTGGCCACTTGGGTGACCTGCACTTTTTGCAAATGGTGTCTGTGTGTGTGGAAGGAACTACACATCCATGTGGATGGCTGATAGTGCAGGCCCTATGCACCCACCTCACAAAGGGTGGTTGTTCCTAGCTCTGTGGGCACTGGGCCCCAGGATGGTTGTGGGTGGCTGGGACCTGGATTGGCACACGTAGTGACAGCATTTATTATCACAATAGCTGTGCTGCAAGAGGGCCATCAGAAGGCTGACACACATATTGACTGTAGCACCCTTCAATGTTTCCCTTGGTGGCAGAGGTTGCCCAGTAGCCACTGCCATGTGCTGTTTAACCTCCACATTTGCATACCCAAATATCCTTGGGGAAGCTGGGATCTAGATGGGCCCAGTAGGGTTCCATAGGGACTATCTTGTGAAATTGACCATCTCTGCTTGCCAGCACAGATTGCTACTGCCAAGCCTCACTGCAGTAGTGGCCCCTAAAGCCAACAGTGCCATTTGCATAATGGTTCCTGGATAGGTCATTGGCCCATGCTGGCCCCCTGGGCTCAGGGACCACAGCCAGGGCTGTTTCATTAGGGACTACCCATGACATCCTTGTGTCGAACCCCTGCCATGCCAGGATGTTTCCCCCCAGACTGACCCCCCAACTGTTTCAAGAAGGTTAGTGGGGTAGCCCTGCAATTTTTTGGCTGTGCAGTCTGTGCTTTTGGCTGGGGGAAAAGTGGCCTGGCCCATAGCCTTATCCTCTGACCTGTCTGTAACTGCTGCTGTGGCAGCATTATTGTAGGGATGGGCCCCCTGCTGCTGTTGTGTCTGTGAGAATCAGGTGGCTTGCCTGGCACCCCCCATGCTCCCTCCTCTCATAGTCCTCAACAAACACTAACACCTGAGACACATAGAATGGCTGAGTTTTATTGAAGGGATCCAGGGACAACAGAATGGCTAGGGTGGGATCACAGTGTTTCTGAGTGGAACCCCACTCAGTCCTTTGGTGCAAGGAACACCTCGGATGCTTGGAGGGAAGGGCCAGGAGGCTGGATGTGTCTGAGTACTCCGGAGGGCTGGCTTTTGCTTCAGAGAGGGCACATGGTGGAGTTTCAGCTCTGAGGATGGGGTGTTGGATGTCCTCGTTGGATTGATACCTGTGTATGGGGAACAGCTGCCTATGTTCCTTGTTGGCAGGTAGGGCATTTGGCAGTTGCACAGGGGCCACCATGTGGTGATCCTCCCACTCCATCTTGCATTTTGATGCTGCAGGGGGAACCCCCCAGGTGGCAGAATCCAGAACATCCACACCTGAGTCTGTGTCCTCTCAGAACCTCTATATATCAGGAGATGTACTGTGTAAGCAGTATCAGGGCATTCTGTGCCCGCAAGGGAAGGGTTTGGTCATCATGTGGGATCACTCAGCACCCAAATTGGTGGGGCTCCCCACCTTTTTGTGTTTTGTGTAGGGGAGGGGTGCTGCCAACTGGTGGGGCAAGCAGGCTAGTGCACTGTAGCCATCTTCACCCCGTTCTCCAGCAGCTGCCTTGGTTAGCTCCTGATGCACCTACCTGCCTAGTGTGCGAGGTCCATGTGCATCTGGGGGACTGCTGCTTGCTCCCCTGCCTGCTGGGTTTGGGTGTGGGAGACATTGTGTCCAGTGCAGCTCGTTGCCACTGTTGCTGGCCAAAGGGGAAATGTTGGTTGCTCATGTATGGGTGCCCCTTTGAATCCTAGCTCGGTGCACCTGTGGAGGCCAAAATCTGAGAGAGGTCAGCCACAGAATGGTGACTTTGCTCTCCCTATGATGTATTCCTCTCAAATGCTCTTCCAGTGGTATTAGGTGTCCTAGCTGGGTTTTGTACTCACTCGAAATCCGCACAGCAGGGAGCTGTGAGACAGCATTCTGTGCCGCACGGCCTACCTCTGGAGTTGTGGGAGATCTCTTGGAACCATTTGTAGGACTGGGGGTCTGTGATTGGGTGCCGAGGGGGATAGGGTGCTGATTGGATGCACACTTGGTTGATATCCTGGGCTGCTTGGGTTCCCATGGGCATGTTTGCAGCTGTGAGTGTGCGGGGTAGTGAATTAAGAGTTACCATATTTGCTAATGGGCTGCACCAGCATTTTTGCCGGCACAATTTTGCACCTGTTCTGGGAGGCATTCCCACACTGAAAACTCTTGGGAAGCCACCTAACTGGTGCCACACACCCTGGAATGCCCACATTTACCCCAGTGCAGGGATTTGCACCGTCATTCTGCTGGCATATGGCTGCTGTACAGCTGTGCTGGTGGAAGTGTGTGGCACAATGCCACTTGTGCCTTGTGCTGGCATAAACAGCTGAGTTAAGCCAGTATAGTGGTCAGTTAGCTCTCTGTGCCGATTGTGGCCTGCCTTAGGATTGCGCTGTAACACATTGTCTTAAAAAAGATTCTACCCATTTCCAAAAGGAGGAAAAAATACCTCATAGGAGTTTCTTTCAGCATCCTCCCTTTCCCAATTTTTCTATTTTAAAAATTTTGGAGAAAAGTCTTAAGCAAATGAACAAAATCTTAAGTCTTAAAAAATGAACAATTCCCCCATTTTTTCCCCTGGGCATTCACATTTCATCTTTTACCCTCCCTCAATGGCAGGCAAAATCTGCTACATCTTCATAATGTTTGTACTCTGAAATCATGTATGCACAAGAGGAAGAGTCTGTGGCTGCACCTGATCATTTCATGTTGACCGATCTACAATCTTTCAACATTTTTATGTTCCTGAAAAGCAGTGTGTGTGGCAGGGTGGGGTAGCCGAGGATCGTTAATCTTTGTGCTGTTTCCCTAGTTAAACAAAAACCACCCTCTAACTACAAGTGGCCCTGGTAGGAGGTAGGACTGCCAACTCCAGGTTAGGAAATTGTTGGAGTTTTGGGAACATAGCTTGAGGAGGGTTTGGGGATGGAAGGGACCTCAGTGGACTATAACGCCACAGAATCTACCCTCAAAACCAGCCATTTTCTCCAAAGGAACAGATCTCAGTTGTCAGGAGCTCAGTTGTAATTCCAGGAGATCTCCAGGCCCTACGTTGGCCTAGACTGGGGTGGGGAAACAGGCAATGTGAAACATGGTTGAGGTGGCCAAAATTTGCCCCCTCACCCCCTCAGTTTTTGAAAAAACGGATTCCACTTTCCACTTCAGAAATGAACAGGAGGAGCTTAATGTGAGGATTTCTGTTTTATACATTTGCCCCCGTTAGTTGCTTTTTGGGGCTGCTGTCCTTCTCACTGTGCTGCCTGTGGAAGAGAGAAATTTATTGAACAGGGACCCTTTCAGGGAGGGTCCCTTGTCCTTTGGGTGATGGAATCCCAGTGAATTTCTTCCCAGCTGCAAAGCAGAAAAGTTTTATCTGGCAAATGTGTTTCGCACTGGGCCTAACAGAAACATATAACAATAGAATATAAGAAATATAATAAGAAAATAAACGTGTAATAAAATAATAACCATAAAAAAATGTGGGAAAGGGGAGTTATTTTTTGTGCCCATCCCTGGTGTTTTGCAAGTGCTGAAATTGCTAGTGCAGAACCAGGGACTTCAGCTGCTTTGCTTGTTAATTAAACTGTTTGTAAAACCTTCCAAGAAAATGTATTGGCAAGTCATTTGCTTATTTCCAAGCAAGCTAAGCAGAGCGTGTTTAAAGCAGAATTCATAAATGGAACAGAATGTGCTCCTCTGCCTTAACACATGGAAATACAAAGTTTGCTGTTAGTGCATGGTTAAAAATATGTTCAGAAAGAATTCAGATTTTGTTTTCTGGGTTTATAAACAAGGAGCCTGGTAGTGAGGATGGGACTTCCTTTTTTTGGAAATTAGGTATGCACTAAGTTACTTATTACTAATCACATCCTGTCTCCTCCCTTGTGTCATCTTTAATTTTATGATGAGTTAAATATGTTTTTTGCAATAGGCTGTAGGATTATATATTGTGTTGCAAATTTCTCAGCTAGAGAATGTGAAGGTCTGGAAGAAAACTAGAAAAACTGACAAAACAGTTGGTTTTTCTTCCCCTCCCCACGACAGATGTTGGCATCTTTAGGGTTGCCAACTCCAGGTTTGGGAATGCTGGAGATTTTGGGGGTGAAGCCTGAGGAGGGCGGGGTTTGGGGAGGGGAGTGACTTCACTGGAATTTAATGCCATACATCCACCTTCCAAAGCAGCCATTTTCTCCAGGTGAACTTATCACTGTCATGTTCAATGGTAATAGTGGGAGGTCTCCAGCCACCACCTGGAGGATGGCAACCCTAGGAACATTGGACAAAGCCCTGTTAAATATTTTCTCTTTTGGGATGAGGTAAATGTTCCTAAAATGAAATCCTACTCTCACAGAATGTATAGTATGAAGATTTTTGTGCAAAACAGTTTACAGCATTACAGAACAATAATGTATACTGTAGGACATGTAGAACATATTTTCATGGGTATGCTTCTTGTTTAAATTTGACCACAATTAATATGCTATGAGGTATATGATAATACAGTTTTGAATGGTTCAATGTTTGAAACAAAGTCAGTACCTAAATATGCTGCTAGTGTTATCTGAAACTGTTTCTGTCCTAATAATATATGTTCTTTTGTTTTACTACAAAAATTGTTTAAGATTTGCAGCTTTCCCCCCCCCTTACCTCAGATGGCTCAGGTAGCATCTAGGCTGCAGCAGTTTGCAGCTGCTTCTCTGATATTGAGGATAATTGCAATTTTGCAGTTAGAAAACTAAGAAAATTGCATTACTAAATTTTGGGCATATGCCAAATGGGACAATTTCCTATGCCCACCTAAATTATAAATCATGTATGCTACCTCTAATGTGGTTAAAACAGTATGATTAGGTTTCATCAGAGAGTAAATATTGCATACATTTCCATTTCCCCCCAAATATCCGAAGTGGAGTTACCCTTTCTAAACCTATTCACTTAGGGATATAACTCTGTTTAGGATTGCACTGAAAGGTTCTTGAAATGTCACATCTTTGTTCTTAATCAGTACCTGTTGTTGTACCTTTAACAATGATCTCAGCTATAATAATTTGCTGGAGATAGCCTATATTTCTGTGACATGAAAAGCTTCATCAGCTGATTCTTTGGAATTTCACTGCTGCTGAAGTTATATCAATAGAGATGGGTTGAAAACTTGGGTGCTTGAATTGTAAACAAGTGAATAATTTTTTGTGGTTTGTTCCTGATTGAGTTCTATGTGGCTTTTGCAAGAAAAAAATATGCTATGTAAAGCATACAAACTGTAAGAAGCTTTTGAAAAGTAAATATTGTACAATGAGATCAACTGAAAAGTCTTTGTATAATTGCAGAATCAGCCAGGATGGAGTCCCATGAAAATATTATTTCTGTTCAGTTTCTGTGTCATTTGAAATATGCCCCCATGTTTGATTTATAAAGAAGTTATGTTATTTGAATCAAGTCGTCGTGAGAATGATATGTCCTTTGGAATAGTTCCAGTTATAATTTTGCAAAACAGTGACTAGAATTTCTAAGATTTGTGTGCAAAGACTATTAAGCTGCCTGGCGAATTATGTACTTATTTATTTATTTTCATTTATAGTCTGCCTTTCTTATTGGGATTCAAAGTAGATTTCAAGTGCGATGGAACTGTTAATCAGTATACCAGTTACAAAAAATGACAACATCTGAGTGATGATGATACTTCTAACAGCAAAGATTTCCAGTAAATAACATATCATAGTGTGGCTGGGACTAAAGAAATAGAAGGGAAAAACCCCCAATCCTTACTAGGGTTGCCACCTGCCTGGGGTTTCCCCAAAATTATAATTGATCCCCAGACACCAGAGATCAGTTCCCCTGGAGAAAATGGAAGTTTTGGAGTGTGGTCTCTGTGGAATCACATCTGATGCTGAGTTCCCTTCCTTCCCCAGACTCAGACCTCTCAAGGTGTCACACCCAAATCTTCCAGTAGTTTCCCAAGCTGGAGTTGGCAGCCCTAACTCTAATGGGTCACTTCCCAAGCTGATACGTAGTTAGTTTCATAGTAAAATCCATTAGGGAATGAGTTTTCAAAACATGAGAGAGACTCAGGGAGAGGCAAACAGAAGGGTTTCATGGAATTCTTATTTGCCTTGTGCTTGCAGTGATTAGACTGCATTTCATTTCATTTCATTTATTTCATTTATTAAAACGTTTTCACTCTGTCTGTTGATCCCAGGGTAGCTCACCACAAGGATTAAAAAGAAAACAACACATGAAAAACAAGACAACATATACATAGAACCAGCATATAAAAATACACAAGCCAAAAATCAGGCCTTGGTTGATGGGGGCAGCCAAATGTTAAACCTCTTAAATGCCAAAGGTTTGCTGAAACAGAACAGAGCAATGGACTGTAATCTGGAGAAGAGGGTTTGACTCCCCACTCCTCCACATGAAGCCTACTAGGTGACCTTGGGCCAGTCACAGTTCTCTCAGAACTCTCTCAGCCCCTCCTACCTCACAACTTATCTCTTGTGAGGAGAGGAAGGGAATATGATTGCAGACCACCTTGAAACTCCTTAAGGTAGAGGAAAGCAAGGCATAAAAACCTGTACTTTATCAACTGATGAAACACTGTGAAGAAGGGAACAAACAAGGCATTCTGCAATTGTGTTGCCACTTTCAGGAAGGCACTCACTTTGTTAGCAATCTATTGCATCTCTGGAGGGGGAGTAGAGTAGCCAACCTTTAGGTGGTAGCTGGAGATCTCCTGGGATTACAGCTGTTCTCCAGGTGACAGAGATCAGTTCTCCTAGAGAAAATGGCTGCTTTGGAAGGGGGATTCTGTGGCATTATACCACATTGAAGTCCCTCCCCTCTCTAAGCTCTGCCCTCCTCAAGCTCCATCCCCCAAATTTGCAGGCATTTCCCAACTGAAGCTGGCCACCCTTAAGGTGGAGGCAGAGAGAGGGGAGCTTCTACAGATTACCTCAGTACTGCATTTGGGAAGGATTGCATGTAAGAACGTGGTCTTTGAGGTATTCTAGTTCCTAGACTATTTAGGCTTCAAAGGGTAAAAAGGTCATTTGACTTTGGTCCAAAAACTCTCTCTCAGTACTTTCAGTGTGTGTGTATGTTTCCTCAGTCCAGATTTTGCAGTACCTTGCATATATCCATGTGTAACTAGTGCTTGAGTGTGTGACTGAGTGGAAGCTTGAGGATGTGTCTCTTCCTTGCACATCTCTTCACCATCCCTCAGTTCCATTACCAAAGGTGAAGGTGAATTCTATATATTAGCTTCAGTTTTCACAATTTGACTTTTCCTAAATCATTGGGATGGGATTAGATCTCCTGCCTGCAAATCATCTGCTCTTGTAAGGCACTTTTGTCTGTGGGAAAGAACATTCCTCCTACTGCAGCCAACTAATCTCCCCAAAATGCTGTTCCTGGGCCACAGGGGACCCTTAGTAACAGCACTGAAGGAAATTACTCAATTTCTTCTATATGCAGAAAATTTAGTCTGCATCCAACCCAGTATTATAGTGCCAGTGGATGCAGTGATGGCCACCAGTATAGATTGCTTTAAAAAGGGCTTAGACAGATTCATAGAGAGAATATGCTGGTCAGTAGCTACTTTCTATGGTGGCTAAAGGGAACCTCCATATTCAGAAGTAATGGGAAAGGCTTTGTCCTCTGTGCTCTATTCTTGGCCCCCCAGTGTAACTAGTTGAACACTATGTAGGGTCAACAGCTCCAGGCTAGGAAATTCCTGGAGATTAGGGGTGGATCCTGTGGAGGGTGGGGTTTGGGTAGGGGAGGGACCTCAACAGGGTATAATGCCACAGAATCCACCTTTCAAAGCAGGCATTTTTCTCCAGGGGAGCAGATCTCTGTAGTCTGAATACTGACTAATTCCGGGAGATCTGGCCCTGGGCAAGCCTTATCTCTGTGTGCAACAGGCTCCTGGACTGATCCAGTGGTGGGGGGCAGGTTGGTATATTCTTACATCTGTACCCTGACATTGGTAATAAATGACAGCTTTTGCCATAGGAGAACTTCTGCTTATATGTAAAATACCTGTATACATACTGTCATTTACAGTCTTATTTTCTTTTTGTTTGTTAGATTGAAATTCCAGGTCATCAACAATTGGGTGAACCCGTCGGAATCAGGAATCCCCAAATCTGATCTCTTTTTGTCATCTCTTCGTCAACAGCAATGAGTTCCACAACACAACCAGGTCTGTTGGTTTTTGTTAACCTTCTGTTGATATGCAGCCTCAATATTTGTGCATTCTTAAAAACAGTATAGGGTAAGTGAGAATACACAAGTGAGAATACAGTGAGAATAACAAGCAAGATTTCACTCTCATTCAGATGGAGAGAGAAACAGCACCAAAGAGAGAGAAGAAAACCTCTGTGCATATTTGGATAGCATAAATTAAGCACCTCACTTGGATATGTATTGATCAGTTCTTTTGTAACTTGTCTATAACATTTTCTTGTGGCCTCTCTGGAGCCAACTAAGCATCACTGTCACCATCAGTGTAAACTGTTATTAATCAGAATAGTTGTTCTATTCTTATATGTACTCTGTTTCAGGTCTTTTGTACTATAATTTGATTAATATGGTGTGTCTTTTCCCCCCAAACATCTTAACTGTGTGTTGGGTTAAAAATGCACACTTCCTTTCTCTACTGTCTTTTTTCATAATGTGTACCATCATCCCAGGCCAACAAAATAATTTCGTGTATGTAAATAACTTCTGTAGATTTCTCTGTGTAAGTCCTGCCGATTTATTCTGCTAACATTAGTATCCCTCTCCCACTGCAAGTGTCCTTCCCTTGAAGCAAGTAGGGGGAGTCACAGCTTCTGCCATGGAAGAACTAGCTTGAGCCGGGAAGGGGGGGAAGTGCTGCTGCTAGCAGAACCTATCCACGGGTTCCAGTCCACAGTCGTTTGTAGGAATGGGTACTATCAGGTTCTACTTGGGATTATACTGCCTTGCTCAGCCCTTGGGGATATGGACCTGGTTGCTTGTTATGTTGGGTCTATCAAATAGATGGTCATTGCTCTCAACTAGTGCAAAGCTAGTTACTGTTTCATGGGGAAATGGGTTCCAAAGATCTCCTTGCTGAAAATGTGATCAGTAAAAACTGATGCTGCTGATCAGCCATGGTAGGGTTATGTATATATGATCAAATCCTTGACCAGTGCTGAAAGGTGCTGGTGCCTTGCCATGTTCTTTGTATTTTTGACCCACATTTTTGGGTCATGTTCAGAATTAGATATAATTATAAAGATGTTTGGGCCATATCGTCTTACTCACTGGTTATTTGAATTCAAACACTTCTGAAATTTGTCACATACATATGGAAAAAATACAATGTAGACAACTACATGTAATGGAGAATGTCAAGGATCCCTCATAACAGCATCTAACAGTACGACACTAACAGTGGCATCCTAAGCAGAGCTGTAACCTGCTAAGGCCAATGGAGTGAAAGGGCTTAGAAGAGTGTAACTACTTAGGACTGTGTTGTAAGTAAGCCAAAGAAGAAGAAAAGATGGGAATTAATATTTCATATACTTGAAGAAGCTTGACATAGTGGGGTGTCATAACAAGAACATAACTCTGAAAACACAGGACTTTCCTCTTCAGAATCCTTTAACAGTCCTTATATCGGGGAAGTGTGTATGTGTGTGTGCGCCTGCGTGGGGATCTTCTATAGTAAACAAGAGGGGATCTGCTTCCAGAAAGGAACTTTAAATTACCAGTTTGGAATATGCCTACTTGTCAGTGACAGCAAATAGCGCAATCCTTGCAGGTATCTATTTCAACAATTTCTGTATTGTGATATTAATAAACTATTTTTAAATTGAAGTATGACTAATGGATGTTGTATTTACAACCTCTCATGAAGTGGTCTCTAGTTCACATGGATTCTTACCACCATAACGGTGGAATCCTAAGCCATGTTATGCCTTACTTCTTCATCCAAAGAGTGATTAACACATGGAATTCACTGCCACAGGAGTTGGCGGCGGCTACAAGCATGGACGGCTTCAAGAGGGAATTAGATAAACATGTGGAGCAGAGGTCCATCAGTGGTTATTAGCCACAAGGTATAAATAGGGATTCTGGGGCAAGTGATGCTCTGTATTCTTGGTGCTGGGGGGGTGGGGTCAACAGTGGGAGGGCTTCCAGTGTCCTGGCTCCACTGGTGGACCTCCTGATGGCACTTGGTATTTTTGTCCACTGTGTGACAGAGGGTTGGACTGGATGGGTCATTGGTCTGATCCAACACTGGCTTCTCTTATGTTCTTAAGTTCTTCTAAATCATTAATGTAGAAGGGTATAACCATGTTTAGAATTTCCATTTCTAGTCTTCAAGTTGTTACAGGACCTTTTTTTTTTGTTTTTACAATAAGATAATAACATGACTCCTTTACTGGAAATTTTAAGGCTTGTCTATTTAGGCTTTGTGCATATAATTAGGATTGGAAAAGAAAAAATTAATATTTCGATAGCAGTTGAAGAAGACAAGCAAGAGGGTGTTTTTGTTTTGCTTTTTGCTTCACCACCTTGGGAATGTTCTTCAGTTGACATTTGCCAAGGGTAATCATCCTGCTTGAACACCTTGTGTTACAATTGCTTATTTAATTAAATTTAGAAAAACACAGCAAGGAATAATCGGAATTCCACCCTTTACATATTTATAGCCACATTATTCTCCTGAAATAAATGGGAGAGGCCCGAAATGGTGAGTATATAATTCATTTTAGTTACAAAGAAAATGGGTGGTATTCAAAGCATATATTTTGGTTTGTATGTTATTGAGTTTGGGTGGGAAAAAAGAAACCTGATTTTTTTTTCCTGAGAACCAAGTACCTTTGTTTTGCTTACCTATGTACATGGGTGATTATAAAGGCTCAGGTATCATAGAACAGGTAGTTTTAGTCACATTATAAAACTTGAGGACTGGGCTGTTCTTGCAGTAATAAACCTCAAACCATGTCAGGTTTAAAAGAAAAGTTCACAGGGGTAGCAATGTCAGTGCAGTAAAAATAAAAAGTCTTGTTGCAGTTTAAAAACTTACTATGGCATGAAGTATCATAGACTACAGCCCATTTCATCAGATATGTGAAGCATTCCTTCTTGTTTGCAGATTATGTGCACACATATGACATAGGAAAAAAAGATGGCCAGTGGAGCCAAAACATCATTAAACAAAAGTGATACAATCTGAAATTTCTATGTCAAGCTCAAATGTGTGCAGTTTAAGCCCAAGTTCAGAACAGCAGTAACTGTGTTATCACCAGTCCTCCTAGTTTTGCTTTAATTTCCCACCTGTAGCAGCAGAGAAAACCCTGGTAAAAGTTGAGTCCTAAACAAATAGACATAAACTTAGCAATAAATTCTAGTTCAGTAATTCCACAAGCAAGAACCTTCCTTTCAAGTTCTTTTCTTTTTTGACCAGAGGTGAATTTTGGGCCAGCATCAACAGAGTGCCCTTGGAGACTGTAATGTTCTCTCGCTGGCTTATGATATGCTCCATCCTTATAGAACCAGGAAGAACACAAAGACAAATCACACTTGCTTTTAGGAAAGTTTTACAGCTTTTGTGTAGTAGGTATGGGTGATGTAGGATGGAATGGACTTGATGATCTTTTGTGGTCACATTGGCATCCTACAATGATTTACCTCTGACAGTGAATGAGATCCATACATCATATAGATCAGAAGAAGAAAAAGAAAGTGTGACTTTTTAATATACTCTCTTTACAGCTGCAGCAAGAGCAGCCAGGTCTCCTGCTACGGCTGGAAACCTCCCTCTGTCAGTCCTCTTTGCCTGCTACCACTCTGAGCTGTGGCAGGAGAATAATACCCCCCCCCCCAGCAATGACTATGCTGGGGCTGGGAGATAATGGGCATGTGTAGCACCAGACTGCTCAATAGCCATTGTTGAGGTGTTCCAGAAAGACTCAGATGAATACCAAGCATTAAGACTTAAAAAAAAAAAAGATGCAAAGCGGACTGGTGGGCAACACCTCTACTTAAATGGCATTTGAGTGCCCCCTTCGGTCTACAAAAGTAACAACAAGCAGTTCCCCCTCCAGTGGATTGCCAACCTCCATGTGGTGGCTATCACAACTGATCTCCAGGCAACAGATATCAGTTCACCTGGAGAAAATGGCCTCTTTGGAAGGTAGATGATCTGGCATTCTACCCCACTGAAACCTCTCTCATCCCCAGACCCCACTCTCCTCAGGCTCCACCCCCAAAATCTACTTGGAGCTGGCAACCCTAGCCCTCCAGACTTTTTTTAAAATGTGAAAACATACATGCCCGTACTTCTGCTGATGGGCGTGTTCTCTGAAACTTTAATGCATGCAAATTGCCAGCAATTTTTCAGGTTTTTTAGTTCTGAGGCAAGTATGCCCTCATCTATATGCTGAAGAGTGCTGCTTTCACTTCTAGCAATTACACCTGCAGCTACATAGCTTGATTTTTTTTATTATAAGGAGTGAAAGCTATTAAACCTCCACTTGGGGCAGATTTTTAATGAGGCATAAGTGTCTGAAATGACCTCTTTGCCTGCAGACAGAGAGTATTCTGAGTCTGTTACAGCCGTGAGGAGCAACCTAAAAAAAAGATCATAAATAGCAACATTATTTTTTTCAGGTGAAATTCTCTTCCAGGTACAATATATGGTTCTAATGCTTAGATACAGTCAAGAGTTTGAGGGGAAAAGGTAAACTTGTATTCTTCCTTCTTCATACCTGCACGTCCCTCATTTTTTACTGTGTGTCAGCACACTGCGATATTCCTTGTAATCTTTGTAATAGCATTGAAGCATAAAATCCTTTCACAAGATCCCTTCACTGCCTGTTCAAAACTGGTGCATAGAGACTTGATCACCATGTAATCATGAACCCAGGATTGTGTGAATTTATGTCACTGCTTCCAACGATGGTTCTGTGTATCATCTGGGTTATTTTGTTGTCACAAGTGGGTTCCATTATAGAAGGACTGCAGATCTGTGGATGTTAGCTGCATCTTCCCTTCTACCTCCTTTCCCTTAACTTCATGTTCTATCTACTATTTTCCTAGCTCCTTTGCGTTAATGATTTCCGCTGGCCATACTCCCTTTCTCTTGGACAACAACAGCAAAAGTTCTATCATGACCTACAGATATATTCCTGCTGTCTTTCTGATGCTTCTGCTCCAATCACATATTCCTGTGGCTTCTGCTCTCTACTTCGTGTTAGTGAAATCTCAGCCAATGTCTGGAGGACAGTTCACAGAGTAAGATATAACAGCAAACCTGAAAAAAAAAATCAGGTGAGTTTGTCCCTGGTCTAGCAACATCTTTTAGGAAGCCCCCATCTCAATCTGGTAATCTCAGTGTCAATAATTCAGCATTAATGTGATTAGCAGGTTACCCCCAAATCCTGTACAACCACACTGGATTTTAGAAGAGGAAGCTTCTGCGTAACAAGGTGATATGTTGAAAGAAAGGGTAAAAAGGGTCAAATCATTTCAGGATGCTTGGAAATCATTTAAATCCCTTTAAAAATGGACATCTTGCCTGAATTCGGTGAACAAGAAGGGGCACAATATGAAATGTTTTTAATGGATTGTTTTTAATATTATGATTTTTTAAATATTGTGACAGGACTCTGAAGATGTGACGCAGAAATATCTCTCCTTATAATAATTATCTTTTGGTTTCGTAAGATTCCATGAGCTCCCATTGGCTGTAAAATGCCCTCCCTCAGCCATTGGCCCATCAGCCGCCACTCAAGAGTATTTGCATGCCATTGGCTGGGTGCTGGGTCTGCTCGTCTTCCCCACCCACTCCCCCCTCAGACAGATTTGCATGTCAGATTTACTGGCAGACCAGCTCTCTCTCTTGAAGAAGACAGTTCTCTTGACTCCTGTGAGGGACTGTCCCCTCAGTGGCTGTTGGTAGGCAGCCAAGCTTGGTTCTGTGAGTAAAAAAACAAAGGACTTTCAGCATAACCCCCTCCCCCACCCATTACCCCCTCCCCAATGACCACTTTCCTGTCAGAATAAATGGAAAAAGGCTCTTTCTCTTGCTTAGCTTCAGCATGGCTGGCTGGCTAACAAGGTGGGCCAGCGACCATCAAACCATTTTCTTCAACTCCCCGCTGTGCGGCTGACTTTTCCCTAGGGTTGCCAATCTCCAGGTGGGACCTGGAGATCTCCCACTGTTTCAATTGACCTCCAGATGACAGAGATCAGTTCCCCGGGAGAAAATGGTTGCTTTGGAGGGTAGACTCTATGGCAATATACCCTGCTGAGTCCTTCCACCTCCCCCCCAAATGCTGCCCTCCAGAGGATCCACCCCCCAAATCTCCAGGTATTTCCCTAATCAGAGTTGGCACCTGTACTTTCTCCTCTGTCAGTAAAAGGCCCTTTCCACACCTATGTTGGCCTTTGGGAGAAAACTCATTGGGCCCAGTCCTGATCAGGTTGCCAACTCCAGGTGGGCAATTTCTGGAGATTTGAGGGATGGAGCCTGGAGAGGGTGAGGTTTGAAGAGGGGTGGCACCTCAGACAGGTACGATGCCATAGACTCCACCCTCCAATCCAGCCATTCCCTGATGGGGAACCATTGTTGCCAATCTCCAGGTGGGGGCTGGAGATCACTCAAAATTACAACTGCTCTCTAGGAGGGATGGGGGAGGAGATGGAAAACTAAAGGTAGGTTGATGGTTGGCTGGGAGGGAGATAGGGTTATCAAGTCCAGGTTGGGAAATTCCTGGAGATTTGGGGGGTCGAACCTGGAGAGGGTGAGTGTTGAGGAGGGGCGGGACCTCAGACAGCTACAATGCCATAGACTCCACCCTCCAAACCAGCCACTCCCTCCTGGGGAACCACTGTTACCAATCTTGGGGGTGGGCTGGAGATCACTCAAAATTACTACTGCTCTTCAGGTAGCAAAGATCAGTTCCTCTGGAGAAAATGGTGGACTCTGTCATTATAACCTGCTGAGATTGCCACAGCAAATTGTCACTGAGTACCCAAAGCCGGGGCACTCTCCCAGAGCCTCTTTCTAGAGCCCGTTGTATTTATTTCCACAATGGGCCTTATTCCTAGTTCTAAATAAAGCAAATATGTGATAATGTAGGCAAAAAGATAGCGTGAGCATATTGCTAAAGACGTTAAGATAAACATAAAGAAATCATAAAAATACATCAGAATCAGGAAACTGAATAGATAAGTGGGAAATCTTAGACAGCTAAGAGGTGAAAATATTAGTAAAGGAGGACGGAGTGATTGCAGGGAAACTGTTTTGGATCCGTTTTCACTGAGGAAAATGTGGGGCAGTTGCTCAGACCAAACTCACGGTTTTCAGGAAGCACATTGTAAGGGCTGAGTTAAACAGAAATGATGAGAGATGACATTTTAGGGTTAATGGACAAATTAAAAACTAACAACTCATCAGGAAAGACAATGACTTCTACATTGTCCCAGGATATAGTGATGTCTGCTGCGAAACGACCCTTCACCCAAGTACCTTTGTAAGAATTTACTACTTTGCCTTGTCAATATTGGGTTTATACTCAGTGAATGCTCAGGATTTAAGCTCAAACTGCCTTTACGGGTAGTCTGGTCAAGAGAAAGTTCTTTCATTCTTTTTTGCTCAGTTCCTTCTGAATTCCAAGCTGCACTGTTCAATGGCTGTAAAGATGCAACACAGAAGACAAAGAACTGGGAGGACACTGTGCTGGTTACAAAAGCAATGATGGCCATAGGGGCTTAAGTGCTCCCTTTCCTGTCTTGGTGTATTATCACAAGGGGGTTTGTGGGAAGAAGAAGGGGGAGCAGCCATGCTTTTGAATTATCTGAGGAAAGATGTACAAGAGAACAGACATGATGTAGAGAAGAGGCCTCTTCCCTCTCTAGCCACTTCCCTCGCAGAGCTATATTGATATTTCAGTGCTTATTAAAAAAAATGCAGCCATGATCTTGATATAAACCTGAAATGTACAGAGCTTCTACAACAAACCTGGAACCTGTAAGAAATTTCTGCCTGTCTCTTTAACATCACAGAGGAAGGGCTTTTTTTCTTGAGGGATGTGCTGGAACAAAATTCTGGAACCTCTTAGACAAAATTATTTTTAAAAATGTTTAAAAGTTCATGACTTTTCAGTATACAGATTGAAAACTTCATTTCCCTCTTGAGAGTCCTCCCCCAAAAAGCCCTGCACACAGGTAAGCTTAGCTTTCTAGAAAGAGAATTGTGTGTTTACATTTACTTGATTTTTAATTTACTCAGATGCTGTAGTTGCTGATCTACTGTGCTATTTTACTTTTGTAATTGTGAATTGCTTATATACTTATAGATGAACACTTCTCTTTTTTTCTGAAGTAGGTCACTATGCGACCATGAAAAAGCCTCATGCTTTAGCTCACACTTACCAAAGTATAAGAAAGAATCAGTTGCTTAGCTGATATCGCTAACACGTGAGGTTTTAAGAATTTTCCTCCTACATTCAAGTAGGCCAAATAAAGGAAGGGGTTCTGATTTCTTTTTATAGAGTCTGACCATCAGCAGTCAGACTGCAAGGCCCCTTTCACATTACTTTTCTAAACTGGATGTTACCTGTTCTTGGCCTGGTTCCAAGTATAGCGATACAGGGACAGAAGTTTTATACAGCGAATTTCATTCTGTTAATAAGCTGTCTTTAAAGTGATCTGGCCATTTCAAACAGCCCCGCCCTTTTTTGCTGTGTGATTTTCTTCAAACTTTTTAAAAAATGTTTTAAGCTGAGTGCTATAGTGCTAGATCAATATAGCAATTCTCCATGTATCTCAATGGTGCCAAGGCATCTCAGTGGTGCTGCTGTAGCTCTAAAGTGCTATATTTGGCTAGTGCTATAGCATTCAACTTAGAACCATATGCAAGCAGCTTTGTATGAAAAGGTAAATAAAATCTGTTAGTGGCTAGTTGATAAAATGGTTGTGTCTGAAATTACACAAAAAATCCATTAGCAACTGGCTATCAAAATGGATTACAATGGCTGTCTGAAAGGGGCCCAATTCTATTGATGACTGGCTTGTGGCAGTGGAGTAAACCTTATTTGGTAAAAGGGAATTAGTGGATAAGCTGGAAGAAGCCAAATCCTCATTGCGGCCTAGTAATTTGAAGCCTGGGCCAGCTGAGTAAAAATCCCTCATTCTCCTTGTTAAAAACAAAGGCCTGAGAGGTTAGATAACTTTATGTAAGAAATATTCATCAATGTTTCTTAGGCACAGTGATTAAATGGAACCTCTGTGTTCAGTGATTAGATGGAACCTTTTGCACGTCAGTGTTGAAGGGCAGCAATAGGGGAAGTCTTTGGACTCCATGCTTTAGTTGTATGCCTCTGAAGAATGCAAGAGCATTTAGATTGGTTTAGATCAGTGGCCCACCTAGACCAGCATCCTGCTTTATATAAGAGTGAACCAGATGGAGCAGGATGCTAGTATAAGTGGGCCACTGATCTACAATAACATAAATGCTCTTGCATCCATAGGTAAAAGAGTGCAGGTCAACACTGACCCCAGCTGTGACATCAAAGAAACATTAAATATCAGAGCTATGACATCTTTCAATGCTGAATATTTCTTTTTCTGTCTAGGATGATGATGTAAATCCAAGTGTGCAGGTTAGTTTAGCAGAAATAGCTGCATTTGCATAAATGATGCTGTTCAGTATTTTAAAAAGTACTGAGTACTTTTTCTGTTCCATTTGACAGAAGGTGTAATTATTTTAGGTGATTTGAACATACAAAAATTTTAATGTTTTTGAATGTCCTATGCTCATGTTCTGTGAGGAATATTGGAGGGTTAATATAAGACAGTTCTGTCAGATGGAGGGTTGCTTCAGACATTATGAAGGAGCAGAAAAAAGGTGAGTGATTTGCACTTTGTTTATATTTGGGAAGGGAACTTGCTTTCTTTGCATTTTTGGAAGGAACTCGCTTATTTCTCCCATGCTGAGATGTACATGTAAGTTGTACACACACCTGGCTGACCTATTCAGGTGCTGCGCTGAAACTACTAAAAACAGATATCCATGAACTACTTACATGTCTGGGTTTTTTTTTGCTACTTAGACATTTAAGACAGGTTTCCTTTATTGCAAGGAGGACACATATTGTAGGAGACTAGAGTGCAACCAAGGTTGCCAAACTGCTCGCCCAAAAGTTTAGCCATGAAGCCAGTGAAAGGGATGTGTGCTACCCAGATGATCTGCTAAGAAACCTGCTTGATTATTTTCTGTTTGCACCACTCATATCCACAATAAGTGTTTCCTTCGATTGCATGATGCAACAAACAGGCCTCCTGTGTAGTAACATTTACTTACAACAACACCAGAACCAATTTAATTGAACACAGCTCTATGAGCCTTTAGAGACTAGGCCCTGTCTAAATGAACGACTAATTCTTACAGCTATAAAGCAAATGTTAAATCCCCTTGAGAAGAGGTTAATGCTTGTGTTTTGTTGTTTGCCATACTTATTCTAAACTATGCAATCATTAAGGAAATGTTTACATCCTGTTGCTGTTACATATTCTTAACCAATCAGAGCACATAAGTTGTTTGGGGGGAAAATTGGTGTGGGTTCCGCCCTCCCTTTTAAAGCCACATTTGATTTCAGAGGGGGCGGATTGGTATTGCCAAGTATTGTTTGTAATTTTTTTTCTGGAACCCCCCCATAAACATTTTGCATTTGCCATTTAAAAATGAGGAAATAAGTACAAGTTCATAGGTGAATTAGCATGCATGGAAATGTGCAGGGACAAAGGGTGCCCAGCAGCGTTTTGTATTAAGCCTGTTCATCAACTGGGATATGGCATTTTCTTGTTTAATTCATAGTTTGTGACTTGGCCTTTGTTTCTGGATAATGAACAAGACCTCTGTCCACAGTGATGTCATACTGTGCCAAGTGCAATCGTTCCTCTTAAACCATAGGAGAGTCTCTAAATCAAATGTGTTGGCAGTGGGAATATTACTTCAGGCTCTGGTGAGAGAATGATTTCCACCTAAGTGAAGCAGTCCAAGAAAAAACAGCGTGAGGGCCTTAATATAATGTGATGACATATAAATCAAAATTTCTGAAGTGCAGGCCCATGTGCGGAAAGTTTTTTCTGATTCTTCTTTGCTATTATCCAGGAAGCAAGATGACTTTTATTTGTTTTATTTATAGAACTGTTTCTGAACTTGTTCCCCTCCCTTTTTTTGTAACAGAAATATTGAATGTTTGGGGAAATAGCAAGAATTTAATTTTCTGTGAGATTCATGAAGTTTTCTGGGGGAGAAAGGGGACCAACAGGTGAAGAGGGGAAAAAATTGCAAACCTTTTCTTGAAATGGTTTTGATGGAACTAAGGGAGGGAAAGTATGAAAGTGAATTTAAGATCCTGGCAAAGCTGAAGAAAGCTGATATGTTAATTGTGTGTATCAAAATTGTTTGAACACTGAGCATTACAAAAACCTTTCCCTTTTTACTTTCCTTAGCCATCTTACAGCATCCTCCAACATTACCTTCAGTGGCATGGGAACTGCTGTGAGATGGGACTCCTTCTTGAAGCTCAAATGAAGTCACATGGGAGGAACTCACACTGCAGTTCCTTTTTCTGCCAGGGTCCTCTTTGCAGGGGCAAGGCTGGCATGGGAATAAACCATGGCTCTTCCCCCCACCCCCGAACAGAGAAATCAAGTCGAAGGAGCAAACCAGGTCTGGGAATGAGAGGGATGAATGGTTGTTTGAAAAACTGAGGCAATTGAGTTAAGGACTGGGATGAGCTAAAATGAAAACTAAAAAGCCTAAGCAGTGAACTGTAGTCATAAAAGAAAGTCATAGAATCACTGGTCTGAGGTCATGGAAGAAGCAAGAGATGGTGAGTGCAGAAGATGTGTGCTGCTGAAAGAGAGAAGGTGATTGTCACAGGCCGATTTCCCACAAGCGCTGCTCTGCGCTAGCTCTTCCCTTTTGCCCTGATGGTATGTGTCAATTTCATGCAAACTGCTGCGTGGCCGCATTATTGGGGCAAAAGGGAAGGGCCAGCGCGAAGCAATGCTGGCTTGTGGGAAATCGGCTACAGTGTATTCCATAGCAAATGAGTCAGAGATGGAGAAGTTCTTGGTGAAGGCAAGTATAGAAACATTTCCTTGAAAACAAGCAAGCAAAATAGTAGCTCTGTATGCAAATTTGCAACACTTATGTCCACTTCCTCTATATATGTTGGCATATAATGTGACGGACGTACATAGAATCATGTGTCTATATAGGCTCAATGATGTGCACTTTACCTCTGATTTTGCTAGGTAAGGATTGTCTATCACACATTGGACTCTGCATACATATTTGCCAGTTGTTGCTCAAAAATATTAGCTGAAATAAACTTTGGGCCAGAATGACATGAACATTCATATTTGTACACTTAAACCAAAGCTAATATGTGTATCCTGTGTAAATATGTGTATCCCATTTTTCTCTCCTAAGAGATTGAAAAAAACTTTAACACACATAGCTAAATGAGTCTGTTACTATTTTAATGACCGTGATAATCAAACATGCTTTCTAAAAAATGGGAAGCCAGAAAGAAGGGGACCATTTTCCATTGCATAAGTTATAGTCAGCCCTGACCTAGATGGCACAGGCTAGTCTGATGTCATCATATCTTGGAAGCTAAGCAGGGTCAGTCCTAGTTAGTATTTGGATGGGAGAACATCAAAGAAGCCCAGGGTGGCTACAAAGAGGGAAGCAATGGGAAATTGCCTCTGAACGTCTCTTTCCTTGAAAACTCTATGGAGTTGCCATAAGTTGGTTGTGATTTGATGGCCCTTTCCACCACCATCAAGTTATATTCCAAATACCCTCCTAAATAAATTGGTGTTGCAAAACGTATTAAAAGATAGAATCATAGATGCCTTCCTGACATTTTTAAGAAGGCCATTCCACAGTGTAGTGAACTGTGGAAGTCCAAGACCAAATGGTGACTGTTCTCACCTGTCTGCATGAGGGGATGAAACTGATAGCCAATTGTAAAAGTATGCCTCTGCCTGTGCAAACCAGAGATTATTTAAATTCAAAATCCTAAATTAATGCAGAGGTTGATAAATATGCTGTATTGTTTATGATAACTTTCTTTTTTGCTCAATCTGTCATTACTATTATGTTTATACTTAGACATAGTTCCTATTAAATCTATGCAGAAGAACTATAATGGAAGTTGACACCCCAACCTATCTATGTATTTATTAAATTTTTGACTGTAATGGGACTTGTTGATTTGAGAAAAAAAATAATAATCATATTGAAGCCATACAAGTTTACATATTAAGTACCAAATCAGGTTCAAGGTTTTGGTACTTACCTTTAAAGTTCTAAATGGTCTGGGGCCATTGTATGGGAACGCCTCTCCCTATATGCCCCTTAGAGAACATTGCACTTGCCTGGTAACAAGTTTCCTCTAAGCTGAGTTAGTGTGAGCTAGCTCACAGTTTTTTATCCTCCAGCTCACACATTTTTGTCTTGACTCAGGAGGGATGGCTCCAGAGCAAACTAATTTATACAGTAGCCAAATTGCTTGCTCACAACTTTAATGCCAGTAGCTCACAAAATAGAATTTTTGCTCTCAAGACTCCACAGCTTAAAGGGAGCATTGGTAACAACTTATTGGTAATCCCTGGCCCCAGAGTGGTCTGGCTGTCCTCGATCAGGAGCAGGGCTTTTTCTGCTCTGGCCCCAACCTGATGGAACTCTCTGTCTAGTGAGTTTCAGGCCCCGTGGGACTTGGTTCAGTTCCGCAGGGTGTGTAAGACCGAGATGTTCCACCAGATGTATGGTTGAAGACAGTGATGGTTGAGAAATTGGGTGGCCTCCTTCCTCTGCCCTTCCTTATTCTCAATTTCCCCTCCTTCCACCCTGTTTGTCTTATGTATTTTTTTATCTTGTGCCTTTCCTTCCTGATCTTACCCTTCTCCTCCTTCCTTCCCTTTCATCCTTCTTTGCTCTTTTCCCTCTAGGGCTGTTTTTTCATTAATTTTTGGGCCATGAGTCTCTCTTTGCTGACTGCCTCCCCGGTTGCCCACTTGTGATGGGTTGTTGGGGCACCATCTGACAGTAGACTGACTGTTCGGTTTTTAATTTGTAACATGTGGCTCTTAAAACTGTAATATGTAGATTTTATTGCATATTAACTGTTGGAAGCTACCCTGAGCCCTGCTTGGCAGGGAAAGGAGTAGGATATAAACTGAACAAACAGACAAATAAATAAATATATCTGTTGTATATGTTGACCTTAAAGAATGTGATCAAATATTTATCCTGCTGCTCTGGAGAGTTTGGAGCTGCACTATCCCATATGGTGATTTGTGATTAATTACTATTAACGAATAGCATGAAGAGTAGGCTCTGAGGTAGACAGAAGGAGGGGGTGTTTCCTGACAAAGCACTATCAATAGTCAAGTGTGGCCTTGACCTGGATAGTCGAGGCAAGCCTGATCTCGGAAGCTAAGCAGGGCCGACCCTGGCAAGTATTTAGATGGGAGACCTCCAGAAAATACCGGAGCCAGTAGGTCAGAGGTAGACTGTCAAGCCACTTCTCTGAACATCCTGCGTGCCCCAGTAGGAGTCACCAGAGGTAGCCATGACTTCCAGGCATGGGCGCACACGCATGGACGCACACACACACAAATGCAAAAATTCCTGAAGAAAAACAATTGAGGAGCAGTCAGGTTTTCTGGCTGCTCTGTGCTGCCAACTCTGTATCTGGGTGAATACAAGGGGTGGTTCTACTAAACAAACTGGAATTTCTGACAAATTGAGAAACCACAGTAAATACTAACAGTGATGAACGCATCAGTTTGAAACTGTGATTTTGACACCCACCAACCAGCCATGGTTTCTGGGTAGCTTTATTTGAACAGCATACTAAACTGGAGCTTAACACTTGAATACAGACTTTAACTGTGTTGAGAGCCACTGATTTAAGGTGGCCTCATTGATTTAAAGTGAGACAGCTCTGATTTACATATTGGCTCTAAAACATTGCTTTGCAAAGGCACATTTGCGAACTGCTAGAGATAAATACAATGAAGGGTCTGTTGTATCACCTTTGATTTTTCATCAGTCTGAATTAATTAGATTCACTGCCTTAAATATCAGAGTAATAATTAAAATAACAGATTATTTAAAACACCCAAAGAAAGCATGTTTGACAACTTTTAATTTTTTCCCCACCCACTCACCACTTTTTCATTTGTCTCTGGCAGCCAAGATGTGTGTGCTGCAGCAGAACTGATTCACTAATGAGACAGAGAATGTACTTAAAAGTTAATTTGTAGCTCATGTATTTTATGAGTAGTTGGAACATAATGCTTCGAAGATGATGACAGGACAGGAAGCTTTGGCACAAAGTTCCATACAGGACTTCACTAAGAAATGTAGAGAACCCTTGTAAATGGACATGATGATTTATGCATGACCTATAGTGGCTTTAGTTTATCTCTTCTCTTCTCTTCTCTTCTCTTCTCTTCTCTTCTCTTCTCTTCTCTTCTCTTCTCTTCTCTTCTCTTCTCTTCTCTTCTCTTCTCTTCTCTTCTCTTCTCTTCTCTTCTCTTCTCTTCTCTTCTCTTCTCTAAAAAGGTCCCATTGTATAAAAAGGTCCCCTAGTATAGACACATGATGCAATCTTGTTGAAGATGAATAGATCTGGCTCTGATTAGTGCTTGGATGGAAGACTTCCTGAGAGTCTTATCAATTTTATCTTGGGTTCTGTGACAGACAAAGGGCAGGGCATAAACACGATAACTTGAAAAATGCCAGAAAAACTGTAAAAAATTATGGGAGAGTCAAAATACAATGCAAAGCAAAAATATAAACGTTTGGGGTTTGAAAGGGCATTTGAACCACAGCGTAGCCCTGTAATCTGGTGTCAAAGCCTGGAACATGTTGTTGCATTTAAGGACAAATCTGGTGTTTATTGTACATGAGCCTCCAGAATGTACAAACACAATGATAAGCAGTCAAATCAAATTCCGTGTTTAGGGCAGAGCCTGGTGCTTTTACTATACCTGGGAGTCCCATGATGCACAGATGTAATCACAAACAGTCAAGGCAATAGACAAGAGCAAAGTCAACAAACAAATACAAAGTCAGAAAGCTGAAGGTTCTGTCCAGAAGGTGGGGGGACAGGAAGGTTTGGCGTTCTGTGTCCATAGCTGGGGAGCCAGGACAGGAGATGGGCTGGGTTTCTAGCTAAAAAACAAGCACAAGTTAGCAGGACAGAATGCAAGGCAGCAAGCAAGGTAATACTCTGTTTGCTGAGTGAATCAGCTCATAGAGGAGGTGGTGAGTAAGATTGCTTCCAGGACAAGCCCTGATCAGCAGGTTTCTTTGATCAGCCTAATTAGCTCACTCATCCCTGAAGCACAGGTGTTGCTTCTTACTGTCTTGTCCATCCTGCTCCTGTAATGACTCTGCTTCAGGAGTTATTGCTGATTGCCCTTGTACAATTAACAAGGCACTTCTTCATCTCTCCTGAGCTGTCAAACGCTTCTGATGTCTTCTGTGCTCAGCTGGTTCAGGAGATGCTGATGGTGACCAATGATATCTTTTCCATTTCTTTTGTGTCCTGCCATAATGAGCAACCATTGTTTCCTGATGCTTCTTTTGCTAGCTCTGCCTCTAAACCCAGTTGTTCAGGTGGGCATTCCACTGTTGCAGGGCCTGACTCTTCCATGTCCTCATCCTTGGAAGAGAAAGAGGCTTACAGCACATGTAATAAATAAGCACTATAAGCTAATCAAATGGGAGAATGTGAAGTCAGTTATGCACAGCGACAATTGCATCATTTTGAGAGCACTACTTTATTAGCAATTAATCAGACCCTCTGGTCTACCTCTTCCTGATACCTAGTGGTCCCCCAGTAATAGCTTTTCTGTATGAACTATGGACATTTTGTACTTTGCATGAGCAAGTATGCAGTCTTCAGAAGATGATATAGCAATGCTAGCTGTGAAAGAGATAAGGCGGGGCACAAATTGTTTGATGAAAAATGAGGCTCTATTTAATAGTGGTCATTTGCAGTATTTAAGGATGTTATTTTGGAAACAACAAACGGAAGAAGAGGAAAATGCAGTCTGTGTTTCAGTTGAGCACGTGTTCTTGAAATGGAACCCCTAAGCTCATTGAAATCATAGGGGTAACATGAATGGAAAGAAATTCTTTTTTGCAAAACTTGGAACAGGGTGTTGTTGGTCAGGAAGGTAAGATATTGCAGATTCTAGCACTGTAAGGGTATCAACTAGGTTATGACCAGGTGACACTACCATATACCAATTTGAATCTAATTCTTTTTTTTTTTTTTGGAATTTTTTTATTGCTTTTCTGTACATCCTGCCACTACATACTACAGTCCAAACTAAAATCACACAGAGTAGGCAAGGATCCTCAAAAGCCTATATTACATTTAAGAGTTCCCTATTAAGTATTATTATAAAAAGTTATGTCTATTAAAGTATTGCTAGCATGAAATTCTATAGCATAATGTTACATTATCACATTTCAATTTGCCAAGTCTCATTTAGGCTTCTTCTTCTGCTTGTACTTCTTCTTCTTGTTGAAGGGGAGTTTGACCTTGTATGATCTAGGAGCGGCTGCACCTAGTTCAGATTCTGATTCCGAGTCCATAAAGTCATCCAAAGAAACCGAAGAAGAGTCAGAGGTTCTGCTGGTTGCTCCTTCTCCGCTTTTGTCCGTAGCATTATTATCTATTATTTCTCCTGTTGGTTTTGCTGGAGTCTGCTGTAATTCCAAAAAGGTTTTGGCTTTAGTCAAAGAGTCAATCTTTTCTTTTTAGTCAAAGAGTCAATCTTTTCTTTTTTTCCTTTGTAGTTGAAAATCGGTCCTTCGGGGATGAGCCATCGATATTGAGTTGAATTTTCTTGTAGAACCGTAGTGACACTTTTATATTGCTTTCTCTTCTTCCGTATTTCAAACGGAATGTCTTTCAAAGTCTTTATTTCTATTCCTTAGATTTTTAAAGGTGAACCATTAGTTGCTTTCAAAATCCAGTCCCTTGTTGACCTTCTTAGAAATTTCACATATATTTCCCCTGGAAGATTATTTTTCTTAACAAATTCTGGATAAACCCAATAAACCATATCGATGTCCATCTCCAAAGTTCCTTGTTCATAATTTATCAGGGGAGCCAATGCTACACTCAAGATCAGTCTGAGATGTTCATCTTTGTTTTCAGGAACTCCTTGGAATCTAAGGACATGGGCTGATCTTTCCACTTCAAGTTGTAGAAGTTGTTGCTTTCCTGAGTTTTTCTTTTTCTGCTAGTTCCACTTTTTGGTTCAGAGTTTTAGTATTGTGTTCAACTTTTTGCAGCTTTTTGGCTGTCTTCTCTGTTGTGGACTTGACTTCCTTAAATTCTTTTTGGAGAGTTTTAAAAGTTTTGTTGAGATTCATCATTTGATCCAGCAGAGGGCGTAGTGCTTCGGAGATCATGCTTGCAGTATCTATGGTCATTTCTAGTCTCTGAGTTGGTGATGCTGTATTAGAAGTTCCTGCTGTAAGTTTTGTTTTAGGCGCCATTCTGCCCCCTCGCTGCGTCATTGTTTACATTTAAGGTAAAAGTTCTTTAAGTGTCTGAAAGCTTTCTCTGGCAAAGAAACGTTTTAGGCACCGTGGATTCGGGTAAATGCTTATTCGCTTAGATCAGCTTTCTGCCTTAATCTTGCACTTGGCTTGTTTAAGCTAGGCACGGGTTACTCACCCCCTGGAAGGGTTTCTCCCACTTCTTCAGATTTAAAGTGTAAGTTTAACTCAGCTCCCACAAATGTTTTTAAGAATTTCGGCACTCACTTTTCACTTTGATTGAACAATTAAATGCTGCGAAATAGGGCACATTCTTCCACTTCAATTGATCCTTTGCTCGCTTTGTAGTCGGTGTGTGCCTCTGGACGCCATTGCTGGCCTCGGTGCAGCAGAACGTTTAGGGGCAAAAAGGAGCCTTGATCCTTCAGCCGCAGCTTTAGGAGCAGCTCTCTTCACACCCTAGGCTAGAATCCCCCTACAGGGGCTCTAGGGGTGACTGAATAAGCCCGGTCTCCCTTCTTACCGGCCTGGGACGGAACGCACCCATCAGAGCTCGATGAGGTGCGACCGTCTAGCGAGTCGCCGAAACCCTTGTCTAATTCTTCATTTACCACTCTGATTGGGTCTCCAGGGACTTACTATCAGAGACTCTTTAATTGGAGATGCTAAGAACTGAACTTGGGATGCTTTGCCACGGAGCCATGTCTTGTCCCCTCTGTACAACATCTTCAGCATAGAAACTGGATATTTAATACACATACACAGATATTTAATACACATGGATCTTAGGGGGAAAAAACAGGAAAGAAGACATTTTTACCCTTCTCCCTTAATATATGCTAGCAGCTTGGATTGTTTGTTTGTTTTTCCAGACTGTGAGGTGTAGCTAATCATAATTCAGGACTTTAAAACACTTCCATTGGACATTTGTTTCAAAATGAAAGCAGATTGGAATTTACACACCAGTGCAGCTTGAAGTACTAAATGATTAAGTTCAGTTTAACTGTTTATCACAAACTGCAAAGGAATAAATCATAATTACTCATGCTCATTTGCCTTGCTTACTCTTCCATCTCCAACTTCATCCTCCAGTTGCTACAAACTAATTTCCTCTTCTTGCATGGATCAAAAAGCGTAATATATTAGTCTGGGTGTCAGGTTGTTTATTTGCCAGCTCTGGTCTTTTGATTTATTTCCATATTGTTTATTAATCATATTAGGGGCAGCACTCTTGCTTTTGAAAGAGAATGCCAGAGTCAGCTTGTATCACATTATATAATAGACACAAGAGCCTGGAGTGCCTCTTCCATTTGGATATTTCTTGTACATGAATGGAAAGAAATTCCCTTCTGGGGAATTTATAACAGTTTGTTGTTGGTCAGGAAGGTTCATCATAAGATAGTGCAGAGTCTGATGATATTATTTTTGGTCCCATTATTCTTTGAGGTAAATTGGTTTTTTATAGAATAGTTAACATTTTTCTGTCTCATATGCTGAAGGGGCCTGTATTTCCACTCTCACAGATAAAGGCTGAGATCACACACACTAAATAATCCACTTTCAGTGCACTTTCTTTTGCTAGTTCACACAGTAAAATCCAGTTGGAAAGTGGATTATTTAGTGTGTGTGATCACAGCCAAGGACTCATTAGTAGCTGACCAGAAGCTACTGTGTCTTTATCAGCAGCTTGATGTTCAAAGGTTCTTCTTGTTTTTGTGGTATAGAGATGAACATTGTTGCTCACTGACTGTTTCATTTGTATCCCACCCTTCCTTCAGCTCAGAAGTGTATATGTTTCTTGCCACCTTCTTCAGTTTATTCCCTGATTTCTGCATGCATTTTTTGTGCCTTCTGGTTTTCGCTTTGATGTTTTTGTTTTTCTTCTGTTTTTTTTTTTTCAGGTTTCTTTGAGACTACTTTTGCCCGATCTTTTTCTGGAAGGTAATTTTGAATCGCCTTTCTGCTTGTGTGTAATGTTTCCCAGTGGATTGGTTGGGTCTTTGAACTAGGGTCTCTCCCATCCTACCCTGACAAACATTCTATACAGGAAAAGAGCTCTTGGACAAGCCTTTGGATACATGCAGATGGGAACTGTGGAATCTTCCTCTGCATATAAAGCTTTAGCTCTCAAAGCATTGCTGCCAAGTTAATGACACTCTTTAGTTGTTATAGATTTTCTGGGTTGTATGGCCGTGGTTTTGGCATTGTAGTACCTGACGTTTCGCTAGCAGCTGTGACTGGCATCTTCAGAGGTATAACACAGAAAAAGGAATACTCTCTGTGCCAGTGTGAGAAGAAAAATGGTAGGCAGGTAATTTATATCTACTTAGGAAGGTGGGGTAGGGCTGAGTCATTATCTTGTAGGAGTTTCCCAGGCTGTGATGTGCTAATGGAGGAGCTTTCCTGAGGAGGTTCTTTTGCATATGGATTGGCTGCTGAAATTCTAATCTTATCTGTAGTGCTGTTGTAAGATGTAGAGCATTTTGGCTTTTTCAGGACTGGAAACCATTGTGTATTTATTTTTAAACACTTTTCTTTCCTGTTGAAATTGTGTTTATGTTTATGAATTTCAATGGCTTCCCTGTGTAATCTGACATGGTAATTGTATGTGTTGTCTAGCATTTCAGTGTCCTGGGATAAGTGTCTTGGAATTAGATATTGTGTCCTGTTTGAGTTCAGCCACTGCTGATTTTTCAGGTTGGCCAAGTCTGCAGTGTCTTTCATGTTCTTTCATTCTTGTCTGGATACTATGCTGTGTGGTCCTGAGGTAAACCTGTTCACAACTCCAGAGTACGCGGTATACTCCTGCAGAAATGAGGGGGTCTCTTTTGTCTTTTGCCGATCATAGCATCCGTTGTATTTTTCTGGTGGGTCTGAATAGGTGTGTTTTTTCACAAGTTTTCCCATCTGATTAGTGATTCTTTTGCTATATGGCAAAAACACGTTTCCTGTGGGAGACTGTTTTTTCTCAGAAATAAGAGCGATTAAACCAAAGGTAAAACAGTCTCTCACAGGAAAAGTGTTTTTGCCTACCATTTTTCTTCTCACATTGACACGGAGAGTACTCCATCTTTCTGTGTTATACCGCTGAGGATACCAGGCTGTGAAAGCCTTCAACAACATAACGGCACTCTACTGGTGCAAGTGCTTTGAAGATAAGGGAGTGAACCTGCACCAGTGGATTCCTAGGTGGGTCCAATTCTCTCTTGCAAGTGGCTGCTTTGTTTCTGCTATGCAATCACTCCTGGCAGTCTCAAGAAATGAATTTGTGTGATGAAAGCAACCCATAGACAGAAGAGACCAGAGCAAATCCTGCAGGTAGCATATGTGAACAATTCCACAGATGTTCCTTCCTTCCTACAGTCCTGTACACAGGCAGCAGGAGAAGAGTTCATACATTCATACATTGATGCAAACTAATACCTAGTTACAGAGAACAGAGGTGCCAGTCGTTCTGAATTACACAGTTGCCGTCAGCTTGGCCGAGCATCCCATGGAGACTTGGAACAGACCACCAAACCTATTTTTTGACTACAGTATGAACAGAGGTTTCCTGGAGGGGGGAAAAAAGCTTTTACATACTATGTAATCTAGCTCAGTTTTTCATGACAGTTTTGTTTTGTTTTTGCTTCCTGCAGTGTCCAGGTCTCCAAGGAGACTTCTTTTCAGGCAATTTTTAGGGTGTGTGTGTGTGTGTGTGACAGTATATATGTGTGTTCTTTAAAAAAATAGGACAGGAGCTGTTTTACTTAGCTTTCTAATCCATCTTGCCTGATGGCAAGTCTGCCATAAGAATTGCACAAACCTTTTCTTAACGGTAGGTGGTTGTTCCTTTATTAATGTAAACACCATGTGCCTTGGATGTGCGAGTCCTAAAAATAAACTTGCAAAGATAAAAATAGATTTCTGGGGAGTTTTGGGATGCTGCTTAATCAGAGCCAGCTGCAAGCTGTCTAGAAAATGTAAGTTATACGAGCCAGATGGCTTTTGCCCTTTTTTGCTTGAGACAGCATGCAATTTGGGTGACTGCAGCTTCCATAATGCATTTTGCCAGTCAAACTGTTTCGATAAACATATTTGTTTAGAGCAGACACTTTTAATTAGGAAGCTAGTAAAAATGTTAATTTATTTTAATCCTTTCCTTCAGGGGTAAGTCAAAAGAGGGTTTTTTCTGTCTGTTTGTTTTTAGCGTGGTATGGAATTCACAGAAACATATTGTGTGGATTGACTCCCAAAGCCATCATGTAAATATGTAGTTAAGTTCATTTTAATAGGGGCACACACAGTACAATATATTACCTGGATTTGCATCTGTTCAAAGGCAATCTGAATTCACAAGGAGGGTGGGATTTCTGACATGGTCCTTCTAACATGTGAATTTTGCTGTAATCAATGGTAGGCACCACCTAAGGTAGAAACTAAAATGGTTAACCAATGGCACAATGAATTCTTCATATAATTCTGCATTTAAAGCCTCTTGCTAGTGTTCCTCCAGAAAAGTCTGGCCCAGTAATTTAAATTTAAATTAATATGTAGAACAGGGGTGAACAGAGAATTACAGTGGTTCAGGAGCAAGTCAATATGAAAATTCTCTAATGCACTACAAGCCAGCAACGGAGGGTCCACTCGGCTCAGTCCCAGACAATGGTGCCTATGTAGGGTTACCATGCCAACCAGGGTTTTCACTCCAGCAGGAGCAAAACTGGGCAGAGTGATGTCATGAAATAATGACGATGATGGTGATGGATGATGATGATGACACTTCTGGTTGTACTCAGAAATGATGTTGTGATGCTTGAGGGATTCCTCAATCTCTATGGTAAAAACTATAGAGACCCAGGGAATTCTTAGAGCTTCATGACATCATTTCTGGGAACATCCAGAAGTTATCTCATGATACCCCCCATTTTTGTTCCCTTTCGAGTGAAGAGCAGCAGTAGATGTCTGGAGTGGGGAATCAGAGATTGCCCACTGTGACAGGTCTTTTCTACCAATTAATGGGACTCACACCGCTTCTTATGGTTTTGGGAAACCAGTTTTGCTTAGAACTGTAAACCTACCCCTCAGTTACAAGATGTTATTAGAGTATTAGAGTAGCATGGATAAAGGCTTTAGGTTTATTACTAAATTTTGTGGTGATCAAGAAGACCACAGAGATCACTGAAGCAGGAGTTGTATGTAAATAACAAAGAAGACTTATTCATTTGCAGATTGTTTTTTAAAGAACCCATCAGTAGCACCAGGACTCTGGGTAGTCAGAGGAGAAACCTGGCTGAGGCAAATAAATTTATGCCAGTTATGGCTTCAGAGTGAGGTCTGAATTACCTTTTATGCTTTCAGGTACGAACATGCTTTCACTGACCTAGCTGCTAGGTTGGACTGTTTCACCCCATGCAGGATTCCAGCCACCCCAGCCTGCCTTTTCCCAAGAGTCAGGTTAAATTGTATAAGGTCTGCTGATTACCAGAGTCAGGCCTAGCAAATGAATACTCTGTTTTCTCCCAGAGATAGAGTTAAACTACTCTGCCATGCTACCAGGAAGAGCAACCTTTCTGTTTCCTCTTTTGCTGAGACAGACCCAAAAAACCATTGCACTTTCCAAGAGGCAGATCTGAACCCCCACTGTGTTTCCCTCCAACATTTCATCCTTCCTCTGAAAGGTGATGAGATGCTGGAGTAGCACTCCCAAAGGCTCAGCTGAGTGGCTGGTTTTTCCTGTTTGGGGCAAGACAGCCTCCTGTCCAATTGTAATACAACAATAACAAAGGACAACGGTGTGAGAGAGCCACTGTAAACCAAAAACACTAAACTCCAAAAGTGGGCTATACCTCAAAGGCTCCCAAATCCTATATAGTAAGAATATAAAAGTTCAACCAATAAGAATTCACAAATAATAACTGTATTGAAAAAAGTACAACACTGTAATCAAATACAAAGTCAGTACAAACGAACTCACAAAATTTACAAAAGCATAGTTGCCAAATGACCAAATAGGATGTAATTAAGTAAAATCAAACTAACCAACAGCTAAGACATGCTATAAAATTGGGAACAATAACATTCAAAGATTACAATAACAGCGAGGAACAATTATATTCAGAGATAATAGTAACAGGGATACAAGGTCCCGATATAGTTTCCTTGTTTCTATAAGAGTTCTTCTTCAGTTGCTATTACAGTGAGAATGAATCTGTGTTGAATGAAACAGTTTGAAAAACTTTGAAAGCCTCCCAAGGAAATGACCTTTGGTTGTTTTTTTTAATTAAAGTTTTATAAAAAATTCAATATATAACAAAACATTATAAGATAATACATTTATAGTGCTAAAGAAAGTGATGCAGTTAACAGCCTTAAGTAACAAACCATTGCTGTCTGTGAACACCTTGAACAAAATGAGTTAATTGGTAATAGCCAGCATGGGTTTATGAAGAATAAGTCATGCCAGACTAACCTTATCTCCTTTTTTTTTTTTTTGAAACAAAATTTTATTGGAATATATTCAAAATTGTTAAACATCATTTCCAATACAATTTAAAAATTACGTCCCATCCCCCCACCCCCCCAATACGCTTCCAACACTGCTAATAACAAAAAATAAAAAGTTAAAAGGTAATCAAGTTTAGACTTATAACAATCGACAAACCAGGTAACACAATTCTGATACATAAAAACCTGACTTTTTCAAACATAGTTTCCAATAAAGGTACAATACAATCAAGTGTTCATTTCATTTCTCATTCAGTTTCAATACAAATCAAGATTGTACATTTTTCCTTTCATTCTATATTTGGTTTCCATATACAATTTCAGGCCTTCCCAGTCTTTTAGATATTGTTCTGCCATTTGTCCATTTAGTTTTTTCGTCATTTTGTCCATTTCGGCTAAAAACAGCAGTTTCCTCAACCAGTCTTGTATATCTGGCACCTTCTCCGCTTTCCACTGTTGCGCAAAAGCCATTCTCGCCAATGTGATCATATACCATAGTAATGTCCTCTTTTCTTGTGGAATTTTTTCCATTGTCAAACCTAGGAGAAGAAGTTCCGGACTTTTCCTGATAGGAATTTTTAATATCTTCTGCATCTCACAATGTACATTTGACCAATATACTTTTGCTTTATCACATGACCACCACATATGATAAAAAGAACCCTCTGTTTTTTTACATTTCCACCACTTATTACTCAAGTTCTTATCCATACTAATATTAGCAATCTTTTTTGGTGTCATATACCACCTGTACATCATCTTATAACAGTTTTCTTTTATATTAACACAGGTTGACATTTTAAAGGCTTTTTTCCACAGAAATTCCCATGATTCCATAGAAATTTCCTTATTCATATTTATGGCCCATTTTATCATTTGCTCTTTAACAGTTTCATCCAAAGTATATACAGTCAACAAGGTTTTATACAACTTAGATATCATTTTCCGCCCTTTTTTCAACCAAATATCTTCAAACTCATCGTTCTTAGCTCTAAAACCAACTTCTTCACAGTCTTTTTTATAAATGTCCCGTATTTGGCAATATTGTAACCATCCATACTCAAATTCTAATTCATTATTTGGTTTTAAAACATATTTTTTCCCTTCCTTTTGAAGCAACTCTTGGTATTTCAACCAATCATTACCTTTATGTTCTGAAAAAGGATGAATAACTGCAGCAGGGACAATCCATAAAGGCATCTCATCGGGAACTGTATTCTTGTATCTGGTCCATGCATCAAACAACGTTCTCCTTATATAATTATGCTTAAATATTGAATCTACTTTATTTTTCCCATACCAAAGATAGGCATGCCAGCCAAATCTGCAATCGTGACCCTCAAGGGCCAAAAGTTTTCTGTTTTCCAAATTAACTCAGTCAGTTAACCAAGACATACATACAGCTTCATGATACAAACGCAAATTCGGGACTTGGAAGCCACCTCTATCTTTAACATCATACATTATTTTCATTTTAATTCTCGGCTTCTTTCCTGCCCAGATAAATTTAAAAATTTCTCTTTGCCATTTCACCAACACTTTCACATCTTTCACAATTGGTATTGTCTGAAACAAAAACATTAACCTGGGCAGTACATTCATTTTGACAACGGCAATTCTTCCAAGAAGAGATAAGCTGAGTTTTTCCCACTTTTCTAAATCACGTCTTATCGAAACCCACAATTTTTCATAATTATTCTTAAACAGATCGATATTTTTCATTGTAATATCAACTCCCAAGTATTTGACCTTTTTAACCACTTCACATTCTGTCATGTTTTGTAAAGCTTGTTGCTTTATAACATTCATGTTTTTACACAGTATTTTCGATTTATTTTTATTTACATAGAACCCTGCGAGATCACCAAACTCTTTTACTTTTTCAAATACCAATGGCATATTATTGACAGGATCTTCAACAATAAACATAATATCATCAGCAAACGCTCTTAATTTGTAAGAGAAACCTCTAATACTCAAACCTTTTATTATTATCCTCTCTAATCACTTGCAGCAATATTTCCAAAATCCAGATAAATAACAATGGCGATAAGGGACAGCCCTGCCTAGTTCCTTTTCTGACCTGGAACGCTTCCGTTGATTCTGCATTTACAATCACCGTGGCCTTTTGTTCTTTATATATTGATTTAATCATTTTTGTAAATTCTACGCCCATCTGCAATTTTTCAATCACTTTGAACATGAATTCCCAATTCAAATTATCAAATGCCTTCTCTGCATCTAAAAATAAAAAAGCCAACCTCTTTTTCCGGGTGCTTATCATAATATTCTATTGCGTCCAAAACAACCCTCATGTTGTCTTTTATTTGCCTACCTGGCAAAAACCCAGCCTGATCTTCGGCAATAGTGTCTTTCAAATATTCTTTGAGGCGTTCTGCTAGAATTTTTGCAAAAATTTTGTAATCATTGTTCAAAAGTGAAATTGGTTGATAATTTTTAACATTAGTTAAATCTTGGGTCTCTTTCGGTATCAGGGTGATTGCTGCTTCCAGGAATCTGGAACCTTCCCACTTTCTCTGATTTCATTTAAAAGAATCTCTAGAACCGGTACCAGGTCTTCTTGAAATTTCTTATAAAATTTGGCTGAAAATCCGTCTGGTCCTGGAACTTTGGAGATTTTTGCTTCTCCTATTGCTTTGCTGATTTCTTCTTTAGTTATCACAGCGTTTAACAATCCTTTCATTTTTGAACTTGGTTGTGTCAAATTCACCTTAGATAAGTAATCCTGGATTTTTTGTTGATCCACCTGTTTTGCTTGAAAAAGAGTAGCATAGTATTTGTAAAATTCTCTCCGGATCCCTCCTGGGTCTATAATTTCTCTATTCCCATCTTTCAATTTAATTATTGTTTTGTTCTCTCTTCTTTTCTTCAATTGCCATGCCAAATATTTCCCAGGTTTATTCGCTCCTTCAAAGGACTTCTGTTGCAATTTTTTCAAGTTCCAATAAACTTCTTTATTTAACCTCGCATCATATTGTTCCCTTAGGATCCTCAGTTCTCTCAAAATTTTCTTTTTGCCAGGTCTCTTCTTAAGTTCTGCTTCTTTCTTTTGAATATTTTCCAAAATTTCTTTATTTTGAATTGTTGTTTTCTTTCATTGTTGTTAATTGCCTTATCTCCTTTTTTGACAGAGTTACTAAAATGGTTGACTCTGGCAATGCTGTGGATATAGTGTATCTAGATTTCAGTAAAGCATTTGACAAAGTTTCTCATGATATCCTTGAGGATAAGCTGGTTAAGTGTGGGCTGGATGGTGCAACCGTTGGGTGGATTCATGGTTGGTTGAAAAATCGTACCCAATGAGTGCTCGTAAATGGCTCTGCGTCTACGTGGAGGGAAGTCTCGAGTGGAGTACCACAGGGCTTGGTCCTGGGCCCGGTGTTATTCAATATTTTTATAAATGACCTGGATGAAGACATAGAGGGGATGCTTATCAAATTTGCAGATGACACGAAGCTGGGTGGAATTGCTAATTCTGAAAAAGACAGAGTCAGGATTCAGAAGGATTTTGATAGGCTGGAACAGTGGGCTGAGACAAATAAAATGAATTTCAATAGAGATAAGTGCAAAGTCCTACACTTAGGTACAAAAAATCAAAGGCACAGATATAGAATGGGAGGGACTTGGCTTGACAGCAGCACATGTGAAAGGGATCTAGGTGTTATGGTTGATCACAAGCTAAACATGAGCCTGCAGTGTGATGCGGCTGTGAAGAAAGCTAATGCAGTCTTAGGATGCATTAGCAGAAGCATTGTGTCCAGATCACGGGAGGTGGTAGTTCCGCTGTATTCTGCTATGGTCAGGCCCCACCTGGAGTACTGTGTCCAGTTTTGGGCACCACATTTTCGGAAGGATGTTGACAAACTCGAGTGGGTCCAGAGGAGGGCGACCAGGATGGTGAGAGGGTTGGAGTCCAAGTCTTATGAGGAAAGGCTGAGGGAATTGGGTATGTTTAGCCTGGGAAAGAGATTTAGAGGGGACATGATTGCAGTCTTCAAGTATCTGAAGGGCTGTCATGTAGAAGATGGAGTGGATCTATTCTCTCTTGCTCCAGATTGCAAGACTAGATCTAATGGGTGGGAATTACAAGGGAGTCGTTACCGGCTTAATATCAGGAGAAACTTCCTGACTGTAAGAGTGGTTGAGCAGTGGAACAGACTGCCTCGGGAGGTGGTGGATGCTCCTTCGCTGGACGTTTTCAAGAGGAGACTGGACAACCATCTTTTGGGTATGTTGTAGGTATGTAGGGGTTTCGGCTGTGTTCCTGCAGAGTGCAGGGGGTTGGACTAGATGGCCTGCAAGGTCCCTTCCAACTCTAACATTCTATGATTCTATGATCTAGATCAGGATTGTTTTAATAGTGTGCAGGTGCTTGGAAAAAGGAAATATTTCTTTGCGATTAGTTCCACATCAACAAATTAGCCTAGTGAGATGATAAGTTCCACCTAGGGATTGGAGTGCTCAGAGTAGTACTAGATCCCTAAAGTGTCTGTTTGTTGGTAAAATATTATGAGATATGGTATATTCATAAAAAGGGTACCCTTTCTCTACAGAGTTAGTTGTTTTGGGGTAGATTTCTGATTGATAAAGATTGTTTGTTATTTTTTCCATCAGAAAGTGCTCCCATATCTTCATGAGCCAGAGTTCTCTTGTTGGAGGCGAGGGAGATTTCCATCTCAATGTGACTACTGTTTGGGCTGCAGTTATAAGGCTTCTGATAAGATCCCGTCTACTCAAAGGAAGTGATGGGTCATTCCAGAGGTTTAGAAATACTAATTCCAGCGTCAGTGAGATTGCATTGACTCGTGGTTGGTTGGATCTGAGATGTTACCTCTTTCTGAAAACCCTGTATGATGGTACAACTCCACCAGCAATGAAAGTAGGAACCCACCTCCCCAAATCCCTTCCAGCACAGAGGTGATTTGGAGGATATGATAAGAACCAGCTTGTGAGGGCTGAGATACCATCTCATTAAAATCTTGAAATTTTGTAGCATGGTCGTTGTGGCGGAGGCTCTGGTAAGTGTGTTAGACATGTACAAGGCTCTTTAGAAAGCTCCATTTTGCAGTCTCGATGCCAAGATCTTTGATAATTCATCAATTTGGGTTTGTTCAACTGAAGGAGAGCATTGTATATTTTGGTGATTAGTCCTTTTCCCCCTGAAGTTGCATCGTTGAGAAGGCCTTCAAAGACAGTCTTGGGAGCAGCTAGAATTGCATTAAGTTTCTGCTGCGAAGACGTGTGCTTTAGCTGGAGCTAAAAGTACCAAGGGATTTTTTGATCTGTCTTCTGTTTGAGGTCCGCTTTTGAGATAATATCTGTTTTTGAAGCAATGTC
The DNA here is from genome assembly GCA_029375565.1 of Gekko gecko. Taxonomy (NCBI): domain Eukaryota; kingdom Metazoa; phylum Chordata; class Lepidosauria; order Squamata; family Gekkonidae; genus Gekko; species Gekko gecko. Next base: position 57,330,484 of record JAPDNY010000011.1, on the reverse strand, counting down.
TACCAATCGAGTGACATTGGCTTGCCTCAATATAGGTGATAAGCCTGAGTCTGCCTCTGGTAGGAACCAATCGTGATGCAAAAATGTGCAAAAGTGAGAGAGCGGGGGTACTAGTTTTCCTCAGAATACATCCCAGGTTTTAAGAATATCAGAGAGAAACGTCTGTTCGTGGATTGGTGATGGACGAACTGAAGACTTATTCCAAATAATCCCCGCTATGGACCTGAATTCAGGAGACTTAAGGAAGGATTTAGTCCACACCGTCCGATCATCTGTTTTTAACAGTCTAACCATAGAATGACCTTTGGTGATAATCTCCCAGTCTCCCGTCCGGGATAATAAGCTTACACTTTCATCAAAAAGGAACATATACTCCACAGTAAATCCAGCACAGCCTGCTGACAATTCAAAAATGGTGTCCAGTTGGTGGCATTGCAGAAAGAGCAACTGGTGAGCTGTCACCCCTAAGTATTGCTATTGAAAGGTCCTAACCATGTGGCCCCTGTGTTGCTGGCAGAGCGACTGAGGATTGGCTTTGCTTGCTTCTGGCTGCCACTGCCCATCCTGGCAGTTTCCTAGGGGAACTTTTCCAACAATTAAATAACACAATCCACCCCTGGTGTATAACAAAGTAGTTCCATGTTTACCTGAAAGGAAGAGTAGTTTTTCCCCCATGTGTGCCATCAAGAAAAAGAGGGCGCCATTTTAAATGTTTATACAAATTACAGTTATGTAAAGTAATTTTTAAAAGGCTTGTATGCAATGTTCCCTCTAAGCTGTGGAGTCTTGTGAGCAAAAATTCTACTTTGTGAGCTACTGGCATTAAAGTTATGAGCAAGCGATTTGGCTACTGCATAAATTAGTTTGCTCTGGAGCCATCCTTCTTGAGCTAAGACAAAAATGTGTGAGCTGGAGGCTAAAAAACTGTGAGCTAGCTCATACTAACTCAGCTTGGAGGGAACATTGCTTGTACGTAACTTATATAAAACTATTTGTGTGTGACCTTTTTAAAGGGGGATTATCTTCCATTCAAGGATTTCCTGTGGAGTATATGTTCCTTTTTGATGAAAGTATAATCTTATTATCCATATTTAAGACACTAGGGGTAAGGCCCATTGTGGGAAGAAATACAATGGACTCTAGAAGAAGTTCCAGGTGAGTGCCCCGGCTGTGGCTGGTGGGACGGCAGAGGGAAGGGGGAAAGAGGGAGGCAAGCCATGTTTATTTCCTTCTGCTTAGGCTATAAGGCAGGGCTTTCTCAAGTCATTGTGCTGCCCCAAGTGGGTAGTATGGGAGGACAGTCTCATGGTAACAGGTATAGTTCCCACCACCCCTGACTTATGTTGATTTGGGGTTATGCAGTGGCAGCTAAGGTAGAAAAGCACCTCTTCCTATGCCATGTCTTCTGGGTTGCAAGGGTTTGGAAAGTGGTTTCATAGCCAGTTACAGGGTTACCAACTCTGGGTTGGGAAATACCTGTAGATTTGAGGGTTGGAGCCTGGGGAGGGAAGGCATGGGGAGGGACTTCAGCAGGGCCAAAGCAGCCATTGTCTCCAGGAGAACTGATCGTGGACATCGGGACATCAGTTGTAATAGCTGGAGATCTCCAGGTGCCGCCTGGAGGTTGGCTAATGTTGATTTGGGGCTATGCAGTGGCAACAAAGGTAGAAAAGCACCTCCTCCTCTGCCATGTTTTCTGGGTTCCCAGGGTCTGGAAAGTGGTTCCATAGCCAATTACATGCTTAGCGACTCTGGGTTGGGAAATAACTGTAAATTTGAGGGCTAGAACCTGGGGAGGGCAGGGTTTGGGGTGGGGAGGGACCTCAGCAGCGTAAAATGCCATAGAGTCCACTGGCCAAGCAGCCATTGTCTCCAAGAGAACTGATCTTGGTCATCTGGACATCAGTTGTAATAGCTGGGAAATTGTCTGTAGGGAAAATGATGTGCTCTGGCTGGGGAACATGGTGATTTCTGGGAGATCTCCAGGCCCCACAGGGAGATTGGCAACTCCAGTGACTGTTTAAGGGAAGATCGGGATATGTATTTTATCTCAGGACACATTCAATGACTCCCAAAAGCAACAGCAAACTGTTTAGAATGTTAGAGGCAAAGGCCAATCAGGCTGCAAATGCAAACGACCTCTGAGTTCTGACTGGCTATGGGGGGGCGGGGAGAGGAACAGCAAACTGTTTGGAATGTTGGAGGTGGGACTCAGACAATGCAGCCAGTGGATAGGGACAGCTTTTGAGTGACACATCATGGAGCCAACTGATTTAGGAGTGTGTGGAATGTTCAGAAAATGGCACCCCAGTTCACAATTATATACAAGGAGAGATTCTTTTGTTACTCTGTGTGTTACTCAGATTGTTCTGAGGTCAGTCTCAAACCACTATCCTGTTTCTCGAAGGTTTGTCTTATGATACCTAGCAACCGGTATGAGTAGGTCAGGGCCTCAGCTGTTAGGAGGAACTAGGGCAGACCTCTATTGGAGCTGTTGCTCAAGCAGGCAGTATGAAGCAGGATGGACTAAGCATTTGGTTCATGTACAAGGCATTTCCCTGTCTCTTCATCCACTTTGTTTGCAAAGGAAAGTCTCTTTCGGGCATCTTTCTCTAAGCACAACCTCTGGGACAAGGCTAAATTTAGTATTCTGAATTATGGTTTGGAATCCTAACCAGGATTAAGCACCAAACTGTGGTTAGTACTGTTGTTGTTGTTCAGTTGCACAGTCGAGTGCTAAGCAGGGCCGGCCCCAGGTGTCTGGGCGCCCTAGGCAAGACAGCCTGGGGCGCCACCTTACGGGGATGCCAACCTCCTGGTGGGGCCTGGAGACCGGGTGGTGGTGGTGGTGGAGCGCCGGCTTTCCTGAGCACGCCACAGTAGCGGAGTGCTCAGGAAAGCCAGGGAAGGGGTGGCCGTTCGAACGGCTGCCCCTTCCCTCCCAGCCCCAGCGCCAGCTGGAGACGGGGGGGTGGAGCGCCGGGGGCATCCTTGGTGGGGGCGGGGTGCGCGCAGAGGGGCTCCTCTCTCCTGGACTGACCGCGACTGCGTCCCTCCCCCCCGGGACCCTCGGTCTCTCTCTCGCTGAGCGGGCGAGGGAGTCAATCTCGAGGAATCCCGAGGGGGGAGGCGGCAGCAGACCCCTAGCCCGCCTCCTCCTCGTGAGGGGGCAGCGGGGACTGGTGGGGGGAGCCCGGAGCCCCGGAAGGCGAGGAGGCTGAGGGCCAGCAGTAGGAGGAGGAGGAGGAGGAAGGGGAGCTCGGCACTGCCTCCGCCGCTGCGGCCACCACCAGAGAGCGGCAGGCTCGCATTCCTCCGGAGACCGAGGAGGGAGGGAGGACCCAGCCAGCGCTGGAGGGGGCGGCCGGAAGACCCGCGGAGGACCCGGGGCTCGGCACGGGCAGGCGAGCGGGACTCCCCGACGCCCTCCGGGGCTGCGCCTGCCCGCAGCAGGAGATGGAACCCAGGAGCCCGGAAGGGTGAAGGGTGTGCGGGCAGGAGCCCCGGGCGAGACTGAAGAATGATCCCCTCCCTCGGACTTGGAAGCTGAGCTCCGCAGCATGGTGGTGGGGGACTCAAAGCAGCCCGAGAGCCGCCTGGCGGGGGAGGCAGCACCCACCCCTTCCCTCCCAGCCCCAGCGCCGGCTGGAGATGGGGGGGTGGAGCGCCGGTTTTCCTGAGCACGCTGCAGTAGCTGCGTGCTCAGGAAAGCCGGGGAAGGGGTGGGGGGGCGCTTTGGCGCCCCTGTGGGCCCCAGCTCCCTAGGCGAGCGCCTAGCTCGCCTAGTGGGCAAGCCGGCAGTGGTGCTAAGCATGGTTAAACCATGCTTCTAATGGGAATGACTTTCTTGAGGTAATGGTCATGCTTAAACAGAATTTGTGAAACAAACTTCAAACTGTGGCTTCATATCCTGGTTTGTAGCCAATATTTTTCCATTGTCTAGTTATTTAGACAGAATATTTATTTATTTAGAGTATCCATACTCCATTTTTCTCTCTAATGGGAACTCAAAGTGATTTACAACACTTTAATCCTTGTTTCCATTATGTTGTGAGGTAAATTAGGCTGAAAGAATGTGGCCCAAAGTCACTCAGGCCCCGGTCAGATGTGCCAGAAAATGCGGGGGGGAAGCGTGGCTGTTCGCCCCGGAGCGAAATAAAGCATGGCAGCATGATCACACATCCAGTCGAGTTTCCGTGGTTAGGCCGGTAGGTGCCGATCATATGGCAGTGCTGAAGCATGGCAAAGAAGCGGCACGGCGTGATCACACAGGCGATCACTTGCCGCCGCTTCTGTAGTAGACAGCCATTTTTTCCCCTCCCACCACTGTTCCCACATGCACTGTTGGGTGTTTGTGCGCATCCTGTAGAAACTTAAAAAAAACACATCCAGTTTGTGACGTAACATGGATGGGTGCCAGATGCCATGGGATTCCAGCGCACCCGCAATAAGATGGCCGCCTCTGCCCTGCGGTTTCCGGAAACTCATGTGCTTTATGTGGTAGTTTTTTACTTCACATCTTCATTGGGAAGTTGCGGGTTGGCCACGGGTTTGGTACGCTTCCTAGATGTTGCCATGTGATTGCATCATGAAAATCCGCATGGCATTCATGCCTTCCGTGGGGCAAATGCTCCATGTGACCAGGCCTCAGTGAGTTTTCATAGCGGAGTGAGGGATTCAGCCTGTGTTTCCCATGTCATAGTCTGACACTTTAACCACTACACCATGCTGACTTTCATCAGTTCTTGACAATGGTTAAGGAAAAACATGGCCACAGTGTTCCTTCTAAGCTGAGTTAGTGTGAGCTAGCTCACAGTTTTTTAGCCTCCGACTCACACATTTTGGTCTTAGCTCAGAAAGGATGGCTTCAGAGCAAACTAATTTATGCAGTACCCAAATTGCTTGCTCACAACTTTAATGCCAGCAGCTCACAAAGTAGAATTTTTGCTCACAAGACTCCACAGCTTAGAGGGAGCATTTTGTATGTATGTGAATTATTTACATTTAAAACATGGTGTGTGGGAGAAAGTGGGAAGGTTTAACTGTGCTCCTCTAAAACTGCTAGTCTGATCAAAATATCCCCCCTGCAATGTGCACAAATACTAAGAAACACTGAACAATCCACTCATAGATCTCCCACTTAAATTACAATTTGACCCAAAGGCAGCTTTGTGTGTGCCCGTGCTGATTGCCACCGTAGACTGGTACATAAGACGCATGCGGAACACAGCTGGTCTCAAGAGCTGTGTTCTCTTATGAGATGGAGAATGTTCTAAAGGAACATCGGAGGGGAGCTACAATGCCATGTTGTTTAAGAACAAGTTAGAGATATGCTTCTTTTGCACTTACTCTCTCTTCACTTCTGGGGTCAGATGAGAGGGATATGGCTGAGAGTTAAGAGTGAAACATAACTATCTGTAGTCTGGGTTTATATAATAAGAGAAGAAAATGGCATTTGCTCTAGTTCAAGATCTTTACAGCATCCAATAACAATAAGACATTTTGTACCTTGTCATCTTCTTTTCAAAACCCTTTTCCCCATCTAGCTTGCTTATTAAATGCTTCTATTTATTACTTCATTTTTAAAGAAATCATTAAAACTGTTGCTGGTAATCTTTGATTCAGAGGCAGCATGACCCTGTGTAAGTACTTATCTGATGAACTGCAGGCTTTGAATGTTTCTCTGAAGCCTTCATGCTAATACTTTTTCCTTGTGTCATAATAATTACATTTTAAGTCTCATGGCAGTCTTCTGTGCTCATAATGCATTCAAAAGATCTTATTTGCATCTCCATCCTGAATAAATTAAAATAATGCTGTCGGAAACAGCTTCATAGGAATTGAGTTTCCATATCTTTCAATTCCTGTTCGAGTTTTCTAATCTGGTGGAAATGTTAACAATTCAGAGCCAAAAGAAATGCAAATACCTTTGATAGATGCATTCAGCAAGTCGCCTGGGTGCTCCTAGAGATAAGATTAATAATTAAATTTCTAAGAACTTACTAATGTTCCCCTTTGCAGCTGCAAGTTCTGGGTCGCTGTTGCTTTCTTTTATCTTTAATCAGGAATAGGGAACATTCTGAAGTGACGGTAGATCTTGCTGTCGTAGTAAGTGGAGGATAAGAGGTTATAGCAATAATTACTGTGTATTACTTAGGAATGCAGTGAAACAACTGAAGTATTTACACTTGAAACTGGAATAGTGTATTTGCCATACTAATAGAAAACTTAGAGTCAGAACAGGAATCTTTTCTCCTACTTTTGAACTATGTTGCAGAGACTTTTTTGTTTAACAAATTAATCAGCCAACTATTCAGTGCACTAAATTTTATTGGGGTTTGGTTAAAAAAAGCCAATACCAACTGGTGCCATAATCTTAAACATATTTACATATGAGCAGGTCCTTTTGATTTTCATAGAATTCACATACTTATGCATTGGATTGTAGGTTAGTTGCCTGTTCCTAATCTAAATGTGCTTTTACTATTGCAAGTAAGAACCAATTTTAATGTATTTATTTCTAAAATATAATATGTCACTAGTTCAATGGTTTTCACAGCACATACAATTGATATAAAACCAGTAAAACATCATATATGTGGCAGATGGGTGGTGGGTTGGGAAGGCAAGTTGGATGTTGTGAGTGGCAAATGAGGTTGGAGAAGAACTGGAGTTCTCTCTTTCATTCCTGTTCACACATCTGTAAACCTGACAAGCCCTTTAACTGGTTAATGATATTTATTTACTTAGAAAATTTTTATGCTGACTCTCCAGAACACCTGTCTGAGGTGGCTTACAAAATAAAAATAAAATAAAAATGTGAAAGTTATTAATTAAAATCCAGCATTAAAAACATAGGCCATAAAAACATAGACTACTGAGTAGCTTAAAACAACACTTCCTAGACTAAAAACTCACGTTGAAATGGTGTTAAAAGATCAGCCCCTTAATTAAAAGCCTGAGTAATAGAAGTGTTTTGGCAGGATGTCTAAAGGAAAGCAATGCAGGCACCAGCTGAGGCTCAAGGGGAAGGTGCCATTACTGGAAAAGCCCTGTCTCTGGTTGCTACCTGCCTGGTCTCTGAAAGTGGAGGCACCTAGAGCAGGGTTTGTGAGATAGACCTTAACTGGTAAAGTAATATTATTGAGCCAGATGGAAAGAGAAAGTACAAGTTTTCACCTTAACTTGTATCCTTAAAGTTATTGTCAGGTTGAGATGTTGATTTATGCTGGTACATCTCAACTGCTCGATTTCAGCATTCAGTATGGTTTATGATTTTCAACAGGACTAATTCCTGCCAGAAGCAACTTTTAAAGAAATATTTAGGGATTTCATAATCATCCAGGGTGCCCTTCAGAATTCTGGTTCCAAATATGCAGAGCAGAAGGGGCGGATGGAATTAAATGTGACTAATTCTTCACTGTTCATTAATTTCCTTTAAATTGTGTGGTTAAAAGACAAAGAAGGATAGCTGATAGAACTAATTAAAAACACCACCAGGAAACCTGGATTAAGTATAGATTTGGATGAATAGGTTGAAAAATCTACTTTAAACTCAAAGGGGATATTCTTACACTGAAATGGAGTCCATTATAATTAGAAGCAATCAGAATGAAATAATCTGTTAACTAATTGCCTTACGCTACAGAACAGTTATGGAAATATGGGAGAGTCTCCTGGGATAGTTTATTGGCTTAGAAATTTCCCAGTATGTAGTGAGTATTTCTCTGACATGGATTATTTTTAAGTATATGAGCTGAGTGATGTTGAATTTGGTTAGAAGAAAGTTGCAGTGTATTTGGACTTCAAATTTTGTGTATTAAGAGGCTGAAAGCTCTAGAAGATAGAGATCAAAAGCAGGGTAGCATCCCAAACCACATAGAGCCCTTTTGCTACCTGCCTTTTGTTAAAAAAAATAGTTTTGCTAAATAGCTGAGCTGTCTTTGTTGTAAGGAATTCTGTCAGGAAATCTGGGCCTTCAAATAGAGACTTCAGGGCCATCTGCTGGGAGTTGTGTAGAACTGTGTGGGTTAGGTCTTCTTCAGTCTTAGAGAAGGGGGATGTGTAACATCAGCTCTTGTGATTGGCCAGCCGTATAAAGCTTCTGGGTTGGCATGGCATTTTCAAATACTAGACTCCTCCTTTTGCCTGGTCCACACTGCACTATGGTGTGCTTGCTGAACCTCACAGGCCTAAATGAGTGGTCTATGACCCTCAAGTGGAGTCCTGCTGCAGCTGTTCCATCATAATTTTTCTAAATGCCCCTGCTTTTCACAAACTTTTTTTTCCATTTACAATCTCAGGGGGCTGCAGTTTCAAGGAGGAGTCTTCTGTATCCTGGGGCATGGTGAACACTCTCTCATGCCTGCACACCAGAAACCTTGAAATTGAAGATCCCCTGACTGAAAACTGTAAAAGAAAAGGAAAGGAAAAAACCTTGGACAAAGGGATTACAGAACTACACATACTATGCTGTTCTGCTGACACCACAAACTGGAAGGGGCCATACAGACCATCTAGTCCAACCCCCTGCCCAATGCAGGACCAGCCTAAAGCATCTATTTGTCCAGCCTCTTCTTGAAAGCTGTCAGTGAAGTCCTAGTTCAGAAGGCAACATCAGCCTATGGTATGGCCACTGAGATCTTACTTTGGACTCAAGGGCTTCCTCTTTCTCATGTGTGGCAATTCCCCCCTCTATTTTCAGTGTTGTCTGAATCATGCAAACTATGGCTACTGCAAATGCTGATTTGACTACAAACTAGATCCAAATACTATCCTGATGGCCAAACTACTGATAGTGACATCTGAATGAGATTAGTATAATCTTGTGTCATACTCTGCCTTTTATCCTACAACTGATATGGATGTGGGGTTTTTTTTTTGGTACATTGTAGACCAAAAATAAATGTTAGGCAATATCTCGCGTGTCATTTGCTTGTATTTACTGTCTGTTGTCACTTTATTGTTGTAGTTCCTCCTGCCCAATCCCAAATTTCTTTTTAAACTAGAGAGATATGCATGGGTATCTACAGAAATGAACAATTCTTTGAGGCTTGTGGTTTTACCTTGTGATTACATTAAGCGCTGGTGAAAATGGAAGATGCTAATTTCACAGCATGGGATGAGAGATTCGGCAAGAGCACAGACTATTTAAGATTAGAAGTATCTGTATGGCTGCAAGTGAAGTAATGATAATGATTATGTGATAATAGCACTGTTGCAATGCTTTATGAGGCAGTAATCTGGCCCCCCACCAGACAAACTTGGTTTACACCCTCATACTTTATCCCAGTAAGGGAAATAGATTGTTTCTGAGTTACGCAGCAGGACAATAACATTATTACTTTTATTTTACAAGTCAGTGCTTATGTAAAATATGTTACACGCCAAAATCTGATGCAGCAAGAATGAGGGAGGAGGAGTAGAGAGAGAATACCAAATATTCTTTGAGAGTACTGAAACATAGAATAACTTATTTCTGTTTCTCCTTAACATTTGAGTCAGGTGGGTCTGTGGAAGTCCTGAATAGGTACCTGGAGAAGGTAATGGGTAGATGAGGGCCAGTAAACTGAAACTCAGTCCAGACCAGATTCAGATGCTGTTGACCAATGACAAACTACTTAAGGAGTCTGGGGGTGGGGTAGGGGTTGCGTGCCTCCTGAAGGAGTAGGTTTGTAGCTTGGAGATGCTGCTGGATTCTGGAGTCTCTTTGAAAATTTAGGTCTCTATTGGAGCATATAGTGCCTTTTATCAACTTTGGCTGATACACCAGTATGATGTTTTTGCCCTCCCTCACAAGGTTTCCCTTTATCTTTGTCCTGTTTGAGCAGCCCCTTTTTCCTTTTTTTGTGTTTTCTCTGGCTGTCATACCCAGTCATTTGCATGTATTTACATATATGCTGGGCAATTAACTGAGCTTGAAAATACATTGAAATTGGTAATAAATGGAGATCACAAAGGCTTAGTTTCAAAACTTTACAAATTGCTCTTAGCAACAGGAGTTTCACACTCTTTAGCTTATCAACAATTATGGCAGCAAGACTGTGCTAATAGAATTATGGACACAAACTGGCTCTCTATTTGGAACTCCCACTCAATTAGATCTTCGATTTTTTCTATTAAAGTTTAAATAATAAAACTGATGACACGTTGGTACTACTTTCCCACCAGGTTCCATTGTATTTACCCTTCCATAAGTTGGCACTGCAATAAAAAATGCGGCCAAATAGCCAATTATCTTCACTGCTGGTGATAGTGCGCTGTTTTACAAAGGTTCTGGTGTCAGATTAAGGATCACATATTTCAGATAACAAATCTTTCCTTGACATTTACCCCAGAGATGTTTTTATTAGAATTGGGACTTGATGGTATAGCAAATGAATCACAGGCTGAATTAATTTCAGTATTTCTGTCTATAGTAGCCACAGTAGCTGCAGACTGGAAAAATGAGTTACCTCTAAATATTCAGTCCTAGTATATTCAAATATGGTCATATTTGTATGATCTAAAATAACAGTGTATTTGGCAATCCCTTTTTCAAGTAGAAAATATCATAATTTTTTCAGTGTTTGGTATCCTGTGCTACAATTTCTGTCAGAAAAAGAAATTTTACCTTCTGAACCCTGGTATAGAGACATGCTTATATTTTAAATGATGAAAATTATGTTTATAGGTATTTGAAGAATGGCAAGATTATAAAGATAAAGATTTTGTGAACTTATGATTTTGAATATGTATTGTATTAGGATTTTAGTATTTATTGTAGAATTTTTGTTTATCTGCCTTTTTGAACTACTTCAAAACTACCTCCTTTTCTAGGAGCTGTTTGCCTCAGGCTTGGATCCAGATTTGGATCCTTCTGGATACTCTTACTCCCTTAGTTTTCCTTCCCAGTCAGCTGTCAGTTCTTAACTGTCAGTCAATCAATCAGTCCTTTATTGGCATATAGAGTAGATAAGATGGAACATAACATGCAGATTGCTTTAGGATTACAATTGAATAAATCTACCATCAAATTGACTTTTTAATATTTTATCACAACACAACTTTATAGTACATTGTCAAAACTCTCAACTGAAGAATTCAATTTCAATCCCCTGTCAGTCAAGGTTCTCAGACCATGTTACAACATTAACCAGTTACTGTCCACCTCAGCCAACTACACAATGTTTCCTCTAAGCTGTTGGCAGTTGTGAGCGAAAATTCTACTTCATGAGCCAAAAAAACTATGAGCGTAAAAGTTGTGAGCGAGCCTAATTTTTTAATTTTTTTTTAATTAGTTTGGAAATGGAAAGAAATGGAGAGAAAGAGATGTAGAGAAAGAAATGTAAAAAAAGAAAGGAAAGAAAACAGAGAAAGGGAAAGAAAAAAAGAAAGGAGGAAAGGGAAAGAAATGGAAAGAAAAGGAAAGAAAGGGAAAGAACGAAGAGGAAAGAGAAGGAAAGAAAAGGAAAGGGCAAGGGAGAAAAAAAGAAAGAAAGAAGGAAAGAAAGAAATGGAAAGAGAGGGAAAGAAAGAAAGGGGACAAAAGGGAAAGAAAGGCCCTGCTAGCTGCCCTGGACCTCCATGATCCTTCCCATTCCCACCCAGGCCAGCTCGCAGCACCCCCCCACAGCTCTGGACAGTGGTCTGGGCTCAGGGAAACCCCCCAGGCCACCCCACTCACCCACTCATCAGCTTGTGAGGCTAGCTCTGCCACCCCTGAACCTCCCCATCCTTCCCAGTGAGGAGCCTGCTGCAGCCTTCCCATGGCTCTAGAGCATGGCCTGGGCCCACGGTGGGACCTCCAATGGTGGGAGGCCCACAGAGATTGAGGGAGCGATTTACCAGCTGCTGTCCTGAAGGATGGCAGGGCATGACTTCTGGGAGCAGGCAACAGCGCTGCTCTCCATAGTGCCCACAGAGCAGGTGTTGACTGAGCAGGAGGGCAGGGCCACCCACTCCTCAGACATGTGCTAGAATGAAAAACCCTGTGTGAAGCCTGGAAATCTGTGCGCTAGTGTAGCACCTTAGAGGACACACTGGCTACAACCGTTCTTCAGGACATGTGATCTGGCCACAGCAATCCATTGTCTGATGACACCCTGGTTAGATTATCCTAATATACTCTATATGGGGCTGCCTTGAAAACCAGAAACTTCATTTGGTTCAAATAATGGCAGCTGGGCTACTCGGGGTGGTGGTGGTGGTGGTGGATACAAGAATCATATCACCCCTGTGATGAAAGATATTGTATCACCCTTGTGATGAGAGATATGCCCTGGCTAATCTGTTTCTAGGCACAATTTAAACTGCTGGTTCTTCCTTTATGACCCTAAATGGTTGGGGACTAGGGTACCTGAAGGACCAGATCACTTTCTGTCATTCTGTCCTAGCTGCTAGTTGAGATCTTCCTGCTCCCTGTCTCTCCACTGCAGAAATGAGGTAGGTTTCTCCCAGAGACAGGGCTCTTTCAGTGGTAGCACCCTGTCTCTGGGATGCTCTTACCCTTGAAGCTCACTTGGCTTCTACTCTACTGTTCAGTGCACCAGCCCAAAACATTTTTTCTTTACCCAAGCATTTAAAATGGGGGGGGGGGTTGATCTTTTAATTTTATGTGCAATCTGCTTCTGGCCTGAGGATTGTTATGAGGATATTTTAAGTTATTTCATGTCTTATGTTCATGGATATCCCCCCTCACTATTTTATGCTATGAGTTTTAAGTGGTTTGATTTTAAGTTTTTATGATAATTCTCTTGTGAACCACCTTAAGCAACTCTCTGAATAGGGGGCATATAAGTATTTTAGAGAAATAAATAGTAAATAAGTAAAATTAAATTAAGTTGTTGATCTTCTTCGTGGTCTCTATGCATCACACCTATGGGATCTAGTGTGCCTGCACTGATCTGATCGGTGTTGTACAAAGCTCACAAAGGGATTTCTGCATCTCCACCCTGAGCCTGCATGGGAACCCAAGGGGGTGGGGCACGGACATCCTGCCAGTTCTCTTCTGACCGCTGCGCTGTTAACAGCTCTTTGGACGGTTGGTGTTTGTAAAATTTTTCCCTCACATCGGGACTCTCTAAATTCTTTGGAAATTTTGTTCCTTGTTTTTTTCTCTGATTTTTCTTGGACTTTGCCTCATGTAACAGGAAGTCTGCAGGGTGAGAACTTTCTGTGGTCTTCGGACCTTCGCCCCCCCTGGTCTCCCTTCTTTTACGTGGAACATCCTTTTTATGGATAAAAAGTGGGGGTGCTTCAAGAGGTGTGCTTCGTGTGGAATTAAACTTGCCCTGCGAGATGAGCACACTCTCTGTATTATTTGCTTGGGCAAAGGTCACTGGCCAGAGGTGTGTGCTTTGTGTGCAGAATTCTTGAACCAAACGAAAAAAAAAATAGAGCTGTGAGACTAAAGGTAGCTCTCTGGGAATTGGTTCTTGCCTCTCCTGCATCTATGATGGCAGTGGAGCCTCCTCCTATATCTTCTACATCGACTTCATCTCAACTATCTATGTCAATACTGAGGCAGGAGGTAGCGCCACCGACACTGAAGCCACTTTGACTGGGCAAATCGGCTTTGGATACAGGGTCCACCCCTTCAAAGAAGTGTCCTTTGAAATCAGTTTTCTCCATTTTGACACCGATGAAGAAACCTAAGAAGGACAAGTCCACGGAAGCATACCACTCATAAGTCGACTACTGGGGACCCGCAGAAGTCTCAAGAGTTGAGCAGCGTGGTACTCCCCAAGGGCTCTGCACTGCCAGTCGATATGCAGTCGCATTCCCTATTGGTACGCCAGTCCACTCTGGAGCTTCCTAAAATCCATTTGGAACCCCTGATCAAAATACTGGATTCTCCAACCAGGCAGCTGAACCCTCCGGTGTTGGAGATGAAGCTGGCTCACCATCCTCCATCATTATTGGCTTCTGAGACTGAGGATGATTTGATATCGGAGACTCAGGCTGTAGGTCCTCATTCTATGTCAACTGCCTCCTGGGTGAATGGTCGTTCCAATTGCAGTGGGCGATACCGACCACGGGATAGATCTCACTCTCCCTTCCATATGACCGAGGTTGATGGGACGGCTACCAGTTTTGTCGTGACCAATACTACCCATCCCTCTTGCCTAGGAGAGAGCATTTCTCCAGATCTACCACTGGTTGGGACTCACCCTCCCGGTATCGATGCAGGCCATTGCTGTACTCCCTATACGATAACCGACAGCATATGCTTTGCTGGTTCTCCTCAATGCCATGGCTGCCGCCTAAGGGACAGGAAGACTGGGACAATAGTTTTCCCCAATGCTGTTCTCTGCGTCGTCCACCACTGTCTGCGACGCTTTCAAAACCACTACCTTCTTTGTGGCTGAGAGAAGTCCCTCTACTGCCACTGTCACCAAAGAAGCCCTCTGTATTGATACCGACCCAGGGCCCTGGGTCACATTTGGAGTCTTCTCAGGGCATGTCTGAAGGCGACCAGTCTGAAGATGAGACCTCCCTGGGGGATGTCTCCCTGAAGCAAAAGGTCTCAGAGGACCTCCCGATCTCTCCGTCAGAGGACATGTCATCCTACGGCAAACTGATTAAGAGGATGGCTCATTCCTTGGGCTTCTCTATAATTCAACCACAGCTGTCGGTATTGGATGAGGTCTACAACATGGTCCAGATGGACACATCGACACCAATTGCATTGCTGATGTCAAAGGTCCTCCTCCAAGCTGTAAAAACCCCTTGGGAGAAGCCATCGTCTGCACCGGTATCGACCAAAAGGCTGGACCATATGTACTGAGTGCAAGAGGAAAGGGCAAGCTTTCTCTATGTGCATCCAAAGCCAAATTCTATGGTGGTCTCGTCTTCCTCCAAAAATAGGTGCACCAACATCACTCCATCGGACAAGGAAAGTAAGAAACTTGATTCCTTTGGGAAGTGTTTTTATTCTCTTGGTGCCCTTGGGATAAAGGCATCAAACTATGTAGCATGCATGGGTCAATACCAATATGAACTGTGGCAATGAATGGCGGATCTTCTACCCTTCCTCCCTGAGGACAAAACCCAGGAAATGCGGGCTTTGCAAAAGGAGAGAATGGTCGTGGCAAAGCAGCTTCTTAATTCTGCCAAGCATACGCTTGACACCTTCTCCACCACAGTGTCCTCTGCGGCGGCACTTCGCCGACACTCCTGGCTGAGAATGACTTTGTTGCCCCCTGATACCAGGGCTTATATAGAAGATCTTCCATTTGACGGGGAGGGCCTGTTCCACTCTTCTACTGACTCGGTCTTACAAGAGATGGACAAGAACATAAAAGCCTCTAGATCTTTGGGTGCTCCATCTAAGCCATACCACCAGTGTTCCTGGTCCTGCTATGGCTCCAAACGCCCTTATTCAACTAAACCATCCCCAGAAGGTACCTGGAGACCTCACCAGTCACCTATAGGGCAGCTCCAGCAGTACCGGTACCAGATGAAGTCAAGATATGGCTCCCAGCAACAACATCTTAGAGCCAAGTCCCAAAAGGCCTTTGACTTTCCCTGTATTTTTACAGGGGAATCCACCTGCCTTTCCTCTTTCCTCCCTGTGTGGTGGGTCATTACCATGGACAGCTGGGCTATATCCATTTTGACCTACGGATATTCAATAGAATTCGTGGACTTGCCAACATTGTCTGTCTTTCGAACCACCCCTCCCTCTTCCATTCTGCTCCAAGTGGTTAATTCCCTCTTGGAGAAGGATGTGATAGAGCACGTGCTGAAGGCATACAAGGGGATAGGCTTTTACTCCCATTATTTTGCCATTCCCAAGCGGGACGGGGGTTTAAGTCCAATTTTAGATCTACTGGACCTCAACATCTTCATGCAGTACTGCAGATTCAAGATGATGTTGTTGAAAGTAATTCTTCCTCTTCTGTCTTGGGGGTCCTGGATGACAACCATCGACCTCCAGGATGCCTACTTTCATCTCAACATCCATCCATCCCACCGGAGGTACCTCTGTTTGCCATAGGGGACCACCACTTCCAGTACAAGTGTCTCCCATTCGGTCTCTGCACGGCGCCAAGGGTCTTCACCAAGACGATGGTGGTGGTGGCGACCTATCTTCGCCTACAGGGGATTGCCATCTTTCCCTACATAGACGATTGGCTTTTAGTGGCGGATTCTTCGAGGCTCCTGGAGAACCATATTTCTCAGACGCTCCATCTTCTGTCCTCCCTGGGCTTTCAGGTCAATCATCAGAAATCCCACCTGCAGCCTTCACAGAAGGTACAATTTATTGGTGCGGTGCTGGACTCTGTGAAGTGCAGGGCATACCTTCCTGCAGACAGAGCGGCAACCCTGTCTTCTCTAGCCATGGAGGTACGGACATGGGTTTCGTCTACAGCCTTCCAGATTCAATGCCTGCTAGGTCACAGGTTGGCCACCATGGCTGTGCTGCTGTGAGCAAAACTACACATGAGACCATTGCAGACGTGGTTCCTGCATCATTTCAAACTGCTCAGGATGGTACAATCCAAGCGCCTCGAGCCTCCTCTAACTATAAGGGACTCTCTACTGTGGTGGACAATAACGCTCAACCTTACCCAAGGTGCTCCCTTTCATCCACCAAGTCTGGGTCTCACACTGATCACCGATGCCTCTCTGTGGGGATGGGGAGCCCATCTCAACGGCATAAGCGTCGGGTACCAGTGGGACACTTTCAATGTAACCAAGCATATCAACTATCTGGAACTGCTTGCAATAAAATTGGCATTGAGCTCCTTCCGGCCCATTCTCCGGGGACATTGCGTAGCGGTTCTGACAGACAATACTACGGCACTCAGCTATGTCAGCTGTCAAGGAGGGACGGTGTCCCGGAGCCCCTGCTGTCTGGCAATTGATCTGTGGGACTGGTGTGTAGCGAACAACATCTTTCCTGTGGCCACTCACATTCCAGGAACCTGCAACGTGAAGACCGACCTGCTCAGCAGGGGTCTCACACAACATCACAAGTGGGAGCTGAATTGCTCTTACCTTCGTCCCCTCTTTCAGAAATGGGGCACTCTGGAGATAGATGTCTTTGCCGCCAGAAGGAATGCAAAATGCCTTTTCTTCTGCAGTTGGGGGGGGGGAGCGGATCCTCTCTCCCTAGGGGACGGCCTCCTCCTTCCATGGGGACAAACATTCCTGTACATGTTTCTTCCTCTACTTCTCATGTTACGGGTTATTCAGAAACTAGCCAGAGTCAGGCCAGACTGTATCCTAGTGGCTCTATGGAGGCCCAGGCAACCGTGGTTCACCACTCTGCTTCAACTCGCAAGAGGCAGGTACTACCACTTTCCCAGGGTGCCGGATCTCCTTCTAGTGGAGGAAGGAATGCTTCTCCATGTTGAGGTGGACACTTTGAAATTGATGGCCTGGCGCATAGGGTGATAACCTTTTCTGACCGTGTCTCAGAGGTTCTGCTCAATGCCAGAAAGGCATCCATCTGCCTTTCTTACCACAGGAAGTGGCTCAGGTTCCTCTCCTTCCTTCAGACATCGACTGCTTCTCCAACATCTGTGGCTCTGGATAGAATCCTTGAATTTCATGGATTAGGGCCTTTCCCACTCATCTATCAAGGTCTACTTGGTGGCCATTTCTGCATACCACAATGGCCTGGAGGGCTACTCTGTATTTTCCCATCCGACTTCAAAAAAGTTCCTCCAAGGTCTCATTTGGCTGCATCCCCCTGTAAGTGCTCCAACTGAGCTGTGGAATTTGCCATTGGTGCTCTGCCACCTCACCAGGAAGCCGTTCGAACCAATGGCAACCGGTGACTTACAATACGCAGCTTGGAAAACGGCTTTCCCAGTGGCTATTACATTGGCCAGAAGGGTCAGTGAACTGATGGCACTACGCCATGACCCACCTTACCTAGTCTTCTTGCCAAATGGAGTTTGTCTAGTGCTGGATGTCTCATTTTTGCCAAAAATCATCTCAGAGTTCCACTTGAACACCGACATATTTCTGCCTGACTTCTTCCCACATCCTGACGGGGATGAACAACATTTGCTTTTTTTTTTTACTTGAATAGAACTCAACCCACCAGAAGGGACAACAACCTGTTCCTTTCTTACTCCATCGCTTCCTTAGGGTCGCGGATCTCGAGCCAACACCTGTCCAAGTGGATTGTTGGGACAATTAGGTTGTGCTACCCCTTAGCAAAGCACCCCTTCCCTTCTTACTTAAGGGTGCACTCCACCAGGTCCATGGCGACCTCCACTGCTTTCCTGAAGGGCACATCGCTGACTTCCATCTGCAGAGCTGCCATGTTGTCCACGCCTACCACGTTCATCAGGCACCATGCTCTAGATGTTCGGGCACAGCATAAGGGTGATCTGGGTCATTTGGTCCTGTCCTCTGTGGTGCACTGAGTCTGACGCCGCCCACCTCCGGGTGAGCCACTACTTTTCAATCTCCCATAGGTGTGATGCACAGAGACCACAAAGAAGATAAACAGGTTGCTTACCTGTAACTGATGATCTTCAAGTGGTCATCTGTGCTGTCTCACTGCCCACCCGTCCTTCACCACTGCTGTCATCCTCAGTTGTTTCTCTCACATGACTTTGGTTGTTAACAGTCAGAAGGAACTGGCAGGATGTCTGCGCCCCACCCCCTTGGGCATGTGCAGTAGGGGTTCCCATGCAGGCTCAGGGTGGAGGCGTGAAAATCCCTTTGTGAGCTTTGGACAACACTGATCAGATCAGTGCAGGCGCACTAGATCCCATAGGTGTGACTGCACAGATGACCACTCGAAGATCACCAGTTACAGATAAGTAACCTGGTTTTTTTGCTTCTGTGGTTACTTGGATGGGCTACTGAGTGGTCACTTTGATGGACTACACTATTGGACAGGTAAAGGGGATTAAATAGGTTTATGGAGAATAAGTCTATCAGTGGCTACCAGCCATGGTGACTGAGGGGAACTTCCACATTCAGAGGCACTAAAACTCTGAACTGCAGAGCCAGGAGGCAACATCAGGGGAAGGCCTCAGCCTCTATGCCCTGTTGTTGGCCCTTCAGAGGAACTGGTTGGCCACAGTGTGAGACAGGATACTGGACTAGATGGACCATTGGTCTGATCCAGTAGGGCTCTTCTTATGTTCTTATGGTGCAATCAACTTGCCTTGCCAGTTGCTCACTTATACCTTTTGTGGTAAAAAGGAGACTTTTTGTTTCAGCTACATTCTTCATATGTGATTTCCCCAAGAAAAAAAAAAGGTCTTTCCTATAGTATGTTGTGACATAACTGGTATCCTTTGTTTTAATTTACTAGTGGCTGTGCCAGAAATAAACCACATTTGATAAATGTCTCCTTACAACCAGGGATGTTTAATATTGTATGTAAAGTAAGCAAATATGGATTTAAATTTATCTTGAGCAATACTTTCAGCTTGGTGAATGTCGCCCTGCAAGGCGCACATCGCGCTCTTATGGATGGGAAATCCATAAGTGAGAAAAACTGTAAATAACGTGAAATAGGGACTGAACTGTGCAATAACCCAGTCCAGATAAAGACACACACCCAGAAGAAGAAATCCTTCCTTTTGAGGATGATGTGCCATGGTTCTTGAGGTTACTTGCCTTCTTACCTGCTGTAAGATGGACCAACTCCCTAGCCACATGAAACATCCAAAACCAGGCAGATGCCATGCCAAGGCAGACCAGAGACCTGGGAACTCAAACGCCATGAAGAGTTCTCTTCCTGACGCATAGGCAACGTTCTCTTCTCCCACCTAATCACTCACCTAGCTGAAACTGCAGCCATAAGACAATCTGGGAATAATGGCTCCCTCTCACAAGTCATAATCCCTTCAGGTGCCACTGCCCAGACCTGTTTGTACTAGATATCAACATTGTCTACCCCTTTGAACCCAGTATCAATCAGCATGCTTTTTGGGGTGGACCAGCTGGAGGTGTGCCAAAGGAGGTGGCCAAGCCCAGCCCACCCCTCGAGTCCCTATAAAGGGGGGCACACACACACTCTCTCTCTCTCTCTTTCTCTCCCTCTCTTTACCTTTAAACCCACCCTGAGTCCACGACTCTTGGTTTAGCACTAACAGAGTCTCCACGTGTCTCTGTTGGTTTCAGGACACGATCCCCATTCCTCATAGTCTCCCCTATTTTTCCTGAGGATCGCCTCATCCCACTGGGGACAGGTAAAGTATCACCACTCAACGAAACATCCTGCTAATGCGAATGTGCTATCCATCTCTCTCTAATTTTCCTAGCACTGTATAACTGTGAGTGTGTTTGTGTTTTGTATGCTTGTGACATAACTCTTAGTAAAAGAGACCATGTTATACCAAGTCAGTCTTTGAGTCTATTTCTGGTGCATCTGGAAGAAGTGGGACCTCTGTATACACAGGTGATTGCTCCCTTATATGCCTATTGCCTTATAAACAGTCATAATTCCCCAAAATTATTAAGAACATGTGGCAATTCAGCTAACATGGATGAATAATGGTTAAAAAATAGAGCTATATTTTGAGGCAGAACATATGTTCTTGAACAAAATAAGAATGGGTTTGCAGACAAAAGAAATTATATAGGTAAATATCAATTTCAGCAGACAGGATCTTTCTGTGATAAATTAATGAAAGATAAGGGCATTGGTGGCAAATCACATATCCTTCATTGAGGGAAGAATAGCAAAATCTGTAGCTACCAGAAGGTGAAAATATCCCACAGAAACTACACTGTTATAGCTACATTTGTGTCTGAAGCTCTGTTGGTGCTGTCAAATGATTAATACATTTAATGTTCTTATAAAATTATACCTATATATAAATAGAAACAGTGGGATATGGGCCAATATCAACTGAGGAGGTTTTTCTTTTTAGCTTCACAATACTGTAATGTGTTTCATACTTTTACCTTTTCATACCCAGTCCACTAAGATATAATTTATTTTACTGTATTTTTGTATCACCTTTCCTTGTTGCACAGCTGACCAGAAACCTGACATATTAAAACATTAACACAATTAAACATAATTAAACCTAAGAAAAAGCACACCTAAACAATGCAACCTATACATTACTACCTAAATTGGGTGAGAGATGAGGCAGCCCACAGTGTTTAGAGAGTTTGTTTGAGCTGTAAATTATAGTACCAGTAGATACTCTCAAATGTTTGGATTAGTTATCACTGTGAAAGCATGATTGGAATTTGAGGATTCTTGCCTGAAACCAGCTACCAAATTGTTTAAATCAAAGATTTGGACTCCTCAAGGTGGCACAGCCATAGTCAGATCCAATTATTTTGGAATTCTAAGAAGATTCTTAGAAGACAGGGTTGCATTTGTTGTTATGTTCTTGTAACCCCAAATATGAATGATATGAAGTGTAATAGTATCTTATACTGATTACATTTAGCCTTTTCCCTGTGTGCTTAGACACGTGTTTGAGATGTTTTAAATTCATTTTAAAATTACGTATGAAAAGAATGTGTGGGGTTATGTGAAGCTAAGTTCTATTAAAATAATTAGGGCTTTCTTTAAGTAAATAGGAGGATTGGGTTACTAATCTCTGAAACATTTATAAATAAGGGTCTTATAAATAATAAGAATAAAATTACAGTACCATTATAAGAGAAGTTCTATCCTTCTAAGCCCATTGAAGTCAATGGCTTAGAAGGGTAACTCTGCTTAGGGTTGTATTGCAAGTTTTCATTTACCCACTGATGAGATTATCCTTTACATCTGTGCATATCAGTGTTAACCTGTGGAGAATTTTCTGTTTCTCAAATTATGTTTTTACATTTTAACAAGACTTATTAGCTCATTACAGCCAAATGATCCATCCAGTTTTTGAAAATATTCTGATTATGCTTGCAAGTAGAAAGATTTTGGTTATGACTCTTTCCACTGTTGGTCCTGCTTTATTTTTCTTGGGCAACTGGAGCACTCAGAGTATTCTTCCTCTCCTTTTCAGTTATCTCTTGTAGCAGGAAATCAGCAGTAATAAGTCTTAAGAACCAAATTAAGAGCAGAATTCAGCTACTGGCCTTTCTTCTTCCGTCCTGAGATTATGAGAAATTCTGATTATGGACCTAAGGAACCTGGTGAACAACAAAGAGCACCTGCAAAAGGTCATGTGATCCATGGAGACTTGTGGAAAGCTTGAAGCTTTTGTTGTTGTTCTTGTTATATAAGTGCTGTGGTAAATGAGAAATTATATACAATGAATCTCATTAAGTATGTGCCATCAACATACCAAAGACCATGCAAGAAGTGCTGGTATTGGTGGGTTTGGATTTTACTGTGTCTTTAATTTGTAAGAAGGGGGAAAAAGGACATGGGAAGTGAAGATATTGATCTCATTTTGAAAGTTCTATTGAACTATACGATTCTTCTGTTGCATTTTTAAAAAACATATCACTCCATTTACCTCTTTGCTCTTCTCCAAGTATGTCGTCAGATTATGCTGTGAAAAGTAAGGAAATACATCTAAACAAGCAGGTACCTGTAAGGACTCATCAGTGGCATCTGATTTCCCCCTCTCCTGCTATTCCTCTTTCCGTTTCCTGAAAGTCCCCACAGCCTCTCCCATTTTTCTGATTCCTTCTCTTCTTCTGGAGTTGCCAACATAGAGATCTCTTGGTATCATAATGGATCTCCCAACTTCAGAGATCAGTTCCCCTTAGGGTTGCCAACTCCAAGTTGGGAAATGCTTGGATATTTGGGAATAGAGCTGTGGGAAGGCAAGGATTGGGGAGGGAAGTGACCTCAGCAGTTTATAATGCCATAGATTCCACCCTCTAAAGCAGCCATTTTCTCCAGGGGAACTAATTTCTCTCATTTGGAGAACAGTTGTAATTCTGGGTGAGCTCCAGACCCTGCCAGGAGGAAATGGCTGCTTTGGAGGGTGGTCTATGGCATTATACCCTTCTGAGTTCCCTTCCCTCCTCAAACCCCATCCTCCCCAGCTCCACTTCTCAAATCTCTAGGAATTTCCTAACCTGGAGTTGGCAACCCTATCTCCTTTCCACCCAACAGCCCAGTTGTGTGGTGCCAGCCACTGAGCCAGGCCTACTTGCGTGGTAGGGAACTCTCAATGACTTGTATGGGGGTGCCTCACTTCCCCCTGTATCTCCCTTGTTACAGAATTTAATCTGTACAGAATTTAAACCCATATCCTTTCCCCTTTACTTGCCTCATTCTCTCCTCAGCCATTCACCAATCTACCTTTTTTGCCTCTTATTTTCAGCTATATTTATTTACTTCATTTATACTCCACTTTTCTCCACTGTGGGGACCAAAGCAGGTTACATTATTCTTCTGTCCTCCTTTTATCCACGCAATAACCTTGTGATGTAGATTAAGCTAAAAGTATGTGACTTGTCCAAAATCACCCAGTGAGCTTTTGCAGCAAGGTGGAGATCTAAAATTGGATTTTGCAGACCCTGCTCTGAAGCTCTAACTGCTACACTACACTGGCTTTTATAAGGTGGCTGCTTTTGAACAGTAGCAAGCAGCCAGGCCTAGTTGAATCATGAAAGTAGGGTGGTATCAAGTCACCTAGAGGTTGGTGCCAGGCCTAGGGTTTCCAGCCTCCGGGTGAGACTTGGAAATCTCTTGGAATTACAACTGAATTTCAGACAACAGAGGTCTGTCCCCCTGGAGAGAATGGCTGCTTTGAGGGTGGACTCTATGGCATTATACCCTGCTGAGGTCTCCCCTCTCCCCTCCCAAAACTCTGCCTTCTTCAGACATCACCACAAAATCTCCTAGAATTTCCCAACTTGGAGATGGCAACCGTATTCAGGCCTGGCCCCAATTAGTCCTCCCTCAAAGGCCAAAAGTCCCTGCCCTCTCCCCCTGACTTTTTATACACTGAAACACAGCCTTGGAATGCTGTGGTTGCCTAGCAGCGGCCACTGAAGAAATCTGTTGCTTAAAGGTCCAGGTGCTCCCTTTATTATTTTCATCTCTTTAAAGATTTTTTTTAAAGATTTCAGATATATATAGAAACTTGGGGCCCTTTTCAGGTTTGTTGAAAGATATGTCTTGCCTACCCACAGCTCCAGGCACCAGATTTAAGTATCATCACTAGATAATTATTTCTATTTCTCTTTTTAAGGGTGGGGGGAGGGTTATGAAAATGCAGTTACCAGGATCTTTTCCACCTTTTCTAACACAGGACAGACTCACAGTATTTTGCAAAAAGCCATATGAAAGCCAATAATTACATTGTTGCTTGCAAGAATGCAAACTTTTGTTGTTGTTGAATGAGTGCTGCATTTTATGTGTTTCCTTCCTGCTTGTGTTATAGTTTTAATTTTGTACTGTTTTTTTTGGTTTTGATTTAAACTCTGGTTTAAATTCAGGCTTGTTCTGCATCTGTTGAATGTTGTATTTCGTGTTCACCACTTTTACTGTTTTGCTGTTGTGCACAGCCCAGTCCTAAGCATGCTTACTCAGAAGTAAATGCCGCTGTGTCCAGTGGGACTTATTTTCACATAAGTGGGCATAGCGCTGCATTCTTTATGTTTTAGCATCTTCATTTAAAATACTATAATTTTTAGGATTCTTGTTAAAGCTATATGTTTTTTCACTGGTGTTATAAATTATTTTGATTTGATTCGGTTATTGAGTGTAATCTCTTTTTAAATGTAAGCCTTCCCAAGAGCCATGGATGTGGCTGAGGCGGCAGGGATTTAAGTAAATGAATGAGTGATTTTGGGTAGCAAATTTGAAAGTTTCTCCCATGATAATTCCCAGTTTATGTTGGCTGTTTGAAACTGCTGCAGTTCCTTATCAACATCTCATTATCATACTCTAGATTCTAAGCTCCTTGGGGTCAGGAGCGGTCATTATGAACATAGGGCTTTAAAGTACAAGCAAAAATAGTACTGTACAAATAATAAATATATGTGGGTGTTTTTCTGATAGGGGCATTGTTATATAGCAATTACTAGAAGGATATCAAGCAGCTCTTATTCTTTCTTATCCTTTATAGACCACCAAATATGGGATGGTTCCTCCCACACTGGTTGGGGTCCATGTCAAGTATTTTATCCATGTGGCTATTCAAATTCTGCTCTTAGCATACCAAATAAGTGAAGTTTCAGGTGGGTAGCCATGTTGGCCTGTAGCAGAAGAGCAAGATTTGAGTCCATCAGCACCTTAAAGAGTCAGACTATTGCTCTAGCTGTGTTGATATTCTCTGCTGTAATTGGCAGTGACTTTCTGAGGTCAAAGGTAACGGAGCATGTTTCTCAGGAGATATTGATAATGTTAGAGGACCATAACAATGATTATGGATCAAACTAGTTGGAGATAGTATGATAAAAAAGGAAAAAGTGGAAGCCCAAAGCTTATAAAATTCTACTAGAACTACACCCTTGTTCCTGCCTCTACTATACTTCAAAATACCTCCCCACCCCCAAATCATGAGATCAGCATTCAGATAACATACTAACAAAATGCCACCAATTAGCCTTGGAGTTTTCAGCCCCAGTAAACGATAGGACTGTGCCTCCAGAATATAAGCAATCAATTGGAGCAACAGTAACACGCAAAAATACTTAAGGCAGTATTCCAATAAAACCTATAATGCGAATAAAAGTATTGTGTAGTGCGAAACATCCAAAAAGTTTTTTAAAAATAAACAAATGTAGTCTCAATTGAGAGACCAAAATCTTAGTGACAAACAAAATGTACAGTGGGAAAAAGGGAAACAAACATAACCACGAGGGAACAAAGGGAAACAAGGAAAAGAGCATATAAGCTCTGCAACTTCTGGGACAACATATAGCAGGGAACCAGCAGGAACTAGTAATTCCCCCCTCTCCTCAGCATAGTGCAATGTCAATAATACAACCTAGACTCTCGATATAGTAGTGGGGCATAACAAATGGAACAAAGTTAGGCTTAAAAGTAAAAGTATGGGAAAATCTGCTTGACACATTTTTTTAACTGAAATCTTGCTCCACTCAAATTTCTGAAATGGCTTTCTTGGAGAAGACTCTTCTGACAATTCTTCCATTGTGCCCAGGGGTTTCAGGTTGAGATCATGCAGGAGCTGTAGACTAGAATTCAGACAGTCTGCTGAAAATCTAGTGCCCTTATGCATCACAGTGAGTTTGCATGGGAAGCTTCATCTATATTTTACATTCGCTTATTGAAGGGCATCAGTGATAGGTTTCAGCTCTTTATGCCTTATTAGAATTTCAGAGGCAGTGTCAGGAAATACTTGGATATTATGCTCTTTAAATAGCAGATGATCTTTTATGCGAACTTCTTTAAGGATATGTTGCTTCTTATGTAGATTACAGAACTTCACAATAACATCCCTAATCCTCTTGGAGGTGGGAGGCAGTGAAAGACCTTCTGTATGGGCACTTTTGAACAGAGGTGCTATTCCATCCTCCAGTTGCGTTATGGAAGCTAGCCATGAAGAAATGAAAGTGATCAGGTTGTGTTGTTCTTCTGCACTTTCAGGGAGTCCTCAAAAGTGAAGGTTTCTCTGTTTGTGGATTTTCTAGGTAGATTATTTTGTCTACTATACAAACGTCATTTTCCTGCGGCTGCCTCACCTCTGTTTGTAGTGTTAGACCAAGTTCTATTGCTGTATTCACTGTCTTCTGAGTTTCAGCAAGAGAACAGTTTATTTCTTTAAAATGACCTGCAACAAATTCTATTAGAGTTGAGATTTTATCTACCTTACCCTCCTGATCTGTAATTCCCAATCATTTTTGACTTTTGTCTGTTAGATTGGTCAGCATCAGAAAAATGCATCCTCCAAAGAATTCCATTTTAGGGCCCTTTTCACATTACCATTATAAAGTGGATGCCTGAACTCGGTGCTGAAACTGTAGACCAGCATGGCATGCAGATTTACATAAGAGTAGTCCCATTTGGCTTCAGCAGATTTACTCCTGTGTCAGTAACAGGAGGCTGTCAAACAGTAACTTTTTCGGCTAACACAGTTTGCATAGGGAAAGTTCCAATTTGTGAGGGGTGGGTAGTAGGGTTGTCAGATCCAGGTTGGGAAACTACTCTTGAAGATTTGGGGATGGAGCCTGGGGAGGACAGTGGGATACAGTGCCAGAGAATCCACCTTCCAAAGCATTCATTTTTCGCAGGGGACCCAATATCTTTAGGGAATCCAGGGGAAGGGAGGTGGAATCATGGCTGCAGATATGCGAGCCCAGCTGGGACTATTTACATTGCTGTCCAACAACAACAACGAATAGCCCTATCCCTGAGTACACAGGGCTCTGGGTGATTTAAAATAAGGTAAAACATACAAAAACACAATTTAAAATCAATAATCAATCCCAAATTTCAGTTTTCAGATGATATCTGTAATTTAATTTAAAACCTGCTCTGGACTGTTCTTCTGTCTCATGGGCAAGTTAAGGAGAAAGCCAAAGTGGGCAAGGTGGAAGAAAAGAGGAGGGTGCCAGCTATGATGGAAACCATCGCTGTCCTCAACCAAAAGCCTGGTGGAACATCTCTGCCTTACAGGCCCTGTGGAATTGCATTAAGTCCCACAGGGACCTGATGGAAGTTGGCAGAGAGTTCCACCAGGTCAGAGCTAGGGCTGAGAAGGCCCTGTCTCTGGTTGAGGACAGCCAGATGTCTTTGGGGCCAGGGATCACCAGTAGATTACTCTCAGCAGAGCGTAATGCTGTCCAAGGGACATAACAGAGGAGATGGTCCTGAAGAAAGGGCCTTTTTACATTGAATTTGTTACTCAGCCCCCCCCCCAGCTCTGGATCCCAACAAAACATTGGGGTTCATAAACACAAAAGTGGTGCTTCACAACCCTTAGATGGATATCTATTTATGCTCACATCACTAACTGATTTTTTTTTTAAGAGTGAAAATGGAAGGGAAGGTTCAGACTTCCCATCCAGTTTAAGATCGCAATGGGAGAGTTTAGACATCTGGAAATGTGAGGTGAAATCAATGACATCCATAAAGACTGGATGTCCCCAATGTCAAAAAAGTCCACTTCAGAGAGGGCTGAGAACTAGGTGGCAATGACTGAGGATCAGGATACAGATGCTGCTGTCCGAATGTGCATTTTAAATCCACAGGGCAACAACAACAACATTAGATCAAACAGGTCATCCAACCACGGCCTTACATTTATTCAAGTAGATCCAGTTCATGTTCAGGTTGCAGTCAAAAGGAGAGAGAGAAATACTTTCCCTGTCACAAATGGTCAGCTTGTCCAGCATTGTGTGTGTGTGAGGGCATTGTATCTACAGGAGAGACCTGCAAGAGACATGTATCTCCATGGAAAGCTATGTGAACCAAGTAAGAGGACAAAGCAAGAGACAGAGGAGGGGTCAGAGGACAGCTCTCAAGTTAAGACAAAGAAAGGCAGCCTATTCAAGGAGATGACACCTATATACCCTTAGAGTGATGTGGTGCACCCCAATGTCCAGGTGTACTGAGTCGCTCACTCCAACAATTACTAGTCTTGTGAATCAGACTAGTGTTAGCAACATATCAAAGGTGGGGGACTGAAGCTGAGAGTGAATGGCCACTCAGTGAGTTTGTGCCTCAGACACTCACAGCTTGATTTCTTAACTACTACATGACCACTGAAATCCCAAACAGAGTTATACCCTTTTAATCCATTGAACTCAGTGGATTTGTAAGATCTGAAAGGTTATCTCCATTTGAGAACAATGTGGGCAAAGAGTTACCACAGATTAAATAAAGTAGTGTGGTGTAGTAACTAGAGTGGTGGATTTAGACCAATATTACTGGAGTCGTAATCTGGATTACTGAGTAGCCTCAGGCCAGTCACTTTTCCTTAGCCTAATCTGTTGTAAAATGGGAGAAGTTGGGAAGAGAACTGAGTGTAATCGCTTGAGTTCCTAGAATGAAGAACTGTATATATATATTTAAATATATATATATTTAAAAACAAACACCAATAAACAGCTTTTAAAACTTGAAACATATTTGGCATGTTGGACTGAATAAACTATTTACCCATAGACTCGTTCCTCTGTTTTATATGCTAGGATGTTGTTTTCTCATTATTGGGCCAAAACTTGGAGAATCCATAAAGGTTTTTGTTTATATCTGTTGGATTATGTTGCTTATTAGATATCACATTCATTGCATTGATGCAGAATCATACAATCATAGAGCTGGAAGGGACCTCCAGAGTTATCTAGTCCAACTCCCTGCACAGTGCAGGAAATTTACAAATAACTCCCCCCTCCACACCGCCAGAGACTGCTGTTCCGCATCCAGATGATGACGAAAAACATCCAGGATCTCCAGCCAAACTGGCCTGGAGAAAAATTGCTTTCTGATCCCAACATGGCAGTCGGAATTTCCCTGGGCGTGTAAGAAAGGGCAACAAGAACTAAGCGCTGATGCAACCTTTCCTACCCTCCCTTACTACGTAATCCATCTAGAGCCTCCATGAGGAAGGTGGGCTATAAATAAAGTAAACAAATAAGTAATAAATCAAATAAATATGAGAATGTACAATAGTTTTTCTTAACCACTGTATTTCTATTTTTGTCTTCTGAAATATGCCACGTGCCCTGAATCTATAGGAGACAGTAGTGGGCTGGATGGTTCATGCACTCAGAGAAAAATTGGTTATCTTCTGAGCATGTAGCATATTTTTCATGAGATTATGTCTCCAAACTATATATATGAGATAAGAACATGTGGGTAAATATACTATTCTTATCACTTGTGTATTTCTCATCAAATATTGCCAGCAGGCAGCAAAATAGGATTTGCTGTGATTTCTGTGAGTCAAGGGAATAAAGTCATGTAAAGGTGGTCTTTGTAGATAAGCCTGTAAAAAGTGGGCTCCTTCTGTGCTGCAAAGATCCACATTTTGTGTCATGGAAGTCCAGATTCTGGGCTCAGAACATCTGTATTCTTGTCTAAAATTTCCTGATTAGCATATTCAGATTTTAGAATTTATACACTGTAGAATGTAGCTTCCCATTCAATATTAGTATCTTGAAAGACAGTGCTGGCATGCTTTTAAAGCTTTTCTTATGACCACGAGAGGGAGACACTTGTGATTCTTTGAAACTAGAAAGATGAGGTAAAATCTGTATTGGATTTTGTTTTACTGCATTCTGATATGTGGATTGCAGACAGAAGGGTTTGAATACAAACTGTCTTTTTTCTTTAGCTGCTTATATTGGCAGTGGAATACAGCATGAACATGACCATTCCCTTTCCCTGCTTTCCAAAAAGCCAAGTCTAGAGGTTGGGAAGGCGTAGCTATGAATTTCAGGCCATGCACCATACTACCCCTAGACTTGCAAGTTGATGAAAAATGTGTATGTCTCAAGCCAAGCAAGGAAGATAGGGTGTGACAGATTTAACATACATATTTAATAGCCTTCTCATAATCTTTTTGTTTCAGCATGGTTATTAGTGTGTTTGGAACTGTAGAATTATTGCCTTTATCTTTGTTTCCAAACTAACATTTGCTGTGTGATGATCTTGACACATACCCTGTCTACCACCTGTAGACTTAGATGGAGAAGTTGAAGTGTTTAGCGTTCTCTTTCCCTTCATGTTGGATAAACTCTAGGTCTCTGCTTAGCTGCCAGCAGTTATGCCCTGTCCCCATTTGTTGTTGTTGTTCAGTCACGGGGGGGGGGGGAGAGAGAGAGAGAGATTCTGAGTAATCATCGTGCTAGAAATGTTCCACATTTTATGTTTGGCAACTATGGTTTAAACTGTTTTTAATACTTAAAAGTAGAGGTTCTCAATTTGTGTCCATCTAGGAGATGGGGCATGAGATACCTGGAGGGGGTGGGACCAGGCTCCTGAACCAGGCAAAGCCAGAAGCATTTGATAGCGACTTCCCCAGTTCGTATTTTCTGTGTTTAACCCAATGGGAGGTTTTGTCTGAGTTATACACCAGGAGTTTCTATCATTAAACTCCTCAGCAGCTCACAGGGTCCATGCTCTCTCTCCCATCTGAAAGCGCACTTTTCTCCTCTTCCTCTTCTGGTCAGCAGTCAGCCGTTAACTGCTTTTTCCAACCATTTTTCTCCTCCAGTTCAAAACTGAAGATTCCAAAACCATTACATCACACACACACTCTGCCTCTCTGGTCATGTGACCACTCAGCTGCTGGCCACCTTTCAAACAGCTGGCTATGCTTATAAACTTTGCTCTGAAATTAAGCTTTCCGTTACAGCCTCCTTTGTCCTGCCACACTTCTTGCCTGGCTGGTTTTGGGAGTGAGGTCCAAAACCAGGAGATGCTCTGTTTTAGCTCTGTGAGGGTGGGATGGGTGCCCCTGGTCCACAAATCCTTATGAGCACAGTCGCAGGCTGCTTAAATGCAGTCTGTGGAATGTATTGTGTTGCCTTCTGAAGCCATACTGTTCTAATTGGGAGTGTGGTTGGTGGAAAGGAAAAGGGTTCTGAAAGCAGAATAAATTTAGAAGGGAGACCAAGATTAAAAAGTTTGGGACGACTTAAAGGTCATTTTAAAATGCCAGTTTGTCTCTTGTCACTATGGATATTGTTTCATGTGAGGAAAAAAAATAGTGCTCTCACACATTTAAAAGAAAGAGCTGGGGAAATGAAACAAATGTGCCTGAACTTCTGAAAGTTACACTTCCTCAAGGAATTATGGCAGAATATGACAACAAATCAAACTGAAATGAAGGCTGGAACCCTTGTGGTATTATCAGCACTTTTATTTTTAATTTTGTCAAACACAAAGAGGTAGTAGGGATTTCTCAAGAGAGCTAAGGATGAGATTTTAGATGTTCAATGAAAAGTGCAAGTGCAACTATTTGTGATCTGAGTCTCTCTCTGTATAGTAGCACACAGTGCAGTTAGCTGTCGAAAACAAATAGCAGAAAAAATAATTATCTGTTAAGTTAAAAACAAACCAAACATTTGGACATTTGTCATGGCATTTATGTTTTTGAATAAAGCAACAAGTACTCATCTAATAAGAATGGAGGTTGGAATTATTGCAGATAGATGATTGACACCATGAGATTTTTTGCTTGGTGTCCTAGATATGTAGAGGTGTGAGGGATAATACAAAATTGAGGAGTAGTAGTCCATATTTTGTTATCCATCTTTCTAGGATGTGTGCGGACTTGTAAGGGCATATCCTTCAGGTGCGCTAATCTGATTCAGGACTTTAAATTGAAATTACTATACTGTGGACTTGTCACCATTTGGACATCACCCAGGAAGGTAGCATTTTTGTCTGAGCTGTAGATCCATGAGAGAACTCATTGATGCAACTCCCCACTCTTCCCAACTCCCCACTCTCTAAAGTAGCGCTACTTTAAGGAAGGTTTGGTTTGAGGAAGAATTCTGACTAGCTGCCACAGACTTGTGAAACTGGGTCCTAAAACTCTACAAAGTTTTCTTTCAGCTCCCTCCTTCATACAGAAGGTAGAGAATAGCAGAAAAGTACTGCACAAAATAAGTTGTCTCTTTATGGTATTATCTCTTTTAGGAGAATGAGGTGTTCAAAGGTCTATTCTTTCTAAGCATGTTACAAAATCTCAGTGTGGTTGTTGTAGCAGCCGCTCTGCTTTAAGGCTGGTCACAGCAACAAATAAAGCTGTTTTTAATTCTGTTTAGTGACCAGGATTGATGAAGCATTTTGTTCTAGGACTATCACAACTGAATTATGGTCCAATATAAGAGATGAGCACTACCCCCTAGAGTCGGATTCGACTAGCTTTTGAGCAAGGGAAACCTTTACATTTATAAGAAACACATGTGACCCTTCCACTGGCCTGTGAGCTAGCTATAATTATACAACACAGAATATATTGATAACAGCCCTTAGGATACGGACTTGTGTCCACTTTATTCAGAGTAGAGGAAGATTCTAACTACTTAGAATGTTCTGTGTCATCTGCAGAATCTTTTCATTACCTAAAGTCACAGGCACTAATATCCTCCTATCTAGGGTTGCCAGCCCCCAGGTGAGGGAGAGGGACCCTCCAAATCTGTGGGCTCCTGCCTGCTGTCAGCCAGCTGGCTGGCAGGGAAAAGCCCTGCCCCCAACAGCCACAACCTGGCATGATGTCCCCAGCATGATGACATCATGTAGAAGTGACGTCATTGTGCCAGAGATGTTGCACGATAATGCTCTGGTATTTTGGACAAAAATCTATGGTAACTATAGAGTTTTGCCCAAAATACCAGGATGTCTTCATGCAACATCACACCCACTCCTGGAGAGCTCCCTCCCGCTTTCCACTGGCGAGGAGGTAAGACCTGACAACCCTACTCCTATCCTATATGAAGATAACAATACAGCAGTCAGTAGGGTTAAGCACTCCTAACTCTGTATATGTCCCGATTTTCCCGAGTTTAATATACATTAAGAATTAGTGTTAAATGTGGAAATTGCACCAGAATGCTGATGGTAATGGGAACAATATTAAAATTAAGATGGGTAGCTGTGTTAGTCTGCAGCAGTAGAAAAGAGGACGAGTCCAATAGCACCTTAAAGACAAAATTTGTGGTAGGGTATGAGCTTTTGTGAGTCACTGCTCACTTCTTCAGATACAGTTTCATTCTAGCTGTATGACATGAATATCACATGACATTAATACTGGTGATTGATATGAACAGAGTTTGTTTTCTGATTAGTATGTTTTCTGATTTTCTTCCCCTTCCTCTAAACCCTCATTGAGAAGTCCAGGCCATTCTTGGTCCACTTGAACAGAGGTGAGTTAATCTGTATGGTTGCCAACCTCCATGGGGTAGCTGGAGATCTCCCACTATTAGAATTGACGTCCAGGTGACAGAGATTAGTTCACCTGGAGAAAATGGCTGCTTTGAGGTCCATCACCTCCCCAATCCCCTTCCTCCCAGGCTTCACCCCCAAAGTCTCTAGGTGTTTTCCAACCCAGAGCTGGCAGTCCTAGTTAATCTGGGATAAGGAGTTGGTGGGACATTCTTTGGTTAAAAAAGCCTATAAATGACCAAAGAAATACAATTAAGATTCTCTTGGTTATTAAAAACTAGATTCAAATGACAGTGAAAGAACAGCCTCAGGTGTGTGACTGTGCATTTTAAAGTGCTACATTTAACATTTCTGCAAAAGTCTCTCTCTTCCTCCATATATATATATATATATTTAAAAAGTGATTAACACCTTGGCTGTATATCTCTCAGGATTCCCCCCCTTTTATAACACTGCATAACATTTCAGGATTTTGTTTCAAAATTTGACCTACTTAGGAAATAAAGTTCTGATTAACTCAATATAATACCCTCCCTCTGTTTTTCCACTGCCTCTGGGCAGTGTGTTAGAAAGGAATGGAATCTAATCAAGAAATGTAAACGGACCCTATCACATTTTAAGGAAGAGTGATCCCCCACCATAATGCTGCAAGTTCTTCAATATTCCCTCTAATCCCCCACTTTGCAGAGTTGAGCAGTTTACATCCTGAGCAGAATATACCTGCTATAAACTTCAAATGGGCAATAGGCAGTGCAAGACCCTGTGTGGTTCCAGACTGCTGCTGAGTGGGGCTTCCTGTGTTCATAAACGGCCACTCATGAGCACTGGTTCTGATAGTACATTGGTGCAGGAATGCAGACGCTTAATCTCACATGATGCTTTGGTGGCATTGTGGATCATCAGAGCATTAGGCTATTTAGTAGCCATAAAAGACCTGAAAACAAAATACGAGCCCCAATTAAAATCAAAGCATATAAACTTAATAAATAAACCTTAGTATTACATGAATACTTTAAAGTGTTGATATGTGCCATAGGCTGTGTCAGAGGAAAGATAAATGGCTCAGGGGACCAGGATTGATTGTTTGGTGGAGTTTCCTTTCTTCACAAATCTGCTTTACATTATTTGTGAAAGACTACTAAGTATACTTTGAAATACACCCTCAGGATGCTCAATAGATTCCATCTCCATGGCTTATGCTTCTAATCCTTCCACATGGAGATGAGGACACTCACTATCTTAAACTAAGCTGCCCCTAGTTTTTTTTTTTAATTTGCTTTTCTAAACTACAAACCTACAGGGTCAGGGGAATGGATACAAACTAAAAGAAAGAGTAGCAAGGAGCATAATACAATTATTTAATGTTTTATACTTCCCTTTTGCCTCCATAGTAAAAAGTGAAAATTAGTTATAAAAAGTATAAAGCAAACAATCACAATCATGTTCAACTGTAATGTGTACAACTTAGCTTTCGATTTATGAATAAAAGATAAACATCAGGCTATCAAGAATTAATCTATTTTGCTTTTTTTCCCCTCTGAGTTTCTTTTTGCCAAAATCCAGTTTAACTTTTACGGGTTTAGGGGCAGCAGCCCCAATTCTGCTTCCAAGTCGGACGATTCTGCCGAGCTAGTTGAGGTGTTGTCAGAACTTTCCTCCTTCTGTTCTTCAGCTTCTGTATCTTTGTTATCCTCCACTGTCTCAGAACCCTCCATCGCTTTCTGTTGTTGCTCTAAGAACCATTTTGCTTTAGAAACAAAGTCAATCTTTTCTTTCTTTTTCATTGAAGTTGAAGATAAGCCCTTCAGGTATTATCCATCTGTACGGTGTGTTATTTTTGCTGTAAGAACAATGCCAAGTCTCTGTATTGTCTTGTCTCCTCTTTTTTCTAATCTCAAATGGTACTTTAATTTGTTCTCCTTTAATTTTCAGGCTTATTCCATTTGTCGCTTTCAAAGTTGTATCTCTTGTTGATCTTTTTGAGAATTTCACATATACTTCCCCGGGTAGCTTGTTTTTTTTTTTTTTGATAAATTCTGGATATGTATGATAAACCAACTAAATATCGTTTTGTAGAGCTTCCGCTGTTAAGCCCACCACAGGGGCCAGTTCCTCGCTTAGAATCTCTTTTAAATTCTCTCCTTTCTGCTCTGGGATGCCTTGAAGTCTTAGGACAAATGCTGATTTTTCCATTTGGAGGAGCAGCAGTTGCTGTTGTCCAGAGATTTTTTTCTTTTTTCCACCACCTCCAATCTTTGTCCAAATTCTTTGGATTTAACATCAACTTTTTTCAGCTTCTTTACTATCTTCTCCGTTATTGTTGAATTTTCTTTAAGCTCTTTTTGCAATGTGTCAAACTTGCCATTGAGGTTAGTCATCTGGTCCAGCAGAGGGTGCAAAGCAGCAGCAATCATTTTAGGAAAGTCCATGGTAGCTTCCAGATTAGTAGCCAGAGATGATGTGCTGGTAGTTCCTGCTGCAAATTTCCCTTTAGCTGTTATTTTTTCTGCTTGCTGCGTCCTTGTTTATGTAAGAGAAAAGTTTTTAAAAGTCTCTGAAAGCCTGCAGATTTATCGCATTCTTGCTTATTACACCACACTCAGTCAAATATTCGCTCACTTCAAGCCACCTTCTCAGACCCCGCTTTAAACTCAGTCTTTTCAGGATCAGGTCTTCCCCTCCCTCAGCTGCCCCTAGGGTTTTTGACCAGATGAGGATGTTTTTCTTGAAGCCATAGTGGTTGAGTTTGCCTCCTGTGTAAGGAATGATGCCTTGACCTACCTGTCACTAAGTACTAGAGTTGCCAACCTCCAGGTGGTAGCTGGAGATCTTCTGGAATTCCAATGGTTCTCCAGGCAATGGAGATCAGTTTACCTGGAGAAAATGGCCGCTTTGAAAAACTAACTCTATAGCATTATACCCCACTGAGGTCCCTCCCCTCCCCAAACCCCTTCCTCCCAGGCTTCACCCCCAAAATCTCCAGATATTTCCCAGCCTGGCGCTGGCAACCCTACTAAGTACCCTTGGGGGAAAATCTGTTAAAACAATAGAACTTACTTTCAAATAAATACTAGCATTATTCATTTAGCCTCTCTTTATATATGTATACATCTTTATTTTTGTCTATTTACCTCAGGTTAAAGTTATATAGATTGCACTGAAACAGCAATATGTGTTGCACTGAAATTTCCTTCAGGCCCTGTCTACCTTAAAAATGTGCTGTGAACTTCCGAGGAGGCTCAGAACAACATGGCTGCCTGAGCCCTTTGCTCCACCCGACCCTCCTCCTTGTCCACCCCCATCTGCGATCAGTTGACGAGATCAACATTTTAATTGATGGATAAAGCTGAAGGATTGACCCAGCAACCGAATCCTTTTAAACACAAGAAGATACAATCCGTTCTTACCTCGGTGCCAGTGATGGAAAATTCTGGCCCGTGCTTGCTTCTCTCAACCAAAATGGCGTCCGGAAAGGACGAGGCCGACAAGGCATAAGAACATAAGAGAAGCCAATGTTGAATCAGGCCAATGGCCCATCTAGTCCAACACTCCGTCACACAGTGGCCAAAATATACCAGGTGCCATCAGGAGGTCCAGCAGTGGGGCCAGGACACTAGAAGTCCTCCCACTTCTGCCCCCTCCAGCACCAAGAATAGAGTGCATCACCTGCCCCAGACTGAGAGTTCCCACCTATACCCTGTGGCTAATAGCCACTGATGGACTTCTGCTCCATATGTTTATCTAATTCCCTCTTGAAACTGTCCATGTTTGTAGCTGCCACCATCTCCTGTGGCAGTGAATTCCATATGTTAATCACTCTTTGGATGAAGAAGTACTTCCTTTTTTTTATCTGTTCTAACCCGACTGCTCAGCAATTTCATGGGGTGCCCACGAGTTCTTGTATTGTGAGAAAGGGAGAACAGTACTTCTTTCTCAACCTGCTCAATCCCATTCATAATCTTATAAACCTCGATCATGTCACCCCCAGCCGTCATTTCTCCAAGCTAAAGAGCCCCAAGCATTTTAACCTTTCTTCAGGCCTCATCCCCTGTAACACCCACAGATCTGATGAAGGCACTATCTCTCATAGAGAAAAGAATCCTGGAGAACATGTCAGCGCACTTTAAACCTCTATTCGAGTAACTAGGCACAATGCAGAAATCTCTCACAGAAACGAAACAAATAGCAGAGACTGCCATTAACAACAGCATATCGAATCAAAACAACATTCAACAATTGCAACAGCTCGAGGATATCCTGGCCGAGAAAGCATTATGAGCAGATATGACACTCTGGCAGAACAACGTAAAATTTAGAGGCCTGGCAGAAAAAAATAGAGATAAAAGGAGACCTCACTGTAATCCTTTATAACTGGCTGCGAAAAGAGATCCCACCAGACGGAGATGTACTTCCAGTCATCACCAAGGCTTATCGTGCGGGTCCTCTAAGCCCCCTGAAAACCAAACCCTCCCGAGACGTCATAGTGTCTTTTCTAGATCTCAGATATAGGAAGAAAATCCTCCAAGTCTCAAGACAAATAGGACACCTCATGTACATGGGGGGGGGGAAATCGAAGTCTTTCCAGACTTACCAAAAGAGACCCTTATAAAGTGACGAGAGCTGAAACCGATTACTTCGCGCCTCATGGAAGCAGATATACTTGGGTTACGCAGCTTGTTATACAGTTTTTCTTTAAAGGTAAGGATCTCCTCAGGCCATGATGGCTTCAAACTGCTCCGCTTGATCTATCTAGCAACATCAATGGAGTTCGCCACGCAGTCTTCCAAGAGAAAATACCGTTCACCATCACCCACGCTGACTGATGCAACGGAACTTTGTGAGGCAGCGCCTTGAAGACCATCATACAGGACTTGTTAAGTACCAAGAATGCCCTATAACTCTGTTGCAGCTTGTTTAAAGTATTTTCTATCCCTCAAAGCAAATATGGAACGTTAGGAACAAACAGTGATTTTCTATTTTTCTTGAAGTTTAGAAGTGTAGTTAGAATGTTAGTTGTTTAAAAAGTAGATAGAATCATTTGTTCTGCACTACAATCCTAGTGTTCTTCTTACATACTTTTTTTTGTCTTTATGTGTTCTCTGTAACATTAAAAGTCAACCCAGTTTGAGCTTTACAATAATCTTTATGAATTTATAAATTTATTAGAAAATTTATGGGGGGAAGAATGGGGGAGGGGGACTTTATGGCTCTTGATAGTCCTTATAATACTTTTCAACTCTCAGAAAAAAAAAGAGCTAGGGGAGGGGGATAATTGATACCCACCCTAGCCTCCTGCAGACTTTTCCTCTGCAGGAGCATTGAGAGTTGTTTTGATTTAAACTATTGTTAAAAACATCGTTTAAAAGCACTTTTCTTTTTTAATCATAATTTATAATTGTAGTATACCCATTATTCTGATGTAAAGGCTTACACACAAAGAAAGACCTTGCTTCTTTTAATTTAAACTTAATCTGAACAAATACAAGCAAACAACAAAGTGCCAATTAATTTAATGTTCACGCACAATATATCTAGGTGTCCTTGATTATTTTAATCCCTCTTTTTACAATCACTAAATCACACAACACTAATTCTTATACCTAATTAATTCTTAACACACATGCACACAATCAACTCTAGTGCTTTTGATTATCTTACATTCTATTTAATTAATTGCTAAAGTATTTATTATTGATTTCTGCACTTCATATCTTCCTACCACTCACCCATAATCAATTCTGGTGGTCTTGACCGTCTTATTCTTTTTTTAGACATTTGATAAGATAAATTGACTTGTTTTTTATACCTCTCACACCTAACAGTAATATCATTGTTTATACTGACCTTGTCGGCTGTACAGAGAGGGGAGAGTGCCGTGGTACCATCAACTTACTATACTAGACTAGACTATTCCAGAGCATATTTAACACTTGTTATTGATAGTCTTTATTATTATTATTATTGTTGTTATTGTTGTTATTG
The DNA here is from genome assembly GCA_029375565.1 of Gekko gecko. Taxonomy (NCBI): domain Eukaryota; kingdom Metazoa; phylum Chordata; class Lepidosauria; order Squamata; family Gekkonidae; genus Gekko; species Gekko gecko. The sequence continues at coordinate 57,290,814 of JAPDNY010000011.1, read as the reverse complement.
TTATTGTTGTTATTGTTGGTATTGTTGTTGTTATTGTTGTTATTGTTGTTATTGTTTTTATTATTATTATTATTAGTATTAGTATTAGTATTAGTATTATTAGTATTATCCTAATTTTCCTCCTAGTCATTGTTGGTATAATATTGCTAATACTTGAAAATCGGTTTGTTTTAATTGAATATACTTTTAGGAATTCTGTGATCTTTGTTCTTCTTCCTACACTACACATTCTCAGCGCACTAGAGGTAGCAGATTTCTGCATCTGACCCAGCCAACCAGACCAAGGAATCATCTTTGCAGTTGTACAGGTATTTTCTCACGCAGCTTCCCATTGTTTTCTGTTCCATATTGACTCTCCTCTTACCTTACACAACACAGATAAGTCCAGCAATCTGCTTACTTTCACGTCCACATGTACATCTCATTGTAGATTTGCTCTTTGATACATAACCTAATATCTTATTGTACATACTAATAAAAAACACACCAATAAGGTACTCACGCTCTAGGACCTTCTACACATAGTCACATATGTACTTGCAAAAAATCATAGGCTACCACTCTCTCACTGATACCACCATGTCATCACCATACAACATCATTTCCTCTAATGCCCGTGGATTGAACTCTGTTATTAAAAGAAAACGAGTTCTCACTCACCTCCTAAAACACAAACCAAATATCATACTACTACAGGAAACCCACCTGCGAAAAAATACAAAGTTGATGTTTCAGTCAAATAAATTTCAGGACCAGTTTTTGGCATGTAGCATGTCCAAATGTAGGGGGGGTTGCCATCCTTCTCTCTCAGAATTTGCGCTTCACACTCTCCAGAAAATTAGTGGACCCCTATGGCAGATATCTAATTATAAAAGGTCTCCTAGATGGTTGCCCAATGACCATAGCTACGCTTTGTGCACCAAATAATGGACAAGTGTCATTTATCCAAGAAGTACTAGACAAGCTTACAACATTTGCAATTGGAGACATCATTTTGGGCGGCGACTTCAACCACATAATCAATAATGAAATGGATAGATCTTATTTTAACCTACCCTAAAAACGTCCTAAAAAAAGTATTCACAAAATTGGATAACATTTTTAAGGAACATGAGCTTGTGGACATATGGCGCTTACTGCATAGCTCAGAAAAAGATTACACATATTATTCTGATAGGCACAATGTCCATACTAAGATAGATTTTATTTTACTCTCCTCCTCCTTCATTTACTGGATTTTGTCAGCATCTATTAACCCATCTCATTGGTCAGACCACTCCTGGATAGGATATGAAATTCAACCCACAGAAAATAAACCACAAAGCAAACACTGGTCACTCAACCTTTCTTTATTAGACAACCCCACAGTTAGAACAGAAATTGAACATGAGCTTAAACTTTACTTCTTTGAAAATGATCAAACGGATATCTCTCCCTCAATCAGATGGGACGCCATGAAGCCAGTCCTGCAAGGCATTCTCATCTCAAAAGCTTCTTTTCTGAAAAAGAAGAGACAACAATTAGAAAATGACATTAAAACCAAAATTAAGACATTAGACCGCATTTTTAAAGAGAGGGGCTCTACGAAGATGTACAAACAAATGTTACTTGAACGCAAAAACCTAAAAGCATTAGAAACATCCAATATTAGAAAACAATTGATCTATACGAAACAAAAATACTGGCAAAAGTCACCTTGCACCTTAAAACTGCTATCCCATAAAATAAAGGAACAAAACCCCTCCAGATTCATAAAAGCAATCAACACTCCCAACGGAGTTACCCTAATCGATACAGATTCTATCAACAAGGTTTTCACAAACTACTATACAAATCTATACAAAGCACAAACAACACAAGAGGCACTCAACATTTTCACAAAAACTTTCTCATACACACTATACTTGACGAAAGCCATAGATCCTTTCTGGACAAGCTGTTTACAAAACAAGAACTACTGGATACTTATCAAAATGCTCAAATTACACAAAACACCAGGACCAGATGGTTTTCCATCTGTTCTATAAAAGCCTGGCACCCATATTGTCAGACCCACTGCTTAGAACATGTAATCACATACTAGAAACAGGAGATCTCCCTCCATCCTGGAAACAGGCAACAACAGTAGTTCTACATAAGAAAGGCAGAGATCCTCTTCATTCAGATTCATACAGGCCCATATCCCTACTAAACCAAGATCTTAAAATATTCACCCCTATGCTGGCAAAATGCCGTAACACTATAATTTCAAATTACATCCACTCAGATCAGGCAGGTTTTATTCCCCAAAGAGACTTAACTGATAACACCTTTAAAACTCTCTACCTTCTTCAACACTGCAATACGTCCAAGGTGTCCTCTATCTTCCTTTCCCTTGATGTCAAAAAAGCTTTCCATACCTTAGAATTCCCATATCTGTTTTCTGTACTCCTTGCAATTAATTTTGGTCCTAAGTTTATCACTGCACTCAAATCTCTTTATGCACAACCTACCACCAGACTAAAAATTAATGGAAGCCTCTCAGACATGGTTGGACTACATAGAGGCACAAGACAGGGGTGTCCACTGTCTCCATTGCTATTTGCGCTGGCTGTGGAGCCCCTGGCACAAGCAATAAGATCTAATCCACAAATTTCTGGCATGAAAATTAGAGACTCAGAATTTAAAATCTCCTTATTTGCTGATGACATGATGCTATATTTGACCAACCCTAAATCATCTTTCCCAGCTCTTCTGAATACTCTAGATTCCTTCAGCCATTTCTCAGGTCTGCACATTAACAGTTCTAAATCTTACGTCCTTCCGATACATATCCCTGAGATAGAAATCACTGACCTGCAAAAAATCTATCAATTCAGCTACATATCTTACTTATCTAGGAATTAAACTTCCCATAGATCTCACTAAAATCATCCCCTTAAACCATCAAAACATTCATATGGAAATAAGACACAAATTCCAAACCTGGAACATGAAGCTTAATGTTTCATGGATGGAGCATTTCAACCTTATACAATCATTTGTCCTACCAAAATACATTTTTCTCTTCAGAGCAATCCCCATTGCCCTTCCACCTTCTCTGATTCAAAATTGGCAATCTGATATGCTAAGATTCCTATGGAATGGTAAGAAACATAGAATAGGATTTCAAATTCTAAGGAGACCCAAATCTAAAGGGGGATTCAATCTCCCAGATCTCTCTACATATCAAAAAGCTTCATTATTATCAAACGTAATAAAGATGCAGCGTTCTCACTCTCCCTCTGACTGGGTCTGCCTCTGTAGAAACCTTCTTTATCCCTATCCTTTGGAGACTTTGGTATGGGGCTCAGATCCCATCCCACAAACACTAGCACACCAACATACCAACATACTTTCCTCTATCCTTCTATTCACCTATGGAGAACATTGACTGGAAAACTTCTCCCACGACTCTCCCGGTATTCTACTTTTATCAACCAACCTTGGTTCCTTGATAATGTGGCACCACCATCTAGGACATACTGGATAGAACGTAGCATCACAAGATATTGTGATGTGGTTTCAAAGCGAGGACTACTGCAAAAATCAGAATTAGAATTCACTTTAGATCAACCAATACCGTGGTATACCTATCTACAACTACAACATGCATGCACACAACAAAAAATATTTACCCTCCTGAAAGCACCACATACAGAATTAGAACTTATCATAAAGTTATTCGAATCCCAAAATCGTGGCCTGATTTCTGCTCTTTATCAAGCACTGATTAAAGAATTCTCACCAGGTCTTCTGTTCTACCAAACATCTTGGCAAAAGGACTGTGCTCTTCCTCTGGACGATGCTATATGGTCTGGACTCTGGAAATCCCCGATTTTTAAATCACCTATTATTTCAATGGAACACCAAACCCTCAAAATTATGACCAGGTGGTACAACACACCCCAGCAACTCTCACGTATGTGCCCTAAACAACAGCCTTATTGTTGGAAAGGCTGCCGACAACATGGCATATACATGCATTGCTGGTGGGAGTGTAAAGTGATACAAGCTTTTTGAAAATTAGTCTTGCATCATATTCAGCTACTAACAGGTGTTACATTCCCCCTCACTCCTGAAGCTCTCTTTCTTGTCCATTGGCTGAACAGACAGGCTACACACTGTTTCAAGCCAACTATGGACATTATGTTGTTTACAGCCAAAACAGCTATTGCCTCTTGCTGGTGGAATTCCTACCCCCCTAACCTGACAATATGGTTCAGAAACCTGTGGGAAGCTTACCTAATGGACAACATAACTGACAAATGGTTCCCAATATTAGACTTCTTATCACATCATGAATTTATTTCACCAGAATGGAAACAACTGCAGAAATGGATTTAAATCTCACTCTCCCAACAAGATGAACAACATACTTGATTTTATCATTAATGTAACCCAATTCGCTTTGTCGTTAAGGACACCTTTCGCCAATGGCATTTTAATGTATTCTGTAGAATACCTAACACAAGATCTAAAATGTACCTTTCACTGAACTTGAATTCTTGTTAAAATGTTAAATTGTTGATAATTAAAATAATGCATCTAACTTTTTTTTATACCAAATGTCTTCCTATACATTTTAAACTATAAAATGTACTGAGCTGTACTGTATTCTCAAACTTCTTCATTCTACAATAAAAATTATAAATAATAAAAAAGTGCAGTGATGGGTTACAATTGACTTCTGATTTTTGGACCCCGCCCCGGCAAAATAAAGTATAAAAGCAGGCACTTCAGAATACTATTTTTCTGTTGCTGCAGAAAGCAAAAATAATAATGTCCCCTGCTTCAGCTCCATTCTTTTGTCTCTTTTTATAAATAGCTCCATGAGAGTGTTTATGATGGGTTTATGGGAGGCCACTAGTCTTAAAAACAAAGCTTTTTGCGGGAAAGTTAAATGTCGTCTGAGAATACAGATGGAGAAATCCAGCTGTAGATGAAATCGCATTTCCTGTTTCTGCACAGCAGCATTTTGTATCTTGAAGTGGGATTCTTCAGGGTTTTTAGACACATTTAGCTGAAACTGGAGAACTCAGAGATCAAGTTGCTCAGTATTGAACAATTAATTTCACCCCTATTTCCTTTTTTTGTATGTAATTTATTTACCATTTCACTATTATGCATACATTCACGATGTTTGACAACTATATCTTATCGAGTCATTTTTTTTCTTTTTACACGTCTGTTTCATCCATATATATAACGTTGACCATCTTTTTTCAAATATCTCATAATCTTTTCCTTGCAACAATACACTTAATCTATCCATTTCCGCCATTGACAGCAATTTATCTAGCAATTCTTCCTTAGTGGGTACACTCTCTCCTTTCCATCCTCTGGCTAGTAAAATTCTCGCTGCAGTAAACGTATACACAGTTACATACTCATCCTCCTTACTAATCCTGCCTGGTATCAGATTCAAAAGCAGGCATTCCGGTGTGAAAGGTAGTTCATTTCCCAAAATTTCATGTAGTAGTTTAAACACAATATGCCAATATCTTTGCACTTTTTCACAGCGCCACCACATATGAAGGTATGTGCCGACGTTGTTTTTACATTTCCAACAATTTACAGATGAGCCCTCATAACATTTTGCACTCCTAACTGGTGTCCAGTGCCATCTATAAAACAGTTTAAGAATGTTTTTTTTTAAACGGGATTGCTCTCATCATACTAACAGCCCCCCAAATCTTCGACCACTGTTCTATCTCTATAGTATGTTCTAAATCTTTCATCCAGGCAACCATGTTCTTTTTCACTGTCTCATCTAATAAGTGCTCTGATAGTAGAAAGATATAGATTTTTTGTATTTGTTTGTCATTGGAGGAAAGCCATATCTTGTCGAGCTCATTCTTATTATCATAAAAGCCCACTTTCTTATCTTTGTTGAATCTCGATGTTACTTGTGTGTAATCCCACCAGGTAAGTTTTATATTCAGAGCCCTCAACTCCTCTTCTGATTTTAAGTTATTATGTTTATCTAATAGATCATTATATTTCACTTTTTTGTCAGTTCCCACCAGTGACCATTTTGTGTTAGCTTCTATAGGTGCAATCCATCTAGGAGTTCTTAAGTAATGCTTATTCCTAATTTCCTTCCATACTCTCATTAAGGATCCTCTTAATGTGTGACAGGTGAAATTCTTAGTCGGCTTATCGTCATACCATACATATTTGTGCCAACCCATCACTAAATTAAACCCTTCTAGATTTAATAATCTAGTGTTGTCTAGCGTTACCCAGTCCTTAATCCAAGCTAGAGCCGCCGCTTGGTAATATAATTTCCAGTTTGGCATACCAAACCCTCCTCTATCCTTCCTTACCTGCATGACTTTATGACTAATCCTGGGTCTTTTATTACTCCAAATAAACTCACTACAGATTTTTCCAAGCTCACAGATGAAGTTGTCTTTCCTTAAAATAGGTATATTTTGCGCTAAGAATGGAAATCTGGGTAGCACATTCATTTTAATAGCCGCTATTTCCCCCATAAATGAGATCTTCAGGTCCTTCCACCTTAACAGATCCTTCTTTATTTCTACCAATAGCTTACTATAGTTATCATCTAGCAACGTGCTATTCCTATTGGATACTGATATACCTAGATACTTGACCTTCTTCACCACCTCCATATTGGAAATGTCTCTAATTTTTCTCATTTGGAGATCAGTGCAGTTTTTCACTATAATGTTTGACTTTTTGAGATTAAGTTTTAGTCCGGCTACCTGGCCATAATCCTGTATAGTTCCTATTAGATCCACCAATGATACCACTGGGTCTTCTAGTATGAAAAGGAGATCGTCCGCAAAGGCTTGTACCTTAAACTCATCTTTTTTTATCTTAAGTCCTTTAATTGTGTTGGCTCCTCTTATTAAATCGATCAAAGTCTCGAGCACGAAGATGAATAGCAACGGAGATAATGGGCATCCCTGTCTGGTGCCTTTTTGTATTTTAATATTCTCTGTCATATCCCCATTTAGTTGTATTCTTGCATTTTGTGATTTATAGATCGCTTTTATCAGTGCCAAAAAATTTGCGCCACAGTCCCATGCCTCAAGTTTCTGCACTATGAATTGCCAATTGACATTGTCAAATGCCTTTTCTGCATCTAAGAATACCAGTGCCATAGATTTGTCCGGGTAAACTTCATAATATTCTAGAACATTGATTAGCGTCCTGATGTGATTCCTAATCTGTCTCTTCGGAAGAAACCCTGCTTGGTCTTGATGTATCACCTGCGTTAGAATTTTTTTGAATCTAGCTGCTACAACTGATGCAAAGATCTTATAGTTGGCATTTAACAATGAAATTGGTCTATAATTCCTAATTTCTTTATCATCTGTTCCCTCCTTATGGATCAAAGTTATTAGGGTGATTCCATGAGTCTGGAAGTCTCTGAATTTCACTCCTATTTCCAACCCCTATTTACATTCATTTCCTCTTGGATCCTCAACCCTACACTATCAGCTTCCAATATTGTCTGGCCTGTCCTCTCCATGCTTGTTTACTGAACACAGCTCTTCCTGTTGTGATAGAAGACATAAGCTTTTTTGTGTGCTTTCTCCATTCTCTCAATTCTGTGATTCAAAACATGCCACTTCTTGTGAATATCACAGATCATTCAGCATAAAATAGTCCATAAAGTACAACAGCTTATTAGACTTTCTCAGGCTGATTGGTCAATACAAGTGTTCAGTAAAAGTTCATACAAACACATTTCAAAATCAGAAAGTTCACATAATAAAAGGATAGTACCATTTAAAAAAACAAAAACAAACTAAAAGATCAATATGTCTACTATAAGAATCAGATCAAAGGCCTTAGAATCCAATCTGTCAAGCTGGTTTCAAAGCCAGGTCATGATGTTTTAGCAGCCATGAAATATTTCTATTGTTTCTGTTGTCCTCTTGTCAGATGCTGAACAGAGATAATCCATCGAGTGGTCTGGAAAGGTAGCCAGAAGCAGAGCTAACAGTATTAACTCTTTGGGCAGAATACATCCTACAGGAAAAGAGAAAATGTGTAATGTAGTCTACAACTTGAACTCCACAGGGGCATAACTTCTGCTTTTAGAGCATTTGATATCCCTGAATCTATTGTTAGGTTTGCTGAAGGGAGTGCATTCAAATGGGCTAAGGAGAACTGGGACTGTGAGACAGGATAAATATGATTAACACATGAGTGATTAACAGATGGAATTCACTGCCACAGGAGGTGGTGGCGGCTACAAGCATGGATGGCTTTAAGAAGTAATTAGATATACATATGGAGCAGAGGTCCATCAGTGGCTATTAGCCACCAGGTATAGATAGGAACTCTCAGTCTAGGGCAAAGGATGCTTTGTATTCTTGGTGCTTGGGGGGGGGGCATAGGTGAGAGGGCTTTTAGTGTCCTGGCCCCACTGGTGGACCTCCTGAGGACACCTGGTATTTTTGGCCATGGTGTGACAGAGTGTTGGACTGGATGGGCCATTGGCCTGATCCAACATTGGCTTCTCTTATGTTCTTATTTAAGAGTAGAAGGGAAACAAAGTCACAAAACTCAGATGAATAGGTAAGCAGACTCACTTAATATCAGCTACAAGTAATTGCCAGTCCAGTTCTTCAGGCCTTCTCATCACTACTGCACAGGCTTTGTTTAACCCCAACCCTGATAAATAAGTAATCGAGGAACCCAGACTGGCAATTTTCTTGTCTATCCTCTGGCTCCAAGAACTGGAATTGTCAGGTAGTCCTGCCATGATGGATGGAGCAGGGGGGGGAGGACGGGCTATGGGCGCCACTGCGGCGTGGAGGGCGGGAGGTTGGGATCGTGGGGGTGTAGATTTATGCACCTGGTGGAATGTGAGCCTGGCAAGCTCTATCTCGGGTAGACCTAACATTGTGACCTTGGGGGAGACAGGCTCTGCGCTTCCTATCGCTTTCAAAGCTGCAGCTTGCCTGAGAATAATGGGGGCGGTGGGAACTTCATTAGTATAGTAACTTTCGTTTCCCATTCACATGTTAATCCCTGATTGATGGAGAAGGGGGGGTCCCCATTCACCCCCTTCCCGGTATAACTGCTTGCTTTGTGTAACCAAGTCATTCTGAACAATGTATCTACTCCAGTGACCTTCCTATTGCAGCTTAACAATAAACACTATTCTTGCTTACAACCACAAGACCTGGTGTTTGGCTGACTAAGTTGGGACTTCTGACAGGAATATAGGCAGAATAAAGCCTGCTCAGCATAGTTGGTAGGAAATTAGATATGGCAATAGACAGCCTAAACTTAATTGCTGCAGACCAAGCTAAAGCTGAAATTTGCTTCATACCCACCTCTAGATTTATTCTGGAACTGGAAGTTTGCTTCTGATGAATGAAAATGGAAGCCCAGATAACTGAAGGAGTGGATTTGCTCATGAGGTTGGGCCTTAGATGGGAATATATGTTTTGCAAATCGACAACAGGCCTACTATTTATTTTGCTGCACAAATTCACATCATAGCACACCTACCATTTTGATGGTGGAATATGCATATTGGCCCAAAAAACAACAACAGAAATAAAAAAACAACAACAAATTGAGAAGCAAAAGCCCTACTGGATATCCAAGAACATCAAGCCATTCTTCACCTCCCTTGCCCCACATTGAAATGATCTGCAGACTTGCCAAGTCCTGCCTAGAGATGTAAAATTTCCAGAAATTTTGAAGCTCGGAAAAAAACGGAAATTTTCTGAAAAATTGAAAAAAATGCTACATTAGCATTTCTTTTTTCTTTTCGAGATTGAAAGTCATTCTGTTATTTTAGGAACATAAAATATGACTATGGACAATTTTACTTGGCATGAAATGATCACAACTAGCATATTAACTAGCATATTAAAATATAGCATATCCAAACAATTATTACTTTTTTAAAATAATATTTAGTTGTAATTGTAACAAATGGGACAACAATCTCCTGAACTGTTTACTAATTTATGTGGAACAGACAAAAAAACTTCCACAAAACAATTTTTAAAAATCTAGAAGTAACAATTATTCAATACCTCTCCACAGTATTAAATAAAAATAAAAAAACCCATTCTCATAAAAAGAATTGAATAGGGGGAAAGTGTCTAGAAGGGAGTGTGGGACTAAGTTTCAATGAATGGGCATGAAATTTAATCAGAATAATTTTCTGAGCTGTAACTATAAGCTTTTCCAATGCTTTGAGGCCTAGTGAAGCCTTAGTGCCAGTATACCCACCCACATGCAAAACCAAAACTGAAACTTTTTTCTTTTCTTGTGACAATTGCACCTCCTAAAGGAAGAAATGCATCTTGTTCTTGCATTGGAGAGTTCAGTTTGTAACCTAGGACTTGCTTGTCCTCAGTGTACAGTAATTAGATTAATCTACCATACATATTTTTTTGAAATGATTTGGAAAATATTTGAACACCTTGTCTTAAAATATTCTATTCATCGTGTTAAAATAAAATGTTCCATAATCAAATTTTTTCCTTTCCTTTCCTTTTTTCAATTTTTCCAATTTTTCAGAAAAAAACAAAAAAGGCTTCAGGAAAAAAATGAAAAAAAAAGTTTTTCCCCTAATTTTTCCAGGCTACATCTCTAGTCCTGCCCCCACTCGTGAGCAAATCAATATGTTGTAAGTTGGGAAGTCAGCAGTGCACATATAATACAGATGCAAAGTAGTAATTTTCCTTATTTTCAGAACTCTTTTATTGCAATATTTTGTGAAAGGCTGTTGTTGAGTCTCTGCCTAACTTTTGCTGGAGCCAGTAGACGGCATAGGAAGCATCTCTTTCCCTTGTTTCATTCTTTCATTCATGTGAGATTACCCTTATTATTGATGCCATGAGTTTCTCCAGACTTCTCTGCAGTTGCTTTGTTTCTCTGATAGTGTATTCATTGCAAACTGTTTGATGGGAACTGCTTGTGTAACATTATATATGTTCTGCAGTTAAATATTTTGACATAGCACCAGATTTATGCAACTTGAAATATTTTGACAGATGAGAGAATGTTTCAAGTTAGAAAGTAACTTGCTTCAGCCTTTAAAAGTGGAAGAACAGGAAAGCTGCACATCAACTACTGCTTTTGAAAATAATATATAAGCTGATGTGAACTGGGATGAAGAAAGTGGGGTCATTGATTTCTCTTGCATGTGCTTTGTATTTTAACAAGAAGCTGGCTAATCATAAAGACTGTGACTATATCTTAAATTATTGCTGATATCCTAAATCATTAGTTTCTTTTATGCACATTTGATGTAGAAACAGGTATCAAGTTTTATTGATGTTTGTTTGTATGGCTGGGAGAAAAGGAGTGGGGAAAACCCAGGTCAAAAACTGGGATTTTCAAATCAAAACAATGTGTTCATGAAATCTGGTACCATCCCTAATCTTAAATGTCCAGATCTTTAATTGAACCTTCCTATAGTCTATGGCTGTTCCCAGCCCACAAGGTAAAGGGACTAAACCCTTGGCGTTATTCAATGAAGATACAGGTTCCACCTTTATTGTGCATTGTTGTGCATTGTTCTACTCTATCTTGTCCATTAAACACAAACACAAATGTGATATGGGTATCTTCTCAGATGCTTCTAGAGGGAAAGTTGTAATAATGCAAAGAATACCCTAAAGATCAGCAACAAGGAAAAAAGGGCGTTATCCAACCAAATTTAAATCCTTGATTTGAGTCTTATTGATACCTAATATGGTAATGGAACTTTCTTTAGTTTTAGAACAAAAAGTATGTCAGGTTTAAAAACAAAGCACCAGGAACTGTTCATCCAACAAAAGGAACAGCAATAAAAATAAATGTTTTTTATTAACAATGACTTTACGAATAAAAATCCAATGGCAGACATAAAAGTTTTTATTTAGAGGAAAGGGAAAAGATACATAATTAAAATAATACTATAAAATTTATCTGTGATCAATAAAAATTAAACAACAGATGGCCTTGGAATGTGTGAATCTGGTTTATATTCACATAAAATAAAGAGTGTTTAAAAATTGTGCGTTACTGAGAGGACAGCAAGGATATTTTGGTCTCAAATCAACATTTATTTATGGACAGCATTCATCCATCCCATCATCACCAATGTGTTGAAGAATTAGGAAGATATGTTAAAACTTAGTTGCCCTTGTATAATCTTTCCACGGTTCTTCATGTACATGCCATAATTTATGAGTCAAACTTCCTCTTAGAGTAAAACAAAATCCTAGCGTGAATATGAAGAAGTGTAGGACAAGCATTTTTGGAATTCATGCACTTAAAAGTAAGTAGTAAATTAAAGTATCAGTAATATTTTTAGATGCTTGTGATTTAAATGCACAGTTTTACTTTCAAAAATATGAAAAGAGGAGAGGATGTTTTTGCCCTCAGATTATAAACTTCTGAAATACTCATATTTATCATTGATCTTCTGTGCAGGCACACATGGGGAGTATGTATGAGCCAGGACTGCCATAGGAGATGGAAGGACTGACGAGACACTGTCCCTGATAAGGAAAAACAAGCAGACAGCTAAGTCATTGGGGGTGTTACTACCAATCCCATCCCAATTCAGGCAGAGGCCATTTGTACTAGAGGGATTACTTCCACACCAACCTTTCGGGACCTAGTATCCCAATATCCTACCTCTGAGCTGTTTACCTCACACCAGGGCTATCATAGGCATAACGATTCCAGCCAACCTAGAGAGGCAGCCCTATCCCAAAAAAAACTCCTTCTGACTAAGAGTGGTTTCTGCTCCTGTTAAGTTTGGAGACAGGCTAGCTCAGAATTTTTACTGCCTGGGAGGCTACTACTTCCAATTAGTGGGTTTTATCTATAGTTAGGCTGCGGTCACATGTACACAGATCGATGATGAAAACAAAGTAACTGTTGTTCATTGAGTATCTTCTGTTCAGGCATGCATACTCTCCCTCCTGCCCCGCTGCATGCTCTGGCTTTGGTGGCACTAGAGGTACTGAGGCTGGGGGCACTGCTGCAGGGAGCATGTAGTCCCTGGGTGGGAACAAGTTTCTGGCTCTGGTGCACAGCACCCCCTGGACACTTTTAGCTGTAAAAACCTTTCCAATGGCAGGCCTGCTCATGTGCAGAGCCTATGTGTGCCTGCACAGAAGATACTCATGAACAATAGTTACAGGTAAGTGTAACTTTGTTTTCCCTCACCATTTGTGATTTAAACATTGGCTGTGTATCTTGCTGTGGGTATGCACATATAAGTACGTGAGCTGAAGATAAAGGGAGGACGTGTGCATTTATTAAATCATAGCTCTTCATTGTGTGGTTGAATCAAAGATTCCTCTGTTGTACCATCTTAATCAGTGTTCTTATACATTTTATGTCACTAATTTTCAAGGATAAAAAGGGTGCAAACTGAAAACAGCAGCAAATGTACACATGTATAGTGATCTGAATAGTACAGGAATCAACAATGGAATAATGATAAGGTTCCTAACATTATTGGTGCAACTCTTCAAACATGATCAGAAAATTTGGATGAGAGTTATCCTAACCATCTTTTACAGTGTATAATAACCCTATTACAAGATGACATCATCTATAACTCTAACTGAAAGTTTTGAGATTGACAACATTCTCAGTCAGTTTATACTGAACTGTATAGGTGCAAATTCATAATTTCTGATCCAGTTGTACACTATAAAGATAGCCACAGGGGGTTTTTTGGGAGGAAGGGCTTGAAAGATTTCATGGTCCTTATATGCAATTGAAAATTTTAAATACACATATTGTGGTTTGGTTTTAAGTGTTGTTTACCATGTGAGGTAATTTACCTGAGTGCCTCTGCTTAATGGAGAACTAATCACTAATATTGATCACTAAGGCTGTGATTCAGCTAAGTTAAATGCTTTTATTCCCAGTTGATTTCTATGAAAGTTAACCACATGCCTAAATTTCTCTCGCTAATCTGTGGAACTGAAATTGCTTCCCTTGGAGCTTGACTGTGCCTAATAATTTAATTCTGAAAATTCTTTAAAGCCAAATAACCACCTTTGGTGACTTAAGACTACGTAAATGAATAATGTTGGAGTATTCAGGTATGTTCAGATATTCAGATATCTTACATCAATTCTTGCATGCTGAGTCACCATGGATCATTGTTTGGCTGCCATTTTGGGAGATTTGCCTGAGGTAGCCAACTGTGGTGACTCACTGTGACTAATGCTTATGGTTTCACACAGTTGAGGTATTGGGCAGAAGCAGTACTTGATGCATGATTCATCTAATTTGTGAAGTCCTCCTTAATGCTATCAATATCTTTCTTTATCAGATTGTGATCATTTTCTGCAGTCCTTAAAGTCTTCTGTTTTGCATCCATGCCACACTGTCTTAGCACACAGAAACACTAATGCAAAAGTATTAAAATGGAAAGAGAAAAGCCCTTTCATTCTTTTTTACTCACTTTTGATTTGTATTACTTTTATTAATTTTTGATGTAGGTTTCAGGCTTCCCAAGAACTTACCGTAATTCGGCAGGGGATGGATATGTCTTGGCAGGACCATTCCCGGAGGGGAAGACGCGGCACACGATGCCATTGCCAGGAAGTGACACCAGGCAATGCTCTGGTAATGGGGCTGGAAACTCGATGGTACCATCAAGTTTCCAGCCCCATTGCCAGAACGTTGCCTGGTGTCACTTCCTGGCGACAGCATCGTGCGGTGTGGGTGGTCCACGGAGGAATGTTCTGGCCAGGGACTGTGTGTCCCCTGCCGAATTATGGTAAGTACTTGGCAACCCTAGTTGGTTTCCTTCACCACTCTGCATTTTGGCTGATGGAAGGGGCTTACCTTTCATACATTTTCTAGTGTTTTGCAAGTGTTCTTCTCTCTAGTCGTCACTCATAGTTCTATGTAGACATCATTATGCAGATGTTATCATGATCCTATCTTTTCCATATGTGTGATTATTTTGGGGTGGGTTGGGATTATATTCATTGCTAAAGATTACAACGAATGATTGTAGGAGAAGAAATAACTATTCTACTGGACTATACAGTGTTGTGGCTTCAGAGGCTAAGGAAATTCCTCAATATACAGTTTAGAAGACAGTGAGTTAGGTGTCATGGCAGAAGTTTATAAAATTATGTATGGGTTGGATAAAGTGGATAGCTTTTTCTTCATCTTCTATAATACTTGGAGGTATCCAATGAAACTGAAGGGCAATAGACCTTGATTTCGGTCTGTTTTGTGAAACAGGATACTAGATGAGATGGACTACTGGTCTGATCCAGTAGGGCTCTTCTTATGTTCTCTGGCATTAGAGTTGTATTTTGAATTAACATTTAGTAATTACTATTGGTGGTGATGTTATTAGAATGGTAATGTTATTATAATGTGGAAGGTGGAGTGTTATCTCCCCATAACTGAGTCTTCATGGTACACATGATACATGAAAAAACACCACTGATGCTATGCCATATTTCCAGTACTGCTTGTTTTTTTTTTTTTGTGAGGGTGCAAGATGTGCTTGTTTTAGAATAAAAGTAAGAGACATTGGGTTGGAACCTACCATTTCACTCAATTGCTGCCTGCACATTTCTCCAGCGCTAAGTGCTTCTACTGATATAATATACTTTTGCATTGATAGCACAAAATGCTAGTCTCCAAGTGCTATTTTTTTCTTTCTCCCTCTCATATCTTGATGCTGACTACTCTTGTATTTTTAAAGATAAAATATTTTCTTTTCTCTTTTAAAAAAGAAAGTACTGTTTCATAACCAATATTCAGAGCAATTCTCCAACATTCTGATCAGAAATTTGAAGCCTAAGATTTATAATTACAGGACAAACTGCCAGTTTCTGCCTTGATTGTATAAAAAGATCAGGACAACACATGCAGTTCATCTCTTCTCAAAAGTTATTCTAATTTTTTAAAAGGATAGTAAATGTTTATCCTTTATGCTATTATTACAAGGTATACTGGAGCAGTGGATGAATATGAAGAAACATGGCCAAATCAAGATTAAACAGAATGTTTATTATCTGTGCTACCTTGAACAATTGGGATGGTTATGAACCAGTTGATGCTATAGTAACAGAGAAGTAACATTTCTTTGTTGCCATTGCTGCTGCTTCATAAGCCTTACAATGAGCTCTATAGCATGATCTATTGGATTCAGTATGAATTCTCTGCCAGTACCATTCTAGATGCTTACCAGCCCTTTTCTGGGTTTCATCCCAGGAGTGGGAGAAGTCAACGAGGGGCAAATTTGTCTATTGTTTCAAGGAGCATCACATTCCACATGTCTACTGCAGTCTTGACAGAGCACGTATCTGGATTCCTACAATATGCCAGAGCATTCTAGAATTCAGTAGGATTCATGAGCTGCCATCGGCAGACCATTTTAACCAGGCCCCCTCTGCTGTGGGGTGTTGGAGCCATATTGACCTTGGCTTTGAGTGTTATTTGAACTGTGGATCAGGGTGAATCTCCAGCCCTAAAACCAAACTTTCCTCAAACTTCAGTTCAAGGTGTGACCTCTTTCATGTAGAAGTCCTGATAAGGCAGTGATGTTTTAAATTAATAATAAATAAAATGTGTTCTGCCAGTTATGATTTGGGAGTAGGGATGGGCATGAACTGGAAAAATGTGGTTTGTTTCAGTTCATGGTTTGTGGGTGAACCACAAACCAAACCAAACGGGGAGGTTCATTCACAGACCGAACCACTTTGTGGTTCGTGTCCTCACAAATCCTGTTGAAAGGGACTCCAGTCCCTTTCAATGGGGTTTGCAGAAAGCCTGAAAAACAGGTGAGCGGTGGGGAGCTGTTCAGATGTTTTGGGCTTTCTTGTGCAGTCCCTTTAAGGGGAGACACTCCCAGTCTCTCATCCATTTCCCTTTCTTGCACAGTCCCTTTAATGATTGATGGAGGACTGCATAACCAGGTGATAGTGACGGACACACCATGTTGTTTCCTTCCAACCATGTCCTTGTTATGCAGGCCAGATAACATCTTTTTCCTGTAACGTCTCAGAAGTGTGCAATTTTGTGCCTTACTGATCTGGTATTGCATAGTGTTAAGTGTATAGGTGGAAGAAAAAGGGTCTGTGGCCTCATCAGCTCTCAGGGGGCCGTGGAGGCTCCTTACCATCAATTGTGTCTTGTCTAGGCTATGCTTCAGTTTGTTCACCCTCATGCATCTTGTCACTGACTTAGCACATTAATTGAGAGAAGTGAATGAATTGCTATACAATGTAAAGCTGAGCAGTCATTAGCCACCAATGATCCTTAGCTGTGTTTCCAATTCTAGTTTGATGTCAACTGAGGAAGGACCCATGTATGGCTATGCATTGCATTTTTCATTCCAGGAAAGGAAAGCAATCCGAGCAAGTTCTACAGAAACCTATTTCTTCGTGACTTTTTGGATCTTGTTGAAAGTTTGCGAATGTTGTGGTAAAATATGGAAGCTGGAGCAAGAAAGATGAAAAATGCTTATTTTTTTACTGCTATCGAAAATGTTTCTCTCATGGCAGGCCTGGAAGGCTGTTCAGTACCCTAAAATTCTCACTTCTACTATAGCTGTAAATGGACAATATAACTGCAGTGGCTTCCTAACCACTAGAAGTACAGGATCTGTTTTCTCAGCTAGCGGCTGTGACAAACCACACACTAAAAATGCCACTGAGAAAAGGCAAGAGGCCTGTGACTATTTGTGGAAGTGCTGATGAAAGAGAGGCTGAACTTATTCCTTGTGGAAGATGGATGGTATACGACCCTGCTGTGTCACATACCCACTCTTGAGCTAAGAATTTTATTTCCTGGCTATTGCTTCATTGCTTTGAACTCTCTGCAAACTGCAGAGTTTTCTAAATATAGTTTTTAAAAAGTACTCTTTACTGAGGAGTGAATAGAAGTTTTTGGAAGTCTCTTCTGTTTGTTTCTGGAAGCCTTTTCTGTTTGTTTCATTGTCCTCTGGGTCAGTTCCCCCTCATTTTATGTGCTTATTTTTTACTGTTTTAAAAATTATGGCTTGGATCCAAAGGTTCTGCAACTATAGAACCCTTCTCTGGCACCAGGAGATTTCCCCTGAAGAGACACCTTTCTGTGATCTGTTCCTTTTATCCATTATATTTTGGAGCAGTCCATCTGTGAACACTTCAGTGCAAATCTCACAAAGCAACACACAGTTAATCTGAATATTAACAAGAGGTCATGCTCCATTTATCCAAATACACGTATTCTGCCCTTCTTTTGAACTTACTGGGGTTTAAACATGTGTTGCCTGAGTTGCATTCAAAGTGTCTCTCAGACCAATCTACATAGCAGAGTTGTTGCTGTGAAGATGAGATGGAGATGGGAGAATGATGTTATAAGCTGTTTTGGGTCCCTACTGTGAAAAGAGCAGGGTATAGATATCTCAATAGCAACTCCCTTGCACATCAGGGTACTTAAAGCACAGTCTTAGTTATGTACAAGATCTGGCCACAGTAGGTATCTGCTGGGATGAGGTGGTGTCTCTTAGGATTGGGAATAAGGACCCAAGAAAAAATGAGTTTTCCTCTTGCCAAATCCAACCAAATGCAGTCTGGGTACCAGTGCAGCACCTAGGTGCTTACCCTTTAGCATTATTATTTTTTTTATCATTTATCATTTTTTTATCATTATTATCATTTATATTTTCCCTTTCTCCCCAGTGTAAACCCAAAGTGGCTTACATCAATCTCCTCTCCTCCATTTTATCCTCACAACCCCCCCCCGTGAGATAGGTCAGGCTGAGCATGTATGACTGTCCCAAGGTCACCCAGCGAGCTTCCATGGCAGAGTGGGGACTCGAACCTTAGTCTCCCAGATCTTAGTCTGATACTTTGACCACTATGCCACATTGGCTTATTATACCCAAGTAATTCCCTGTTTGTGACACAGTTATGCAATGCAAGTTTTGGAAGGTAGAACGCAGCATAGGTAGGAATGAAGAAGATGATGTGTGAACTCTGTCCTACTGGCCATTCCATCCTGAGGAACAATAAAGCAGGGCTGCTTCTTGCTATAGAGGAAATGTAAAGGCAGTTGAGGTGTCACAAGGCTTCTCTGTTTGCATGAGAATGCAGATAAAAACCATTCATCTAAAGATTAGGATGACTTTATAACAGGACATCAAGTGGGATGGTCTTTCAAAGTATTTTGAAAGGATATCTTTCAGTCATCTGTTAAGTGGTTTTACTTCTTAATGGCCCTTGCAAATAGAGAGACAAATGCATAAATAACCCTTCTAATTTCCTTTCACTATTTTGCATCAAGAAAATAAGTATGAGGTGACTATTGTAAGGCAGACGTGAAAAATACTAGTCTTGATCCACAGCCTATAGCTGTAGGTTTGTGAATCAGAAAGCTCTCTGATTTGGGCAGGCCTGCTGACCAAACAGCCAGTCAGCCTGAGATACATTAGTAGGGGCCATGCTTGATTTATTCCCCCCCAAACAGTGGCACTGTCATTGTCACAGCCACATCCTGTAGGCTCAGTCCAGCATCTAGGTCTATGCTTGCAGCTGCCCTTGGAACCAAGCCAGCTAACAAATTGTCCTCCCAAAGCCTGCTTATGCTTTGAAACCCAGTGTGGGCAGCAAACCATTCATGTAAAAATGCTTGGCAGGCACCCTATGATTCTGTTTCAAACAGTCCACAGAACTAAAGTGATATGTGCCCTGACCTGGGTGGCTCAGGCTAGCCTGATTTCATCAGATCTTGGAAGCTGGGCAGGGGCCTGGTTAGTACTTGGAGGGGAGACTGTCAAGGAAGTCCAGGGTTGCTATGCTGAGATGGGCTGCTTCTAAATGTCTTTTCTTGAAAACTCTATGGGGTCACTGTAAGTTGATGGCACTTTCCAACACCACCAAAGCAATATGTACTGACGTGCCAAAGTTTATTGGGAGAGCACTCATGACAGTAGGATTTAAGATCTTTCCGTTCACTATTACATGGTTGAATTTCATGTTTAGAGTGTCCCTGTGCCTGTAGTTTCAAATAAGTCTCTCGGTTCTAAGTCTGTGAAAAAAATAAACATCAAGAAGGCAGAAATAGATTATTTTTCTCATTATCTTTAGTTTGTGATGATGATTTATGAAGCAGAATAAACACAGCTGGGGTTTGTTCATCTACATTAAACCCGAGTTTTTGAGAATAGCTAAAACATTCTTCACTGCATAAACTGATTGAATATGCTAGAGATATTCATAGCTGGCTCAATGTCTTAGCATCTTTCAGTATATATGAATTATTGGCTTACTGTATTGAGGGACCAATGACTAATTAATGTCATCTTCAGTGTCTCCGGCCTGGTCTACACATGCAGCAGAATAAGATGGCAATGAGGTGGCAGTGTTATGGAGGTCAGATGGACTGTACCCCTTGAGACTTCAAAGTTCACCATGCTAATAATTTCTGGTTAAGTGGGACACTATGATAACATATAAAGAGCTCTGCTAGAACCTTTCTTTTAATTGTAGGGATAGGGAGTCTTCACATGGGGAAGCAATAAAAATGTGATAGCCCTACCCCCCCACACACCTTTCATTGTTATACATTACTGTCCATAATTTCACCTCACTGTGTTGCATGGGTAGGTCAGGTCTTTGTTATTATAGAAGAAGGAGGAGGAGGAGATTGGATTTATACCCTGCCCTTCACTACCCAAAGGAGTCTCAGAGCAGCTTACAAACTCCTTTCCCTTCCCTTCCTCACAATAGACACCCTGTGAGGTAGTGAGGCTGAGAGAGCTCTGACAGAAACTGCTCTTTTTCAAGAACAGCTGTGCCAGAACTATGGGTTGCCCAAGGTCATCCAGCAGGTGCAAGTGGAGGAGTGGGGAATCAAACCCAGTTCTCCCAGATTAGAGTCCGCACACTTAACCACTGCACCAAACTGGTACACAAGGCACTGTTTGCTGTTTCTTTTTCATAGATTGAAGTTCTGTATATCCACCAGATTGTCAGCCTACACATATTTATATGTCCTATAGTGGTTCAGGTTTTGGGTCTAATGATTATATGTAGAGATGGTCATGAATCGAATCATGGAGCACAATTCGTCATAAATTTGAAGTTAAAGGGACTGCAGTAGACAGCCCAAAATTGCTACTCAGCTGCTTTTCAAGCTTTCTGCAAACTCAGTTTAAAGGGACTGTGGTTCCTTTCAATGGGGTTTGTGAGGCCATGAACCAGAAACCAGTTCAGTTTGTGAGCAAACTGAACTGGTTCAGTTTGGTTAGTGGTTTGGTTTGTGGTTTGACCATGAACAACCAGTTGAACTGTATTTTCCCAATTCGTGCCGATCCCATGATAAACCGCAAAGCAGTTTTCTTAATAAAGCAACACCTAGTTTTCATGTGTTTTGAACAGCTGTAGGAGCCCACATATGACTCTCCATTTCAGGATACTACTTTTGATATCTCTTGATCTGAAAAGTTCAGGTGTGTACTGCAGAACCATAAGGCTTTCTCTATCACTATTGCTGGCATTATTCCCATTTTGAAGGTACCAATACATAAATATGTGTATACTAGCAGTAAACCCCTTTGTAGAAGCAATACAACGAGCTCTAGAAAGATGTGATGCATAATGAATGCATAGAAAAGTACAGAAGTGGAAGTAAAGTCTCAGACACACAGCCAGGCACGCCTTGGATCTCCCACCCCCACATTGAAGGCCCTTGTGGTCCAGCCAGGCAGGACATGGCTCCCCCCCCCCATTCAAGGCCCCTGTGGCCCAGCCAGGCAGGCCAGCCTTGGCTCTCACCCCCTCGTTCAAGGCCCCTGTGGCCCAGCCAGGGATACCTTGGCTCTCCCACTCCCCCATTCAAGGCCCCTGTGGCCCAGGCAGGCCGGCCTTGGCTCTTCCACCCCCCATTCAAGGCCCCTGTGGCCCAGCCAGGCTGGCTTTGGCTCTCCCACCCCCATTCAAGGCCCCTGCGGCCCAGCCAGGCAGGACATGGCTCTCCCACCCACCCCTTCAAGGCCCCTGTGGCCCAGCCAGGCTGGCTTTGGCTCTCCCACCCCCATTCAAGGCCCCTGCGGCCCAGCCAGGCAGGACATGGCTCTCCCACTCACCCCTTCAAGGCCCCTGTGGCCCAGCCAGGCTGGCTTTGGCTCTCCCACCCCCATTCAAGGCCCCTGCGGCCCAGCCAGGCAGGACATGGCTCTCCCACCCACCCCTTCAAGGCCCTTGTGGCCCAGCCAGGCAGGCCAGCTGTGGCTCTCCCACCCCCCTTCAAGGCCCCCGTGGCCCAGCCAGGCAGGCCGGCCTTGGCTCTCCCACCCCCTCATTCAAGGCCCCTGTGGCCCAGCCAGGCAGAACATGGCTCTCCCACCCCCGTGTTCAAGTCCCCTGTGGCCCAGCAAGGCAGGCCAGCCTTGGCTCTCCCACCCCCCTGTTCAAGGCCCCTATGGCCCAGTCAGGCTGCTCATGGCTCAGCTGCCTACTTACCTTGGGGAGTCTTCAGGGCTCTGGGAGGGGGCAGGACAGGCAGCGATGTGGAGGGGCAGTAGGCAGCAGCCTCAGTGCAAACCATGGCTGGGCCAGGAGCAGCAGCCATGCAAAGTGGCAGGGCCAGAGTCACTGGGAAGCGAGAGGGCTGGAGTCTCCATCCTGTCTCCTGAGGTGAAATTGTCTTCTGAGGTGAGTTTTGGCTCCTGCTGCTTCTGTGGGTGGGACTCAGGCAACTCAGCCAGTGCCTAGGGAGTCGTTCTGAATGACAGATCAGGTAGCAAACTGGTTTTGCCAAGCATAGAATCTTTCCAGACCACAACACATTTATATAATAGGACAGGATATAGTGCCATGCTAAAAACAGTTTCCTGCAAAGACCCACTGAATAGGCTTGAGTAGGTTCTTAGTAGACTTGTTTAGGATTGCTCTTAAAGCCAACCCTAGCCACTTCTTTTCTGGGCACCACTGAAGGACTGGTAATTTCTCTAATAAATACTGAAACAAATAGACAGAAAATTTCCCTTAAAATATCCTTTTGAAAAGGCATTCACCCAGGTTTCATTTGAAGTCCAGCATTGTTCAGCTAGCTGACAGTAGTTGAGCAATGTAACACGTACCATAAAATGGGGGGGGGGGTTAGAGATTAATTTTTAAGGGCCCAAGTACTCTAGTAGACAACATAAAACTGTTAGGTTTTTCTCCCAGACTATTTAGACATTGGCTTGCTACATTCACTGAGATGCTAATGAAGCTTTAACCTGGCATATTTAAATACTTACCAGTTGGATATGTTCTTTTTATCAGTCACAAAACAGGGAGCTGATTTTTTTCTTGATCATTTGGCTGTACTTGAGAAGTTTGAGCCTATTTATCAGGATACTTCTTGTGTATTCAAACAGGAAAGTACATTACAGTGCAACTGGCAGTGTTTCACACATGCATGCTCTCATACAGCTTGATGAAAGTTGTAGTTCCCCTCCTCCCATACAGACTGGACACTACTCAGCAGTCAGTCATAAAAATAGTGAGAAAATCAGCCACTCAGGGATCATAAATAAATGAGGGTTGCCTATGAGGTTTACTGACCCAAAGGCCCTTAACCTTTCTGTTTTTTTAAAACAACCACCATTGTTAAATTTCAACTACCTATCCAATAAGATGATAGCAGACTTGGGCTGGCCAGAAGATGAGGTAGAAACCAATCTTCTGTCCTCTTTTAACAATCTACCTGAACACAAACATGAACATGACTCCCTGATAAACCAACTTGAACATCTTGTATCCACCTTGAAGAGCCTAAAACAATTCCCCTCCGTTAGGGCACCAACAGTGAGTCCTTGTATTGCTACTCCTAAATCCTCAATGAAGTCCCCAGAGAAAAGGGAATCGCCCTTTTTTGGAAAAAATCAACCTCCTTTGGAACCAATGGTTATAATTAATAAAGGATGCATCAAATCAAACTTGGTTGTCTCTCCAAACAACCCAGAATTTTGTATAATAACGGGCGAAGCCCCAATGAAAAGAGAAAACAACATCCTAAATCAACTATGGAATGGAGAGCCAGCTGAATGACGGTTTCCAGACCAGCTCAAGTTGGATTTGTTGATACCCCTGTAAATAATCACATGGAATGTTGCAAGCTGGAACCACGGTAAAAGTCAGGACTTTTCCTTCTTCTATCAGAATTACGACATAATCCTGGTATAAGAGACTTGGTCAACCAGTGATCTTATGCTTGATGGCTATAAATCTTACACTACCAGGGCAATAACTGGCAAGACCCAGGGAGGCTAAAGGGTGGTTTAGGCATCCTAGTTTCTATCTCCCTGGCAGTAAGGACTACACTTCTGCACCCCTTGAAATACCTAGCAATGGCTGTTCTCCTTCAAAGAGGCCCTAACTTGCTATTAGTGGCCAACACATATCTTCCTCCTCAACAAAGGGACATGAACACCTCAGCAATTTGGTCAGACCTGGAACAATATGGTAAAGACTTCTTATTAGATAACACAGTGGACAAGGTCCTAATAGGAGGGAATTTTAATGCCAGAATTGGCCCCAGTGACCACTTCCTCAATGAAAGCTATAGTAGCTCCGGATAAGGACCAAATCCTCATCCATTATCAGCACTCTTCCAAAGATGGTAAGGCAAAATTCTCTGGCTCCTTTCTTGAAAGTATGGCCGGAAGGTTAAACTTTCACATTCTGATTGGATCCACATATGGGGACCACCCAGGTGATCTCACATTTATAGTGGGGGAAGGTGCAGCACGACTGACTATATTTTAGTCAGTGGGAACTTTCTTCCACTTGTAAAAAACCTCCAAGTTCTAACTGATTTGGAGGGTTATCATTTACCCCTCCTTCTGCATTTGAATCCACCATCTTGAGAGATTTATCTTAAAATCCAATCTAGATCAGATATCTTGCCAACTGAACATGGGTTGCTGCGCCAAGTGGACACTCCAACTTGAGCAAAAGACGAAGGTGATACTGGCTGAGGAGAATTCCTTGATGAATCAAGCTGCCATTATGGAATATCTTTAGGGTGTTGATCCCCTGATCCCATATGACAACCTCCTTTGGAGAATGAAGCCCTTGTTACTACAAGACATAGGGCCACAAATGAAGAACCAGAGAAGGCCTTCCCAGCGATGGTTTGATAAGGACTGCCTGGAACCAAAAGAGCTCTCATCTCCACATTCCATGCATATGAAACCTAGAAAGCTTGAACTAGAAAGCTTGAGTCTTTACCACCTCTATCTAGCCTTAAAGAAATCATACAAACCAATAGTGGCCAAAAAGAAGAAAGCAAATATAATGGCAACATGGGATAGTCTAATTCAGACAGGCAAAGATAAAAATTCCAAATTGTTTTGGGAAATGATCTCTAAACACTCATTCAAGGATTCTTCCCCTCTGGATTTGTTAATCATGGCTGATATCTTGGAAGCATATTTCTGAAAGATTTATGCAGAGGACCTATAGGATTCCCACTTGCAAAGATCAACCAATCTTCCTGACTTGCTTCCAGTTTCTGTAAAGGAAGTCACATCACACAAAAAAAGGAAAAGCTCATTTCCCTTGAGCTTCTAACAAACAGTATTGAATGATGGGCCCCACCATTGGCCACACTTTTTACTTACATTGATTCTACTGGGTGTATTCCAGAGGACTGGAGGTAGGCTGTCATCGTACCATTTTTTAAAAAAAGGGAGGAGGGACGATCCAGTCACTTACAGATCAATTAGTCTACTTAGTATAATAGGCAAACTCTATGCCAGTCATCTTCTGGATAGATTTAAAAGATGGATTTACTCATCGATGAACAAGCTAGCTTCAGGGAGGGTAGATTCATCTTGGGACATTGCCTGATTATGCAACACTTAATTGAAAAATACACAAATAGTTCGGTCTCATTATGCACAGCTTTTATTGACCTGAAAACTATCTTTGACTCTATTTCTAGGGGGATATTATGGTAAAAATTAGAAGTCACAAACACAGTTCATAGGCTTCTATGTTTAATTTGAGCCTTATATTCCAATACATCCTTCAAGGTCAGATGCACCAGGACAGGACATCTCTCTGATCCTGTAATCAGCTAAAGGAGTGAAACAAGGTTGCGTTCTGGCACCATTGTTGTTTATTTTTTATATCAACAACCTGGTTAGCAGTTTAAATTACCGAGATACTCATCCCCCCATGCTAGCTAACAGAAAGATCCTGGCATTGTTATTTGCCAAAGATATGGTAATACTTTCCAGAACCCCAGTGAGTCTAAGAAGAACGCTTAAGGCTTTTAGGTGTTATTGTGAAGAGAACCAACTAGAAATTAACTATCAAACCCCCCAAATTATATCTTTTTGGCAAGAGTTGGAAAATAAGGACATGGAATATCAATGGACACAGGATAGAGCAAGTACAGTGTTTTAAGTATTTGGGGGTAGTTATCCATTCATCTGGGACCAGGAGTGCCCATTGTGAACATTTAACTGTTATCAGTCAATAATCTGCTCA
The DNA here is from genome assembly GCA_029375565.1 of Gekko gecko. Taxonomy (NCBI): domain Eukaryota; kingdom Metazoa; phylum Chordata; class Lepidosauria; order Squamata; family Gekkonidae; genus Gekko; species Gekko gecko. The sequence goes on along the minus strand of JAPDNY010000011.1, from coordinate 57,264,331 downwards.
GAGCATAGTAAAATTTCTACACACTAAAGGAGGGCAAATTATTATTCCAGGCAAAAACACTGTCCCAACTTTTGTATGGGACGACACTTGGCCTACCTTCTTCTTGCTTCGCCCCATTAGAGCAAGTCCAATGGAAATTTTGAAAAGCAATATTCCAACTACCTAGCTTGTGGCCTTGTCAAAGTGGAGGCTAGGGTAAGCCTTGCCTCTCTTAATTTCTGGCTTGAGTTAAATTATATCCCACAGGGTCTGGCACCTTTGATCCTCCGAGATAATTTTCAGTCTTCTTGGGTAAAGACAGTATATCTTAAGCTGCTAAATCTAGGATTTTCTATACAAACGGTCCTAGAAATGGGCCATGATCAAACTAAAGCAATGGTAAAACAAATGCTGTTAGACATTGAGTGACAGGGAGATATTACTAGTGTCCCAAATTTTATGATTTCAGAAAATCTTAGATATATTGTCACTCCGGCACCCTATCTCTTCTTGTTGGAGATTCTGGGACAATGGACAGAGTTCTCCCCTCTATGGTATTAGGGGAGATATAAAAAGATCCCCATGCAGTAGAGAATTTGCCCTTGTGGTGCCAGTGAGGTGGAAAGAATTGAACATATTCTGCTTTATTGTTGTTTCTATCAGGAAATTGACCTAAAAATTATTCTTCCATTGCTTAGAAGATTTCCTGGCTATTTTGACTGTTATATTTTAAGGATGTTTCTTATGGGTGACAACCCTCAGACTACAATATGTTATGTGAAATTTTTTGCACTAACCTGTAAAATCTGCCAGGAAATAATGTGTACTGAATTTAAATTTTAGCTAATTTCATAATTTGATATTGTTTCTGTATATTGGTTATTGTGGTTGACTCTTTTTGTTTGAGTTTTTTCTTTTGCATGTAACTTGTAATTTTCTGATTGGTGCTGGTCATTGACCAAATAAAGCTGTACTGTACTGTTCTGGGTTTTTTGTTTTTTGTTTTGGTTTTTACAAGTCTTTTAGTGGTTTTTAAAGTTTGTGTTACTGAGGTTATTTTGTGCATACATATCTGCATATAACTTCAAGGGAGGTGTAGTTCTCTTCCCATAACTTTTAATTATCTGACACATGCATGCACAACACAGGGGAGAATGAGTTTTATCTATTGGGTAGATGCAAAAGTGTCTCCAAGGCAAGAAAATGAAACTCTACCACCACAGCCTCTGCAGTCACAAAGCTTTCTGATAACTTTGTTCAGCAAGGATAGCAATGAACTGAGGTTCAGCTCATGAGTTATTGTAGCTATTAAACATGGTACATTCACCTTCCAGACATGTGTGTCATGAAGTTTGTAGCTTTAACTCAGTTTTTAAGAAAGATGTAAAACGTTATCAGTAGGTTTGCAGTTCTAGCATCTCCTTCACTTCAGATCATTTGCTTGGAAACAAACATCCATTTGCTGGTGGTAATTCTAATTAAACATATTTTAAGGCCTGGTGTTATGACTTATTACACTGTTGAAACAGATGTTTAGGATGCTATCCTCATAGCATCATGAACCATTCTGGCTATGCATATATTTAGGTTGGCTGCAAGCCATTTCTTTTAGGTAGATGATGGAGTACTTACATAATATTGCATGGCAAGCTCTATGTGCATTGTAAAGTGCCATCAAGTTGCAGCCAACTTATGATGACCCCAGCAAGGGGCTTTCAAAGCAGGTGAGAAGCAGAGGTGCCTTCCTCTGCAGTGTTTTCCATGGTGGTCTCCCTTCCAAGTAGAGACCCTGCTTAGCCTTCAAGATCTGATGAGATCAGGCTATACGATGCCTCCTTCCTGGCATGCTCTATGGCAAACTTGATTTGTTGCATGTCAGAGGTAGGCAGCTTCCACTGTTGTGAATTAACACTTGTCTCACAGTAAATGAGATTGATACCCATAGGAAAAGACTGAGAAATCAATTTCTTACCTTTATGTTATCTTTTCTAACCATCACTGTATGACTACAAGTAGGTACTGACCATCCCTGAATTGATTTATAGTCCTTAACAAGTCAACACAGAATGAAATTTCCACCAAAAGGCTAATTTTCATTGGTCATAGTAGGCAGGACAATGGCTTTTCTTAGCTCCATGGATTCTCAGCATCTTACTTGAGCCAAGATGTGGGATGTTAAGAGCTTAAGTATCACTTAATATTACAGTAATAGCAGGCACAAATTAAAAACTTATGTTCACTTGCTTGTATCCTGGGGTATGAAAGGTGGATACACGGTTTTCTTTTTCTTTGCCAGATATACGCCAGAGCGCCTTGTGGTGTTTATGCTGTGTTAAAAAGAAGAACACCCTCCCCCCCAAAAAAAAAATCTTTTAATTTTTTTTTACATATTAAAAAGTAATAGCCTTGCTTGAACTGAAATGTTAGTATATGCATTTCACAATGAGGTTCATTTTCTGAATATCTCTGGCTGCCAATATATATAGAATACACCCTCTTTATTAAGTGGTCCCAGTAGGGTGGGATGATGAAAGAACTGAACTTCCTGACTAATGTTTGTGAAAGCCAAACCTTTGGAATTATTTTAACCTATTTTAACTGTAACTTCCCTCTCTTTTTGTGTGTGAAATGAGATGAAACAATGCAATGAAAACATTCTGGTGCAGAGGTGTGAGTGCTGAGACAACATTTTGGATGGACTACAGCCATATATCATGTGTGTGTGTATGTGTGGGTATGACTACTATTACAGTAGAATGATGTATTTTTAAAAAAATTAAGTTCACTGTGCTTTTCCTCTTTCAACACTGCAGGAGCTTTGCCTGGTTAGTTACATTAATTTTCCTCCAGTCTCATTTTTGCTTCCTGGTTCTCGTAGACTGTTTTGTTTGTCTCCAGTACAGTATAAATATATGTAAATATGTTTTCCATTAAGCTTCCTGGTGCTGGTGCTGCTGGCATCCTTTGTTATATTTCACTGGTTCTGCAGTTTTCAAGAACAGTCATTTAAGTTTTCACCTGCACCCTTTTGGTGTGGGGCTGTTCAATTTTAATCAAACAGACTTTGAGAAAGGGTGTTACAGGGGAATGTGCGAGAAAGGAGCTTTGCTTAACATTATGCAACTGCTGAATCTGACATGGCAACTGCCTTAAATTTCAACTCTTCACTGGTCTTCTCCAAAATTACTATGTACCTACTTATGGGACACTTTTGTTCTTAGCATTATATTTTTCAGCTATGTCTTTCAGTTTCTGGACTACACCTTGCTTGAAAAAAGGATTCCTTAGTTAGGCCTGTGCATATACTTTACATGGCCTCTGTTTCAATTTCTATATTTCCCCTAGTTAACAGGATCTCTAGAGCCCCTACTGAGATGTTAAATGCGCCCCCCCTTTCAGGATTCAATCAGTAGTGGACTTTTGACTCTCATACACACTTTTCATCCTGTTGTTGTTGTTGTTCAGTCACACAGTTGAGTCCAATTCTTTGTGACCCCATGGACCACATCACACCAGGCCCTCCTGTCTTCTATCATGCTCCAGAGTTTCTTTAATTTCATGTTCATTGCACCAATAACACTGTCTAACCACCTCATCCTTTGCCATCCTTTTAATCCTACATATCCCTTTTACCAATTTTTCATATTTATTGGTTTTAAAAAATGTATATGCTGCCTCTCCAGAGACCTGAAAGAGGCAGTTCATACCATGGAGAAAGATAACAATTGTACGGGTAGATCCCGGCCTCCTGAGAGTGAGAAATCCTAACATCTTCCTGAAAATAATACTGTTTTCAGCTAAATGGAAATAAGACAGCTTTCACACAGAATTTACACAGCAATACTGCCCTTTGCTTTTTAGAGGCTACCAGTAGGCTTCTACTCCTAGAAAAGCTCTGTTCCATGCACATGGTTTCTTCACATGTGTTTCTGTGCATCACACTCTGCTTGTGAATTGGTGACTTTTTCTAATGGCAGGAGCTTAATGATTTTCAGTGCTGTCCTTGCCTGGCAGAACTAAAAACACAGGCCTTCTGATGGGAATGGCAACCTCAAAGATCAAAACAAAAATCCTCAACTGCTTGGAGTGTAGAAAATGTTCCCAAACCCATCAACTCTTATTTTCACTTTTCATCCCTAGTTTGTCTTTTCTTAAAAAAAAAAAAAAAGGCACAGGCAACTTCTTCCCTAAAAGACAAAGCTTGCTGAGTGTGAAACAACTTTAGTCCCTGAACATGGGACATGCTTTGAAAGAACTCCGAAAACTCAGAATGTGCTGCCACTGCTGTTACTGTCAGTTTCAGTGGCAGCTGTCTCATTAAGAAATCTATCCTGCCAGGGGACTGCCAGACAGGGCAACAGGAAGGCCAGTCCTGTTGGGTACGCACTTAGCATCTGTGCTTGAGCTCACGTATTGTGTGACAATATGACAAACAATCTTGACAGGAATCACAAGAGAAATTAAGATCAAAGCCTAAACATAAACAACAACAAATGATCCCACTTGTGTTGACTAATTAACAGTGTGCTACGTTGATGCCCTCAATCATATAGCTAACAGAATGCCAGATGAGAATGCATTTGTAAACAAGAGCAAAAATGGAGCTTAGGGCTAAATGGAAACAAATTGAGCACTTATCTCTGTCCTGCTTATTTTTTTAATTGTTCTTTCATTACTATTATTTCTCATCAGTCATATTCAAATTAGTTACCCAATTTTAGTCAGGCAGCCAAGTGTATAATAAATGCAGGAATTCATTTCAATCTAAATATCCCCATTTAATTATCCTTTGCATTTGTTATTAATCTTGGATGTTAGAAGTATGATGACAATCCCCCCCCCCGCAATTAAGTGGAATTAAAGAGTGAGTGAAATAGTGCAGTGTCCCAACATATCCTTCTTGGTTTAAACAATAGAAAGGGATGCTTTGAAATACAGAGGAATCTTGTATCAAGAGAAGCAATCTCTTGTTTGTGGATGGATAGAACACAATTTCTTCTTTGGTCCATCTATGAAATTATTTGTCTTGACCAACTTCTGTCTTTGCTACTGTTTGCTGAGTGGTTTGAGGGATCTCAGTTTTTTTCCTCCCTCTTACCTTTCAGCAACATTGGGTTTATTTGTACTTTCTTTTGGAGTCCAATGCCACCACATTAATAATGCATCCAGGTCCTAATTTACATGTTTGTTTCAGGTTTTAACTTTCTGGCACAAGGACAATTTAGTGAGGGGACACCACTGTTGAGAATCAGTCCAAGGAAAAGGGTTGGAAGAAGACCTGTGCCCTTTCTGGCCCAAGTGAGCAGTAACTGTGGCACAAGGGATGTCTTTGTGGGACAAGTGCCTCATTGCTTGACTTAGGCTGATCCCTCTAGCAGACAATTGTATCTCACCATTATAGATAGAAGGCCAATGGAGAATATAACCTAAGAAGAACCTGCTGGATCAGTTCAAAGGACCATTTAGTCCAGCATCCTGTTTCCCACAATGGTCAACTAAATTCACCTGGAAGGTCTAAAAGTAGGGTCTGTAGGCCAACTGTTGTGCCCCAAGGGAATGGTGCTCATAGAGAGTGACTTCGTCCCATTCTAAGCGGTGGAATCAATGGTGGCTCCCAGTATTAATAAAATTCCTCCTTCTGCCATGTCTGCCAGATGCAGAATTGTCTTCAGCTGTATGAGGGATGAAAGTGTCTTTGCACATAGAACCTGAAATTCTTACAGTGCCATCTGAAGTATGGCTGCACCTTTTAAAGTCCATTGACTAAAATGGTTAACTCTGCTTAGGATGGCACATTTAGGGTAGCAAATTCTGTACCGATTATTTTCCCTGTTTTTTTGTTCTGTGGTAATGCCAGGGGTTCAGAGGAAACTTGCCCAGCTATATTTTAAAGTTAATTTGGCCTCTGATTAGGACAATAGTGTGCTCCAATGTAGTGCCCAATTATAAATATTTCCTCTGTGCTTTCAGTGTTTTAATTGCTGTTTTTATCTTTTGGATGTATATTTTAGCTTAGCTTTTAATAGTTTTAATAAGGTGTTCTTGTTTGGTTTTTAATGAGTTTTATGTATGTTCTTATTATGCTTTGGTGGCTATGATGATGGCTGAAAGGCAGGATATAAATCCTGTAAATAAATAAATAAAATAACATTTTGACCATTCCTAGACACATGTCAAATTGAAGTTAGTATCCCAAGGAAAGGCATATATATAATGAGAAAGAGGGGGAGAGGGAGAGAGAGAGAGAGAGAGAGAGAGAGAGAGAGAGAGAGAGAGAGAGAGAGAGAGAGAGAGAGAGAGAGCGCGAGCCAACTGTACTTACATCTAGTGACACTCAAACAAAGGGTCCATCAACATAGCATTTAGGTACATAGATCTGCATTCAAACATCATAGCTGTTCACATACATTATCTCAGTTAATGCAACAGTTTTATGGGGTAAGTCAGTAGCATACTGCAGATCTGGCCATGGGGGCTCAGAGTTTGTGCTTATCTAAGACTACCTAGTTAGTTTACAGTCTGAGGAAAGATTTAAATCTGGAGCCTACTAGTTCATAGTCTTGCCTCGTCTTTAAATATGCAGAAAAATGAGGTGGCAGAGTCCCCAGTGTTAGAAAAGGGTGCACTTCTTCCAACTACATCTGGTGAATTCCAGCTCTGAATGTTCTTTTGCATAAACAACTACATGCAAAGAGAAAAGTAATATCACAAGGAGAAGAGTTTCACCCATCCCTCATTTGCTTGTTGTGTTGTTTTTCTATTAGCAGGATGTTAAAAACGACAACAAACAAATCAGTGGGGTGCACTCCGCACCGTGAAGCTCCACCTGAAGTCTGAAGAGGTTCTGTTCATTCTGCCACTTTGTTTCCCCTTCACTCTCCTGCATACATGGACCAGGCCTCCAACACCAGCTCCCAAATATGAAAGAGGGAGGGAGGGAAGCAATACTGAAACTAGTCAGGTTTCAAGCATCCCTTTTCTTTACTTCTGCATTTCTTATTAATAGAAAATATGGACCTCCTTTATTTCACCACTGCCGCAGAGAATGTTTTTGGAAACAAGCAAAAACACATTAAAAACGTTAGCCACAGTCAATGCACTGCCCTTGTATAAGGTCCTAAAGAGAACATATATAATGTTTTCCAATTAACAGTTTTAACACGAGACCAGCTTTGCTTGGAGTATTTATTTTATGGACCCTTTTACTTCTTAGATAGATTGTCATATTTTGAACCAGATACATTCTGTTGAAATCAATAACAAAAGAAGAGTCCCGAGTTAACATAAAGACTAAACAAATGTTCTGTACCATAAGCTTTTGCCTATAAAAACTAGATTTGTTAGTTTTTGTGGTGGGACAGGACTTTTTCCTACAGTGTAAATATAGCACCAGAGAATAAATGCAGAATTTATTTATTTGATCTATACCTTGCCTTTGCCCTCAGTGAGATAGTTCTCCTCTTCTCCATGGTGCCTTCGCAACAACTCTGTGAGGTAGGTTAGCTGTGAGTGTATGACTGGCCCAAGGTCACCCAGCAAACTTCTGTGGCAAATTGAACCTGGGTTTCCCAGATCCTAGTCTGACTACAGCACACTACCTCTCACAGGGCAGCTCATGTTAATGCAATGTCAGAAAAAAAATATTATTTCTTGAAATGTGATGTATCCTCATATCTTGTGGTGGGTAAACGCCAAATTAAGAACCAGTAAAGGTAAAGGTTTCCTTGCTCGAAAGCCAATCGAATCTGACTCTAGGGTTGCAGTGCTCATCTCCATTTCAAAGCTGAAGAGCCAGCACTGTCAAAGATGTTTCCGTGGTCATGTGGCCGGCATGACTAAACACCAAGGTGCATGGAACACTGTAACCAGTAGAATATCTAAAACAGCGTACGCTAGCACAAAGCCCGAGTCAATTTTGCATTAAGCCCTCAACATCAGCAATGCAATCAGAGGGGCTATTGCTTACAGATGTCGGATGCTTACAGATATGATTCCACCTATGACAGCGGTGGCCAACCTTGTTTAACTTAACAGTCACACAGAATAAATGTCAGATGTTTGAGAGCCGCAAGACATGAACAAATATTACACACATGTTTTTATTGAAAAATATACAAATTTATTGAAAAATATACAAATTTATTAATGTTAATAAATGTGTGAAAGAGTCCCATGCGGCTCCTGAGCTGCAATTTGGCCACCCTTGACCTATGATATATATGCAGTATCTTGCAGAATGCTCACTGGTAATCTCTGTGTGGGAGGAAAAATAGACTAAATGGACATAAATCCTTCCCTATTATATAAAAGTGTAGTGGTCAGCTGGCATGCCCAAATAAGGCATGCCCAAATAAGGCAAAAATGTGCTGCAAAATAGATTGGCAGCAGGGGCTGCCACTCACAATTAGGCCCTGGCCATTGGCTGACATGGCTGGCTGTGTGGGCTCGGTCCCGCCCACACAGTCAGCAGACAGCCTCCTGGCCGCAGTCTGCCTCCAGCCACCAGACTGGGCGGATGCTCCGGTGGCTGCACGCTGGCGGCCCCAGCACAATGACGGCCTCCCTCCATCACCGTGGCACCCCCCCAGTAAGTAACTTGGGCTGACGGGGGCTGGTGGTGCCTTGCGCAGTGGGGAGGAGGCAGCGGAGCTGGCCTTGCCATGCAGGCACCACCGGGAAACGGGGACGGGCCTCCAGCGGCTGGCCAGAAGAGTGAGATGGCCTCCCTTGCTCGCCGCTTCGCCACTGTGGACCCACGCCGGGAGGAGGAGGAGGAGCTAGCCTCACCCTGCAAGTGCCGCCAGTGCAGAGGGGGACAGGGCCTCCAGAGGGAGTCCGGCTAGTGCCCGTTGCATCGGACCACGTAACGGGCCTTGCCGCTATTATGACATAAGAAATAAAAGTTCCAAAAAGCCTGGGGATGAACATTTTAACTTCTGCAGTCATTGTATCACTCAAGGTGGCCATCCTTAAACAGTTGTATTTAGGTGGAAATACAGCAAATGTGGTGGTGGAACAGGAATGTATTCATATATTTGTGTCAGCCAACAGCAAAACAGGGATAACACTTTCTTCTTATAGTGTATGAACTCAGGGTAATGTTGTTTTTGAACCTTTGACATCCTTGTGCATATTCCTTATTAGTGAATGCTCCTCTAAGAGTTCATGCATGTATTTGTGAAGAACATTTGAACATTGCCACTCAAGAACCTGCTCAAGGCAGCTCACAACTTAAACAATAAAAGAATACCAACAAGTAAATAAAAACAAGTGCAGCCAGTAAAAATAATAAAAAGTCAAGCCAATAAAAATAAGCCATAAATATTCCACCACTTGCTGCTAAACATTCTCACCACCATCTGCTGGAGCAACTAACAGCCAAGAAAAGCTCATGCTGTCAGTATAAAAAGGGGTTGTCTAAAATGAGCAATGGGATTTTCTTAGTACTGCTGCCTTAAGTCTAGTTTCCAAAAAGCTGTTCTATAGCCATAAATCTCTTGCAACAGAACTTCAGATAGATCTTCAGACATTAAGGGAATTTGGCCGCAGATGTCCTATCACCCACTGGTATGGGCTTCTGCTTATAGGTAGCAGTCATTGCACACTGGCTGCCATCTGAACAGCATGAACACATTGATAGTGGGGGGAAAAAGATGTCTGGCATGCACAATTAAATACTGCTTTGTTGCAGCTTCTCCCCCACCATCATGACATCTACCGCTTCTAATTGTTGAAAGAAAAAAGATTTGACATTTTGGATGAGACTACTTATGTGTGTGTCTCTGTTTTCGGACAGTATCACTCAGTGTCCATGAATAACTGCAAGTGTTTGCCTCAGCACCTGGGCCTCTGTTTGAATTATGATGGGGGAATGAGCTAAGAGACTGTTTGCTTAATAGGTGCGCAAGCTAGGGATTGAACTCCAACTGTACCAGAGTCAGAACCCACTTGGAGCAATACAAATAACAGACAGGAATATCTTTTATGAAATTTATTAAGAAAATAACCCTACTACATTCAGCTAATTAAATAACAATATCACACATACACACAATTGCTAGGAAATAAAGGGTTGAAGTGATCTTAAGAGATCAGAAACGGAAGAGATTGAAGCACTGGATTTTTTTTTTTTTTTTTGCGCATAGCTGCCTATCCAGATGTGCAGAAGTTCATGAAGAAAGGATTATGGCCCAAACACAGTTTGGGAATGAACTTCAAGTTGACATCAGGGCAGACACACAATCTGAGGCCATGTGCCTGGATGGATATAGACACTGGAAAACAATGCAGACCAATGGTTGGCCTTGAGGGGCTTGTCCCAGGTGAAGACAAAAGATATTCCTGTCTGTCATTTGTGTCATTCTGAGTGGGTCCTGACTCTGGTATAGCTTGTGCACTTACTAAGCAAATGGTCTCAGCTAATTCCCCCATTGTAATTCAAACAGAGACCCAGGTGTTGTGGCTAACACAAGCTGTCTGGATTTGTATCAGTTTATATATGTGCATTTTAGCACTGGCTCATGGGAATTATAGGTTTTTTGTTTTTATTTTTTTTCCTAGGGAAGAGCTTTTGTTCCCTAGATAAGAGCTACTCTGATTAGCTGCCTTTGTGTTCTATATAAGAAAATAGAACCTTCCACCAATGAAGAGCTGCAGTCTACAAGCAGGTCACTTTAATAACCCAACCATGACATTGTAGGATATGTGCCTCCAGTGACTGAGAAGACTGGACAAGTCAAAAGCAGCTGTAAGAAAGAGAGTTGAAGTGTAGCTTAAGGCACTACCAAGCTATGACCATGGAGCACAAACAGTAGTACAGGTTTAAAAGCTGCTTGACACAGTATTTGAGTTGACTATTGAGGCAGTTTGGCAAGGGGGCTCAACTCTCAGGCAGGGTTGGATTTAGTAAGTTGGCTGGCAGTTGCATTGAATTTTTTGACATCTCAGGATGTGGCATGAAGCACAAATAGATTTCCAGAAAGAGTTGCTGATGCAAATATTTGCGCTCAGCATGTGGATTGGATTGACATAGAATATTCCATTTTACTTACATTGTGGATTGCACTTTTGATTATCATTTCCATTCCTGTTATCTATTTCCCATTGTCAAGAATGTTGTAGGCTGATCCTACATTGAGCAGGGGGTTGGACTAGATGGCCCTTTCCAACTCTGATTCTATGATTCTATGATTTTAGTTAGTATTTCCAGTTATGCTTGAAGTATTCATCCCCCAGCTGTAGTGTTTGTTGTGTGATCGTCATTGCTTGGAATTGGATCACCAGTTATATATAATAATCCATATGTTTAGTGGAATCTGTTTATGCCAATTACTGCTGGACCTTACAAATTGACATAACCAGAAAGTGTTACTGTGGTGTACTGTGCTTTAAAAGCTCAGAAGTGCTCTGTGTAAATATGCAAAGCACTGTGAAGGATTATTGCCTCACAGAGCCAGAGCGCTTGAGTGACACGCTGCTCAAAGAAATTTGATTGGTTAGCATCAGTTGACTACAGAGCTGAATGCTGAAGAGAACTCAGTGTGAGTCTATCCCTAACTGAGAAGAGTTGGGTACTGACGGGGTTCAATCAATCAGTCAATCTTTATTAAGCACAAATCATAACAACTCATAACAAGGTTTGCAGCCATAGATGATAAGAAAAAAACTTAAAAATTAACTCCCTCATATAATAAATACATTCAATGAGTAATAAGTAAAATTATTATCAAAATTCTTCAATATGCAAAAGTATCTGGTGGATTTTACAGCTGAGGAGGTTTGTGTTTAGCACTGACTGAGAGCAGTTTAACATGGACAGAGAACTGGGAAGGTTGTCAGGAGGAGTGTGCAGATTGGTGAAGACTCTCATTTAGGCCAGGAAAAGGGATAGATCTTCTAGTGAGAGAAGAAATTCCTTACCCACTTTAAAAAGGGAGATAGCTTCAAGAGTGGAGTGATCCCTGGTCTGGTGTGTATAGAGGACTGCCTTCTGAAACCTGAAGAGTTAGTAAAATTTAACAAAGTATACTGGTGTGTTTCATGAAGGAATTTGGGAACTGGATAGTGTATCTCTGATATCTGGAAACCAAAAGAGTCAGTTAAGCTCAAGCAAATGTACTGGAGTGTTTAGAAAACACTGAAACAAAAGCCTCTCAAAGATTCTGAGACTGCATGAAAAGCTTAAGAAACTCTCAGTTGCTTGAAATATATGAACTGTAGTCTGTACCTATACTGATTTTCCTCAGAATTCATTATTGATTTATCTCAGACATTTTACCCCTGATTTCACCTGATTTTCCCCCCTCTACATTGAATAAAATATTTTGTTTTCAAACTATAAAAACCTCTGATGTGCCATTTCAGTAGCTTAAGGGGTGATCTTGCCTTTCCTTCATGTTTTTGGGCTGAGCCAGCAGCAAAATATCATACTGTAACAGGGTGAGACAACCATAGAATTTCAGAAAAGAAGAAACTAGAAAAAAGGGCTGTGCAGTCAGAAAGGGAGAGAAAAACTGCGGGAAAATTCTGCCTTTGAGGGCGGGAAGTGGACAAAGGTCATCATAGTTACAGTAGTTCTCAATCACTGCATTATTACACTTATTGTTTCATATTGCTATTGCTACTGACTTTATGTGGTAATTCTGTATGCTGCACATTCTGTGGTGTTCGGTCTCCACATAAACAAGTACAACCTGGGGAACTGCAGTTGGCCACAGCTCCTTTGCATGAGACCATTGCATATCGGTAGATATGCCTCTTCTCTGCATGGTTTCAGATATGCAGGGAACATGTGCCAAGGACCCATGAGTAATTAAGGTCCTAAGCTTGAGTTTAACATATATCCTTGAGTGTTTGGAGACAATGATCAGTAATAGTGTATGTCCTGCAAAAACCCTATCAGAAATACAAAGACTTGGAATGATGTATTGAAGTATCCTGAGCAGTTAATAATAGTCTGTCTTTCTGCAGAGTGTGAACTGAATTGTTTTTTGTTTGATGCTACAGTTTTTTAAGACATAAGGTCCATGTGTATAGGAAGATGTCTGGACACCGTGTATAAAATATATATGATGCTATATCTTTATTCCTGCCCTGACCTGGATGGCCTAGGCTGCCTTGGTCTCATCAGATCTCAGAAACTAAGCACGGTTAGTGTTTGGATGGGAGACCAGCAAAGAATTCCGGGGTCTCTGTGCAGAGGAAAGTAATGGCAAACCAGCTCTTGTTAGTCTCTTGTCTTGAAAATCTTATAAGGTCACCATGAGACAGAAATTTCCACACACAAACACACACATCCTTACATCTATAAAGGTGAAGAAATATAATAATTAAGAAGCAGAGTTTTTTTTCTTTTTTTTGAGAATTTCAGGCACTGATAGACTTTTTTTCCTTTGGGTATATGTAGAGTGATAACAATGAAAGTCTTCGTAGTTCATGATAATACTCCATAATGATGAATCTTAGAGTATGCAGCGAATCCTTTGAGAAGGCTGTTTAATATTTTTTTCAGATGCAAAGTTTTTTTCTGCGTCCTTTCCTATGCACTTCAGTTGCATCCATTCCATTGGTTATTGCAGGAAGGTGCATCAAGACAGTTTCATAATGGCATTTTGTAAGCCTCTTAAGGACAAGCTCGTTGGTGTTTACTAACCAGAGTCATGCTGCCTTAGCTTAACTTCAAACAACAGGCACAGTGTAATCAAGGATTTTCTTTCTTCCTTTCTTTTTTTGCTGTGCTAAAGCAAACAACTGTCTTTTATTCGTCTTAGTTTTCATCCTGAGAAATTTCCATTAATTTCTCACTTGAAAAGTAGCTTCTTGCCTCCTGTTTAAATTTTGATTGCAACTCAAGCGGCTGTTAAAACGATAAGCATTCCTTATATCCCATGTTGTTGTAATGTTTTTTAAAAAGAGTTTTAGAAGCCCAAGTTTTTCTAGAAGCCTTTTAAACGTTTTTTTAAATCCCTTTGCAAAATAAAGTCGAAATGCAGTAGTATAAATAAGGAGATGTCTGTCCTTTGTTCCACTGGATCTGTTCAAACATATTTACATTTGAAAATATTTGCTGCAATAATATGGTGTTGAAAGTCAAATTAGCTTGCAAGCCTCTTACCAATCAGCTTGTGGAAATTTAGTTTACCTTTCCCTTTCTTGAAAGCAGATTCATCTGTTTGGGGGGGGGATTTGGGAACAATGTGTTCTCTTAAAGCACTACATTCCCAGATTGTTGCCAAGATAAGCATGTTCCTCAAGCTGCTTCCAAAATTTCAAACTTAATATTTTCTGAAGAGATGCCTTTGAATGCTTTGAAAAAGAAACGAATGCTGTGATTGTGGTTAGTGTGGTGTGGAATGTGGGAAACAACTTTTAAAAATGGGAATTAAAAAAAATCCATTTTCCTATGGAAGAACACATGAACATATGAAGCTGTCATTGAGCTATCAAGGTCAGTATTGTCTGTAATGACCAGAAGCAGCTCTCCATGGTCTCAGGTAGAGGTCTTTCTCATCACCTACTACCTGATCCTTTTAACTGGATGTTATGTCTTAGGGCTGGAACATTCCAGGACTGTTTACCAGAGACTGGCTGAGCTTGGAGCTCTAGAACAGTAGCCCACCAGGACTCTTGAAGTGACCAGTGAGGAACTAATGTTATGTAAATAGCCTATCGTTGGGAGTTGGGTGTGTCTGGGTGTGGTTTTTGCATGCTATTTAAACAGGGCTATTGCCCTGAGGTTTTGGTCTTAACCACTTAATAAAATAGAGCTGTTCATTGCAGTGCGTCTCAAACCCAGTATTTAACACTGGAGGTGTCCAGGATTGTTTTAACTGGACGTGCCAAGGATTGAACCTGGGACCTTCTGCATGCAAAGAAGGTCCTATCCCAATGAGCCATGGCCCTGCCTCAGAACTCCCTGTTTCTGTGAACATCTTAAAGTTGCACCATCTTTGCCTTCTGGCAGTGCAGCATCCAGGTTGTCCTTCTGGGAGAACAGCATATCCTATGTCAGAAAACGGTAGGAGTAGTTTTCTAAGGTGAAAACAAACAAACATTTGCATGGGAATAATGCAGGTTGATACCATAATGTTGGTACATGAAATGGAAAAAAAGATATTTGAGTTTAAAATTATCGAAACACATTCAGACTGGGCCAGACAACTATTTTCACATACCGACTAAAGGCTGTGAATGGGATTTCTACATTCCACCTTCATCAAAATATGTTTCCAGCCTGTTTAGGAGTGCCCGGACAGTAGTCACACAATGCAGTTGGGGCTGTGTATCAACTATAACATTGTTTCCATATGCAGATCTAACTAGCTGGATTTTTTCCTTACATATAAAAATATATAATTAATTGTTGACTTGATAACTTGGAAACTTGTTTGTGGCTGTTAACCACAAGAAAACTTGCCCAGATTAATCCAAAAATTTTCCAGTCCACATGTGAAATGATCCGTATTAGGGTGTTGTGATGGCTCCATGTGATTTTATTGTTTATTGCTACAGAGCAACAACGTTCTTTGGGGTTTCAAAAGTTAGTGCTAGAGACTGTTGATGTAATGCTGCTGGTATGAGTGCAGGATGGCTGACTTGAAAGTATTTCATGAGAAGCAAACCTCTATACTGTCCATTGTTGTGCATGCTCTAGTAATCTTGACTATTGTAGTATGTGGGACTGTCCTTGAGTACAGCAGCCCCACTTTTAGCTAGCACCCACCCCCCATGTATACTACCAGGGGTCTTTTCATAGAAAAAGAACTGCAGGAGCTCATTAGCATATAGTATGCTAATGAGCTACTAGGCTATTAGCATATGCCACACCCCCTGACATCACCGGAAGTGATGTCAGAAGGGGAAGCAAAAGGGGGGGAGGCATCTTCAAAAGCCTCCCCTTCCCTTCCCCAGCTGGCCTGGGCAGGGGAAGCAAAGAGAGAAGGAGTTTAAAGTTTAAACCCCTTCTCACTAGTGTTGGGTCACAGAAGGAGGAAAGAGGGAAGGAAAGAGAGAGAGTAAAGAGGAAGAAGGAAGGAAAGAGGGAAAGAAAGAAAAAGAAAGGAGGGAAACAAAGAGAAGAGAAGAAGGAGGGAAAGAGGGAAAGGAGGAAAAAAGAGAAGAGAAGAAGGCAGAAAAGAAAGAAAGAGATAAGGGAAGAAGGAGGGAAAGAGGAAAAGGAGAGAAGGAAAGGAGGGAATGAAAGAAATTTGGCGGCAATTTGGCCCCATTATATCCTATGGGCCATTCTGCTATAAATATTCTTTTTGAGGTGTGTGTGGTGTGAGTCGTCCAATGAGGTTGCACCATCAATTTATACATGTATAAATGATGTTCCTTTTAGTCTTTTGGGGTTTCTGTGTAGCACTGTGGCATGCTTGCACTGCCACAGTGCCACTTGTTCTGGAGTTTGCCACTTGTTCTCATGGCAAACAAGCACCTCCCAAGACAGTTCACTTTCCCTGAGATTCTCTGGGAGAGTCTGACTGCTGGGTGGCTGCCTGCTTGCCTGCCTTAAGTGCTGCTGGCTGGGTTTCCCCATTGGAAACAATGGAGGTTTGGGTGCCCATAGAATTAGGCCCATTGGTCAATTTGCTTTGAGACATGGGGATGTATGTGGGGAGAGGCTCCTGAAGCTACCCTGAAAATTTGTAGCCTCTCCCTGAAACCTCCTCCCCCACAGAGCTACTAACAGCACCGCGGGGAAAAAGTAACTTTCCCCCCCACCATAGAGAACAATGGAGGGGATGAGGCAACCTGTTTGCGGGCCCATAGAATTGGACCCCCTGGTCCAATGTTCTTGAAACTTGGTGGGTATCTTGGGGAGAGGCTCCAACAGCTACCCTGTGAGTTTGGAGCCTCTCCCTCAAACTCCCTCCTCTCCAGCCCCAAGAATGTACCCTATGTTTTTGCCATTGACTTCAATGGCCCATAGGATATAATGGGGCTGAAATTGACATTTGGCTGGTGGAAAGACTCCCCAATGGGCTGGTACTGCCAAAACTGACATGCGAGAGCCTTTCTGCCCTCCAAAACTGCTTGTGCCCAATTTGGCCAAACCGAATGGGGCCGAATTATTATTTTTCCATACACCCCTATTGGGGACGCCGACTGAGAGCGGGGCTTGCCGCCACTGCCATTTGTTGTGGCTCCTGAGCTGCCAGAACTGTGCTCCGGCACACTCCCCCCCCCCTCAAGACCCCTGTATACTACACAGTTTCATTTTTATCAGCATTAGTTACCAGTTGGTTTCTGAGTCAACTGCAAACTACTGATTTTGATCAGTAAAACTTGAAATGGTCATGTGTAAGGTTCATCATAATTCACAGAGTAAAGTAATTTGTACAAATGCTCCCACTATTGCCAGAGACTTCATTTTTTTTCTTTCTTTCAGAGTTGGCATCAATCTTGGGTAACAAGAGAGATCTGTCAGGCCCATTTTGTTGAAATCTTTGGTGACTTGGTGAAAGGTTCAATTTGGCTGCAGTCGCACATGCTAAATAATCCACTTTCAATCCACTTTTTCTTTTTTAAACATCTTTTTATTTCAACAGGCTTTCACATATATAATCTTCCCACTACCATGATACAAGATTCCCCCCCCTCCCCTCAGTCCCTCTTCCTGCTCTTCTTTCTTCATTGCTTCAGCCACGGGCACAGAATCCGAAGTTTCCAGTAGGCATCCTTCATGTCTTCGTCCTCTTTGATGCAATCGAAACACGATGACCATTTCTTGCTTATTTGCATCTTCTTTTCCTCCCAGGTGTTCTCTTCCGTTGTCAGGGTCACTATATCTGATTGAATATATTCAAACAGATAGTTATTCCAATTCTCCGTTGTCCACTTATTCTTATCTTTCCATCCTAATGCTATGACCGCCTTTCCAGCTAGTATCATTGCCTTAACTACCTCTTGATATGTGCTTTCTATTCTCTCGATCTTTAAGGTTCCTAATGTCATTAAGTTAACATCTATAGGTATTGATACACCTGTCCTATCCTTCTGGCTAATATTTCCTTCCAAAACTCCTGAACTTTGGCACATTCCCACCACATGTGTGAGTACCACCCTTTGGCTTGATTGCAGTGCCAGCAGTTTGAACTCATCCCCGATATCATATTGGCTAGCTGGGCTGGCGTCTGGTACCATTTGGTAAAGTACTTCAGCTCCATTTCTCTACATTTATCGAACTTGATCTTTTTGACTCCCACCATTAATTTTTTTAAGGTTATTTCTGAGGTCAGTCCCTCTCTAGCCCATCTCGCTTGAGTACTTTTAATTATTGATTCCTCATTAGTTGTCATTATTTTATATATCTTACCCGCTAGACCCTTACTTGTCTTCCTCTCTTTCAATCCACTTTCAGTGCACTTTCCAACTGGATTTTTACTGTGTGAACTGGCAAAATCCAGTAGGAAAGTGGATTGAAAGTGGATTATTTAGTGTGTGTGACTGCAGCCTATTATCTTGCCACCCAGGCTTTTTTATAGTCTTTTGCTGAATTTACTGATCTTAGCTTTGTGCTGTTTTACTTCTTTATAGTATTGGGTTGGATCCATTAACTGAGATCCACTAAGACTTCCTCCAGGAGAGAGAGCCACCTTCCAACAGAGGAATTTGATGTGGGGCTGTGGCTCCGTAGAAAAACGTCTGCTGTGCATGCAAAAGGTCCCAGATTCAATCCCAGTTGCCTTCAGTTAAAAAGGAGCTGGCAGTAGGTGATATGAAAGACTTTGGCCTGAGACCCTGCAGAGCTGCTGCCAGTTTGTGTAGGCACCAATAGTTGGATTCAGTATATGGCAGCTTCTTGAATACTTCATGAGTTATCCAGTCCATTACTTTTTGACTTATATAGTGCCCGATTAATATTTTAAGATATGAATGATTATTTGTTGTAAGTGTTCTGAGGGCTTTATTTCATGGAAAAATATAAATCTGAAAGCAATGTTTGCACATATACATATAGTAATACTGGAATAGTTACAAATGGTGGGGAATTGACTGGTTCTATTTGGTACTTCATAAATCAGGGATCTGGGGGCTGCGGTGGCTCAAGTGGTTAAGACGCTGAACTGCAGGCTGTGGAAGGTCAGTAGTTCAGCAGTTCGAGACCCGGGTGCTGCAAGACAGAGTGAGCTCCTGTCTCTAGTTCCAGCTCCTGCCAACCTAGCAGTTTGAAAGCAAGAAATTGCAAGTAGATAAATAGGTACCACTTCGGTGGGAAGGTAACAGCGTTCCGTGCGCCTTGGTGTTTAGTCATGCCGGCCACATGACCACGGAAACGTCTTCGGACAGCGCTGGCTCTTCGGCTTTGTAACGGAGATGAGCACCGCAACCCTAGAGTCGGATTCGACTGGCTTTCGAGCAAGGGAACCTTTACCTAAATCAGGGATATATATTGTGCACCTGAAAATACCAGCTATCTTTAGAATGGTAGTGAAGTTTTATCAGATTAACTGTATTTGTGTTTCAAGAAGTTTCCAATTGCAATAGAAATATAAGATAATGAGCATGTTTAGATCAATATAAGTGGGGATCCTGGAGAAAGTTGTGTTTGAAGAAAAATGCTATACCCCCTCTGGTCCATGCTTCCTTTGCACCCTTCCCATTGAC
The DNA here is from genome assembly GCA_029375565.1 of Gekko gecko. Taxonomy (NCBI): domain Eukaryota; kingdom Metazoa; phylum Chordata; class Lepidosauria; order Squamata; family Gekkonidae; genus Gekko; species Gekko gecko. The sequence goes on along the minus strand of JAPDNY010000011.1, from coordinate 57,244,744 downwards.
ACATCCACCTTTTCTTCCTTATTACCTCTTTCTCCCTCCTCAGCCTTTCTACTGTTCAGACTCCTGATCAGCTGAATAGTGTGGGAGGGCTAGAACAGAAAGCAATATCCTGTGTGTTTTGTGCTCCAAATCAGTTGCTGCTGGTGGTGGCTGGCTGATTAGAGGTGAGGGTGGTTCATGCTTTCCCCTCCACCTCGCCATCAGCAGGCCGATATTTGGATTTGGTTTTTTTTCAAGAATCCTGAATTTTTCCAGCTCCATTATACCCTGTGGAGATCATTATAGTCAGTGTTCCCCATAGAGTATAGTGGGGAATCGATCTGGGGGCTGGGGGCAGTTTTTTGAGGTAGAGGCACCAAACTTGCAGCATAGCTGCAGCATAGCTGCAGAAGAACCCCGAGTTTCAAAGAAAACTGGACCAGGGGGTGCCCTCATCCTCTATGGTTTCCAATGGAGGGCAAAAGGCATCTAAAGGGATCAGTGAACCCTGAAGGCATTTAAATGTACTGAGAGCCCTTTAAATGCCCTTTAACTGCAGCAACCTGGCATTCTCAGATAATCCCAAACATTTTCGGGATTATCTGGGAACTGCTTTATTGGGTAGCCAAGAATAGACTTGGGTAGCCAAGAATATTTGGCTGAGAAAATGCCCCCAAAATACCAATAAAGCATGTCCTGCTCCAAGGCTTTTCTAGGGATGTGCATTAGGCTGTATCAAAGCCAAAAAAACACCTGACAAATACAGATACGGTATTTTTGGGGTATTTTTTTTGGCTCAGATACAGCCTAAACAAAAATCCTCATTGTAATCCCCACATGACCTTGCAAGAACAAGGCAGGCATTATGTTGTTTGAGTTGTGAGGTCTTTGCAAGTGCAGACACTCTCTATTTTTGGGTTTTTTAAAAAATCATTTAAAAACATTTTTGCATTTTTCTATATATTGAGAGGCTCCCCATCATTTGTAGACACCCATCTGTATATGTTCAGAATCACATGTAAAGATTATGGCACCTATCCGCGTAGTTCTCCATTGTAGAAATTGTAGCCATACAAAGGCATATATAGACCCTTTAGATGCCATCAGAGCTGTAGCTTAGTACATGAAACAGAAATTCAGCCTCAGAGCAAATACGACCTAGCTTCTTGTGGGCTATTAGCTACAACATATTGGCACATACATAATGAAACCTGTAGTTATTAAATTGTGTTTTTTTTCTTGGAATAAGCCTTGGAGTGCTTTGTTTTTCTAGGAGATTTGTTGCTTCTAATCCATTCCTAAAAGAGACAGGTTATTACGTTAAGTAAATGATAGGGAACTAATTTACCAACTTCAAATGTTATGATTTTAGGCTTTAAGAAATCTGTGGCAAGAAAACAAAATTATGGGGATTAACTATCATGAAATCCAGTCTTTGCCATTTTTTTAAAAAACGGTGGTATAATGAACAGGTCACCTTGCACCAGTCATGTTCTAGAACCTTCTGTTACATCTCCTGGCACAACAAAATGGGATTGCTCCTTGGTTTACTGTAGGGCTCATTTAAACTACAGAAGACTGATGAGACAGTGTTCAAGATAACCAAAGCAATGCATATTTAACTATTCCACATGACCAGTTTTAGTGGCAAGGACCAGAGCACAGTGAAATTGCTTAGTGTAAAGAAATACTTTTGAATACTGTCCTGAGAATATTGTAATGACTTGAGAAGTTCTTTGATGCAGGGTATCATGAAGCTGGCCTATACGAAGGTAGACCAAGCAGCATTGTAAACTTTGGCATGCAGTGGCTCTCCAGGGTTTCAGGCAGAAGGCTTTAACATCACCTACTACATGATCCTTTTAATTGGAGATTGCAAGGATTGAACCTGGGAACTTCTACAGACAAAGCAGATGCTGTGCCACTGAGCTGTGACTCCTCTCCAACTGTACATTCCATATCTGTATCATTATGAGTGTTCAAGACCACTATGCATACTTGTTATCTATACTGTGTGTTTACTAATTGCATGAAATGTCTTGTCTGGGAGAGACACGTCTTATAACTGTGTGAAGGTTTGGCTTATCCAGCCATCCAGCCATCCTCTTTCCCATCCTACTCTGAATATGATTTATACTTTGTAAACAAAAGAAAAAAAAGAAAGAAAAGAAAAGATAAAACTTTCTATATCACAAATAAATAACCAGTGCCTACACTTCCTCGCAAAGCCTGTCCCCTCCAGTCCCCTTCCTTAGGCTTGCTTCAGTAACATTCTCACTAACTTCCAAGAAAAACTTGGTATTTCCTCCGCCTCTTAAGGGGAAGTCCTTATTAAGCTACTTCCTCCCTGCCCTCAGGAACACACTAGCTAAGTTCTGTGCTTCTCCTTGCAGTACTCACTAACCCTCTATTTGATTCTTGTCAAATACCACAATCAACAAGGAAGAGTTTAAATGGACAACAACTAAGAATGGCAAAAGCCAACAGCAGCTTCTCCCAACAGAAATTCCAGAATGCCAGACAGTATGTCTACTTTGCCAGTCTACCTCACTTCTGGCCACCCTTTCCAGGCATGGACAATGCAGGTAGGTTGCTAGCACTTGTTCTCACCTGCCTTTGCAGGTGGGAGTTTGTTCGGCATCATCAGAAGACACAATAGTATCTAGTTTTTCTGTCAGTTGTGGCATAGTGGCATTGCTGTGGATGTGGGCAAGGATGGGAAGAAGGTCTTGAAGAAATCTGCAGCTGCTTGGCAGCTGTTGCCTGTGGTTTAACACTGAATTCAGGATGGTTCCATAGCCATTAGTAAGTATGTCAGTTTCTTGAGATAATTGTGGAAGGGGAACAAACATGCTAACTTTCTTTTTCATACTTTCTCCCAGTTTCTCAGTAACGAGCCGTATCATACATAATTAGACCAAAACTGAGAAGTTAGTGGCAAAGAGAAAAGGGAAGAGAATGTGGCTACTATTTTTGCCTGCTGACCTTGATTCTGCCTTCTCTAACTAGGCCTACATTTATCTGACTGCAGTTGTTTGCACAATCCCATATCACATTTGCTTCTTCCTTTATGTCTCCTGTATTTGTTTTTCCGTGATTGTAGAAATTAAGACTGTACCATCCTTCGGACAGGAACCTTTGCTTTATTGCTCTGTGCTGTGTACTGTGGCACTATATTAATTATGGCTGGGATCCAAAAAAGCCTATGTATATATGTGTTTCATTCCACATATACATGGGAGAGGATAGCTGATGTTTCCTTACCAACAGCAGCCCATGGTATCTTATGAGTGATCACTCTGGAGGGTTCTCCAGCCTTTGGGAGAAATGTAAGGGGCTGCCATGGGAAACAAAAAGCTGAAAATCATCCATGCCTATGGATGAAAATATTATGTGCAGTACTTTGGATCCCAGCCAGTAATCGAGTTGATTTCATAGGCATTATTCTGTGTGCAGAAAGCATCTTCTGCTCAGAAAAGGCAAAGTTTATGCTTTGCAGTCATGCATTGCTTGGGAAAACTAACCCCAAAGATCAAAGTTTGAGTCTAGTGGCACCTTTAAGACTATGAAAGTTTTATTCAAGGTAGAAGCTTTTGTGTGCACGCACACTTCTTCAGATACAGTAAAACAAGATGAAAGCTTTCATCTTGAATAAAACTTTGCTGATCTTAAGGGGGCCACTGGACTCAAACTTTGTTCTGCTGCTTGAAGGTGTTTTACTTTCATTACAAAATATAGATCACCCTAAGATCATTTTCCTGGCATTAAGTCCTGCTGAACAGTCTTGAGTAGGATTCTGAGTAGTCCTGTTTAGGATTGCTCTGTATAGCTGGCAAATATGTTGCCTGTTCATATCCCTCTGCACATACTTTTCTAAAAATGTCTATCCTTTCTCACATAATTCTTTCTTTCTCTGAAAGTCAGATCACCTGAATCTGTACAGCTTTCCATATACAACGCCAGGTGATTTAATGCAAGGTGATTCGATGAACTGAATGTCAAGATAACATCCAAGTTGCCAAAAATAATACTTTCAAACAGGCACAAAACAGTAGTTGAAAAAGAGGATCCATTTTAGGAAAAAGTGAAAAGCAAATTAAAAAATGGTTCAACATACCCCAATTATATTGATGAAGCTTTAAAACAGGGAGCTTGATAATGATATAAATCTATTTTTGTATAAAAAGCATCCTGTTCTCCATGAATCTCACCAGGCAGCAAGTGCAACATTCTCCCCAATCAGTTCCTAGCGACAGCACAGACACTTGGATTCATCTTACAAATTAAAATACAGAAGAACTCTTATTGCCAGAAAATAAAATAGTGCAAGGCAAAGAAGAAGAAGAGTTGGTTTTTATACCCACTTTTCTCTACCCTAAGGAATCTCAAAGTGGCTTACAATCACCTTCCCTTTCTCTCCCCACAGCAGGCATCTTGTGAGGTAGGTGGGGCTGAGAGAGCTCTGAAAGAAACTGTGACTGGCCCAAAGCAGGCTTCATGTGGAGGAGTGGGGAATCAAACCCAGTTCTCCAGATTAGAATCCACTGCTCTTAACCACCACACCATGTTGGCTCTCAAATCAGTTAGAGGAGAGGAGGAAGAATATAAAATTGAGGCTATAAAGCAAGTCTCTAATACATGAGGGGCAATGTCAGAATATATAATACACAACAGATGGAATGGGTGCGAATGGAGGGGTAAAGTTGTCAGGATCAGAACAATTTAAGAAAATTGGAGAAGCAAAGATGATGATGAGATGATGAGATTGGATTTATACCTGCCCTTCCTACCCGAAGGAGATTCAGAGCAGTTTACGATCTCCTTTTCTTTCCCCTCTCCACAACAGACAACCTGTGAGGTAGGTGGGGCTGAGAGAGCTCTTTCAAGGGCCACTCTTGAGAGAAAAGCTCTGAAAGAACTTGTGACTGACCCGAGGTTACACCAGCAGCTGCATGTGGAGGAGCGGGGAATCAAACCCAGTTTTCCCAGATTAGAGTCCACACTCCTAACCACTACACCAAACTGGCTGTCATAGAATACAGGTAGATAATGGGTGGATCCTACTAGCATTTCTGCTGGTGCAGGAGGAGGAAGAGGGATGGAAGAAAGACTCATTTGACTGTTTCCAAAAGCTGTGCTGGGATCATGGGATCTGCATGGGCAAAAAACCAAGTGGAAAAGTTTGCACTGAGAAGGGGAATCATTAATTTCTATTTTGTACTGCCAGGAAAAAACAACAACCTTGTAAAATCAAACTGAATTATGCTAATTATTTACCTTCTTAATCTGATATTCTGTCTTTGAGATAGAGTATCCTTTCCTTCCGACAAAACAACCTTCATCAACATGAAAAATAAACATAGTAAATCAGGAATAATACTAGTAGAGGAGCACTTTCTTACTGATTTTGTCTAAAACAAGGTGGAATGGAGAGAAACTCTTGTTCATTCTTGTTCCTTTGCTTTTCTTTATACAGTTTGTTTCTGCAAAAGGTCTGCAGCGGTCAATGATTATTTGCTTATTTTTATATATATGCATACTAGGAATAAGGCCCGTTGTGGAAATAAATACAACGGGCTCTAGAAAGAGGCTCTGGGAGAGTGCCCCGGCTTTGGGCACTCAGTGACAATTTGCTGTGGCAATCTCAGCAGGGTATAATGACAGAGTCCACCATTTTCTCCAGAGGAACTGATCTTTGCTACCTGAAGAGCAATAGTAATTTTGAGTGCTCTCCAGCCCTCCCCCAAGTTTGGTAACAGTGGTTCCCCAGGAGGGAGTGGTTAGTTTGGAGGGTGGAGTCTATGGCATCGTACCTGTCTGAGGTCCCACCCCTCTTCAAACCTCACCCTCTCCAGGCTCCATCCCTCAAATCTCCAGGAATTGTCCACCTGGTGTTGGCAACCTGATCAGGACTGGGCCCAATGAGTTTTCTCATTAGCCAGCCAGCCATGCTGAAGCTAAGCAGGAGAGAGAGCCTTTTTCCATTTATTCTGACAGGAAAGTGGCCACTGGGGAGGGAGTTATGCTGAAAGTCCTTTGTTTTTTTTACTCACAGAACCAAGCTTGGTTGCCTGCCAACAGCCACTGAGGGGACAGTCCCTCACAGGAGTCAAGAGAACTGTCTTCCTCAGGAGAGAGAGCTGTCTGCCAGTAAATCTGACATGCAAATCTGTCTGAAGGGGGAGTGGGTGGGAAAGAGGAGCAGACCCAAACAGGTTGCCCCCATCCCCTCCATTGTTCTCTATGGTGGGGGAAAAGTAACTTTTTTCCCACGGTGCTGTTAGTAGCTCTGGGGGGGGGTGTTAAGGGAGAGACTCCAAATTTCACAACTTTGTGTACGGGCGGCCCTTCACGCTCGTAACCGGTTAGTGGCCCAGGGAGTCCTAGAGCCCGTCCCGAACGCTCGATGGGAGACCCTGATTGTGACACCCGTCAAGCCAAACGGGGAAATCCACATCTGCGCGGATTATAAGTGCACCATTAACCAGGCACTTCAGGCGCACGCATACCCCGTACCCGTGGTCAGCCATGTCTTAGCCACACTGGCGGGGGCGCGCATATTTGGAAAGCTGGATCTCGCGCAGGCGTACCAGCAACTCCCGGTAGATGAGGCCACGGCCGAGGCGCAAACCATAGTGACCCACCGGGGGGCCTTCCGGGTGAAGCGGCTGCAGTTCGGGGTCAGTGTGGCCCCAGGGATATTTCAAAATCTAATGGACGATTTGTTGAAAGGGATCCCTGGGGTGACGCCGTTCTTCGACGACGTCCTCATCGCCGCGACCACCCCGGAAAGCTTCGCCGCCCGCCTCCGAACTGTACTGGAACGCTTCCAAGCCGCGGGGCTGAAAGTGAAGCGGGAAAAGTGCCTCCTCAGGGTGCCGGAGGTGGAGTTCTTGGGATACCGGGTAGACGCAACAGGCCTGCATCCGGCGAGGGACAAGGTGAAGGCCATTGTGGAGGCCCCCGCCCCGAAGTCCAAGGCCGAGCTCCAGGCGTTCTTAGGCCTCCTGAACTTTTACCACGCCTTTCTCCCCCACAAGGCCGCCGTGGCCGAACCCCTGCACAGACTGCTGGATAAGGCGACACCTTGGGCCTGGGGAGCGAGGGAGGCGGCGGCGTTTCGGGGGTTAAAGTACTCTTGATTTCTAACGCGGTGCTCGCCCACTTTGATGAAAAGCTCCCGGTAATCCTTGCGTGCGACGCATCACCGTATGGGGTCGGGGCAGTCTTGGCACACAAGCTACCGGATGGAAGGGAAGTCCCGGTGGCTTATTACTCCCGCACGCTGTCCCCCGCGGAGCGGAACTATGCACAAATCGACCGGGAGGGCTTGGCACTGGTGGCGGGGGTTAAAAAGTTTCACAACTTTGTGTACGGGCGGCCCTTCACGCTCGTAACCGATCATAAGCCGCTGCTGGGACTGTTCGCGGCGGACAAACAAACGCCGCAGGTATTGTCGCCCCGGGTGTTGCGCTGGTCCTTGTTTTTAGCGGGCTACCAGTACCAGTTGGAGCATCGGCCGGGCAAGGCGCTGGGTCATGCCGACGCCTTGAGCCGCCTGCCGCTGCCGCATACAGGGGAAGATCCGGCCCCGGCTCCCGCAGTCTTGTTAATGGAGGAGCTGCCAACCCCCCCCCCTGCAGGCTGCAGACGTGGCCGCCCGCACGTCCCGAGATCCCATTCTCTCCCGGGTCCTAAACTGGGTGGTGAGGGGATGGCCAGAGGAACAGACAGGGCCAGAGTTCACGGCATACAAAACCAGGCGGGAAGAGTTATCCGCCTTAAAAGGGTGCTTGTTATGGGGGGACAGGGTGGTCATTCCGGGGCCCATGAGACAAGGGGTTCTAGAAACGCTACATGAGGCCCACCCCGGCATTGTACGCATGAAGGCTCTGGCAAGGAGCTACGTGTGGTGGCCCGGGATGGACGCCGAAATTGAAACCTGGGTCCGAGGGTGCACACGGTGTCAGGAAGTCCGCCCCAATCCCCCGAGAGCGCCAACCCAAAGCTGGGAGTCTACCCACAAGCCGTGGTCGCGCCTACACATAGATTTTGCGGGGCCATTTCAGGGGCTCCAGTTCATGGTGACGGTAGACTCCTACTCGAAATGGGTGGAAATAAGCCCAGTGTCTACCACCTCTGCCAAAGCGGCAATAAGGGCCCTGCGGAAAATATTCGCGACACACGGGTTACCAGACACAATCGTGTCAGACAACGGGGCAGCGTTCACATCTGCTGAGTTTCAAGCGTTCCTCGAAAGGAACCTAATCAGGCACATACGATCAGCGCCCTTCCACCCGGCAACAAATGGACAGGCGGAGAGAACGGTACGCACCGCCAAAGAAGCCCTGAGCCGCATAACGGAGGGGGACTGGGAGTTCCGGCTGGCCCGCTTTCTTCTAACATACCGCACCACCCCAAACCCCATCTCCGGGCATTGCCCCGCAGAACTATTAATGGGCCGCCGCCCTACCACTTTATTAGACAGGCTCCACCCGGACCGAGCCCCAGAGAGAAAGCTGGTCGAGAACCGGGAGGCTCCCCGAAGCTTCCTCCCGGGGGAACCTGTCTACTTCCGGAACTACGGAGCGGGGCCTCAGTGGGTGGCAGGACGCATCCTAAAACCCACCGGGCCAGTGTCATACGAAGTCCTAACAGATGGGGACCGGGTCCTCCGTAAACACGTCGACCAGCTCCGGAGGCGGCAAGACCCCGACACAGAGATCCAGTTACCGGGAAATGCCACGGCCGCCCCAGCACCCGATCGACTGCAAGCACCGACAGCGGAGCCAGTGCCGGAAAGTCCACGGAATCCGGAGGGGGCCCCGGTGACAGCTGAACCGCCGCCGCCGCCACCGTCACCGCCTCGGCTACTACCAGAGATCCAAGCTCCTTGTGCTGGCGGACCACCCGATAGGGGCCCCGCCAGTCCGGTACCGGCCCCCCGACGATCGCTAAGAGAACGGAGGGCACCAACATACTTAAAAGACTACGTCACCTGATAGGAGACGAACTATGGGGGGAGGGGTGTTGTGTCCTGGGATCAGAAGGCAGAGCTGGCGAAACACAGCCAAGCTTCGCTCTCTGAGAACAATAGGGACTAGGTTCCTGAGCTCGCCAGTAGTGAACCAATGGCAGCATTGGCGGGCGATTCAAACCCGCCAATAGGAATATAGGGCCGTCCCCCCTAACTGTATATAGTTGGCCTCCGGCCGTTACTTTTTGTTCTTTGTCTTGTGTGAAGTACGAATAAACGCGTCTTCTCTTATGTTGTCGTCCGAGTCATGAGGCCCGAAACCCAGTACTTTACACCCCCATTACCTCCATTGTTTCCAGTGGGGAAACCCAGCCAGCAGCAGTTAAGGCAGGCATGCAGGCAGCCACCCAGCAGTCAGACTCTCCCAGAGAAACTCAGGGAAAGTGAACTGTCTTGGGAGGTGCTTGTTTGCCATGAGAACAAGTGGCACACTCCAGAACAAGTGACACTGTGGCAGTGCAAGCATGCCACAGTGCCACACAGAAACCCTAAAAGACCAAAAGGAACATCATTTATACATGTATAAATTGATGGTGCAACCTCACTGGACCACTCACACCATACCTACCTCAAAAAGAATATTTATAGCACTGGGGAAAATGCAGGTAACCTGTTTGGGTGCCCATAGAATTAGGCCCATTGGTCTAATTGCTTTGAGACATGGGGGTGTATGTGGGGAGAGGCTCCCGAAGCTACTCTGAAAATTTGGAGCCTCTCCCTCAAACCCCTTCCTCCCCAGAGCTACTAACAGCACCGTGGGAAAAAATAACTTTGTTTCCCACCATAGAGAACAATGGAGGGAATGGGGGCAACCTGTTTGCGGGCCCATAGAATTGGACCCCCTGGTCCAATGTTCTTGAAACTTGGTGGGTATCTTGGGGAGAGGCTCCAACAGCTACCCTGTGAGTTTGGAGCCTCTTCCTCAAACTCCCTCCCCTCCAGCCCCCAGAATATACCCTATGTTTTCGCCATTGACTTCAATGGCCCATAGGATATAATGGGGCTGAATTGCCACCGAATTTCTTTCTTTCCCTCCTTTCCTTCTCTCCTTTTCCTCTTTCCCGCCTTCTTCTCTTCTCTTTTTTCCTCCTTTCCCTGTTTCCCTCCTTCTTCCCTTCTCTCTCTTTCTTTCCGTCCTTCTTTCCGTCTCTTTCTTTTCCTCTTTCCTTCTCTCTAGTCTCTCTCTTTCCTTCCCTCTTTCCTCCTTCTGTGGCCCAACTCTAGTGAGAAGGGGTTTAAACACTCCCCCACCCAGGCCAGCTGGGGAAGGGAAGGGGAGGCTTTCGAAGATGCCTCCCCTCCTTTTGCTTCCCCTTCTGACATCACTTCTGGTGATGTCAGGGGGCATGGCATATGCTAATAGCCTAGTAGCTCATTAGCATACCATATGCTAATGAGCTCCTGCAGCTCTTTTTCTACGAAAAGACTCCTGTGTGTGTGTGTATTCTCACCCTTATTTGTAGAAGCAGGCCTGCGCTCCTCCTGCACATGATTGGTGTTTTCGGAATAGGCCTAACCTTTCAGTCTGGACCTCTCCAGCTGGTTTACTCTACCTGTCTAAGACCACATGGCAGGAGAGGTCACCAGCCTGCTCAAAACTGAAAGAGGTCATCAAGGGGGTACAGGACAGATGAATGTCCTCAAGTTCTGTTCCTAGCCAAGCAGGAGTGGTTCAGGATTTGGCCTGTCAACTATATACTGGCATTTCTTTGATGCCGAAGTGGAAGATGGAGGTGAGTGAAGAATGGCATCTTTAACCAGTTGCAGCAGGCTTTACAAAAGCCCCAGGATCCTATGACTGAAAGCTGGGGAAGCAAAATGGAGACAGAAAAGTATTTGGAGGAAAACTTGCTGCTCCTTGGGATCAGGCTTAGTCAAGATAAATGAAAAATTAGTGGCCTCTGGCTTATGAAAACTTATGCCATAATGTATCTGTTAGTTTTTAAATACCACAAGACTCCCTTTTTATTTCTGTAGCAGCGGATGAATACATCTATCCATCTAAATTAGGAAGAAATGAGATACATTTGTCAAATTTATTTGTCCCTTTGCCTGTAGAATGAGCTCCACCTTATTGTAGAAAACGTACTATGCTACTTGATTGGTGTGTCTGAAAAGGCAAAGCCCCCCCCTCCCCCGTGCGTGTGTGTGTGTGTTTTCTGGGTTGCCCTCCGTATACTCTTATTTTTGCATTACATCCCCCCCTGCTGGCCACAGTGTATTAAAATGAGAGTTTTGTTGAGGTCTGTACCTTCAATTCAGCTGGTGAGAGAGTGAAACAATTTGCATTGCAAATGCAATAAGAGTAAATTCAGAAATTTAATTGCGCTGTGCAGTGTGGTTATACAGTCAAATGATTTCAGCAGTTGTTCTTGTGCTGGGAATTCTTTGTTAATTTTAAAAGAAACAGCAAGTGATAGTTCCAAAGTGCTAAGCCCTGCAAGTAATTGTTTGCATTAGAAAAGCTGTAAAGCTTTAATGTAAATACTTTGTTTGCAGGGTCTGAGGGAAGATAATCCCCCCCCCCAAGTGTGTAATTTGTTTTACATAGTACTTTAAAAAACAAATATGCAGAAGAATCTAAAAGGAACACTTCACAGTTGTGATTTTGTGTGTACTTACAGTTGCTACTTGATTTTGTGTGCCCTGCCTATTTTAGCTTGAACTTTCACAACAAGTAAGACAAAACTGAAAATAATTATTTCTTACAACTGTCAACCATCCCATTTGAGGAGCTGCTGAGCTGCAGTGGGCTGAAATTAAGGCCCTTGATGTTGGTGCAGTGGCAAAATCGCTCCCCCCCCCCAATTGGGGAATTCCTGGAGATTTGGAGGCACAGTCTGGGAAGGGCAGGGTTTTGGGAGGGTAGAATACCATACAGCCTGATTTTCAAAGCAACCATTTTCTCCAGGGAACTGATATCTGTTGTCTGGGGGTCAGTTGTAATTCTGGGATGTCTCCAAGCCCCACCTAGAGAATGGCAACCCTACAGTGCATTTACTGTGCAGTCATGTGGGATAGTGGCTAAAAAGGAGTAATACCCCCCCCCCAAAGAGATGTATGTTGTATAGCGAATTAGTGCTTCAAGATGGGACCAGGAATCTCTAGGTTCTAACCCACTCTCCCTGATGAAGCTCACTGGGTGCTCTTAGGCCATTCCTTCTCTCTCAGCTTATCCTCACAGTGTTACTGTACATTTAATCAACTTGATGTCCTTGGAGAAGAGGTGAGATAAAAATGCTCGAAACACATAAGAAGTGGGAAAAAAATGGAAATCTGGGATTTATTTACTGTTATCTGGTCTTTTTACATAGCAGTTTATATTATCATGAATTAAGGCTTTTTCCAAGCCCTGTTTTATCCAGAAACCCTTAAATGCAGAAAAATGATAGCTCAGTGCAGGTCTTTCACCTCCTTAACAAGCAGATAACTGGCAGATTGCATGTGTGGGATTCAGCCTCTCCCTGACCATCCTGCCAACTCAGTGTTATCACTGCCAAAATGGCAATTGTGTTGTCAGGAGCTTGCATTCTGATTACTGTGGGTCATTATAGTTGTAGACTACACAGATGGCTGTGGCCCCATGCACATTGGGGTTGGAACAGTTGAGCCCCCCTCCTGGTTGAGTGGAGGGGACAGACAGGAGTCTGTGTGAACAGGCAGTACAGTTTCAGACACGGAGGCAGATAGAGAGAAGCAGACAGGTTCTGTTGGAAGCCAGTTTGGTGTAGTGGTTAAGTGTGCAGACTCTTATCTGGGAGAACCGGGTTTGATTCCCCACTCCTCCACTTGCACCTGCTGATGTGGCCTTGGGTCAGTCACAAGCTCTGGCACAGCTGTTCTCTCAAGGACAGTTTCTGTCAGAAGTTCTCTCAGCCCCACTACCTCACAGGGTGTCTGTTGTGGGGAAGGGAAGGGAAAGGAGTTTGTAAGCCGCTCTGAGACGCCTTTGGGCAGTGAAGGGCGGGGTATAAATCCAATCTCTTCTTCTTCTTCTCTACCTTTTGGGTATAAGATCTGATGTGGAATAGTGACTCTGCTGCCTTGCAGGAGTGCTCCTTTGCTTCCATCTGTGATCAGTTTGTATATTGGTGGATAAAGCAAATAGTACAAAAATGGCATAAGTCTCCAGTGCTCTAGTGCTGCCCCTGGAACTTCTCACCACTCCAGAAATTGTGGCATCCATAACAGTATGGATGATGCTGACACATGGAAGATGCTGACGCCATATCATTTTCATGGGCGAGCCTTTACCAGAATGTCACCAGAGCGTGCATATTCATCACTCTTGCTCGTGTAAGGCGTTGTCTTAAAAAAAACGTAGTAGAGGCTCTTTGGGTTAAGTGGCAAAGATTCTTCCAGACTGCTGGGCCTCAGAATAAATTTGGGGGGGGGGGGGCTGTACATGTAAACTCTTCCAGTAAAAAAGAGTCTCCCTGCACTTTAAATAAACAGAAGACAAGTAGCATCTTAAAGACAAACATTGTTATGATAATGCAAGTTCCTGCCTTTTGAAGACTACCCTGTCAGGCAGATGGCTAAGCCCGATAACTTCATGTATGCCATTAGGAGGGAAGGCAGCATGGTATAGTCCAATCTTGTCAGCTCTTGGAAGCCAAGCAGGGTTAGTACTTGGAAGGGAGACCTCCGGGGAAGACTCTGCAGAGGAAGGTAATAGCAAACCACCTGTGTTTCTCACTTGCCTTGAAAGCCCCTTGTTAAGATCCCCATAAGTGGGCTATGACTTATGGCACCTTATACACACACAGGAGGCATTTATGTATATGATATCATTCAGACATGGAATCCTTTTACCTGGAAGACTGACTCTGTAGAATCCAGGGAAAAAAGCTTTACCACTGGATCTTGCAAGTTGCATGAACTAATCCAGTAATGCTCTAGGCTTGTACAGTGCCACAGTTGCAGGCAGCCCTAATAGCAGTACATGGGCTGTAGCTTATAGAGAGGGGCTGTGGCTCACTGGTAGAGCATCTGCTTTCCATGAAGTTCCCAGGTTCCTTTCCCCACCATCCTAAGTTAAAAGGATCAGGAGGTGTTGTTGTTGTTGTTCAGTCGCACAGTCGAGTCCGACTCTTTGCGACCCCATGGACCAGATCACGCCAGGCCCTCCTGTCTTCCGCTGTCCGCTGAAGTTTGCTCAATTTCATGTTCGTTGCATCGATGACACTGTCTAACCATCTCATCCTTTGCCGTCCCCTTCTTCTTTGACCTTCAATCTTTCCCAGCATCAGGGTCTTCTCCAGTGAATGCTCCCTTCTCATTTGGTGGCCAAAGTATTTGAGCTTCAGCTTCAGGATCTGGCCTTCCAGGGAACAGTCAGGGTTGATTTCTTTTAGGACGGAATGATTTGATCTCCTTGCAGTCCAAGGGACTCTCAAGAGTCTTCTCCAGCACCATAGTTCAAAAGAATCTATTCTTCGGCACTCGGCCTTCCTTATAGTCCAACTCTCACAGCCATACATTACTACGGGGAATACCATTGCTTTGACCATGTGGACTTTTGTTGGCAGGGTGATGTCTCTGCTTTTTATCATGCTGTTTAGGTTTGCCATCGCTTTCCTCCCAAGGAGCAGGCGTCTTTTAATTTCATGGCTGCAGTCACCATCTGCAGTGATCTGGGATCCTAGGAACGTGAAGTCTGTCACTACTTCTACGACTTCCCCTTCTATTTGCCAAGGAGTGATGGGGCCAGATGCCATGATCTTAGTTTTTTTGATGTTGAGCTTCAAGCCCACTTTTGCACTCTCCTCTTTCACCCTGAGCAAGAGGCTCTTTAGAACCTCTTCACTTTCTGCCATCAGAGTGGTATCGTCTGCATATCTGAGGTTATTGATCTTTTCCCCAGCAATCTTAACTCCCGCTTGTGATTCATCCAGGCCAGCATTTCGCATGATGTACTCTGCATATAAATTAAATAAGCAAGGTGACAATATACATCCTTGTCGTACTCCTTTTCCTATGCTAAACCAATCAGTTGTTCCATATCCGGTTCTAACTGTTGCTTCTTGACCCTTATACAGGTTTCTCAGGAGACATATGAGGTGGTCTGGTACTCCCATCTCTTTAAGAACCTGCCATAATTTATTGTGATCCACACAATCAAAGGCTTTAGCATAGTCAATGAAGCAGAAGTAGATGTTTTTCTGGTATTCTCTTGTTTTCTCCATAATCCAGCGAATGTTGGCAATTTGATCTCTAGTTCCTCTACCTCTTCGAAACCCAGCTTGTACTTCTGGCAGTTCTCTATCCACGTACTGTTGGAGCCTAGCTTGTAGGATTTTGAGCATGACCTTGCTAGCGTGTGAAATGAGTGCAATTGTGCGATAGTTTGAACATTCCTTGACGTTGCCCTTCTTTGGGATTGGAATGTAAACTGACCTTTTCCAATCCTGTGGCCACTGTTGTGTTTTCCAAATTTGTTGGCAAATTGAGTGCAGCACTTTAACAGCATCTTCTTTTAAGACTTTGAATAACTCAGCTGGGATACCATCACCTCCACTAGCTTTGTTGTTAGTAATGCTTTCTAAGGCCCATTTAACTTCGCTTTCCAGGATGTCTGGCTCAAGGTCAGTGATTATACCATCGTGGTTGTCAAGGACATCGAGGTCCTTCTTGTATAGTTCTTCTGTGTATTCTTGCCATCTTTTCCTAATCTCTTCTGCTTCTGTTAGGTCCCTACCGTTTTTGTCCTTAGGAGGTAGGTGATGGGAAAGATCCTCTACCTGAGACCCTGGACAACCACCGCTAGTCTGAGTAGGGAATACTGATCTTGATGGACCAGTGGTCTGTTTCAATGTAAGTCAGCTTCAGGTGTTCAAGGTGTGAAGAAAATTGTTACAACCATACACAAATTTTTCTTGTAGTTTACTCATTACTTAAAAAATTATTAAGATGCAGATTTTGAATACGAAAACATTAGGAAAATCTGACAGCTACTAAGTGTCACTTCAGGAGAAGGTCTCAGGGTCAGAAGTGTGGTGTCTGTGAGATTTTTCTTAAACGTCCCTCCTTCACACACAATTTTCATCCCCCCCACCTGGCATACTTTTTGCAGTTTAAGCAGGAGGATAATCATGCCTGAAATAGTTCAGCAGAATCTTTGGTTCTAAACACCAATGGAAAAGTTTTTCCAACCTGGCAGAGCTATTTTTATTTACTTACAATTTGATTTATATTGGATATTAGTCAGTGTCATAACACACAACTTTTCAGGCAAAACTCTGCCATCCTGACTTGTCATTAATCCCCACAGTCACTTTGTGTCAACTCTGTTTTTCTGTGCTGAAGTGCAGTGTATTGGTGTCTGTATTGGGAAGGGCTGTCTTTCTTCAAACCTTAAAAGACGAACAACATTTATTTCAATATGTGCATTTATGAGCCACAGCTCCCTTCTTTCAGATATGTGTGGAAATAATACTAGGAATCATTCTTAAGGGGAAGGTTCCAGGAGGGGTTATGGTAGAGAATGAATTTCTTCATAGAGGTCGCATCCTGAAGTTTTTGGGTGGGATTCACACCTAACCTTTCTACCTCTTTTTCCCCACAAAGAGAAAAGATTCATGAGGGAATACACTTTCTGCCTTAATGCCTCCTCCACCCCACCCCCACCTGTAATCTTCCCCATAAGAAGGGTTCCTAGTTTGATTTTTACATGTATCTGAAGTAAGCTGTGACTCATGAAAAATCAGGTTTAAATAAATGCTGTTAATTCTTAATGTGTCATTGGACGTTTGTTTTATTTTGTCTTTTCCACTATCAGGGAAAATATAAGTTGATTTCCTTATCTGTAGTGCTATTGTAAGATGTAGAACACTACAGATAAGATTAGAATGTCAACAGCCAATCCATATGCAAAAGAACTTCCTCAGGAAAGCTCCTCCATTAGCATGTCACAGCCTGGGAAACTCCTACAAGATAACGACTCAGCCCTACCCCGCCTTCTTGAGTAGATGTAAATTTCCTGCCTACCATTTTTCTTCTCACCTTGACACAGAGAGTACTCCATCTTTCTGTGCTATACCTCTGAGGATGCCAGTCACAGCTGCTGGGGAAATGTCAGGTCCTACAATGCCAAGACCACGGCCATACAGCCTGGAAAATCTACAACAACTATAGAACTCTGACTGTGAAAGCCTTCAACAACATATTACATGTGAAATTAGTAGATAGACATTTTTGCGGTTCATTGGTTAAAGCAATTTCTAGAAACACTACAAATATTTCATGATGTGTGCATGGTAAATACCCCTAGAGGGAGCTAAAGTATTTCTGTTTTGTGGCATTCAAATTTTAAAGACAATTGTTTGCTTCTATTGGAATAAAGTTCTCAGGGTGGTGTTTACCACAGTGCTTAACTAATATTTGGATTACTGATGAGAAATGTATTTTTCAGTTGTTCTAAGAAGACTAACATGATTGATTTATGTTTTGGGGCAAAAATCCGAACTCCTTCAAATATTCTTAATTGAAAACAAACCTATTTTCCAATAACAGATGATCTGTTTATTCTAGAACATAGCCAGAGACTGCTTCAGGATATGCAGGTTGCAAGATAACTCATAAATACATGCAACTTATCCTCAAAAGAGAATAAATATAGATTATTTATTTCTGAAATGAATAGTTCTGGACTTTAGTCATATATCCATTGTGTTTGGGTGTGTGTTATTCTTTGAAAGGATGTTTTTCTGCTATATTAATTTGCTGAATAGATTGTGATATACTGTAGGTTGGAGACAAGTTTTCTGTGCATGGAGAAAGTTCACAGAAGTGGTTTAAAAACTCTTAATTAGAATTAAAGAGTTCCATATTGAAAAGCATGAGTTTAGTATCTTAGGCATTATTCTGGCCATAAGGCTGTGGCTGGGTGGCTCAGGCTGAGCCGACTGAAGCTAAACCCTGCCAAGACGGAAGTCCTGTGCCTGGGTCGGGTCGGTCGGGGGCTGGAGCTCCCTCTCCCGGCCTTCGATGGGGCACCGTTGGTGCCAGCGTCGGAGGTTAGGAGTTTGGGAGTACTCCTGGACCCGGCGTTAACCATGGGGGCCCAGGTGGCAGCCACTGCCAAGTCAGCTTTCTACCATCTTCGGCTGATACGGCAGCTGGTCCCATTCCTCGACCGCGACGACCTGGCCACGGTGATTCATGCAATGGTCACCTCAAGGCTAGACCACTGTAATGCCCTCTACATGGGGCTGCCTTTGGGGCAAATCCGGAGGCTGCAGCTAGTGCAGAATGCAGCAGCCAGGCTGTTGATGGGCACCCCTAGGCGGGAGCACATCCGGCCTGTGCTGAAAGCGCTGCACTGGCTGCCTATAGCATACCGGATTCGCTTCAAAGTGCTGGTGCTTACCTTTAAAGCCCTATATGGCCAGGGTCCGGCATACCTGAGGGACCGCCTTTCCCCGTATATGCCCCAAAGAGCACTGCGGTCCGAGTTTCAACACTGCCTGGCGGTCCCTGGCCTTAAGGAGGCCAGGCTGGTGGCCACTAGGGCAAGGTCATTTTCAGTGGCGGCTCCTACCTGGTGGAATGAGCTCCCAGAAGAGATCAGGGCCCTGCGGGACCTTTCACAGTTCCGCAGGGCCTGCAAGACGGAGCTCTTCCGCCAGGCTTACGAGTAGGAGCCGCCGCTTCTTTTCCGGTTCCTTTTTCCGGTTCCTTTTCCCTTAGGCCGCCAGCCCTAACCCTTTGCCGCCAATTGTTACCATCTCATGTGGTAGAGGGAGGGGGCAGTTGAGGGAGACTTTGCCCTGACATCATTCTGTTTAAACTTTTATCCGACGCCATCGGACTGAGATAATAGAACAGCTATAGAAATGTTATCGATTTATATGTTTTTAAGATATTGTCTTGGCACTTGGATGTCTTACTGTAAGCCGCCCTGAGCCCGCTTGCGGGGAGGGCGGGGTAGAAGTGTAATAAATAAATAAATAAAATAAATAAAACAGTTCTTTGACCTTTACGCAGTTCTCCTCCCCAATCTGACCATAAAGAAATATTAAACTGTAGCATGCCTAGGTGTGGTGTCATATAATTTGCATTCCATGAATACAAACACTGATTTTATTGGAGAAGAGCAAGAGTCCAGTAGCATCTTAAAGATGAGTCACTGCTCACTTTTTCAACAGTGACTCACATAAACTCATACCCTATCACAAATTTTGTTAGTCTTTAAGGTGCTACTGGACTCTTGCTCTTTTCTACTGCTACAGAAAGACTAACACAGCTATCCATGTTGATTTTATTCTACGCTAAACCCATCACATTTTATTTCAGGAAGGGTCACACCTCCATGAGGACAGCCTAGCTGATATCAATGTTGATTGGCAGATATGGGAGTCATTCTATGGTCCTCAGAGTTTGACAACATTGTTTTCTTCAGCCTCTGGTGGCTCCCTGTTCATGGCATTGAAATGGTTTGTAGTGGCTGTCTTGAGCCCTGAATGTGAAGAGGGCTTCCTAAACATACAACACATAAATAAAGTGTCAAAATCATTCCTGATAAAGGAATCCTCAGACTCAGTTGCCATGAACCATTAGGGCCATCTGGAATTCATAGGAATTGCCTTTGGTTGAAAAATTGTTTGGTCTCAGGCACGACACAAGGCTCCTCACTGTTTTCTGTTGTTTCAGATTTAATGTCCATATATTTAGAAAATGACTTTCAAAGTCCATGACCTTCCAGGCAAAATTTTATTGTTGTTCCTTAGATCTCCAAAGGGCATACAGCACTGGGTGCATGAAAGGGATCTGAAAATTCCTGCTCAGGAAGCCAATGCCTTACAAGAGCTAGAACAGTGTCTTATAATTTGATATTATTTTGGTTTTGCAGAAAGATACGCTAGGTCCAACACTGAGACTTAGGGTGCTAGTTTCTGGGTAAGTGTGAGTTTTTAATCAGGAATCTTTAGTGGGAATGCTTTCTGGTAGGTTTTCACCATGACAACACACTTTCAGATCTCATAACTCCAGGAGTGCTGCAGAATTGAGCAGGTTATGAAAGGTTTCTCTCCTGAGCAAAATAAATGTGCTGTACAGCTATAAATCATGACATACTCTTGTTATACTGCATTGAGCCAAAGAATGTTAAGCAAATGACTGGACTCCCACCCTGTGCTTCTGAGCCTTGTTATAAATGCTAGATTCTGTTGCTGAGTGATACAAAAGCTACTGTTGCAACCTTTTATTCCCTGGGTGCCCATGAACCCCTTGTGAAGTAACTGAAGGAAATTGATGACATAATTGGGTATATCTTGGGTATCAAGAGCATGCGGGGTGGGGGTGGGGAGAAGCTGAGCATAGAAGTAGCCAGTTTTCCACATCACTTTTATTTGTAAGCAGCACTTAATTGCTGTTCGAATTAGGATTGCCCTTGAAATGTTTCCCTGTGTGTGAAGCAGTATCTTTTGGAATGTATGATTTCCTCCTATTCAGAAGATAAACAAATGTTTATTCCCCTTGCAAAGACATACCAGCTAACAATTACAAATGCCAGCAATCGAATGTCACTTCATTTATACAAAACACAAAAACTCAACTCCAAAGAATGAAAAATACTGCTGGAGTAAAGAATGGCTGTGGCATGAAGAAAAAGGGAAGCAGAAACTTCCAGGTGCTGATATGTTGAGAGGACACACTCTTTGCATGATGCAAAGAGCTTGTTGTACCATTGGTGTATGTGTCTGCATCTGGCACATGAACACCTGTGTGTTTCCGCTATTATTCAGAGAACAGTGTCTACATGCCCTAAGAATTTTCGATATGCAGATCAAAACTGATTCACAAACCTGCAGGGGGAAAATGACCGCACCCCTGGCAACCTGGTTAACTCACATGGAACTAAATGTTTATCTCCATTTTAAAGTCCAGGTTTTGCTCCCCCATAACTGCATGACTGCTTGCTGCTGTTCCCCATATTTCCCAGGATAAGAGTATTTGTGTATATGGTAAGAAATAAAATGAGCATGAGAAATGATAGGTTTGCTTGGAATATTTATTGAGGTAAGGATGTGTTGCTGGCGACTAAGACCAGAATAATTAATACTATGGCATTCACTATTTTTATGTATGGGTGAAAGTTGGACAATGAAGAAAGCTGACAGAAAAAAAGTTGATTTAGTTGAAATGGGGTGTTGGAGAAGAATTTATGGATACCATAAGGACAAATGGGCTCTAGATCAAATCAAGTCTGAATTCTCCCTAGTAGCTAAAATGACTATATTGAGGCTATCGTACTTTGGTCACGTTATGAGAAGACAAGACTCAATTGAAAAAAGACAATCGTGCTAAGAAAAGCTGAAGGCAGTAGGAAAACTTGAAAGAAATTGACTCAATCAAGGAAGCTGTGGACCTCAGTTTGTAAGACCAGAGCAAGGCTATTAATGATAGGATGTTTTGGAGGTCAATAATTCATAGAGTCACCATAAGTTAGAAGTGACTTAATGACGCTTAACACCTACACACACACACAAATTAAATGTATAATCTTATTGGTTTGTAACCTGCCACTCTGCTCAGCTAAGTGTAGAGCCTTCCTCTCCATTCCCGGGAGCCTTCCTCCAGTTGAAGAGGTTCTTCCTTCAGAAGACAACTTCTGGCTCTGAAAGAAGGTTACAAGCTTAACTTTGTGGTATGACAGGACATACCAACTATATTTTTCTTCTGTAAGAAATAAAAATGTTTTAGTGATTGTAGTGATCATTGATAGTGAATGTATCGTCTCTGTCTTTCCCACAACATGTTCTATCCACCTCATCCCGACCTCAGATTTATGGGCTAAAACTCACAATTATACAACAGTTGAACTATGCAGACTGGACTTCACTTCCCAGAAAGAACAGTTGTCTTGGGTTGTCTGCAGTAACGTGCTCCACTGTTTATGAAACTTTGTACCCTTATGAAGTGGGAGAAAAGGACTGATGGTAGCTAAATGTACAGACTTTAGAACATGAGGGTGCCAGATGTCATTTCCATTTCCTTTTTTGGAATCAACAGTAGTTCTCCATTGAACATTATAATACATTATGCAGTGGAATTTCTTGCCATGTTGTAAAATAATGTTTAAAAGGGAATTCTAGAAAATATCTTCTTTAGCCTGTGTGATGGCTGTACAAATTTAGAAATGCATCTTTTTTTTTTTAATGTCACTGGTGTCAAATCCTGCAGTGATAGAGAAGAAAGGCAGTAGCGTCTCTCTCAATATAGACAAATATGTGTAGCCTACTTGAACCAAAATGACAAGCTCTGGTGGCATCTTAAAAGATGAATGAACTGAATAGTGGCATAAACGTTCAAGAGCCAGAGTCACCTAAAAAGTTGGCTGTGGCTCATGAAAGCTTATGTCAGAATAGATTTTTCATCTTTAAAGTAATACAAAATTTTTCTTTTATCTTGTATAATAATTCTGTTTCCACATTAAATGCTGGTTGTGCTTCTTACTTTTGTCAGTTTTCAGCTGTCCCTTGCTGACTATGGGGCCCAGCTTTACTGCTGGAGAATCAAGTTAATGCAGTCACAAAAATGCTTTTTTTCTAGCTTAGTTTAGCCTAGAAGATGGCCCTCTGCGCTGATTCAGCTGATCTGGCTATCAAGATCCATCCCACAGTAATATCAAGGCTAGACTACTGTCATATGCTCTACATAGGTTTCCCATCAAAATCAACTCAGAGGCTTCAGTTGGTGCAGAATGTCACAGCTTGGTTATTATTGGGAGCTAGGCAGAGCACGCATCTTGCATATTCTGCAGTCACTCCAGTGGCTGCCCACCAGTTACTGAGCTCAGTTCTAAGTATTGGCTATCTCATACAAAGCCCTTCATCACCTTGGACCTTCATATCTGAAAGACTTCCTCTCCACCTATGTCCTGCCACTACAGCTTCACTTATCTGAGCAATGCCTTCTTCAGGTACCACTCTGCAGATGGGCAAGATCAACAACTGTCCTTACATGTCCCTTCTCTGTAGTGAACTCCACTCTGTGGAATGCACTGCCTAAGGAGGTCAGAATGGGTCCCACACTCCTGGCATTATGCAAATTACATAAAATAGAATTGTTCAGGAGGGCATTTTCATAAAGGAAATGGGACTACATCATAACATTAGTCCAGGATAATGCTCTGTGTTTCATCTGATTACATCTACTGATGTTTTGCATTGTTTAATGTGTCATCTTTAATACTGTCCAGAGGACAGCTCCATTTCAAATTTCTGCAACTCCTAGTCCTATTGCATTGCTTATTAGATGGATATCCCTATTGATTGCATTGATTTACATTGTGTAATCTGCCTTGAGTCTCAGTGAGACAGGCAGATGACAAATAATGTAAATAAATAAATAATGTTGAACTTTTAAAAAACTTATACATTCTAAATCATTGTGTCCTTTACCTGAGTTATCAGTAGAATAAAACAGGAGTTAGGTCAGTAATGATCCTTAGAGAATTCCTAACGAACAAACTGGTTGGGCAAGAATTTAAAAGTGTGTGTATAAATTTAATGCAAAATGTAGACTTGTGAGTCAGTTAACATTTTTTTAAATCATTCTTCCATAATAGCTTTGCTTAAGTCAACGAAATTGCTTGCACAAAGTGGCTTTTCAGAATGAAGATTACAAAACAGAAGTGTTTATATTTCATCAACTTATTAAGGTAATATTCATTGATTTGTTACATATATATCCCAACATCACCTTCACTGGCTAGAATCTAGCACAGAGTGTTTAAATAGTTAATTTCAATGGATCTATACTCATTTAACTCTGTACTGGACTGTGTCAAGAATTTCTTAGAAACAAAGGGTTTGCTTTAGTGCTGTCCTACATTGTAACATGTATTTGTACTTCCCAGTATAAAATTGAAAACTTGGGGAGAAGTTGTAGCTCAGTTGTAGGTGCACAGTTTGCTTGCAGAAGAGTTCATATTCATTCCCTGCCAGTGGCCAGGTCTATGGGCAGAAAAATGTTTTTCCCCAATACCTGTTACCTAAAATCTAAGCTTCTCCTTTTAAATTTAGAATTCTTACTGAAGTTACAATAATCAAATTCAGAGTTAGAGTGACCAAGTTTAACTTTCAGTGTAAAAACTGAATTCAGTAAATAAAATGTTACTTAAAAAACAACACCAAATAAAAATACGTTTCTTGATATGAAATTTGAAATTGCAGACTTGGATTCTGAAATTCCAAGTGTAGCAACTGATGTTTTAGTCCTTAGTGTGTAATTCTGCTAAATTGTAATTTATCAGTGAGTGCAAGGTTTTCTTCCAGTTGTTGCATATGTAAACCATGACTTGGTTTAGATTAGAGTGTTGAGGTTGAGATACTTTACAATTAGGGATGGGCATGAACTGGCTCACGAATGTAAGTTTTTGATGAATTTTGGCAGTTTGTGGCAGTTCATGCCACAGTTTGTGGCAGTTCATGAAGAGCAGAAAGCAGGGGTTTAAATTGCTCCAAGCCATTTAAACCCCTGCTTTCTATTCCCTGCTGCTCAGCTGGGTTTTGTTTTTGTTTTGGTTAAGAACAGAAAGTTGTTTTTTCTGCTCCCCGTGAAAATGGGTGGGGAGCAGAAAGCAGGGGTCACAAACTGCTACAAACTGGTTTGGTTTGCAAACCAACCTCCCAGTTTGTATAAGTTCATGGTTTGGTTTGTGGTTCAGCAACATGCGAATCCTTATTTGTAATTTCGACATAATATTGCAATAACTTGTTTATTGTCGTCTATTAGCTAATGACAGCCGCGATATTGATGAATTTTAGTGCAATCAATAGTGATTTGTATTTTATATAGCAGGATAAATTGGTTCCATCAGCACCAGGAGTGGCAGCTGTGCTTAGCGCTCATATAGGAGGAACAGCTCATTAGTTAGCCTGCCAGTGGTCTGAGGCCATTGCGAAGACTGGCCAGAGCAGCAATGCCTGGGCAACAGATTCCGGTGCTCCTGGGGAGGGGGAAGTATAGCAGTGGATCCAGGCAGAGAGTTAAGGGAAGGATGCTGAGAAACAGAAAGGCTCGGCGCCCTTCCAGCCTGCGACCCATCCCAAAGGTGGTCGGCAGCGGGGCCAGGATTGATAACCACCCTCTGACATTGGTGTTGTGCAACGCCAGGTCTATTAATAATAAGACCATAGTCCTTTGGGACTGCCTTCTAAAATAAAAGGCATACCTGGCGTGTGTGGCTGAGACCTGGGTGCGGGATGGGGAGACTGTAGCTCTCTCCCAACTTGCTCCACCTGGGTTCTCAGTTGTACACCAATCATGGACCAGGGGGCGGGGGGAGGAGTGGCTATTTTCATTTGGGAGGCTTACTACTTCAGGGCACTCCCGCCATTGGAGATCACAGGCATTGAGTGTGTTGGCCTGGTGCTGGAGGCCGAGGAGAGTCTGGCAATCTGGTTGTTGTACCGACCGCCTAACGCACTGGTCAGTAGCCTGCCGTCCCTGACAGAGGCCGTATCAAGTTGGGCATTCGAGCACCTTAGACTGTTGGTACTGGGTGATTTCAAAGTCCATGCTGATGACATGGCTTCCAGTCAGGCAGTGGACCTAGTATCGTCCATGGCGGCACTGGGACTCTCCCAATTCGTATCAACCCCCACACACCAGGCTGGGCACACGCTTGATTTGATCTTCGTGGCTGGAGTAATAGTGGACCAGATTAGCAGTACCATGGTTGGACCACTATGCCCTGAAGGCCCATCTGAATGTTCCACCCTGACCCTGTTTAGGCAGCGAGCAGATTTTAGCTTACCCACGGAGCGAAATGGACCCAGAGCAGCTTCAGATGGCTCTGTGGGATCCAAGGCCCCCTGGAGGCTCGTTGGAGGAACTTGTGGAGGACTGGCATAGCTGGCTCTCCACAGCCATCGACGAGATTGCTCCCCGGTGTCCTCTGTGCACTCGCTCTAGGCTGGCTCCCTGGTATACCCAGGAGTTGCGGCTGATGAAGCAAGAGCTAAGAAGGCTAGAGAGATGGTGGCGCCGTGCCCACGACAAGGCAACAAGAACATCTTATAGGACATTTATGAGATCCTATGAGATGGCAACCAAGGCCGCTAAGAGAGAATTCTATGTGGCCACAAATATGAGCTCATGCCCAGCCCAATTGTTTAGAACAATTCGGTCTCTAACAGCGCTGCTACAGGGCAGGCAAAATGCTAGGGAATTGGATATTGGCTGTGAGGCATTTGCGAGCTATTTCGCGGATAAAGTCTTGGCACTCCGCCGCGATCCCCCCACCACAGTTGAAACAGTGAGTGAACTCACCCCTTGCATGTCTTCGATTCTGGGTTTGTATTGTTTTAGCCCAGACAACCTGGAGAAAGTTGACAGATTGCTTGTATCTGTGCGCCCAACCACATGCAGCCTTGATCTGTGCCCTTCCTGGCTCATTAAAGTGGGCCGCAAGGGGTTTCAAGGTGCCCTAAAGGAGATTGTCAACAAGTCCCTCTCTGAGGGGTGATTCCCAGGGGGACTCAAGGAAGCGATGTTCTGCCCCCTCCTGAAAAAACTATCTCTGCATCCGGCCAAATTGGCCAACTATCGAACGGTTTCCAATTTGCCCTATTTGGGCAAATTAATTGAGAGGGCAGTGGCAATACAGCTACAGGGCTTCCTGGATGACACTTCCACCTTAGACCCCTCCCATTCTGGCTTTCGCCTGGGGCATGGGACAGAGACAGTGCTAGTCGCCCTTACTGATGACCTCCGGAGGCATCTGGATTGAGGCGGTGTGGCAGTACTGCTGTTGTTAGATCTGTCAGCTGCGTTTGACACAGTCGACCATCAGCTACTGACCCACCGCCTCGCCAACGTGGGGATACAGGGGCTTGCCCTTCAGTGGCTTGCCTCTTTTCTCCAGGGTTGGGGACAAAGGGAGGTGCTAGGGGAACAGCAGTCCCGAAGACACCCTCTTGAATGCAGTGTACATCAGGGGGCGGTGCTCTCCCTGATGCTGTTTAACATCTATATGCGCCCCCTTGCTCAGATTGCCTGGAGATATGGGCTAGGGTGTCATCAAGATGCAGATGACACCCACCTCTATCTGATATTCAGTGGCTGGTCGGACTCCAGCCCAGAAGATCTGAACCAGGCATCGCAAGCCATGGCTGGTTGGCTTAGACTGAGCCGGCTGAAACTAAACCCAGCAAAGACGGTGGCCCTGTACCTGAGTCAGGGTGGATTGGGACAGGGATCCCTCTCCCGACCGTTGATGGTGTGCCTTTGGTGCCAGTGTTGCGGGTTAAGAGTTTGGGGGTGCTCCTGGATTCCTCCTTAACTATGGAGGCCCAGGTGGCAGCCACTGCTGGCTCGTCCTTTTACCACCTTCGGCAATTGGTTTCCTTCCTTGACCACGATGACTTGGCTACAGTGATCCATGCGACGGTCACCTCGAGATTAGACTACTGTAATGCTCTCTACATGGGGCTGCCTTTGTCGCAAATTCAGAAGCTGCGGTTAGTGCAGAATGCTGCGGCCAGGCTCCTGATGGGAGCACATCTGGCCTGCTCTGAAAGCACTGCACTGGCTGCCAATAGCATTCCGAATTCACTTCAAGGTGCTGGTACTCACCTTTAAAGCCCTATATGGCCAGGGTCTGACATACCCCAGAGAGCACTACGGTCAGGGGCTCAACACTGATTAGTGACCCCAGGCCCCAGGAAGGCCAGGCTTGCGGCAACCAGGGCCAGGGCCTTTTCAGTGGCGGCTCCTACCTGGTGAAATGAGCTCCCAGAGGAGATCAGGGCCCTGTGGGACCTCTCACAGTTCTGCAGGGCCTGTAAG
This sequence comes from Gekko gecko, assembly GCA_029375565.1. NCBI lineage: Eukaryota > Metazoa > Chordata > Lepidosauria > Squamata > Gekkonidae > Gekko > Gekko gecko. The sequence continues at coordinate 57,216,930 of JAPDNY010000011.1, read as the reverse complement.
ACGGAGCTCTTCTGCCAGGCTTTCAACTAGGAGCCATCACTACCACCAACAACAACTATTTTGTGGTAACAACGGGGTAATGGGATGGCCCATTATAAAGATGGAGCCACAGTATTGCGATGGATCGGTACCGCTGAGGGGGTTTTGAGTAATACCTACAGGTCACCATCTTGATTTGACCGAATGATCAACATAATTGAGCACTTTATTTTGTTAAACATGGTTGTTTTTATTCTGTTTTTAAATGTTTTATATTTGGCACATGGTGCCTTGACTGTGAGCTGCCCTGAGCCCGCCCAAGGATAGAAATTTAATAATAAATAATTAAATATCTCTTGCCAGTCTGTCTTCTCTTTTATTTAGTCAGTCTCATTTCAAGGCAGATTTCAGTTATAAATAAGGCTCCTGTACTCCTAAATAGCATGGACTTGCTGGGGAAGTTTTGACTCATGTGTCCGTTCTGCAGTTGTACAGAAGCAACACCATGCAGGGACTCCAAAATAAAAATCCCATGACTACCTGGAGAGCTCTGTTTAGGACATCAGTTATGAGTTCCACAGGCTTCAGCAATTAGGCTGCTTGCAGTGAAGTAGAAGGTTCAATGGACCTGCTTTTTCCTGACTCCTTTGACACTTTGCATAACACTCTGGAATCAACTGTGGAAACCGAGAAGGTTGTACCAAGAATATTATGGTTTTCATTTAGAGCTGGGGCTGCATTTTGAAACACTAATTTGAATTGAAAGCCTCCATTTCAGTTTAGTTTCTCCTGTGCAAAAAGCAAACTTGAGTATTTTCCCATCAATTTCTCTTGGCACACATGGCCAATTTTTGCAAGAAGATTAACACATTTTCAATGTTATTTTGTGCCAATTGGATAAGAGTCCTTTAAAAAAGTTTTTAAAAATCAATGATGACAACAGAAGAAAAGGTGAACCAGAAATCGATAATAGTGAAAACATTGTGAATCAAAAGGAAACAAGAATGGACACAGGGCAAGCTTTTCAGTGAGAACAAATGGAGCCATAGCTTCTGATGGTGTATAGAGGGGAGGGGACTATAACCTCCATCTTTCCTGCATGCCTCTTCCTCTGCTTCTCCTCACTGTCACTTCCTCTGACTCACCTTTCCCTGCTGTCTCCCATCCCATCTGGAGCTGGAGTAACTAATCCTTGTTAGGAACACAGACTCTTTAAACACAGTGTGAGAGGACACACATGGCTGCTGGTGGTGGGGAGGAGCCTGATTGTTAAGCAGTGACTTGGCACCCCCCCCCAAGAGCACTTGGCTCTTCAAACAACAACACACTGATGGTCCTGGGGCCAAGGAGTATCCACCTGGTCTCAACAAGAGCTAGATCTTTTTTGGCAGCAGCTCCAGCTTGGTGGAGCACACTCCCAAGTAAGATCGGAGCCCTGTGGGACTGCAGGGGTTGCAAAGTGGAGATGTACCACTTAGCATATGGGTGAGGCCAGGAGAATTCCTGTTCTGCCTTTCCCCTTTTCTTTCCCCCGGGACAGTGAAAGTACTATATACCATCTGATTAATTGTAAATATCTGAATTCATTAAATAGTACATTTTTATTGTATTTTAAACTGTTTTATTACCTCTTGTAATCCGCTCTGAGTCCTACAATAGTGGGGGAGAGCAGAATAGAAATTGAAGAAATAAATAAACAAATCAAGGCTGGCAAATTGTAGAATTAGCTAAATGGACCGAACTTGTGCAGTTAAGGGATGGGCATTAACCCCCCCCCCCCCCAAATTTTCAATAGTTTGGAAACCTTTTTTTATTTTCGGAAAAAGTAATTGTAATTATCTATATATACTTGTACAGTGTTGCTGTACTATGATAATGGTAGAAAAAAATTAGAGCCCAGTGGCACCTTTAAGACCAACAAAGGTTTATTCAAGATATGAGCTTTCGTGCGCATGCACACTTTTTCAAATACAATGGAATGAGAGGTAAGGTTCAAACTTTAAGATGGGTGCAAAAGCAAATGAACATTAAGATGATAATGGTGTAACACTTTGGAGTTATTCTTTTTTAATGCTTTTCCTTTTTTTTGTATAGGTCATGTTGTTGTGCACTCAATATGAGATTTATTTAATTTTTAAAGTGCACATATGCCTGAAGCCAGGCTAGTGAAAATGGGAGAGGAATTTTTGCAAGAGTTTGGGATTTATTGTAGGGTTTGTGCTGCTTCCTCCGGGATCAAGATGGAGTAGGGTGTGTGTAGGTGGGGCGAGTGGAAGTAAGACCAGTGGCCTCAGGTGGCATTGTTGGTCTGGCAATGACCATGTGGGCTGATTCTAACTGTTGTGCTTATGAGTCTCCATGTTTGATACTGACAGCCACTTATCATGCCGAACTGTGGGGTGCTCCTATCGAAACCGCTCTCAGTTTTGAAAGCAGTTTTGTTTGGGCAGTGGAAGATAGATGTCTGTCAGTACAAGTCTTGGGAGGCATGTGCTTCTAGAGACAGGAGTTACAACCAGCTGTAGAACTAATAAAGAAATCAAACCCTATCAATGACAGAGGCTGAAATTTACATCATTAATACTATGCTTATCCTGGGAATCCTTGTGCTATACTTTGGGACATGTTAAGTTGGACTCTTTTTGTAGGAGGAAGAGGAAAAAATATATCTGTCTAAGGAAGCCTGGCAGTTTTAAGAGAGCCAAGGAATTCAAGTAAATAAAAACCTTTTAACTATCTGGTTTGAAAACAAGACTTCCACCTCACCTTTACTAAAAGCAAAGAAAAAAAGTGCATTGTATCTGGAAAATATGCCTTCAATATTTTTAACTTTAAAATAAATCAAAATAATTGAAACATTTCCTTTCCTGTCTTTCACAGGGGCACTTCTTTTTTGTTTAGTGATTTGTAGATGTTGTAGCCATGTGTCTTGAGAGGTGGAGTTCTTTTTCTTCTTTGTTAGTCATGCAATGCTAACTCATCACCACCTAAGTCTTTGGTTAGCTGGAGTGCATTCCTGTCTTTACAGGAGTTCATATCAAGAGAGCAACTAGAGCTGCAGCAGAAGTCCTCGGGGATCTATAGCTCTTCTGGTTGTGAGAAAACAGCCTGACTTGTTAAACTGTTTGAATGATCTAATCTGTTAGGCTTGGCTACCTGGTGTTCGGGTGGCAGCTAAGGGCACACAAGTTTTCTTTAGACTGTTCAGAGGCACAGATGAACCAGCATCCTTGAGAGTCATAAAGCAGCAACTATTCTCTGATTAGGAGATAATAGATTTTAGTGAACCTGGTTAACAGTTAGGTATATTATGGCCATCATAGAAACACTGCAGGAGGGAAGACTGTGCAGAGCACCCAGGTCTGAAAAGATAATGATTTCGATTAGAATAGGTTCAGAATGCCTTAGAAATTTTGGAGCATGAGGCGCTACCAGCCTGTTTTTTTCATGCTTCAGTGAAACTGCCTCAGGATGCTAGCAGTGCCCTGAACTAATCTGTTTCAAAATGGCAATTTTACATTAAGAAATACAATAAACTATACTAACCTGACAGTTTTAGTGTAAATGTGGTATGTTGATAATGAAGGCCTTGTTTCTACATAATTGTGTTTGCTTCGGCAGCACATATACTAGATAATTGATTGTGTGGGGGCAACAAGTGAACATTATTATTATTTCTTAATATGGAGGTCAGGATCTGGAGGCCTTACAGCCAACTGTAGCCCTCTGAAGAGTATTGGTTGGCCTCTGGTTGCCCATACAGAGGCAAGAAAAGCACGTGAAGGAAGTGGTGGATGTGGCAATAAGACTTGAAGAGTGGTAGCTCCTGTACAAGTAGTTGCCAGTAAAAGAATTTAATGCTCTCCACAGTTCTCCGTGAATGCCAAGACTGTATAGAGTTGTAGATAATCCAAGCAATCATTAACTGGAAGTATACTAAAAAGTTCCTGTCCATGGAGGAGTTGACCTATAAAAATGGTATCTTTTCTTCTTGACAAGCTAAGGTTAAGCTGCACTGTGTTCTTCTGTAGGGAAAGTGACATTTGTATGTGTTTTGAGTGGATTATATTTTTCTAATAATGAAATTACAAAGTTGTTACTCAGGCTCTCTGAACCAATGAGGATGTTTTGTGTTGTGTAGTGGGTTTGACGCATGAAGAACCAGGACATAGCGTGATTGTCAGCTCATAGTTTACTAGCACGCACAACAGAACAAAGAATACCGGCCAGGCAGCCAACTATATACAATCCCCATGGACCACCCACAGGTCCCATTGGAGGGTTTAAACTTCCGGCCAAGGTTCCTATTGGTGCCCGCTGGAGGTTTTAGGATCCTAGTCCTTATTATTTACTGAGAGTCAAGCTCTGCTGTAAGTTGCTGGCGCCTAGTGGTGGTCAGCAGACATAACACCCCTCCCCCGTAGTTCAAACTCAGCCTATGTAACATAGTCTTTTAGATAGGTTGAGGTCCAGCGTTCACGCGTGGAATGCCTTGGAGTCAGAACTGGGACATCGGAAGGCCTGTCCAGCCCTGTGCCTGGAGTACTGGGAGGTGGAGGCAGCGGAGCCTCTTCTGGTGCCGAGGTGGAGGCAGGCGCTCTGTCTTCTGGTGCAGCCATGGCGACGGGGGCTTGTTCCTGCAAACTCCCATTGGGAGTTTCTTGTTCCAGGTTGTCTGGCAGCCCCACCTCAGTGTTCCCCGGGACTGGGACCTCTGCCGAAGCCAGGAGCATTCGCCTTCGCAGCTGGTCGATGTGCTTTCGCAGGGCCTGTCTACATTCTGTCGAGACCTCGTAGGACACGGGGCCAGTGGGGTGAATGATTCGGCCAGCAATCCATTCTGGGCCCTTGCCATAGTTCCAGATGTATACAGGATCCTCTGGGAAGAATCACCATGGTGCCTCCCTCCACTTGGACAGTTGCGTGACTCTGGGGCCCTGTCCGAGTGCAGTCTGTCCAAGACGATTGCGGCCGGCCAGCCCATGAGGAGTTCCGCGGGGCAGCAGCCACTGACTGGGTTTGGGGTGGTCTGCTGCACCAGGAGGAAGTGTGCCAGGCAGAATACCCAGTCCCCCTCCGTCAGGTGGCTGAGGGCTTCCTTGGCGGTGCACACCAGCCTCTCTGCCTGGCCATTGGTGGGGGGGTGAAACGGGGCAGACTGTATGTGCCGGATCAAGATGCTGCGGAGGAACTCCTTGAATTCCTCTGAGGTGAACATCGTCTCGTTATCCAAGACGGTGGTGTCTGGCAATCCGTGGGTAGTGAATATTCTGCAGAGTGCCCGGATGGTGGCTTTGGAGGAAGTGGCAGAGACCGGGCTTATCTCCAGCCATTTCAAATAAGAGTCCACTGTTACCAAAAACAGCAGTATGTGGAATAGCCCAGCAAAATCCATGTGAAGCCTTGACCACGGTATCCAGGTGGATTCCCAGGCTTGAGCGTGCTCGGTGGATTGGGCCTGACGGTCTGGCATGTTTGGCAGCGCTTTACCCAAGCCTCCACCTACATGTCTATCCCTGGCCACCACACATAGCTCTGGGCCAGGCCTTCATCCGGACAATGCTGGAATGGGCTTTATGTAGAGCTTGCATTACTCTGTGACGCAGTACGCTGGGGACGACCACCCTGTCTCCCTGCAATAAACAGCCCTTGTAAGCAGACAACTTGTCTCAGTGAGCAGCAAAGACTGTGAACTTCTGCTGCCACAGGCCATCTCCTCACCACCCAGCCCAGAATCTGGGAGATGATGGGGTCCCTGGTTGAGTGATGGGCAATGTCTGCCTCCTGAAGGGGGGGGATTGGGAAGGTCCTCTACCTGCTGTGGTGGGCTGGGGCCAGGTTGGCCTCGACGGACGGCAAGGGCAGGTGGCTAAGGGCATCGGTGTGACCCATAACCTTGCCCAGGCAATGCTGCAGGGTGTGGGAGTAGCTAGACAAGAAAATGGACCACTGCAGAACCCGCAGGGAAAGGACCTGTGGAGTCTGACGATCAGAGGCGAAGAGGCGGCGGTGATCCGTGGCAATGGTGAAGGGCCGGCCATACACAAAGTCATGAATTTTTTTTATGCCAGCCACTATCGCCAGGCCCTCCCATGAATATGGGCATAGTTCTGCTCTGCCGCTGACAGCGTCCAGGAATAGTAGGCGATGGGCACCTCACGGCTGTCCGGGAGATGGTGGGCCAACACCATGCTGACGCCGTAGGGGGATACATTGCAGGCCAGAACCACCGGCAGGGACTTATCAAAATGCACCAGAACTTTATTCAGTATCAGCAGCGCTTTTATCCCCTTGAAGGCGGCAGCCTGGCGGGGGCTCCACGACCAAGGGGTGTGCTTGTCCAGGAGGTGATGCAGGGTTTCCGCTACTGCCGCCTTGTGGGGGAGGAAGGTGTGGTAGAAATTCAAGAGACCCAGGAATGCCTGGAGTTCTGCCTTGGATTTGGGTGGGGGTGCCTCAACGATGGCCTTTATCTTGTCCCTAGCAGGATGGAAGCCGTCCGTGTCGACCATGAAGCCCAAAAAGTCCATGGATGAAACCCATAGAAGGCACTTCTCCCACTTTATTTTTAGACCCGCCTCGTGGAAATGGCGGAGGATGGTGTGCAGCCGGGTGGCGAACTTAGCAGGCATTGCCATGGCAATCAGCACATCATCGAAAAATGGTGTGATGCCCGGGATCCCTTTCAACAGAGAGGCCATGAGTTGCTGGACAAGGCCTGGGGCCACGCTCACCCCAAACTGTAGTCTTTTCACCTTAAAAACCCCTCTGTGTGTGACAATAGTTTGTGCAGCTGCGGTTTCCTCATCAACTGGGAGCTGTTGGTAGGCCTGGGCGAGGTCCAGTTTATCAAAAGTCTTTGCTGCTGCCAGGGAGGCAAGCACATGGCTAACGACTGGGACTAGGTATACGCAGTCCTGAAGTGCCTTATTTAATGTGCACTTGTAATCTGCACAGATGTGGATATCCCTGTTCGGCTTCACTGGGGTGACTATGAGGGTCTCCCACATGGTGTGGGAGACCAGTTCCAGGACTCCTTGCCTCACGAGATGGTCTAGTTCCACGTCTATTTTCAGTCGCAATGCGAATGGGACTGTCCTGGAGCGCATACGGATGGGGGGCAAGTTTGGGTCAAATTGCAGCAACACTGGGGGGCCCATATAACGACCCAGGGTACCATTGAAAATGGATGGGAACTCGTCACAGACCTCGTGGAAGTCCTGCAAGGTGCAGAGCTGTACCCCTTCTAGCGATATTCCCAAAGGGGCAAACAGTGTGCAGCCGAGGAAGCTGACCAGGTTCCCCACAACCACAATTAAGGCCAAGTGGCCATCAAACCCCTTGTACTGGACATGGAAGCTCCCCACACCCTTTATTGGAATGCGGTTCCTCTGAAAGCCTGTCAGGGTAAGGGTAGAGGGGTGCAGGTGGGGCCCCCTTGGGGGCAGAGTCTCTTAAGAGTCGCCTCTGAGATAATGGAGGCAGCAGAGCCGGAATCGAGCTCCATGGTGCAGGGAGAACCCTCTATTTGGGCCTGGACCTGGATTTTTGGGGCCGAGGACTGGCTTGGAAGCTGCAGTACCTGTTCGGCTGGGTCAGCTGCGAGGAGGTAGAGCTTTTCCTTGGATTCGTTGTCCTCATAGTGAGCATCTGCTTTTCAGTGGGGCTGTGGTAGTGCCCACTGGGCTTTGGACCCCCAGGAACAGCAGGCTCTTGCAATGTGCCCCAAGTGGCCGCAACTGTGGCACTTGGCATCCCAGAACCAGCAGGCTTTCCAGAATGGAGCGGGTTGCTGGCACTGGTTCCCAGTGTCTAATGGATTGCTGAGTGCGGTGGACTTCTTCCGGTCTGGGTCGACATGGTTGAGGTTCGCCTGGTGCGTGGCAGTCACGGTAGAGGGATGGTTCCTCTCCCAGGTGGTGGCGGTGGAGAGGGCAGATGCCAGGGAACACTTTTTGTCCTCGAGGATCTGCCACTGGAGCTTCTCATAAGTCAAGCATGCAAATGAGTCTGTTGCAGAGAGCCGTGTCGAGGTGAGCCCCAAAGGTGCAGTTCATGGCGAGCTGACAGAGCTCAGCCAGGTACACTGTGACAGACTCCCGCAGTTGCTGTTTCCAGGAGTCGAAATTCACCTGGTGCGCATCTCCGATGGCCGGGGAACAAAGTGGGCCTGGAGCTTCTCGATTATGTCCTTGAATGAGGTATCAGGAAATCAGGTTGCGAGTCAATTCCACCATAGAAGGTCCACAGGAGCCAATGAGGAGGCCCTTCTTCCTTTTGTCTGTGGTGACCTTGTAAAAGATCAGCATGGACTTGAGTCCCTCGACCCAGGCTTCCCAGTGATGTGGGCGGGTAGGGTCCAATGGAGGGACAAGTCCTGCTCCTGGAGCGACTGCCATCATACTGTGTGGAGGTGGAGGAGGAGGTGAAGCAGGAGGCGAAGAAGGCATGGAGGTCGCTTGATCTTCTTCTGGATTCATCGGCTGGAGCCGTGATCGTCCTCAGGTACCAGTCTTCCTCTGATGCCTCCACGGCCCAGCCAGCTCAGCAGGATTCCACCTTCGTCGCCATTGTTTTTTTTATTTTATAAAACTCTCCTAAAAAGGAGAGAAGTTTATTCTTTTCATATAAGAAAAAGGGAGGGTATATAGATGGATTAAGAAAAAGATGTGAGTGAGTATTCTGTTAGAGAAGGTTAATTTTAGTTAATATAAATGCATTTTTGACATTCACCGCAGTTGAAGAGTCTTTTTTCAGTTTAACAAACTTCAAAAAAAAAGTCTCTGTTAATATGGTTAGTAATGTCCATTGGGGTTAATAATTATTCAGTTCCATTCTGGCGTTCTGTGAACAATTACTTCTTAGGCAGTCTCTTCTTAGTGTCCCTTAAGTTATATGATGGGCCCACTTTGGCTTTCGCGGCTCCCGCTCCGGCACCTCCATCCTCCGGACCGCTGTCGTCTTCGCTACTTGAGTCTGTCCAAGTTGCAAGTGCTGCCTCATCCTCCGTGCTGGCGTGTCTCTTCAGAAATTCTTGTGCTTTGAAGATGGAGTCAATCTTCTCTTTTTTATCCTTATACTTAAATTCCAGTCCTTCAGGAAATCTCCATTTGTAAACCACCTGATTTCTTTGCAGAAAAGTGGTCAATCCTTTGTATTCTTTCCTTTTCATACGAATTTCATAAGGCACATCTTTGAGTGTTCTTACAGTCTGCTCTCCAATCTTCAAGGGCACCGCTGAAACTGCCCGCAAAATCTGATCTCTCGTATGCTGCTTAGTGAACTTGACAGCAACCTCTGCTGGCAGATTATTTTTCTTTGTAAAGGTGGAATAGGCCCTGTAGACCAAATCCATCTCTTCTTTTAATTCTCGCTCTTCTCTGCCAGTTGCTGATGCCAAGGCCTTCGCTAGTGTCGATCTGAGATCTTCTTTCTCTTCTTCTTTAATGCCCTGGAAGCGGAGGGTCAGGTTTGAGTTTTCCATCTGCAACCTTAAGATTCTTTTTTCTTGTTCATCCTGATACTTTTCTAATTTGTTGACCCTTTTCTTTATTTTTCTTGTATCTTCCGTCGAAACCAGACATTTTTGTGCGATCTCCTCCATCTTCTTAGAAGTTTCTGTTAACTGTTTCTGTTGACTGTTGAGAACACCTTGCATGCTTATTAAAGTTTCGTTGATTTTTTGCATTTGATCCAGCAGGGGGTGCAGTAACTCGCCTTTCTGTTGATTGACAGCAGGCTCCGAGGGAGGATTGCCCGGACCGGAAGTCCCTCCTCCCTTCTTTTCCGGTTTAAGTGGGACCTTTTTCATAGCTGACATATTTCACGTTTGTTTACTTTTCTCAAGTTCACGTCGCGCCCCTCAGGAAACTCGCTGATTTTCAGTTTCAATAAAGCCCCAACGGTACAGTCACTAGCCTTTCTTCCTTTTCGCCCCCTCTACTTTCCTTTTATAAGTCTCGCTTCTCGATGGGGGGGGGAATCGCCCCTCCTCCCTCCGCTTGTTCGCTTATCGGGGGAATCGATTTTGTGCTTTAATTCAGACCTCCAACTCACGGTTTGATGTCAGTTCTTCTTTTTATGTTATTCCATACCGCTTTGCCTCACTCCTGGAAATCGGTGGCGTTGCTAAGTCCCATGCAGGACGCACTACACAGCGGGGCCGATTGGGGCGGGGAGAAAGCCTCAATTTCCCGGCTATCTGCCGGCAAAGAGGCTACTCCCCAAGCGCCCCCGGTTCGGAGCCTTTAACTAAGGCTCACTAGGGTCCATCGCATAAGCAAGGACCCCCCCAACCGCGCGTGGGCTAGCCTCCTTCGGGAGCGTCCCGAAAGGTGGCCACCATTCGCTCCGCTGAAACCGAAAAGTCCCTTCGTCGCCATTGTTGTGTAATGGGTTCAACGCATGAAGAACCAGGACACAGCGTTATTGTCAGCTCATAGTTTACTAGCACACACAACAGAACAAAGAATACCGGCGAGGCGGCCAACTATATGCAATCCCCGTGGACCACCCACAGGTCCCATTGGAGGGTTTAAACTTCCCGCCAAGGTTTCTGTTGGTGCCCGCTGGAGGTTTCAGGATCCTAGTTCTTATTGTTTACTGAGAGTCAAGCTCTGCTGTAAGTTGCTGTCGCCTGGTGGCGGTCAGTGGACATAACATTTTGACTTCATTTTAAAAGTATTTGAAGGGTTTTGTTTTAATTAGAGCCCTTGGTGTTTACTCGAGCCAGCTTTTGAAGCTCTTTATTGCAAAACATTAGACTATCTTCTTTTTCTGAGGGAAAAGTTGGTCTTATGCTTTTATTACAAGTGTCAAAATTTCACTATAACATTCTCCCGAAACCAGGGAACAGGAACTCTGTAATGGAGGCCTTTGTCCCAGGACATTTTATTTGGAACTATGTAGCTGTTTCCTACTGGGCGAAGGAAAGCAAAGCACCTGCAGACAAGTTAATGAAATCATTGCTCCCTGCTGCCCTGTTCCCCACACTATAGAACTTGCCAGACCCGTGCAGAGTTTCCTATCTATAAATACCAGCAAATATCTATAAATACAGCAGATCAAGTTAAAACCAGAGTTATGACAAACATGTGAGGGAAGTGGAGTTCACAACAGCCTTTCCAAATTGTCAAAAGTGTCCCCATACCCAGCTTCAACTGGAAAACCATTAAGTCTTTGCCCATTCAAAATGAGGGCAACATTTACTTGCCCCTGATTCTAATTTGCTTCATGATGTCATGACATAGCTGGATGTGACTGCTACATGTAATCACAAGTTTGTTGCACTATGTGATCTCCATATGGCTGGCACTGTGTATTTTCTCAGGGCTCCTAGACACCAGGATATTCCTAGCACTGTGTGAGCTAAGATGAGAATTGTAGTTTTCTGGGACTTCTGAGTCCTTTGAAAAATATGGAAGCCCTGGAAAAGGACTAGATTTTGGCACCACAGTACCACTGCTGCCCTGTGGAGGGAGCCCTTCCTACTGCTACTTCCTCTTTTCAGCAGGAAAGAAAGGTTGCCGCTTTTAGGAGGGCTTGTGCTGGGCATAGGCTGATGCAGTTGCAAGGGAAGCCCAAACTTCAGAAAAGGTTAATTTGCTACAAGGCTGAACTCCAGCTGTATGACTACCTTGAAATAACTCAAGCGTATGAAAGGCCTAACATATGCCCAATAAAATGGTGCACTTATACTGAGACTTCTATGCTACAATTAGTTTATTATGTTTGTCAGTCGTTGAGATCTATTGACGGTATTCTCAAATATTCATTGGTTTGCACCGCAAACACCATGTGTTGGGTGGGTAACTGGGTGTGGCTGAGGCACTATTTGCATTGGAATGGCTTATATTTAATCTCATCAAGGTCCTAGTGAGATGTCAGTTGAAGTGTATTGATTGGAACTGATGAATAGGCTTCTTGAAATACTGAAGGGGGAGGCACAGCTCCAAAATCACTGTTCAGAGATTCCTATCACTTGAGCTCCCAAGCTGTAATTGCATTAACAGAACTCGCTTAGCCATCCCAACATGTCATCATGAATTTTCCAGTTAATCTGTGCATTCATCTTAATGGTCCAGCACTTGTGCTTTATGTCACCCCCCCAGTCTCTGTACCCTTCTTTGATCTCTCAAAATGCCTGTCACAGAGGAAGTGTTTATCTTGAATTATGTGAGGAGGAAAGGCTAGGGTGCACACACTTCTGAAGCTTGGCATGAAATTCCTAAATAAATGTGGCTGGTCACTTCACGTAATGGGTGATATGAGTTTCAGCTGAGTGCTAGGCACGACTGTTTGTGGAAGTGCTTTCAAATATGCAGCAAAGTGGATATGTGGCAAAAGAACCCAGCTGCAATACATGCTTCCTCGTACTAAATGAGTGCCATCACAAAGAATAGTAGAACAACAAATAAAACAATCATTACCTGTCAGGACTTTCTCCTCTTTCCCATTTTCCTGCCGTCAAATGCCAATACAGACTGTAGCCACCAGCTTCCTTTGTGTCTGTATGCGTGGGTTTGCATTAGCGCTGAACTAATACTGGTATCAAGTTGCTATACAAACAGATTAAAAAAATAGATTTAACAGACAGAGCAGAACTGCATGTCACTGATAAAGCATTCTTGTGGGGCAAATATGCAGAAGGTAAGAAAGTCCTGGGCTCAGGTCTGAGTGTTACAGTGCAGTCCCAAACAGAATTGTATCCTTCTAAGCCCACTGACTTCAGTGGATTTAGAATCGTATAACTTTGCCTTGGATTACACTCGTTAACACTGTGGTCCATGACATTTTTTCAGGCGTGCTTTCTCAGAAAGTGTTGCTCATTGTCATCTGCCCTTTATGTCAAATTGATACAGTTACTGAAATTATATCATCTCTTGAAAAGACTCATCAGTCATGAATGGCCATAATAATAATCAACATTTATATGGTGACTTCAGTATTCAGAGTGTTTCATATACATAGTCACAGTAATCTGTGTGCCAACTCTGTACCATAGGTCAGTATTCTTTTCCCAAGACAGTTGGAAGGCGAAGAGAATCATTGCCCTCCAAAGGCCACGTGGTGAATTCATGGCTGAGGTGAAGCCAGAATCAAGAATTTCTCATCCTCAGTTTACACACACTTGTCCACAATACTGAACCAGCTGTCTGGTAATTAAAGGAAGGGATTTGTATCGTTTAAATGGATTGTGATTCTCAGTTTTCAGCATGTCTTTAATGTACTTCAGATAGTTCTAGATTTTAGTTTTGCTTCTTTCCCCTCAGATTTTCAACTGAGTTTATTCTTACTGTCTCTTTGCAAATATATTTTCTGAGTTTTTGGGGTCCTAACTGGGGGAAACAGATGCTTATCCAACAGATGCTTATCTGTTAACCATGGGTTAAGCCTGGCTTACTAAGTGCTGTAGTTTGTAAAGAGGAAAAGAACTGAGCAGTGCTAAATTTACAGAATTATTTATCATTTTAGACACCAGAGAACATTATGCATGTGTTCATTTAAGTATAAAATGGAAAGGTAAGTGGAAATCATAGAGCTGGATTAGCTGTCTTTCGAGTCTGTAGAGTACCATTACACCTTTATTCAGCTCCCACTCTTTTCAGTGAAGCTGAAGGAGATGTTCCCTGTGGATTATTTATTTAGGAAAAGGATAATAAACATCAGTAGAGCTTACTGTGTCTAACATTTGTAGCCTAAGATATTTATAGATGTTGTTCATCTTGTTTGGGGATGAAGGGGAAAAAAAACCCCACACAATTATTTCCTGTGGTGGTTAATTCTTGGCATTATGAATACATTTTCAGGCTAGGTTAATTCTGGCAATTAACCTCGTTGATCTTGCCATTCATCATTTTATTGAATTTGCTATTATTTAAACATAGTCACAAGGAAGCTTTTTTTCCTCCCTGGGGAGTCACTGCAGTTGTTTTGGGGGGGAATGTTTGGGGCCCTTGAGCCTCAAGTGTTCCAAGAATGATGATGGGTGGATTTTTCTGGACTTACCTCAATATATGCTTGGTTTTTTGCAAGTATTACTTGTGAGTGCTTTGGGGAAAAGTGGCAACTATGAGTTCTCACAAAGAACGTGTCTGTTAATTGCCTTAATGATATCCCATCCCTACATGCACATTCGCCCCAGACTTCCCCTTTCCCTTCTTTCAAATTCACGTGAATGGGCCAGGAAGTGTGGTGGCAGCAAAGTCCTTTCTATCTGTCCAATCTGGTACCGAGAAAAAAACACACCCTCTTAATTTGATTCCTGTCCCAAATACAAAAGGTCTGACAGGGCAGACATCACCTTCTGTAGTTCTTTTTGGGCAGCTGGGTAAAGTGGAGTGTGAGTGACTCCAGGGTGCACTATGGCAAGTGGCAAACTAAGCCAAAGCTTCCTTCTGTGCTTCTCGTTCACAACATGAGTGGTATTCCCTATGAGTTAAGTGTTATCTGGGAATGGAGCTATGTCTTTGCCCCTTGAGGAGCCTGTGCTTCTGTGTGGGGAAATTAAGAAGGCTCCTGCCAAAGGACCTTTGCCTTTTCTATGACTAGTTGTTTTGCTTTCCTGAAGACAACAGTAGAAGGAGACAGATGAATCTCCCTGTGGAGGGAGTTCTAAAGTTTTGGCACCACAACCAAGAAGGCCCTTTCTTGGGTTATCCCCATCTAAGATGTCAGGGGCACCAAAGATGACCCGACTAGGCAGGTAGATTCATATTGGAGAAGGCTGGCCCCTAGCCATACAGGACTTTAAAGGTCAATACCAGTACTTTGAATTGGGCCCAGAAACAAATTTGGAGTCACAGTAGATGGAACGGAAGTTATATGGTCCGTATAGCCTACTTCAGTCAACTTTCTGGCTGCAGCATTCTGTGCTAATTATAGTTTTCAGATAGTCTTCAACATAGACATACTTTGCAATTATCGTCAACCACATTTACTTCCATCCCTGACATGAGGCCTGCAACTCAGAAGGGCTGTGTAGCTGACTCATTCCTCTTGCTGTTTCAAGGTGGGAACCCCCTGCCAACCACAAGCCCCAGCAATTCCTGGAAGGGAGTGGAGGTGCCCCATGGAGGACCTGTGCTCAGAAGATCCACAGGTGGAGTGTCGAAAAGCAACAGGTGGCCCCTGAGCCACTGAGTATCATTGCTTTAAACAAAATTTGGATGCTATTTTTATGTACAATGAGCATCATTTGTATGTATACTGTATAATGCTGATTTATTGATGAAGAAATGATGATAAGAACACATATGCTTTATGGGGAAAATTTGTTGTGAGAAAACAGAAAATGGAACCAAAGTGTATAAGGGAGAAGCAAAATTGAAATGGGCATTTTGGGGTTGAAACAGCAAGGGTAACAAATTAAAAACCCTCCATTTTCCCCAGCGACTCCATACTATAGTCTACTTCTGTTTTTCCATGTTCACCTGAGCTACCTGGAGCTGAACTCAGCTTGCCTTTCCATCACATGATATTGCTTTGCCCCTCGATTGAATGCATCAAGTTATTGCATCTTACTCAAAAAGCCTCAGCCCTGCAGATATTCACATGAGCTCATGATGCTGCCTTATCAAGGTCATTTTGAGTCAGATTTCTATCATGATCATTATGGTCTGTCACTGGCAGTGGCTTTCCATGGGCTCTGTTAGAGACCTTGCATAGAACATGCTGCCTGACATTTATAACTGTAGATGCAGGGGATTGAACATGGGATGCTCCACATGCAAAGCAGATGCACTGCCACTGAGCCGTGACCCCTCCCTTAACTTAGCTTCAGATCTTCCTTCTCTTTCCCTGAGAGGTTTTAGCCCTCCATGGAAGGGGTGAGGAAAGGACAGGGTTTGTCCAGTGTGCATCATTGTGCAGCAAATAAAGTCTTTCTTCCACTATAGCAATGCGTTTTCAACATATCAAAGTTGTTGGTTTCGAAATGTCAGCAAGTGAAACAAAACCAGCTCTTCAAGAGCACATGCTTAATACTACTCCCATGCTTTGAATCCATGAGGCACCCCCCCATCATTAACATTCCTCAGCTGTTCCTTGAAATTCCAGTTTTCTACGGATAAGGTTCTGGTGATGTATATGTGCCCTCTGCTTTTAGGATCATGATGTTTCTTGTAGAGAACTTTAAAGTGTTGCTAACAGATTTACTCCTTTGCTGTTTGCTTCTCTCTGAACACATCAGTCACTTTTGGCATTTGTTGCACCAGACATAACACTGGGGGCTTTGCAACTTTAACTCTTTGGAGGATTCCGTTCTCTCCTGCATTATTGATATGGATTTTTAAAACTCAGCCCAACTATGACCTTGTTCTTTAAGAATAAGAAAGGTTTCCTGGAGGGTGTTACAGGCGGTTGTTGAAGAGAACCCAGCATTAAAAGAGAACGCCAGTGAACTGGAACGGCAGATCTTGGTGAATTTTGCCCAGCAGCATTAACAGACACACATCTCAAGTGAGCCAACATGCTTATTTAATCATCTGAGGAATGCTGCACACTATCCTTGGAGCAGCAGTCTAGGAGTAGTAGAGAGGAAGTCATGTTTGCTTTCATAATAATACATCAATCAGGCTCAGGGACATTCCTTCATCCAAGTCACCTGCTAGTTACTTTAATATATTAGCCATATCAAAAATAAACTGTCTCTGGCTATAGGGTTTCATTTATAAATTCCCTACCTTCCTGTCGCTATGTGGAAGAACAAACAGCCAAATAAACAACCCCAAAATGCTACAGACATCACCACACTGGAAAAAATCTGGTTTGGGGGATATGTTGTCTCTTAGGGCCAAGCTAGACAGGAGGTCCTGGAATGGATCTTCACCCTCCTTCAAAGGGAGCCTAATTTGAATGAGCCTGTGGCATAAAGGGGTTACACCTTCCTCTCTTCTGTTTCCTAACCTCAGCAAGAACTCCAGCTAATACTTGCCCCATTGGAGAAACTTGCAAGGTCTAATTTGGGGTATATCTGTTTTCCCC
The DNA here is from genome assembly GCA_029375565.1 of Gekko gecko. Classification (NCBI taxonomy): domain Eukaryota; kingdom Metazoa; phylum Chordata; class Lepidosauria; order Squamata; family Gekkonidae; genus Gekko; species Gekko gecko. The sequence continues at coordinate 57,199,968 of JAPDNY010000011.1, read as the reverse complement.
ACAGGGCAAGTAGCAGCTTTGGGGTGTTGGGATGGGGAATTGATATGGTAAAATGGTATCGGGGAGATTAAATTCCTTCCACCTGTCATATGGCCTGACCTGATCTGAATTAGGGGTTTCCACTCTTTGGGAGATTGGTTCATAGATTGTCCAGGGTCATATCTAGATTGGCCCTTGACTTTACACAATTTGATCTATTTGCTAGCTTTCACCATGTCATGTAGGTGGCATTTAGTTGCTCACTGGGCAGTTGATTTAATTTTCAGCACATTACTAGAAATGGCCAGTAAGGTTGTGGGAAATTGAGGTTGATCACAGGTTGTGGTCATGGAACAGCTGTAGGAAGGTTCCTCACACTCACTAGAACAGGGCTCAGCTGTGGCAGCAGCTTCTTCTAAGTGGGTCAGAGGCCTTGGTGATTTCCAGGCAAAAGGATCAGGCAAGACATGGACTCTGTCAAGCAAGCAGGACTGGAAAAGGCCAAGTCTACTGTGACTAGCTTGGTGGAGGGGGCTACTGTGAGATGCAATAGACTACTGAATAGGGAAACAGGACTCCCAATCTGAATGTAGATCATTGGAAATTGTTCAGGTAGCATCAGGAGAAATAGATGTTGGGGCCACCCATGCTTCACAGCCATCACCTATGATGAAGACCTAAAGATCCATAAATGTGTATGTGCTGGAAAACTGATTGTCCAGATTAATGGACTGTGTTTCAGGAGTATTGTTGTATATTCAGCCCATATGCATATTATAGATATCTGCACTATATTTCCGAGCCCCCAATGCATTGGACTGTGTGTTTGAATTGCTTTTTTACAATACTAATAATAGAGCAGGAACAAACCTTTAGGCCTGATTCTATTCTCAGATCTGCACAGTTAGATCCCTCTTAAGTTAATGCCAATCTTATGTCCTCCTGCAAGGGCAAAGTTTGTCCTTCATTTTGATATGATATTGTGTAAGCAACTTGGGAAATGAATTTTACATGCCTTATTTTTAATAGCTAGCTTGGTAGCAGCTTCTTACAACTTACTGGTCAACTATATTTCCAGGGGATGTTTTACTGCATTTTAGTTACTATTAAGGTTTTGAAGCATGAAGTTATGTATGTCTCCAGAGATGCTGCCACTGCTGGAACAGAAATTTATTTTTATTATTGTAAGTCTTTTTACTATAGAAGACTTTCTTTTTTACTTTCTGTGCTTGTCTTTAGACCATCTTGGGAATTGACTGTGGCAGGTTTGCGTTGGAGTTGTGTCCATCTGGAGAAGCAATTTTTGCAGATGCACAAACCTTTCACTTTACAGTTGGATGAGGCTGACTATATAAATGACTGCAGATGCCTGGGAAATTGAACGATTTCCCTAATCAGTTATTCTGAGAATATATTTGGGTATCAAACTGGAGAAATTATCAATAAGAAGACTTCTATGCTATTGGCATTTTCACTTTCTTTCTAAACATAGATTTTTGTAGTGTGTTTGTTGTCTGTGCCACCAACACACATTGCCAAAAGAAGGACCTCCTGACCTGGTCTCTACTGGGCCACCACTGTGGATTGTCAGAAAGTGGTATTGCAGCGATGATTGCAGCACAGGTTAGGTGACCCAAAGGGCCAGTTCCTTGGGTCCTATAAAGCTGCTGGCTTCTTAGTTTGACCAGTTTGTTGCTGAGGCTTGGATTGAGCTGCTCTGGACATTTGTTGTTTTCTTTCCTGAATTTACGGTATTGATCCTGGCATAGAGTAGGTGGTCAGGGTTTTTTTTTTTTTTTGGGGGGGGAGTTTGGTGGGGATTTTGTTGGATTCTCCCGCCCCCCATTTTCATCTTCTGACATCTAATCAAGACTGTGTTACCTGCCTTCTAAGTGAGGAAAGGAAGATGAGGCTAAAGCAAGGCTGAGATTGCCCAGTGGGAGCAGCCGTGTCATCACTCCATGACTCTTTTCTCAGCCTGCCCACGTGGAAAAAATGAACAAAAATTGGAAGAGCTTTGAGGGAAGAAACCAACTTAAATTAAAGTTTAGTACTCCCTTGTGGCAGTTTGCTTTTTTCCTAGCCAAATTCCCGTGCATGGCTTGCCAGGACAAGCTCTGGGTTTCCTTTCTGAGCTGGACTTTACAGAAAAGGCTCCAGAATTCTGATTCCACAGCAATCATCCAAGGGTTGTGTAGAGGAGTCCTGGAGTCTCCCTATTGTTGACTGCATACTGACATCTTAGCCCATGTGAAGGTTGGCTCTGGACTGTTATAACTGGTATAGCTTCTTTGATCTTCCTTCCTTTAGTGAGACCTGTTGCTTTCTCAGAGAATGTTGGCTGGGATCCAGTGAAAGACTACTGTATGCATAAGGGTTCTTGCACAAATTGCTGAAATTGTACTTTACCATCTGCATGCACGAAAAGGGTGTAATTGTATCCCCATTATCATTCCCCTCACGCACAAGACATAGCACAAGGTATTGATTTCAGTTTCAGAAGTAAATAAAATAAAATAATGTGCACTTTCCATAGCTCCATATGCACTTTTGTTATTTCATTATAAATTTAATTTAATTACAATATTACACACTAAAATATATATTTTGGCATGCCCTGTTTTGTTACAGCTCTTGTGCTGTTGCTTGCACAAGGGGAACTGGGCTGAGTACGTTTACTTCTGCTTATGTATTGCTGAATCCAACCCATTACATGGAACTGTTTTTTGTTTTTTTTTAATCTGAGATCTAAAGAGCAGGACATACCTTTGGTTTGTTGCTCAGTGTAGGTGTCAATAATGTTGACGGTTCATAGTGGTTTAGTATTGACAACTGGTTTTAAGATTGCAAGTAATAGCTGAAGTGGTTTTGCTTTTTAGGATCCTTCAAGTGGTTATTGATGTCCAAGTCATACACTTTCACATAGAGAGCCAGTTTGGTGTAGTGGTTCAGTGCGTGGACTCTAATCTGGGAGAACCGGGTTTGATTCCTCACTCCTCCACTTGCACCTGCTGATGTGACCTTGGGTAAGTCACAAGCTCTGGCACAGCTGTTCTCTCAAGGACAGTTTCTGTCAGAAGTTCTCTCAGCCCCACCTACCTCACAGGGCGTCTTTTGTGGGGAGGGGAAGGGAAAGGAGTTTGTAAGCCGCTCTGAGATGCCTTTGGGCAGTGAAGGGCGGGGTATAAGTCCAAACTCTTCTCTTCTTCTTCTTTCACTGCATTTGAACATCCTACAACATCCTTGGCCTGCTTCTGGGCCCCTTTTAAGTAACCAGTAGGATGCCATGCCCTCTAGGCCATTTCCACCCCACCCATCTGACCTGGAAGTCCTGGGGATTGAAGGAAAGCTCTCATTGGCCTGTGCAGGTTCCTCCCTCCCCATCCTGCTGGCATTATGCCAGACGCCATTCTCTACCACTTGTCTGCAGGGCTGCCTCTTACTTTCTCAGGAGCTCTCCCTGCAGCGTGCTTGCAGCCCTGTCCCCACCCCGGGACCTTTCCTGGTGGCTTGGGTGAGTGGCACCGGGCCAGCCTCACTTCTGACCAAGTGAGGACAGGCTTATGCCATCCCAATAAAGCACAGCATGGCTTGTTGTTCAAGATGGTTGTCCTGGCTGTCTGCAGTCATCATGGAGAAGAAAGGAGGGGCTTGCATTGCTGCAGCTGGTAAGGTTGGGCGGGGTCCTGCTAGCCAACAGAAGTTAAAGATGTAATGTTTGTTTTTGTACAAAATAATCTGTATGGATCAGTAAATGTATAATGATGACAGTATGAAAACTGGCACTTTTTTGGCCAGAAACAATCTCAAACTGAGGTCTCTTTCTCACAAAAGGCACAATATTTTCTATCAGTTTGGTTCATCCTAATGAATGATACATGTATTTTGTTCATGGTCTTGAATTTCGATGGACCGAAATAGCTGTTTTATTTCTGCAGTTTTTAATACACATTCATCTGAGCACCTATTTCTACTCTTCTGTAGAGTAAAAATGGTACAGCATAAGAAGTTTCAAGTATACAAATAATAAGGCTCTCTAGCAAACTAGGGGGCTCTGCTATAGTTCGTGTAACTAAGAGTTTCTCTCTGGTGTATTTGAGGGTCTTCAAAGCTCAGAACTTGTTGGCAATTTGCTTTTGTAATTTATTTCTCCCCATTATGGAGTCATTTGAAATACTAGTAACGTATCTGGTGCATACATACTTTTTGGTGGGTTTTTTGGACAAATTTGACATTTGTTCATGCAAATTCTAAAGGTTTTTAAGAAGAATGAAATTTGTAGATTGGCTGCATCCTGCTCTGCTGGTGGGTTAGAGAAGTGGTGGCCTAGCATATGGATCAGGCAAAGCTTTTAATGCAATTTGATGCTGAAACTAATTTCTATTTTTTAAAAAAATATCCCTGCAAAAATAACAAGTTTCTGAACTGGCAATTTTTTCCTTGGTAATTTCTATGCGTTGCCCATAGAGGGAGCTCTGGTAGAAGATTCTTCTGTTCTACTTTCAAGAGTTGGTGAAAAGGTCTCTGAAGCCTTTTCTGTTACTGTTTCTTGCAGATAATCTTTTGATCTTTCTTTGCCTGGCCCACAAACTTGTAAATCATGTCAGCCATGTCCTTATGGTTGGCAACTGTATTAGTGTTTAAAAATAACGAAAGTGGCTATATTTTCTTATGGCAGACATTCTGGAGCCCTCTGTTTTGGATGTGAGAGACATCATACCACACAACGGCTGATGTGGAGCATTTCTCTGTGTAAAATGATGGTAACACATGTACATATAGGCATCATATATATATATATTTTAGATGGAGAACAAATCTAGGATGACAGTTTCCCTGATAAAATGGCTTAAGGTCTGTCACTACTGTTGCTTGTCCTTCACAGCACTGTGGGCGGCTTTCCCCACCTCTCAGGTGAGGATATGACAATTCACTTTCTTTCTCCAGGAAGTATACATAGAGAATTTACTGTATTCTACAAAGATCTGTTCAGTCTCAAACCCAGTTTATTTATTTTTGCCCTTAGTAATAAGAAATGATTGTGGCTGATTTGAGGCTGGTCTTAAAGGCCACGGCATGGCTTGTGAATGTCTTAAGGGTGGGAAAGAAAAACTGGTGTAGAAGACATAAATGGGGAAAATCATTTTCACTAAGCTAGTGTGGTGTCATAATGAGAGCCACAGTGTGGTCCACTTTGACAGAATAGAATAGGACTCTTAATAATGGGTTTAAATTATGGGTGGGAAGATATCGACAGTATATTAGGAAATTTTTTTAAACTATATGGGTGGTTCAGCAGTGGAATTGGTGGCCCAGGGATGCAGTATGTGCTCCTTCCTTGGCGGTGAGTCATACCTGACTACAGTGATCTTCAGTTAGAGAATGTGTGGAAAGAACCCCATCTAGTGAAGACTTCACTTCTATGCGTGGGGACTTTTGCTTGATCTGGCTGAGTGTTTGCTTTGATTTGTACCTTGCCTATTCTGAAAGGTCAAGGGATCTACAATTCAGTTCTCTAGCTCCTATTGCCCGCATGATTCAAGTTCTCATTTCTATAGATCTGCCTACCAAGAGCCCCCAAACCTTGCTGCTGCCTAATTTTTATTCATTTCCATGGAGTTTGCACCAAGGCGTTCTTGGCAGATTGCACTTGTAGTAGAAGGTACAATAAACACGAATAAGGGAAGTAAAACCTGATCCAAAGAATTTGGAATAATAATGCATGGTAGAACAAAGAAATGCATTGAAAATATATTTCTGCGATGTGACAATTAAACACTTGGGATTGTGAATGACCATTTTTAGAATATTTTCTCAGTTTTAGTAATTAGGCAAACCAAGGTCAGCAAGTTGTAAAGAGGAAACAGGAGCTTTTGCAAATCTAAGGCTAATGTTATACAGCAATATCGCTTTCACTTACAATAATATTTCCATTTTCTTTCCCACTGACATTTTTATAAAAAGTCTTCTGCTTTGCATCAGTCTCATCTAATTGGGGGTGGTGGTGGTGCAGCATTAGTAAACCAGTGGAAAACAATGGGAATCTCTGTAGATTTCCAAAAAATTAAAACCCAGATAATTCACTGCAAACAGCATGCATGTTAAGGCAGCACTGATATTTTTACTTCTTATAACATGTTTCTCTCAAACCCAAATTATCCCACAGACAGTGGGAGACAATCTGTTAATTGAAACCTAGACTTCTTTCCTCCCTTTCTGAAGGCCTAATTTAGACTAGTTCTCAAAAGCTAAATAAACAGCCGTCTGCCTGCCTATTAAAAAATGAGTGTGTCAGGTTTCTGTGTATTTAAGTCCTTGAGTAAATCTCCATTTAGCTTTTCACAAGGGGCCTTGAAATATTAGAAAGAACCCTGAAATGCACATTTTGCTTACAAGGAAAGGATGTACATGAGAATGTCTTTTTTTTTTTGGGTCATGAGGGAACTAGTAAGTTCTGGTTAAAGCACACACTTCTGTTATTCCAACTGCGGTAGTGGCTATTAAGGCTTTGAGCTAGAGTCATCATGCAGAAAGCTATCTGGTGAAAACAAGATGTAAGGCAATCCTGGTGACTGCAGAGCTGACTGTATATTGAGCCTTTCACAAGCCTGAATTTGAAGCGGATTTCACTATGTCATAAATTAACATGCAGCATTTGGAAGCAGGTGTATGACCAGGTTTAGTCAGGGCTGTGCAGGTCTCAGGAGCTCTTAAAGTCAGTGTGAGAGAAAAGCTTATTTTACACGTCTAACTTTCCCCACAGCATTTGGGGTTGCCTTACTCCATCTTCTAAGATTCCTGGAGTTTGGGGGGCAGTGCCTGGAGAGGGCAGAGCTTGGGGAGGGAGCTCAGTCGGGACGTGAAGCCAGAGACCCTACCTCCTGAAGCTGCCATGTTTTCCAGGGGAACTGATCGCTTTAGTTTAGAGATCATTTGTAATTCCAGGAGAACTCCAGGCCCCACCAGGAGATGATAAACCCTAAGTACATTGTGTTTGGTACTTAGTTCACCTTTCCTTCTCCTCTGACTAGAGGCAAGCAAGTTTAACTTTAAGGTAATGTGAGGACAAACAAAATCTGTGGTGATTTGTAGCAACATTTTTTTAAGGTACTGTATGTATAGCTTGCTTTTCTATTGTAATTGCACTCATGCTATTATGCGGCAGGAAGGTGAGCAGTGGGCATTTGTCATTTTATCTTGCTCTTCCTCCAAAGAGTTCAGGGTGCAACATGCCATTCACAACCACTCTGTGAGATGGTGACTAGGAGCCTAATGTCACCCATTGTCTTTGACTGGGAGTTTGAACCTCGGCTATCCTAGTCTGGTGCTCTAATCACTATATCACATTGGTTGTTTGCCAATGTCTTTTAAGCTGTAGAGACAAAGTAAAGTAATCTAGAAACTTTGAGGAGTGGCAGTTCATGTGATATGTTGAAAGCGGAGATCAGTGGCATACTTAGGGGCAAGGGTGGTGGTCTGCCCTGGCCACAGTTTAAGGAGGGCTTTTGAAGGGGGTCCTTGAAGCCAGCATCAGCCTGCCGCTTCCAGCTGAATGTTTTCCCTTTTATTTTTAAAATGCAGTTCTGACTGCAGCCACTAGGGACACAGGGAAGTCTGAGCATACCAATCAACTCTAGGATTGGCTAAGCTTCCCTTTTCTTCAAGATTCAAGCAAACTTCCTTAACAGATCAAGCTGATAGCTGCTACAGTAATTACCAGCCTGCTAGTTATTTTCTCCAACAGCCTAGCCTTTCTCTTTCCCTTTGATTGCACCCAGCTCAGCCAGATCTTGCAAAGCAATAGTAGGGTGTTGCAGCAAAATAAAACAATGTTTCCCTCTTTTAATTTCTCTCCCTCTTTTCTACACATTTCTCATTCATTTCTGTCTCCTTTCATCTAATTTTTCTGTGTCCTCCCTTTTATTTTCACTTCTTGGTCTCAAGACCTTCTCATCCCTATCCTGCTTGGTGACAGAATACATTTAAAGCTACAATCATACACGCAATTAGACCCAACATAGGTACAAATGCTGGGCAGATTTAAAGGGTATGGTCAGATGACAACATCTGGGAAGTGCCCCAGAGCCATCAGCAACTCATTCTGTTCCCCCGCGGAGTTAAAAGACACCAAGGAAAATCCAATAGTAAATGGGTTGTGATGGGCCATGGACAGACTTTCCTGTGTCTGATTGCTCCAGCGTGTTCTAATGGCGTCAGGATGGTCTGATCAGACCATCCCGACTCCATAGGGAGCCCTCAGTGCAAAGGTGTGATTCATCAATCCCTTGTTTAAGCACATGGGGAAAAAAGGCACAAAACCCGACTCCTCCACAGTTGCATCTGATCACACACTGACGGACTGCGCCCGCAACTTCAAAGGGAGGTGTGATCGTGCAACTGCGGGTCAAAGTCCTCCAGAGGAAATAGCCTCGCTCCCCCCTACATTTTTTTGGCATGTGTGACCGCATCTTAAGAGTAGTATCACCTATCAAATAGCTAGATTTTGTGTATTTTAATTAGGTTCTAAATCTTTTATTTGTGTATTCTGTATATAATTATTTTTACTATAACTATATGTATATGACTGGTCTAGTGACTGTAATAAAATTCTGATCTGAACTGTAGTGTAGTATAGTAGAAACCCTTTGTTACTATTATGCTGGGTACACTGTACATTGCACTGGTTCTGCTGGGGTGCGATAATGCCCCCCCACTTCAATTTCTACTGCAGAGATTCTCTGGTTTGACTTTAGTCCTTTGGAAACAATGGAGGATGGGGTCACCTTCTTGGAGGGGGGGTAGTGTGTTTCTTAACATCCAGTCTGGTGAAGCTTGTGGTCACTATCTTGTGATGCTTTAGTTACTGTTAGTTAGCAAAAGTTAGTACAAAGGCAGACTCCTGGCTCTCAAAAATGCCTTGTAGATGTTTGGGATGGTCATTTCTTGGACTTCAAAATGAAGAACAGCAACTCTCCCAAGTGCTTGCTCTGAACATGAATGGTATGATGGATATATATATATATATATATATATATATATATTGCCATCAAGTCATAGCTGACTTATGGAGACCTTGTAGGGTTTTCAAGGCAAGAGATATTTAGAGGTGGTTTGTCATTGCCTGCCTTCACCTCGGCCCTGCTTAGCTGCTGAGATCTGATGAGATCAGACTATCCTGGGGTTATCCAGGTTAGGGGCTAGGTTGAGAATAGTGTAACTTGCTCAAGGTCACCCAGCACGCATCCATTGGGTTCAAACCTGGATTTTCCAGATCCTAGCCCAACACTTTAAGTACTACACCATACTGGCTCTCATGGTGGAATAGCATGTTGGAATTTGATATTTTTTTTTACTGGCATGATTATATATACAAAGTTAAACAGAAGAATTTTTTCACAATTTATGTTACTTTTCTGGCCACTGAATACAACGTTTGGGTCCAGTGGCACCTTTTAAGACCAAACTTTGTTCTGCTGCTTCAAACCAACACAGCTACCCACCTGAATCTATTTTCTGGCCATTATTATTATTATTCATTTTATTTCATGATTATTAATGAATATACTTTGGTCCTATAGAGGAGGGACCTTGCCCTGGATAGCCGCAGCCTACCCTGATCTCGTCAGATCTGAGAAGTTAAGCAGGGTTGATGTGGAGGCAGGCAATGGCAAATCACTTCTGAATGTCTCTTGCCTTGAAAACCCTATGGGATTGCTGTAAGTCATCTGTGATTTGATGGCAAAAAAAAAAATAGAGAGAGAGGGGGATATTAAAAAATTATCTGCCCAGGCACCAAATAGGCTAGGTACACCACTGGTGGAAATAACTATTATAGATAGTCCTTGACTGTATTGTGTATGTGTTATGTGCTGTCAAGTCGCTTCTGACTTATGACAGCCCTATGAATTAATGACCTCCATAACAGTTTTGCTCAGGTCTTGCAGGCTGAGGTCCATGGCCTCCTTGACTGAGTCAATCTATCTCATGTTGGATCTTCCTCTTTTCCTGCTGCCTTCATCTTTTCCTAGCACTACTGTCTTTTGCAGTAAGTCTTCTCATAATGTGACCTAAGTATGATAGCCTTTGTTTAGTCATGTAGTCATTTAGTCATAGAGTAATTTTGACTTCTAGAGAGAGTTCAGGCTTGATTTGATCTAGAACCCACTTATTTGTTTTTTTGGTGGTCCATGATATTCATAAAACTGTCCTCTAACTCCACATTTCAAATGCATCAGCTACCAATGTAAAGTTGCAGTATGATCTCTAGTGCCTTTTCCTTTTCTGAATCCATCTTGAACATCTGATTTTTCTGTTTCCATGTATGGTAACAGTCTTTGTAGTGAGATTTTGAGCATCATTTTGCTTGTATGAGAAATTAATGTGATAGTCCCATAGTTGCTGTAGTCTTTTTTTTTCATAGTTGCTGATGTCTCCTTTTTCAGAAGTGGAATATAGATTGAGCATTTCTGTTGTTTGGACTATTAAATTATTTTTATTCTCTTCTTTGACATACATTAAATCTAGCACTATGCTATTGCTGTCTTGTTTTGGTAGTGATAGTGGTTGTAGAAGAAAATAAGAGATTGGATTTATACTCCGCCCTTCACTCAGAGTTTCAGAGTGGCATACAAACTCCTTTCCCTTCCCCTCCCTACAACAGACACCCTGTGAGGTAGGTGGGGCTGAGAGAGCTCTTTCCAGAACTGTCCTTGGGAGAACAGCTCTGACAGAACTGTGTATCTCATGGAGAAGCATTAGTTGAATTGGAGATTATTGGCAACCACACACACACACACACACACACACAGAGTGTATTGTGTATTGTATCCAGCTCCACTGATCGGTTTGAGGTCTGTGAAGACAACTAGGGGTGGCGATGACCGGGCAGGGGATCCCAGTGTTCCTGGGGAGGAGAAAGTACAGCAGTGGGACCAGGCAAGGAGATAAAGGAAGGGGAAGGAGAAGTAGAGTAGCTTGGCCCCCTTCCAGCCTGCATCCCATCCCAAAGGTTGTAGGCAGTGGGGCTAAGATGAATTACCACCCTCCAACATTGGCATTGTGTAACGCCAGGTCTATAAATAACAGGACCACAGTCCTTCAGGACTTCCTGCTTGAGCAGAATGTAGACCTGGCATGCTTGACCAAGACCTGGGTGTAAGATGGGAAGACTGTAGCTCTCACCCAGCTGGCTCCTCCTGGGTTCTTGGTCCTTCACCAATTGCAGATGAAGGGGTGGGGGGGGGAGTGGCAATGGACCTGGTGTCATCCATGGCCAGAACATGGTATAAAGGTTTCCTGCAATGTGGACAAACTCCTCACTAAGCATTGGAAGGGAGTCACTGAGCCCAACTTAGTATGCGTAGAGAAGAGAAGATGAGATTGGATTTATACCCTGCCCTTCACTACTCAGAGGAGCTGGGGTGGGACAAGGGCAGAGATCCCACTCCCGACCTTCGATGGGGCTCCGTTGGTGCCAGTGCCAGAGGTGAGGAGTTTGGGAGTACTCCTGGATGCTTCCTTAATAGTGTAGGCCCAGGTAGCAGCTATTGCCAAGTCAGCCTTTTATCATCTCCGGCTGATCAGGCAGTTGGTTCCCTTCCTTGAACACAATGCCTTGGCAACAGTGATCCACATGATGGTCACCTCAAGACTAGACTACTGTAATGCTGTCTACATGGGGCTGCCCTTGTCACAGATCTGGAAGCTACAGCTAGTGCAAAATGCAGTGGCCAGGCTTTTGATGAGCTTCTCTATGTGGGAGCACACCCAGCCTGTGCTGAAAGCATTGCACTGGCTACCAATAGCATACCTAATCTGCTTTAAGGTGCTGGTTCTTACCTTTAAAGCCTAATGGTCAGGGGCCAACATACCTGAGGGCCTGCATTTCCCCGCATCTTCCCCAGAGAGCACTGCAGTCAGGGTCCCAAAATCTACTGACCCTCCCGGGACCTAAAGACACTAGGCTGTCTATAACCAGGGCCAGGGCCTTTTTGGTAATGACTCCATACTGGTGGAATGAGCTCCCAGAAGAGATCAGGGCCCTGTGGGATCTTATGCAGTTCTGCAGGGCCTGTAAAACGGAGCTCTTCCACCAGGCCTTCAACTAGGAGCTGCCTCCCCAATAATTAATTGCAAGCCCTGCCCTTTGGAGTCACCAACAACAGCCTGAGCCGGCCACATAAGAAATAGAATGATGAGCAGATCAGTAGGATAGGACATCGCCAAACATCATCACCATTACTATTGTTAGAGCAAAATATACTAGCACTTTACACCATTTGGATTGTTTTTAGAAGGTTTTATGATTGTTTTAATGCCTGTCTATGTGTTTTAATTCTCTGTTCGAAAGCAAGAAATTGCAGGTAGATAAATAGGTACCACTTTGGTGGGAAGGTAACAGTGTTCTATGCACCTTGGTGTTTAGTCATGCCAGCCACATGATCACAGAAACGTCTTTGGACAGCTCTGGCTCTTCGGCTTTGAAATGGAGATGAGCACCGCAACCCTAGAGTTGGATTTGACTGGCTTTCGAACAAGGGAACCTTTACCTTTACTTTAAGCCTCCCTGCGCCTGCTTTGGCGGGGAGGGCGGGGTATAAATTTGATAAATAAAATAAAATAAATCAATAGCTGTTAGCCATTTGCACAGTTGCAGTGCTCTTGTCCCCATCCATAGTGTTAATGGAACTTACCCTTGACAGGAGTGCTCTGTATCTGAGTGTAGCCTAGTTCACCCAGCAGTTTCTCCATGTGATTACACTCACAGTTGTGATGGAGAAAATAAATATCTGATTCTCATGTGTGAAGTGGCCCCTCAATTGTTCTAACACAGAATATTTTGGATTGACTTTGGAAGGCTATTCAGAACCTGAAGCTTGAGAGGAGGAAGTGAGGAATACCAGGATATATTAGGTCATATATATAAGCGCACACTGTCACGATTGTGTTTTTCTTCTCCCTAGGAAAAATGGGGGAGGGGCTGTGGCTCAGTGGTAAAGCATCTGTTTGGCATGCCGAAGATCCTGGGTTCAATCCTTGGCATTTCTAATTGAAAAAATCAGGATGTAGATGATGTGAAAGGCCTCCGACCAAGACCCTAGAGAGATGCTGCCCATTTGAATAGATAATGGACCAGTAGTCTGATTCAGTGTAAGGTAGTTTCATGTGTTCAGTAGTGGCATTGAACATGGTATAAAGGCTTCCTGCAATGTGGACAAACTCCTCACTAAGCATCAGAAGGGAGTCACTGGGCCCAACTTAGTATGCGTAGAGAAGAGAAGATGAGATTGGATTTATACCCCACCCTTCACTACTCAAAGGAGTCTCAGAGCGGCTTACCAACTCCTTTCCCTTTTTCTCCCCACAACAGACACCCTGTAAGGTAGGTGGGGCTGAGAGAGCTCTTTCAAGAACTGCCCTTTCAAGGACAGCTCTGACAGAACTATGGCTTGCCCAAGGCCATCCAGCAGCTGCAAGTGGAGGAGTGGGGAATCAAACCTTGTTCTCCCAGATTAGAGTCCGCGCGTTTAACCACTACACCAAACTGGCTCTGCGTAAGTGGGCTTTAAAGGGGACAGGAGTAAGAGCATGCTCATAAAAAAATCTATTAATAAAAATGTTTGAATCTGGGATTGTAGGTTGTTATATAATTGCTAGTAATGTACACAAAAGTGGCAGTCACACATGAGAAATGCCTATACTTTACAATCAGTAACGGTAATAAAAATAGGTTGGTGAAAATAGAGGGTTTTTCATTGTGCATTTGAATCATAATGATCCTTTCCCTGAACGAAGATAATATTTCTCTTAGACCAGAACCATTCTTTTGAGATAATTAAAATTCAAAACACTGGCAATAATAATACTACAGTAGTTCCTTGCAGTGGTCTGTGTATTAATGTGAAGATTTTTACTTTGTACTTTTAATTCAGCATGCCCCAAGTGCTTCTGAGCTTCAGGATTTGCATGCCACATTTGAGCCCAGCTGAATAATGAACCCCTGGAACCAGAGCTTTATCAGGGGAACTGCAACTTTAGCTTAGCCGGGACAGCACCTTACAGTAACCCTTTAAAAAAATAAAAAATGGCAAATTCCTTTGGTCCCAAGAGTGTCGTCATAGTGAGAAAGCCGTATAATATAGTTTAATTTACCATAAATACATAACATATTTCATAATGATTTGGATATGCTGAAAAATTCGCCATCTAGATTTTTAATAAAGCAGCCCACTAGTAAACTTATTGCAGTTGGCTTTTATTCCTCTTGCTAGTGGTCTCAGTGGAGGGAAGCATACAGCTTTTTTTTTTTAAGAGTTTGGTTAATAAAAAAATTATATTTCCTCTCCTTTGGACTTGTTCATGAAGCTGATAAATGACGAGTCTGGCAGCTCCTTAGTGTGCGGCAAAGTTAATCTCCACGGTCCTGGAGGTGGCATTGAGTAAAACAACATGGTAAGCCATCCACCCCTATCCAGCAAGCATTTAAAGAAGTATTCAGGCCTTCCTAAAACAAATACCAGATTTTCCGTTGTTTCTCAGGCAAAATGGTGCAGAAGAGTTTGGACAGTAGCTTCTTGCTGGTAGGTCTGTCAAGCGCTGCTGCTTTCCCTACTGCTATGCATGCTTTTTTGCATGTTGATTTATTTAAAAAGGGCCACTGTATGTAAACAAAGCAGAGTACATGCTATACAGCTTATGATAGTATGATACAGTTCAATGCTAAGCAGTGTTATGCCCTTCAAAGCCCATTGACCTCAATGTACTTGTCAGTGGATGGCCGGCTGCATACCACCCCATTTATTTTGGCTGAAGGGCTGGAGGCCATAGCTGGGTGGTTGAAGCAGAGCCGGCTGAAACGGAATCCCTCAAAGAAGGATTTTCTGTGGCTTGGTGGAGCAGGTGTGAGATTGGGATGCCAACTCTCAGCTCTTAACGGCGTACCTCTAACCTTGCTGCCAACTGCCAAGAGCCTGGGTATATAGCTTGATGTCTCCTTATCTGTGGAGGCCCAGGTCACAAACATTGCCAGGCTGGTGTTTCTCCAGCTGTGCCAGATCAGGCAACTGGCCCCCTACCTGTCTTGCTCTGACCTAGCCACAGTAATCCATGCGGTTAACTCATTACTATGTGTTACTGATGCATAGCATATTGAGATGGGAGGACATCTTTCACTTATGGTAAGTGACTTACCTATCATAGGGTGCTACTGTGGTAATACAAAATGTATGCTGCCCATAGGGCTATTCCTAGTATGTCTATCTATACAATTGTAATTTTAATTTGTGGAGCAGGGGGAGCTGGCCTTACAGGTAAGAATTTCCCCATAGTATATCTGGGGATCTGGGACTGACTAGGATTAGCTGGGTTTCCACTGATCCTTTAGGATTAGGCAAATTCCACTAGTCAGTCGAACAGAAGCCACTGTGGGTTTGTACTACTACTACTACTACTACTACTACTACTACTGCTACTACGACGACTACAGTCTGTGGATCACCCAATCCCTGCTCCTGAGGACTCTGGGCAATACACAGCATTTGATAAAAACATCAAAACCAGCTAATCAGAACACAGGAAATTTAAGAGTGTCGGACTAGATCCAGATTCAAATCCCCACTCATGCTATGGAGCTCACTGGGTGACCTTGGGCCAGTCACACACTCTCAGCCTAACTTACTTTACAGGACTGTTGTGAGGATAAAATGGAGGGGAAGAGAATGATGTGAGCCATGTTGGATCCCCATTGGGGAGAAAGGCATGGTATCTCTCCTTATAATAATTATCTTTTGGTTTCGTAAGATTCCATGTGCTCTCATTGGCTGTAAAATGCCTTCCCTCAGCCATTGGGCCATCAGCCGCCACTCAAGAGTACTCGAGTGCCAATGGCCGGGTGCTGGGTCTGCTCCTCTTCCCCACCCACTCCCCCTTCAGACAGATTTGCATGTCAGATTTACTGGCAGACAGCTCTCTCTCCTGAGGAAGACAGTTCTTTTGACTCCTGTGAGGGACTGTCCCCTCAGTGGCTGTTGGTAGGCAGCCAAGCTTGGTTCTGTGAGTAAAAAAAACAAAGGACTTTCAGCATAACCCCCTCCCCCACCCATAACTCCCTCCCCAGTGGCCACTTTCCTGTCAGAATAAATGGAAAAAGGCTCTCTTTCCTGCTTAGCTTCAATATGGCTGGCTGGCTAACGAGGTGGGCCAGCGACCTTCAAACCATTTTCTTCAACTCCCCGCTGTGCGGCTGACTTTCCCCTAGGGTTGCCAATCTCCAGGTGGGACCTGGAGATCTCCCACTGTTACAATTGACCTCCAGATGACAGAGATCAGTTCCCCGGGAGAAAATGGTTGCTTTGGAGGGTTGACTCTATGGCATTATACCCTGCTGAGTCCTTCCACACACACCCCAAATGCTGCCCTCCACAGGATCCACCCCCCCAAATCTCCAGGTATTTCCCTAATCAGAGTTGGCGCCTGTACCTTCTCCTCTGTCAGTAAAAGGCCCTTTCCACACCTATGTTGGCCTTTGGGAGAAAACTCATTGGGCCCAGTCTTGATCAGGTTGCCAACTCCAGGTGGGCAATTCCTGGAGATTTGAGGGCTGGAGCCTGGAGAGGGTGAGGTTTGAGGAGGGGTGGCACCTCAGACAGGTACGATGCCATAGACTCCACCCTCCAATCCAGCCATTCCCTGATGGGGAACCATTGTTGCCAATCTCCAGGTGGGGGCTGGAGATCACTCAAAATTACAACTGCTCTCTAGGAAGGAGGGGGAGGAGATGGAAAACTAAAGGTAGGTTGATGGTTGGCTGGGAGGGAGATAGGGTTATCAACTCCAGGTTGGGAAATTCCTGGAGATTTGAGGGGGTGAACCTGGAGAGGGTGAGTGTTGAGGAGGGGTGGGACCTCAGACAGGTACAATGCCATAGACTCCACCCTCCAAACCAGCCACTCCCTCCTGGGGAACCACTGTTACCAATCTTGAGGGTGGGCTGGAGATCACTCAAAATTACTACTGCTCTTCAGATAGCAAAGATCAGTTCCTCTGGAGAAAATGGTGGACTCTGTCATTATACCCTGCTGAGATTGCCATAGCAAATTGTCACTGAGTGCCCAAAGCCGGGGCATACTCCCAGAGCCTCTTTCTAGAATCCATTGTATTTATTTCCACAACGGGCCTTATACCTAGTAAAGTAAATAAATAAATGATCAAGAAGAAAAAGCTAGACAAAATTTCTGTCATCTTCACTGCTCACTAACTTGCCAGGGTTCTGTCTCTGGATCTCTTAAGAAATCTCACAAGCGATTGCAGCTTAATATTGAGTCCCTAGAACTTTTTCACTTAAGAAAACGGTGTGATGGATTTGAAATGCTTTTGTCATCTACAAACAGAAATAATTCTAGTGTTCGTTACTTTTTAAAGTCACTTTACTGTGCATAAATTGAGACTGCATTTTTTATTACTTTGCTCCATTCCCTCCCTTCTTCCCACTTTTTCTAAATATAAATCAGATCAAACCTGTGACTGATGGCTTGAATGAAATATTTTCTACAGTTGGATTACTCTTGTGAGCCATCTATACATTGTGCAGCTCTGGTACTTTACCTAGTTGTTAATTGGCAGGTTAAACTTTTATGGGTTTCTGGTACCCTGGCGATACACGACTATTAAAAATTGCAGGTGGTTCATGGGGGAGGGAGAAGTAAGTTCCTGTGCTAGTAATATATCATAAAACTGTGTATTTCATGTGCCTGTTGTGAAAGTGGAGACATTAATACTCTTGTACAATGTAAGTCAATTAAGGAATGTTTATTGATCTCATTAAAGTATTTCCCTCCCTCTGGAAATACTGAAAAGTGCACTGCTTGTGGATAAAACCAGGGAAAAATAATTAGACGTAGTTGTGTCTCCTTTGAATTAAGAAAAACAGCAGGGCATTTAAAGGCACCTTTCAATTCTGAGTTCAAAAGTTTGTTACAGAAAGAAAAAGAAAAAGGAAAAAAAGACTCCTTCCCGTGATTCGAAAGTTTGCTTTTGATTTTTCCTGGCAGATAAGTCCTAAGTAAGTAGAAGGTTGTTGCATCTGCCCTCTCACACAAGGAAGCTGGTCTCTAAGCACTTCCCGTATTTTAGGATTTACAAGTGGTGGGAAGCGGTATTCTGCAAGTGGGCTGGTTTCTTAATTTATGGGTGCACAGCCAAAGGTTTCCTCTTGCAGTCTTGTGGGATCTCATGGCAAGTTCTGCAACAGTTTTGTTTTATTTAAAACAAAAAACCCTTTTTTTAAAAAAAGGATTATTTTCCCCATAGGAAGAAGAGAGTCACCCATGCTATGCCAGCTCACATGCAAAATCCTCCATCAAACTGGGAGTTCAGTAGATATGTTTAAGCTTTCTTTTTGGCTAGTCTTTTAAAAACATATAGCATATGTTTCTTTGAAGGTATGATTTGTTGGAAAGGTTTGCATGCACTTTTTTTTTTTTGGCAGCTAGCATTGCCAGCTCCCAACCTGGAGAGTCTACCTGCTTATTTTAGATCACGGAAGCAATGAGAGTCCATTTCTTGCTTGATTGCTCCTATACTTCCCTTCTTCTATCCTCTTTCCTACCTTCTGCAAGGGGAAACTAGAGCCCTGCCAGAGGGGCATGAAAGGTGGAGGAACAGGATGGAAAATGCTGGTCCTGAAGCATCATGCACTGCTTCCTCCAAGTTCTTAAAGCACAGGCAGAGTTCCATATATGGGCCTGGGAAATCTGTTTGTATTTTATTTAACCCATGGAAACATTAATAATTATCGGAATGGCTACAGAGTCCAGCTTGATCCTAAAGGAGGATGTTCCTGATCTGACCTTGTGGCTACCAGGCAGAAGGGAAGAGTTCTGATTTTTTTTATAATGTTTTTATTAAATTTTCCATCATATATGACAATATAATATTATCCGTATACATTTGGGTCTACTTTTCAAATTTGTTATTTATCCATTTATACAGGTTAGACCACCTTTTGGCATACACGTCTTCATCTTTTCCTTGCAATACTAAAGATATCCTATCCATTTCAACCACTTCCAACATTCTATCTATTATCTCTTTACTACCAGGTAATCTGTCTGTTTTCCAGTGTTTAGCAAACAAGATTCTGACTGATGTTAATTTATAGGTTACAAGAGGTGGGACCCGCGATACTCGCGGGGGGGAGTATTCCGGCCTGCCAAGCTTCCCCCTCCCTCCCCCTCCAGCAGCGGTGGCAGCAGCGGCGAGGCTGACTGGCCCACCAAGCTTCCCCCTTCCCAGCGGCGGTGAGGCTGGCCAGCCCACCAAGCTTCCCCCTTCCTACCTCCCAAGCAGCAGCAGCAGTAGTGCGGTGGTGAGGCCGGCTGGCCCGCCAAGCCTCCCCCTTCCTCCCTTCCCAGCAGCAGCAGTGGTGGCAGTGGCAAGGCTGGCCGGCCCGCCAAGCTTCCCCTTCCCAGCAGCAGCGGTGGCGGCGATGGCAAGGCCGGCTGGCCCGCCAAGCTTCCCCCTTCCTCCCTCCCAAGCAGCAGCAGCAGCAGCCAAGCTTCACCCTCCCTCCCCAGCAGTAGCGGCGAGGCCCACCGGCCTGCCAAGCCTCCCCCTTCCTCCCTCCCCAGCAGCAGCGGTGGAGGCAAGGCCAGCCAGTCTGCCAAGCTTCCCCCTTCCTTCCTCCCCCTGCAGCAGCGGCGGCAAGGCCGACTGGCCCGCCAATCCTTCTCCCGCCCTCCCATCCCCTGTGGTGGCGGTGGCGAGGCAGTTCACAGAGCATTCCCTGCGCATGCACAGGGAACGCTCTTTAACTTTTGGGGGGATTTAAATATCCCCGTATCCTTTTTTCAACTTTTTAGATTTTTCTGCACACCTGGGGACTACCCCATGTGCACAGGAAAATCTCCCTGCCCCCCAAGTGCCCCCGATGTGCAGATTTAGATATCTGCACACAGGGGGCCACTTGGGAATTAGATATGTAGAGATCATCAGGAAGAATATTTAGTAAGAATATCTCAGGTGAAAAAATTACATCTATATTCAGTATTTCTCTTATCATATTGTGAGTCTTAATCCAATAATTATGCATCTTTTCACACCTCTACCACATGTGATAGTAAGTGCCTATATTTCTTTTACACTTCCAACAATTCCTTGATACATTTGTGTAACATTTAGCTATTTTATCTGGTGACCAGTGCCACCTATGAAACATTTTATATAAATTTTCCTTATATGGTATCGCTGTCATGTATTTTAATGCCTTCCATATTTTGGACCAGGATTCTAATTCTACATTGTAACCTAGGTCCTGCATCTAACTGACCATTGGAGTTTGAACTATTTCATCTTGCATAAAATCATCGAGCAAGTAACTCTATAGCTTTTGGATCATTTTATCTCTTGATGACAAACATATTTATTTTAACGTAGAAATCTATTTTACTATCTTTATCAAATCTACCCTTTAATTGTATCATTTCCCACCATGTTAATTTAATATTTTGTGCAGTGAGTTTTTCCTCCGATTTCAATTTATCTTTATCTAATAGTATCTCATAAGTCTCCAATTTTTCTTTGGCCATCAGTGTAGGTTTTATAAAGGCTTCCATTGGGGAAACCCATCTAGGTGTTTTATCATAGAAACTTTCTTTTACCTCCTTCCAGATCTTCAATAGCGCTCCTCGAATTGAATGTTGCTGAAAATTTGTATATGCCTTTTCCTTTCTATACCATATATACTCATGCTATCCCATTGATAGGTTATAACCTTCTAGGTGTAATAGTCTTGTGTTCTCTAGAATTAATCATTATTTTATTCAACCTAATGCAGCAGCCTTATAATATATCTTCCAATTTGTTACCCCAAATCCCCCTCTTTCTTTTTTTTCCTGTAATCCGCTCTTTCTTGTTCTGCCATATAAATTGTTTGCATACTTTGTCACATTCATTAAAATATGTAATTGATCTTAAAATTGGAATATTTTGTGCAAGGAATAGAGATCTTGGTAATATATTAATTTTTAATGTAGCAATTTTCCCCATAAATGAAAGATTAAGATTTTTTCATTTTTGTAAATCCTTCTTCACCTCCATCAATAGTATCATATAATTATCTTCTTTCAATGAATTATTTCTGTTAGATATTATTATACCTAAATATTTGACTTTTCTAGGTAATTCCATTGCAGTTAACTTTTTTATTTGATCTTTTTGTTTCTGGTTGCAGTTCTTCGTTAAGATATTCATCTTCTTGTAATTGATTTTAAGACCAGCAACTTGTCCATACTCGGGAAGAGTTCTGATTGAATGCCTTCATGATTCCATCAGGACTAATTGTGCTTTGATCTGTTACTCAACCTGGATGAGACTTAATCTAATGTACTAACTAAGATAAATCCTTCAAACTCTTAAAATTCAATCAAATGGTATTTTTTTTAAAAAAAACAACAACAAAATTTATATCCTGCCTTTCTGCCCTCAAAATGGCCACCAAGGTAGCTAACACATTAAAACATAATAAAAATCACATTTTAAAACCATTAGAACTATCTCTGCAAAAAACCATTAAAGCATACAAAGAAACAAGAACAACAATTAAAACATTGGGCAGAAAGAAGGGATCCCTGAGGAAATGCCAAGCACAACAAAAAAAGTCTTCACCCACTGGTGTAACTGTGGCTTTCAAGTAGGGTTGCCAGGTCGACTTACCTGGCCATAAGTGATGTTG
This sequence comes from Gekko gecko, assembly GCA_029375565.1. NCBI lineage: Eukaryota > Metazoa > Chordata > Lepidosauria > Squamata > Gekkonidae > Gekko > Gekko gecko. Next base: position 57,178,262 of record JAPDNY010000011.1, on the reverse strand, counting down.
GGCATTTTCGGGCCTACTGATAGTTTGGTATAGTGGTTAAGTGGACTCTAATCTGGGAGAACCGGGTTTGATTCCCCACTCCTCCACTTGCAGCTGCTGGATGACCTTGGGCAAGCCATAGTTCTGACAAGAGCTGTCCTTGAAAGGGCAGTTTTTGAAAGAGCTCTCTCAGCCCCAGCTACCTCGCAGGGTGTCTGTTGTGGGGAGGGGAAGGAAAAGGAGTTTGTAAGCTGCTCTGAGACTCCGAGTGACGGGCGGGGTATAAACTCAATCTCTTCTTCTTCTTCTACTTCTGGTTTCAGGCCTACTTCCAGTTTCGGACCTACTTCTGGTCAGGAGTGACACTCTAGTTTTTCAGCAAAACTCTATGGTAAATTCAGCTTCAAACCATAGAATTTTGCCCCAAAACCAGAGTGTTACCCCAACTGGAAGTAGGTCTGAAACCAGAAATAGGCCCAAAAAGGTCAGTTGGGGGTGGGATTTCATAGCTGGTGGTGGGCAAGAAACTGTGAAAGCGGTGGTTCCTCTGCTACCACTGGTGGACTGGCAACCCTACTTTCAAGCGACCTCATTGGATTATAGTTTGTTTTGTTTTCCAAATTTACATATAATTTGTACTAGAGCTGTTAATGTCATGGCGAAGTTACAATGCCATCCTAAACAGGTCTACTATGTGGGGTGACTTCTGGAAAGTTTCTTTAGGATTGCATTGTTAGTTTATCAGAGTAGGCGTTAGCATTTTAAGGTTAAAAATATATGAATAGTATGATCTTGAGTTCTTGGGTAACTGGGAGAATCCCACCTCCAGTATTTGACTAGAACTGCTGAAGTGCAGAGTTGTCCCCTTCCTCTGAGTTCCCTGTAATTATAAATACAGTTTGCATCCTATCCTGGAGACAGGCATGTGAAGTCACAAGACTGCAGGTGGCAGAAATCAGTTTTATCTATAAATTTGTCTATAAATTCCTACACAACAAAGGCTTAAGACTACAGAGAGGTTTCAAAGAAACAGAAATGCAATTTCACATACAGGCAGAGCAAGGTTGATGATGGAGAACATTCAGAGGGCACCTGTCAAGGGCTGTGGTTCCAGGTCAAGACAGGCACAAATAGGTAAGCTATTCTAACAGCAATGACTCAACTGAAGCTTCATATAGTAAAGGACAAGGAGATATTCTTTTTCACTGTACCCATGTTTATATCTTCTGAAGGACTGGCAAAGTGGAACAGTGATTGCTGACATAGTTAGCACACTAATAAATGCTAGGTGTCTGCAACTGTAATAATCCAGTGGGAAGGTGTGTGATAAATTTAGTGACTGAATGGGAATCCCTCTGTCAGTTCCTTGAGCTCATGGTGGAATACAGGCAGGATATGAATGCGCCAACTACATATTTTAGGAAGTTAGTTAAATCAAATACTGTATAGATTGAAGCCCTAAATTCATCATTTTAATGTCACTCCTGAGTGAAGGGGGAAGCTGTATGTTTCTAAATTACCCCAAATCTAAACTTGTAGAGCACTTTTATTAATACTCACATTTATTTTTACAATCCAATTACCTCAGAACACAATGGTTTATTCAAAACAGGTATCTTGGATTTCATATCTAAAAATATTTTGATACATTTAATGAACTTTTAAAACCCCAGAGCTGTGCATGTTAGAAATTTTTATGGCTTTCTGACTTTTGGTCTGACATGAAAAGTGAACTTGCTGTACCACATATCAAAATAAAGGTGTCTCTGGTCAGGAGCATAAGAATCAAAGAAGTCAATGTTGGCAGTTGACAGTCTTCACAGTTTTTGTTATATAACCATCACTAGGAACACATTAAGATTGCCATAGAATACGTGCTTTTGAGATAGATTCCTTCATCTGCCAGCAGAGCCTAGCAGCCACTGAAATGAGAGATCCATCCGTGGTGATGGTGTCCTCTGCCATAAATGGGCATTTCGGACTACTTGTCTACCAGTTGTTGGTTTGCACTGAGTTATACTTAACACTGAATATGATCTAAAAATGATGGGGGAAATGGCTGGGAAAATGCTGTGATTATTTGTCTGTGTCTGTGGGGTACAATAGATAGCACTGAATCTAGGCAGCCTTTTTACTCAAACTCAATTCCCTTACTACAGTCCCCATCCCATAGGGTTTTGTCCATGCATGACCTTCAGCATAGCCTTTGTTATGGTCAAGGAGATCCCTTCTTTTTCACTAGCAGAAAAGCTGGTTAGTAGGGTTGCCAGCCTCCAGGTGGGGCCTGGAGAGCCCCTGCTTTTACAACTGATCCCCAGCTGACAGAGATCAGCTCCCCTGGAGAAAATGGCTATTTAGAAGGGTGGACTCTATGGCATTGTACCATGCTGAGGCCCCTCACCTCCCCAAACTCCACCCTCTCCTGGATCCACCCCCAAAGTCTCCAGGTATTTTCCAACCTAGACCTGGCAACCCTGCTGGTTAGATCCAGCCCATACTTTAATATGTATGTACATATTGCATACTGAAATATCTATTTACTATTGATGGTGGAGAAAGGAGTGCTGTTGACTCACAAAGTGAAAGTAGCTGCCACAGATACGGTTTTCATGTGCAAGAGCCCTAACTGATTTAGTGTGATTCTCCTTCCTTCCTTCCTTCCTTCCTTCCTTCCTTCCTTCCTTCCTTCCTTCCTTCCTTCCTTCCTTCCTTCCTTCCTTCCTTCCTTCCTTCCTTCCTTCCTTAAGACAAGAGGAAATGTTGCCAAACTGAGGTGGCTTTTTTGTCATTGCTTAATTAGATCTGTGAGTGGCCAAAAGATTTTGGTTCATAAATTGAAGGGGACCTTTATGACAGGTTGACGTCTTCTGCACATTCAGATCTTACTAGGTTTGATCAGATATAAAGTTGCTGTAAATGTGTATCCTAATTTTGCATAAGTCTAGAAATGAGAGGTGTAATCCATAATCTGTTTACTCCAAATTATTCCTATTAAACTTCTTAGGGCCCCAGTGACGTAGGTGCTTGAAGGGAAAATATTTCAAGTTAATTTGTGATGGGGAGCATGGGGGGTGTAAGAAAATCCTCCTATTCCTTTTATTTACTGCCATGTCTTTTATTCCAGTATGCTTTATGAATCCACAAATTATTGCCTTTTATTGAAATAGCTATGTGTTGTTCAAGATTACTTGTAAACTTCACTCCCGTCTTCCTAAGCAAGGGAAACAGGAAATACCAGAGAACATTAGACTCAGTAAACCTATAAAATTTGAGAATGCAACCCATTATTTCTAGCAACTTTTCACATAACACTTGGGAAAGCAATGACTAATTAGTTTTTGGCTTTAACAATAACAGTTTTGGGGGCTTTTGTGTTTTCTTTTTATGGCTTTCATATTAGGTAGGAAGAGGGGAAAGTGGCTCTGAGTGATGAAATATTGGCAGGGTATACACTTGTTTCTCAGTAGGAGTTCCACTCTTTGATCCCCAATACAATTATATTGGTTGCCCAGGCTTTATGGCCATTCCAAAGAGCTAACAAGCAGCTGCTGTAGTGACTGCCCTATCCTAATAGACTTGGGCTTCAGATCCACTGTAATACTTCAAATTAGCACGAGAGATTCTCTACATTTTTCGGTAACAGCTGAAAGTTCATAAGCATGGAGTTTCACAACAAGATGATGTGCTACAGCAAGACTCCCTGTAGCTGTATAAAAATGTGGTCTTTTCTTATTCTTTTCCATGTAAATATAGCAGCTGGAATGTTGCTTACATCTATTCATAAAATGCTAGGCTTGTTAGTGTAAAATGCCTTGAGCGAACTCCAGTCTCTGGGGATGGCTTGACAGGAGCCCAGGAAACTGCCTGATACCAAAAGAATTGATCAGTCTACCTCCTATTGCCTACTGTCAGCAGGACCATCTCTGGGAACCTTGGGCAAAAAACAGAATAAGTAGTGCAATCTGGTGCAGAGATCCTCCAGTCTTAGCCCATTGATTTCAGTGGGCTTACACTAGAGTTACTGCATAGCATGGCCTGGGCCACTTCCATTTTTGAGGGGCCCACCCAATACATTAAAAAATGAAGAAGTGTGAAAACAATGACACAAAATTAGTAGTATCATATTTTAAATGTTTACATCTAATACAATAAGAAAAAAATATTGTAAGACTTTGTAATAAATGTTCCCATTTTTATTTAACATATGATTTAATGTCAAAAGTGTAAATTTGAGGGGGGGCAGAATGTGAAGCTCAGGCCAAATGGCCCTGCTGCCCCACCCTCCCAGAGGACCTGAGCATGGCACTTGAAGTACTTTGCAGAGCCAGTCAAACAGCTTGAATCTGTCTTTTGATAAACTTCAGCTCAGAGGCCCCTACATAGCTGGATATTATGTTGGAGGTGCACAGCAGAACCATTTTGAGGCCTAACCAAAGCAGCTTCAATGTAGGTCACATTTGGTACTAGCCTAGGCTAACCCGGTCTCTGACTGCTGTGGGAGATCTCCCACACCTCTGCCACTGCCTGTCAGCCAGGCAGCAGAAGAAAAACTGAGGGGTGGAATGGGCAGGCAGCTGGTATGATAGCATCACTTTTGACATGACCCAGAAGTGATGTCATCACACTAGTCGATGCTGTGCCATTCTCCAGTAACCTTATGATTAAACAATAGTGTTTGGGTCAAATGCTAGAGAGCCCCCCCCACCCCCGCCCCGGATGATGACTTCCCTTCTGAGTCACACTGGAAGTGACACCATCACTATAGGGACACCACCAGATTGGTAAGTCCCCGCCTCCCCCATCTCCCACCCATTGTCTGCCATGAGCTGGCAGCCCTATACTACCATTATCTGGTACAGCTGGTATAGACCTACACAGAATAATAACCTTCTAAGTCTACTGAAGCCAGTTGGCTTAGACATGTGTAACTCTGTTTTAGATTGCACTGTTAAGTGCCTACTGGCAGTAGACTACTGTTCTGTTTGCCAGTCCTGATTTTTTTTAGTGCTACTGAAAATAATACCAGTGCAAATAGATTTTAGAAGTTCCATCTGTCCTGATAATGAACCACAGCACTGAATTTAGTTAAAATTGTTGCATTAAGGCCACTGGAAACTTATGACTTTCTGTTCTTTTTATTTTCTAAAAGGAAAAAAAACCCATTTATTTTAGAAATGTTGGTGCTAATGTAATAGCTATTGTGATACCTGTTATACAGAACTAGGGGCAAGGGGTAATCCTTGATATTTAACGGGGAAGGGCAATGAGTGAGAGGGATGGTTTTTGTCGTGGAAATGACTGACATTGTGCTCTAGAAATTCTATACCCGTTAGAGCTAATTCACTGGTGTATCTGCCTAAACACATTAATAAGGCTAAAATGGTCAGAGGGACCTAATGACGCAAACAGGGCTTGGGGGATAATGAAACAGTGGAGGGGTTTACTGAGGATCTACTCCACTGGGAACAGAGACTTTATATCCTAATTAAAGCCCTGTAAACCCCCATTTAGTTCTGGAAATCCAGTATCAAGTGTGCTGAGCTGATTTTAATTAAAGCTGATGTTAGCCCCAATTTCATTTGGATTCCTGACTAAAATAATCTTTAAGTAAGCTGTTCTATAAAAGAAGATGTATGTATCCAATAGCCTTTCTAACTGGGGCGGTGGGGAAGGGATGTGTGTTTGCTTACTTGTGGCTAAATACATTTGTCTGGCTGTTATGCTATAAACAAGTTTATTTTATGGTTTCCTTATTTAATAAACACCAAGACTGTCCTTTTTTTAATTTTAACAATGACATTTTAGACCTACAGTCTGGATGTGTAAGGGCCTTTCAGCAAGGGCCTTTCAAGGCAAGTGAGAAGTTGAAGTGGTTTGCTGTTGTCTTTCTCTACGGAGTCTTCCTTGGTGATCTCTCTTCCAAGTACCGATCCTGCTTAGCTTCCCAGATCTGATGCAATGCAACCTTCCCTCCAATATGCCAGTAGGTAAGGGGAAAAGTCAATCTGCTTTCAGCATTTTCTTTATATTTTGAACCCCATTAGAATTCTACAGTTCTTCAAGCCATACTTCTAGTTTTGGAACATGGTTAATAAGGCTGATCCTAAGGAATACCAGTTTAGGATGGAAGAATATCTTACCACATGATAGATTAATCATATGTATTTGTCCTCTTGAGTACTTGCATTCTCTCTCCCCCCCCCATCTCTCAAGAAATCTTCTCAACACAGCTAACAAAGTAAAAAGCAAGCAATAAAAGAATAAAACATAGAATCATAAATACCAGCTATAAAGTTGTTGATGAAACCTCTATGAAGGGGCATAAGCAATATAAAAACATCAAGGTCTTCAATAAGTTAAAACTAGAAGTGATAAAATAGTGGTAGTCATAAAAACAACAGTGTGCAGACCATAAAACAGCCTGGGGCCTGAATGACAGGAGGGGAGCTGACGGGTAAGCCTCATGCCACCACTGAGAAAGCCCTGTCTCTGGTTGCCATCCATATCACCTCTGCAGACAGGGGCACAGAGAGCAGGGCTTGAGAAGAGGGACTTAATGGATGGACTGGACAGTATGGGAGGAGGTGGTCTTTCAAGTACTCTTTTCCAGGCACATTTAACTAGAATGTGGAATTGTGCCTGGAAACAAACAGGCAGCCACTGTAGATTATTTACCATGTGGAGTATACAGTCCCTGTATCAAGCCTTCTACAGTAGTCTGCCATATTTTGGACCAGTTGGAATTTCCAGACAGGTATCAAAAACAGCCCACGTTATAGGACAATGTTGTACCCTCCCAACCTACTCTTTTTTTTTGGGGGGGGGGATTTTTTATTGCATTTTCTAAATATTACAAACTAGAAAGCTGCCATACAGAAACCAGGGGTAAGGGACTACACACTATGGGAGAAAGAAAAGAAAACCCTCTAAAAACCCAAGAGTCGGTGATCATACAAACATTTTAACTTGATAATTCTGTCTCTTAAATGCGAATTGACTTTCACTAAAAGTGATCATCTAGCTAGTAAGACATTTCCATTTTTCACCCGCAATTTCAATTTCATAAAGAGATGCACCTTACAATAGATATTTTTCTTAAGTACTCCAGAGAACAATAACAATCTACTTTTTTCCCTTTTTTTGCCCTCAAATGGTAGCTTGGTTTGGGGGCTACTGCCCCCAGTTTAGAGTCTGAGTCCTCTTTGGAAGATCCAGTCTCTCCTTCTTCACTCTCCTTGGTACCATTGGGAGTCCCTTCTCCCCCTCCTGGTGGATGACCATGCTGATGTAAAAATTCACAAGCCTTTTCAACAGAGTCAATTCTTTCTTTTTCCATTTGCATATCAAAAGATTAGTCCCTCGGGAACCAACCATCTGTAAGCAACATTGTGGCTTTGTAAAAATGTCTCTGTATTTCCTTCTCTTCCTTCTTATCTCAAATGGAATGTCCTTCAAGACTTTAATCTCCTTGTCTTTCAACTTCAAGGTAATTCCATTTGTTGCTTTCAATAGCTGATCTCTCACTCTCCTTCGGGAGAATCTAACTGTAACTTCCCCAGGCAGATTATTCTTTCTGATAAATTCAGAATACGATCTAAAGACCGTATCTATTTTGCTTTGAAGTTGATCTGATGTCATCTCTGCCAAAGGGGCCAACAAGTCGCCAACGATCTGTCTCAGATTCTCCTCTTTCTCCTCTTTAATCCCTTGAAGTCTCAAGACATAGCTTGCCTTTTCCATTTGCAGCTGTAATACACAAGACTCTTCGATTTGGCACTTTTTCTCCAGCACCTGCAGTTTTTTAGCCACCTTTTTCGAGTTGGAATCAACCTCTTTGAGTTGTTCCTGCTCCGCTTTTTCACTTTTCTGTGCGTTTAACGCCGTTTGCGCTTGTTGTGCATCAAGCTTATTGTAAATAGCTGTGATTTTCTCCAGCAGAGGGCAAAGCACCTCCGACAGCAGACTTTGGAGTTCAGCGGTTGAATCCTGTCTAGGCACAGAACTTGAAGGGCTGGAACTTCTGGAAGAAGGCTTAACTTTTGTTAGCTTATCCCTTGAGTCTTACAGCAGCGCCATGTTTAGGGATTGTTTACTTTTAGCAAAAGTTTGTCAAAGTCTCTGGAAGTTCTCAATCTGGCCGGTAAGTTCTCACAACCTCTTTATTTCTGTTCACCTGCTTTTCCCTGTCAGGCCCCTTTTTCTAGCTTTAAAATCGCTTGCTCACAATCCTTAGCGGGGGGAAGTCTCCACTCCCCCTCGTTTCCTTTTAGGGGGGCACAAATGCGCGGGTGGTTCTTGCCTTAACTCAACTCACATTTTCAGTGATTGTCTCTCCGCATTCGTAATCGCTTGATCACCGTGCGCTAATTCATCATTGCTTGATCACCGACATTGTGGAAGAGAAAGGAGGAGCTTGCATTGTTATTAACCAAGCCCTCTCTTCCAGCTGTTAAGATCAGGCCTTGCTGCCCTGACACCAGAATGGTATAATTTCTTTGGTAACCTCTTGGTTTGCAAACAGGAAATTGCTTGGAATATTAGTCACTGAGGATCTATGATATTGTGGGTCTGAGAACACACAACAAGCGCACAGCCCCGTTTGTGCCATTTCTCCTTTGTGAGCCCTTTTCTACCTTCTGATTGGTTCTTTAACTGTTGAATTTCTTCCCTTTGCCAATGTGCCCCATACTATAATCAAATGACTCCGTTGCCTGCAAAGTCTCTGACAGAACCCAGAAATTTCTTCCTAGCTTGAGACTAGCCATGTTGGCCTGTAGTAAAACAATTAGATTCAAGACAGGTAGCCTCTTAGAGACCAACAAGATTTTGCGGGGGATAAGCTTTTGAGAGTCAAAGCTTCTTTCATCATATAGGAGTGTGGTTGTGTTCCTTTGTCTGGTCAATGACGCCAGCAACAATTTCTGCTTGCTCAACTTCAGGCTCCATCTGATTTCAGAGACCCTAACTAGAGCACAGTAGCTTTCAAGACTAAATTTGTGTCTGTCCACATGTAGTCCTACTAACCTCCTATCTTGGGGGTGCTTCAGATTTGCCTCCATTTCCTTCTAAGTTTCTTTAGCAGTGGCTTGGAGAGAGGATGAGAAGAGATGGAGATAGAAATCTCTGCTGCTCTCCCAGAGACTTCTTCCTTCTGTTTCTCAACACTTCCATAACTGTCTCAGTTGACCTTTCATCAGGAGACAAGTCTGTTTCCCAAGCCAGCATCCATCTTCCTCCTTACGGCCTGAATCCCAAGGAAAATATTCTCATGCACAAGTTGGGGAGCAATTTCCCTTCCTGTGGCAGCCTTCAAACTGCCCCCTCATGTCCCCTGTCCCCCAGGAGAAGGAGTTCAGAGGGCACTTTGGGTTACTTCAGCAGGGAAGAAGCAAGAGAGTTGTACTTCTGTGCATGAATTTAGATGGGATCCAGCCCTATAATAATTTTCTGTGCTAAATAAAAAAGTACTGGCATTTCTCAAGACAAGAGAATTAAGGGATAATGCTAGTGATATTTGCAAACTGGAAGACTGATTGTCATGCTATCAAACAGCTTAGTCAATGGGATTGTTCTTCATCAGTAATATCACTGGTGTGTAGATTTCAGGATAACAGGCAGGGTTCCCAAAGCTATTATTCAGAGGGAGGCCTAAAGCTGCAGGGAAAGCTAGAGTGACTTTTCCCTAAGATAACAATCTTGTCTCAGCCAGCAGATTACCTGTTTAATCAAGGGTAATCGGCTTTCTCTAATCACGGAAGGTAAAATTAGTAGTTAGTGTCAGGAGGACACAACTTTCTTTAAAAAGCACACCCCCAATCTAATTATGGCAAGTTGCTCTAAACCTGCTGCTTTAATTCTTCATTGTTGTTCACAGAAAGCTTTGTTGAACTTGGGGCTATTTATAGTGGACTTGATTTGTTATTCTTTTCTGCCTTAGCACTTGAAAAGAACAGAGAGATTGGCATTTTATATATAAATGAGTTGCATGGTTAAAAAAAAGATTTCTGAAGATACTCTGGGGTAGTGAAACCCACTTTGTATATGTTTGCACACAGATACAGCCGCATGTTGTCCTTTGTGGTTTCTGTAGACTCACAGAGATGGGCTTGGGGATGCTCAAGCCAGCTCATGGAGTCTTCAAGATCTTGGAATGTAAGGTGCTCTTTCCCTTAAGGTGCCCATAATAAATGTTTTGGTGCCACCAAGCAATGCAGTCAAGGGACAGAAGCAGCTTTATCCTCTGGTTCATTTTTTTTTAATAGCGGGAGAAAGGAGCAACTAGCTTCTCTCTCTTCAGGGATATCCATGTAAAATATAAATAAAAAGTGCAGGGATTGTGTTGGTCAAAGCAGCTGTTCTTACCTCTTTATAATGTCCCTCTAGGAGAGGCAGAAGATTGGAGGTTGTGTAGTTGGTTGGCAGCTGCCTAAGGAGGCAGATGCTGTCACTGAATCTAAGGATGTCCTAGGGCAGAAGAGCCTGACAGCCACAGAGATTTCATCCAAACAGCCTGTCCAAGGACTACAGTTTCAAGCATCAAGAAATGCAGGCTGAACATAAGCCTCCCCCAAGCCTTAACAAGATGTTGCTAAAGATCTAAAGTAGCCAACTAACTGCAATCCTAAACTGAGTTATAGCAGTCAAAGTCCATTGAAGACAGTGCTTCCAGACTAGTCCCTAAGGATCTAGCAGACACCAACACAAACCTGAATATTTATTTGTGATTCCAGTGGCTCACAGCATTCTTTTCAGTGATGATACTAAGTCTGTAGCGAGCTTCATTTGTTGGCTCATGGGAGATGGGTTGTGGTGGTGATGCTGTGGAAGAAACATACACAGACTCAAGGGCTGGAGAAAAAAAATGTCCAAAGCTTTATTTTAAACAGCCAAATGAGTATTTGCACAGCATGGAGAAGGATCCCAGCACTGGGCAACTTGTCTGCTGCCCAATAACCACAGTTCCCCAGCCTGCATGCTGGGAGATGACATCATGGAGTGGCAAGACCCCAGGATCCATGGGGGCACTGGCCACTGCATGGTCCCCTCGCCACCTGGTGCTGAAGCCAGCCGGCAACCCCCGGCTCCACCCCCCAAACCCCTAAGGGAGTCCCCAATTCAGGGCAGATGAGCATGCAGGCCCGGTCTCCCCCTAAAAAGTCCCAGTGCCCAAACTGCCACAGAGTGGGGTGACCCCATGTTTCGCTCCCGCCAATGCTCCTGTGCCTGCAGCCAACTCAGCAGACCATGCCAAATACCATGTAGCCAAATGTCCAAAATTTGTGGAAGTTTGTGGTGGCTCTTCAGTTTATGAGCATTGCCTCATGAACCACGAACTGGCCAACATTTTTGATGAATTTTAGTTTGTGAACCAGTTTATTCCCATCCCTGTCAGTGTGCACAAGACAGGTCTCAGAGGTGGCTGGATGAACTAAAAGGTAGTTGGAAATACACTGGACCAGACCAGGCAGAGCTGGCTTGTAGGAGCAGAATGAAGAAGAATCTGGGACCCCTGCCCCCACTGGTCCATCTTGGACCTGCACAGGATAATATGAAGCTTGGAGCCCCACAAGGAAATGTCACAGTATGATGTGGCCAGCAACTCGCTACTGTGAAACATTCTGAAGAAAGCCAAGGTGAAAGCTGCCCAAAAAAGGGTGGCCTCTTAGGTGGAAAAACACATGTTCAAAATTTGGCACATGAACCTCTGCAAGATAGGCAAAGTGATGGTCCTGTGAGGGTCAAGCTCCCAGAGGAAGACCTTCTCCAGCCCTCGATGGTGCGCCGAGTGAGGAGGCAGTCATGGGGTTGGGGAATCCCAGAGCCTTGCTGTAGTAGGAAATGGTCAATAAGTAAATGCCCATGGTCCTCTGGGCAAGGCCACATTCCTTAAGATGGTCCAGATACTGCAATATCAAGGCCTTGGAGGCAGGATAGGAAAGCCAAGACAGTGCACTTGTAGGCTTAGTGGCTAGAAGGGAGCAAGAGGCCTGAAGACTCCCTCAGTGATTGTTGCCAAACATCCAGTGGTCTTTCAGGAAGTGGTGCAGATGTTGGTTTACATTGGAGGCCAGAGCCTGGAACCTCTCTTCCTAAAATCGTGATGAGGTGTCCGCAATGTCGTTACTGGCACCCGCAATGTATTGTGCTGAGAAAGAGTTTTAGATACCAGAGAGGTCAAAACAAACATGTGCACTAAATGCCTGACCCACTCAGAGTGCTATGACTGGTGGTTAATGACTCTGACCCCCACTTGAGAATTGCAGCAGATGAGGACACACTTGTCCTTAAATATATCCTGCCACATACAGTCAGCTGCAAATACAGGAAATTTTTTTCAAAAAGGTGAGGTCCCGGAGAATGCCTGACATGGCCTACTGCAGGGGCCAATGCTTAGTGCACCAGCGACCATTGAAGAAAACGCCAAACACCAGGCTGTCCACAGTATCAGTATGGACTTGCAGGGTGACCCTCCCGACCCTCCATCTTCCTTAGTGTTAGAGCTGATGGAGGGCCAGGATCTCTGAAACAGCTGCTGCAAATTCCCACCTCAAGGGCACAATGGCCTAGGGTGGGGACCACAACATGTATCACAGCTATGGTCAAACTTACAGTAGTGACATTGGCACCTACCCTGATTTTATTCTCAGTAAACATGCTGGGTAAAATCCATTTTGAATGGCATTTTTGCCTTGCTGGTGTTGTCCTGAGACTTAATGTGTGGCTCAGTGCTTACTAGCAAGATCTTGTCATTAAGAAGATCCCATATAGATAGTTATTGTGTGAAGCCTGCTGCTGATAGGCCTCATCATATTCTATAGCAGGGGCATAACTTACTAATGCCTGGTCTTGAGGACATTCCCCAAATGATTGGCAAGCTGCCAACCCTACTCTGAGTATGCAGAAGCAACTAGGCTCATGTAGACTGTATAACTCATTTTTAAAAAGAGTGCTCCACATTGCACCGGGCATCCCACCACTTTTTCCCTGATATGGGTGTCCCACCACTGCTCTCTGAGTCAGATCCAAGGAACATGGTCAGTCTGGGAACAGGCCATGAGCATCAGTTTCCTGGAACTCGGTGATTTTCCTGGCAATAAAATTCTTCCTGAAAGCATCTCAGCACCTTCACTGTTAACAAGTAGAAAAGATGGATGCACTCCTCTCCCGGTGGACAGCCGGCATACTCTGTGCCTTCCCTCCAATCCCAATGATCTCCGGAGCTCTGAACAAACTCAAAAAGGAGAGAGCAGAAGTGATCTTCCTGGTTCCACATTGACCAAGGAGACCTCCCTAGACACTTCCAGTCCTTCCAAACAGTCTGTCCCAGGATCTGATATGTCACCCAGATCCAGCATGGTTGCACCTGACCACTTGGAGATTGAGCATCAAAGGATGCTGGATCTAGAGTTTTCTGAGCTGGTAGTAAAGACCAGTGTTCCCTCTAAGCTGAGTTAGTGTGAGCTAGCTCACAGTTTTTTGTCTTAGCTCAGGAAGGATGGCTCCAGAGCAAACTAATTTATGCAGTAGCCAAATTGCTCACTCACAACTTTAATGCCAGTAGCTCACAAAGTAGAATTTTTGCTCACAGGACTTCACAACTTAGAGGGAGCATTGGTAAAGGCTATGTTGGCAAGCAGATAGCCATCAACAGAAAAGATATATAGCTGCACTTCGAAGTCTTTCATCAGATGGTTCTGAAATAAGCACAAGATCTCAGTTGAGATAGGTGTCCTCATCATCCTTTCTTTCCTACAAGATATTTTTGCCCAGGGCCTTAGAGCTAACACACTCCATAGGCAGGTAGCAGCTCTGGTCTCCATTCTGCCTCTGGTCTCTAGGGCAGTCTTTTCTCACACCACCTAGCCATCAAATGTTTCTTCAGAGGAGCAGCGCTTTCCAGCCCTCAAGTAGTTCATCATCTTCCTTCCTGGAGACTTCATATGGTTCTCCAAGAACTCATAAGACATCTGTTCAAGCTGCTGTGAGAAGTATCACTCAGGTCCCTCACACTTGACTTGATGTTTCTTACACTGATTACCTTTGCTAGACACATCTCAGAATTGGGAGCCATATCTGTAGGTAAAAGCTTCTGCATTTTTAAGAAGGATGTGGTGGATGTCCATCTGGATCTTTCATTCATGCCAAAGGTGAATTTTGTGCTCCACAGGTCTTAGGAAGGAGGTAGCCTCCAGTACTCCTGTCCCAATCCATTGTGCTCCAAGGAGACGAATTGACATATCTTGGATATATGAAGAGCCTTATGTATCTACATCCAGTGTACAGCTTCTATCGGGAGATTGGGTGCTTTGTTTGTAGCATACCATCTGGTAGCCAAGGGCAGAAAGGTGTCTAAAGTATCTCTTAGCAAATGGCTGAAAGAGTGCATTATTTTGTTTTAAACCTCTGTGGCTTTCTATAAAAATTCTAGAAGCCTCTGAACTGAAGAAGAAGGTACTGTTCTGTTCAGGGGTGGGAAGAAAATGACCTCATATTCTGCCTCCAGGGATTGTGGGAGGAGTACCCAAACATCAGGTATCTTCCTCTACCTCAAACAGAAGGAACCTTCATGGTAAGTCCAAAGTTCCTTGCTGTATCAACTGTAACTTCTGGACTATCTTCAAGGGTAGCCCCAGATACAGTGCATTGCAGTAATCTAATCCAGATATTACCAGGGCATGAACCACAGTGGTAAGACCTTTCCTACCCAGGAAGGGCTGCAGCTGGCTTACCAGCCGAAGCTGGTAAAAGGCAGCCTTGGCCACTGCTTCCGTTTATCCAATAGAACGCCTAGGTCCAGGTACCCCTCAAGCTAGACAACTGAATCTTTAGGGGAAGTGCAACCCCATTTAGAACAGGAGATATCTAATTTCCTGGGCCACACCTCCTCCCATCAGCAGCACCTCCATTTTGTCAGGATTGTCAGGAGTTTTAGTTTGTTAGCCTTCATCCATTCCAAAACGGGCTCCAGGCACCTATTTGCAGTTTCCACACCCTCCCTGGGATCTGCTGGAAGTATGGGATAGAGTTGAGTATCATCTGCATATTGATGGCATCTGAGCCCAGATCTCGTTAGATGATCTCTCCAAGTTGCTTTATGTAGATGTTGAAAAATGTGGGTGACAAGATGGAACCTTGTGGAACACCAAAGGCCAAGGGGCAGAGCAGCAGTCTCCCAGCACCACGTCCTGAAATTTACCCTTGAGGTAGGGCAGAAACCACCATAGGATTTTGCTTCCCAGTCCTAACACCAAAAGGTGACCTAGAAGGATACCATGACTGATGAAATGAAAAGCTACTAAGCAGTCCAGGAGAATTAACAGTGTCCATTTCCCAGCACATGTCATCCATCAGGGCAACCAAAACCATTTCAGTTCCATAGCCAGGCCTGAAACCAGAGTGGAATGGATCCAAATAAACTGCTTCATTCAGGAATCTCTGAAATTGAGATTGAACAGTAGTTATTTAGCTGTCCTGGGTCCAGAGTAGGTTTCTTTAGGAACTGATGCATTGCTGTTCTCTTTCAGGCAGGGCAACCACTTCCTCTCTAAGAGAGGCGGTCATTCAGCCCCCACCTCCCCACTGTTTTAAGAAACCAGAGGGGGCAAGGAGTTGTACAAGCATGTGGTAGGTTTCAAACTTCCAAGAATCCTGTCCATATTCTCAAATTGAACAAGCTGAATGGTACCCCCAGATAACTGAACAAGTTGGCACCCTGAGAGCATATGAGACTGCTCAGTTAATTACATTTTTTATGCCATTTTGCGTGTGACCTCACTTTCTTCCACCAAAGTATGGGACCCAGGTTGATCAACAGAAGAAGGGGTGGAGAAGATAAAATAAGTGCTGCCTCCAGTCCATTGGCTTCTGCCTATCCCATCCAAGGTATAATTACCGCTATGCAATTAAAAAAAAAACACAGGGTGATCCCCAAGATCCCATTAATAAACCTTTACCCTTTCACAAAGAATACTTAAATTAAAATACAAACAGGGCTCATTTTTCAGAACAAGGGGTAGGAAACTAAGGTAGAATGCAGTCATCCCCCCGCAATGCTCACAATGCTCCAGCATTCTTTACATGAAAAACTTTCACCTCAGCATCTCTCTTCATTTTTTTCTCCTCAGAAATCTCCTTTTCTTTTGCAGACACTACATCTGCCCCACAAGGATGGCAATTTTTTCCCTGCCAAAATCCCCCAGGTGGGCAAACACATAGAGTAACATATGGAATCCATTTTCAAATGAAAATAACAGTGACTGATTATATATGCATTATATATACATCCACAACAGTGTTTCTGCAGGCACATGGATTTCTACCCACACAGTGTGAGTTTCTTTACTCCTTCCTCCCCCAGCAGCCCCAAATGTCCCCCAGTTGCATTTCATTCTGTCGTGGGAGGGAAGAAGTGAGAAAGTTGTGCACTGTAGGCAGAAATCCTCACAACCACAAAAAAACACTGTTCTGGATCCAAGCCAGACTCTTTTCAGTTGGATGTGGCAAAGGATGACCTATTGTGGATGCCATGAAACAACAGTGGAACAAGTATGCAGTGTAGGTTGTGCATTCTGTTTACACATTAGAAAGAGCTGTGGTTAATAACTTGGGCCACAGGTCTGTGCTCATGAGGTGCTCATGTGCCCCTGACTTCTTAGTTCTCCTAAGCAGGAGGTCTTGGCATGCAGTGTTCCCTCAAGCTGCCAATCCATGTTTTCTACTAGGGGAGAATGGGTTAAAAGGTACTTGGCAGTTATGGAATTAAGCCATGCTGGGAAGTCCTTGCCAGAGAATATTAAGAGAAAATTCAAAGGCCATATGTAGAGTTAAGATCTCCGGATATAAAGTTGGGGCCTTGGTAAACTGCATTTCTTTATCACACCACGGCCAACATTGTTATGTGTATCTGTTGCTTTTAGCAATATTGTTCTAATAATTGGAAGTGATTATACTGTATGGGAAACTATTAAAAAGAATGCAAACTTACTCTCTGATCCCGGTTCAGATTTACGCAATTATTATTCAAGAAAGAAATGCATTGTTTTATTCTCTACATTTTGCAGGAACTGAGTTGCTGCCAATGCTTGGGTTTATGGGATTAAGGTCCCCCCCCCCCCGCTTTGCTATCACACTCACTCTACCCCTGTTCATTCTCACTCCAGTTCTATTTCTAGCATGGAATGTGTTATGAAAAGCAAAAAAAATAAACCCTACAGGTACTTTTCCCCATCCTGCATCATAATTTTGCATTTGCCTATTTTTATGTGATGTGTGTGTTTTTGAACTTTTATTCTCAGTTACTATGGGATGCACTGGTACCTATCCTGCACTATATCACAGTTCATTATTACAGGGAGCGTTCCATGTTATCATTGATTTTATTTATTTGAACATTTTCTACCCTACTTTCACACAACTTACTCTCAATCAATAATTGAAATGACTTTTCAAAACCTACAATTGATAACAGAAACAAACTAGAAGAATCTCAATCCTCCAAGAGTCCAAAGGTCCACATTTACAAATTGCTCAGATCAGATCAGAGAGAAAAGGTTATTTTGCAGTCTCAAGAAGTGCTTTCCAACCTTCTTCTGGCAGCCTATTCCACAGATGTAGTGCTACCATGGGGGGGGATGGGGGGACATGGAGTTCTTTGAAGCTGGAGGAGGGGATTTAGGTAATCTTACTCCTACCACTTGCTGTGCAGGCAGGACTATACTTATCAAGCAAGTTTTAACTCGCCAGCAGGGGGGAGTAGCATCCCAGTTGTGGTCCTGTATGCTCCACAGTTAGATTTATCTTCTCTTTGGTATCCTTTCTCATCCTGAACTGGCTTACCCCCCCCCTTCCCATTTTCACCCGTGTTCAGTGGCAGATTAACCATTAAGCAGACTAAGCATGTGCTTAGGGCACCAGGGTCAAAGGGGGCACAACAAAGTTGGGAAAAGGGTGAAGAAATGTAGAAGAATGCCTTTCAGGTCATGAATATTGGAACTTTGATACGTTTAACTTGTGAAATATTAAAATAGATGTTGTATTGCATTTTTGTAGAACTTTATGTAGCCAAAGCTTGGCTTAGTTTGTACAGTATATTGTGTTATCATATGAATAAATTTTTGTATTGCTGCAACCTGCATTGTATATCTGGTCAGACTGATCAACAACTAAAATGGACTGGGTCAGTGTGGAAAGGAGGGGGGGCACCAAGATTGGTCAGTGCTTAGGGCACCAGTGAACCCCTGCCCATGTTTTTCTCTTTCTTCTTCATCTTTGACCATCCTGAAAGAGGGAAAGAGAAAGAACAAGGAATGAGCAACTGAGTGAACATCAGTAGAAGAAAAAGACTCCAGCAATGGCACCTGTGATTCCTAAGACCTGCTTATACTATGCCACACAAGAGCAGCTCAGTGTATGTCACTGGTGGGGCTCCAGCGTGCCAATGACATCTTTGGGGGAAATGACTAATGTTCCTTCAAAGAGCTGCAGCTGGAGGCAGCAGTACATGAGCCCTCATGGCAGCAGCTGCCTGCCACTGCTGAGGCCCACCACAGCCAGATGAGTGGAGGAAGCCCCTGGTTCAAGAGCAGAAGCACTGCAGGCAGTTTGAGCACCATTTCTTGATCACTACTGACATCAGCGCTTGTACACCACAGTGAAGGCAACACCTCTCCAGACACTCCTGGAAGAAGATTTATGGGATTTTTCTGGTGCCAGAGCATACCGTTTCTGGTGCCAGAGCATTTTTCTTAGTGTGGTGCCAGAGCATACCGTTTCTTACACCATTAGTCGAGGAGAAAAGATGACTCATCCCTGAACTAGTACCTGCATCTGGTTGAGCTTGTTTCCCCCGAACAACAGCTGGCTATGATCCTGGAGTAGACCAACAGAATAATAGTGTCATGTAAATAGCCTATTGTTGGGAGTGGGGTGTGTTTGGGGTGTAGTGTTTGCATGCTTAAAAACAGGATAGATGCCCAGGAGTTTGTGTTGTAGTGTTCCTGAAATCACTGAGGGTGATTTCCCACTAAAGCTGCCTTGGGGTTGCGCCGCTGTTTGCCCCAATACTATTAGTCAATTTCACACCCGAAGCTGTGGGGCTGCATTTTGACCCGTGGCTTCGCCCGATTCCCCCGCAGTTTCGTAATCCTCAAAAAACAGGATTACAAAACTGCGGGGAAAATCGGGCAAAGCCGCGGGTCAAAATGCAGCCCCGCGGCTTCGGGTGTGAAATTGACTAATAGTATCAGGACAAACGGCAGCGCAACCCCGAGGCAGCTTTAGTGGGAAATCACCCTGAATAAAGTAGAGCTGTTTCACTGCAATGCATCCAGGACCCAGTATTTAACAACCAGTTACACTGAGACTGAACCACAGTTTGTGGGGAGGAAGCAAACTCCAATTTGCCTAGGTGCTCACATTAAAATATCGCATCCAACTGGAGTTTGACTGAAGGCTTCCAAAAGATCCACATATGAGAGGAGGGAGAGAGAATCCATGTATGGCAATAAGCTGTGTCTGGGCCTGCAATGGATTGAGATTTGCTATAACATTTGAATACAACCTGAGTGAATAGCCGCCAACTCCCCCGCTCTGTGCACCTGAGTTAAGGGGAAAGAGGCAATGACTTTTCTGTCATCATTTGGTTGGAAAATAATTACAGATGACATTGTAACATGATGTGCATGCAAGAGAGAAATGCACTGCCATGAAAGGTTGCAAATGAAGAGATCACATTTAGGATTAGTGATCAGCTTTCTTCCATTCATAGGGCTGGATCTAACTGACTTTTCTATTGGTGAAAAAGGAATGAAGGGTTCAACTCTGACCGTCCAAAAGACTATACTGAGGATCGTTGGATCTGCATGGACAAAAGCCATGTGTGCTCTAATGAGGGAAATTGGGGGAGATTCTGACTGGATCCAGCTCTGTTGAAGGGAAAAGAGAATATGGAACCCTACGCTTCAAAATAAATACCCTACTGGAGAGGTACTTCTGGACAGATGCATTTGCAAAGCACAATACTATGAGTTAATTATTAAAATATTTCCATAATAGCAATACAAATGCTTATGAAAGACAATATATATATATATATTTAATTTGCTTTTCAACAGAATAAATCCATCAATTGAGCTGGGCCATTGAACATGATTTTTATGTACTTAAAGCCCATCCCTTTGAAAATATAACTCATGGTATACATGACAATGTTTTTCACTGTGATGAACTTTGTAAATATTTTTCTTTAAAATCCCCCAGGGTATTCTTCAGAATGCTTTCCTACACAATGGAATTGTCTCTACATTTAGTATCAGTAAACAATTGTATTTGTACGTGAATGGCTATCCTTTGACCTACAAAGCAGTGATTAATTTGCCTTCTAAGCAGTTGAAGATATGGACGCAAAATCATGCAGCTCTTTCTGACTGAAATAAATGTTGTCTGCTCATTTTGAGGGAAATGCTAAGTATATAGGTCTACCCTAAGCAAAGATCTATGAGGCACTGGTCTTCCTCCTTGCTTTCACTGTGCATCACCATAGTTCTCTCCCCCTCCCATTTTCTCCTGCTGTCTCCATGCATGTCCATTGGGTTTTCCTTTTCATTCTACACCCCCCACCAGTGCTCAGTTCGCTTTCCACTCGTGTTTTCCTTGGGGTTCTCAAAGTGCTTTTGTGGCAGTCTTTCCCCTTGCTTCACTTCCAAAGCAAAGGTAAAATTCAAAAGCATACAGATTCCCTCAGTTTTTTTCACCCGGCTCTTTCCCCACCCCTTTCCCCACCCCTCAGAGGCCACTCCACCACCCATATCAAGGTTATTCCTCCCATTCTTCATGTTCCGCCATCTCCTCCCCCACATTCATCAGTACTTACTTGTAAAGTTTTGTTTTTTAAAAACAAGCGGGATGAGTTTAATGATAGTAGTTTTTGGGTAAATTACTAAGGCTGGCAAGAAATTTTTACTGCACCAAGTGTGTGTGTGTTCTCATTTGGGGCTCTACTGGGCAGCCTGGTTTAAACCCTAACAGAGTCTTCCCAGGAGCTGATCCTGCAAGAAGAGTTCTCCCTGCAGGCCTGGCTGTGGCTCTCCCCACAGGATCAGAGAGTCTGATGGGCAGTCTAAACCAAGCTGCCCAGCAGAGCCCCACCCAAGCCTTTGGGGAGAGTTGTCCTGCAGGATCAGCTACTGGGAGGGCTCTGTTGGGCAGACTAGTTTTAGCCAGGCTGCCTGGGAAAGCTCCAGCCAAGCACACACACACCCCTCTCCGTTCAGTAATTTTTTTCTCCTGCAGTCCTAGTTTACCAATAAATTTCTATTGTTAAACTCATCTCAGAGTTTTTTTTAAAAAGGATGGTGTTTTCAAGTTCAAAAGGAACTGCAGAAGTTTAGTTCCCTGCAGGTTTAAAGGGGGATCAGAGAGGAGGCAAACTGCAGCATCCCCAGGGCAAAAGAAAAAAAAAGTTTTCAGTGCTACATGCAAACAAAATTAGGGATGGGGGATGTCAGGGCTGAATGAAATTGACATAAAATGCAAAGAGAAACAGACACTGAGATGGGAAGCCTAAATCTTTGAAAACATTTTTCTTTTTGGGGAGAACCATTTTGGCAGTCGCTGGAAGCCTAACATTAAAATGGTGGCACCCTCCATGCATCACAAGTGATGTCCCCCCTCCCCAATTATGAAAACCTGGTGTTTTTTGTTGTTGTTGTAGCTGCAGAATGAATACAACAGAGAAAAAAGAAATACACCAGAGGAAAAAAAAATATGCAAATGTTAAAGGCTTGACTACTTGGATTCTCTGCAGTAAACTGCAGTGCATGCAGAAAGGGCCTAAATTAGGAAGCTGGGATGACCTGCTTAGCAATTATTATTGTATATCAAGAGAACAGCAGAGAACTCAGACCAAGCGTGATCCCCTGGAGAAGGAAATGGCAACCCACTCCAGTATCTTTGCCAAGAAAACCCCATGGACAGTGACAAAAGGCTAAAAGATATGACGCTGGAAGATGAGCCCCTCAGGTCGGAAGGTGTCCAATATGCTACTGGGGAAGAGCAGAGGGCAAGTACGAGTAACCCCAGAAAGAGTGAAGCGGCTGGGCCAAAGCCGAAAGGACGCTCAGTTGTGGATGTGTCTGACGGTGAAAGGAAAGTTCGATGCTGCAAAGAACAATACTGCATAGGAACCTGGAATGTAAGGTCTATGAATCAAGGTAAGCTTGACATGGTCAAAAATGAGATGGCAAGAATGAACATTGACATCTTGGGAATCAGTGAACTAAAGTGGACAGGAATGGGCGAATTTAACTCAGAAGACCATTATATCTACTACTGTGGCCAGGAATCCCGTAGAAAAAATGGTGTGGCCTTTATAGTCAACAAGAGAGTGAGAAAGGCAGTATTGGGATACAATCTCAAAAATGACAGAATGATCTCGGTCCGAATCCAAGGCAAACCATTCAATATCACAGTAATCCAAGTCTATGCCCCAACCACTGCTGCAGAAGAGGCTGAAGTGGACCAGTTCTATGAAGACCTACAACAGCTCATAGAACTAACACCAAAAAATGATGTCCTCATCATCATAGGGGACTGGAATGCTAAAGTAGGAAATCAAAAGGTAACCGGAATAACAGACAAGTTTGGCCTTGGAGAACGAAATGAAGCAGGGCAAAGGCTAACAGAGTTTTGTCAAGAGAACACGCTGGTCATAGCGAACACCCTTTTCCAACAACCTAAGAGGCGTCTCTACACATGGACATCACCAGATGGGCAACACCGAAATCAGATTGACTATATAATTTGCAGTCAAAGATGGAGAAGCTCTATCCAGTCAGTAAAAACAAGACCTGGAGCTGACTGTGGCTCAGATCATGAGCTACTCATTGCAAAATTCAGACTTAAATTGAAGAAAGTTGGGAAAACCACAAGGCCATTCAGATTTGACCTAGATCGCATCCCCGATGAATATACAGTGGAGGTGAAGAATAGGTTTAAGGGACTAGATTTGATAGACAGAGTGCCTGAAGAACTATGGACAGAGGTCCGTGACATTGTAAAGGAGGCAGCAATCACCGCCATCCCAAAGAAAAAGAAATGCAAAAAAGCAAAGTGGCTGTCTGATGGGGCTTTACACATAGCAGAGGAAAGAAGGAAAGCTAAAGGCAACGGTGAAAAGGAAAGATTTGCCCAACTGAATGCAGATTTCCAGAGAACAGCAAGGAGAGATAAGGAAGCTTTCCTGAATGAACAATGCAAAGTAATAGAGGAAAACAATAGATTGGGAAGGACTAGAGATCTCTTCAAGAAAATTGGAGAAATCAAGGGAACGTTCCATGCAAAGCTGGCCATGATAAAGGACAAAAACGGTAGGGACCTAACAGAAGCAGAAGAGATTAGGAAAAGATGGCAAGAATACACAGAAGAACTATACAAGAAGGACCTCAATGTCCTTGATCACTACGATGGTATAATCACTGACCTCGAGCCAGACATCCTGGAAAGCGAAGTTAAATGGGCCTTAGAAAGCATTACTAACAACAAAGCTAGTGGAGGTGATGATATCCCAGCTGAGTTATTCAAAGTCTTAAAAGAAGATGTTGTTAAAGTGCTGCACTCAATTTGCCAACAAATTTGGAAAACACAACAGTGGCCACAGGATTGGAAAAGGTCAGTGTATATTCCAATCCCAAAGAAGGGCAATGTCAAGGAATGTTCAAACTATCGCACAATTGCACTCATTTCACACGCTAGCAAGGTCATGCTCAAAATCCTGCAAGCTAGGCTCCAACAGTACGTGGATAGAGAACTGCCAGAAGTACAAGCTGGGTTTCGAAGAAGTAGAGGAACTAGAGATCAAATTGCCAACATTCGCTGGATTATGGAGAAAGCAAGAGAGTACCAGAAAAACATCTACTTCTGCTTCATTGACTATGCTAAAGCCTTTGATTGTGTGGATCACAATAAATTATGGCAGGTTCTTAAAGAGATGGGAGTACCGGACCACCTGACATGTCTCCTGAGAAACCTGTATAAGGGTCAAGAAGCAACAGTTAGAACCGGATATGGAACAACTGATTGGTTTAGCATAGGAAAAGGAGTACGACAAGGATGTATATTGTCACCTTGCTTATTTAATTTATATGCAGAGTACATCATGCGAAATGCTGGCCTGGATGAATCACAAGCAGGAGTTAAGATTGCTGGGGAAAAGATCAATAACCTCAAATATGCAGACGATACCACTCTGATGGGAGAAAGTGAAGAGGACCTAAAGAGCCTCTTGCTCAGGGTGAAAGAGGAGAGCGCAAAAGTGGGCTTGAAGCTCAACATCAAAAAAACTAAGATCATGGCATCTGGGCCCATCACTCCTTGGCAAATAGAAGGGGAAGTCGTAGAAGTAGTGACAGACTTCACGTTCCTAGGATCCCAGATCACTGCAGATGGTGACTGCAGCCATGAAATTAAAAGACGCCTGCTCCTTGGGAGGAAAGCGATGGCAAACCTAAACAGCATGATAAAAAGCAGAGACATCACCCTGCCAATAAAAGTCCGCATGGTCAAAGCAATGGTATTCCCCGTAGTAATGTATGGCTGCGAGAGTTGGACTATAAGGAAGGCCGAGCGCCGAAGAATAGATTCTTTTGAACTAAGGTGCTGGAGAAGACTCTTGAGAGTCCCTTGGACTGCAAGGAGATCAAATCAGTCAATCCTAAAAGAAATCAACCCTGACTGTTCCCTGGAAGGCCAGATCCTGAAGCTGAAGCTCAAATACTTTGGCCACCGAATGAGAAGGGAGCATTCACTGGAGAAGACCCTGATGCTGGGAAAGATTGAAGGTCAAAGAAGAAGGGGACGGCAAAGGATGAGATGGTTAGACAGTGTCATCGATGCAACGAACATGAAATTGAGCAAACTTCAGCGGACAGCGGAAGACAGGAGGGCCTGGCGTGATCTGGTCCATGGGGTCGCGAAGAGTCGGACTCGACTGTGCGACTGAACAACAACATCAAGAGTCATTGTGGTATATTTGTCAGCATGTTGGACTGGGGAAACCTGCATTCAAATCCCCACTCAACTGGGAGGTTTGCTGAGTAACTTTGGGCCAGACATTCTCCCTCACCTTTAAATGCCTCACACGGTTGTTGAGAGAATGAACTGGGGGGATGGCAGGATCTTGATATACCATCCTGAGTTACTTGAAGAAATTATGGGATTAAATTGTGATCAATATATAAAGATGGAGTCAAAAAGTACGAGGTATTACAAAACTATCAAAATCATCAGAAGCTGTTTGACTGAGAGAAGGTTGCATTAAAAATTATATTTTTCTGATAGCTGGAAATCTTTTGGAGGCAAGAATTATATATGTCACCAGACTTGTACAATTGTGCATCTTCACTTTTACATGAAATAGGACTATGGAAATGAGTAAGTAATCAAGCCTGAGCGTTAGTTAATTAATTGTTATATCAGCAAGCTTTACAATTTTGTATTTGTAATGTAATGATTTTAATTTTTTGTTGTTGATAAGCTGTTTCAAAATGAAATGAAAACATTGTATTGTATTTTTTTTCTTTTTAAAATAAAAATTATCTTAAAAAAAATATGTGACGATAGCTTAGCATGGTCATTTGGCTTGTCAATATATATTCTGGTTGCAGTAGGAAAATCTCTTTTTATTAGTTACTATTAGAGTATGGTCTGAACATTTCCGTATGACTTTTCTTTAGAAGAAGAATAGTTGGTTTTTATACCCCACTCTTCACTGCCCAAAGGAGAGTAGCTTACAGTTGCCTTCCCTTTGTCTTCCCACAACAGGCACCCTGTGACACATGTGGGGCTGAGAGAGTTCTGGGAGAACTGGGACTGGCCCAAAGTCACCCAGCAGGCTTCATGTGGAAGAGTGGGGAATCAAACCCAGTTCTCCAGATTAGAGTAGGCTGTTCTTAATCACTACACCACACTGACTCTAGGCAACCAGTATATTGTTCTATATTCCTGAAATTAGGGATAGGCAATCTAAGCTCTCAGTGTGTTATGGTGACAATGGGAAAGTCAAAAGAGTGAGCCTCACAGTGATTTTTCTCCTTTCTACTGTCTAAAGGGACAAGTTGCATATCTTTACCCATGAGTTGTGTGTGTGCCACCTGCCTTTGGATCTTGTGCATCTCTTCATGAGGAGATGTTAGTGCTTCTGCTTGGTTTGATATCTGACTGTGGGAATAGCCACTTCTTTCTGCCTTCAGTAATGTGCAAGGATATAGTTCACTGCAAAGCTTTCCTACCAGCCCACGTGACTCAACCATAGAGCTTTGGGGAATAAAGCTTTTGGAGATCAAGTAGTGGGCCCTATCTTGATGCCTCATGTATTAAACTGGCAAAGGAAGGTAAATGGTGGTGCTCTTTCACAGGTGCTAGTTGCATATTAACTTCAGTTTACAAATAAAATTTTTTTAGAAGTATCCGTCCATCTTGTAGATAATGTCATAACTTGTAAGCTATAATTTTCATTTGACTGAATGTGAAGATCACATAAGTAGTTCAGACATCTTAACATATGCACTTATTCCCTCCAGTTCATCTATGCATTTTGAATTTTCAAAAACCTAATGGCACATCACAGTTTAGTTTTTATAAGGCTGTGCAATGGATGCATCTTATGTGTATTGCTCTGTCTGAAAATGTTAATCTGAATTAATTTGCTAATGACCTTTTTGGAAAACATGGCTCACTTGTCTTTTTTATTATCTGAAGAGCAGTGGCAGACCTCTTTTCTAAGAGCTTCATTCAACAATTATTATTCTTATTCTAATTTCTAGTTGTTAGATTGGATGCAAAGGTGCTGTCCTGCACTGCAAAGGTTTTGAACTCTGGGCCCCAATTGTAGGGTTTCTGGGAGCAATTTGGTTGGCCACAGTGGGAAATAAGATGCTGGATTAGGGAGACCCTTGGTCTGATTTTGCAGGGATCTTACATTGTTAAGGTAAAGGTAAAGGTTCCCTTGCTCGAAAGCTAGTCGAATCCGACTCTAGGGTTGCGGTGCTCATCTCCGTTTCAAAGCCGAAGAGCCAGCGCTGTCCGAAGACGTTTCCGTGGTCATGTGGCCGGCATGACTAAACACCAAGGTGCACGGAACGCTGTTACCTTCCCACCGAAGTGGTACCTATTTATCTACTTGCAATTTCTTGCTTTTGAACTGCTAGGTTGGCAGGAGCTGGAACTAGAGACGGGAGCTCACTCCGTCTTGCGGCACCCGGGTCTTGAACTGCTGAACTACTGACCTTTCACAGCCTGCAGTTCAGCATCTTAACCACTTGAGCCACCGCAGCTCCTACTACATTGTTAGGGATGTTTTAATCTGGATATAGAGCACTGCATAGCAAAATTTGGACCACATCCAAGGATCTTTTACTGCAAGAATTTATGCCACCTCTTACACAAGCAGAAACCTGAGAACTGAAAACTCACCTATTGTACTCTGTATGAACTCTTGTGCAAATCCTTTGGCAGTGTTTTCAGAACTGCATCAGTTATTTTCTTTCCACTCACTGTTCTTTGGATCCACCCCATATTGTTTGGCAGATTATAGCAAACAGGTTTGTGATAAAGAGCCTTTCACATCTACTTTTCAACTATTGGTGGAATTTTGTTTGCTGAAATTCACTTTTTAAAATATAGCAATTGATTCCTCATTCTTTTTGCTCTTTCAAAAGAGGAATTTCTCTTTAATTTCTGCTTGATTTCTCTTTGTAGTTTTGTGTTACACCACATGGTGGTGCTATATGCGCCTTTTTGTAACTTCAGCCTCATCAAGTCTTATTTCTGATGTTACACACCCCAGAGTGATGCTCTAGGAGGAGGCTAGGAAGGTTTGGAAAGACATTGCCTGCCTCTGAGCATCTGTAGAGTGAAATTTTGCAGAACCTTGTGCCCTTTCTCTCTTCAGACTTCTCTGTTGATCTAAACAGACTTTGTTTAAAACACACTCCATATTCCTAAAAAGAAGAAAGAAACAGATTACTGGATTTCAGGGAGAAATCAGGTAAGGAGGAATTAAGAGAACTGATCTTAACAATGCTATTCTTAATCTCCCCCAATGAATAATCATAGAACTGATTACTATAGAGCGGTTTACATCAAATCAGAAGCTGTTGGGAGCTAACATTTATTGTTAAAGGATTAGTCTGCTTCGGTCTGAAGTTTCTAGTTGGTCTGAGGCTCACAGCTGGTTTGTAGCTGGTGAAGATCAGTAGGCGGGATGATGACCGGGCAGGGGATTCCAGTGCTCCTGGGGAGAGGGAAGTACAGTGGTAGGACCAGGCATGGAGATAAGAGAAGGGGACAGAGAAGTAGAGTAGCTTGGCCTCCCTTTCAGCCTGCGTCCCATCCCAAAGGTGGTAGGTAGTGGGGCTAGGATGATTGACGACCCCCCCCCAACATTGGCGTTGTGTAATGCCAGGTCTATAAATAATAAGACCATGCCCCTTTGGGACTTTCTGCAGGAGCAGAATGTAGACCTGGCATATGTGACTGAGACCTGGGTGCAAGAAGTGGAGACAGTAGCTCTTTCCCAGTTGGCTTCTCCTGGGTTCTCAGTCCTTTACCAATTTCAGATTTGGGGTGGGGGGAGGAGTGTCTTTATTCATTCAGGAGACTTACTCCTTTAGAGCACTCCCACCGCTGAGGATCATGGGCATAGAATGTACCAGCCTAGTCTGGGAAGCTGGGGAAAATGTGGTGATTTGCCTGGTGTACTGACCACCCAACACTCTGGTGGAGGCCGTATCGGGCTGGATATTGGAACACCCTAGACTTATAGTCCTGGGTGATTTCGTTGTCCATGCTGATGATGCGGCCTCTACTCAGTCAATGGAACTGTATCCACAGTGGCACTAGGACTCTCTCAAATTATCTCTTGGAGGGACTGTTACCTGAGGCACTTAAGGAAGCAGTGATCTGCCCTCTCTTGAAAAAAACATCTTTGGACCTGGCTGAATTGGCTAATTATTGGCCCGTTTCCAAGTTGCCATATTTATGGTCAGGGGCCTACATACCTGAGGGACTGCCTTTCCCCACATGTCCCCCAGAGAGCACTGCAATCAGGGGCTTAGAACTGACTGGCCCTCCTGGGCCTCAAGGAGGCCAGGCTGTCTTCAACCAGGGCCAGGACTTTATCGGTGGCAGCCCCGTTCTGGTGGAACGAGCTCCCAGAAGAGATCAGGGCCCTGTGGGACCTCTTACAGTTCCACAGGGCCTGTAAAATGGAGCTCTTCCACCAGGCTTTTGGGAGCTGCCACCACCATCAACAACTAACAACCAACAGCGAAATGATAGAGAGCCTTGTTCCCCTGGAATCTTCATCAATAGCCTGGGCCAACAGCCTAAAGGACAACCAAAAAGGAAGATCTAGGAGCCGACTGTGAGTTGGGAGCATCGGACAACAGCTGCCATAATCAAATTAATAATGATGACTACTAGCACTTTACTATGTTGGATAGATTAGATGTTTTAGAACTGTTTTAATTGTAATAATGTTTTAATGTATTCATCTGTTTTTATGTAAGCCACCCTGAGCTGACCTTGGCTGGGAGGGCGGGGTAGAAATTCAATAAATAAATAAATAATCAACATTGTCACCTCTGACTGCACCAATCGGTGATCTGGGAGCGGTGGGCACCTGTTTCTAGGGCTCCTTTGAATGAAAGGATGGAGCAGGGTGAATTTTGTTAAAATCTGAATAAACAGTTTGATTTACCTGGGCATCATTAACATAGCAGCTTCAAGCCAGATTTGTTGAACACTGCACAGAAAATGTGAAGCAAACATTGAGATAAAATTGTAGAGTATATTTAAAAGTGCATCAGAAAATGAATAACATAAAGGAATCCAGGACAATAAAAATAAGGATTGCATAACTATAAATGAAATATCACTCATACATATTAGAAATGTTTATAAATGGTGTAGGAAAAAAATGAAAAATTTCATATGGATTTGGAATTTAAAATTCTAGCTGCAGTACTGTATACCCCATGGTATTCATCTAATTTTTACACAGCTTAGAAGATTGTTTTTCCTCAGGTTATTAATAGGAATCTTTAAAATCACTTTGTACCAGGTGAGAGAATCTCAGCTACTAGGCAACTGCAATCCCAGTTAAGTTATAGCTACATGCATCGCAGTTCCTGAGGGATCCTTTGTCTGACTTCAAAACTCATTTTCACTATGGTATATCGTAAGGACTTATTTTTCCTCTGGGATCAAGAACAACTGCATGAAAGTTTATTTCTACTCATTTGGTGTTTCTGTTGATTATGTTTCAATATGTAGTCTTTCTGCTCTGAAAGTGATCCTTGTGATGGAATGTAAGTTCTGGGTCTGGGTCTCTAAGTACAAACTTTTCAGGCCTTTTCAATCCAATCATATAAATTATTGAGTTGGTGTGAACAAGTCACCAGTGCAATGTCAAATGCAGAATTTATTTCATTTTCTTCATTAACACCCCACCTCTCCCCCGCAGTGGGAAACTTGAACACCTTCTGTCACTCTCCTCACCTCTATTTTATCCTCCCAACAACCTTGCCAGACAGATGAGGCTGATATTGGTCACCAATCAAGGTTCCATGGCAGTGGGGATTCAAACCTGGGTGTCTTAGTACCTAGTCTGACACGCTGGCCACTACACCATGCTGTGCCTGGCCTGTAAGTTGCTTGAAGTTGTTGGAGCTTTAATGCCCGGTGGGGTTGCTGGATGGTTGAGTGGGAAACTTGAGGGATCTGTTCCAAGTGTCCTGGTCAGCATGAAGGCCCATGAAGGATATGTAATCCAAAGGATATGATAAGGAACTACGAGGGAATCATTGTCTGGGAGCCTTTGAACTATGTGCAGTTCTGGCTAATGGGAGAAGAGTGGTGTTGCTAACCACCTGGTGGGGATCAGAATTACAACTGATCTCTAGACAGCAGAGATCAGTTACCCCAGAGAAAATGGCTGCTTTGGAGGATGGACATCATGGCATTATACCACACTGAGTTTCTGCCCTCTTAAAACTTGACTTCCCCAGGCTCCACACCCAAATCTCCAGAAATTTCCCAACCCAGATTTGGCAACCTTAGAGAAAAGGTCACAGGGCAGAGTCAGGGCCTTTATACTCAAGAAACCATGTGAATTCTGCACCATCAGAACTCTAGAAGTTGAAAGTATCCTACTTCATAACAAAGTAATTTGAAGAGATTTTCAAATAGTGGACTCAGCTTCCTTTGCCACATATTAGAAGATGCAGTAGTTTCTTGCAGAGCAAATCCTTTCCTTATATATAAAAGAGTAGTGGTCGGCTGGCATGCCCAAATAAGGCATGCCTAAATAAGGGAAAAATGCACAGCAAAATAGGTTGACCGCGGGGGCTGCCAATCATGATTGGGCCCTTGCCATTGGTTGACGTGCCTGGCTGTGTGGGCTTGGTCCCACACACACAGCCAGCAGACAGCCTATAGGACTCAGTCTGCCACCAGCCGCCGGACCGGACGGATGCTCTGGCGGCTCTCCCCGGTAAGCGACTCAGACCGACTGGGGCCAGGGACGCCTTGCATGGTGGGGAGGCGGCGGCAGAGGGATGGAGCCTCCAGTGGCTGGCCCAAACAACGACACGGCCTCCCTCGCTTGCCGCTCCGCTACTGCAGAGCCGCACCAGGAGGGGGAGGCCAACCTGGCCTGGCCCTGCAGGCGCTGCCGGCACAGAAGGGGGATGGGGCCTCCACGGGGAGTCCGGCTAGCACCCGTTGCATCGGAGCACGCAACGGGCCTTGCCGCTAGTCTGTAATATTAACAAAAAATTGCATATCAAACTTCAGATCAACCAAAGCCAATTGTTTCATTTTTTCCCCATTTGTGTTAACCTAAGAAGCAATGCAGCTTTCAAGATCGAACAATAGCTGCCATAATCAAATTAGGCATTCTCTGTGGTATCCATAGACAGTGACTTCTCTGTAGTGATATGCCCCATTTACTGGACCACCTCTCCAGGACATTTATTTATTTGCATTATTTATAGTTCACCTTTCTCACAGGGGCTCAAGGCGGATTACACATAGTGAGTCACTGCAATCAACAAAATGGGGCATTTAATAACTATTGTATGGTGGACCCCTTCCATATCCCTCCCTCAGAGACTAGATTTTCCCTCCATTTCTTTGAGTCCTTCACTAACTGAGCAGCTCTTCTAACATGTTTCCTTCTCCCCTGAAGAACCTTTAGCTATCCCACACTATCAGTAAGATACTTCGACTATTTGCTCAGTCCAGGAGCCTGAGGGAAGGGTTAGGATTACCCTTTCACTTAAACCCTTGAAAATGCCGCTTGAGATGCTTTTAAAATTCAAAAATAACAAAAGGTTTTATTTAACATCAAACAGAAAGGTCAGGTGAATCGGGTTGAAATTTCTGAGGTAGAACTAGTACAAATGCAGACTTTTGATCTTGTATATCAGGCTAATGAGAGGTTCTTAATTAATTCACAATTACTTAGTTCTTTAATATTGACTGTGGTCATACACACTAAATAACCCACTCTCAATCCACTTTCAGTGCACTTTCCAATTGGATTTTACTGTGTGAACTGGCAAAATCCAGTTGGAAAGTGCATTGAAAGCGGATTGAAAGTGGATTATTTAGTGTGTGTGACTGCAGCCACTGAGAGGCTTTTGTTACAGTGTTTTCCCAAACATTCTAGTTCACTTTATTGAGAAATCACTGGCTCTTTTGGTGCCCAGAGGCCTGGTACCCACTTCCCAGTACCCAAAGCTCTTCTTGAGTTGTTCACTGACTTTTAAGGACTCTGTCGGTAGTTTCTAATCACACCAGACCAGGGAACTCTGTACTCCTCAGAGATAACTCTCTGTGCTTGACTGGGTAGGGAATCTTCTTCTCTCTTTAGAAGATCTATCCACTTTCCTTTTGCCTAAATGGGAGTCTTCTCTAGTACCCAAACTTCATTGCCAAACTCTCCACCAGTTCGCCTGTCTGTGTTAAACTGCTGTCAGCTAATGCTGAATTCAGATTGTGTTCAGTCAAGGTAGAAATCTCACTCTGTCAGCACTAAACCTTTTTTCTGTCAGGGCTATTCACAGATGGTCTCAATATACATCTCTTCTCAGTTAAGACAGGAATCTGACTGACTTCTCAGCATCTCTCTCTCTCAAGACTTTCTTTTTCAGCTGATGCTAACCAATCAGATTGCTTACAGCAGCCTGTTGCTCAAGGCTCTCTGGCTCTGTGAACAATTTACCCTTCACAGTCCTTTATCTCTTTACACAGCACTTCTAAGCTTTTATAAGTGGAGTCCATCACACAATGCATCAGGAATTCTGAAACTACCAGAAAGAACTGAAGCATAGTATAAGTATTCAAATGACACATTAAGCCGTACAGAAATTACATAAATAGGATCCTACTTAGAATAAGCTATACACAGCAGTATAGGACCATAGTCCCTAATCATTTTTCCAAGCAATTTCATAAAACCATTTTGTACAGTGCAGCCCTATTACCTGCTGCAATACAGCCCTCTTGAGTAGTTCAGCTTTTCATAGTTTGCAGAAGGCCAAGAGAGTGGGAGCTTTCCTGACCTCCTTGGACAGACTGCTCCACAAGGCCACAATGGACAATGTGTGTGTACAGTCAGATGTTGATTTTGCCCATTTGCAGGTTGACACCTGCAGAAGCCCCTGCTGTCTTGAGTGAAGTTGTCATGGTGTAGCATAGGGAGAGAAGCGGTCCCACATATAAGAGGGGCCAAGGCCATGAAGGGCTTTGTATGTGATAGCCAATACCTTAAACTGAGCCTGGTAACAGATAAGCAGCCAGTGGGAGTAATATGTATGCTCTGTCTCACTCCCATTCATAGCTGAGCCTCAGCATTCTGAGCCGGCTGAAGTTCCCAAGTTGATTTTGAAGGGAAACCAATGTACAGTGCATTACAGTAATGAGAATGGTGGGATGTCAAGGCATTAAGTAAAGACTGCACAATTCTTTTTTACATTAATTAAGTGTTGTTGTCTGTTTCCTCGTTCTAGTTAGAGGCATTTTCAGTTTTTACTATTTATTTATTATGTTTTATTTTAATTGAAATGTTACAGTTTTATTTTGATTAAGAACTGTAAATCTCCTTGTGGGAAAGTGGGTTATCAGTATTTTAAATTTAAAAAAAAAATCCATGGCCAAAGAAGAGTTGTGACAAAAGAAAGAAGAGAAATACATTGTTTATCAGTCTTGCTGTTGTTCAGTGCAACAGTTGTAGCAGTGGATCTACAAAGTAAGCATTATATCGACTGCCGCTAGAACAGAATGACACTGAATATAGTTTCAAGAAGAAGAAGAAGAAGAAGAGGAGGAGGAGGAGGAGATTGGATTTACACCCCGCCCTTCACTACCCAAAGGAGTTTCAGAGCGGCTTACAAACTCCTTTCCCTTCCCCTCCCCACAACAGACACCCTGTGAGGTAGGTGAGGCTGAGAGAGCTCTAACAGATACTGCTCTTTTTCAAGCAGAACTGTGCCAGAACTATGGCTTGCCCAAGGTCATCCAGCAGGTGCAAGTGGAGGAGTGGGGAATCAAACTCGGTTCTCCCAGATTAGAGTCCACTCACTTAACCACTACACTAAACAGGTGTCAGTCCTGTCAGAGACAATGTCTCAGGCTATACCACAAAGGACAAATATGATAATCCACCCAGCCCCTGTTCCCTTGTTGTGCATTTTCATATGGTCAGATTATATCTTCAGGAGCTATCATAGCTCATAGTACATAGTTTTGCCTACCTTTAGTTATCTAAAAGGATAATAGAGGGAAGAATTCCATGCTGTTGCTTTTGGCAATAGTCTTCCAACATTTGTATTCAGGTCAAGGAATTACTGTCTGTACTTGCTTCTTGTTGGAGGATTTATGGTGCTGAGAGCTCAGTTTTTTAATGTTAAACCATTTAGTAGAACTTTACAAGGTGTCTTCAACAAAGGCATCAGTTGGAATGAAACACCTCAGAGATGTATACTTCCAGTGGAGCAATTTGTTAGAGGCACATCTCTTTGAACAAGTCTCAAAACAAAGCTTTAAAAGCAGTCACAAATGCCCACAAGTGCAACTCATTTGTAAGTTGAATAAAATAGGAGTTACAAAAATACAGAGAGAGAATTTAAGTATTACATTACTAGTGTCATTGTGATAGCAGGAAGTGATCCAACTAAGTAAGGAATCATCTGTTGGAAATGGATACTTCCCTTTGGATGCGGGCAATTTTACATTGGGGAAAGCAGAAGAGAATAACTGGATGCAATACAATGAATGCAGTGGGGTGGAGCAGAACGCCATAGAAGAGTGTGTAACTTGCCATTTCAGATCAAATAGAGTTGCTAGCCTCTAGGTAGGACCTGGAGTTCTCCTGGACTTACAACTCATTTCTTGACTACTGAGATCAGTTCCCCTGGAGAAAATGGCAGCTTTCAAGGATGGACTCTCTGGCATCATATCCCTGCTGAGATCCCACTCTCCCCAAATGCCACCATTCCCAGGCTCCACCCCCAAATCTGCAAGAATTTCACAACTTGGAGTTGGCAACCCTAGATCAAGACAACAGTCTATCTTACATAGGGTTGTTTCTAAGCGGCCAAACAGAAAGGTGTTAGAGGCAGGGTGAGATGGTGCTGTTTATCCTCTTTAAACATGAAGGTTACTTTTATGGCTATTGAAAGATCCATCCTTCAAGAATATACCTAATAGATTTATGCCAGCAGCCATCACAAAACCCTGTAGCCTTAAACTGCAAGAGGTAAATACATTGATTTGTGGTAGGTGGGTTGCATGTTGCCACCACAATTGTTTTGTGTTTTCCCCTGGCTCCTATTGGAATTCTTTGAGAAGCCTGTCATTAAAATTTTTATCCTTTATGACTACAAATACAGATTTGAACATAAGTGACAAATATGGTCTTTACTTCCTACCACTAATATACATTGTCTGTTCTGGCCCATATCACCACATACTTCAGCTGCTTTCAGACATGTTGGATAATGCACTTTTAGTGCACTTTCCCACAGAAAATCCAGTTGCTGATTATTTATAACGTGCATTGAAATTTGTTGGAGTTGGCAAGTTCAATCACTTCAGTCACGAAAGAGTTAACCTGTTTGTTTATGTATGCTGATTCTTAGTTAGCCAGCTTAGATCCAATGAGGTGCCATGTGGAACTTCCCGTGCTAGAAAGGGAGGTCTTATAATGAAGTGACTTTTAGCCTGGCTATTGGCTAATAGATATGGTGGTGATGCTACCTGTGATCTTGTACGTACACATTTTGCCTTTGTTCAAAGATCAGAAGAGAATCCAGCATGAAGTAACCAGTAACTAGATAAGATGTAGCTAGTCAGATAGATAGATAGATAGAC
Source organism: Gekko gecko (assembly GCA_029375565.1). NCBI lineage: Eukaryota > Metazoa > Chordata > Lepidosauria > Squamata > Gekkonidae > Gekko > Gekko gecko. The sequence goes on along the minus strand of JAPDNY010000011.1, from coordinate 57,141,854 downwards.
AGACAGACAGACAGACAGACAGACAGACAGACAGACAGACAGATAGATAAGAAAGCAAGCAAGCCAGCCAGCCCTGGGTAGAGGTATGATCTAGTAAAAATTAACCATAGCTAAGTCCAGTTCAAAACAAAGAAACTGGAAAACTACCACTTTTTACTTGATTTTGCACATGGATTTAAAATTTTGAGTACAGAAAAGGTAAGAGTTTTTTTTAAGCAAAAGGAAGTATTATGGGCAAATGAAATTTGTCTCATTGAGGCAGAAGCATTGTGACTGTTTGCTAGCTAAGTTATTACACTCATTTTTTCCCTCTCTAGTTCTTTCTCTAAAATTATGTTCTTGGATTTCTATATAGCAGATTCATTGGTTTTGTTTAAAAGTTACATGAACAGTGAGTTCTTGATGTTATACTGTTACAATCAATTTTGTCTTCAGAGACTTTGTTAGCACTTGAAGCAGCAACAGGCAGTGCACCAACTTTTCAGAATGGATCTGATGGTGGAACAGGCCTACTCTGGCCTGCAGGCCCTGTTCCACACTGTTCTCTTGGATTTTCCCAACACCTGGAGAAGCTTTTCTCTCTCTCTCTCTCTCTTAGGTAAAACTGCCACCATCTGACTTTTGTAAGGAATTTCCTGCTGGGAGGGTCAGGACTCCGAACTTCCCTTCCAAGTTCTGAGGCCTTGCCTTTGCATCTCCTGGTCACCATGAGGACTGTATTGCCTTATGAACTCCTGGAGGAGTAGCCATTTGCCAACTGACTGCCTTCCCCCGGTGCTTCTTTTAAAATAGTGTGTCCAAGATGGTGGAGGTCTATGTGGTACAGAGAACCACTACCAGCTTCAAAAGTTATAAAGTATTTATTAAAAAGAAAATGTTCACAAGCATGCCTTTAGCATAGCACCAGACTGAGCAAGGGATTCAAAAGAAATTGGTAAAATGCAATTCCTCTGTCCCGCTCACCACTACCACTGCCAACCACTATTATTAACTTCTGTGGTAAAGGGCTGGCCCAGCTTGGAGATTGAGCCATATCTTCGTAGGAGACGAGAAGATCACTGAGTCAGGAACTTTGTTGTTACAAAGCATGCCACCTTAACTTAATGAAGGAATGACTACTGTGAGCACTTTAATTGTATGATTGTTTTTAAAATAGGAGGGAGGGAGCGGTGGTGCAGGCAGTAAAACGCCTGCAGTAATTTATCAATGAACAGCCATAAGCCTGTTCGAGTCCCACCGTGGCCGGGGTGAGCTCCCAGCCCTTGTCCTAGCTCCTGCCTACCCAGCGGTTCAAAAGCCTAGCAAGTAGATAAATGGGTACCTGCCTAGGTGCAGGGGGTCACCCACCTTCCGGCAGTAAGAAGAGACAAGGAGAGGCAACGGTGGTGGCGGCAACAGGTGGCGAGACGTTCCGGCGGAAACAACATGGCAGCGAATTGACAGCAGCCGAGTGAGCATTCCAGACGGGACTGGCCAGAGACGAGGTGATGCGGTGACGCAGCACAGCCGGAGCCAATCAGGACGGAGGCTGGTGCAGCAGTCGTCACACAGCCGTGGACTATGGAACCAGCCCAGCGGGAGCCACTGCGGAGCCACGCTGAGCCAGAAAGAAACAACAAGCCGGTAGGGCGCCTGGTAGGCACTCACCTCCCCATTCAAGTGTGGCCCTAGTTAGGTAATAAAATTACTATGTAAACCGCTCAGAGCCTCTGGGATTGAGCGGTATAGAAATCGAAATAATAAATAAATAAATAAATAAATAAATAAATAAATAAAATGTTTCAAATGTTTTATGTGGACTTGGTACATTGTACCAACCAATGTAAGCTTCCCTGAGCCTGTTCGTGGGGAGGGTGGGATACAAATGCAATAAATAATTAAATAAATACACGCCCTATCAGATGTTAAAGTATAGGACAGGCCTCAGCTTAGGAAGTTACAGATCTCTACAGATTTACCATTACCTTGAAGCTTCCTTCAGCTGTCTAGGCCAACACATGGCTAATGGCTACCTCCTCCAGACCTCAGCACAAAAGAGTCCTTCCTCCTTGCTTCCAGAAGTTTTATCTTCTCCCTTTCCCCTCCCACTGACCTGGTCAGACCAGGTCAAAGAAGCTTTTTTCTGACGTCTCCAAAAATTTCTTCCTGAAGTCTTTCTAGTCTTAATTCCTCCAAGTGTCTGTTCCTTGCTGGGTGGGGCACTGGCCCAAACAATTGTTTCTAGCTAGACCTATTAGCATTTGTATGAAGGTGGGCTGAGGTAAGTCAGGAAAGCAATTGAACTGGTTTCCTCCCTTCCTGCCTGTTCTCTGCCCAGAGACGGGGGGGTGGGGGAGAACCTTTTAAAACTCAGAGTGAAGGCTTTGCTCATTTCAAACCTCCAAAGAAAAAATGCATTTCTTCTCAGAGATTTTTAGTGTGCAAAATTTAGAAGAAAACTGACAATTATATTGTCAGCTCCTGTCTCCAGGTGGCACAATAAAATACTTGGATCTTGTAGGTTTAGTGTTAAGGGATATTTATTTATAACCTTTCATTTATTTCTATTTTCAAATCAATATATCTAATTCTCAACAAGACTCCCATCTGTGGATATTTAAATCTTCAAACTGGGGCCATGTAGATTCAAAACATGTGTTTCTACAAACCTGAGGGACACCCAGGTTTGCAGAAAAACCCTAAAAATAAAAGGGGGGTTACAAAAAACCCCCCCTAAAACAGAGAACAGTTGACTGCGCTAGCACAGAGAACTGATGCCTCCTCCACAAGCTGAAGCTGCTGCCCATGCCCCCATCGGCTAATGAGGATGCACCCTTGGAGGAGGTGCAGGAGGGTGGGGTGGGGGGAAGTAGCAGCAGAAGCCATTGCGGGCCTCAGGCTGCAAAGGCCATAGCAGTGGAGGAAGGTAAGGGAGGATATGAGAGACCCACCTCTGACTCTTGGCTGCCAAGCAGCAGCTGGGGTACTGGAGGCTGGTGGGGGAATGAGGAACAAAAGCCCCCAATGGTCCTTTCCACCATTGACACGATAGAGCTACAGGCACAGGAGTAGGAGCCACTGATTCACCACCACATGAGGCATGCAGCTGAGGGAGTCACAGACAGGTGGCGGCACTTCACCCAGGTGGGCTGACTTGCATGGGGCCAGCCCACTGAGCCAACATATGGGTAAGGATGGGATTCCCCTTATCCCTACAAGTGTCATGGGTCCCCACTCGTATAAAGAGATTTTTGGCCCATCCTATAGAATGAGTTGTGCTGCTGTTTTGGAATAGCTGGTAATTCTAGTGCCAGTGCTACTAACATGAATTGTTGAATGTATTGGTGAATAAACTGGGACTTGCTTCTGAGTAGATATGAGTCTCACAAGGGTCTCTGTGTGTATGTGTGTGTATCTGTGCATTCATTTTCAGCCCAACAGCACCCTCTCATTAAAATATTAGACTGTAGGTGAGGTTAAAACTTAGATTCTTAATTGTGGCAAGGGGTTTTAAAACAAACAAACAAAAACCCCTCAAGAGCATAATATTTAGCACTCCTGCTATGGGGGATTGCTGGAATGTAGCCAATGTCTGTAAAGGGATCATTGTCTGGGGGTTTCCTAGATCCTCTGTAGATTTGGGTTCAAAGTTGTAAGTGCCAACATACAAACTTATTGATGTCCTCCTTTATTCTTATTATTATGTCTTGGCTTTTTTAAAAATAGTAATTCTCTTTCTAATTGTATATGTAATGTAAGATCAGTGTCAGCAAGACCCTTTGACTGAGCTCTGTTTCTAGGTAGCTAAACGTGTAGCGATTGTGTTACTATCCACAGCAGGGCTTCTCTAACCTTGAGACCTTGGAATTTTCTCTAAATCAGACAAGGAGGGGGAGGAAATTATAGTAATATTTATCACATATGGAAAGGAAAACATTCTAAGAGATTCCTGAGATATGATGTAATGCTTCTAGCTGGTGTTCTCTCCATCTTCACCAGCATGCCCGTAGAGCTCAGCTAGGAAGTTGCTAGAGCTGAAAGCAATAATATACTCTAGGTGTGACTTGGCTTCATGCAGTGCATGCCTCTCATATTACGCCACAATGCTTATTTTCAGCTCATCTTTTAATACAACCTAGCAATTTCTTGGCCTGTTAAGGTCTAAACTTGCCTGTCCTTTGCACACCTATAAACATTAGTACTGCATATCCAGGTAGTGTTATAGGCCTTAATTCAGCATGAGTTACTAAGTTAGCTCCAGTGTCTTGTAGTGGTTTGAATGTTGGGAATCTCAGGTGCTAAATCTCCATGCAGCTATGAATGATACTGACAGCTTAACCTGTGTTATAAATAAAAGAAGCAGAAGAAGGAGGAGGAGATTGGATTTATACTCTGCACTTCCCTCAGAGTGGCTTACTAAGTTAGCTCCAGTGTCTTGTAGTGGTTTGAGTGTTGGGCTACAATCTGAGAATCTCAGGTGCTAAATCTCCACTCAGCCATGAATGATATTGGGAGCTTAACCTGTGTTATAAATAGAAGAAGAAGCAGGAGGAGGAGGAGGAGATTGGATTTATACTCTGCTCTTCACTCAGAGTGGCTTACAGTCCCCTTCCTCTCCCCACAACAAAACACCCTGGCCTGTTTCGCACATGGAGCTGCGCCATCATCACACCTCCCTTTGCCCCATTTCCATTGGTCAGTTTCCCACTTGAAGCTGCATGGCCACATTTTGAAACACGGCTTCGCCCAATTTCCCTCATGGTTTCGTGATCCTGTTTTTTGAGGATCATGAAACTGCGGGGGAAATCAGGTGAAGCCATGGGTCAAAAAACAGGATCACGAAACCACGGGGGAAATCAGGTGAAGCCGTGTTTCAAAATGTGGCCACGCGGCTTCGAGTGAGAAATTAACCAATTGAAACAGGGCAAAGGGAGGCGTGACAGCGACGCAGCTCCTTGTGTGAAATCGGCCCCTGTGAGAGAGCTGAGGCTGAGAGAGCTCCAAGAGAACAGCTCTGAGAGAACTTTGATTGATCCAAGGTGACCCAGCCAAGATCACCTAGCAGCTGCATGTGGAGGAGTAGGGGATCAAACCAGTTCTCCAGATTAGAGTCTACCACTCTTAACCATTACACCAAACTGGGTCAGAGGGAGATGTGGAGAGAAGGACATGTGCCACCCTGATCTCTTGGAGGAAAGGTGGGATAAAAATGTGATAGAGCTCTGTTTTTTTTAATGGTTCACAATGAATCTGTGAATGATATCTTTTTTGAGTCATGTAAGGGAAATGACAAGCTCTTTCACAGATGCGTGAATAACATTGTTGTATTATCGAACCACGCAAGCCCCCTCGCCACGACAAGGCAGTGATCCATGAGGGAGATAGGGCTCAGGTAATGAAGCACAAATTGATAAATGCACATATGAAAATGCTTAGTAGAACCTCAGCTACCAAAATTTAGAAAAGTTATGTGTCTGATCTGGGCTTTCCGTGCTCCAAGAATGGTAATGAATAACCGTGGCCAAGAGATGGAACAGTCTCCAAAGAGTCTTCTCAAATGGTTCACTGGCCAACCTATTCCTAGTAGAAAGTGCCATTTCCTCACTTGGGAAGACTTTGTGTCCTGTAGCCACATTTCTGTCCCCTGCTCTCTAACTAGTAGCATATAGAAGCTTCAGTAGTGCTGATCTGCATGGATGGATCAATGTATCTCCTCATGGCCAGCCATATCAAATTTTCATCACTACAGAAGATCCTCCAGCCAGGTTGAGAATAACAATTTCAGCTCTATCCCTGGTGGTGAAGGGGAATGGACCCCACTGTGCACAGTGCCAAAAGTACCTGATTGTTTTGACCACCACTGTTAACTCATTACAGGTCTATTCTTTCTGCACCCTGTTATTCTCCTTACTAGAGCTAATTAATCATGGATACTAGCCACACACTCCTCAAAGATTAAAAATGCCTTGAACTATTTCAGCGTGAAAGGGGGATGTAATAACTGCAGGTTAGTAATTATCTTAGCAGGTCAAATGATACAGAATATTTCACACACTCAAATATCCTTTGGAAGCTCAACTAGACTTAGAGCTGTTTAAAACATTGCATTCTCCTCACCCCTTCCTTGTGGATACTCAGTTTGAATACACCAGTCTGTCCTGCATAGGTCAATTTAATGTTTTGTGATTTGAATGTCCTATATTTCTTCCTTGCCTCTATCCCAAGGACACAGGGCAGGTTGCAATATTGCCTTATTTTACCTTATCAATAACTACGTGTTAAGTGGAATGGTGATGAACTGCCCAAGGCCATCCAGTAAGCTTCATGGATAAGTGGAGAAGGTTTGAATATCACTTCAAAGTTTATATTTATAAATATATATATTTGGGCTTGGACAAGAGATGAGCATCAAATATACATAGCATGGATTGTTTGCTTATAAGTTTGTGCTCCAAATCTAGAAAACAGAATAAAATGTTTTTTTTTAGAGAGAATATTCATCACATTCTTATCTCTTGGGCTCAGAAACACTTCCTCCCATCTACTCCCTCATGCAAGCATGCATGCCTCATCTGGGCCAAGCATGGGCTTGAACCATCTACCATCATCTGAAGGTCCCTGCCTCAGACAGATGAGTTCCATGCCATTTTTTCTGGTCCTTAAGCAGGACTAGCTGCTGTGCTTAACCTTGAAGGATGGCTACCAAAGGACAGTGTCCAAAGAATATTAGCTGGCTAGAGGATTGAGTATGGTGAACTTTGTGGCAAGGGTGTGAAGCCTGTCATTAGTATGCTGCCTCTGCTTTTGTTTTGATAGCTAGATTGTTACAAAAGCCTCTGTCAAACAAATAAATGAAGCTAGATTCCCTTCTGCTAGTTCATCTGCCTTTTTTTTTTTTGCACTGTTCTAAAGTATAGCTCACAGAGAAGTTCTCCTGTATGAGTCCCACTTGGGAGTACTGCAGTAGCAGCACCATGTTCTTGCTGTTCCTTTTAATGTGGTGTGTTCAGGTTTCTAGTGAAGTGTGTCCATTACAGACTACTGTAGTCTGTAATTTCCCCACACAGGAATGCAGAGATCATCTACTGCTCTTGTGTAGTGAAAGGGAACACCAACACTTCTAGTGTCTTGATGTTACTAAAGTGAATGATCCATACCATTTTGGTTCCTGCACTCAGCTATATATTGATTTTTAAGCATTGATACGGGGGGAAATAAACAACCAAACTTGATTTATGCCAGGGTACTGCCTTTAATTTAAATTAAATGAGTCATAGTTGTATAGCTGTCTTTAAGTTTTAAGAAGTCCAAAGAACCGGGTCTGACAAGTGCATATAGCTGTAGGACAACTATGGTGAAGTTCAGGTAATTTCATGTAGAGTTTAGTTGAATTAGTGTTGATAATAGTTCTTTCACTTTAAGTATGTTTACTCCTTTCTGCATTATTAGACTATTTTATTACTAGGACTGCCAACAGGCTTGGAGAACAATGTCCTGTTCCTTTATCAAAGGCTTCATGGGATGTTATTTACCAGGTAATGTTATTTATCTCCATGCTATGAAAAGCTTCCACATTTCCACATATTAAACCTCTGTTAAAGGGAGGGGACTTTTTTTGTTGTTGTTCAGGCCTGTTGGCAAACCTAGTTATTATATCAACAAAATATTTTGCTCTCCTACTGTTGCAGCGTAATCCAAAGCATGTGTATGCAAAAGTAAATGCAGCTGAGTTCAGTGTAACTTTCTAGTCAGTTGGATAAAGACATTCAAACCCTTTTCATCAGTTAAAATGTTCTCGGCAGTTGCAGAAACTCCAGCCACATTTTAGGTAGCAACTGGAGTGGTTTTCAGTTCAGAGTAAACACCAGTATTTCATCAGTTGATTATTACCTTATTGTTATCTTCCAGTAGGACTGAAATATGAAAGACCACAGTGTGAACTTATTGGACACCTATGTGACTAGGATGGGTTGGTTCCATAGCTGAGTGGCTCAAAGTGTCATCCAAAGCAGAACTACAGTCTTCTAAGCCTGCCGACTTTGATGGATTTAGGAAGGTATAACTCCGTTTTGGATTGCACTGTCAGAGACCTGCCATCTTTGTGATTCTTACCTGGTGTGCTGGGGAAAAAAATACATGTAAGAATCTGAGTAAAAAGTTGGTATACATGTTAAGAGTTCTGTGTAAGGCAGTGATACTCAGTCCGTGGCTTTTAGAGAATCTGGCAATCGAAAGAGCCACATGACTACTGTAAGACCTGTGTGCCACCCCACCAAACACACCCATCCAGTGGGAACCCCCCTCCTTGCCTCCTTGCTCTTTCCTGAGTGTGAGGCATAGCAGGTCAGGAGAGAGAGTGAGATTGCCAAGGTTCCTGGAGGGGTCCAGCTGACTGTGAAGTAAATGGCGTAAAACCACCACCACCACCACCACCACCATCACCCTGTTATGGCCACCTTTCACTTTTCTGGGTGGCTGCCATGGTGGTTTGACTCTCTCTTCTGTTTAGTCAGCTTGCTCTCCTATCAGTAGATGCATTGCTGCTAGGATGAGAGCATAGAGGCTGCAGAGAAGGGGTGTGGGAGAGTATAATGCCCCCATCCCCTTCCCTCCCAGTGCGATGCAAGATTTTCCCTCCTCTTTTTTTTCCCTTTCTGACTGAGCTGCCCTAGATATCTTGTTTTCTTCTTTCCTGAAGAACTCTGGCTGTCCCACCCTGCTGCAGTGTGATATTTTGGCTGTTGGCTCAGTCTGGGAACCTGAGGGAAGGATCGAGATCCCTTTTAACTTTAATAGCATTCAAGGCGTTTTGAAATTCCAAATTAAAATATTTTATTCAACATAGATGGGAAAAGTCAGGTAAAATCAGGGGTAAAATTTCTGAAGTAACTCAGTATAGAACTCTGAAGTGAATCATAGAATCATAGAGTTGGAAGGGACCTCCAGGGTCATCTAGTCCAACCACCTACATATGGCAGGAAATCCATAAATACCTCCCCCTGCACCCCCAATGACCGCTATTCCAAGCCCAGAAGATGACAAAAAACCTCCAAGATCTCTAGCCAAACTGGCCTGGAGAAAAATTGCTTCCTGACCCAAAAGTGGTGATCAGCATTTCCCTGGGTATGTGTGAGAAAGAGGCACAAGAACTAAGCACTGATGCAACCCTTCTTGCTCTCCCTCTCATTACCTGCCTAAGTTCACAGAATCAGCATTGCTGTCAGATGGTCACCTAGCCTCTTTTTGAAAACCTTCAAAGAGGAAGGCTGTTCCACTGAGGAACGGCTGTAACTTTCAGGAAGTTCTTCCTAAAGTTTAGCCAAAAACTGTTCTGATTTGATTTCTACCCATTGGTTCTGATCCGACCTTCTGTCACAAAAGAAAACAACTCTATACAGAAGACAATTCTATATGACAGCCCTTCAAGTACCTTCACCTTTCAATTGTCTCCTCTCCAGGCTAAACATACCCAGCTCCTTCAGCCTTTCCTGATAGGACTTGTTCTCCAAACCCCTCAGCATCTTCATTGCCCATCTCTGGACATGTTCCAGCTTGTCTATATCTTTCTTAAATTGTGGTGCCCAAAACTGAACACAATACTCTAGGTGAGGTCTAACCAGCACAGAGTAAAGCAATACTATCACTTTGTGTGATGTGGACACTATACTTCTGTTGATACAGCCCAAAATTGCATTTGCCTTTTTAGCTACTGCATCACACTGCTGACTCATATTCAGCATATGGTCTATTAAGACCTCTAGACCCTTTGTGCAGATACTATTGCCAGAACAATTCTCCCCCATCCTAAAATTATGTATTTGATTTTTCCTACCTAAATGCAGAACTTTACATTTATCCCCACTGAAATTCATTTTATTTGTTTTAGCCCAGTTTTTCAGCCCGTCAAGATCATCCTGTCTTCTAACATATTTGCTACCCCTCCCAATTTAGTATCATCTGCAAATTTAATAAGCATTCCCTCTATTCCTTCATCCAAATCATTGATAAAGATGTTGAACAAAACAGGTCCCAGGAGAGATCCTTGAGGCACTCCACTTGTCACTCCTTTCCATGATGATGAGGAAGCACTCTTTGGGTTCAATCTGTCAACCAGTTACCAATCCACCTAACAGTCATAGGATCCAAACCACATATTTCCAATTTGTCAACATTATATTATGTGGAACCTTATCAAAAGCCTTACTGAAATCAAGATAAACTATGTCTACAGCATTCCCCTAATCTAGCAAGGTAGTAACTTTCTCCAAAAAAGAGATAAGGTTAGTCTGGCAAATCAGTATATGCATAGACTTTAGTTTGTGTGTTTCAGACTACTGAGAGTTTCATAAGCTTTTCACTGTGACTTAGAATCTTTAAGATAAGCTTTTGTTCCAGTGTTTCCCAGGGTGATTTCCCACTAAAGCTGCCGCGGGGTTGCGCCGCCGTTTGCCCCGAGATTTTTAGTCAATTTCACACCCGAAGCCGCGGGGCTGCATTTTGACCCGCGGCTTTGCCCGATTTCCCCGCAGTTTCGTAATCCTGTTTTTTGAGGATTACGAAACTGCGGGGAATCGGGCGAAGCCGCGGGTCAAAATGCAGCCCCGCGGCTTCGGGTGTGAAATTGACTAAAAATCTCGGGGCAAACGGCGGCGCAACCCCGCGGCAGCTTTAGTGGGAAATCACCCCCAGACTTTCCAAGACACTTTCTTTTAGTTTCCAGAAGGCTAGTACACTCTAACATGTACCCAAACCCCTTCTCTAGACATATCAGTACTCTTCTTGAGTTTTAATTGATTCAAGATTTCCCAAGGCCATCTCTAACCACACCAGACCAGGAATCTCTCCACTCTTCAGATCTATCTTCCTGTTTTGCCTGGATAGGGAAATTTCATCTCTCACTAGAAGTGCTGTCCTCTTTTCTTGGTCCAAATGGGAGTCTTTTCCTAACATCTCACTCCTCTTGCCAACTCCCTCGAGTTCTCTGTCTTTGTTAATCTACTGTCAGTCAGGGCTGAATTCAGACTGAATTCTTCTCAGCACCCAGTTCAGATGTTTTTCTCTGTTCAACTGATTCTAACCAATCAGAGTCCTTGGAGCATCCTGTCACTCAAGACTCTCTAGCTCTGTGAGGAATTAACCTTTCACAGTCCTTTACTTGTTTGTACAGCACTTCTGAGCTTTTAAAAGTGCAGTCCATCACGGGGTGGTGGTGGTGGTAGAGTGGGTGGGCCCTTCCATCTCTGGAATGAGGTCCCCAGCTAAGTGAAACTCACAGCTTACCCATTCTCAGGTTCTTCCAGTGGCTGTTTAAAGGTGGGAGCCACCTGTCAACCACAAGCCCTACTGAACAATGATCTTGTCCACATTTCTGGAACATGAGAAGGGTGCCACATTGGGGAAGAGCCACAGGTATCTTGTTAAAAAGCCACATGTGGCTCCCAAGCCACTGAGTATCACTGATGTAGACATTGTCTATGCTAATGTCTATGCTCAGTTGGAATGTTGACTTATTGGTGACCTGCTCTATCAAATGATAGTGTGGTGGTAAAGCTTTGTTTGCATACCTACTGCTGTATATTTGCTTAAGCTGACCAGTATCTCTGCTTAGCTTTTGTATACCTACCTACAGCATAAACAATGAAGAGCTCTCAAAAATAACATCAGTAGAGTGAGGCATGCAAGTGCACGGACCCTTTAAACATTGCTGTCCAAATCTGAAAGCAGCTATTTTAAGTCAACACTTCCTTTTATATTTAGAGTCCTCTGCAGTATAAATTGTTTTGCATTTCTCCTCTCTCTTTGCTTGGGGGGGGGGGAACGGGTACTTGTACTGTAGCTTGCAGCCATTTCCCATGCTGTGCTGTAACAGAAAGCTGACATTAAGGGGAACAATCCACTTCAAAATCAAAGTACCATTCTTTGTGAGATATGTTTTGTCTCCTTGGGGGTGTGACGGTTTTCAGCAGCTTCAAATCGCCCCCCTCCCCCCATTGACTGTAGATGCTGCAGCTGAAAGGCACCGGCAAGATAGTAGTGCTCCAGCGAACTAACGGCAGCGTAGCCAGAGAAACAGGCAACCAAAATAGAACATCCAGGTTTGCTGTGCGTGGGTGAAGCAGAAACCACATTCTGAGCAGAAGCTTCCACCGTTTATTATTTTAGAACCACCGGCGGTCTCTGGTCCCCTTTTGCTCTCTTGTCAGGGACTGGCTGAAAGGGGAGGGGAAGCATGCACTGTAATGAAGCCGGCTAATCATGCTCACACACAGGCACACTCACACACAGGCTGTGGGGCTTTGGCGAGAGGTTGAGGGACTCGCTTTGGAGGGATCACACTTGGAGACTTGCTGCTTGAAAGACACAGACTGGCCAGCTGGGTTAGCTGAGGTATTTTTAAATGCATTCATGCAGGCTCCAATCATCCGGCCCTGCGTGACCTATTTTTGGCTCCGGCCAGCCATTGTTCTATTTCTGTTGCCTGTGGGCCAGGCTGTTGTTGATCTGTATGCAAATGAGCTTGCACTGCCTGCTGCCAACTTTGCAGAGGGAGGGAAAGAAAAGAGGAGAGACAGAGACACTTGCCAGGGCAGGGAGTAATTGAAACTTAAACCCCCAGGGATTCAAGTCCCTAGAAACTGGGCTTGCTTGTTGTTGTTTTTAAGTGGTTTTATTTCTCTCGCTGGCCTCCCAAGAATAACCTGAGGGAGAGCTATATCCTTCTTCCACCTGCTCTTGGCTTGCAGAACACAGCTCGCTCAACCAAAGAGGTGCATAATAAGCCATGCCTTTTAAAAATATATAGATTATTTCTTGTTATCTTGTAGCAGCAGGGTGGAACTGTCTCTGAGCTGGATTGCTATTATAACTGGTGCTTAAAAAATCTTTGTGTATAAGTATCATATCTTCATTTGGGTAATTTGTGCCATTAGTATTATTTTTAAAGATCCCCTCCTCCCAAGGAGGAGGAAACAGGAGCAAAAGGGGTCGTTTCCAACGCCTCTGAACGGCTGGTGATGAATCTTTCATGTAGCTGAAGTACAGACTGATTGGGATATGCTGCAGACAATTGACGAGAGTGAATCCTGTCTTTTCTCAGATGGAGTTTCGGGACGTGAGCGGCTCCTGGCTCAGCAAAGAATGCACAGCATGATCAGCTCAGGTAAGGGGACCGCTGACTCTCTGCCTTGAGATCTTCTGACTTCTTTAGGAAATAAATAAAACCTGTCAAAAGTGAAGAACTTGCCACTGACAGAAATGAGATATGTCATTTTTCCCCTTTCATTTTCAGCTTCTTGTTCAATGAGCAGCTTCACAACACAATTAGCTTAGACAGACATCTTTCTGCTCTCCTTTTGTGGCTTGTGTTTCCCACTTCCAAGCCTCAAAACTAATGCAAATTTCCCTTCTTGCATGTTCCTTTCCCGTCTGTGGTGGTGGGGGGGGAGGTTGCCGAGTTGTAGTCTGATACACATTTGAATATGAGTCTTTTGGCTGCAGTCCTCAACACACTAAGATCAATCCAAATCAGTAAGGCTTACTTCTGAGTATATGTACTAATGGTTATGGGACCAGGTTGCAATGTTAAAATTACTTTGTCGTATGTTACTGAGGATTGGAGGGGGGTGGGGTTGAGTGCTTGTTTGGATAGGTACCAGTGCTAATAGCTACTAGCAGAATTGGAAGGGAGAAATTATTTTATTATTTTGTAGTGCAGTGTCGTTCCAAATACCTTCAGTAATGGCATGTCTGAAAACATCACAATAATGCAAGAATGTTGCTAAGACACCCGTTTGGATACCTTAATGGTGTTTTGAAAGGTTACTGTAAAGTTCATCTGCTTGGATCAATTTGTTGTTCATTCCAGCTACTTTTAAAAGTATTTGGGAGCATTCAAATGTTAGATGAGATGACACACTGAAAGGAATAGAAGCAGGTGTTTCAAAGAAGTAGTCACAGAGCTGTTGTTAACTTCTTTTTTTTTGAGAATCTCGGCTGGCTTCTGTGATGCCTGTTCATGGGATCTGTGGAAAACACAGCAACTGATTTTGGGCTTGGAAAAATTACAGAGAGATTTTGTTTATTGGACAATTAAGATATTGATAAATATGTAAATAGTCTAGAATGCAGGCTTCAGTAGCTGTCCTTGTTTGTGCCTTAGCTGCAGTTCTCTTTGTCATTCATTTTTAATTGCATAAGTCTTGCTCATCTGATTTGTATGATCAGTTGCATACTCTTATTCAAACCTTCAAGTGGCTTGCAAGTGTAATTTTCTGCATGGAAAAGAAAGGTTTGGTTGACAGCCTGCCCATTACGATGTTCTTACTCCCAGGGCACCTGGTGATATGGCTTCAAAATAGCTGTGACTTGTTCACCTGTTGCCTTTCTTGCTTTGTAGGTAAAACTAAGCCTAGAGATGGACTCATGGGTAATTTCAGAGGATATGTTCAATGGGCAGCTTTAGCCAGAAGTGTAGGAGGCAGGATATACTGCCGGGTGCCTCCAACAGCTGATGCCTCTTGTTTTGTTTTGTAGGCTCAAACTGTGACTCATGACATGCACATTGTGCTTAGCTTTGTTTCTGTGCCTTTAACAAATGCATAGCAAGCATAAATCAGCAGCTGATGCTTTCCTAGCAACTCTGTGCTAGAAGAAAGTCATACCTGTTGATTTCTGACTACTGTGCCACAGTTAAAGGGACAAGGTCTCTCTGACCATACAGAAGGCAATCATCCACTGCACAGCCTGTGATTATTGCTTCTTGTGGGTGTTAGATGATGAGGAGAGTGGGGGCCATAGACTGTTCTGTTCGCAATAGCACATCACCCCCCCCCGAAGATTTGATGAGGCCATACCTCATAACAGGCAGCAAAAAGAAGCAAGTCAGAGGTGTATTTGGCATTATAGAACTAAACTGACTTTACAAAGAGCTTTGTCATTGGAGGTAAATGTACCTTTTGATTGGTTTTGGCTGAGAAAGTATTGAGAAGTTTCTTTATCTGAAATGGTCAGATTTTCTACATTACAGCCACTGTATCAGAAAGATGCAGCTTTGCAGACCTTGATAGCAAGGCACAACAAACAACATGATATCAAATGCTTTGGGGAATCCATTCATTATCCTGAAAGGTTAACTCCCTCTGTTCTACATGCACTCTTAACTCTAGCAGCTGTAACAGTGTACTCCCATACAGAGTGACTCCAGTTGAAACCATGGGTTTAAATTAGGGTAGCTACATGGAAGCTTTAGATTGTTAACAATGAATAAAACATTAATTGCTGTGGATTTTCCAGGTTTTCCTCCCAGTTTAAGAGAAAAATTTCGCCATATAGTGCGGGTATATAAAGAAAGCAAAAAGGTATCAATTTCTCCCCAAATCTGTTAATGTATGAAGAAGTTATTATATTTATATCTGTAACTATAGATAGATATAGAGCTATATTAAAGTCATGTGACTCCTGCAGTCTGTGCTAGGCAGAACTATAAGCATCAGTGCATGATGTCTTACTACTATGGAAACAGCCTGTACGTGGAAGCACTTGCCCTTAAGTTAATGTGAAGGATCTCCAGTGTAAGGTTAATTTATGTGTTGTTTATTGTAAAGTTTAAAATTACACAGAGAAAGGAGGAAAAATAGCACTTTTAGGATTATGGCTTGCTAACAACAGAATGGCAGCAGGCAGACATAGAGTAAGCAGGAGACCTGAGGTATCTTTTGCCACTAGCACGGTGCACACAGCTAGTCTAAAAACCTTCAGGCTCCACTTGAGGAAGGTAGCAAGAGGAGAAAGCATGTGGGGTTGCCTGGCAACTGCCAAAATGCTTGCCTGCTGTTTCTGGGTTGCTGCATGCTTTCTGCTTTCCCTGCCTCTCTTGGAAGATGCCCTGGCAGACACAAGGGTGATGGCTCCAGACTACTCAATATAGAGTTGATGGATTTGGTAGGTGTATCCCGGCATCAGGTCCTAATATAGGGTGGAAGGGATTTCCAGGAACCCTCACAAACTGTGCCTTTTTGACTTCAGTTTTCAGCCATTAGTTTCTGCTTTTCTTTCAGCACTGTGGCATACCATCTAATGGAATTCTATGAGTACAGAGATAACTTGAACTTGAAGATCTGTGCACTCCCTATATGTATTCTTTATAGCCTTCGTATATTCTTGTGCAAGAAAGTATAGTGAATAAGACTGCTAGCTATCTACTGGTCTCATGAAAATATTCTCTATTATATTTTTACCTCCATGCAGGGGGGAAAATTCATCTGCTACATTTTGGCATGTTGGGCTCACAAGTCTGGTGTAAAGCTGTAGTCCTAATGATCGTGCATTGAACCATAGGATATGTTTGCTTTCTATGTCTGCTTGTCTTTCTTACACCACGATCCTGAGTAGGCTTCCTTTGAAATTAGGGTTGCAATCTCCAGGCTGGGAAATACCTGGAGATTCGGGGGTGGGGGCTGGAGAGGTCAGGGTCTGGTGAAGGGGGGGGCCTCAATGAAGTCTAATGCCATAGAGTCCATCTTCCAAGGCAGCCATTTTCTCCGGGGGAACTGATCTCTGTAAAATCAGTTATAATGCTAGGAGATCTCCTGTTTGAAATATGTTCCCTTAAAATCATGGGAACTTCTTTCAGTATTATTGTGTTTAGGATTGCTGCCAATTTTAAAAAAACATTTTCTCATTTTCCCGAGTAACTGTCTGTTGAGAACTGCATGTAAGCTCCTTGCATCAGAACCCTATTTGTATGTGTGTGTCTGTGAATCTGTGAAATCCTGCATGCATTGATGGTGCTGTATAGATAAGATTTACTCAGTGAAAGCAGCCTGGCATATCTTCGTCACCTACTATAAAACATGAAAAAGTATGGAATGAACTCAAATTCAGCATCTACTAAATAGATTCTATTTAAGTCACAAAAACGTAAATAAACTGCAAGCATTCCTCCACTTAGACCTCTCTCTGTAAATATATTCTATTTGAATTGCAGAGTCTTAAATAAGTAGTACAAATGTGTATATTTACAGATCTAGTAGGCATTTGATACTTGTTCGCAAACTAAACGGTCGCAGGAGTTTCTGAGGCTATGAGAGTCGTGAAATATTGCTGTCATCTGAAGCAGCACTTCTAGAATTCCCTTAATTACTGCTTCCTCTGTTTGCCTCTCTCTCACCCTGCAGGGCATATTATGAATGGGATGAATTGGATAGGTACCAATCAAAAGTCAGGTTATGAATAGGACATTCTAGACAGGCGCCAAAGAAAGACACAGGCTACTGCATGATAACGAGATTATTAAAGATATTGCCGTAAGCTCTCTCTCTCTTTTAATGCCATGAAATGTATGCCAGTAGGAAAAATGTTGATCAGAATAACTTTGTCAACTTGCCTATTATTTTAGGGATAACAAAAAGAATAAACTATGTGAGGGAGATCCTAGATTCTTCTTACAGTGTTTCTCGCAATCTTAAAGGTGGCAGTCAAGGGCCCAGATCTCCCTTGATCTTAACGCTTGGGCAGTGGGGACATAAGTATAGATAAGCAGACTTGCACAAATTTTAAAGCTTGTGAAAGTGTTAGTGGTTGTGCAAAGAAGGGCAAAGTAGCAGGGAGTGTGATGTGGTCCTTGCAAGCACTGTTGGAAGAAGAAGGCCACATATCTTGATGATCACAGGTGGATTCAAACAAATGTAATAGGGTGTCAGGAGATGAATGCCCATCTAATCCCATACCCTGGCCCAGTTGACAGCACCAAAGCAACTCATACAATTCATTCAACATGGCATTGATGGAGCATGGATGTATTACAGAAACTTTCCAGCCAACCAAGTATCTTCAGGTGGCTCAAGCGGGTGAACCAAGTCACAGCCTCCCACACCCCACCCTTACATCTTTAGTAAGTTTGGCCAGATTCAAAAATCTTTTCCAGGTTGCCTAAGAGCAAGTTGGCCTCCTCTTCAGAAGGCAAATGATGTTTTCTTGATGAAAATGGCAAATTGGTGCCATAAAATGTTATCTCATCAATGCTCTAAACCCACCTGTTTTATTTATTTATTTATTCATTCGACTTTTAGGCTGCCGTCCCCAGTAAAACAGGGCTTAGGGCAGTGCACAACAATGATAAAATTACAAGAAATTTACAAAAAAATGGAATTTAAAATAGTGCATAAAATACATTTCACGTAAAATACATATCGCAGCAGCCTAATGGCAATAACTCCTGGAAATGTTGTTACCTCATAGAGGAGGGAAGTGAGAGATGGAGTGCCAGACTAGACTGAGGACAGCCGTATGTCTCTTGCCATGTACCTTCAGGAAGTTTTTATATCCTGAGTGTAAAGCTCTTCTGCAGATATAAAAAATAAACACTCTAGACATTCTCAATGACTGCTATGGAGCAGATGGTCACAGAACCTACCAGGGAGAGGCAATTCTGGATTTGGTCCCAAGTAATGTCCAAGACCTAGTGAGAGATGTAAAAGTGATTGCACTGCTTGGGAACAGTGACAATAACGTTATTGAATTCAACATTTGTATATATAGGGAGTTGCCCCAAAAGACCAAAACAACCACTTTTAACTTTAAAAGGGGTAACATCTCTGGAATGAGGGAACATGTGAGGATGGAACTGAAAGGAAAAGTAGAAAGGGTCAAAACCACTGGGGAAGCTTGGAGAGTATTTAAAATTACAATCCTAGAAGCTCAAAAAAAAATACAGCAAGTTAGGAATGGCACAAATAGGTATAGGAAAAGACCTGCATGGTTAACAAACAAAGTAATCGAAGCTGTGAAAGGTAAGAAGGATTCCTTCAAGCAATGGAAAGCTAGTCTCATGAAGCTGATAAAAGGGAACACAGGCTATGGCAAATAAAATGCAAGTCTGTGATCAGGCAGGCAAAAAGGGAATATAAGGAACATATTGCAAAAAAACCCCATAAAGACCAACAATAAAGCTTTCTTCAAATACATTAGAAGCAGGAAACCAGCCAGGGAGGCAATGGAGCCCTTGGATGACCGAGGGGTAAAAGGAGTACTGAAGGAGAAGCTGAATGCATTTTTTTGCGTCTGTCTTCACTGTGGAAGATGAGAAGTGTTTGCCCACTCCAGAACCGCTGGTTTTGGGAGGGGTGTTGAAAGACCTGAGTCAGATTGAGGTGACGAGAGAGGAGGTCCTATGATTGATAGATAACTTAAAAACTGATAAATCACCAGGCCCGGATGGTATACATCTTAAGAGTTCTGAAAGAACTCAAATATGAACTTGTGGATCTTCTTACAAAAATATGTAATCTTTCCTTAAAATCTGCCTCCATTCCTGAGGACTGGAAGGAAGCTAATGTCACTTCCATCTTTAAAAAGGGTTCCAGAGCAGATCCAGAAAATTACAGGCCAGTCAGTCTGACGTTGATACTGGGTAATTTGGTGGAAACTATTATTAAGGAAAGAATTAGTAGGCACATTGATGAACAAAAACTATAGAGGCAGACTCAACATGGGTTCTGTAAGGAAAGATCTTGTCTCACTAACCTGTTAGTGTTCCTTGAGGGAGTGAACAAACATGTGGACAAGGGGGACCCAATAGATGTTGTTTACCTTGACTTCCAGAAAGCTTTTGATAAAGTTCCTCATCAAAGGCTCCTAAATAAGTTCAACAGTCACAGGATAAAAGGACAAGTCCTCTTGTGGATCAAAAACTGGCTAATTAGTAGAAAACAGAGAGTGAGTATAAATGGGCAATTTTTTCAGTGGAGGGTGGTAAGCAGTGGGGTACCACAGGGATCAGTACTGGGTCCGATGCTTTTTAACTTGTTTATTAATTATTTGGAGTTGGGAGTAAGCAGTGAAGTGGCTAAATCAGTGGATGACATGAAGTTATTCAGGGTAGTAAAAACTAGGGAGGATTGTGAGGCACTCCAAAGGGGTCTGTTGAGGATGGGCGAGTGGGCATCAACATGGCAAATGGGGTCCAGTGTAGCCAAGTGCAAAGTGATGCACATTGGGGCCAAAAATCCTAACTATAAATACATGTTGTTGGGGTCTGAACTGGCAGAGACGGACCAAGAGAGAGATCTTGGAGTCGTAGTAGATAACTCACTGAAAATGTCAAGATAGTGTGTGACTGCAGTTAAAAAGGCCAATGCTATGCTGGGGATTATTAGGAAGGTAATTGTAAACAAATCAGCCAGTATCATAATGCCCTTGTATAAATCGATAGTGCGACCTCATTTGGAATACTGTGTGCAATTCTGGTTACCACACCTCAGAAAGGATATTATAGCATTGGGAAAAGTGCAGAAAAGGGCAACTAGAGTGATAAAAGGGTTGGAACACTTTGCCTATGAAGAAAGGTTAAAGCACTTGGGGCTCTTTAGCTTGGAGAAACAATGAATGAGGGGTGATATAATCGAGGTTTACAAGATTATGCATGGGATAGAGCAGGTAGAGAAAGAAGTACTTTTATCCCTTTCTCACAATACAGGAACTCGTGGGCACTCCATGAAATTGCTGAACAGTCAGGTTAGAACAGATAAAAGGAAGTACTTCTTCACCCAAAGAGTGATTAACACATGGAATTCACTGCTACAGGAGGTGGTGGTGGCTACAAGCATGGACAGCTTCAAGAGGGAATTAGATAAACATATGGAGCAGAGGTCTATCAGTGGCTATAGCCACAAGGTATGGATAGGAACTCTTGGGCAAGTGGTGCTCTGTATTCTTGGTGCTTGTGGGGGTGGGGACAGTGGGAGGGCTTTTAGTGTCCTGGCCCCACTGGTGGACCTCCTGATGGCACCTGGTATTTTTGGCCACTGTGTGACAGAGTGTTGGACTGGATGGGCCATTGGCTTGATCCAACATTGGCTTCTCTTATGTTCTTATGTTAAATCTGAGTGCCCGATAATTCCAGTAAATCTCTTATAGGTTTGCCTCAGGTGGATGTTTTATTTTAATTTTTAAGGGATGATCTACTGGACTGTTCCTTGTTTTCCAGTTGGAGATTATGTGCTTTATAGGTCTCCTCATATTGGGGAGTAGGGGCCATGACTCAGTGTTAGAATAACTTCTTTGCATGCTGAAGGTCTCAGGTTCAGTCCCTAGAAACTCCAGTTAGAAGGACCAGGCAGTAGGTGATGCGAAAGACTTCCATCTAAATCTCTGGAGAGCTTCTGTCAGTCAGACTGACGTTGATAGATGAATTATCTGACTCAATATCATCAGTAGTGTCGTGTGTGCATGCTACATATTTTAGGTGTCTATTGTCCACCCATTTATCTTAGTCCCTTCTTCTATCATTCTTTTGATGTGGCAGCCTGCTATTTCCATATGAGTATCCACAGATGTGGGGGCCATGGTGGCTCAGAGGTTAAGACGCTGAGCTGCAGACCAGAAGATCAGTAGCTTGGCAGTTCAAGACCCAAGTGCCGTATGATGGAGTGAGTTCCCACCTTTGGCCCCAGTTCTTGACAACCTAGCAGTTCGAGAAATTGCAAGTAGATAAATAGGTACCACTTCGGTGGGAAGGTAACAGCATTCCATGTACCTCTGTGCATGCACCTTGGTGTTTAGTCATCCTGGCCACATGACCACGGAGAAGTCTTTGGACAACACTGGCTCATTGGCTTGGAAACGGAGATGAGCGCCACCCCTTAGGGCCGAATTCAAACCGCTTTTGAACAAGGGAAACCTTTACTTTTACTATCCACAGATGTGGTTGAGGTTTTGCTTTTGTGATGTAAATACTTGCCTGTCTGTTTTCTTCCCTATATGCCATCACAACAGACGATACTAGTTCCTTTTCAGCAGGAATTGGCAGATAGCACATGTTTTTCTGTTGTTGGCAAAAAGGTTCCGAGCATTCATGCATTCATAATGGCTACAGTCCTGAGGTTCCAAGACTCAGGGCTTTTCCCCAGGAGCAGATATTAGCATGACACATTCTGCAAGCTCAGCAAACAAATCACTTATAACAATAAGGCAGACCTGTGTATTTTTGTGTGTCCACGTGCAGAGTTATTATACAGACTTTGGGGTTGTAGTTAAGATATGCATAATCTTTTCCCCTTCCTTTTGGAAATCTGTATTTTTCACCTAACAGATTTTTAGACAGGTATAGTAGGCACAACATGTCCTGGTTGTAAATAAACACGTAAGGCTTGGGTTTTGTGAGAACATCTGTGGTATCATTTTTGTTGAACATTTTCCCTGAGCAATTATATCTGTGTAAATATGTTGCACAATACTGCATTCAAGAACAATAAATAAGTTGTAGCATGAGAAAAATCTGCTTGGCATGTAGAAATTTTCTCTACTGTTATTTATTATATTATATCCAAAATTTGTATGTCACTTTGCTGCCCAACGAGGACCACTAAGGTGGCTAACAGTTAAAATAAAACCTTATGAAAAACATATTATCGATATAATTCATTAAAAATATTGTAAGCCACTGTGAACCAAGAGAAAACATGGGATATAAACGTTTTTAATAAATATAATAAAAACAATTTAAGGCAAAACTAAAATGCATATTAAAAGCACGTAGAACAGTAATTCAAATAAAGGGCAGGATGAAGGTATCACTGAGGAAGACCAGGTGAAACAAACAAACAAAAAAGGCTTCATCTGCTAGTGGAAGACAGATGAGGGGAGAGTTCCATAGTTTTTGGTGTCATGGCTGAAAAGGCCCTCTCTTGGGTTGCCACCCACCTAATCTCCAAAGGCAGGATATGGGAAGCACAGCCTTGAAAGATGACCTTAGCAGTTGGGTAAGATTGTATGAGGGTAGGTGGTCTTCTAGGAAGGCTGGTCCCAAGCTATTTCAAGCTTTAAAGGTCAACATTGGTAACTGGGCTCAGAAACAAAGTGGGAGCCAGTGTATATAAGACAAGACTGGAGTGATATGGGCCCTGTGACCCACTCCAATCAACATCTTGTCTGCAACATTCTGTACCAGTTGACGTTTCAGAGCACTTTTCATGGGCAGACCCATGTAGACTGCATTGCAGTAATTTAGTGTAGATGTTACTAGGGCACGCACAAGACTTGCTAGATCTTTTCTGTCCAGGAAGGGCTGCAGCTGGCTAATAACCTGAAACTGGTAAAAGGTGCACCTAGCCACAGCAGTCACCTGCACATCCAGCAGTAGGCCCCAGCACTAGTATCACTTAAGCATTAAAAAATAAGCTGTATGGACTATGAGCTGGCTCCCAGTATGCTCCCATGGAACAGCCTTTGATTAACTGAAGGAATCCTCCTGCTCCATCAATTCACAGTACTGCCAGTGACTGGGTCATTCCTCCATGCCTGGAAGGGCAGCTTTGGATTCAGCTCTATCTAGTCTGACATGTGAAAGCTTTTCTGAATTACCTCCGTTATAAACAATGCTCATATATTAGTAAAATTCATCAATTGTGGCTTCCCACCAGGTGTGTTAGTTGCAAAATATATGTATACAGCCAGCATAGAGAAGCCCACCATTTGCCCCCTTGACCCATGTCCATCATGGTGAAGGCCAGTGGTGACAGAATACACCTCCCCTGGGAGATATTATCAACTTGTCCCCAAAAAGGGTTTGGGGACCCTTTCTGGGGCTTTAAAGGAGGCAATGGTGAGACTGCTCTTAAAAAAGCCATCTCTGGATTCTCAGGATCCAGCCAACTACCACCCAGTGTTGAAACTCCCATTTCTGGTAGTGGTAGTGGAGCAGCTCCAGATTTTCATAGATGACTCCTCTATCCTGGACCCATTCCAGACTGGTTTCTGCCTTAGCTATGGGATGGAGATGACTCTGGTCACCCTCATGGATGACCTCTGGAGGAACCTTGACATGAGATGGGTCAGCGCTGCTGGTGTTTGACACAGTTGACTACAATCTTATGGCCCACTGCCTTGCAGAGGTACAGATATGGGGAGCCATTCTGCGGTGGCTTTATCCCTAAGTGCAGTCCACAGGACATAATTTTCTTATGTATCGTAAGTCATAGACACTGCTACTGATTAGCTTTTTTACTTAGTGTTTGCATGTATGCTCATATATGCTCCCCATCATAGATATATCTAGATTAAAACAATCTCAATTTAAATTGAGAGGTGATATTTATTGCATCATTTTATTGTTTTTTCATTTGGAAACCCTGGGGTGGGCTGCTTTGGCTTAGGAAAATGGAACGGAGGAGGCAGAGGCCACTTCTCCCTGCCAGGCCATAACTGTGAGCCAAATTGGGCCCCTATGGTTCTTTAAGAAGCAGTTCCTCTGGTTGCAGGGAAAGCAAGTCAGGTCTGAGGAACCTGGACCTGACTCATTATTTATTTATTTATTTATTTATTTGTTTGTTTATTTATTTTTATCTTTTGACTTCTATCCTGCTCACCCCCGAAGGGCTCTGAGCGGCTTACATATATTCCAATTAACCAATCCTAACCTAGGGCCACATATGTGTAGGGGAGGTGAATATCCTACCAGGCACCCTAATTCTTGTTGTAGCAGATCTTTTTCTTTTTTTGCGAGGGGACAGTCCGGCGGCATCCTTTTTCCCGGCGCTGGTCCTTTGAAGTTCCGCCTTCCTGGCCATCGCGACTCCTCCTCTTGGCCGGAACCACTCTGCACTTCCGTACATGCTCGCAGCGGCCTCTGTCCACGTCAGGCTCTGGCCTGCTGCATCGCTCCGCCTCTGCGCCTTGCCGGTCTGGCCTTTAGAAAACATAATACATATTTTGGCCCTTAGAGTTGTTTTCTAAGGGCATTCTACAATCCTTAGCAAGTTACCCAATATAGGCTAAATGGGTTGCCAGCCTCCAATAGATTGTCTTTGTTGCCTGATGCCACTCTGAGCTGTAGCAGAAGGAAAATAAAGAAAAATAACTGTGCTGGTGCTTTGCTTCAGGATACAACCCTGGTTCTAGGAACTGCTGGAAACTCTATAGTAGAGTTGTACCAGAGTGTTTCCAGTGATTCCTACAGCTATCCATCGTCACTTCTAAGTACCACCCTGAAATGAAGTAGTGATGTCATCGATGTGACTGATATCACACACACCCATGTCCCTGCCTCCCAAACCTGCCACTGGTTGCAAGGCTCGGCCTGGCAACCCTAATAGAAATGCAGAAAAAAGCTGTAAACAGTTGGGTTGGTCCACAGAAAGTCCAGAGCAAGAAACAAAATCCATGTTATGCATTCTATGACCTTGTATTAGGGCCAGCCAAAATGACACAAAACGTTGTGCAAGCTTTAAAGCTCATCAGAACTCTTCTAGCCTGATGAAGAATTCTGATGAACTCGAAAGCTTGTACAGTGTTGTGTCATTATAACAGAAATGCAGCCTTGCTTTGTTCCTTGAAACACAGAAACCGTAACCTACCTTCCAGGTTTGCTATGAGGACGAATGAGATAAGAAAAAAACATTACTAGCTATGAGCATTAGCATTGCCCTTTGGGATTAAACAGATTTTCTTTTTCCTGTTTTTGCACAATATTAGAAAGCAAATTCTCTAACAAGGGAAATCATTTAATACTTATAAAAACATTAATGCACATTCTTGGCAGCAGTGGGGCATTGCCCAATAGAGTTTATATGTATAAATGCCCATTCACTGATTCAGCGGAACAAGGTTTGTCTGTCGTGCAAATCTACAGCATGTTAATTTAGACTACTTAAATATGATGGACCACCTTGTAATAATATTGAATTGAAAATTTTGTTTTGTTTTTAATTTTATTATACCTTTTCATGTGTTACATTATTTCCTTCTAAAGCAGCCTGATGGCATAATCATATAACATAAATAATTTTGTATTGGATGCTGATCTAAAGCAGAGTTTTCTGTGGAGCAGGCAGACTCCTCTTGGTCAGTTATTCTTAGCTGAGTTTATTTATATCTTATGGCATTTCAGGTCTAAGATTAGTTGGTTAGGCGTTATCATGCCATCTGAGTTACCTCCTAATATAACTCTACACCGGAATGATTATTTATAGACAGAGCATTCTGTCATTTTTGAGTTATTTCTAGTAGTTTAAATAAAGGAGAGTAACAGTGAAGAAAAACCACAGATTCCTTTCCGCTGCCAGAATAATGATAATGCTTGTTCAGGGGGCCATGATATTGTTTCAATTGTGTGTTTGGTAGTGGATGTGACAACCCTTTTGTCTCCACCACTTTTGACTAAAATGAGATGTCCTGGGGGTATAATTCTCTCCTGTTTGAACACAGGAAGAAGACCAAATTGAAGCACCCTGTCAGAAAGAACAGAATATCCTGGTTGATGATGACAAGGGACATCCAGGGTCTATTTTTAGGTGACATCTTGGTCGACTTCTGCTTTCAATGTAAGCATGTCATATATGTGTAGCTCCTCCAGTATCTACTTTCAATGTGGTGGAGTGGTTAAGAGTGGTGGAGTCTAATCTGGAGAACCGGCTTTAATTCCCCACTCCTCCACCTGAAGCCTGCTGAGTGACCTTGGACCAGTCACAGTTCTCTCAGAACGTTCTCATCCCCACCTATCTCACAAGGTGCCTGTTGTGGAGAGAGGAAGGAAAGATGATTGTAAGCCACTTTGAGACTTCTTATGGTAAAGAAAAGTGGGGTATAAAAACCTACTCTTGTTCTTTCTGGTGAAAATCCACTAACCACAGCAAAATTATGATGCCGTGTTATATGGGACAGCAGCATCATGTATGCATTGTAACGGCAGTTGCAGCACCATTTTTCTTCATCTCTTGTCTTCTAATAGCCAAAAACCCCTACATTTGTTTCTTACTCCTTCATATAGCACAGTCTCCATGGCCTTATTTCTGGCTTTATCATGTAGTCTTTATGCTCAATGAAATTTAATTACACTTCACTTTTGCTGAAGTTAATACCATTACCTTTCCTTTCCCTTAGTTTTGTTTCAAAATCTTGATGGCAGTCAGCTGATGGCATAATAAAGAAAAAGGCAACCTGAGCTGTCCTTTTTTTCTTTTCCTTTGATAAATCTTCAAGTTTGAATATGACATCTCCAGAGCAGGGCCTTCACCTTGTAGCCCAGAGGCACTGCCTGACTCTCAGGTAGTCCCAATAGCGGGGCAGCCCACTTCTAACCTGAACCAGAGACCCACAAAGTCAGGCCAAGGAAGGCATTCCTGGCTTGAAACACACAGCTAGCTGAAAGCTCTGAAAATGGGTTTAATTTCAGGTGACACCAGGCAGCCCTCCAAGGCAACCTCCAACCTTCCCCTCATACCCAGCAGAGGTACACTTATGGACTAACAATGGGTTCCACCAGGTAAAGTATCTACATTTCTAAAGGCTATTCAGTGGCCACCTGGCGAATAGCCCTTTTGTCTCCAAAACTTCACCTAGCCCTTTTGTGTGAAACCTATGTCTATGTGAAAATCCTTTGTCTCCACAACTGTCCTTCCTGCTCCTTCCCTCAGGATACCAAGAAAACCAATCATATTTTCAAATGTTTAGCGATTCTTCCTGACTCTAATCAAGGACCCATCTCCCACCTTTTGTCTAAACCTGGGAACCTATTCAATCTGCTGTGGCAGGACCATCAGTGATCATCAAACCCATTCAATCAGCTCCAGTACAACCACTCAGCACCTGGCTAATACCATCATCACCAGTATTCCCTCTAAGCTGAGCTAGTGTGAACTAGCTCACATTTTTTTAGCCTCCAGCTCACACATTTTTGTCTTAGCTCAGGAAGGATGGCTCCAGAGCAAACTAATTTATGCAGTAGCCAAATCACCTGCTCACAACTTTAATGCCAGTAGCTCACAAAGTAGAATTTTTGCTCATAGGACTCCATAGCTTAGAGGGAACATTGATAATCACTAGTATGAACCCAGACTCTGCCCCTCTGAGACCTCATTGGTCACACCTAGGTTCTGCCCCTCCTGGCGCCATACACCCTAGGACCCCTTATTGGTCCAGGTAATCTTTTGTCCTCACCTGGGGCAAGCCCTCAAGGTCTCCTGTTGGTCTGCATTGTTTTCCAATGTCTATATCCATCAAAATACATGGCCTCAGATAGTGAATGCCCCAGATGCCAACTGGCAGTTCATCCCCAAACTATGTTTGGGCCATAATCTCATCTCCATGGACCCCTACAAATCTGGTCAGGTCGTGTAACCCCATAACTGACCCTTCTATTCACTATCATCACCTCTGTTTTCTTAGTTCTGAATTGCTTGCTCTTCTTTTTTTTATGCATAGTGTGCTTGCAATTTGGGAAATCCTTCAGTAAAAACTATTTAATTTACTCTTCAAATCTGGAGTCTTCCTACTGCACTGGACCTTAGGATAAACTGGTGTGTGGTCCCTGATACCCCTCTGGCCTCCCCTGCTATGTCCCCCAACATCGAGGCAGGCCATTGGCGGTAACTTCTTTGCTGCAACATTTACAAGTGTTGTATAAATATCATGTAAAATATTCCTTCCTCTGCCAGTAGCTATAACTTAAAGGGACAGCTAATGATTATTTTGCAATTTCTATTAATTGATCTGTGCAAAACAGTAAACCTTTTATAGCATTAATTGTGTGTTTCAGTTTTTACCATTAAGACTTCTGTTTGAACTGCACCATATTGAGCACAGTGGGACTTACTTCTGAGTGAACATGATCTGTATTGCACTGTAAATGCCCTTTGAATCCCCCCCATATATTGAGTAGAGCTGATGTAGTGTAGTACTAATTTTACTGCATCCTCAGGCATAGATGCGGGGAAAGAGTTCTAGAGCTGTGGCAACAGGGAAAGGAGCCACTCGCCTTAGATTAGAAGGTGGAGAAGCCCAGAGCAGAGTCTTTGAGGATGACCTTAACTGACTTTGTATTTTCACTTTTTTATATTAAAGTGTCTGGCTCTTATTCTAGTCACGGTTACCCATAAGCACGATAAGGATTCCTCTCTGCTTGTGGGGCTCCCCAGTTATGCAGAAAAATATAACTTTGTAAATTAACAAGAAGAAGAAAAGGAGGAGGAGGAGATTGGATTTATACCCCACCCTTCACTTGGAGTCTCAGAGCGGCTTAAAAACTCCTTTCCCTTTCCCCTCCCTACAACAGACACCCTGTGAGGTAGGTGGGGCTAAGAGAGCTCTCATAGAAACTGCTCTTTCAAGGACAGGTCTGACAGAACTATGGCCTGCCCAAGGTCATCCAGCAGCTGCAAGTGAAGGTGTGGGGAATCAAACCCTGTTCTCCCAGATTAGAGTCTGCCCACTTAACCACTACACCAAACTGGCTGAAACAGCTTAGTAAGAACTATGTTCCAGGAGGCACAGAATATTGAAAGCTGAGAATCTGTTAAAGGGGGAAAAAATGGACGGAGAAATTAGCATGGTCAGATCCTTGGGAGATTACAGAATCCTGGAGGAGTGGATTGAGATTAGGATCTCACAGTTTCCCTCACTCCTCAGTGATTTCCTGTTTTCCCCCTCCCTTGTTGTTATCCCATCAATAAATTGTGGGCACTTCTAGTCCAAAATTTGACTTTTGCAAAGGCTAGGAAGAGTTTGAGCTCCCATGTCAGCCACAATATCCTTGAAACACCTTATCTGATTTTAGTCTTCACTCTCAACACTAAGGATGGGCACAAATCTGTCGGCAGCATTTGACACGGTCGACCATCAGTTACTGGTCCGCCGCCTCGCTGATATAGGAATCCAGGGACTTATGACTCGCTTCCTTTCTTCAAGGTTGGGGACAAAGGGTGGCACTAGGGGAACAGCAGTCCAAGAGGCACCTACTGGATTATGGAGTGCCTCAAGGGGCAGTGCTTTCCCTGATGTTATTTAAAATATATATGCACCCCCTTGCCCAGATTTCCCGGAGGCATGTGCTGGGATGTCACCAGTACACTGATGACACCCAGCTCTATCTGATGTTGGGCAGCTGGTCCAACTCCAAACCAGAAGACCTGGACCAGACATTACAAGCTGTGGCTGGTTGGCTTAGGCTGAGTCGGCTGAAACTGAATCCGATGAAGATGGAAGTCCTGTGCTTGAGTCAAGGTGGTTCGGGGGTAGGGATCCCACTCCCGACATTCGATGGGGTGCCATTGGTGCCAGCACTGGAGGTTAGGAGTCTGGGAGTGCTTAACAATGGAGGCCCAGGTAGCGGCCACTGCCAGGTCGGCCTTTTACCATCTTCAGCTGATTAGGCAGTTGGTTCCCTTCCTTGACTGCACTGACCTAGCAATAGTGATCCATAAGATGGTCACCTCGAGACTAGACTACTGTAACACTCCCTACATAGGGTTTTGGAAGCTACAGCTAGTGCAGAATGCTGCAGCCAGGCTTTTGATGGGCCTCCCCAGGTGGGAGCACATCCAGCCTGTGCTGAGGACACTGCACTGGCTGCCAATAGCATACCGAATCTGCTTCAAGGTGCTGGTTCTTACCTTTAAAGCCCTATATGGCCAGGGTCTGACATACCTATGGGATTGCCTTTCCCCATATATACCCCAGAGAGCACTACAGTTGAGGTCTCAAAATCGACTGACCTTCCCATGCCCCAAGGATGCTAGGCTCACCACTACCACGGCCAGGGCTTTCTCAGTGGTGGCCCCATCCTGGTGGAATGAACTCCTGGAGAAGATCAGGGCCCTGCGGGATCTTTCCACAGGGCCTGCAAGGCAGAGCTCTTCCACTAGGCTTTCAGCTAGCCTATGCCACAGGAAGATCTTGAGCAGAATGACTGCTAGACTACGATAGTATACTTTGAAAGTAAGCTGTCTTGAACAAATAATTAACCATTTTAAGCACTTTATGAAATTGTATTTGTTATAATGGAATTGTTTTAGATTATTTTATGTGCTTTAACTGTATTTATGCATTGATTGTGAGCCACCCTGAGCCTGCATCGCGGGGAGGGAGGGGTATAAACGTGATAAATAAATAAATAAACTGGAAAATTGGTTTATATTGGTTTGTGCTTTGTTGCTGAACCACAAACTGAATCAAACCATGAGGTTAATTCGCAAACCAAACTAGTCCATGGTTTCACAAACCCTGTTGAAACCCAGTCCTTTTCAACGGGGTTTGCAGAAAGCCCCCAAAATAGTGAGCGGTGGGGAGTTCCCTGCTATGCAGCTGTTTTTTGGGCTGTCTTGTGCAGTCCCTTTAACTTTAAAGACAGCACAAGACAGCCTGAAACAGCTGAGCGGCAGGGGGCAGGCTGCTCCCCCTGGTTTCTGCTCTAGCCAAAAACTTTTTTAAAAGTTCATGGAAGTTTGTGCTGGTTGCAAACTTCGATTCACAAACCACAAACAGGGCAAAATTCGTGATGAATTTTGCTTCATGGCTTGGTTTGTACCCATCCCTACTCAACACGCCTATAAAGTGTTATTTCTTTTTAGTCATTTCCCTCAGAACTTACTTCCTTTGTGAAGGCCCTTGCTTAACCCCTTCCTTTAAGCCAACAAAAGACTTGTTAATTTCATTTCCTATTGCCCATGCTTCTCCTCCTTTCCTTTTGTTGCCTTCTCCGCCATTAAATTCTTGATTACTCAAGGCAAGAATCTCTTTCTCTCTGCCACTTTGTAAAGCAATTGAAAATGGCCTTAAGCAAACCACTGTCTCTGAGCCTCAGTCCCACACACAGTGATAGTAGATTATCTAGATAATTATACTTGACACGTTTGGGGAACTCAAGAAAATCTGCCTTAGCTGTTAAAAACTGAGCCTATGGCTGATTACAGTAATCTTTACAGTGAGCTGTATATACTGTTTCATTTATACTTTTCCTTTCTCCCCAGTGGGGAGCCACACCAGCTCACATTGTTGTCATATCCTCCATTTTATCCTCACAACAGTCCTGTGAGGTAGGTTAAGCTGATCGTGTGTAACTGGCCCAAGGTCACCCAGCAAGCTTCTATTAGAAAATGGGAATTTGAACAGGGGTTTCCAAGATCCTAGTTAGACAGTCCAACTAGTACTTTACTAAAGTTATAATATAGGCCAGGGATGTCAAACATGAGGCCCAGGGGCCGGATGAGGCCCTGGAGGGTTTCTATCAGGCCCACAGTGGAACTGTCTGTCGTCTTCTTCTTCTGGTTCTGCTGCTGCTGCATCATCGTAGGTTTGCAGCTTACAGATACACACCTGAAACAGCATATTCAAGATTGCAACAGCACAGACATTTTGATGCAATAATTCAGAGCAAGTGGTGTCAGTTATCAAACACTGTTAAATAAACGAAATATTGCAAGAGTGCTTTAAGTAAGTTTTTAAGTAAAAAGAACCCACTTTGTGTTTGTGTCCTTTATAAAGTTTGTATCTTCGCTACCTGGTGTTACATTTTATGACACACATGGCCCGGCCCAACAAGGTCTCATTTATATCAGATTCAGCCCTCATAACAAATGTATTCGACACCGCTGATACAGGCCTTTAGAGAGGAGGCTGGTGGAGACCAATGGAAGTTGGTTTTATTTGGTACACCCTACCTTCATTATTAGTAAAACAATATAATAAAATGGAGCATAAAATTTATTCAGTCAAAAAGCCTTTCTAATCTTTTTTTTTTAAATGATTGAAGGTTAGCGTTTATTCCCTTAATGCATGCTGTTGGAAGTACACATTCTCCAGGGATGGATGGTAGCAATTCAGTTTGTGTATTTTTGGAAAGGATTAAGGAATAATAATTTGTCCCATTTGTGCTATTCGGTAATCCAAGTTTCCTTATTCCTTCATCGTTCTAAAGACCATCACTCTTTTTTTGAACCTGAGCAACAAGAGTAATAATAATAACGTAGAATGCACAGTCCCAGCATTTCCAAATGTTATAGAGTAACTGTATTGACGTTTTCCTTTCATTCAGCACATGTAACCTATTAGAAATAACAGATGTTATCATTAAAATCTAAGATATGACAATCAGGGGACAACGGTTTATTTCATCTAGTATTCCCTCAGTGACCCCTTCTTCCTGATCTATGTTTTAATTTAGTATCTAAAGTTCTTTTTCCATATAGATTTTAGTTTTGCTTTTAATTCGTTTTATGATCTGTTTTTAATTGTTAGCTGTCTTAGAGGCCCTGATTATGCAGAAAGGCAGGATACAGAATTTGTAAACAAATGAATAAAATAGAGTTTCAGTAACTTGTGTAAGGAAAAAAAAATCTTCATCTTCTACTGTGAAACAAGCCTGTGCTCTGTTGGCCAGTTGACTGCCTCTGAAGGTGGAACAGGGTCTCACAGAGCATGGCCTCTGTCAAACAGATTTTCGGCAGGTTGGTAGGGGAGCCAACAACCCTTTTAAGTACCCTAGTCTTTGCAAGGCATCATTACATCAGTTTCATCAGTTCAGAGAAAAATTGACAAAAATTCTTGGGAGATTTGGGTGTGGAGCCAGGGGACATTGGAGTTTGGGGAGCGCAGGAGCTCAGCAGGGATGTGATGCCATAGAGCCCACTTTCTCCAGGGGAACTGATCTCTGTAAATCTGGAAGTGAATTGTAATTCTCCGTGTTCCACCTAAAGGTTGGCAACTATATTCAGTATTCTTTTATGTATTTTTTAAAAAACCTAAACGATTAAATAATCTAGTCATGATGGTTGTTTTGACAGTCCTATTTGAATCTGTTAGAAATTATTTGGGAACTGTCTAAGATGTGTTTGTCTTTTGTGAAATAGTGTTTAAATTACAAGAGCAGCTAAGATGAAAAACCTCAAAATGCATGCTTTTTTTGAATTGGTGCTAAAATGAATAATTTAATGACAACATTAATATCTTGGCATCCAAGTGATGACAGGGAGCGAAAATTACCTCCTTGAGATTTCTTGCATATAAGCAGCAAAAAGTAATGCTGCTATGAGTGGAAAGTCTGGTTTACCTGAGGGAGGGAAGGTCTGGTTTACCTGAGGGAGGGATCCGGTACTTGTCACGATTTCTCCCAGACATTTTCTCACAGTTGCATCTTTAAATTACCAGCAGTAGCATAAGTTTTGGGTTGTTTTTTTTTTTTTAATCATGAATAATTGCATATGAGTTGAGTTTGCCCACAGGATTATCATTAGGGTAGTTTTGTCTATATTTAATCATGTATTACGTATGAATCACAGATGTATATGGAAGATTAGAAGTTTTCTACAAAGGATTCTAAAATTTAGCAGCACCATAAATAATCAAAAGGAAAAAATGTTACTGTTAGAGAGCCAGTTTGGTGTAGTGGTTAAGTGTGCGGACTCTAATCTGGGAGAACCGGGGTTGATTCCCCACTCCTCCACATGCAACTGCTGGTGTGACTTTGAGTCAGTCATAAGATCTGGCACAGCTGTTCTTGAAAAAAGAGCAGTTTCCGTCAGAGCTCTCTCAGCCCTACCTACCTCCCAGGGCGTGTGTTGTGGGGAGGAGAGGGGAAAGGAGTTTATAAGTCACTCTGAGACTTCCTTGGGTAGTGAAGGGTGGGGTATAAATCCAATCTATTCTTCTCTTCTTCTCTTCTAGGAGGTTTGCTGTTTCAATTGAAAAATTAGGCATGCTTAAAATTTAAAACACCTTATAGATGAGGGGCAGATACTACGTTGAAAATACCTGTTAAAATATTGCCAGCTTTATAACCATGCACTTAAAGTATATATGCAAACTATGTACTTAAAGTCAGTGTGTCATAGTGGTTTAGAGTGTTGGACTAAATTCTGGGAGACCCAAGTTTGAATCTGTATTCTGCCATGGAAGCTCTCTGGGCCACTTTGGGCCAGTCACACACTCACAGCTTCAGGTTGACAGCTCCAGGTTGAGACCTGGAACTTTTCAGGGTGAAGCCTAAGTAGGATGGGGTTTGGGGTATAATGCTATAGAGTCCATCTTCTGAAGTGGCTATTTTCTCAAGGTGCCTTAACTTTGTTGCCTGGAGATCAATTGTAATAGTGGGAGATCTTCAGCCACCACCTGGAGGTTATGCAAACAAATAAACAGAATAATCTATCACACTGTACAAATCACACTAGAGACTACTGTCTTCTTATACAATTCTACTTACAACCAAAATTAATACACAACAAATAGTTTTGCCGCCATGCATAAATGACAGCTGCACCAGTTGAATAGTGATCTAATAGTCCTTGAAAGTACACGTCTCTCTTCAGATTGGTGCGGTCGCCAGCTCATGGTGCAGAGAAGAGTTTCAAGAAGAAAAGCATGCAAAAGACGGCATGAGCTCAAGACTAGCTGTAGTGTGAACCAAAGGAGCAGTGACGGCACACCTAGGTTGCGTTGCCATTTCTTAGGGCTTCATCAGGCCACTTTTCTTCAGTGATGGAGCTCAACCCAGCTCTGGCAAGATTAAAATTGACACGAAGTTTACAAGTATGTTCCAAGTAGCTAGCATGTGAATATGACATGTTTTAATCCTAAAATAACAATATAAAATATAGGTAATAACCATTCATTCTCATAAATGGAGATGAATGGTTATCCACAATTATAAATATCTATGGCACTTTACTTGGTATTTTCTCATGTGGGCTTCTTTCCATGTGGGCTTTTTTCCTGTGAGCATTTATGACCGTGAAGTTTTTCCTGTGGGCTTTTTTTCCTGTGGTTTTTCCCCATAGAACTGGAGATTTGGAGGGGGTAGAGCTCAGAGAGGGTGGAGTTTGGAGAGGGAAGTGACCTCAGCAGAGTATAATGCCATAGAATCCACCCACTGATGTGGCCATTTTCATCTGGAGATCAATTGTAGTAGGGAGAGAAATCCAGGTGCCACCTAGAGGTTGGCAACCCTATCAGCAGGGTATAATGCCACCATCCAAAGTAGCCATTTTCTCCAGGGGAACTGTTCTGTATGTTTGGAGATCAGTTGTAGTTCTGGGAGATCTCCAGGCCCCACCCAGAGGCTGGCAACTTGTTGGCATGAGTGAAACTTCAAGCAACATCATATATCCAAATCTCATTGGCTAAATTATACCCTATCATCACTCTAGTGTCTGGGGTTTTGAAAAGAAAAAGAAATGGCCTGGCAGCAGGAGGGAGTGTTGTCAGTGTAGCCAGTAAGTGGGGCAAAACCTTTGTTCCTCTTTGCATGTTAGAAATCCCCACCACCGTCAACTCAGCTTGCAAACAGGGCTTCAAAGCAGCAGGAGGGGACATTTCGGCTCAGCATTAATGAATTCTCTCATTATTACATTAGAACTACAGGCCCAGTTTCATTCAGTGTTTCTTAAATGTCAATAAGATTAAAATAAGCCAAGTGTAAATGAGGTTGTTTCAGCTGTTGCTGATTTATGTAGAAGAATGTGTGGGCGATGTGTATCTCTTTATTCATAACACATGCAAAAATGGTCACATAGATTTGCCTGGAAAAATATGCCCCCCCCCCTTCACATCAATAGAGGTTAGTTTGGCAAGGCAGTTTTAAGGCTAAAACTGCCACCTTTCAATCTGTAAATGTGCATATGTGGAATGTATTCATAAGACGTCCTTTGTTGCATTGATTATTTCTACCCTTTCGCTCATCCACTTCAAAATGTATATTGTAAATTGTTCATGGTAGATCTCCCCCCTTACCTTTTAAAACACCATGCACATTAATGATCCTAGGTAAGTTAATACTAAATCATTGTAGTTTTAATGTATGTAAATGGAAAGGAATTTTTTTTTGCCTTATTCTGGAAAGGAGGAACTTTATTTGAGAATCATCTGTTAATCACTAAGCCATGAGAGAACATGAGCCATTTCATATCCAAATAGTCAAAAAGGCTTTTATGATTATAATTTCATTGGTGCAGAGGCAACTCTGCTTTTCTCGGTACTGGAAGGAGATTTTATTTAAAATGGGGGAAGATAATTATGCCATTCTGCACAATGATATTCCTGGTCCAGGCAATTTAATAAGGATAAAGGAAAACCGCTGAAAAATACAGCACAGAGTTACAAAATTTGATAGGCTGGAGGATAAAGCATGTGTGTGGGGATTAAGGGAGCTCTATTTATAAAAAGAGAAAGCCGGTGGTTGGGGAGAAAGCATAATCATCTACTATAAATAGCTCTAAGGTAGCAATATAAATGAAGGGTAGGAATACTGGCTCTTAAACGACAGTGTGAGCTGTAGGTTTGGCCTGAAGCTGGCTATTAGGCCTCTCCCCTAATGACAGAACAAGAAAAAATTGTGACACAGCCCATGTGAAGTCACTATTTAGCATGGAGTTTGACACACTTAAGCTCTGTTGGCTTCAAAGGGACTTAAGTGTACATAGTTGGGCACAGGATGGTGAACAGCCCTCTGTTTGATACCTGTTTTGGTTACAGTGAGAATAAAAATAATTGTTATGCAGATGCCAGCCTGACCTATGTGCAGAGCATGCAGATTGCTTTTAGCAGACATGTGTACCAATATGTGGTAGAGGAATCTCCAGTGGCAGGCAACATAGCAAGAAGAGTTGGTCCGCTTACTACAGGCTGGATGCTTCTGTGGCCTTTCAATGGCTGTATCTTCAGGATCAAGTTACTAGAGCTAGGAGTGTAATTAGACTAGTTGTGGGGATGCTGGGGTATGGTTAGGGAAATATGAGAGCCATCATCATGGGGCAAAATTAAAGGGGCTTGTCATGTGACTTGTTTTCATACAATGTTTGGGTTGGGTCTAAATGGTGTGAGAGCTATCTTTAGGACCTGTAGTGATGCTCAGGAACCCTGGCTGAAATGGTAAAGCTGTCTCTAACCTTCATTGGCTGCAGGTAGGTGCATGCAGACCTCCTATGTGATCATTGTGGTGGCAGCCCTCCATGCAAGGGAATGGAAAGTGTGCCAGATGGTTGTGGCTTCTAGAGGTACCCTATGACCCAATAGTGTGTGCTCTTCTCAGAGAAACCCAAAGCACGATCTGAGTCACTCCACTGGGAATCTGTGTGCCTAGGGACTGTCTGTAGTCTTTGGAAATACACTACATGAACAGAACTGCCCCCAGTCATGGCCTAAGCAGCTACTTAGGGAACTAAACCAGAGTGGGGGGCAACATTGTAGGTTAAGGTGACAGGTGTGTCACCTGCTGCGTCAGTACCACTGCAGTTTGGAGTTGAAAAAGCAAAGGCAGTACAGCCTGGGTTTCTCCTGCACACTACCTTGAACCTTGCTGGGCACAAGGGATGGCATGCATCTTTTGGTGCTGCTGCCCAGAGTCCGTCCAAGGCATCTTACAGAGGACGTGCCACACTCCACCTTGGACCCTGCTTGAGCGGCAGCATGGGAGGAACCACTTGGGGCGGCCCAAGGTGCTCAAGTGCTCCCAATGCCTGAACAATCAGAATTTGTGAGAATTCTCAGTTTGGCATGGAACAGTCTCTGATTTATACGGCTACATATGTTACCCAAAGCTACATTTGAGTTCTTGCTTTTGGTTTGTTTGTTAAAGCGCATTAAAAATGTGTTCCACCTGCTGTGAAAAAAATGTCCCTTCCTTTCAGAGTTTAACCAATATAAATTGAGGGGAAAACAGGGTGCTGCGCAAAAGAGGGAGGCAGTATTTTTTTACAATTGTTACCATTTCTCTCCTTGAACATAAGGCCATCCACAGCAGATAGATAATTTCCTTTTTTGATATTGGAATGATTGTCTTTGTGGATATTTTATATCTAAATCATTTTGCATAATTTTTTTCAAGAATTACCCAACAAACATTATTCAGGCCACAATGATTTACAAGTGTGATGTATTGGTTAGAGTGTTGGGTTAGGAACTGGGTTCAGATCTGGTCCCATGCATGAGATTCACTCAGTGACCTTGGATGTTACCTCAGTGTGACCTACCTCACAGGCTTGCTGTGAGGCTAAATTGGAGCTGGAGCCCTGAGCTTCTTGGGAGAAATGCAGGATAAAAATAGGTTTATTACTTATTGCAAACTTTTTTGCATTTTTATTTTCTCTGCTATTTTTGTTGTTCTGCAAGGTTGAATGACAAATGTGCACCTCCATGCTGACAGATTTCATAAGATTAAAGGGAGCCTGGGTTTCAAAATCCAGTTATTGAAGACGCAGCATGGTACATATCAATGTTTGATGCTTATTACATTTTGAATGAACTAGCTTTCCTATTGTTCTGCGGCCAAGAGGCATTTCTCTCTGTCTGTAAAAATCTTCATCATTTTGCGTAGTCATTGCATACTGATGATTGACAGTAACTGTATTTTATGTAAGCTCAAACTTTATTCTTATTCTCATTATTCTTTCTTTCTGACATCTCTTCTCCATAGCTGCAAAATCAATTATAATGTGGTCTGAGTATATAGATATTGTGGAAAGCATTGTACTCACATGGGACATGGTTGGAGTCCATTAATATTGTTTAGGTAATATGCTTCATAAAATACAAACATGATAGCTAATCAATTTTTAAGTGGTTCCGTAAGTTGGTTGATAAAATAAATGTCCCCACCCCACTTCCCATTTTTGCTTAGGTTGTAGTTCCAGTACAGGATCTTCCTGTTTTTGATAGCACTTTGAATTCCCTATTCATTGCCAAATTGCTGACTCAGTATATTGCAATCTAATCATCTGTAATGCTTGGAAGGCATGTCATTCAGAATAAACAAAGCACTCCTCCTGTAGACTTTAAGATCCAAATCAAACAGGTTGAGTGTGCACTTGGAGCTAATTGTTGCCCATGAAATGCAAGCCGAAGGTGTTCTTTAGCAAGTTGCTGTGCTTATGGTAACTGGCCAAGGCGTGATAACTCATATAATTGGTTTACACAATTATGGATGGTCTATAAAGCCTAGTATGTGCCAACTCATAAGTGCACCTAAAGAAACTTTGCAAATAGCAATACTTTGGATAGTCCTGTTGTGGATTACCATTTCTTCCAGGGGCATTTGAAGAGATCTGTGCAGGTACTGGATTCCTTAATCTCTCAGTCATTCTATACATTTGTATTTGGTTCATCTTCTTGATGTACTCATTTCTTTTTTAATTTCTGTAGCCAAGGCCCCATTTTGATCTAAGCAAGGACTGGGCCCTGCTTTTCTGTGTCTAGCAAAGCGCTGCACATTGGATGTGTGGAGTATTCCACTGAAAGGGATGGGCAGTCCTTGTTCATGGCACAAAGCCTTTGGATTAGAGCCTGTATGATTGTGAAGAGGTATTTAAATTAGCATTGTACATTAGATAGAAACAAAAGAAGAACCCTGATGGATTAGACCAGTGGTCCATATAGTTCAGCATCCTGTTTCACATAGAGGCCCTGATGATGCCTCCTAGCACTGAGTTTCAGAGGTTTACTGCCTCTGAATATGCCTCTGGATAGTAGCTATTGATGGACCTCTCCTCCATGGACCTGTCCAAACCCCATGGATTACAGTGTATGCAATACCTAGAGTATAGCTCCCTTTTAAAGCCATCTGTGCTTGTGGCTACCAGTCCCTCCACTAGCAGTGACTTCCACAATTCAGACTGAGTGCAAGTATTTCATTTAGTCTACCCTGTACCAACCAACTTCATTGGGTGCCCCCTGAGTTCTGGTATTATGAGAGAAGCAGAAAAGGTTCCCTCTCTTCAGTTTCTTTACTAATTGTATAAACCTCTATCATGTCCTCCTCAGTCACCTTTTTTCTAAACTAAAATGTCCCAGACTCTTCAACCTTTCCTCATAGGTTTGGTCATCCTGGTTGTTCTCTTCTGTACTCTTTCTAATTCTGAATATCCCTTTTTAAATCTATCAGTCAGAATTGTACGCAGTAGTTAAAATGAGGCCACATCATATACAGAATGTGTATTATACTTCAGAAACAAAGCCACAATGATTCCAAGGGATAATCTGCTATGATTTATGCCCAAATGAAACAACAAGCAAGCACTGCTAGCGGTCACATACAGCTCTCAGCTCAAACCACTTCAATGCATCATTAAAAACCTACAATTTATGTTGGACAATGATACTCCTCTCTCACAGG
This sequence comes from Gekko gecko, assembly GCA_029375565.1. Taxonomy (NCBI): domain Eukaryota; kingdom Metazoa; phylum Chordata; class Lepidosauria; order Squamata; family Gekkonidae; genus Gekko; species Gekko gecko. The sequence goes on along the minus strand of JAPDNY010000011.1, from coordinate 57,101,011 downwards.
CATTGGGAGGCAAACTTTTTCTTGCCTACAGACAGCCTCCTAATCTCACCTACAACAATGTCCTTGTTGTGGGTCAGCCAGGGCTCAGCAATAGCTAGATCTCCTCAGGAGAAGGGAAGCCCTTGTAGCCAGCCTTGAATTAAGAGAAATTCACAGAATTTAACAGAAATTAACAGAAAGTGAATGAGATGCAGGCTTGTCAGGATTCACAATCAATAGCTGGTGCAGAGCCACTGACACCCTCCAGCCCTGATTCAGCAGGCAAAACTCAGTTAGCCGTTCCCAGCCCGCCAGTATCTCCTACACTGAGTGCCACAGACAAAGGCTGAGAACAGAACTACAGGCAAGAAGGCAGAGTGCACGCCTCCTGGCTCAACCCCAGCTGCTTGCTGATGACAAAGATGAGTAGTTGCAGGATTACTGCTGAGCAGCTGGCTGCAAGAATGACCCTTAGAGAGCCAGGCTGGTGTAGTGGTGAAGTGCGCAGACTCTAACCTGGGAGAACTGGGTTTGATTCCCCCCTCCTTCACTGGCAGCTGCTAGATGACCTGTCCAACCATAATTCTGTCAGAGCTGTTCTCTCAAGGACAGCTCTGGAAAGAGCTCTCTCAGCCCCACCTACCTCACAGGGTGTCTGTTGTGGGGAGGGGAAGGGAAAGGAGTTTGTAAGCCTCTCTGAGACTCTGAGTGAAGGGCAGGGAATAAATCCAAACTACTACTCCCCCTCCTCCTCCCCCCCTCCTCCTCTTCTTTTTCGGCATGGGGCTATAAAAAACAGCCAAGAGATGCTGTTAGGCATGGACGCAATGCACAGGGCTATTTTTGGGCAGGAACGGAGTTCTGGCTGGCACCCAGCAGGAACTCATTAGCATAATAGGCCACACCCAACAGCAGAAATTCATTAGGACTGGCTATATTAGGGCTGTGTGGACTAACATGCAAAGGAGTTCCTGCTACAAAAAAAGTCCTAGGTTTTGACAACAAACAAGGTAAACAGAGCAAGAAGCAAAAGATGGGTGTGGCTGGATGACCACACTTCTGGTAACATGGGGTGTGGCCTAATATGCTAATGAGCTATGCTGTCAGGGTGTGGCCTAATATGCTAATGAGTCCCTGCTGGGCTTTTTCTACAAAAAAAGCCCTGGCAATGCATATGATAGATGCTAAGCCATCGACTCTGCCTTGCCTAATTCTTGGAAGGACCTTGGACTGAACAGCCTTGCATCGCATGACTTCTGGAACCCTGACTTCTGACTGAATGAACTTGCCTAGCCTGACCTCTGGAACTCTGACTTCGGACTGAATGACCCCACCCTGCCTTTCTTCTGAAACTTGGTACTTAGAGCCTGCAAGCCAGTACAGATTGTGTCCACCCCACTTAGCAGTGTCATGAACAATGATGCAGCTTCATCCCTGGCTGACTTGGCCAACCAGAATCATGTGCTCCAAGCTCAGATACAGCAGCTGATCAGTGCTGTGGCTATGCTCCAACAACAGCAAGGGGCTGCTGCAGTCCCCACTGCACCCATCAAAGGGAAATGCCCAGTGAGTCCTCCAGAGAAGTTTTTTGGGGGGGTCATGAAGAATTCCCTGCTTTTTTAGCTCAGTGCAACTTATACACAGAGCTTCAAGAATGGAATTTACCCAATTAGAAGACCAAGGTTGGGTTCATCCTGAGTTTCTTAAAGAGGAAAGCCACCAAATAGGTGACTCCTCTGCTTCTTTCCAACTCTCAGTTGCTAATGAATTTCTCAGACTTTGTGACTCACATAAGCACTGTGTTCAGTGATCCCCAGAAAGCTGAACATGCCAACTGCCATATTCAACATTTATGACAGGGAAGAAGTTTAGTGGCTGACTACACCACGGAGTTCCAGCTGCCAGCCCTGAGTTGGAATGAGGCTGCCTCGATTGACTAATACCTGGAAGGGCTATCTGAAGAGGTCTTAGATGAGGTAGCTTGGGTAGAATGATCCACAAGTCCAGCCACCCTGATCCAGCTCTGCATGTGTATTGATGGATGGATGGAGGACTTAAGACAGGCCCATATAGGGGCTCACCATAACTTGGCAGGACGGTGGCCACCCTCAGTCTCTTTGCCAGTCTTTTCTCCTGGAACACCCGTGCAAGAAGAAAAGGAACCTATGCAGTTGGGGGCTACCCAGCTGCAGCTGTCAAGATAAGAAAAAGAGAGATGTCATTCCTAAACCTATGTTTATATTGTGGGGATTCAGGCCACTATGCTAGTCATTGCTCAGAGGAAAAGAAACCCTGGTCACAAACTTTAAACTCCACATCCAAAGGTGCATGGGCCTGGCTGCTTGGGGAGACCTGCAGAGTCCAGAGACCCCTCCAGCACAGGTCCTCAACACCTCCTAGCCCCACTAAAGCTTCAAATTCCTGATGGGCGGTGGTTATTCACACGCACCCTGGTTGATTCCAAAGTGTCCCACTCATATATGGACATCCGTTTTTCCAAACACCACCAGGTTCCATTGCAATATAAAAAGACACCCATACAGGTCGAAGCTATTGATGGGTGGCCCTTAGGATCAGGTCCGGTAACACAGGAAACCTTACCCTTGGCTATGGTTGTCCAATGCCACCAAGAACAACTCTGTTTTGACTTCGCCATCATGTCCCACTTTCTAATAGTGCTAGGGATGTTCTCTTTGGAAATGCATGATCCGGTGATCAAGTGGAGCAAGCAAGAGCGGCATTTCTGAAACCCGTGTCCTCATGAAGCACTCCCAATGTTTTTGGGAGTTGCCATCAGTCCAGACCTCTCCGCTCTTCCTGCAAAATATGCAGAGTATTAGGATGCCTTCCAGGAGAAAGGAGCTGATCAGTTAACCCCGCATCGGCCTTATGATTGTGCTATCAACCTGGTACCTGATGCTCCCTTGCCTATTGGACAGTTGTACTTCTCGTTGGAACCCAAACTGGAGGCCTCTCAGGAATTCCTGGCCAAGAATCCGCAGAGGGGCTTTATTCGTTCTTCTACTTCACCAACCTCAGCCCCTGTCTTGTTTGTAAAAAAGAAATTTGGGGAATTACATCTGTGTAATGACTACCAAGCACTCAATTGAATCATCATCAGGGACCACTATCCACTGCCACTGATTCCAGAGTTTCTGGACCAATTTTGGGGGGCTGAAAGTACACCAAACTGGATCTTTGAGGCGGTTATAACTTGGTGCACATACATTCCAGGGACAAATGGAAGACCACGTTCAGTACCTGGTATGGCCAATATGAGTATTTGGTCATGCTGTTTGGCCTGTGTAATGCTCCAGCTGTGTTCCAGCATTTCGTGAATTACATCTTCTGGGATTTGCTAGATTGCTTCATCATAATCTATCTTGACAACCTTTTGATTTTTTCTAAGAAGCCAGCTGAACACATGCAGGCCATTCTGCATTGTCTCTGGCAACATGGCTTGTACAGAAGTGTGTGTTTGATGTAAATGCCATGGAATTCCTGGGCCACCTCATTACCCCATGGTGCATAAAGATGGACCCGCCCCCAAAAGGTGGATGCTGTGTTATCCTGGCAGGCACCATGAAATCAGAAGGCCATCCAGCAGTTCCTGGGCTATCCCTCCTGTTTGTGGGGTAGGGCAGGATACAAATAGGATAAAATAGATAAATACCACTGACAGTTCATCCAGGACTTTGCCTCCTTCACTGTGTCTCTCACCAAGCTGCTATGGCCCTGAGAATTGTTCCATTGGTCAGCAGAAGCTCAACGGGCTTTCCAGGAACTAAAAATCCAGTTTGCAACCAAGCCACTGTTACTTTAGCCTACCGTTCATGGTTAAGATTGATGCCTCCAATGTTACAATCGGTGCTGTGCTATCCCAATGAGAGACCCCCACCAGACCCTTACAACCCTATTCATGGCAATTCAACACCACCAAGAAAAACTACACCATCTGGAAGTTGGAACTACTGGCTATTAAATCAGCCTTTGAGGTCCGGTGGCACCATCTGGAAGGTGCCTGACACCTGGTACAAGTTCGTACAGACCACTGTAATCTCAAACACCTGCAAACTGCCTCCTGATTGAACCAGAGGCAGATTCAGTGGCCCTTGTTCTCCTTTTGGCTTAACTTTACCATTATTTATATTCCTAGTTCACAGAACAAGCTGGCAGATGCACTCTCCTGAAAACCAGAATTTGCTTCCTCACTCCTGGAGGAGCAGCCCTTGACCACGATCCTTCCACCGGAAGTGTTTGCAGCTATACCTCCCATGACTCTGCTCCAGGAGTGAATTAAGGAGCAGCAGCACAATCCCTTTGCCATAAAGATGCTCCAGTGCCTCCGGGATCCTGCTAAGAAAGCACCTTTTGGATACAGGGAACAGGAAGAGATGCTGATGCACCAAGATCACATCTGTGTATCACCAGGACCTCTATGGACTGAAGTCCTACAATTCGCTCATGACAACAAACCTGCTGGGTGCTTTGGACAGTACAAGGCCCTCCACCTGCTGACTTGAGAGTGGAGGGTGGCCTCATGCACCGGAAGTGACATCAGCATGCCAGGATGTCCTGGTGATGCTCTGGCACTTGGGAAAAAACTCTATGGTAAAAATGGCATAGACTCTTTGCCCAAATGCCAAAGCACTACCCAGGTGCCATCAACAGAATGACATCACTTCCTGGTACATAAATGAAGTGACGTTACTGCAATGACAGTGATGGAGCCTGGGCCTCTCGCCTGCTCCTGACAAGTCCCCCCACTGGCCAACTGATCAACAGTGGGGGGCAGGGCCCAGGGGTAGGGGATTCCCTGCCTCCAGCAAGAGGCAGGGTTGGTAACCCTATTCTGGATCCATAAGATTCTTATCTCACTACCAATGCTAATTTTCTGCCCCCAAGCATTTCTCCTCTATTCTAATAAGGCTGATTACAATGTGCATTGTACTTCTTCTTTAAAACATCCCACTCCCCGCTTCTGACTTGGATGTAAGGACACAGAGATCGCCATTCCATTTTGTATCTGATGAAGGGAGCTTTGACTTATGAAAGTTTATACTCTGAAAATCTTGTTGCTCTCTAAGTCGCTACTAGACTCAAATCTAGCAAATCACTTCTGGATTCCCCATGTGTATGGGGATGGCACTTTAAGACCAGTTTCATAATATAAAATAACACCTAAGATATATTTTCTTCCTGATGCAAATATCTGTAAATGTATTATTAAATGTACCATTAAAACAAAGTAATACAAAGTATTGATAGTACAGGAAAGAGCTACATTTGCAGAAAACCTGGCCATGAGACTGTGTCTTTTTAAACTCAGTTGAAATGTATTAATGATTAAACATGTCCTTTCCAAGAAAACTGATGAGACATGGCTGAAATGTTCTTTTTCACTATAGAAAATAGTGTCTTTTAAATATTTTTGTGATGATTACAAATTCATTAAAATGTTTATTTTCTATTTGTGAATTATGTGAGATTATCACTTTTGGATCATACTTGGGGGTACTGAAGTCTACTTTTTTAAAAACAAATTGGGTTAGATTGTCATTTGTGGCAGGAAGATGAAAACTTTATTCAGAAGAATTTTGATTTGTTGGTTTCTTTGTTGCAGTATTTGAATGTTCAGTAATACTGTGTCTCACTCTCGCAAACTGAAAGTGAGAGGCATATCTCAGAAGTTTTAATACCACTATATCTCACAGTGATGGTTTCAACTGGAGATAACCAGTAGGGCAGCCTGAATTCTGGGTCTAGCACAGATCATTGGAAAGCTTCCTTACTGACCTGAACTTCTAGTTTAGGCCTCTTGATTATTCTGTTTCTTCCACTTCTCATACTGTATTTTTTGGATAGTCTACTGTAAGGTTGTCAGCTCCAGGTTGGAAAATACCTGGAGATTTTGGGGGTGGAGCCCAAGGAGGGTAGGGTTTGGGTAGGGGAAGAATTTTAATGGAGTATAATGGCATAGAGTCCACCTTCCAAAGTGGCCACTTTCTCCAGTTGAACTACACTGTCACCTGGAGATAAATTGTAATCCTGGGAGATCTCCAGTCAACACCTTGAGGTTGGCAACTCTAGTCTACCTCTGTATGGTACAACAGAGTTTGCTTCCTGTTCTGGTTTGTCACCTTTATTGGAGTGATGTCTGTAAACTGCATTTTCCCCTGTTCCTGTTTGCTGTCCATTCAAGTAGCTCTGGAGAACCCTCTGTTCTTCATATCATGTGTTTCCACTGTAGAAACTTTAGGGGAGGGATTAACAGCCCATGACATTTGGTGACAGTAATCATGAAGGGGGCAAAGCTGATTATATTGTGCGGAAACTAATATATAACCTTTTAAAAGAAGATGTTTTTCAGGTTTCCTTGAAGCCTTAATCCTTTTATGCACCAAAGGTGCCAATAGCTGCTCAGGAGATGACAAAAACATAAGAACATAAGAGAAGCCAATGCTGAATCAGGCCAATGGCCCATCTAGTCCAACACTCTGTCACACAGCGGCCAAAATATACCAGGTGCCATCAGGAGGTCCATCAGTGGGGCCAGGACACTAGAAGCCCTCCCACTGCTGCCCCCTCCAGCACTAAGAATAGAGTGCATCACCTGCCCCAGACTGAGAGTTCCCATCTATACCCTGTGGCTAATAGCCACTGATGGACTTCTGCTCCATATGTTTATCTAATTTCCTCTTGAAACTGTCCATGCTTGTAGCTGCCACCACCTCCTGTGGCAGTAAATTCCATATGTTAATCACTCTTTGGGTGAAGAAGTATTTCCTTTTATCTGTTCTAACCCGACTGCTCAGCAATTTCATGGAGTGCCCACGAGTTCTTGTATTGTGAGAAAGGGAGAAAAGGACTTCTTTCTCAACCTGCTCTATCCCATTCATAATCTTATAAACCTCGATCATGTCACCCCTCAGCCATCATTTCTCCAAGCTAAAGAGCCCCAAGCGTTTTAACCTTTCTTCATAGGGAAAGTGTTCCAACCCTTTTATCATTCTAGTTGCCCTTCTCTGCACTTTTCCCAAACATTTTGGATGTTCTCTGGGAGGCATTTGTAGTCTTTACTTTCCATGACTGACTTGGGACTGACAGTATGGTGGGGTGGGGGACACTAAGCCTTGACTCAGATCAAGGAATGCTGAAGAATTTTCTGTGTTTTTAAAGAATTTAGGTTGTTTTTTTCTGTAGTGTTGCCTTTGGAATTTCTTAGCCCATTGCCACAGAATGACAGTCAGAAGAATATGCTGCATTGTGTATCTTCTATACAGCTACAGGAGCAAACACATTTCTTGTACAGCACCATTGTTCAAAGTACTGGGCTGATTTCTCACAAGCACTGCTCCATGCTCGCTCTTCCCTTTTGCCCCGATGGTACGTGTCAATTTCACCCTAAGTGCTGCTCAGCTGCATTTTGCCCCACAGCTTTGTGCAATTTCCCCCGCATCTACTCAGTCCTCAAAAAACAGGATTAAGTAGACGCGGGGAAAATCGTGCAAAGCTGCGGGGCAAAATGTGGCCACGCAGCACTTAGTGTGAAATTGACACATACCATTGGGGCAAAGGGAAGAACGAATGCAGAGCAGCGCTTGTGGGAAATCGGCCCTGATTTCAAGTCCTATTAATATCTATATCTGACCATTCAGGGGAAGGCCAGCATTATAACATTTATATAGATTCTTTATTTATAAAAGAATATAGATTCTTTTAATTATAAAGTGTCTCTGGAACGACTGACTTGGACTCAGTTTTGATGCAGAACAGGTGTCAGAGAAGTTGGGAGCAGTATTTGTCATTGACTGCATGCATAGTTTCGGAGTACTTTCCCTAAACATCCTTGGTAGGATTTGGGGGATTATGGATCCTTACTCTTACTGGCTTGTAAAATCATGTCATGATAAATTAATGATACTTCTTGTTAGAATAGTAAATTCTTCATTGGAAGAACAAATGTTGCCTAAAATATAGGAGTCTATGACAAAACAATTGCTGAAAATACCTTTCCAGGCAAGAAAGGATGTGTTAAATTATAGACTTGAGCCAAATCTTCATTTTATGAGCAAGGACACTGAGTAGGTGGTAGAGCAACTTCAAGTCTATTTGGGGGACACGCTTCCCTTAACCTATTTCAGTTGGATAATCTGTTTACAAATGCATGAGGCAGTCCTTCATTCATAATCCTTTTCAATCTGTCTGCAGATTTTGATGAAGCAGATCATTCAGTCTTATTGAAGGACTTGGAAAAGGGGGTTAGTCTCATATGCATAGTTTTCCAATAGTTTCTTTCACTTTTTGTCCAAGAGGACACACAGAATTCCTACTGGGGAGCTGGGCATCCCCAGTGTGCTGATGACACCCAGCTATGTTGATCACAATGTCTCCAAAAGCAGCTGTTTTGGTCTTGAACTAATATCTTGCAGTGGTGCAAATAGAGGAAGGAGAACAAACTGAAACTGAAATGTCATGATTCTGGTGCAGCAACAGGAGCAAAATGGGAAGGAGCTGCTGTTGTGGCACCTGCTGTGACACCACTCTTGGTCATCATGCTGTTCTAGCAGTCCCCACAAATCTCTATGGTAAAACCATAGAGCATCACAGTGTTGCTATGAAGGCATGATTAGATGTCACACTTACGAAACTGGAAGTGGTGCCACAGAGCTGTGCCTTGCACAGCCCTGCCCTCAAATTTCCTGGGAGTAGCCAGCTGAGGACTGGCACCATATTTGTAACCTGTAGCCTGGATTACTTGAATATGCTGTATGTAGGATGGCTTTGAAGTTTCAACAAGTATAGTATGCTGCAGCCTTTCATGCAAGATAGTCAAACTGCACGTGTTAGATCAGCCGTGAAGCAACCACACTGGTTACTGTCTTTTAATTTTTTCCAGATTAAATTCAAGTTGCTGTTTTTTACATTTAAAGCCCTTCACGACCTAGACCCTGTACCCACCACACAATAACTGTGATCCTCTTCTATTATCAGAACTATTGCCCAGCACTTTGTATCCTAAGATCCTTCCACTTATTTGGTGTTTTTCCCCCGGCCAAATGAAACCAGTAAGTAGGAGACAAGTTTATCCACACACCCATCCTCCCAAGCTGAATTGTTCACCACCTTGTTAGAACTTCTAGTTCTATGACCTGGTACTGATTCCATCTGCATGCTGATGAACCACTCTGGGATTTCCATCTAGAACTCCATGCCTCAGTGAGACTTGCTAGCAATCCTATCTAACAAAAGAACTACAATAAATGGTTAATTAAATTGAGTTCTAGTAATAGGAAAACAAATGAGACATGACATTTTTGCTTCAAAATCCTCTGTAACTTGCTGCAAAGTAGTGAAATAATACCCGCATGCTATTTTTTTCCTGCAGCCCTGAGAAAACCTGAAGGCTGCCATGCCACTGTTTATTTGTTGTTCCATTTCATGGTGTTTGAATTTTCTCTCTTTTTAGTTCAGTGTACAAAACTTCGTTCAAACTTGTGTTTTTTTTAATGTATACTTGACTCTTGAGGACCATGGTACCTGTTCCAAAGCAGTCCTGTATGCTTTGCCATTTACAGCATGAGAGCATGTAACAGCTTAATTAGTTGTGAGAAATCAAACTCAATAGAGTAAACATTGTTACTTATAATTACCTGAACACTAACAGCCTGACACAGCTAAATGAAAGTACCACAGTGTGGCCTACTGATTCAAGGAAAGTCTAATGATAACAGAATGAGATGGTAGAATTCTGGAGTGTACCACGTCACCTGATGCTGCAGGTGGGGGGTTGCATTTGGAAACATCTCTCCATGGTTTTATTTTTAATCTCAATGCATGTAGCACATCACAGTTCTTAACTTATCATACTCCTTTTCTGCACGTAGGGAGCTTTTCCCCAGGAAGCATTTACAAATGCAGTCCCAGACCTGCAGTCTTAAGTTCAAAATTTTGCCACTTCATTCTGTGTAACATATAATTGAGGCCAGTCTGTATAAATGTGAGGTCGGTAAGGAAGGCACTTCCCAGTGTGACTTTGCATGTTATTAATCTAACTGTGCTGCAATCCCTGCAAACAGCAAAGTTTGCTTAGTTAGCATGTTGGCACAATATCTGCAGCTTCTATCATGAATCTCTTCTGTGCGAACTAAGCAGACATAGCTGCTTTGTGTGGGTTTTAAATGGGATGCTGAACCCATGGAAAATCACATGGTGAAACTCTTTCTCTCATCAACATCACCTTTAAATTAGGCCTGATGCTGTTATTCTGGATCTTCAGAACAGGAATCTTCTATTAAAATGATAAAGGTAAAGGTTTCCCTTGCTCGAAAGCTAGTTGAATCCAACTCTAGGGGGCAGGGCTCATCTCTTTTTCCAAGCCGAAGAGCGCTGTCCAAAGATGTTTCTGTGATCATGTGGTCGGCATGACTAAGCGCTGAGATGCACAGAACGCTGTTAGCTTCTCACCAAAGCAGTGCCTATTTATCTACTTGCAATTTCTTGTTTTCGAACTGCTTAGGTTGGCAGGAGCTGGGGCCAGAGACGGGACGGGAGCTCACTCAGTCACACAGCACTAGGGTCTTGAGCTGCCAAACTACAGACTTTCTGATCTGCAGCTCAGCATCTTAACCTCTGAGCCACCGCAGCCCTTATTAAAATGATAATTGCTTGTTATTTGACCAAAGCTCTTGTGACACCTTACAGGCTAGGAAATTTATTCTGGCATAAGCGTTTTGTGAATAAGAGCTTCACCAGGTCAAATGAAGTAGAATGCATGACTCATGAAAACTTCCACCACAATAAACTCATAGTCTTAAAGGTGCCACAAGAGCTTTGGTTGCAACAGACAAACCACTCTGTAATTTTTCATGTTAATGGGAGCTTTGAAGTTACTAAATGCAACTTCCCTTATCCATACAAATAAAAATTCCTTGACCTTAGGTATGGACATGAAAAATTGGTGGATTTTGATCAAGTTTGAGGCTACTTCTGGATCATGATGGTGTTAGCAGGTTAGGGCTCTGGCATGTCTTGGGCAACAGATGTTTTAGAATTGAGAAGCTTAGCATGTGTGAAACAAAGCAATCAGAGTTCACAGTGTTTGTGGGATTGGTTGATTCTGGCCCTCTGTAATCCATATTCTGCATATTGAAATCAATACAGATAGAGGAGGAAAAGGCAGGAACACACTTGGCCCTACCTCCACATGATTGACATCTCCTGAGCACTGGGCCCATAAGCCCATAAATTTTGTCCCTGTGATCGGGAGCATTTTTTAAAAAACAAAGCAGCATTATTTCCAGTCATGAGGTTGTATGCAGAATCTGTGCTCATGAGCTAGCGATCACACATAGGTTAGGCCAGCTTGCTTTTGGCTATTTCCTTCTACATACATTGATTTCAGTGTGAGTGATATCAGCTGTAGAGGGCTTATGCAATTTCTGTATGGTATACAGGTGGAACCAGCAGTTCCCAACTTTTTTGGTATGGTGTCCCACAAGTCCAAATTCATTTGGTTTGGTGGCCCAGCACTGGCCCAAGGTTTTTTGGGAACCTATGCAAATTATGACCTTAGCACTCACCTAGTTCAGCATTCAGTTTTCTGCAGTGGCTAACAAAATGGTTTTGAGAAACCAATGAACATTGCACAAAGGGCTCAACTGCCCCCACTATCAACCCCAAGCAAGTAGCATGCCAACATACACAGCCTTTGCATATGGAGGTTATATCCTTGCCTTTGACCACCTTTTCCTTCTCCATTACTTCATCTAATTCCCCTCTAAGATTCTAAGAAACTCCCTCCAGTAACCATCAGGATATGTTTTACTTGATCAACATGTATATGCAGTGAAGAAAAAATACCAAGTAACGTATGACCTGGAAGATACTGTCTCCAGGGTCAGATCTTGGTTTCCAAAATACAGAAGAGAACAGTGGAAAGGACTGGGGCAGCCATTAGGGAGGGCTGGCCTGTGACCCACTTTCAGAGGCTTTGCAACCCACTTTTGGGTCCTGACCCACAGGCTGAAAACACTACCTTAGACTACATACCTGGTTGGCCTACTGGAATAAGGGGAAAAAAGAGATACTCCATCTCATTTTGCTTCCACTACAGTCCAGTCCTTCCTTTAATACCCAGAAGTCAGGGTGTGGCTTATAGGGTGCCAACCTCCAGATATGCCTGGAGATCTCCCACTATTACAATTGATCTCCAGACGACAGAGATCAGTTCCCTTGGCGAAAATGGCTGCTTTGGGAAGGTGGACTCTGTGGCATTATACCCTGCTGAGGTCCTTCCCATTCCCAACCCCTGCTTTCCCTAGGCTCCATCCCCAAATCTTCAGGAGTTTTCCAACCCAAGTTGGAAACTCATGGAGTCCTTTATGGACTCTGCCATGTCCCAGTGAAGTCAGTCCCTTGTAGCAGCATCTTTGCCTGCAGTCAGAAAGTTGAACATGCTAGGATTTGACAACCTGATAGCCTCCAGATTAAATGATTGCCTGTAGCTCTGATGGCTATTTATTATTCTTAAAATACTCAGGAAAAGGGCAGTTATGGCTTTTATAATAGAGACATGGGAAATGGTATCCGTATGATTCTCCACATCCTCTGTGAATAGATAGCAGCCAGTGTGGGGGCATCTTGCAGGAGAACTGAGCCGAATAGCAGCATTATGTTTTATGTAAGAAGATAGCTTATAAAGCTCGATCTCTGCTTTGCTGCATTGACATATCTGGAGCTCAAAATAAAGTGGAGTTTCCTGCTTTAGCTATAGCCAACCCCTAAAATAACCTGAAGAAATTATAGTTCTGATTACATAGAGAGGAAAGGACTTAGAGCATTTTCCTAATAAAGACACAAGAAGACAAAAAGTCTAAAGTTATTTTGCAATCTTTTTTTGTAGCATGCAGTTCAGAGAGGGAAGTAGAACCTTAATACTGAGTTATTTTATTTGCAGTCAAGCCTAATTATGAAAAGACCAATCTGCTCTTTTTTTTTTTTTAAAGAAACTATAATTTATTAGGAAGGAACAAAGCCAGAATGCTACACTTTCCCAACTTTTCTAGAATGTGTAAAAATTTGCAAATCCGTTGTAGCATCTATTTTATGCATTTATTAGGTGTAAACAAATTATGTTAAACTAGCTCTCTCCCCCATTCTTTCCTGCTACCAAATATTATCTGATGCAGTGCATAGCATGTTAGGGATTTATTATCTCACAACCTGTGATACTTCAAAATGAGAACAACTTCCAAATGAGAAAATTAAGTAAATCTCCATTCCTCCATATGAAGGAGCAATACTTAGAGGGAAAGGAGATAATAATCTGCCTCTTGATATGGAGGAATCTTTTTACGTACACTCATGGAAGCTCAAACTAAAAAATTGATTTGGATAAGTTCTTCATCATTTTAATATTTGGGGCTCCGCATAGGATTGCACTGTTAGTTGTTCTGGGTGCCTCCCTTTATAAATGGATTTTCTTTCCTCAGTCTTCCACACATTAGGCATTTTAGATATTGCATACACTGTAATCTGTAGGAATTTCCATGGGTCATGATCATTGCACATCCTAAGGGAAGAATATTTCTTAATGGATCCAGTCATTTATATTTTCCAAGTTATAAAGAGGCACCACTGCATTTTATGCTTTAGAAAAACATATGATCAGCAAATTTTAAAATGAATTACAAAATAAACTTTAAAATGTGCATTTGCATTCCTAACGTTGGATATCACTTTTTATCTTTCATTCTTCCATTCATTCTGAAGGTACTTGAAATAGTTCCATCTCTGAAGCTAAGGCCCAAACTATACATTACATTTGTCACATGGTCACCATGGGGACTTGCAGACATATGCCAGCTGCAAATTATGCATGTGAACTCTGTTTAGCAGTGGTGCACGATCCCAATTTGAACTGCAGTGGGGGAAAGAAGAAGAGATTGGATTTATACCCTGCCCTTCACTACCCAAAGGAGTCTCAGAGCAGCTTACAATCTCCTTTCCCTTCATCTCCCCACAACAGACACCCTGTGAGGTAGGTGGGGCTGAGAGAGCTCTTTTGAGAACTGCTCTGAGAGAACTGTGACTGACCCAAGATCACACCAGCAGCTGCATGTGGAAGAGTAGGAAATCAAACCCAGTTCTCCCAGATTAGAGTCCATGCTCCTAACCACTACACGCTCCTGCCTCCCTACTGCCATTTTCCCAAATGAAAACTATGCTGGAGCGTTATTTGCAATTGGAGAGCTGCATGAACATATTCAGTGCATGTTCAGCTGCCCAGTAGGAAAATTAATGCCTCCCTGTACGTCAGCTTCGGTCAATGGCCCTGGATAGAAGTCAGGAGCCCTTCTCCCTCCATGCCATAATTCCAGTCCAAATCAGGACCCTGTAGCACGTTTACATGGAGCTGCCTCTGAGGACTTTCAGTGGTAATATGGCTGCCTGTGCCTGTTGGGAACTCATGTAAAACATTACATCTAGTTTGGCTAGTGTTGCCACATCCTAGCTGGCATCTGGCAGGGGGATCCTTGGTCCTTTCTGGGATCTTCTGCCGCATGCAGTGCAATGACATCACCCAAAAGTGATATCACATTACCAATGTTGGGGGGGTGACACTCTAGTTTTTGGACAAAACTCTATGGTTTGTCACTGATTTTACCGTAGAGTTTTGCCCGAAAACTAGGGTGTCACTGCGATGTCGGTGATGTGATGACGTCACTTCCGGGTGATGTCATCACATCATCTTCGGGGCAGTTGGGGGCGGGATTTCCCCCCTCTGGCTAACTGACTGGCGGTGAGAAGCTCCCCACAAAAGCAGAGGTTCCCCCACCCCCAGCAGTGGTCTGGCAACCCTAAGTTTAGTCCTCAGTAGCTTTGGACTGTGACATAGAAGCAGGGTAGGAAAATGGAGCCCCATGCACTCTGTTAAAACATCCTGTAGAAACAATAAAACAATCATAATTACCATAATCATCTTTTTTAAAAAAAAAGTTCAAAGATTTTTAATCAGGAGGCTCATTGCTGTTGCTAAACTTTAGCCATAAAATGCCATGTGCCTAGAGATATGTTTGTAGACTGATAGTCCCTAATTATTGGTTTCTGGAATCTAAAAATAAGTGACAGCATAATTCCATGTGCATGCCCTCTAGTCTTTGTGAAGTGCTATTTTTTTCTTTTTCCATTTATTATGTATTCTTATTTTAGTTCTATATTGTTATTTATTCTGTTTCTTTTTGTATATAAAATACAATTTAAAAATATGAACAAAATTTCATATGTTTTTATGTTGCATGTGGCTACTGAGATAGAAGTTCCATGTCTAAAAAAAAAAAGATCATATCCTTGCAAAGTAATTATTGCTTGTTACTGTTAGCCAATATGACATGGGAACAGGCTTCTGTGATTTATGTGTTGCTGATGTGGCTGCTCATGTTGATGAAGTGCAGTGGCAATGGGGTTTCCACATGGCAGGTTTCCCCAAAGTTTACTTGTTCCAGTTGCCAGACAGGGTCATCTCTCCCCCACGCCACCAGGGTCTTTTCAGGTTTTGTTTAAAAAAAACCAAAAAAAAAACCCCTGCAATTGAATATTGTCATGTCATTATAATAGCCCCGGTCATACGGGCCAGAAAATGCAGGGGGAGGGGGCGTGGCTGTTCTTCCCGGAGCAAAATAAAGTGTGGTAGCCTGATCACATGGTTCACCGAGTTGCCACACTCCAGCTCTAAGCGCCGATCACACCGTGATGCTGCAGCGTGGTGAAAAAGCGGCGCAGCACAATCACACAAGCCGCGCTGTTGTAATGTGCACATGTGCCGTTGGGGGGCGCGGGCTGCTGTTGGTGTCTTGTGTGTGTGCATGTGCCATTTGGCGTTGGTGCACATCCTATGGAAACTTACAACATCCATTTGCTCCAGGACATGGGTGGGCGTCGGATGCCGCAGGATACTGGTGCTCCCATGATCAGACGCTGGCCTTTGCCCCGAGTTTTCCAGAAATGAGTGCTCCTTTCCTTGTAGTTTTTTATTCCACATCTTCGGAGGGAAGCTGCGTGTTGGCCATGGGAGTGCTACGCGTCCCAGATGTGCCTGTGTGATCCTGCCCAGAAACCCCGCAGGGCTACCGTGTCTTCGGCGGGGCAAATGCTCCGTGTGACTGGGACCAATGTTATAACAATCTATGTATCATTTCCTATGCATTCCTATATTTCATTTTTAAACCCCTTTTGCTGTGGAGATATAAGGAGAAAGACATATCTATAGAATGACAGGGGCTAGAACCTTTTTTTAAAAAAAATGAAAGCTGGGAATTCAGCAAACCTGATACACTGATAGTTATTAATACATCTAATTTGCAACATGGCCAAATCTGTGTGCAGACCACAGATACAGAACACAGACATTTTTCGGCAAATTTGGGGCACTCCTAAAGTTTGCAGGTAAATTGGAAATCGGGGGGGAAATGGGTGGTAATGAAATCACTCCAAACAAAAGAGCATTTGTTTGTGCACATGTAACATACCTCTGTTGGAGCTGTTGCTGCCTTCTTCTTCCTCCCTTTCCCCTGCAGTAAAAAGCTGCTTCCTCTGAGATCAGCTGTTAGCTGGGTTGGGCATAGAAGAGGCAAAGGAATACAGAGAAACTGAAATGACCCTACTTAGTCCATGTGAGTTCCCCACTTGTAATCTATATATCTAATTCTCAACAGTCCCCTCTGCCTGCAGATATTTATTTCTGCAAACAGAGGGCACACTCTCTCCCAACAGGTTTTTCTACATACTCAGGGGCCTCCATGGATCTGCATAAAAATCCAAAAAAGTTTTTAAAAAACTTGGGAAGGGTTGAATTCCCCCCCCATACCTTTTGAAATGGCTTCTACAGTGATCTTCTCTAAGCCCCACCACATTGACAGTGAGAGATAGACTAGACAGACTGGCTGATAGCCAGAGAGATAATGAGTGGGGGAAGAGGGATGAAAGCAAAAGCAGAAATGGAGCTATTATTGGAGAGGATTCCTTCTGCAGTATGAATGGCTAAATAGCAGGGGGACATTTTAAAAGGACATCTGAGCTTCTCACCTCTACCTCTTTTGTTTTGGGCTCCACTGTCCTCTTAAAACTTTCAGGGGGGGAGGCTTCTAACTGCTTTCCCCCTCCACCAGCTCAAGAAAGAGCAATTGGCAGAGAGAGAGAGAGAGAGAGAGAGAGAGAGAGAGAGAGAGAGAGAGAGAGAGAGAGAATGGGTGAGGGAAGAGGAGAGGAAGCAACAGCAGAACTGGAGCTGGGATTGGGGAGGATTCCTCACTGCCACTTGCCCAGCTTCAACGCTGTTTGTCCTGCTGTATGAATGGCTAAATAGCCAAAGGAAGTTTTAAAATGACATCTGAGCCTGCAACTGCAAAGCCTTGCAAGTGAGAGAGAAGGATTGTTCTCATCCCAATCTCTGTAGCTGTGGGCTCCACTGTCCTTTAAAACCATTCTCTCCAACTTTGAAGTGCTTCTCCTCCCCACCAGCTTGGGCACTACTTCTGTCGACTGACTAGAAGCCAGAGGGAAGTTATAAAAGGACAGCTGGAGTGTAATTAATGGATGGGTGCGCACAGTGACTGAGAGGTAGGGGGCAGGTGGAGAGGAGATGGGATTTCCTCCAACCAGTGCCAATTTGTACACACCACATTTTAAAATGGTCCTTAGCAACCCTGACAGACAAACTGCCAAAGACAGCTGTGGTGCTGTGGGTGAATGTGGACTCATCTCAGGCTGAAAAAGACTGGAGTCTTGCAACCACACAATTCTCCACGGCAAGGCCAGAAGCTGAACAAGCAAAGATGTCTCAGGCTGATCCATTGATAAAACAATAGCCATTTAAACAGCTGCTTTTGGCAAGAGTACACAGAAGGAGAGTGGTACAGGACACCTGTAGCACCTCAAGACCTGCAATACCCAGTAAGGCAATCTTTGAAATCTCACCTCAATTAAACAAAGTGATTTTATTTCCCAGGTGAACTCCTCTTTGAAGCCAACTTCAGTTGGCTGGCTGACTGTACACAAGGAACTGAGCAAGGCTAGAGGGCCCTCTTTCCAATGTTCAATAAAGAAAAAGAAAAGGGGGAAACAAAGGGGAAAAGGGAAAAGTGGGCTCCTGCTGTCACTCCCTACCCTTCACCGAAGGCTGTCACAGAGCTGCCTCCTCCCTTAAAAAGGCACCATGCAGAACAATTGAAAGAATCTCTGCCTTTTTTTTTTTTCAGAAACAGCAAACCCTCATTGGTACCATATAGAACAATACAATGCCAAAAGTACTTCACAAAAGAGGAAGCCCTGCCAAAATGAGAAAATCCAGAAAGCTAACACATCAGTTACTGCAAAAAAGCCATTTAAGCAGTAACCAACTATACTATGAAAAAGACATTAATAATAACGCAACATTTGGTAACATGTGGTGCTGCCATCATAAGCCTGTGGCTGTAATGCAGTCACATAAGTCTTTGGAATTATTTGCTGTTTACATCACAAAATATGATGTGAAAGGTTGTTGTCTCTGATGCTATCTGAGGAAGTTATAGTTGTCACTAGTTGCGGGTTGTCAGAGTGCTTTTGTCTCAAACACCCAGAGTAGCTGGCTAAATGCAGCATCAGTGAAGCCTTCAATTAAGTATTTCACTTCTATTTGTGGTTTCAAAAACACAATCAGACTATACAGTAGAAGCAAAGGGGGCTGGCATACAAGCTGTGTCTTGCCTTTAGAAGAAGACAACACAAGAACTGCTGTCATAACTAATTCAAATATAATAGGAACTGAGTTCAACTTAAGTAACAGCAGTGAGGGAGATTGTTATGCCTCCTTTTTTTTGCCTTGAACCCAAAACACTGTTGTGACAGAATCCCAGATATCGGTGAGCTTGTAGAATGTAGTGCAGACATTAGGCACCTGGAAAGTACATGTCCCAGGGTTGTGGCACCTTGAGTCCTGGAATATAGTTTTCAGGGTATCTGATGTCCATGATGAGGACCTAGGTGCTCTATAAAAACTACATTTCCCAGTATCATTAGTGTCAGGAATGCTGTAGTCTGGTTCACAGAAGAACTCCTAGTGATGCAACCATCACCTCAAACTGAACATGCATATTAAGAGTTGCCTGTGTTCACAGTTCAAATTGAGTTAATTATGAACTTCAGTGGCATCCCTCTCTCACATCAGGCACATGCCCGTGTGGATAAAAATCTGCTCAATGTATCATTGCACAGAATAATGTTGAGTGCCGTAAGGTGCCTATCAGGCTAATCTCAAATATGCAGGGTCCATTTCAATGGGATCTTTTCCCAGTTATGACTATAAAACTTATATGTGGGTCTATGCAGAATAAGCAGAAAGTCTTTGTGGTCCAGATTTAATCTGAGGGTTTATATAACCCTTCCTTCTCTAGATACAGCCTTTTTTTAAAAAAAGAAAAGTCCTTTAAAAATACTTCAGTTTATATGTCACTAACATGCTTTGGCAGATGGGTGCGATGCAAATTATGGGAATAAATACATTTTAATGCTAGTGATCTAAAGCTGAAGCTCAGCCTTCAGTTGCAATTATGACCTTCTAAATCTCTTTAATTCTTTGTCACATCCACTGAATCACCATATATAATTTTACTGTGCTACCAGATAACCTCAAGTTCCAAAAACGTGATCGAATAAATGTGTGTGAGAGAAAGAAAGTGATCAGTTTATGCTGATTAAACTAGAATATAGAATATCCAGAATAGGGTTGCCAGGTCCTACCTTGCAGCCGGCCGGGGATCGACGGGCCTTCTCTAGGAGTCTTCTGCCACGTGTGCTTTGTGCACCAACTTCCTGAACTCTGAGGAACTTCTGCCTCACATGAGAATTTGGGCCATCATTTTGGTTGCTCTGGTAATCCATCTGATTACCATGATTGCTAAGGAAATCATAATGAGGGCCCAGCTCTCATAAGAGGAACAGATCTGATGCGAGGATAAGAGTCCAGGAAGGCCTATGAGTCATCACTGTGGCCATCACTGTATCCTCTGGCAGTGAATTCCTCATTTTAGTCACTTGTTCAGTAAAAAAGTATTTCCTTTGCTCCATTCTGAATCCACAGTCCACTGGATGCCCTCAAGTTCTAGCATTTTGGGAAAGGGAGAAAAAAGTTACCTCTGCCCATGCTCTCTATACAGTGCATAATTTTATGTCCCACCTTAGTTGTCTCTTTTCTAAACTGAAAAGTCCCAGACTCTTCAGCCTTTCCTCATGGGAAAGGGGCTCCAACCTCTTAATCATCCTGGTTGCCTTCTTTTGTACTTTTCCAGCTCTGTAATGACCTTTCTGAGAAATGGTGACCAAAACTGCACACAGTATTCCAAATGAGACTGTGCCATAGATCTGTTTATAATGTTGGGTGTTTTATTTTCAATTTCTATCTAATAATTCCCAGCATAGATTTTGCCTTTTTTCACTGCTGTAGCCAGTTGGCATTTTCACTGAGCTACAGTGTAAACTAAACTATGCTTCTTTTCATTGTTCTAATGGAAACTTAATCAGCAGTGATAACAAACCTATCTTGTAAAACAAACCTACACTACAAAATGCACAACAGAACTAGGTGAGAAGAACTCTGAATGTAAGCATTCATTATTATAGTTCATACAGGGTTTCCAGACTACTGCTGGCAACTGGCAGAAGATTGGGGAGGGGGGGGGAGGACTTACCAGAAGTGAGAGGGAGGCCCAGGTGATGCTGCAGACATGACTATATCACTTCCACCATGCACTAGAAGTGACATCATCATATTGTGCTGTTGTGGCAACACTCTGGTATTTGGGCCAAAACACTATGATAAAAAATGGCTTCTACATAGAGTTTTCCCAAAACACCAGAGTGTCACCCGGAAATACCAGGATGGCATTGCTTCCTTGTGCTCCAGAATTGATGTTGCCATGCCCCCGGTGACATTGCCTTGCCTTCCTCTATCTCCTGGTAAGTGCCCCCACTGGCCAGCTGATCGGCAGCAGGGGGCAGGGCCTGATGGTGGGGAATCCTTGCCTCTACTGGGGGGACTGGCAACACTATGGGTCCGGTCACACTGCTGTTTTGATCGGGATTCACTGCTGTTTCTTTGCGCATGTCAGTTTCACATTCACACGCGCCAGTCCGCCTCCCGCCCCGAAGCAGGCTCACTCGTGCAATGATGCCGGGTTTTCCTGGCACTTCCGCTTTGAATGCGCGATTTCGCCTATCTGGACAGCCCATCTTTCGCAATGATTGCGATTAGGGCCATCTGAACGCTCTTTGTGCTTTTTTTTTTTTTTTTTTAAAGCTTCCGGTTTGAGCGCTTAATAAATCCATTTAACGTTTAATAATGGATTTATTAAGCGCATGTTTAGTCAAGCGCTCAAACCGGAAGCTTTAAAAAAACGCACAAAAGACGGCCCTGGAGGTGGGAACGAGAGGCGGGGGCTCCGGCAGCCTGGACGGGCCGGCAAGGAGGATGGCGGAGACGGCGGACACGGTGGAGCCTGTTTTCGTGGGGCAATGGCGGCAGCGGTGGCGGCAGCACACCCCCCCCAAAGTGTCGGCAGAAGCAGCAGCCGCCCGAGCCTCCCCCGTGGCCAGCAGGATTGCCTGGAGGGACGGTGCAGCAGCAGGCGAGCGGGTGCTGTAAGAGAGGGGCTGGCTGCATCTAGTCAGCCCAATGCGAAGAAAAATGTTCCCGATTTAAACAAAGCAGGAACAAAGCGCAATTACCTTTGCAGTGTGACTAGAGCCTAAGTTTAAAATAGAAGGTTTGGTGTAACTTATGTGAAGTTCCCAGTGGTCTCTCATCCCTTTACTGATCAAGTCCACACCTTCATTGCTTCAGTAATGCCACAGCAACTAGTGGTACTGATATAACCCTTAAAATATAAAAAGAAATTCCAGTAGTACCTATTGGTACTATTGACCGCCCTGAGCCTGCTTCAGAGGGAAAGGCGGGGTATAAATCATATGTATGTACATATGTATAAATAAATAAATAAATCTGTAATGTTTTAAGCTAGCTGTGAATGCAGCTGGCACTAGGATTGGTTACAGGAATCAAATTAATGGTTTTGAACATTTGTGAGACTGAGATGTGGGAGAGGATTTGGTTATTCTATCTGACCTGGAACTCTTTGCTCTTCCGCATCTCAGCTTCACAGCCAGATGGTTTTACAGTAGTCCTGAAATTCAATGCTTCTACCACTTTACCTTAGAGTAGTGTTTATTTGCTTGTGGTAGTTTTTATTATAAAATAAAAAGTTTAGAGTCCTACTTTCAGGATGCACCCCTTCCCCAAAAGAAGATCATAGTCACTCTGAAGAGAGAATGACTGGATTTAATGGGACTGAAAGATGCAATGGAATATAAATCAAAGTAATTGTATATTTCAAGAAGAAATGTTTAGTGGGTACATTTTTATGGCAACACAAACTACAGTCTCCAAAATGCCTAATAAAACCATTAGGGACATAGCATGCTAGAAAATGCAGATATTTGGATCCATTAATCACTTTATCAAGCAGTTAAAGTAATGTGCTGACACTCATATGACTCAAGGGATTGTGGTTGAAAGTTTTTGGTGCCCCTGGTGGGGTTGGGGACTGGGAATGATGGTATTTCACCAGGAAGTTTATGCTGGTATTGAACATAACTTGGGATACTGCATGAGCTCACTGCAGAAAGGGAAGCCACACAGGAAAAGATTAAATGAGCTCTGCATCCACAGACCAGTTTATCAGGGCTGCTCACATCATTACAGCCCATAAAGGTCCTACTGGTTGTTCTTTATGCCTAGGAAAAGTGGAAATGTACCATTAGAGATAATTGACTCTATTTTTAAAATCCATGCAATAAGATAACATAGCTGTGCAAGTCACTGTTTCCTGCTACATTGTTAGATCTCCCTGTTTATTTTCTGGAGGTTCTATTCTGAACAAACCTATTTTTCACCTTCCTGTCTGCATTTCTGCTTCACAGGACACTAAGGAAGAGATACATGGGTTGCAACTCCAGTTCATTCAAATTAGCAGGAGTTTTGCTGCTGGCTTCCAAGGTCTATCACTTGAACCCTAAGCAATGTTGCCAGTTGCACAGCACCCTTTCCCATTGCCTAGGTGGTCCTCTGCTGCAGAGTGCATTCCTCCGGCCTTAGGCGCTTGCACTCATGCAAAACCAATGTCTTTCAATGAGCAAAAAAGGGCCTAGCTCTGGAGGAATGCTGGGACGGCCTCTACAATGGGCAAAGAGGGGTGTAAGTAAAAACAAAGCTTACGATCCAAGACTATAGATTTTATCCCATCATAGTGTGTATGGAAAACACAGCTAATAGGTTTGGTTAGTGTCTAGATAGGATACTTGGTGGGAACCATATGTTATAAAAATAGAACAGTGGGCATAATCAAAGCTGTGTCTTTTTAGTCCCATTGCTTTTGACAGGAAGGTGGAATGGATGTTTAATTCTCTTCCATTGGATGCAGAGTTGCTTAAGTCTTTAACTTTGGATAGACTGAACCAAAAAACAAACAGAAGCAAAATCAAGCCAATACAGGCAAGGAATAACTGCTGAAGAGCAATGCTGTTTAATTAATGCTATTTATCTGAATTTGTCTCTGTGTTTCTTCCTAACTGAACAACCAACTGTATGTGCAAATCAGTGCGGCATGTATGATTCTTTTCTTCTGCATGCTTGCAAAAGTGGTATGCATTGAACTGTCTCCAAAAAGCAGTAATCACACCTATTTGATATTAATGTGAGTGGGGAGGACTAGATTTATTATGAGGTTTGCTCAGCACAGTTACTGCTTTTTGAAGAGGATGCCATGCGCATACTCCAGGTTGCAGCCTTTGTACATAAATTTGTGATGCTCTGTTAAGTAAAACAACAACACATATTTTAGGAATGCCATTTTTTCTACTGCAATGTATATTTTTCATGGTATTTTCAGCAAAAAGGAAATTATTAGATAGGCAATGCTCATAAATGAAAGTAACAGCATTGTGAAATACAAAGTAATTTTGCAGAAAATTGTGATGACTAGAGTATAAACAGTGTATAAAACAGAGTGTAAAAGACTATTTATAGATGCATTCTGAAGAATGCAGCATTTTCATTTTGGTATACTATCACAGCTACTTATAAACAAGGACAAACTGAATAGAGAGAAGAAGCTCCTTAAAGCCTTGGAGTAGCACTAACTCTATAGATTAGAAGTCATTCACTACTTTCCAGTGTATGATTGCCAAGTCCCCCTTGGACACCAGTGGGGTGGGGGGTTAAAGTTGCCAGCTCCAGGTTGGGAGACTCCTGGAGATTTGGGAGTGGAGCCTGGGGAGGACAAGGATCTCAGTGGGGTGCAATGCCATAGAGTCCACCCTTCCAAGCATCCAATTTTTTTAAAAAGGGAACTGATTTCTGTACTCTGAAGATGAGCTGTAATTCTGGGGGATCCCCAGGTCCCACCTGGAGGCTGACATCCCTACCCCATTGTTGTGCCTTTAATGCTAGGCATCAGAATAAGGAGGCAACATAGTTTCAAACAGGAGCACGTAGGATTGCCAGCTCTGGATTGGGAAATACCCAGAGATTTTGGGACAGAACCTGGGGAGGACAGGGTTTGGGGAGGGGATGAACTTCAGCAGGGTATAGGGCCACAGAGTCCACCCTCTGAAGCAGCCATTTTCTGCTCTTGGTTGTCTGGAGATAAATTGTAATAGCAGGAGATCTCGAAGTGCCACCTGGAGATTGGCAGCCCTAGGAGCACAGCTTAATAAGTCAGGTTCTTTCTCAGTATGGAGCTGCAGTGACAACAACTTCCTTACCCTCTGTTCCTGCCTACTCTAAGACCGAGGGTGGACCAGGGTGGTCTAAAATGCTGGCCTGGATTAAAGGATCAGAGCTGCCAAAAACACCACACCTAAGATTTATTCTTCTACCTCCCAGAAGAAGAAGAAGAAGAAGAAGAAGAAGAAGAAGAAGAAGAAGAAGAAGAAGAAGAAGAAGAGTTGGTTTTTATACCCCACTTTTTTAAAATTATTTTTTTATTTAATTTTTTTAGAACAACAACAACAACAACAAATAAAACTTATAAGAAACAAATCAACAAACCGACCAGACAACATCAATAACAAAAAACAGTAACCACAACAAAACGGCATAAGAGTCCATGCTGTCTAATCTTACACAGTTGCAGATATCCTCACCTTTCACCCCTTAACATAAACCAAAATTTGTCTCTCTTAACCACCTATGAAATCCCAACCAATACTTTTCAAATTCTTCCACACTTTGTCAATTTCTCCATTTTTGCTGTATCTTCTCTACCTAAAGAAGTCTCAAAGCAGCTTATAATCACATTCCATTTCTCTCCCCACAACAGGCACCTTGAGAAGTAGTTCGGAGAGAACTGTGACTGGTCCAAGGTCATCCAGCTGGCTTCATGTGGAGGAGTGGGGAATCAAACCTGGTTCTCCAGATTAGGGTTCACTGCTCTAAACCACTATGCCTCACTAATTTCCCTAAAAAGGGGCCAGCTGTTGAAAGAGGGCTTAATTTCCATCTTTATATAAGCTTTATTCTCAAAGACATCCTCTTAGACATTGCTTCAGCCAGAAGCATCTTTTTAGTCATTGTTAAACTTCTGAAATATCTTACATGTCATTAGTAGAGACTGATGATGTAGTTCAATGTATGCCTAGTTGCAACTGAAGCTGTCATAAAAATATCTTTACAATCGAACAGGTTTTTCTGCTCCATTTCAAATGATGCCCTCAAAATGAGATGAAACACAGGGATTTATATAAATAATATGTCCTCTGAAGATCTGAAGAAGGTATTGAGCAGTATGAAGAAAAACAAAGCACTTCTTAGGTCACCGTGACATTTTCTTCAGAATGAATTATTGTTATTTAACTTCTCTTAGCAGTGATTAGTATTAGAGAAAACTTCCAAGAGAAAAATGGTTTGGGCAAAAATTGTGTAAAAAATGGCAAAAGTCATCTTGAAAGACAGGTTTAATTAATCATCTAAATGTCACACTAGTACAAACATAACATGGTGGACAGGAAACCAAAACAAGCTCCATTGGAAGGATTTTGACCACCTTGTTTAGGCAAAAATATTTAAAGAACCCAAACCCTGCTGGACATGCTGATTTCACAGAAAAGGATACAGTAACTGATTTATTTTGGATGACTCTGTTCAGATGACTGGCATTGCAATCATAAACAGAGCTATACACTTGTGAGCGCATTGACTTAAATGGATTTAGGGGAGTGTAATTCTATTTAGGACTACACTGTAAAGATTCACAAACTGATAGTGATTGTTATAAAGTGTTGGTCTCTCTCTCTTTTAAATTTTCTTATTGATGATGGAGTGTGACCCACAGTCTATTCCGGTTACTGCTACCATTTGAGATTTCTGGCCCACCATAACCCTCAGAATTAGAGTACTGACATACTAAGGAGCGATCATGAGAAATTTCTAAAAAAACTAGAACCCAATGCAGAATTTCTATACTTGTACCTGCCAAATTTGTTACCGTTGTCTCTTCCCACATTATTTACATGGAAGAGGATAGGAAAAAGAAGAAGGAGAAGATGTGAGATTAACTCTTTTACATTATCCCTAACTAGGCAATCAATTCTATCAAAACTGATCGCATCTACCATCTGTAGTAGATGTGTGGTTGCATGTGAATACAATTCAACAAGTACCCTCATACAGTGCACAGAAAGTATTTTTTTGCAGGATGAGGGTGATGGAGTTTAAGATTATGCTTTCTTTTTATATGAGATTCAATGGAAATCAGTGGTGCGGAGGCTCTCATATGAAGCTTTAGTTATTAGATCCAACATGTTTTTGTCAGAATGTATATTCTTGCCAAATTGCCTGCCTGTGAAATGTGTAGAGATAAAGATGCCTGAGGATAAATAAAACAGCAGGAGCTCCACTCTGGGCCATCTTTGTCAAACTAATTTGTGCAGTTTGTAGGAATTGTCACTGTGCTTCAGAACAGAGATTCACAAAAGGTGTTAGGAATGATTCATTGTCAAAATGAGGGGAGATTTTTTTGGACTCCAAACTGCAGCTCTTTTTTCCGAAGCGAAATGTTTCCCCACAAAACGTTGCTCTGTAGAATGTTACATTACTAGAACACTGGGCATTTAGGGATTGGGGGGAAGCATTTAGGGATTTAGGAAGGGGCTCCTGGAAGCTGTGTGCAGTAACATCCAGACTTAGTCTGTTTTAGGGTTGCCAGGTCCCCTCGCCATCATGGCAGGGGCTTGGGGGACATTCCATGGGTGGATGGGACGTCAGGTGTGACATCGCTGATGTGATGACATTGCATGTGATGCTCTGGTTTTTGGGCAAAACTCTATGGTTTTTTGGCTTCAAAACCATAGCATTTGGTCCAAAACCAGAGTATTGCCGTTCGACATCACTGGCACAATGACATCACCTGGAAGTAGAGTTGCCAGCTCCAGGTAGGGAAATCTCTGGAGATTTTGGAAGTGGAGCCTGAGGAGGGCAGGTTTTGGGGAGAGGAGGGACTTTGATGGGGTATAATGTCATAGAGTTCACCTTCCAAAGTGACCATTTTCTCCAGGTGAACTGATCTCTATCACCTGGAGTTTAGTTGTAGTCCTAGGAGATCTCCAGTCACCACTTGGAGGCTGACAACCCTACAACCACAGCAGTATTGCTGGCCTTGGTTTCTGTCGGTAAAAGGCAGAAGAATGGGCAGGACCCTTGCAAGGGCAGTTTTGGCCTCTGAGTGAGAACTCATTGAAGCAACAATGAGCAACTTGCTAGCAGCTGACTTGAATGACTCACCCAGGCCCAGCTGCTTGTTATTGTTCAACAGCAGCCACCCAATGAAAACCAGTGTGGTAGAGTGATTAGAGTTTTGGACTAGGATCCCAGTTCTGCAGTGGAAATACACTGGGTGACTTTTGCCCAGTTACACATTCTCAGTCTAACATCATCACTGAGTTGTTGTGAGGATAAAATGGAGGAAAAGAGAATCCTGTAAACTACTTTTGGTCTCCATTGTGGAGAAAGATGGAATATAAAAGAAGTAAATTAGTAATAAATAATAAATTAATAATAAATGTAGCTAAAGATAGGGGCCAGATAAAAGGGGGTGAGAAGGAGGAGAGGTAGCACAGAAAGAGGAGATGAAGGTTGCCAAGAGGAGGAAAAGAAGGAATGGTGTGGGGAGGGGAATACAGGGGAATTTATTTATTTATTTAGATTTGTACCCCACCCTCCCCACCATAGCATGCTCAGGGTGGCTCACATGATAAAAGCACAATAATAATAGATATAGACATCTAAAAACAATCCTTTGGACAATGCACAACAATTCATTAAAACCCTTTACAATGTATTAAAGTGCTAGCAGTTGACTTAAAATATCAAGATGGTCTCATACATTCTATAATTTCACTTGATATCAGCATGTTGGTCATTCTCAATTTCAGTCAGTGAGCACAGGCTGTCAGTAATGGGCCAGGCACCAGGCTTCAGTTGTTGCTAATGATGACAGTGGTAGTGGCTCCTAGTTGAAAGCCTGGTGGAAGAGTTCTGTCTTGCAGGCACTGTGGAACCATCTTTGGATCCGCCCAAATAGGGCAAATTGGACACCGGCCAATAGTTCACCAATTCAGCCGGATCCAAAGAGGGTGGACCATCGCTTCCTTGAGTGCCCTCGGGAACAACCCCTCCAAGCGGGACTTGTTGATAATATCCCTAAAGTCACCTCGGAACCTCTCATGACCAGCTTTAATTAGCCATGAAGGGCATGGATCAAGGCTGCATGTGGTTGGGCGTACTGTTGAGAGCAATCTGTTGACCTTCTCTAGACTGAGTGGACTGAAATAATCCAAAATTGGACTTGAAGACATGCATGGAGCCTCAAGTTCACTAACTGTATAAACTGTGATGGGAAGGTCACAGCGGAGTGACAAGGTTTTATCTGTGAAATAGCTTGCAAAAGCCTCACAGCCAATATCCAATTCTCTAGAATTTGATCTGCCCTGTGGCAGTACAGTTAAATACTGAATTGTTCTAAATAATGGGGCTGGGTGTGAGTTGGCAGATACAATCATACTCTCTCTTTGCAGCTTTGACCGCCATCTCATAGGATCTCATAAATGCCCTATAAGATGATCTTGTGGCTTTGTCATGAGCTCACGGCCAACGTCTCTCTAGCTGTTTAAGCCTGCACTTCATAAGCCACAACTCCTGAGTAAACCAGAGAGCAAGCCTAGAGCAGGGGGGGGAGGGGGCAGAGGGTGCTGGAGAGTAATCTCATTGATGGCTGCAGAGAGTCAGCTGTGTCAGTCCCCTACAAGCTCATCCAACGAGCCGCCAGGGGGCATCAGATCCTACAGAGCCATCTGAAGCCGTACTGGGTCCATTTGGTTCCACGGGTGAGCTAAAATATGCTCGCCGCCTAAACAAGGTTGGAGTGAGACATTCAGATGGGCCCTCAGGGCATGGTGGTCTGACCATGGTACTGCCAAGGCAGTAATCCGGTTCACTGTTACTCCAGCCACAAAGATCAGACCAA